>JAQQTP010000064.1:19193000-20546500 GCA_029884605.1 Ormosia emarginata | reverse complement strand
ATGATTTGATCAGTAGTAAATTTGTGTAAACAATTTACAATCCTTAAGAAAAGTAACCATTTGCCATACTTCCAAGTTAAATAAAATTCTGACCACTGTTCTCAATATATCAATCTTTTCAACAACATTCACTGCTTGGTAATTTTCAGTCTCCTAGAAAATAGAACCAGTATAGTTTAAAAGCTATCTAGAAAGAATCACTAAGTAAAAATTGACTTTACAGTTAAAATTGCGAACCCTGAACTCAAAGTTGAATAGATCATGTAATGAACAAAGATGAAATCACAAAACCTGCACAAATAAACTGAGGTTTTGATAAAATTGCCAAAGTGAATAAGTGCAACAAATATTAAGCAAATAATTTAAAAAACTGAAAATGAAACTAGCTGTGATTAAGCAAACTTGTAACACTCGGAACATACAAGTTCATATTGACTATATAGTTAAAGGCTTAAAGCTTTCAAGAGAGTAAACAACCTAAAGAAAATGTGGCAAACAGGTCATCATTAATTTGTCCTGTTAGATTCTAGCTCAAATTATAAAAGTGATTTTCTGACAGAAGATGAGCACATGGAGACTTTCAAAAATTATTCAAGGCCCCATCTATATTCGATCAACAATTGTATATTAAATTTGTTACCACATCAAAACAATATAAATAAACTACAATTCAAATCAGAGAATAAATACATAAAAATGCCTAAATTCAATACGTTTTCCATGACAGGAAGGTGTTTGAGTGTGATTCTAAATGCATGAACAAAAAGAAGTTGATATGAACATAATAACCAAACTCTATTTTCTAACTTTCACTTTCCTCAGCTTCTAATAAAAAAGTGACAACTTCCTTTTTAATCATCAAATTATGAATGGGACAAGTGATAAAATACCACAACTCACAGTATATACCTTAAAGCTTGCACACTGCATCAAGCAAAATGGACAAGAAAAGTCTTCAGTCACTGCATTTAAAAGGGGACAGGAAATGTATCAGAATTGTCAAAATCTTTTTGCAATTTTGTATAAAAATTTATCAGAACAGAAGAGAACAAAATAGACCATAAAAAACCAGGAAAAAAGAGAAATAAAAAAACATCAGCTCAAGAAAACAGTATTGTCAAAATCTTATTCATCCAATAGGAAGATGCAAATCTGCACTAGAAAACTTTGTCATATGCAAATGCAATGAAGTTGGAAAAAATGAAAACAAAAACAGATGATAAAATGCTGGCAACAAGTTTGATTGCACTTAAAAAAACATGTTTATTATAAGAAGGCAGTGGTAAGATGCAATGTTGAACCTAGTTAAGGTAAGGTAAACAAGATATACCTTCAGTCTTTTGAAGCATGTTGTAACAGTCCCTATAGTTGAAAATCACAATTCCCGCTCTCAACCTAGAAAACAGTAAGCATCCAAATATATTTTACCACTCAACACAGCAAACAAAGAATACATCCAATCAGTGTTTGGTTCATGGCGAAAAGCCAAAAATCCGCCATACAAATATGTAAATCTAGCAAGAATTACCAGTTGTTGAATGTAAATCTTGAAAAGAGACACAAGTGCAGACTGATAAACCTAGGCTAGGAATGAATCCACCCACCAGAAACTAAGAACAACACAGCCTGCATCATTCTAAAATTTTGACCTCTATAATTTTTAAGTTGGCTCAACATTAGCTCATAATAAAAGAAAATAATTTCTAACACAAATGCAAGATCAAATTAAGTTGACAATTGAATGATAATTACTTTTACTAACAGAGGCAGTAATTGACATTTGACAAATAAAACAGATATCTAAAGATGGTGACTCTTTATCTGATAAGCAAAGGGACTGGTTGCTCTTTTGAGCTGATGAAATTTCTTGGTGTCTTCTTTTCCTTGGATCTTTTCATTTTTGTTTTATGAGGGTTCCTACTATTCCCACATTCCTAATCCTTTTTCCTATATCTCTAGTGTACTTTGGCAAATGGGGACTGAAAAATGCCTACACACTGGCCCCCATAAAACTAAGAATGCATGAAACATTATGTATATAGAGCAGTAAGAAGGAACAGTCACCTCCTTTTCTGCCCTGTGCGTATTTTGAAGTGCAAACATCTCTGAAGAAAAGAAGGCTGCAAGGGAACTGTTATCCTGAATTAGAACTTAGAATCAAGAGAAAGGTTATAACTAGCCAAATGCAGCCGCAACATCTTGTTCGCGGGAACCATGTCACACTGCAATTGTGGACCACGTCAGCCCACAACGGCTACAACACGACTGTGTCCATAACGTGACCGCAATTTTAGGTCAAAGGATAAAGTCGAGTCATAAAAAAAATTACAGCTAATACGGGAAGATTTTTTTCTTAAAGAAAAATATATGTAATAACACATGTACATAAATTTAAAGTGCAGCATGCCTAATACGGAAGATGTTTCCAAAGATAGGTCAATTTACAAACTCGAGCCGTAAAATGAGTATATCATAACAATATCAATGAAAAGTATAAGACCACCTTCCCAAACTTATCTCATTTTGTAGCCAATTGGATTCATAACAAATAAACATGGAAAAGGAGAATAAATTTGAAATTTGAAGTGGCCCAACACAAAGGGAAAAAAAGAAAAAAAGCATTGTATTAGATTAGATTACATTATGAATAGCACGGGTGCGGAGAATATTGTAGAGTTCAACAGGCTTGCAGTAAATTAGAAGACTCTCGTCAGCAGCAATTTCTTCTTCACCAGAATGACGCACTAAAGAATTTTGCTGCGACATGTTCTCTGCACCTAACCAATTTTAACCTGCACAAGCTAATAGATATAAACATGAGATTAAATTTCAAATGCACCTTAATACGCGCTATACATACACACACAGAGTTATCATGGTCAAATTACAGCGAGTTTTATTGCAGAGGTTAAATTGCTTCCATAAGATTGTTCCCAAAGCACCCTAGGAGTGAAAATTTCAAATCACAATATTAAATTTCTAACGTGTAGGCTTCAAGTTCGTGCAGCTATACATGTTGAAAGCGGAATAGAAAAATAGTGAATTGAGAGAAAAAAAAAAACTTACAAACTGAGAGGAGAAGAAAGAGACCGCGGTGGAACCGGACTAAGTACAAAACGAACATTTATGTACACCATTGAATATTGGGTTTTTGTTAACTAGGGCTGTAAGTGCAAATAATATCAAGTATTTTGATAGATTAAGAATTTTAAAAGTTTTTTTTTTATTAAATACTTATTATTGATTCTATCGAGTATGAGTATGATACTTGTTAACAAAATTTATATATAATTAAGTTCTAAAGGACAATTGTATACCACTAAAATTAGTTCCGAGTAAATATTTGTTTATTTATCTATCATCTATCTATCTCTAATTTATTTATTTATTTATTTATCTACCTATATTTATTTATAATCTATCTATAATTTATAATATACATTAAATTTCTTCTTTTAAAATTGTCACTTGATATTTTTATTATTTTTTAATTATATCTTAATTTTGTTCTCTTTTTTTTTTATTTTTCATTCCCCGCCTTCATAATTTTTGTGATTTTTCATCTTTTTCAACATTTTAGTTTTTATTCTTGATAATTATTTTTTATCTTTTTCAAATAACAGTTATATTGTATTAATTTTTATTAAATTAAATAAATATATACTTTATTACATATATCAATCTTAAACAGTTAAAAACAAAAATATACATTAATAAAATGTCCTTTAAGTACTATTATTATTTATAAATTCTATTTGATTTTAACTTTAATCTTACAGTTCTAATGTAAAGACTATTTGTATAATATTTATAATTATAATATTATTTAATTTTTATATATTTTATTAACAATATATTTCTAGTTTATTTATACTATTAATATTAGTATAAGAAGCATAAAAAAAATTATAAATATATATAAGATTATAATAAACAAAGATCTTGATTAATACATGATGAGTTGAACTTTTCCGTAATTTTCAAGTTTTCAATAGGGGTTGAATTATTTTTTATATTATTATGTAAAAAGTTATTCTAGTATAATTACCATGTAGCATTTTATCTAAATTTTAATTTTTTAATTCCTTTTAATTATATCTAGTTTTTTTACTTTTTATTTCTCTCATTCATATTTTTTTAACTTTTCATTTTTCTCAACCTTTCATAATTTTCATATTTAATTTTTTTTAAAAAATAGTAACCATCTAAATACTATTACAAACAAACAAAAATAAAATTGAGTCATATAATTATTAAATTTTAAATACAAGTCTCTTTATTATATTTTATAATATTCTAAGTAGGTTTATATTAATTTATTCTATATTAAAAAAATCTTTTAATCAAATATTTTATTTGAAATATTTTGACTATAAATTTTTCTTAATTATACTAATATTTATCTATTAAATACAAAACTCATAATCATATATATTTTGATTTAAACAACTCGTGTAATGTACGGATAGCATAACTAGTTTATTATTTTAATATTTCATCTTAAAATTGCTTTTTTTTATCAGTTCTTAAAATTGCTTTATCTTATTCACATATTTATCACTTTATTCAAAGAAAAAAAGTGTGTTTTTTTATCAGCCTTTGAACTTATAAGTATAAATTTATAGAAAAATTGTAAATAACTAAACCTTACTATCTTTGCCGTTGGTGCGTAAAGTTGTATGAAATATGAATCAAACTCTCCCAACCCCAAATAAGTATAGTTTGAAGTATGGCTTAAAATGAATCGAACTAGTTTATCAGTAGTTCGAGATTTAACTTCTTAATCAACCTATGTGCACTTTGTGTACTTTGGTCCTGTTACTTTAAAAATATGCAAAAAGGACTTGTTACATTGCGTTTTGTATAAAGAATTACAAAATGATAACGGACGTTACATTTTGGATGCAAATGCGCACGTGCAATGTACGTGCACGTCTGAAAACTTGGTCCCCAAACGTGGTCTTCTTCTTCTTCCAGCCCATACCCTTGCCTCACCATGGCAACAAATCTCGTTGCTCAGCCACCTAAGTCAGATCCGCGCACCACCACGGCTGAGACTCAAACGATTGAGTTTAGTTCAACAATGGGTGCAACATAGTAGATGGCAGATCTGGGCTTACGGGTTTCGTGTGATGGTGGTTCGCGCGAGCTGGAGTATCACAATAGAGGAGTCGATGGTGGATCTGGATGACGCGGCGGAGCTCGTGGGTTGCAGATCTATAAGTATAGGTCACGGCTGGCTTGGAATGGTAGAGTGCGGTGGCTCGCAGGGGGTGCGTGGTGGTGGTTCGCAGAGGTGGATTTGGGTTTCTGGAGGTCAGTGGTGAAGGCAAAGTGGCAGTGATGGTGGCTGACAATCCAAAGTTTGGGTAGCTATGGTGTGAACAACGGGTGCACGGTGCTAGGCTTGTGGGTTGGAGGAAGAAGAAGATCATGTTTGGGGACAAAGGTGTGGGTTTCTAGAGATTTAGGGTTTAGGCTGGAGGAAAAAGAAGACCGCGTTTGGGGACCAAGTTTTCATATGTGCACGTGCGTTGCACGTGTGCGTTTCACGTGTCCGTTTCCATCCAAAATGTAACGTTCGTTACCATTTTATACTTCTTTGCACAAAATACAAAGTAACAAGTCTTTTTTACATATTTTGTAAGTAATAGGACCAAACTGTACATGACGTATAATACAATGAGTTTTTTTCAAGTTTTCTCATTTATAGAAAAATTGTAAATAACTAAACTTTACTATCTTTGTTGTTGGTGCGTAAAATTGTATGAAATATGAATCAAACTCTCCCAACCCCAAATAAGTATAGTTTGAAGTATGGCTTAAAATGAATCGAACTAGTTTATCAGTAGTTCGAGTTTAACTTGTTAATCAACCTAATAATTTTGATTTAACTTGTTAAATTTAAGTTTGTTAAATAAATAAGTTGAGCTTAAGTTAAGCAATATTCAACTCATTTAGTTCATGGACTGACTTGATTAATGTATATATATATATATATATATATATATATATATATATATTATTATAAGATAAGTATTTATTATAAGAGATTAAATAAATGAATTTTGACTATTTGATCTTATATGAATTGTCAAAATTAAAACATAAATACATATAATTTTTTAAGTGGTCATAGTGTATCTAATAAGATAAGTATTTATTATAAGAGATTAAATGAATGAATTTTGACTATTGGATCTTATATGAATTGTCAAAATTAGAATATAAATACATGTGATTTTTTTAAGTGACCATATAACATTTAAGTAACTTTTAATCTTGACTATTCATGTATAGCTGTATAGTCAATATTTACTCTTCTAATCATCTTACAATAAACCCTATATTAAGGCATATCTAATGAGAATAGCTTTTATTATAAGAGGGTTAGATGAGTAAATCTTGACCATACAACTATACATGAATAGTCAAGATTAAAAGTTACTTTAAAGGTCATGTGACCACTTAAAAAAGTCACATGTATTTATGTTCTCATATTGATCATTTATGTAAAATTCAATTATCAAGATTCACTCATCTCACCTTTTACAATAAACTCACCTTTATATATATATATATATATATATATATATATATATATATATATATATATATATATATATATATATATATCATGTTTTATATTTAAATAATTATAATTTGAAAATAAAATAAGCATGAAAAATAAGCATGAAAAAGATTTATGAAATATTTGTTAGCTTATGACGGTTATTTAAAATTAAAATTGAGTTATAAATCAAGTTAATGAACTAGATTCATAAGGTAACTTGGTTCATGTTAAGCTGAACTATTTTTGTTAAGTCGAGTCGAGCTGCTCAACTCAACCCAACTCGTTTCTATCCCTAATTTTGAAGTTTGAACTGAAGTGGTATAGAACTATGGCTTTAGTAGTAGTAATAAGCTATGAAGCATCATACTTTAAAATGATTGTAGTATCAGTATCCGAATGTGTATCATATTAGATACTTATATATTTTAAGATATTTTTGTTTATATATTTTTTATTATTTTTAAAATTTTTATCATATCAATATATCTGTATTATATTGTATTCGTGTCTTATATATGTAATAGCTTAGAACTCCATTGTTCGGCCTTACGTGGGTCAATCCTAAGGGCTGGATAAAAAAGTCCAATTACTGAATGGTTTGTCAAATTTAAAGCCCAACTCTCCATATGCATGTTATTTTTTATTTTTTTGGTCTACCAATATACAGGTTAAATAGACCAACCCATTGATCAAAGCCCATTTTGTCGCCTTTGTTGTTCTGCCTTTTTTTATTTATTTATTTATTTGGCATTTTATTTTTGAAAAGCGTCGATCAAGGCGTAGCACATCAAACTTCAAAGATTAAGTGTCCTACTACAAAACAAACGTTATACATTTAATGTACTTAAATAAATTTAATAATAGTGTATAAATAGATGATCATGTATTGTTTTTAATTTATTTTAAAATATATATATGCAGCAAGATTTTCAAGCCAACAAATTCTATTGATGGAACTTAACAAAGACTTCTTTACATGCATGGAACTTTCAAAAATCAATATTGACTGGTTGAGTAAATAGTAGTTTTATAAGAGTTGAATGATGTTATTGTGTGTTTGAATTAACTTATTTTGTATTAAAAACATCTTATATTTAAAAAAAATTAATAAAGCTTTAAAAAAAACAATATTTCTCCTAAAATTAATCAAAACTACGCATACATTTATACTGTATTGTCAGGATCTAATTTCAAAGATCTAGCCATTTATATACTATGGACTTGGACCATGAGAAATTATTCAATGCGTTACGTACTTTTATCAATTTAATAATAGTGTACAAATAGATTATCATGTATTGTTTTACATTTTATATATATATAATTTTATTCTGGTGAGAGGAGTGTTTATTGTAAGAGGTAAAAAAAATAAATACTAACTATTAAATCTTACACAAATGGTCAAGATTAGAACATAAATATATGTAATTTTTTTAAGTGATCATATGATCGTTAAGTAACTTTTAATCTTGATCATCTATGTATAATTGTATGATCAAAATTTACTTCTCTCACCTTCTCACAATAAACACTCCTCTCACTATATATATATATATATATATATATATATATATATATATATATATATATATATATATATATATATATATATATATATATATAGTGAGAGGAGTTTTTGAGAAGGTGAATAAATGAATCTTGGCCAATTGAATATTACGAATGGTCTTAAAAATAAATATATGTGACTTTTTAAGTGATCACATGACCTTTAAGTAACTTTTAATTTTGGCCATCTATATATAGTTGAATGATCAAAATTAGAGTCTCTCACCCTCTTCACAATAACTATTTCTCACTAAATATATCTTTATATAGAGAATGTATCATATTAGAAGAGTGTGTATATATATATATATATATATATATATATATATATATAACCGTATCGTTGATGGAAATTAACAAAAACTTTTTTACATGCATGCAACTTCCAAAAATCAAAATTGACTAGTTCAGGAATAAATAGTACTTTTATAGGAGTTGAATGATCTTGTACAGTACTGTGAGAATCTAATTACAAAGTCAAGTCATTTATATATATGAAAGACACTACTCATTCAAGCAAGATACAGTCCTCCCCTACTGCAAACAAAACAATACAATTATCAATAGGATCCTATCATGTAACTGGCCATTCACTTGAAAAGAGATACGTATCATTTTTATTATGAAAAAAAGTTATATTAAAAGTTATTATTTATATTTTTCTCTTTATCGGAACATTTTCATGTAAGACATAATTTAAATTCATTATCATAGATTTGTCTAATCACTTCTGTTAGTCCGAAAGATAATCTCATAATAATGTCTGTAAGCATAACTTGGTCAAAAAATTTAAAAAAATAAAAACCTTTATCATATGATGTCAAGCTTATTTCAAAACTTGTAGTATTTTTACTTGTCAAATGGTTAATATTTTTAAAAATACAAAAAATAAAAATGTCAAGCATGTTTGAAACGAACACTTCGTACATTTCATTGCTTTGAAATAATCACCTAAAACCTATATTGTCAAGTCACAGTTAACTGATATTTTATACCACAATTTATTTGTAAAGATATATAGCATGTTTGGATTGCAGTTGCAATCTTCAAACACACGTTTGCTTTACTTCGAACAAAGCACTTTTTTGTTTGGCAATTGTAAATTACAATTGCATCAATGAAAACTGAACTAAAAGCAAAATTTTTTTGCTTTTGTGTTGAAAATTTACTGTAAAAATTTGATCAAACTTACTTTTTAAACAAAAGTTTAAAACATAAATTACGTTATTTTACTTTTAACCAAACTTAAATTTATGTTTCAACTAAACTTAAGTTCTGTTATGTATAACACACATACACGGTCAAGTAATCAAAACAACTAAATTTCTTGTATATATAAGTAATGTGATATTTTAATGAATATTTATGTAATATTTATAAACAGATGGTCCAGACCCATTTCTTTAATTTTTTTTTTGTCTGACATTTCTTTATCTCTAAACAATAAAAAATTTTAAAGTATATTCAAAAAATAAAGAGAGAGAAAGAGAGAGAGAGAGAGAATTTTTTTTTTTTGGTAAACTGAGAGAGAGAGAAAAAAAAAAAGGAAATAGAAACTTAGTATCGTCACGCTCACTTAATTTCTCGTCAACATCGTACCTAGGTAGGTAAGAAAAAGCAATCTCATAATAATTTTTCGCTAATATGTGCTCGGTTTCAAACACTATGAACAAGTAATAAGTTGTTAGGAGGAACTAATTCTGCTGTGGTCTCTCCAATAGTGCAATATATATAAGGTAAGCCTACAGAAAGTGAATTTAATACAAACTGGGGAGGACCCAAAACTATACACACGAAATCTTGTTCATGCAACACATTCTTGACAATAACGTTTGTAGTTTCTTTTGCTAGTTATTCGCTAATCCTTCACAAAGGAAATGGGAACAAACAGCTAGCTTACACATGCATCCCTTGACCATAATTGTTTGAACGTTTGAAACGGATTGATTCAATTTTTATTTTAAGATGACCAAGACCAATTAAATAAAGTGCAGTATGCATGTTTTCTACCAAGAAAAAAAAAGTGCAATATGCATGTTACACAGATTCATACTATCCAAGAAAAGTCCCAAAAAGTTTGTAGCAGCAAGCAAGTTACTCCATTGAAAAATACCAAACAGACTCTTGCCCCCTGAAAAGGGTTGGACATTTTCCTTTCAGTTGTTATTTGTTAAGGAGAAAATGAAAACACAAATTATTTGCATTTAACCCTTAAATTTCTGTCATATAAACTACTTAAATAATCTAATAACACTATATATGTATAAGAACTTTTTTATTTTCAAGAAACAAAATCTTATTTAATTAGAATCTATACAATTGAAAAGTACGATAAGGTGCATGCACAGGCATATATGTGCAGAGAAACCTCACAAAAGTTATATCAACTATTGGATGTACAAAAAAGGTGGGAGAAAGAGAATTAATATCAATATAATATATATAAAAAGAAGATATATAATTTAAAAATCTACTATTGTGTCAATTCTTATTAATATTATGTTTGTATTTGAGATAACTATGAAAGTTTAAATATTTTAATAATCAATTATTTCAATAATCAAGTTGTAAAAACTTGATTATTTCAATAATCGATTATGTTTGAATATGTTAAGTTGAAAAATAATTTTAAGTTAATTTGTTTTGTTTGGATGATATAAAACAAAATTGTTTTATACATTAAATTACTAAAATAAGTATAGAATGATTAAAAAATTATTTAATTAATTAAAAAAATTATTTAATTGAGAACAAAATAGTATTTATATATCACTGTTGAGAATAATCCCAACAACTTTTCTCAAAACAATTCAAAATTTCGCTTGGCATGCAACAACTTTTTTCTCCTCATAAAAGTTGTTGCTTTTTTTCCCTTCAAAAAGCCAAACACATCGAGACAACAACTTTTTTGCTAAATCAATGTATGTTGGGAACGGATTTAATCTGTCCCAAACATGCACTATATCTTTTAAATTTATGCTTTGTCACAACTACATTATTTACTTTTATGACATATGGCATCTATGTGGCAATTTAAAAGAAATGTTGTCACGTGTAAACAAAAATTATCAAATGCACTTCACATAAGAAATTTATTACAATATTAAATAAAATCAACAAAATGTAAAACCTATCAACACTTCAACACCTATTAGAAATTATAATTGGAAATTTAAAAATTATTACAATATTAAATAAAATTAATTGTTAAGAGTCACATATTGTCTACTTCAATATTTTGAGTGCGGTTTATATATCTGTTGGGTCACTCTACTTAATGTCAATTGGTTTTAAGTTGAAATCTCACATTATATCAAAGTCAATATCTCATCTTTGTTTTCACCTACTTCTTTAGGCTTGTTTCTGCCTACTTCGTTAGGCTTGCCTATATTGTCCAGACATCTGTGGAGAGGGGTATTAAGAGTCTCACATCGTCAATCTCAATATTTTGAGTGTGATTTATATATTTATTAGGCTCATAAGTAGAATGAAAACAAATAAAGTCATTATTCTACATTTCTAAGCAATGAACAAACCTACCTTGCACCTTTTATAACAATTAAGACCCTAAGCAATATCAATTAAATAATGTACTACAATTTGAATTGATTTAATTGAATTCAAACTTGCTTGAAATACATTAAATTCAAACAATTTATTCAATCACAAACCAACATTTTCGCTATAATTGTAATTTTTTGTTTCAAAGTTTCAAAAGCATCACTATTTTATTTTTAGCATTTGAAAAGATTTTTTAATTGTTTAAAGAGAAAAATTAACAAACATGCAAATATTGATATAAAGAGGAAAATTGTTACAAGAATATAATGTTTTTTTAATCCTATTTTAATAAAGTTATTGAATGCCAATAATGATAACTATTATGGTAATAATAATATTTTCTTCTTTATTATTTAAAATCTGGTATTTGGGATTTTAAAGCTATACTGGAGTATTCAATGGACATTGCAAGTTGAGTTTTTTGAGTTATGGATATAAGCCAACAAGATCTTTTTGCATTTTCAAAATGGAATCTTATCCTTATTCAAAATTGGATTTTAAGCATTATTTTGTGGTAATTTGGTATTTGCACGGTTTTTTAAGATAAGGTTTCGAGTACTAAGATAGATCCAGATGTGCGGCAGATGAATGCACCTTCTCTTGATGAGCAAAAATTTGAGAATGTTAAAAAAAAAAAATCAAAGGTTAATCTCCTTTTCCATAAATTCCACTTCTGTTTGGGTTTTAGAGTGAAGAAGGGAAATGAAAGCTGGAAGCTTTAGCTACTCTTTGCTTCAACTTGTCACTGAAGAAATGCACCTGACCATTATCAATTTGTTTTAGTGTATACATAGATATGGATTGAGTGGATTCTAATCAAAGAGTCTTGCATGTGTAGTATTGTTTGCAAACACCACTATCTGCAAAAGTTAGGAGTGTAATAACTGTAAAGTGATAGAAGCAAATGTGCATTGTGTTGTGCATATAAGAGTAGTTATTTTGGCCCTTTTTCTTATTTCCAAGTGTTAGGTGTTTCAAGGTTGTGCTTCAATTATGGAGACATTCAAGTGGGAGTTTCACAGGAACAACTGATGAGAAAATTTAGGAGATATAGCTAAAGTTGAATTTACATTAACTTGGTTGCTTCCTAAAACTCATTTTTTATCACCTGAAGGTTAGTGCCTTAAGAAATTAGTTATAAAACTTTATTGTATGAAATTGATATTTCATCTTTTTTGTCAAATCATATAAGGATGATACAATAAGATTTTGTCTTTTCCCTCTTTCACATACTACACTTTGTCTTTTCCTCTTGGATTGGGCACAAAATACTACTTGAACCTTACATGGCCCAAATGGGTTGAACACAATCTTTTTTTATACTACATAAAGTTAGCCTAATAGTTTATATGGTCCGTTTGACACCCCTAACTACACTCAACACAATCTTTGTTAGCCTAATAGTTTATATGGTTCTGAGCATTAGTCAAAACTTGAAGAGAAAAAGAGGTTGAAGCCCGAGGAGAAGAATGATGAGGTTTTTTTTAAAATAAAATAAAATAATTTTCTTAAATTTCTTTGAATCCTTAGATTTTTTCTTTTCAAGTTGGTTCTTTAAATATGAATATGTAGTGGGTTATTAATTTTTTTTTATTATGCAACATTAGATAATTTTACCATTATTAAGTTCACATCCATCGCCAACCTTGCGCCCAGGGATTCAAGAGACATATAGAGAACAAAGGGTATGTATTCAATTATTTTATTTTTTCTGTTGACAACTTTTTGTTCTGATTTGCATTCTTTTTCTTCCCCTCTTCTTGCAACTTAAATGTTCCATCCTAGAGTTTTTATTTTCTGGTAAAAAAGGGAGTGTTAAATGTGATTTCATAAGAGTGATTTGATCTTGGGTGGCAAGTTTGGAATGGATTTAAATTTCTTTGTAGCAAGCTATAATGGTGACAGCTCAATATCGACAATTGAATCCAGATTCAGTGAAAAAGAATGAGGGCATCAATGATGACAAGGTTGGATGGGAGGTCAACTCTATAGAATAGGAAACTGGAATCAAAAGCAAGAATAATAATGTAATGGAAGATGCTTTCTATGATTGCTTTCAAAATCATGGTTGTGAGTTGTTGAAGCTGACGAGAATTTAGATAACCATAGAACAAATGTAGTATTTATCATAAGTATGCATGATCTTTGTTTTCTTAATTTCATAAGTGTTAATGTGTCTTTATATAAGTATTTATATAAATATTTTTTTGATGAATTATTATATATATTTTATTTATCATTTTATTTATTTTTACTTTATTATGACTTGTATCACACGAGTGTAAAATCTAGTTATAAAAAAAGTAAAAGGTTATGATGAAATATTGTACAATGTGTGAGTAACTTTTTATGTGTATGTATTAAGGGTCTTACCACACAACCAAACACTTGAATGTCTTGGATGGTGCGAATAGTGTTAAAAGAGTTGGTAAGTTTTATTTTGTGGTGGAGTCCACTAGTCATGCATATTCCATTAACACTTGTTCTATCCTAAACTTTGAGTAGACATTGAACTCTAGGGTATAGAATCTCACACCAGCAACTTCCTTGAGTGTTGGAACATGAGGGTTGAGTACCTACAAAGACATTCCAATATTTAAGTAAGTTAGGGCTATAGTAGGTGAGATAACAAGGACTTATCTTTACCATGAAGTTATAGTGTCCTATTTATATGAAGAGAAGATATGTAAACATCATCTGATTAAGAGGGGTAGGAAAGTCATTTCAACTAGGGAAGGGAAACTTCTCGGCACATTCCTTGACTCTTCCCAATGTCCTTAAGCAGGAAACATTCCTTTTATTCCTTGTGGATGGTCATAATTAGGGGTGGAAACAGGTCAAGTCAGGTCAAGCTTTGCCTTAAACACGTCTGACCTGCATCCCAATTATAAGGCCTCAGTCTGACCTGTGAGCCTGTAATAGACTAATTTTTAAGGTCTGGCCTGGCCTGGCCTAGAAGCCTATTTAGAAGCATACTTTGCAATGAGGCCTTTAAATAAACTAACAGACCTACCTTTAAATAGGTCAATATGCCTTTATAGAGGCTAATAGACCTACTTTTAAATAGGTCAATATATTTTTATATAAGCTAATAGACCTAAGCCTTGAAATGGACTAACAGGCCTACTTAAGGCCAATAGGCCTTTGTTATAACTTAATACTTGCCTTCTAATTTTATAGATGCTCACCACTTTTTTACTGTAGTCTTTAGTCAATGTGAGACTTGAAGATATACCAAGTTGCAAAATTATTAGAGGCATATATCTCTAAGTCCCACATCGACCAAAGACCAGAGCAAGAGAGTAGTGAGTATCTATAAAAGTAGGGGGTGAGTGTTAACTTATTATTTTTATTATAATAAATATATTACATTAAATATATTAATAAATATGTTATTTCTATTCTAACTTATTAACTTAGGTTTTAGTTATTGACTTTTATTAAAATTTAATTAAAAAATATAATAATATATTATAAGACATTAATAATTACAATTATAATAATATATATTATATATATAGTTAAACAGTACTATATATATATAGATTAAACTTGACCTTTTTGTTAAACGATTTTTAAAAAAGTCTTAGTCTAACTTGTTTAGTAAATATACTGGACTTAAAAAGCCATAAATGGCCGAAAATAGCCTACCTATTTCTAAGTGAGTTTGACCTTTTCCCAATATGGAACAACACCCATCCATTTTAAATCTAGACTATATAATTTGTTCTTTTTAAAAATATATATATATATATACTTAAAAGTCTTAGTCTAACTTGTTTAGTAAATATACTGACAGAGCTAAGTCTCGAGCAAGCCAAGCCATAGACATCGACCGATTGTCTCTAAGCTAAGTCATTATCACAATTGTGAGTGAGTTTGACCTGTAGAAGACCAAATCCCAATATGGAACAACACCCATCCATTTTAAATCTAGACTATATAATTTGTTCTCTTTAATATATATATATATATATATATATATATATATATATATATATATATATATATATATATATATATATATATATATATATATATATATACACACTAAAAGTCTTAGTCTAACTTGTTTAGTAAATAGATCAGACCAGGCTAAGTCTCAAGCAAGCCAAGCCATGTAATTACTTCGATCAATTACCAAGTTGATTTGTTAGCGGTTTTTTACCCTTAGTCATTATCACAATTGTGAGTGGGTTTGACCCGTAGAGGCCCAAATCCCAATATGGAACAACACCCATCCATTTTAAATCTAGACTATATAATTTGTTCTCTTTAATATATATATATATGACAAATGGTTTTGGGATCATAATAATATGGAAGGAAATCCACTTACTTTAAGTTTTGGAATACTTACACTAGTCATTAACTTTTTATAAACTTTGAGTTTCGCCGATTTAACTATTGAATTAAAAGTTTTCATGAGATAGATCAAGTCTATAAAATTTCATAAATTTTAAAACTAATTGGTACTTCATTTAATTATTCAATTTTAAATTTGTTGCACTCTCAGTATAAATTTTTTTACAACCATCAAATGATGTATATATTAGAAGATCATTACAAAATTTAGACTTCTCATATTACTAGTTGTAATAATCAAACTTCTTTAATAATTTAGCAATACATATGATTAAAATATTGTATAAAAGAAATGTTATACATTCAATGCATTATATATACACACAAATACATACATACATACATATATTGGTGCTCCAAGTTTATTTATTTTAAAAACTTATAAAACATCCACAATTAATTAGTGTCTTAAGTGGAAAGCAAATTTTAATTTAGCAGTTTTAGAAGTATTTGCAATATTAAGATTTGCAAGAAAACACTTGAGGGAAGGGGTAGTAGAAACTTCAATTTTCTAAACGAGCATTAATTTCATACTTAAAGAGTATTTCATAAGTAGGGTGAAAACATGTCAGGTCATGCCAGACTTTGTCTTACACACGTCTGGCTTGTATCTTAATTATAAGGTCTGAGCCTAACCTGTAAGCCTGTAATATACTAATTTTTAATGTTTGACATGACCTTTTTAAAAGTCTGGCTTGACCTAAAAACTTATTTAAAAACATACTTTGCAATGAGACATTTAAATAGACTAATAGACCTACCTTTAAATAGGCTAGGCATGGCACCCGCGCGGGGCGGGGGCGGGGAGTACCTCCTCGCTCCCCGTTCTCGTCCCCATCCCCGTTCCCACCACGGGAGAATTTTTTCCCTATCCCCGCTCCCTGAATCTCCGCGGATACCCACTATATTAAAAAAATAAAAAAATAAAAAATATGAAATAAATTATTTTAATATTTTTAATTTTAAATAAATATAAAATTTAATTAAAGATGAAATTACTAAAATGTATATATTTATTTATATAATAATACATATATATATAGGATATTTTGGTAATTTTTTTTTTTAGGATAGGGACCCGTGAGGGGGCGTATGATCCCCGTCCCCGTCCCCGTCCCCAAATGTACCACGGGGAGAAAAATCTTCCCGTCCCCATCCCCGCAGGTAGAAAAACCCGCATTTAGGCGATCCATGAGGATCCCGAATGCGGGGAGAATTGCCATCCCTAAAATAGGTCAACATGTCTTTATACAGGCTAATAAACCTACTTTTAAATATGTCAACATGTCTTTACATAAGTTAACAGACCTAAGCCTTGAAATAGACTAACGGGCCTACTTAAGGCTAATAGGTCTTTATTATAACTTAACACTCACCTTCTAATTTTATAGATATTCACTATTTTCTTACTCTAGTCTTTAGTCTATATGAGAATTGAAAATATATCAAATTATAAAATTATTAGAGGCATATATCTCCAAGTCCTACATCAACCAAAGACCAAAGTAAGAAAATAATGAGCATATTTAAAAATAGGAGGTGAGTGTTAACTTATTATTTTCATTATAATAAATATATTACATTAATATATTAATAAATATGTTATTTCTATTCTAACTTACTAACTTAGGTTTTAATTATTGACTTTTATTAAAATTTAATTAAAAATATAATAATATATTATAATAAAATTAATAATTATAATTATTATAATAATATATATTATATTATATATAGTTAAATAAACTGTCCTGTCAAGAGTTTAAAAGTGCGCATTAAATAACATGAGACCTAACCTTTTTAATTAAGCAGACTTTTAAAAAAGTCTTGGCCTAACTTATTTAGTAAATAGACCAGATCAGGTCAAGCCTCAAGTAGGTCAAGTCATAGGCTTTTGACTAATAATCTGACCTATTTTCACCCTTACTCATAAGAGGAAAAAAAAACTTATAAACGTCTCTCTTCAACAAATAAATAAAAGTATAAATTATGTTAAATTTATCATGAAAAAGCTCAACACCCTTAATATTTTCAATTATATTGTTTTATATTATTTTGTAAGTATTTTCTTAGTTAAATAGTACAATTGACTTTTTCTTGTTAAATAATATAAATATATAGTTGACTTGAACTTGTTCAACAAGATAATTAAATACATTTGACTTATATACTTACTAAGCATACAAAAAAGGCTAAATTATATTTATTAAACACAAATGACTTATGCTTAATTAATTTTTTGTTATAGAGTAAAACACAATTGACGTTTACTTGCTAAATAGTTGACTTTTTAGATAGTTGTAACAAACACCAACTTATATAGATTAGAACAAATATAGTTAATTTATGCTAGTCAAATGCACTAAAATGATAATAATAATAATAATAATAATTTAACATTATACCTTTGATATTTATACTTTTGTTTATTTAACTTATTCTCTTAAGAAAAAATTCGTAAAAAATTGTTATTTGAAAATTAAATGAGATGTGTGCTAGTAAGTTTTGAAACTATAATTATCATAATGGTGGTAAATGTAACTTACTCCATATATTCTCTTTAGCTAGCCAATCAAACTAGATTGATTGGGTGAAGAAAGTCAAAGAACATCTACAGCCGTGTTGATCACCCAGAACCAGATATTGTTTCCAACTAGACAACCACCAAATCAAACTGGGCCTCTGCGCAACATGTCACACATGTGAGTTGCGACACACTTAGCAGCGGAAAAGCTACATAGAATAGACTTGTATTTTAAGAAGGAGACATAAATTCATACTTGATTTTTCAGGTTTTTGCTTAATTTGCCTCGTACCACATGAAGTCTCTCTGACCCATTTTTCATTGCATAAAGTTTGGTGCATGTTACTTTACATTTATATGAGATGAAATTTATATAAGATGATAGAATCAGAATATATACATAAAAAATAAATGAAATTAAATAAAATCAAATAATAAAATTATACAGATATAAAATTATATATATATATATATATATATATATATATATATATATATATATAAAATTACCATTATTCTTCTCCATTATAATTTCACTTGAGATTCGAGTTGAAATATTACATGGACATCAATTGAATTAATCGTTACTAGTTAGTTATAGTTCATATCTGAGTCTCCTAATTTGCAGTTGCAGATCGTGGACTCGGTGGTCGTGGTCCTCGTGAACATATTTCTCCACTGGTCCCAACTTGAATTGAATTCAGCTCCCTTGTTATTAATTATGATATGAAGATACTAGTTTGGCTCATCTTCTGGGATGGAACAGTACAAAATTAAAAGAAAGAAAATTAGAGTCGAAGGGAAAGGGAAATAATTGAAAGCATGTATATCTGCATATATATATATATATATATATATATAAATAACAAAAAGAACAAAACACTGACTAGGCATGCAGCCCCAGCACTACCGATTTGCAGATCTTCTGATGTGGAGTAGCACTTAATTCAATTCACGTGTTCATATTATGATGAGTTCAGATACATTTCAACTCGAGCATCTCAATTTTCTTGTGGAATCATTACTTACCGACCAGAAGTGTACGGCAAAAAGTGCGTGAATAATTGAGTATTTTCCAAACATTACACAAACGTTTATTTACCGAATATATCTATCTATTTTATTTAAATAATGTTATATCTCTTACTTAATCATCTTAATAATTATTTTAATATTAAATAAAAAATATTAAATAAAAAAATAAATATATTTAATATCTTAAGAATATAAAAAATATTTAATATTTTTTTATTTAATAATTAAAAAATTAATTAAAAAATTAATAAATAAAAATCATTTCTCATTTTATCTCTAAGAAGATGCTATAACCTATATATATATATATATATATTATGTACAGTTCAGAAAGTTTAATGGGACAAAAACATTTTCTCGGAAAGAAAAATGTATTTAAACAGAAGATTTATTTTATTTTTAGGAGTTTTAAAAAGAATGAAAAGAAGTGATTTATAATGGAATGAAATAGAAAAGTAAAAAATAAAAATAGAAGAGAATATGTGATTCTAATGTTTGATAATTTAATAAATTAATGAGAAAAGAAAGAATATTTAAATTATTTCTTTCTTGACTTCTCAAATTAAAAAGACAAAAAATAAAGATTTTAAGTGACAAGTAAAGGATTTTTTGATCTTCCCTTGTCATTTCATTATTTCTTTTAAAATAATTCTCATACACATTATTATCAAATATTATTATATCATTCTTTATTACTTTCTCTCTTGTCATCCTCCCAAATATACTCTTAAGGTGTATATAATGCACAAAATAATTTATATAGTGATTCAATTAAAAATGATAATTGATATTTTTAATATGATACTTCTTTTTTATTAACTTAATATGATACTCCTTAAGCATTTACAGTTCGTCAAATTAAATTAAATGTTGTATCAGTTCAACGCACAAATTAAATAGGTATAGTTTATTAGGGTAAATACAGTATACACAGGAGAACACATGTTATTTAAACAGAAAATTAGGGAAGATATAATGCATAAAAAATATGTACATTAAATCAATAAAAAATGATAACTGATATTATGTTGTTAAATTTAAGTCCCAACAAATATAGTTCGTATTAATTTAGATATTTTTATTTAGAGTAATGTTACTCACACACTTAATAACATACTTTTTTGTAAAAAAATATACTCATATATATTTATATACACATTATTTTATATTTTGTATAATTTTTACTTTCTAATTATATTTAATCTATCAAATTTTTTACACACTTACACTATACTCTACCACCTTAATATGCAAAGGCATAGATAATGTGTAGTAAGCAGTTTTCTTTTATTGATTCAATGTACAAATTTAATTTACGTCATGTCCATAAAAAATATTTTTGAATTTTCTAATAATTCAAAATATTATATTTCAATCATAAAAGACTTAATACAAAAATATCGTGGACTATAATTTTAAGAAAACTTTACCTGCCCTGTCAGATGTATGTGAAGATGCTGTGATAAAAAAAAAATACAAATTCGAGAGATAATCATATTAACCATGTTTTATCACTAAAGTCATTGTCTTGTGCTATTTATTTAATTCCAGGCTTCTATTCGGGCGTGGTTGGTGGCACTAGGTCCCAACTCCCAACTTCCCATTTCCCCTGATTCTCTGTCACGTGGTCCATGCTTAATCTATTGCATCGAGACTTATTTTTATTTGTTTTTTTTTTTAATCAAGATGTACTCTTGGATTAGGGTAATGGATAGATAAAATTCTCCCAAATGGTAATTTTAAAATTCAAATCATTTATCATATAAATAAAATTTGTTTGAAATTACAATTCATTTTCACTACAAATTATTGTTGAATAATTACTGTAATTTATACTAGAGTTTAATAATACATTAACGAGAATCGTAACTTGAATTAATTCTTTAAAATTTCTCTAAAATATAAGAAATTATAAGTTAAAATAGAAGAGATGTTTTAAATTTCTTTTCAAGAAAAAGATATGCATGGTTAGATTAAAAAATAACAAAAAAAATGAAAATGACATGTATAGTTCTTTGAATGATAGTTAAATAAGAAATTAAGTAATTCTCAAATAAAATGTCATATATTTAATAAACAATAATAAATTAAATGAATTATTTATGCTGCTAAAAAGATAAAAGAGCATGATATTATACATTAACAAATTTTAAAAAAAAATAAACTTTTTTTTACAATGATTTATTTTTGAGAAATGATTCTTATAAAAAAACACTTCACAAAACTCACCAAAAGAAATATGGGTCATCGATGGAAATGAAAAAAAAAAAGAAGAAAAGTAAAATAATTTAAAAGAGAATTTATTTATTTTTTAAAAAAAGAGAGAAGTTAAGCTCTGAGAGAGAAAATAAAATAAGATATTAAGTCATTTTCATATAAAATAACTCAAATTTTCTATATAAGGATGAATTTGATGATTTATTTATGGTATTGACTATATGTAGACAAAATTCATAAAAATAAATATTTTTTAATCTAAAAATAAATATGATTTTTTTTATATTACATTTAATTTTGAGAAATGATTCTTTTTTAAAGCCTACGGTGAGCCCTATAGGCTTGGCGGTGGGACCTTACTAGATGGCCTCCTAATGGGTTAGGGAAAGGATGGTTGGTAAGGAAATGAAAAGTAGGATGAAGCATAAATGTAAGATCAAATCTTACTATTCTTTTGGTATGTCCTTAATTTTTGACAATTGAGTTACCAAAACGAGATAAAGATTAAGCAGAGAAGTTTAATCTCTCAAGCTATCATGCTTAAGAGAAACCTTCCTTAACCAAAATGATAAATCCTGCAAGATTTAAATTAACATATGTTCGTCTCTTGTATCACAAACTACTTAGCACTTATCCAACACCTTGGAATTTCAGAAATAATTTTTACAAAAAAAAAGATCTCACAAAACCCTCAAAAAATATGTGCGCCATTGATAAAAAAGAAAAATAAATGATAATAATAGTAGTTTTTTGAAATTTATTGTCTGTCCAAATAGTAAAACTGTTTATTTTTTCATAAGTTGGATCGATATTATTTTACAAATTAATTTTAAATTTTAAAACAATTATTTTTATACTGGGAATATTTTTTTAACTTCATCATCAATTTTAAATTTAGTATTTATATTTTGTATTCAAAATTTAGAACCGTGTTCCCAGCATCTGCGTGTTTATGGTCGCTTTCGTTTTCCACGTTTACGCAACGGTCGGTGGTCTCTCTTTGTCAGCAGGAAATAATAATAATAATAGTCTCTCAAAGCTAAATACTCAACTCAATTGAACGCTCATATTTAAAAAAAAAAAAACTCCAAAAGTGCTGCATGTCACACCTTTTCTTTTTTTCTTGAGTAATGTTAGTATAAATTTGAGTTTATTGTAAATTTTATACATGATAACATATTTATTATTAAATTTCATAATATATATATTTATAATTTCAAATTATATTTCAAATGATAGATATTATAGGAGTCATCGTAAATTCAAATTTATATTAATATTATTTTTTTCTTCTTATCTGAAGTCACACCCTTTTTTCTACTCTCCACATGTATAATGTGATTCATATGGTGTACTTTAAGTGAATTTTATAAATATATCTCAATATGAAAAGTTATGTGATTTTGACAATGACAAATAAAAAGAGATATACCATATAATCCCAAAAAAAAGTGTAGTTTATACGACATAATTTAAAGCATTTTGCAGTAAAATATGAAACATATACTTGAGGGGATTCGAGGTTTTTTTTTTTTTTGATAGAGGATTCGAGGTTTTATATTTTGTGAGTTATACTAGATAATTATATATTCATAACTAACACAAGTTGCAGATGTACTTTACTTGACCTTGAAGAGCGTATAGGAATGTTTAGAATTTTAAGAGAAATGTTTTGTATTTAATTTTTATTTGTATATTATATTTATATTTTATATTAATGTAAAAAAGATATTAAATTATTATGTATATGACTATAATATTTTTATAAAATACCAAATAAAATTTATAAATAAACTAAAAAAATTAAAAATATAAAAATTAAACAAATAATAATACTAAAATTGTAATATAACACTTATGTGATTTTGTGAATAATTATTGATGTTCTACAGCTGAAGAGAATCTTATGTTTGCGTGTCAACGCCGCATCTCTAATATAATGTTAATTTTGATATTTTTATCATAAATAGTATATATATATATTTATATTTAATTTAATATTATTTATTATATTTATTTTTTATTTTTTGTAATTACATCTTTAAAAATAATATATAATATTTATACTTCTAAAAAAAAATATAAAACCATCGTGATTCATATAATACTGATCTAACTCGGTTTATTACACTCGGGATATATATAGCTTTAGGGGAAATACTCTATTATTATGGTACCTTATGGACGAGGTATTTAAATGAGTTTTCAATTATTCATTAAATATAATTTTATAATAAATATTTAAAAATAATTAATAATTAAATGTTTAACAATTGATATTGAATATTTTACTATATAAAAAATAAGTATAGTAAAATTTATCATAATTTTAGGAGACATTTAGTTTATCTTTTATTTTTATTTTTAATTAAAATGTTTTACTTATTATTACAAATATATTATCTTATTTTTATTTTATGTTCTGATTTCTAATTTTTGTGAAAGAAAAGATAAAATGTAGTTGTTACTTGTTAGTAAGGTGAGTCACAACTGGAAATGGAGTTTTTGACTTTTTGTATCAGAATTATTAATTATCAATGTGATAAAGCTGAGAATTATTGCTGAGCTAAGGAAAAAAGGTCAACTAAAAGTTATTGCTGTACTCTGTCTCGTTGTCAGTAAAACTTTAAAATAGTTAGTGATAAGGTGAGTTGCAACGCGGGGAGCACGTTGCATCAGAGGCACAAGAAACGAAAGTAGTAGACGATTCATGACTGAGGAACCAACAATACACCCGCTCCATAAGTCTTAGACACGTAAATTATGTGTTAATTTCAAACTATATTAATTAAAATATTTTAAAATAATATAAAATTTCATAAATAATATATTTATATTATCAATGCCCGCATGCCTTTTTATGTATTTTTTTTTGTCAAATTTTTATAACTGTCGGATTCAGACTATATGGATAGACTGTGTATAATATAAGATAGATTTTTTTAAAGTAATCAAATAAAAATAATTTAAATTATTTAATAAAATAAATTTTTTATATATTTTATTAAATTAATAATAAATATATTATTATTTATTTACTTTAAAAATCAACTCACTTTAAACATAAACCATTTAATATACGGGCAAGAATAAGTTAAGAAGAATTGTGCGGCTCGTGAATTGCAAGGCTTGAATTCAGAGACAAAGCTGGTGGAACTCGTGATTATGTGTGCTCGTACCTGCATATATATATATATATATATATATATATATATATAGTATTGGAGGTATTAAGTATTTATATATTGAGATTAACCATACGAAATACTATCGTTATTTAGAATTAACAATTATTTTATTTAAGATTTAAATTTTAATTCTCTCTTATCACACACACATATATATAAAATAATGGCAAAAAGGACCTTAGCTTCATTCTTTTTGCAATACTGTCCCGTAACTATTTTTCCAACCAATTTAATCCATTAAGCGTAAAATTGTCTTTAATGTGATCTTCCGTCATAATTTTGTTACTCTCACTAATAGAACATGCAGAAAACTTTATAAACTTATAATAATGGCAAAAAGGATCTTAGTTTTATTTTTTTTGCAATATAGTCTCGTAACTTTTTTTTTTGTCAATTTAATTCCTTAAGTATAAAATTGTCCTTAATGTGATCTTTTGTCATGATTTTTGTTACACCCACTAATAGAACATGCAAACATGACACTAATGATGATTAGTTGGCGCTCACGTGGTTGTCAAGTGGTTTGATTGGATAGGGAGAGGCAAAAACAATGTTGTTTAGGATTGGTGATACTTTTA
Source organism: Ormosia emarginata (assembly GCA_029884605.1). Taxonomy (NCBI): domain Eukaryota; kingdom Viridiplantae; phylum Streptophyta; class Magnoliopsida; order Fabales; family Fabaceae; genus Ormosia; species Ormosia emarginata. The sequence continues at coordinate 20,520,892 of JAQQTP010000064.1, read as the reverse complement.
TTTGATCTATTTTGATTTTCTTTTTAATTTGATTTCTTTTTCAATTTGGTCCCTCCCCCAAATTCTCTGCTTCCTCTCCATTAGGGTTTATGTTTATAGAGCCAACATAGGGCAAAGATCGTTCATGGTAGTTGACAAATTGGGTCTTCGAATGGTAGGTGATATTTGAAGGGTTATGAGTCTGTTGATAGCGTTTTGGCTCTCAACTTATGCAACGGTGGACGTCTACACTCGCATTTGGTTAGTGCATGGTGCCAACGACTGGTTAGTGGTGTCTTCAATTGCATTTGGTTCTTGAATGGTGACGATATTCTTTATGGTCAACTGTGGTAGGTTGGTGCTGGCGATTGGGGTTGGGGTTGGAGATTGGTGGTAATCTTCTCTGCACCCTATCGAATACGTCAACACTATCAAGTGCTGGACGTTGGACGACTTGGTGGCGTTTCATGCTAGAGTTCTGATTGTGGTCGTCGGTTGTTGAATGGTGGCAGCGCTAGTGGCTTGGGCTGGTTGGTGGTGGGCAGGTTTAGGGATGAGAAAGTGAGAGTGAAAGGGGGCTGTGGATATGGTTTGTTTGTTTATGAGTATGTGACCACATTAAAAATTAAATCAAAAGTAAGGAATCAAATTGAAAAAAAAAATCAAGTTAAGAGACCAAATTAAAGTATCATCAACTCTAAACAACATCATTTATGCCTCTCTAATGGCCACGCCATTGCCAAATAATTGTTGTTAGTGCCATATCAATATATTCCATTAGTAAGGTGATGGAATTGTGATGGGGAATTACATTGAGTGACGATTCTCCACTTAAGCGACTAAATTGACAAAAAAAAAGTTATAAGACTAAATTGAAAAAGTAAATAAATTCAATTTAAAAAAGTACCTTTTTGGCCTATAATGATTTAATTTTGCATAAAATGTGATTTATTTTTCAATCATGAGGCATATTAACTATCATGTTAAAGGAGTGTCTTAAATTTTGAAAATATTAGTGAGTATCTCATGTCTTGTCCGATTTTTGTTTTAATTTTAGAATATATTAAATTTATTTTGTAAATATACATATATTTTATGTTATAAACTTTTTTTTTTTTTGGATTGTATGTTATAAACTTAAACTATACTCATTAGTTACAATCATATAAAACATGAAGAGAAGGTACATGACTTAAAAAGTTGTCATGTGTCTTCATTGCCAACAAGTATATAGTTTGATTTGATGACATGTGGCAAATAACAAAGTTACATTTTCATCATGTGTCATCTGATGTGATCTTTTTTTTTTACGTGTAAAGTGATGTGACCAATATTACATTTATAAAAAAATATAATAAATAAATTAATAAAAAAATCAAATAACTCTAAATCAAATTCACATTTCAGCTTTCTGATTTCATCTTTCTCAGTTTTTTGATAATAGAAAAAGAAATTATACTTTTTTGAATGAAATACCAGAGTATGATGAAACCTAGAAAGATTCATTCTTTGGACGAAATAAAAGAACATTTTGAAATCTAGAATTTCTAATAAAATAGAAGACTATGTTGAAGCCCCAAAATATATGTCGGTCTTCTTCTTTGTCTTGGTTGCTTGATCTTCCTTTCATGGGTACAATATTGCGAGTCTTACAATCACTACAAGAAATTCGGATTTTGCGACGTAATTTTGCAAGGTAAAATTTCCCTCATTATTCCCTCGCTAATCAGCGAGGGAATAGCGAGCGATTAGCGAGGGAAATTTGAGTCCTCGCTAAATTTTAAAAATAAGTTTGAGGGAAAAATAGCGAGCTAATAGCTAGGGAATTAGCGAGGGAAATGTTCCTAGCAAAAATTAGCGAGGGGATTGCGAGAGATAATTTCCTTATCAAAAATTAGTGAGGGAATTGCGAGAGATAATTTTCCTCGCTAATTTTAGCGAGGGAATTGCGAGGGATATTTTCCCTCGCTAAAAATAGCAAGAGAATTGTGAAGAAAATTTTCCCTCGCTAAACTGATAAAATTTTAGCGAAGGATATTTTCGTCATAAAGCCATCGCAAAACCTGATAAATAAATAAATTAAAATATTTTAACATATTCCATCTGCATCCCACTTTCATATTCCCTCTCACTCACCCTCACCCTCACCCTCACTTTCATCTCCCTCTCACTCTCACTACAAAAACCCATACTCACCCTCACTTTCATCTCCCTCTCACTCTCACTGCAGATAACCCCCTCTCACTTGCGCTCTTGCTCTCACTTTTGCTGCCTTTCCTCCTTCTTGACCAAAACCCGGATGCGACGCACCACGTGCAATCGGGTATGCTCGCTTCTCCTTTTTCTTCTTTTGTCTCTCGTGATGTTGTGATTAGCCCTGTTTTTCAACCCCAAAGATCACCCAAAGCAAGTTGCCTTGCGACGACCTTGGTTTGTTTCATTTGCGATTCATATTAACACATGAATATAATATTTATGTGTGTGTTTTACTTAAAAAAATGTTATTTTGTAAATGGTTATTCGAGTTAAAAAGCATGTTCGCCCAGAAAGTGAGGGGAAAAAGGCATGGAATTTGCTGTAGCCTCATTTACATGATTGGTTCATCTGGTTCTGAGAAATGTTTGCATTGGTATACTGAAAATTGGTTGTTGATGCCCTATTTAGTGTTTGCCAAGGGTTGGGCGTTTTTCCTTTGAAACAAACTTGATTCCTTTTTCTTTTAAGGCTTGGAATTTAGTCCAAAGCCACTCATCAAACCTGTTGATGATTTACTATTTTAGGATTTGTGGTAGTTGAAAGGTATACCAAATAGTCGTTGGACATGTCAGAACACTGGTAATCGATTACATAGTTTTGGTAATCGATTACATGGAAGATAGAACGTGTTCTTGGCTTTCTGGGCTTGTGGTAATCGATTACATAACTTATGTAATCGATTACACGCCCTCTGACTTTATGGTAATCGATTACAATATTGATGTAATCGATTACATAGCCCTTTGAATGTGTTCTTGGCTTTTTGGGCATATGATAATCGATTACCAGCTTGTGTATAATCGATTACATGGCCTCTGACTTTTTGGTAATCGATTACATGGATAATGTAATTGATTACAAGGCTTCTGTTTAGCTTGTAATCGATTACCAAACAATTGTAATTGGTTACATTACACTTTAAACTCATTTTTCAAGCCTGAAAGATGATTTATGTCATGCCTAACTTTAGAAAACATGAATTTGAACAATATTGAACTTTGTTTGGCATGATCCAAGATTAAAGACAACCTCTTTTTAGAAAGTAATCTTTGAAAAACATATTGATTAAAATCATATTTGAAAAACCATTTGAGATATCTTGAGAGCATTTAACATTGATGTTCTAATGCCTATATCTAAACCTCTTGATTTCTTCCTTTGATCTTGATTTTCTCTTTTGCTCTTGATCTTGATCTTTATCTTTGTTATCATCAAAAATCAATTGACATGCTTCAAGACACATGCATTCACAAAATGTACACTACTTCCTACATGCTCATCAAGTGTAAAATCAATCCTATTAAACCTATGCAGGGAATGAAAAGTCCTATCTATCTCAGGATCAAAATGATGCAATTTACCAGGGTTGGAATGCAACATTGAAAACTCAAAAATACAAAACAAACAAAATTGACTTACCAACACTAAAAATACACCAAAGTAAATCTAATTGACCTATCAAATGATTTTTAAAAAATATGGGACCACCACAGAATGAAAACTATCATTTTTTAAAAAATTACCATGGAAAGAAAATATTTCAAAAATTAAAAAAGTGGTCTAAACAATAGAATTTGGCTTAAAAATAAGTGCCCTTTAGTACTCGTACTAAAGTCTTGCTTAAAATGTCATTTTCCTTCAAGGGAACAAGTTTCAACTCAATCTAAAATTAGGCCATTTTTCCAGAAATTACAAAACTGCCCAAAAACCTTACCAAATGATAAAAATTGGCTAAAATCTGAGTACGTAATCCTATGGATCTTTTTGCTCTAAATGATGTTTTACCCTTGAAGACCAAGTTTCAGCTCAATCAGAGCTAGCAGGGTATGAAACAGTAGTAGGCAGCTAGGAACACGTCTGAAATGAATGAATGACACTCATAATGAGGTATTACAATGCAATTGGCAAAAAGATCAACAAAAGAATGGTTAATAGCAGCAAAAACCAATAGAACAATAATGCCCATGGACAAGACTCTCTACTCTAGTAAGTAATAGTGATTATCATATTTTATTACATTTATTTACTTTTATATTACTAACATTAACTTTTTGTACTTATAGGAGAAGGTTTTTCCCATCAAGAGTGACCCGAGACATTATGTACAATGTCATGACAAGGATGCCTATTCTGGTTAGTACGTGGAGAGATTATCCTCCTGAAATGAAGGAAATATTATTTAAGGATTTTATGGTAAGTAATTGTGTTTCTAGAATTATATATTATATGTTCATTAAAAAATAAATATACTTACATAACTTTTGTGTAGGATAAGCATCGGTTCGTATTCGATTCTAATCGGGACATGGCTAGAACTGTTTGGGAACGGACTTGCATGGATTGTTATTTAGACTATTTGAACAGAGCACGGGAGAAAGCCTTTGAGAAAGCAAATTCAAATAACTTGATTGATGTTAAGGGCCATGGACCCAGAGGACTTAGGACAGAAGTGTGGGATGAGCTAGTGGACATTTGGCTGACCGAAAAATGAATGCGAAAGTCTGAAGCTGCCCGAAGGAACAGGTCAGCTATGCCTGATGCCATGAAGCATACAGGAAGGTCGATTTCCTTTGGTCAACATAAGCAAAAGATGGTAATATAAAAATCATTTAAAGTTTTGAGTTGCGAATATACACTTATTAGAATATCAAAAAGAATTATTTCATTTATCTATTATCTAAGAAATGAGGGATTGCATGTGTGTGTTTCGTCGCTATTTGTGGGTTTTAGATGTTTCATATTTCTTCTTAAACTCCCTAAAGGAGATATAGCCAATTTCTAAGTCAGAGACCACATTTTACGTATAAAACTCCCTATTGGAGGATACTTGTGATAGGTAAATTCTGAAATTGAGACCGATTCATAGTGTTGCCCCTTAGTTTGATTGTGTCTCATGACAAAGCATGCACTATATGAAAGGATCATGCCATGGCTGAATAAAGGAGATCATCCTGACATGAAATAGAATATCGTGGGTAAAATGAATACAGTCCTTGATTAGTGAAATTTCATGAAAATTTCATATATCGTGGAAGCTCTTTACTAATGTATTGATTATGTGTATACCTATATATGTATCTATTGAATGGATTGTGTAATTGAAATGGTTGCATGTTCTCAGCTGAAGTAAATAGTGGTTTAGAAATTCTGTGTTGATATTACTGAGCACTCTCTAGTTGATATTACTGAGCACTCTCTAGTTGATGAAAATCTCATTTTTCCTTAACTCAAATGCACAAGACTCTCTCACCTTTATTTTTTGTAATTACTTGAGTTATTTGCTATATTGAGTATGACATAAAGACATTGGTATTTTAGAGGATTTGTCTAATTACTCTTGATATGTGTTTATTATATATTCTTCTATATGTGATTATAAGAGACAAAGTTAAAACATCAAGTTTCTTACAGAGATCTCTGTGCCAAAGTTCATAAGAAGAAAGATGGAAGTTATGTCTCTGAGCGCTCAAGGAACTTTATTGTAGGTGTCTTTATAATTTAAGTCATTTATATTTGTTAAGTTATTGATTTTTTTGCTAATATTTTTCTTGTTTTGTTATTTTAGGAGTCATACGACGCAGCGATGTCAAAAAAATATGGAGAAAACTCTTCCATTCATCCTATGGTTGACCCGCAGGTATGGTTAGATGCGGCGGGTCCCAACAAGAAGGGACGAGTGCATGACATAGGTAACAGCTTACACATTGGTATTAACAATAACACCATGCATGCTTCATCCTCGAAGGTTGTGGGTCCTTCTCGCTCTACACCTTTGACACAGGACATAACTGAAGCAGTAAATACAGCTGTAAATATAGTTGTAAATACAGCCGTAAGTGCAGCAGTGGCAACAACAATGACTTCCTTTGTCCAGACTCAACTAGTCCCTATGTTTGCGCCCTTCCTATCTACGATCCAATTAGCAAATGTTGCTCCACAAGCACCATTGCAAGGTGAAGCAACTGGGGAGGGTCAAAAGGATGATGATTATGAAGACGAAGACGAAGCAAACTTAGATTGATTACATGTTCTGTTTATTCTTGTTTTGTACGACATTGTATGAAATTTTGAACTTACATAACTTATATAAAAACTTTGAATAATTAGTAGATTTATTTTGGATTTGTATTTTGTTGCTTTTTATTATTTGTTGGATAAGCTTGATTGAAAAGATTTACAGGTATATTGGATATTAAAAACTAAGTCCTTTTACATTTAAATTGGCAAAAAAAAAAAAACTAATTTGTGAGGGATTAGCGACAGAATAGCGAGAAAAATATATAACGTAACTTGCGAGGGGATAGCGAGGCAAATCAGCAAGGGATTAGCGAGGGAACTCAGCGAGGGATTAGCGACGAAATAGCGAGGAAAATATATAACGTAACTTGCGAGGTATCAGCGAGGGAATAGCGAGGAAAATCAGTGAGGGATTAGCGAGAGAATAGTGAGGGAATAGCGAGGATTTTGATTGTAATAGATTTAAAATTGGTGCGTATATTCTTCATTTAGAGATGGAATAGCGATGGAATTTCCCTCGCAAATTTGCGAGGGAATACAGTAGCCAACGGTTTTAAATTTAGCGAGGGATTAGCGAATGAAATTTTTGTGGTTAGCGAGGGAATACGTGCCCTCGCTAATTAGCGACCAAAAAAAATCAACGGACGTTTTCCTCGCTAATTTATTGATTTCTTGTAGTGAATCGTACCAACGTGTGATGTAAGAGGCTCATGACCTTGTGAACAAATCAGAGTTATGTAAAAATAGAGACAAAGAGGGGAGTTGAGATGAGAAAGAAGAATAATAACATAGGAAGATTTGTACTTGGGAATGACAGTTACTAAAGCGGACGAGTGGTGACTAGTGGCGGTGGACCTCTGGCAACCTCTAGGCTGAGAGTGAGAGTAATTGAAAGGTTATGGCATTCTTTAAAATAATTTTATTATTTTTGTCAAAAACAACTAATTGTCAATCTCTATAATTGATAAATTTTTGAATTTATTGTAGAATTATTTCTAATTATTATTTTCAATTCATTCCCATTATTGGAGAAGACTAATTTATGTTTCTTCCTAATTTTTGTCAACAAATCAATTTAGCTAATTTCCTAATATATATTGGGGTCAACATTAAATATTAGTTTTAATTTATTTTTAATGAGAACCATGACATACAAAAGAATATAATTTATCTTCTTAAATTTTCTCATAATTTGGGTAATAAATCAATGTAATTTTCACTATTAATTTCCTTCCAAAATTTTAGATTCAAACCAAGTAAAAATCATTCAATCAATTATCATTATTATCATTACCATTAAAAATAAGTTATGCCAACTATTATAAGTAAACTAAGAACACTATTAATTCATTTATCCAAATTAATTCATTTATCCAAATTAATTCATTTAGTAAACTAAGAATACTCTACCATGAAATTAGAAACCAAAATACATGAATAAATAAATATAAATGATGACATCATATATATGATAATAATTAAAGCATCAAATTAATTATTATATTACAATCTCTTAAAAAGTATTAGAAAAAATATGCAAAAAAGAAAAATCTCAAAAGAAATTTTTTGACATTAATATACATGTTTCATACCTTTAGAACTAACTATAAAATGTAAAATCAAATAAAAAATTATTTAACATAAATTAGGAAAATTTAATGCTTTCATAATTTGCACATTTCATGCATTCCTAATTAATTTCATATCAAAGTAATAATTATATTAATTACATTAATATGAATAATTCAAACATATTTAATAATTAATAATATTATAAATTTTAAAATTAATAGGCAATATTTTAAAATTAATAACATATCTTGTTGCCAATCCTAATAATTTGCTTAATTATCATTATCAACATAATGGAGGTAAACTCTTTATAAAGAAAATAATGAAATTAATAAAGATATATTTTATATATTATTTATAATTTAATAATATTTTTATGACAAAATTATTGGAAGACTGTCATTGTTCAAAATAATTTTTTAAATAAATATTTTAATTATTTTAAGAGGAAATAAACTAATGACAAATAAGATTATTAACCTAACTAAAATAATATTTCAAAACAAGTAATTATTAGCCTAATTATTCATGTGGCTTAAATTTGTATGTTTTGTTTAAATTTTAAATTGATCTTATTAAATGGGCTATGATTTGGTCGATAACATATAACCTTCAATTTTATCATGTGTCATTCTAATCAACAAGTAATTACATTACTTTCTTAATATGTCACAAGTAGAGTAACTAATATTCTATTATATGTCATCTTATGTGATTATTTTCTGTTATATATGATCTAATATGGCAACATAAGACATGTGATAAAGAAAATACCACATGTACAAAAATTAAATAATAATTAAAAATAAATAAAATTCAATAACCAAATAATAAAAATAAAAATGAATAAGAAAAAAAATTACAACTTCTCAAATAAGTAAAAATAATAATCAAAATACTTTATATGATTAAAAAATTTCTTCCATCTCCCAAAAAGATGAATATCTTGTCATTTTTTCAATACAATATTGACACATCTGTATACATCGATAACATATATTCAAATACTAAAAATTCAATAAGTTAGAATATTGATATAAACTTTTTAAAAAATAATAATATTATTAAAATTACATAGGCAAAGAAAGAATAAAAAATGAAAATAGAATAAAAAATAAAAGAAAAAGAAAAAGATAAAAATTAAACTAACAGAAAATAATAATTTACATGAATATTTTCTTTTTTGGTTTTATAATATTTCATCACACATTTTAGTTTTGAGACTATACTTACTTAGAGTACAAAAACTTCCCTTCTCAATTACATTTTGAAACTTAAAATATTTTAATTTTATAAATATTTTTTAAACATATAAGTTGTTTTATCATTTATATATTTAAAATCTTTAGTATTTATATTAGGATAAAATTCTTTCATGAAAATATTATGTATTTTTAAGCTAAATTTATAAATATTTTTTATGAATTATTACATATATTTTATTTAATAGAATTATTTTTAATTAAATTAATTTTTTTATTATTTAATTCTTAAATTTATCCGTACATCACACTGATATAAAATCTAGTTTTTAAATAAAACAAAGAAAAAAATGACAATTTTTTCGAATAGTTAATGCACCAGAATGATAATCTTATCCATTTTACTCAAATGCTAGATTAAGCGGTTAATGGAATAAAATTTTATTTGTGAAGATTTCATTACCAATAAGAAAGTATAAAAAGAGAAAAGATGTTTGAAACGTAAACAATGGATATGCGCAGTTAGATTGAAAGAGACTATAAAATTATAGAATAATTTTAAAAAAGACACTTGTTATTCTTTAAAAAAGTAATGTGTTAATGAGAAAATAAGAATATAATAAAATATTAAATCACTCTTAAATTAAATGACTCAAATTTAATAGATTGATGAGGTGAATGAGTATATTTCATCTCATCATAATTGGTGTAGTCTAAGTAAGTGGACTATAAATAGAGATTACTAGCTTAGCTTTCTACCCCTACCCTGGACGGTAATATTTTATATTAAAAGTTTGATACAATAATTTTTAAATTGCGTATATTTATCTTGTTATATATAATTTCATCAATATTTTACCCACAAAATAGCAAATTGAACATGGTTTTATTAATTTAATTGTACTTTTGTTCTTACATATTCAATAAGAAAATTATCACAAACGCTTCATATTTTAGATGCTAGTGATTGTTTATTATATAGTAGATTACTTGTAAGTATCATTATAAATTTTCAATAAGACTTGTGACATTTTTTTTGACTTTTGATTGAGACAAACTCCATTTCACCTAAAGTTTCTCATTAAAAAAAAATTTAAGACATATTCTTGGAGTTTAAGAAGATTAAAGTAGGAATAGAGGAATATAATTTCTTAATATTATCAAGATTAAGTTTGATGTTGATACAAGATTAATGCTTCCTTTAAGCATTTTATATTTGTAAATATAGTTATTTAAGCATTTTACATACCCCTTTCTACTATTGTCCTTGGTCAGTGGTCACATTCGTACAGTCTTAGATTTGATGATAATATATGTCGCGACCGGGATCGCGGCGGAAAATATAGCAACTCGCGTGATTTTAAAAATTTGATTAAAATAGAAATGGAGTCGCCACTAATTTTATTTAAATTAAGAAAAATTGAAAAACTTTGTTAGAAAAATGGTCTTTGGAACCAGATTGGATTCGGGAGTCGGTTATGGTTAGGGAAGGGTGGAAACTTAATCCCACAACACCCCTAACACACCCGCCTTAAGACGGCATGACTTTAAGTCAATTGTGTAAAAACTTAATAATCTCAAATTTATTTATTTTACCCATTTTAAAAAGACTTTGTAAATGTTTTTTTTTATTTTTTATTATTATTTTTAAAAGAAAATAAGAACCAAATTATGAAAACTTAATTTTTGGCTTGACAGAATGAAAATTCTACTCTACGATCCTCGAGGTGCAATGAGAACTCAAAGTCATGTAGTTACGTAGAAAATAAATATGGGTTGGTTGATTTTACTTAAAAGTTTTTATTTTTATTTTTATAAAAATTTGAATTAATGGTCGTCGCGACTGTTAATCGAATTAAAGTTTGGATGAGTGAAGTTTTTCGCTTATTGAGCGTCACCCACGAATTGTTATTTAAATTGTAAAAGGAGATTTTTTATATATATCTAAAATTATAAAAATGATAAAAAATGAATTTTTGAGTCTTTATTAAATAGTGATTTATTTATTTGTTTATTTCAAATAATTTGAATCATTAGGTTATCACAACTCGGATGATCCACAAAAAAAATTTTATTATGAGATTAATGTTCATGTCATCTACCTCTGTTAATCCCACTTATTTATTTATTTATTTATTTTAAAAAAATATTTCAATTATTCTACTTCCTTCACTTTTGCTATTTTTTATTTTATTGTTTTTTATTACTATTTTTTTTGTCTCATTTATTTACCCTTTTATAAAAACAACCACTATGCTTGATTTCTTTTATTTTTTCTTTCTAGATCTTCTAACTTCATTTTTTTTTATTTAGTCATAATACACAACTTAAAACATAAAATAAAAAAACATCAAACAAGAACTAAACATTACACACATATAAATATCACTTACGTAACACAACACACATTAAAAAAAAAAAATCTATACATATATATATATATATATATATATATATATATATATATATATATATATATATATATATATATATATCATTTACGTAACTTTACGTAACACTACAAACTAAAGAAAAGTATCTAAATAACTAAAGAAAGACCAAGAATTTGATCCATTAAAAATAAAAGAAATGTTAAACAAAGCATAAACAAATAGCAAAACAAAATAAAGCCCAATAATAATAGCAGCAAAACGGAAAAGATAGAAATGTCCCTACATGCAAAACGAAAAAAATAACAGCAATAATGATACATGCAGAAACAAAAAGCAGAAAGGAAAACATGAATCAAGAACCATGAAGAACAGCAAAAAGCCAAGAAACAGACAACCAAAGGAAGTAAAAACAGAGCACACCGTAAGAACTTTGTTGTGACGCGGTGCACGCGGTATGGTGCCTTTAAGACGGACGTGGTGCTTTGCTTAGACGTGGAGGAGTTGTTTGGACGTGGTGGAGTTACTGAAAAGTGACGGCTGTGAGGGTGGCTTTCACGTGGCAGTGGTGCTTGATGTTTGGAAACGGTGGTTGAAGATGGATTGTTAATGGAAAGTGAAAATGAGAGGTAAAGGTTATGGAAGATGGAAGTTTAATGGTTGTTAGTTATGGATGGTGGCATATGGTGGTGGAGGTGAAGATGAAAAATGGTGATTGTTTGAGGTTGATGATTGGGGTTGTGATGTTGCTAGTAAAAGGTACGGTAAGGAAGATGGTGAGGGTGGTAGGTGTGGTAGTTTGTGGTGGTTTGCGGTGTGGGATTGTTAATGGAAAGTGAAGATGAGAGGTAAAGGTTATGGAAGATGGAAGTAGAGGTTGGAGTGGAGAAATGAAGTGAATGTGTGTGTGTGTTGATGATGGAAGGTGGTGAGTTTGAAGGAGAAGATGATGAGTTGAGTATGGAGATGATGGTGGATGAAGGTGGAGATGATGAGAATGCAGGGAATCCCGATGAGAATGTAGGGAATCCCTTAGTTCAAGATGAGTGAGGATTATATAGAGGAGTAATTGTGAAGGAGTAGTTGAAGATAATGGGGTGGAATGGTTGAGTGGATGAGTGAGTGGAGTGTGTGATAGTGGAAGGTGAGTGGATGAGTGGGTGGATTAGTGGATGGTGAGTGGAATGTGTGATAGTGGAAGGTGAGTGGATGGATTAGTGGGTTAGTGGGTATTTAGTGGAAGTGAGTGGAATGTGAGTGGGAGTGTGTGATAGTGGAAGGTGAGTGGAATGTGAGTGGGAGTGTGATAGTGGAAGGTGAGTGGAATGTGTGATAGTGGAAGGTGAGTGGAATGTGAGTGGGAGTGTGTGATAGTGGAAGGTGAATGGAATGTGAGTGGGAGTGTGTGATAGTGGAATGTGAGTGGGATAGTGGAAGGTGAGTGGAATGTGAGTGGGAGTGTGTGATAGTGGAGTGAAAAGTGAATGTAAGTGGGAGTGTGTGATAGTGGAAGGTGAGTGGAATGTGGGTTAGTGGATGGATTAGTGGATGAGTGAGTGGATTAGTGGGTTAGTGGGTAGATTAGTGGATGAGTGAGTGGATTAGTGGGTTAGTGGGTAGATTAGTGGATGAGTGAGTGGATTAGTGGGTTAGTGGATGGATGAGTGGATTAGTGAGTTAGTGGGTGGATTAGTGGGTTAGTGAGTAGATTAGTGGGTTAGTGGGTGGATTAGTGGATGAGTGAGTGGATTAGTGGGTATTTTTTATTATTATTTTTAATCTTCTTTTTTTTATTTTATTTTATTTTCTTTTCTAGTTTTTAGTTTTTTTTTTTCATTTTTGTTCTTTTTTTTTTATTTTTTTTTTTTAACAGATGGGCTTATAGATTTGGGCTAAAAAAAGTTAAGAAAAATGGATCACAAATTACTTAATTAACTTTTTTTATTGTTTTTTTTTTTTATTTTATTATTTTATTATTTTATTATTATTATTATTTTTTTTTATTTTTAACCCGGTCAAAATTGAGTGTTCACAATATAGTATTGCAGCATAAAGTTCCCTGGTAAAATTATATTTTAGAGCCATGACTACATATTTCACTTGAATGCACTATTTGCTTTGAGATGTTACGGAGAAGGCATGTGAAGTAATTATATACCTAAACCTAAACAAAAATGTATATGATGCTTGCTTGTTATAATGATTGAGAATGGCAAAAAGTTTTTGACTTTTTACAATAGCTTTTATCATTTTTTATTTAGTTAAGTTTGTATTTATTTGTTCGTTACATAAATGGGAATGGTCATTAGAATTCTTATTTATTTGATTTTTTTTTCCTCAATCTTTGTTGCTTTTATCATCTTGTTACTTGAGATATGGACCAGTTGTTCATTCTCATCATAGTCATTATTAATGGGTTTAAAACTTAGCCTTTTCATGTGAGTATTTGTTTCAACAGAGCACATATGAGTGTCTAATTAACAATTTCTTTCTTAGATTGATGTCCAGATATTATGCAAATATTATCTCATATGATTTTCTAAATTTGGATACAAAATCAAAGTTATTAAATTGGACACAAATATTTCTCCAAAATTGATAGGTTTGCAATTACTGCCTTTAGTTCCTTATATGGTTGGGTTAAATTGACTTCAGAGTCAAAAGGATGAATTTTATTCCCCATAATGCTAGAAATAATGTGCAAATATATATATGCCAAGGGGCGAATGCAGCAAAAAAGAACCAATAAGTCAGAAGGCACATGACATTTTATATTATAAATCTTTTACATCATCGAGTAAAATTAATTAGAATTTAATTTTGATACATTATCAGTATATAATTTTTTATACCATTAACTAATTATATATCATTACATATGTGATTTTTTGAAATAATTGTTGTGAAAGTCAAATATTTTTAATCATATGACAATCTATGATTAAATGATAATATAAAAGACTTTTATATTATCAGTGTATCAAAATTAAATTCAAATAATTAATTTTTTTATATATTATGTTTGAATTATTTTGTTTTGTTTGTAGAAAAATTTATAACTAAAATAATAAAGAACATTTTATTTAATTCTTTTGAAATATAAAATAAACTATTTTTTTGACATTGCAATGAAGTAGTGCTTGATTATTAGTTTGGAAAGGCTTTACCTGACCACTATCTCAGGTCTGGCATTGTATCAACAATTATAATGTACAAAAAGAAGTAGTGTTCAATTTAACTTGTGCGATAACAAAGAAAATATAGTGCAAAAAATTGTGTAAGCATTGTTTATGTTAATGTGTATGTTAAATTATGCTTATATATATGGCGTGCAAATTACATATTATTAATTTTTGTGTAAGCATTATCTATGCTAATTTTTCTATCTATTCATTAATCAAGTAATGAGAGGAAAACAAAGTTCTATATATACAAAGCAATGGATGACTATTCATTATCATTTCCTATAAGCTAGGAAAGACATAAGGAAGAAACAAATCAAGAAAAAAAAACCTTGCTAAAAAAAATCAAGGAAAAAAACGCCATAACCCTCATTACAATAAAATTAAGGAGGAGAAAAAAGACTAAAGAATAAGTTATATCATTCTTTTCTATTGAATTTAGAATGTCTTGATCTTGTTCTAATTAGGGTTTTTTTCCTTGCATCGAAGCCTTACTTTTTCGTTGTTGTACCTCCATGATTTGTAACTTTGTTAAGTAGATTTAAAGGTCTTTCTATATCGTAAGGCCAAAATATGATACTGATCTGAAAAAACTCAAGTTAGAAAATTCTAATCTATCATAATAAAAGGCACCTATGATAAATTCAAAACAAAACTCCTCAAATCTATTCAAAAGATAACTAATATAGGTCTAAAAAATCTAGATAAATTTATTCAAGAAAATTTAAGAAAAACAAGAAAGAGAATGGAGAAGGCTGTCACCAAAAGATACTAGTTGCAATCCCCAAGAGAAAAAACTAATAAGAGAGAACCAAAGCACCACAAAGGAAAAAAGGAGAAAGCTAAAGATTGTAGTGAGTCCTAAAACAACAACAACTTCGATAATCTTACATCAAACAGTGTATACACCACTTTTTACACTCTATCTAATATCATTCATCATATATACTTTTTTCTATTACTTTCTCTCACTAAATTTGACACCCTTAAAAAGGATGTTAACAATACCTACACCCCTTTTAGGGGTGTAAGATAATCTTTTTCAAATCAACAATGATAACGTCATGATAGAGCCAATAACATGAAGGAACGATACACCAATTTGGACTCTCAGGTTGCATCATTTAGGCTAGTTTCTACATTAAAGTCTTAAACAATGCATATATCTAATAATGTTTTAATAGAGATATGATTTTGATAAGGTTTTTGGTAATAGGTTCCCTTGAAAATAGATATGTTAAAAAAAGTCGAACCGGCCCGCTATGTGCCATGTAAATTATGGGTTGGGTAAGGTTGGGCCAATTTTTTTCCAAGTTAGCAAATTAATTGCTAGCCCAATCCTGCCCTATGCAGGAGTTGTGCAAGCTGGCTAAATTATATTTTTATTTCTCATATGTTTTTAACACTTAAAAGTTTATCTTTATGCTTCATTATTTTTTTTTTTGCATACTTTAAATACTAACAAATATAAAATAAAATAGTTTTGTGATATAAATATTAATTTATATTAAAAAATAAAGTTAAAATTCGTTATATGTCATATATATTAATAAAATAATTAAATGTTAGACCAACGGGTTAACCCAATACCTGCATCAGGCTGGCACAAAATGGGCTAACCCACGTCAGACTAACATGTATTCAAGTTTAAATTTTTTCAACCAAGTCCACATATTTTATAGAATTATTCTGCATGGTGCATCAAACTTAGTCCATTTTAACACTTTTACTTAAAGCTTTGCAACAATCAATGGGTGTATCGTGGTGTTTACCTACAGTTGAGAAAATAACTGCATGAGCTGCAATTTTAAATATGATGATTGAAATATTTGTGCTGTATTTATAGCTTAGCTTTTCTCTTGCTATTGGGGGTGTTTGGGAAAGATTTTTCCCTTTGCCAACAACTTAAGAGTGTGTTTTGATTAACTATGAAAATTTGATTATTTCAATAATCGATTATATGTATAATCGATTATTATTAAATCGATTATAATAGAATCAATTTTATGTTTAAATATGTTAACTGAAAAATAATTTTAAAATAATTTGTTTTGTTTGAGTGGTATAAAAAGAATCGCATTTATACATTAAATTATCAAAAAGATATAAAATGATTAAAAAAAGTTATTTGACTGAAGACAAAATGATATTTTTCTCTCAAAACATTTAGAATATTCTATAATCAAGAATTAAAAACTTCAAATTTAAAGCTTTTGAAAAAAAATTGTTATAATGCATTAATTTTGTGCAAAAGCTGAAGCATAATTTGCCAAACATGATTGGAACAATGAGAAAAGTTGTTCCTCAAAATTTAAGGTGTTGGAATAATGAAAAAAGTTGAACCAAACACACTTTAAATTTTGGCAAACAACTTTTTAATTGTTCACAAAATGTTTGGGAATTTTGGAAATTTCTTTTATACGAAATTCAATGTATTATAATTTTTTTTCATAAGCTTGAAGCTTATGTGTATTTGGTTTAGCTGTGAAAATTTTGATTATTCTAATAATCGATTATTGTATAATCAATTATAATAAAATTAATTTTTTGTATAATCAATTATAATAAAATCAATTTTTTATTTAGATATATTAGTTGAAAAGTGATTTTAAAATAATCTGTTTTGTTTAGTTAGTATAAAAAGAATAAATTTTATGTATTAAATTATCAAAAAATGTATAAAATAATTAAAAAAATTATTTGATTGAGGACAAAATAATATTTATATTTTAAAGCTTTTAAAATAGTTTATAATTTAAAATCATAAGTTTCAAGCTTCAAGTTTATGACAAAAAGTTGTTATAATGCATTAATTTTTGTGCTAAAGCTGAAGTAGAAATTGTCAAATATGCGATGAATAATGAAAAAAACATTTTTTTGAAAAAAAATTTTTTGAAAAAAAAAAGTTGTTACGCGTTACCACGGTGATAAAATTTGTGCCAAACATGCTCAATGATTCTTAATTATAGATTATTTTAAAAGTTTTGATATGTAAATACTATTTTGTTCTCAATCAAATAACTTTTTAAATCATTCTATATTTTTTTGATAATTTAATGAATAAAAGCGATTCATTTTATACCATCTAAACAAAACATATTATTTTAAAATTATTTTTTAATTAATATATTCAAATATAAAATTAATTTTATTATAATCGATTATAATAATAATTAATTATTAAAATAAACAATTTTTCACAAATTTAATTCAAATATACACAAAATAAAATATTTTTAAGGTTCAAGATTATATACAGTTTTTCAAAAACTATATACGATCTCAATCTATAGATACATTATTAATTAATAGTTTCGTTATTCATCTAATCAAAATACATTTAATTTTATCTAATTTACTTGTAAAATCATTTTATAACGTAAGAATATTACAATCGCATATAATATAATTTGATTTATCTCATATTAATATATAATATAAATATAATATGCATATTTTAATATACATAAAATATTTCTCATTAATGAATTGTCGAATGTAGATGTAATTCATTAGTCATCATCGAGTTGTTGAATATAGTAAGTCACGTTTTGTTGAGTTCCAAAAATAATGCGGTGGACTGGTGATACCATCACTTCTCCCCATGATAGTTTTCCCGGTGGGGAAACGAAAAAGGAAAGAGAAGTGGATGGAAATGGCTGCTAGCTACTGTCGCATATATAAAGATATTATACCATTAATAAAGTTGCTATGTGGTGGAGTGATCAACTTTCAGTGCACTTTGTATTTGTTCATCCTTCCATTATCTAGCAGATTGAAAGGGAATAGAAGTGATTTATTTAGATGCTATGGGTCTATCCCTTATTTAACATTTATTTATATGTATTTTTATTTTTTAAAATGAAATTAAATAAAAGAATATAGACCTCTGTTTTATTTATTGAATGATAACTAATAATTATTTAACTTCTCCTTTTTTTAGTGTATTCTTTTTTTTTCTTTTCTATGAAACAAACGAAACCTAATTTTTTTATAGAAATGAACATGCCCTTTGCACGAGTATTTCGGCTGAATAAAGTTTTAGGCACATGTTATACCCAAAAAAACAAGTTTCAGGCACATGTGTGTGTAGTGTCATGTAGTGGAAGTTATAATCAGCACCATGACAGTGGAAAGCGCTCAATACTTTAATGTTTCTTTTTTGTTCATATTGGGAGACAAGCAATGAAGATAAAAACCATCAAAGGTTGAAATACACACGTCCTCTAAAACTTCAACCTAAAACTAACTGACTTTTTTATTCAAAATTTACCCCGTTAATTTAGTTTTAAATATTTCAATATATACATTTATCTCTAGGATTTTGCATTTTTGGTATAGTCATTGTGTTACGCCAGTACAACTATATACATTAAATCTGAACAGAAGTTCAACAATATCCTTATACGTAATATATATAGACACACACCCATACGGGAGACGATTTGATTGTTTGATGGAAAGTAGCTATATAGCACTTTTAGCTATATTTTAAAGTGAAAATACACGCAGATTAATTAGCTGGGACTTCAATAGAGCAATATATTATCAATCATGTTGTAAATAATAATTTAAATAGGTTTAATTTCATAATTGTGAAAATCAGGCCAAGACAACCGGTGATGATGATTGCTGACCCTGGAGCTTGAGCTTCGTGCATATATTTGTTGCAGTGTCTGCTTTTTGACGAAAATTAACAAGAAATGGAAAACGAGCTAAGAAAATATTAAACAAAAAAACAGGAAAAGACAAGAAAACAAGATATATTCAATATTTGACCAGAATTCAACTGCATCCTGCGGCATTTTTCTGAAGGTCAAAGCCTCGTTCATGTACACATTGCATTAGACTATGGGACAGAAATACGTTATTGACAAAACTGAAAATCAGATACCCTTTTCTTGTACTACACACAAATTTAGAGACCAAAAACAATATGATTATATATGATATTAATAAAAAGGGTTATTAACTTATTATAAAGCTGGGGCGGACTCGTTAAAACTTTTGAATTGCTACTAGCTAGTTTGATTAATTAGTTCACTGCAACTTAGAACGCAAGTAGTATTACGTAAGAGTTTGTGTAAGGTCTGATCAACTGAGTTCAACAAAAATATATATAGGCTACCTATATATATAGCGAAGATAAACGTAAAAATGTTCAAAACTAAGAATTGTTTTCCAGTTATTGCCTTAGGCGCAATTTGAGACTTGAATTACTCTATGTATTATATATTCAATGTTCAAAATTTTTTAAAACAAACATTCGCGGATCAAACGTTTTAGGCCTTGAGCTCTTGAAGCTTGAAATGATCAACATCTATATTACATGCTTGAGCTCTTGAAAATATGTTAGGCGTCAAAGAGAATATACAAGATAATTTGGATGAAACCTACGTATTATGATGAGATTCCAAGTTTGCCGTCCAAGTAATTAATCACAGGAAAACCACCTAATTTTAACCAAATTGCTTTATTGAGATGGACCCATTATTTCGAAGAAAGTAACATCGTTTGACTTGAAAAGTGTTTTCAATTTTTCACACATATGTGTTTACGTGTTCAATATCAATTACTACCTTCAAAAACAGATTATATTAACTCGACCTTAAAATATATCAACTTTGATTTTTGAACTACTATTTCGTAAGTGTAACAACCTTAAGGGATGCGAAAATTGAACAGCATACATGAATACATTCCGATAGAGAAATTTCACTCGGGCTTAGCCTCAACTAGTCAGGTCTATCCCTTTTTTTTTTTTGGGTTACAACTGTCTATGTCCTTTTTAATGTTAGTTTTTACGAAAAGGAATAAAATAACGTAGACCCTACACGAAGTTGACATTAACAACATACAAATTTTAACAACAGTAGTAGTAGTAGTTGGCTTTTTTAATTATTTTTTTAAAGTGAATTTATTTTTTAAAATAAATAAATAAAAATATATTTATTTTTAATTTAATTTAAAATATATTAAAATCTTAACTTATTAAAATTTAATAATAAATATATTTTTATTTATTTATTTTAAAAGAGTTTTATCGGTAAATGTTATACGAAAAGTCAAACTCAGCGCATATTTTCAATACAATACTTTTGACAGCTTAGTTTCCGAAAGGGGTAAATCGGTCAATTTAGGCTAAAACCGAGTGACACCGTCTTGTAGTGGTCGCAGACCTTTGTGGAACGAGACTACGCCTTTCCTGTCCAAAGTTTTGCATACACTTAAATGCATTCAATTTAATTTTATTAAGTTAATAAAATATTAATATATTATTCACATAATAATGAACGTAGCAATTGTTTACAGAAAAAAATAATAATGTATTCATACTTTAACGATTAATACACGGAAAATTAGATGCACTTAGAATAAAAGAAATTCTTATTGTGTATCAGTCAAAAAGTATCATTTTAATTATAACATTATAATATAGGTAAAGTGAAAAACACTAATAGCGCATATAACTAAGCAGGGGCAGATTTTCATGGGGGACTAGAGTGACTCATGGCGACCCTTAAATTTTTGAAAACTCCATATAAGTACTTGAGAAAATTATACATATCACCCCTAAGTACATTATGAAATATTATATGACTACCCCAAAGTTTTTGCTCTACATCTGCCATTGTAACTAAGGTGATACGTGTTGAATAATAAAGAATAATTTTTTTTTGTTAAATTAAAATTTTAATTTTTATACTTTTCACTCATTTTTAATTTAGTCCTTATATATATATAAAACCAATCATCACATTTTTAAACGTTTTTAAAATTGTCCATATTATCAACTTTTATTATAATATTATTATAATATCATCCATTGATTAACTTTGTAAGCTTTCATTTGTCCAATAAATATTTTTTAGATACTTCTTTATATATAAAATATCTAGTATATGCTTTAGCATTCTAGTAAGTACTTTTGTAAATATTACTTTCTTCTAAGTATATGCACTTTTATTTAATATGTGTTATTTTAAATGTTATTTTTCTGTAAACGTTTAGTAATAACTAAATTATCAATGTTATAATAGAAATTGAAAATAAAAATTATTTTAAAAATATTTATAAGTATAAAAATTAATTTAAAAAAATTATAAAAACTAAATTAAAAATAGATGTAAAGTATAAGAACTAAAATTTAATTTAACTTTTTTTTACTCTAGATTACCTCATAATCTCTCTTAATATACTCATGCATATTATTAGGTTTATATAAAAAATTCTCTTCACTTTCTTAGTTTCTCTAAAAACAAAAAACAAAAAACAAAATATTTTGTTTTCTTTTTTTTAATATTTTTAATAAAATGTCTATTAATTAAAAAGACTGATAATTACAAATATAATATTGTCAACAAAAATAAAATTATCATTTTTTGATTAAAAAAATAAATAAATTAAAGTAAAGGATAACCAACACATTCTAGATCAAGACATCTCACTAAGTTCAACAAACATTTATAAAAATACATACAAATAACTTAAAAAAAGCGGACTCTTCTGGGATTCAAATTCCCTTAATTGATGCAGTTCTTCCTAACTAATTGTTCCAATATTGTTGGCAAATTATGATTATTTTAATTAACAATATTTTTATAAAAAATAAAATTAATGAAAAAACAGAAGAAGCATTCTCCTGTTAATAGTTACCGGAACACAAACTGAAACCAGAGAAACGGTCCATTTCAGATTACTTTATCCCCCCAATTTTCCACCACCTCAGTTCTCACAAGTGACGTCCATCGATCCAAGATACTTACTTGGTTATTTCCGTAATATATGGAAAAAGCAATGGCAATAACCAAACACCCCAGCTTAAAAACGCACCTTGGTCCATCTCATATCCTACTTGGTTTCAAGTGCCAGCACTTTCGTGGATCGGTGTCTCAGTCTAATTGACGCTGTCTTAACCTGCTCCTCCATCCATCCTTCTCTTCCACATCTTAACTCTCTCAACAAGGCTTCTATAATCCTCTTCTTGTTGTTGTTCAGATTCACCATCATGATGCAGATGATCAGCTCCACCATACCAGCACACAACCTTCACATGTTCCAAGCAAGACGCGCCAGCTTCAGATGCCAAGCCTCTCCCTTGAACCCTTCCGTCAACAGGCCACTATCACCAACCTCTTCTTCTCCCCAGACATCTCTCAAGAACCCCGTCACCTCCACCGACACCACGCGCCTACACCTCGCCAACCTCGACAAGCTCCTCCACAAGCAATCCCCCACCCAACTCAATCATCAACAACAACAACTCAACCAAAACACCAACAACAACATCAACAAAAAGGAAACAATAACGGAAAAGAAAGGAAAAAGCGTGTTGGAAGGCCTCAACCTGGCTAGGCTGTGGCCGGACATGAAGGCCACCGAGGAAATGTCACCGCGCCACCTCAATCGCCTTCAGAGGTTGCTCTCCAAGACGGCGGAGTATTCGCCGCGAAACGTCCTCGGCAGCCGGTGGAGGGAATACCATGGCAGCAACGACTGGAAAGGCATGCTTGACCCGCTGGACGAGAATCTCCGGCGAGAGGTGGTGCGTTATGGCGAGTTTGTGCAAGCCGCGTACCATTCCTTTCACTCCAATCCCGCCATGTCAGCGGAAGAGCCACCAATGCCCCGCCACGTGGTGCTCCCAGACAGGGCCTATAGGGTGACCAAGAGCCTGTATGCCACATCATCAATTGGGTTGCCTAAATGGGTTGATGATGTGACCCCAGACCTTGGATGGATGACTCAGAGATCTAGCTGGATTGGATACGTGGCCGTTTGCGATGACCGGAGGGAAATTGCACGGTTGGGCCGAAGAGACATTGTGATCTCCCTCCGCGGAACGGCCACGTGTCTTGAATGGGCCGAGAATATGAGGGCTCAATTGATTAATATCTCTAAAGATGAAGAAGAAAGCTTAGAGGCTCAAGCAAAGTCTAAAGTAGAGTGCGGATTCTTGAGCCTGTACAAGACTCGAGGGGCGCATGTGCCGAGCATGGCTGAATCCGTGATTGACGAGGTGAAGCGGCTCATGGAAGTGTACAAAGGTGAGACCCTAAGCATCACAGTCACCGGGCACAGCCTTGGTGCGGCACTAGCCTTGTTGGTGGCTAATGAGCTTAGCACTTGTAGTCCAAACGTGCCACCAGTAGCTGTTTTTTCCTTTGGTGGGCCCAGGGTGGGTAACAAGGCTTTTGGGAACAAAGTCATGGCCCAAAATGTTAAAGTGCTTAGAATAGTGAATTCCCAAGATGTGATCACTAGGGTTCCTGGTATGTTTGTGAGTGAAGAGCTTGAGCAAAAATTGAGGAGCTCCAAGGTTGGTGGTGTCCTTGACATGCTGGATGAAAACCTGGCTTACTCACACATGGGGGCTGAGCTACGTGTCGACACCAAGATGTCGCCATATCTGAAGCCGGATGCTGACATGGCATGTTGCCATGACTTGGAGGCTTACCTGCACTTGGTGGATGGGTTCTTGGCCTCTAATTGTCCATTCAGAGCAAATGCTAAGAGAAGCTTGGCTAGATTAATGCAAGATCAAAGTTCTAATGTAAAGAAATTGTATACTAGCAAGGCTAAAGCCTTGAGTGTGAATCCTAAAAGACAAGGATCCTTCTCCATGTCTGGTTGTTTACCTAGTCCATCTTAAATGAATCTCAAATGTGAATACATACAACGTTATGTAAATCCCATGTGTTATGCACGTCTTTTATGTTCATATTTATGCCTTATTTATCGTGCTAGAAGGATACTTATCATTCAACAAGTAAATTAACTAAAAATGAAAAAAGAAAAGAGTATTTTCGGTGTCGGTAAACTAGTACCATATATAATTAACATTTTTTAACATTCTTTCTATAAGTAATTTATCCTACAAACAAGATTATACATTTCAGTAAGAATTAGACTCCAAAATATTCAGTTTAATATGTAATATGATGAATATGAATTCTAAAAATTACACCTCATCTTCAGCTACGAAATGGTACCTACAAATCGATCTTAGAAAATTATAATATCCTAATAGTGGCCTTAACAAATTGTCATATTGTTGGTACTAAAAATAAAATTTTTGATTTACAAAAGAAATATATTGACAAATAAAACATCTTAAGATTAATTTGACTATAAGTTAAATTTTGATTGCTTAATTGAAAATAACTCTTTCGATTAAGATATTTTAACTAAGTTTCGCATGTCAAAGATAACTTGAAGGCAAGTGATGAGTTCTCAAAGATATGTTTTTATTCGACAAAAATAGATAATTGCTCGAAATCACATCTGAGATCGAAGCAAAGAGTAAAAACACCTAAGTAAATTTTCAAAATTTACAAAGGACCTTTTTCGAGTTCAAAAGACCTAGAAGCAAACTCAAAACGATTACACTTAAAATTTAAATTCAAATTCAAGTATTAGAATTTAAATTCAAAAAAATTATAGTAGTTGAGTTTGTAATACAAAGACAATGCAATCATTATTGTTAGATTATGAAATTATTTATGTCAGGGACATTTGTTCTAATTTACTTAAAAAGTAAGTTACTTCTCTTATCTATAAATACTGAGGGGGTAGAGGCATTTTGGTTGATTGTAAAACACTTGTACAAACTCTCACGAATCCTATCACGTCTATTGCAGACTTTAAAGGAAACACTCAAAGACTAGTTGAGTATGCTTTCCACCCTGCTCTGTTTATGTAATCTTTACCATTTAAGTTTAAAGTCATTTATTTACATTTCCTACAATTCTCTCCATCTTCTGATTAAGTGATTCTTAGAATCATTTAATTTCTTTTACTTGTTTTCTTTATTATTTTGCAAGTTTATCTTTCTATTAATTTTACTTTCTTGCACGTCTATTTTTTTTTTTTTTTTTGCATCTTTATTACTACTTTTATCATTTTTTAGCACATTTTCTTTGCTTTAATTTAAATTCTAATTGAATTTACTCTTTTGCAACTTTAATTTTTATTTTACGTGTTCTTTACTTGCTTTATTGCATTTCTTGCTAAATTCGATTATTAGATAATTGCAGTCGTTTATATTTTAATTCAAACACCAGTTTGTCTTTTGATTATTGTTTTGTTTGTCTATACCTTGTATTTCATTATATTTTCGATTAAATTCGAGGTAAATTCCTGACATTCTTCTGACTTACAAATCACTAAGAACTTGAGAGTCCTAGAGAGGAAGAGATTCCCTTCCTAGAGTGATAATTAGAATTGAGATTTATCTTTAACAAATTTTACTGTAAACAAATTGGCACGTTTGGTGAGACCAAGTTTAGAGACTTGTTTGTTTAAAAATTCACTTAAAAGCTTATGCATTTGAAAAGTGGTAAGATAGTGTCAAGAATGTCAGAAAACAATTCAAGAAACTCTCAAAATCCTCTTTGAGGAAGTAATGGAGTTAAAGACAACAATGACACAACTATGTTTGGAACTTTGCCATGAAATCCTGTGGTTAGCGAAATTATTTCAACTAAGGGGCTCTTGTTTCTGTTTCAATAGTTACTAGGAGCCCTGAGGTTAATCGAACGACACTAATATATGAGTTGCCTCATGATTTTGTACCCTAAACTGCAACACAACCTTTAGGGTCTACTCAGGCTATCTATATTACAACATTACCAAATATTTCACCAAGAAATCAAGGTAATTAATTTAAAGAAAAAAAGAAAAGATATTTTGATTTAATACAATAAGAATTTAAATTATGCACTAAACTAAACACTCAAATTAAATAATTAATCTAAATGAAATAACTCAAATTAAAATGCAAGATCAATTAAAGAATATTTTCAGGACCTCAAATCTACCACAAACTATGTAAAAATGAATTTAACTTGTAATAAGAATTAATATTGTTTTATGGAGTGTCTATGGCTACAAGCTTTAATCATTTCTAAAGATTATTATAATCTAATTATTGACATAATTCATCTAAAATAATATGACATGTTCAAATTATGACATAAATAATTTAATATAACATAAATTATTCAATCTTTAGATTCCAAAACATTGAATTCTATTGCACAACCTATACCTAAGGCTATAATAATTAAACATGTGATTGAAATATATTAATTTAAATTTATTAATTAACTACAAGACAATTAATAAAAATTAAATTAAATAATAATTGAATATCTATAATCATTATTATTGTGTAATTATAAAATAAAAAAACATCTTAAATAAAATTAAATCATCTAAAATAAAGATTAAGATTTTATTTTAATCCTAAAAAAAATTAACTACTTATGTCAAAAATATCAAATATAAAAAGAGAAGAAAAATTCATAAAAAAAACACTTTTTCTTCTTTTTTGAGACTGCGGCATTGTTTGTCAAATTGTGCTGCGTTCCTTGGACTACGTTTTTCGTCTCCCTTCGTTTATGTTGCTTCCTCTTTTTTATATACTTACTTGTTGTCCTTTTTAATCAGGTTAGGTGACACTCTGCACCGCCTCAATTTGTTGGACCATGGCCCATTAAGCACATCAAATTTTTCTTTTATTGCTCTTGATTCAAGTTGTGGGCCCCGTTGATTGAAGAGCAAATTTAAGAAGAATTTGCAGCATCTTCACGTCACTTTCTTTTGCCAAAAGTCCACTTAATGCTTTTAACAAAATGCCTTACTCTTCCCATCTGAACATCTTATTAATTGTTCTATTTTTATTTTTAAATATTTATAATTTACACGTAATTAATAATTAAGTTCTTTTAAAGAAATAAATATTGATACCTAATTTATCTGATTTTTTTTTTTTTGTTCCTTAATCAATAATTAATATTGTTTAATTAAACACTCTTTTTACTCATGTCTTAGTCTTTTTTTATCAATTTATCTTATTTTATTTTGAATGTGAAAAAGAAATTAAATAAAAAAAGTAAAAATAAAATAAAATAAAAAATGAAAAATTTTACAGCACCTCACTCACATCACTCTGCACATTTTCACATCACGCTGCACATTTTCACTACAACACTCAATTTCTCTACAACACGGCATTGTCTGCCTTCACACACCTGCACTACTACACAGCACACACCCACTTCTTTTTTCTCTCACGGAGGGAACCTACAACAAAAAAAAGGGGCAATAGAGAAAACATTTGGATTTTGGGGGGGGGGGAAGAGAGATTTGAGAAAAAATAGAGAACCATTCTGATTTTTTGGAGGATCATTTTCCACAACCACCCATCCCTTCATCTCCATCACCTTCTACCTCCCAACACCCACCATCAACCACCACACACCAAACAACAACCTACCTTCCTTAATTCTCCATTATCACCTTCACCACACAACCAAGACCACAAACCACCATCAACAACAACTCAACCACCATCACCTTCACCCATCTTCAACCACTAAAGCAAGCCTCCATCTTCACCATTCCATCACTTTCGTTTTCATCACCTCCAACCATATCCACCAAGTCACCATCTCAACCCATAACCACCACCTTCCACCTTCCATCTTCATCACTTTCATCATTCACCAAGTCACCATCTCAACCCATAACCACCACTTTCCATCTCCATCTTCCATAACCAAGCTAGCTTCATCAAAAAACCACCATCAACAATACAAGCTCACCATCAACACAGCACCACGGAACCGTCGTCCCCAACCACCCAGTCGCGACCCTCCATGGAATCTCTGACCTAGAACTCCACCGTGATACGTCCAGCCGTGTAGCTCCCCGGAACCCTGTGACCACCGCGCAACCCAGCCCAAGACCCATCCCATCCCACCAACACTCTCCGCGTCCTCACCTTCCTCCTCACCGGACCGAGTCGAAACCAGACCCGCAGTGCTTGACCCAGAAACTAGAGGTCACCGCGCCTCAGCCGGACCCGTCCCGCATCGTCAGTCTCAACCGCGGACCAACACCGCACGCCCCTCAGTCAGCCGTCGAGCCAGAGGCCTCATCGAACCCAGTCCGTAGCCGTCGTGCACCGCCGTCCCGAGACCCAACAAGCCCCATCGCACCGCGCCTCTGCTAGCACCGCACCAGGCGACCCGCAGCGCCGTCCGCTCCACCGGCCAGATCTAGAGATACCAGATCTTGTCATGCCGCCCGCCGTCCAAGTGGCGAAGGTCCTGACCTGGTTCAACCGAGACCACCAGTCACCGAGTCCGTCGACGCCGTACCACCCCACGACGCCGCCACCGACCGGTCAGCTCGCTCCACTCTCTCGGTTTGGTTTGGTCCAAGCCTCTGGTTCGTCTTTCTCATTTTGTTTCTTGGTTTCACTGATATTGTTTTGTTCTTGTAAGTTTTAAGTTTTTATTTTCTGAATCTTTTAAAAAGAAAGCTATAAAACAAAATTTGGATTTAAGTACCAGCCCACTTTTACGTGGGTTGGCCCTCCCCCTTTGTTTTATTTATTCAAATAAAATAACAATAAATAAAAAAGAAAAAACATGATAACGTAAAAAAGGTTGGATCTGGAAGTGGTTTTAATAAGCTTTTTTTTCTTTTTTTTTTGTTTCATCAAGAAATATAATAAGAATAAAAAAATGAAAAAATGAAATAAAAATGATATAGAATAAAAAATATTTTAATTAATGCAATGACTAACGATGATGATTGAATAACAGATGCTATCTTCAATGTTGTTTAGATCATATGGGTTTATTGAGTAGCCTTGTGCTAACTTGAACCCTGTGCAACGGTGAATTTGCTTTCAAACAAAATCTTTTTTAAAAATCTCTTTTAATTAAAATCAACCAACCTACAATCATTTTCTAAAATAACTACGTGACTTTGAGTTCCTCATTGCACCCAAGAATACGTAGGAGCAGAATCTCTATTCTGTCAAGCCAAATTAAATTTTCACAAATTAGTTCTTTTTTTTCTTTTTTAAAAAAATTAAAAAAAGTAAAAATATAAAATATTAAAAAAAATATGGTTACAAAGTCTTTTCAAAAAGGGTAAAATAAAAAAAATTACATTTGAGATTATTAAAATTTGCACAACTAATTTAAGATACCGTTCTTAGAACAAGAAGTGTAAGGTGCTAACACCTTCCCTACTTATAATCGACTCCCGAACCTAAACTCATTTTCTAAAAGACCAATTTTTCTAATTAAAAGGTTTTTCTAATGTTTTCCCAATTTAAATAAACATTGGTGGCGACTCCATTGAATCTTGTATTTTTGGTCGTCTCATCACGATTTCGGTTGTGACAGCTGGCGACTCCACTGGGGACATTTAGAGAGTCAGGCCTGTTGATGTTAGTTCTGCAAATTATTAATATTTTCTATCTATTTATTTTACCCTTTTTGTCTTTGTTTTTATTTATTTTATCCTTTTTGTCTTTGTTTTTATTTATTTATTTGTGAATATTTTTGTATGTAAATAATTGCTAGCATTATTCTATTTTTTTAATTTATTTACTTGTATATATATTTTTTGTGCTTAATCGTTGAAACTTTAGGGTAGATGATTGCCGGCTGGTTGTTGTATATATACTTTTGCAGGTTGGGGGAGTAATTTAGTCTTTTTAAATTTTTTGTACAGTTTTATATGCTCTCTCACACACATCACTATCACTTACTTCACACACTTTTTGGGCTCTATACCTGAGTTTGTGCGAACCGAAGGAATAGGAAGGGTCTCACTTTTGTTATTAAGTGGCTTTATGCTCACTTGATATTTGTTGAGACGCCACTCAAATTGTTACCAATATCATGGAGTAGTCATATTGAGAGAGTTTATCCCTACTTATGATTAATTCATGAATTAGATCCTTGTCTTTCGAGATAGGGGCAATATGGGAACCATGACTTTTTAAAAGTTTAGATTTGTCCTAAGAATCTTGCACTGATAGATTAAACATAGTGACTTCCAAAATTAGAGTCATGACATTAAGGAAATCCAGCTTCTTAGGTTCCACATGATTAGGGCACAAATGGAGATACTTTTGTTTATTTATCTTTTTCTCATGACATTTATTTATGCATCTTTTTTTTATGACTTGCATTTTTCTGTCATTCATAGCATTCTTAGAAATAAAAAAATAAAAAATTTATCATTTTGCATTTTCATTCATGCATTTTTTTATAAAAAAAAAATCAGTTCTAAAAAAGAATCATCATCTTGCATCACCATGACATTCATAACATTTTTTTTAAAAAAAAAATCCATATCATGGCATTCATAGCATTTAAAAAAAAATTAAAAAAAATCAGCTGCATCAGTAGTCAATACTTCGTATACATGCATGTTGTTTAGTCCATACTGATAATTGCATACTCATATCATGTTTCCCCAAGCAGAAGGGTAGACATTGGTAGAAAGGCAGCTTCTGCGACACCCTTACAAGACTTGTTCCCAAGTTAGGATCATAGATGAAAGAGAACAAACTCAAGAGCTGAGAAATGAGGTGAATCTGCTCAAAGATCAAATGTTTAAGATGATTGAGATGCTACAATCCATGGAAGGTATAAGGAGCACAAATGGGAATCCCTCAGTGGCGAACGAAGGACATCCAACCGCACTTCTTCACCCTCCCGGTTTCTCTCCAACCTCTATGCAATACCAAGGCTTT
The DNA here is from genome assembly GCA_029884605.1 of Ormosia emarginata. Classification (NCBI taxonomy): domain Eukaryota; kingdom Viridiplantae; phylum Streptophyta; class Magnoliopsida; order Fabales; family Fabaceae; genus Ormosia; species Ormosia emarginata. The sequence goes on along the minus strand of JAQQTP010000064.1, from coordinate 20,489,727 downwards.
AATCTTCAAGGAGTTGTGATGCCACTCACCGTTTATCCAAACAACATAACTCAACTCTCAGTCACCAGTTCTCAGGAAGCTCAGATGTTAAGCTTCCTACCATATGGCCTCCCTTCCGGCTTTGTACCACCACAGGCTACTAATTCCCCTGACAGCAATAGACCTGCTTTCAATCCATTGAGCACAACTCAACCACATGCCCATTACTTTGGTATCAATGGAACCCCACCATTGCAATATTTTGTCCTCATTTTCATGCCACAATACCATTTAAATTCTTCTGCTGAAAACTCTCAGTCCAAAGAGAAGTTGAAAATTCTAGATGAGAGATTACAGGTCATTAAAGGAGCATGTTGTTATGGTATTAGGGATGCTACTGAGCTCTGCCTTGTCCCAGGCGTGGTGATTCCTCTAAAGTTTAAAGTCCCAGATTGCGACAAATATAAAGGGATCACTTGCCCAAAGAACCATTTGACCATGTACATCCGCAGGATGACTTCCCATGCTTACGATGACAAGCTGTTAATCCACTTCTTTCAAGATAGTTTAACTGGGGCAGCTTCGAATTGGTACACGTGTCTTGAGCGTGCCCATATAAGGAGTTTCAAGGATTTATTTGATGCCTTTGTAAGGCAGTATAAATACAATAGTGACATGGCACCAGATAGAATGTAACTACAAAGCATGTTTAAGAAGGATGCTGAGACCTTTGCAGAATATGCTCAAAGGTGGAGGGAAATAGCTGCACAAGTAGAACCCCCTTTGTCAGAGAAAGAGATGGTTGATATCTTCACTGATACACTTTATGCGTCATTCTATGACCATATGATTAGGAGTGTGTCATCAAATTTCTCAAATATCGTAATGATTGGTGAAAGGGTTGAAAGTGGAATGAAAAATGGAAGATTACATCAAATGAATGATGAAGAAGCAAGTATGAAAAAATGTTGAACTGGTTAAGGGTGAACTTCAGTTCGAATGAATCAAATGGGCTTTCAGGAAAAGTCATGGATGACAATGACTACCTAAACAGTAGTCTAGCAAGCAGTGTCAGATGTTTCTAGTCATGCTCATCTGTGATAAGAGCGAATGTTTGGAGTGATCAATCAGGGGCAACATTAGAAAGTTTAACTTAGTGGTGATTCATTCCGATTTTGAACTTATGTAAACTTTCTTAAAGCATTGATGTAATGGATTTGCATGGATCTCATCATATCTTGTGTCATTTTCTTATGTTCTTGGTACTCATGTCCTTGTCATATCTTTCTTGTCATTCTTTTCTTTCCTTTACTTGCTTTCTTTTGGTCTAGATCCCATGAGACTCTCGTGCTAGAAAAAATTTGTTAGTCATGAAGCCCACGTATGCAGGTGTTCTTTGCAAAAAAATAAAAAAAAATAAAAAAAAAACAAAAAAAAACTAAAGGAGAGGTGAAAGATAAAAAGAAAAATAAAAAGGAGCAAATAAGTAATCACTTGGTGTGTAGTATCCTTTTGTCTCTAAATTAAAATTTTTAAAAATGAGCATTCAAGGTTTGAAATGAAGATTGACCATCTTTCTCTATCCTTCATAAGAATTCATATTTTCTTTTCATTATCTCTCGTTGTCCCATTTTGAGCTTAAAAAATTTCTTCAAAAAAAAAAAATTCCTGTACAAGGATCACCCCTACACTAGGGGACATCCCAAAATAAATGTTGATTGCCATGGTGATTATTTTGAAGTATAATGAAAAAGAAAAAATGAAGAAAAAGTGAAACAAACAAAAGTGAAAAAATGAAGAACAATAAGAGAAAATTGTGTTTGAAAGCGCAAAAGTAATTAACAAAGTTTAAGTTTGAACAAGGATCCTTGGTCCCATTTAACCTCTAAACACCTGTTTGAGCCTTATATCTTTCATTTCATAACCACTAGCCTTAGCCACATTACAATCCTTAAAAAGTACATTCTGATCAATGAATGATTGTTTTTATTTTCACAAGTTTTAATTTTGAGACAAAAGAGTTGTACTCATACAAGTATCTAGTACATTACTCCTTAAAAAAAAAATCTACATAGACTGAAAACTCACAAGGGCAGTCTAAAAAAAAGATGAAAAAAGAAAAAAAAAGACTTATACTAGTGCAACTTTTCACCTTGTTCAAGCTGACCCTACACTGGAGCAATTTCTCTAGCTCGATTTGGCCTACACTGTGGCAAATCTTTTGGTTCAATCTGGCCCTACACTGGAGCACTTTTTTCTCTAGCTCCATTTGGCATACGTTTGGGCAAATCCTTTGATTCAATCTGGCTCTGCATTGGGACAAGTCTCTATCCTTTTCAATTTAGCTCTAAACTGGGGCATTTTTTTTTCTAAGTCTATTTGGCTTCACACTTAGGCAAAATAAAAAAATCTCAAGTTCCCAATTGGGACAAATTTTACTGTCAAATGACTTACACTGGGGCAGCTTTGTTCTCAAATGGTTTACTCTGGGCCAAATTATTTTTTCCGATACCTTACACTGAGGCAGATTTTTATAGATACCTGATAAAAGAATGGTCATGATGTCCAGTTATCAAGTAAAGATCAATCACATCCAAACTAGGGCAAAAACCCTTCTGGCATTTATACTGTTCCATTTCTTGTGTCTTTATTCTTTGTAAATGTCATGTGTAGTCATACTTCCAAAGTCAGTCAAGAAATTACTCAGTTAGTAAATTTCTTTCCTGTTCCACTTTTGAATCCATGCATATCTGGTACATGATGCTTTAAGTTCGGTGAACATGAGTGCAATAGTACAACTTAACCATCTGATGGTAGTCTCCTGTTGAACAACTCAAGCCAAAAGAGCTCCAAGATTTCAATCGATGAAGGAAATGACATCCTCAATGGATAATTCAGATTAAAGTGTGTTCAATGGAATAAGAATCTTTGGAGGAAGAAAGTCAGAAGCTTCTAGGCAACCCACATCTAATGAAGATAAATTTGAAGAAGATGAGATTGACAATGATCCCCTTTTCCAAGAAGTGTTTGGTTCAAGACTTTGGTTAAGAAAAAAAAATGTTACTTCTTTAGCTCATGGCTCATTGCATAGAGTTCTTGGGCTCAAGGCCCGCTACATAAAGTTTTCTAGCTCAAGGCCCTTTGAGAGTATTTGTGAGAAAATGAAGAATAACCAGGCAAACCATAAAGCAAATTTCACTGTTGTTCGACCTTGATCCTGCTTTGGGAAGAAGTCCTTTAGAGTTGTGGAACCAAGAGCGATCCAGCTAAAGTCCTGATGTGTTAATTTTTTTTGTTTACCCAATTTGTACATGAGAATCTCTACAGTAGGACATCCATTGCATCGTATGCATTGTCCTCAGGCATCACATTCATTGCATCATGCATCATCTTAAGCATCACATGCACTGTCCTCAAGCATCACATCTATTGCATCATCATACATCCATTGCATCATGTTTTATCTTAGGCATCACATGTGTTTACAAGGTTAACCCTTTTGCCTTTAGTTTTCGGGTCCTCGCGCCCATCGTCTTTAGTTTTCGGGTCCCCGCACCTATTGCATTTAGTTTTTGGGTGCCCGCGCCCATTGCCTTTAGTTTTTGGGTCCCCGCGCCCATCATCTTTAGTTTTCGAGTCCCCGCACCCATTGCCTTTAGTTTCTGGGTCCTCGCGCTCATCGTCTTTAATTTTCAGGTCCCCACACCCATCTGCCTTTAGTTTTCGGGTCCCCGCACCCATTGCCTTTAGTTTTCGGGTCCCCGTGCTCATTGTCTTTAGTTTTCGAGTCCTCGCGCCCATTTCCTTCAGTTTCTAGGTCCCCACACCCATCTGCCTTTAGTTTTCGGGTCCCCGAGCTTATTGCCTTTAGTTTCTGGGTCCCCGCGCCCATCATCTTTAGTTTCCGGGTCCCCGCGCCCATTGCCTTCAGTTTCCGGGTCCCCGCGCCCATCGCATTCAGTTTCTGGGTCCCCGCACCCATCTGCCTTTAGTTTTCGGGTCCCCGCGCCTATTGCCTTTTCAATTTCGGGTCCTCGACCCATTGCCTTTTCAATTCCGGGTCCCCACACCCATCTGCCTTTAGTTTCCAGGTCCCCATACCCATTTGCTTTTTATTTTTCGGGTCCTCGCACCCATCGTTTTAAGTTTCCTGTCAAGCTTCGGCGAATACCCAATTCCGCAAGCTTTTTTTTTTTACCTTTCCTGCTTTAAGTTTTTTGCCAAGCTTCGGCGGATACCCGACTCCGCAAGCTTTTTTCCTTTCTTGCTTTAAGTTTTCTATCAAGCTTCGACGGGCACCCTACCCCACAAGCTTTTTGCCTTTCTCTCCAGCTTCGACGGGCTCCCTATCCCGTAAGCTTTTTGCCTTTCTATACAGCTTCGACGGGCACCTTACCCCGTAAGCTTTTTATTTTTCTGTCCAGCTTCGACGGGTACTCTACTCCACAAGCTCTTTACCTTTTTGTACAGCTTCGACGGGCACCCTACCCCACAAGTTTTTTTATCTTTCTATCCAGCTTCGACAAACACCCTACCCCGCAAGCTCTTTACTTTTTTTGTCCAGCTTCGATGGATACCCTACCCCTCAAGTTTTTTACTTTTCTGTCTAACTTTGACGGGGTCGCTGTCCTGCTTTGACGGATACCCGGCTCCGTAAGCTTTTTACCTCGTTTTAATGACCACTGCTTTTTGCGTCAATCTATTTTCTTTAAAAAAAAAAAAAAAAAAAAAAAAACGAAAAGAAGAAAAGAAAAAAAAAGAAGAAGAAAAGAAGGAAGAAAGAAAGAAAAAAAGAAAAAGAAAAAGGGAATAAAGAATTTTCATGGACAAAATTAGATCAATTCCTTTGCTTCCCATTTATTTTAAATATAAAGCAAAGGGAGCTAGCTGTTGATACCCAATTTTGTCCAAATTTTTTTCTATTTTTGTTGCTTAATCAATAACTAATGATGTTTAATTAAACACTTTTTTTACTCATGTCTTAATCTTTTTTTTATCAATTTATCTTATTTTATTTTGAATGTGAAAAAGAAATTAAATAAAAAAGTAAAAATAAAATAAAAAATGAAAAATTTTGTAGCGGCTGACTCACATCACTCTGTACATTTTCACTACAACACTCAATCTCTCTGTAACACGGCACTGCCTACCTTCACACACCTGCACTACTACACAGCACACACCCACTTCTTTTTTCTCTCACGGAGGGAGCCTACAACAAAAAAAAAAGGCAGCAGAGAGAGCATTTGGATTTTGGGGAGGGGAGAGAGATTTGAGAAAAAAGCAGAGAACCATTCTGATTTTTCGGAGGATCATTTTCCACAACCACCCATCCCTTCATCTCCACCACCTTCTACCTCCCAACACCCACCATCAACCACCACACACCAAACAATAACCTACCTTCCTTAATTCTCCATTATCACCTTCACCACACAACCAAGACCACAAACCACCATCAACAACAACTCAACCACCATCACCTTCACCCATCTTCAACCACTAAAGCAAGCCTCCATCTTCACCATTCCATCACTTTCGTTTTCATCACCTCCAACCATATCCACTAAGTCACCATCTCAACGCATAACCACCACCTTCCACCTTCCATCTTCATCACCTTCATCATTCACCAAGTCACCATCTCAACCCATAACCACCACTTTTTATCTCCATCTTCCATAACCAAGCCGCTTCACCAAAAAACCACCATCAACAATACAAGCTCACCATCAACACAGGACCATGGAATCGCCATCCCCAACCACCCAGCCGCGACCCTTCACGGAATCTCTGACCCAGAACTCCACCGTGATATGTCCAGCCTCGTAGCTCCCCAGAATCCGCGACCACCACGCAACCCAGCTAGCACCCATCCTAACCGGCACAGACCAGCACCCATTCCGCTATCCTCACCTCTCTACAGCCACCCTCCTTCACCGGACCGAGTCGAAACTAGACCCGCAGTGCCTGAACCAGAAACCAGAAGTCATCGCGCCTCAGCCAGACCTGTCCCGCACTGTCAGTTCCAATCGCAGACTAACACCGCACGCCCTTTAGTCAGCTGTCGAGCCAGAGGCCGCATCAAACCCAGTCCGTAGTTGTCGCGCATGTTAGTCATGGCAACTATCACCCAAGAGGGGGGTGAATTGGGTGAGTACAAATTTTTAATGCAACTTTGAGAAATTATGCATTTTGATATTTTCAATCAACACATGCAGCGGAAAAGATACAACTATTAGATATTTCTCAAATACCACTTGGGGTATAGGATAAATCAAACAAATAAGCTAGATATTAAATTCAACTCAAACATATATAATTAAAGTACAAATGTAAAGGAGATAGAGTTGAGAGAAGTAAACACAGTATTTATCCTGGTTCGACCACTAACCACTTATGGCCTACGTCCAGTCCTCAAGTAAACCACTCGAGATTTTTCACTATTACTTCAAGCTTGAACAGGTGCTTGAAACCTTTACAAATTAGAGCACTCAACACACCTTGGGATACCTCACCCTTTGTGCTTGAGCCTCAACTTCAAGGGATACCTCACCCTTACAATTTGAGGGATGCCTCACCCTCTCTTTTATAGATTCAACAAGGTTTGTACAAATTGAAACTCTCTCTAAGAGTGGATAATACAAATTGAAGCTCTATGGGTATCAAGGAATCACACACTTATAGCTTAAAAACAGAGGTTTGGAGAAATAGATAGTGAAACACAAATCTAATGCTCAATGATCATTTTCAGATTGTTCTCCAAACTTTTCTTAGATGCCCAACAACTTGCATTTATAGCCCAATGCATTTTTGAGCCGTTGGAGGTAGATAGAAACATTAAATGCTCTGTAATAGAGCCGTTGTTCGTGTTTTCTGATTTCCTAGCTAACCGGTTAGGAAATTATCCTAATCGGTTAGGAGCTTTGATTTTTGGCTCCTGATATTTTGAATAACCGGTTAGGTGGAGTTGCTAATCGGTTAGGAGCTTTTATAAAAACACGAAAATGCTCCTTTCTTTTACACTAACCGATTAGGTGAATTGCCTAATCGGTTAGGAGCTTTAGAAACATGAAAAATACTCCTAACATTCACAATAACCGGTTAAGTGAATTGCCTAATCGGTTAGGAGCTTTTAGAACATGAAAAACGCTCCTGACTTGTGCAATAATCGGTTAGGTGAATTGCCTAATCGGTTAGAGTACTCTGGTTTTGAAAGCTAACTTTAAATAGTCATAACTTCTTTGTTTCTCATCCGTTTTAAACAAATGACCAGTCATTGGAAAGGTATTTGAATCTATTTTCATATGAAACAATTTAAGAACAAAACTCAAAATAGTTTAGAAGTTATGATCAAAAGAGTGACTAAAGGTTAGCTTTGCAAAACACAAGCTTGACTATTTTTCATGGATTTGAACTACCACCAAGACTAACTTTTCAAAACTTGTTTGTTGAGCATTTTAGTATGTGAAGATCATTTGTAAAGATTTAAAAATATATTTGAGCTTAGTGTGATTCCCATTTACCTTTACACAAGATCTAAGTCCTATAAGCTATTCTTGAAGAACCTTGAGACTTGATCTTTTGCCATCATCAATTCTTGATGTAATCCAAGCTTCTAAAAATTCTTCTCTTCAAATCTTGCAAACGCTTGGAACATCTTATCATTTTCATTCTTCTTGAGTTGAGCATGATTGTGATCTTTTGCTTTCTTGTTGCAATGCTCATTCTTGATACTTGGACTATCCTACAAAGTATTGCTCACTTAAACAAACATAGTTAGTCCAAATTCATACTTCAATATCTTCATATGCATGATTTATAAATGTATAACTTTAGTTAGTCTATCATGCATATAAGACTTTCATAGACACATCCAAATTAGACATTTATCAATTGCTAATAGATATACTCTATATATGATGCAACAAAGAACACTTTGCACATTTTTATTTAAATAGAGCTAAATCTGATATTAATCATTATAACTCATATAAAACATTATTGGATATATTATATAAAGAATGCTACTCATATCTCATTGCATGATTGTTAAGTGAAATATAACTATATAAAATGCATAATCATGCATGATACAAAATATCTCATTAAGTACATCTATGTAGCATAAGCATCATTCTTTTTGACTTGTATTTGTCATCATCAAAACATCATATTAAATCATTGGGGCAAACTTGTATCCACAGCGCACCGCCGTCTCGAGACCCAGCAAGCCCTATCGCGTCACGCCTCTGCTAGCACCGCACCAGGTGACTTGCAGCACCGTCTGCTCCACCGGCTAGATCTGGAGATACCAGATCTCGTCGTGCCACCCGTCGTCCGAGTCGCGCAGGTCATGACCCGGTTCAACCGAGACCACCAGTCACCGAGTCCGTCGATGCCGTACCACCCCACGATGCCGCCACCGACCGGTCAGCTCGCTCCACCATCTCAGTTTGGTTTGGTCCAAGCCTCTGGTTCGTCTTTCTCATTTTGTTTCTTGGTTTCACTGATATTGTTTTGTTCTTGTAAGTTTTAAGTTTCTGTTTTCTGAATCTTTTAAAAAGAAAGCTATAAAACAAAATTTGGATTTAAGTAATAACCCACTTTTACGTGGGTTGGCCCTCCCCCTTTGTTTTATTTATTTGAATAAAATAACAATAAATAAAAAAGAAAAAATATGATAACGTAAAAAAGGTTGGATCTGGAAGTGGTTTTAATAAGCTTTTTTTTTATTTTTTTTGTTTCATCAAAAAATATAATAAGAATAAAAAAAATGGGAAAATGAAATAAAAATGATATAGAATAAAAAATATTTTAATCAATGCAATGACTAACGATAATGATTGAATAACAGATGCTATCTTTAATGTTGTTTAGATCATATGGGTTTATTGAGTAGCCTTGTGCTAACTTGAACCCTGTGCAATGGTGAATTTGCTTTCAAAAAAATCTTTTTTAAAAATCTATTTTAATTAAAATCAACCAACCCACAATCATTTTCTAAAAGAACTACGTGACTTTGAGTTCCTCATTGCACCCGAGGATACGTAGGAGCAGAATCCTATTCTGTCAAGCCAAATTAAATTTTCACAAATTAGTTCTTTCTTTTCTTTTTTAAAAAAAAAAAAAAAAAATAAAAAAATAAAACATAAAAAAAAATATGGTTACAAAGTCTTTATAAAAAGGGTAAAATTAAAAAATTTACATTTGAGATTGTTAAAATTTGCACAACTAACTTAAGGTACCGTTCTTGGAACGGACAGTGTAGGGTGCTGACACCTTCTCTACCTGTAATCGACTCCCGAACCCAAACTCATTTTTCTAAAAGACCAATTTTCCTAATTAAAAGGTTTTTCTAATGTTTTCTTAATTTAAATAAACATTTGTGGCGACTCCATTGAATATCGTATTTTTGGTCGTCTCGTCACGATTTCGGTTTCGACAATAAATAATAATACTACAAAATTAATAAAATTAAATATATTAAAATATAATAATGTTTATTTTTGTATAAAAAAGTATATATATATATATATATATATATATATATATATATATATATATATATATATATATATATATATATATATATATATATATAAATAAATCAGGTTATTATAACAATCTCCAATCAGCTTATTGCTAGTTCATAATAATGAAAGTGACTTAAAACAAAACTCAAAGTGAACAATATCTCTAATCAATTTAATTAAATTTTATCTTAACTCTGGAATATCTGTCATGCATCAAAACATTACAATTGTCAAAAAAATTCTACCATTATCAAACTCAAAATGTGTGAATAATATAGTTACTATACCATACACAAAATGTCTTCAAATATCGCAAATATAATCTCTATCATAGAACATATTTTAATCACATGCAATCATCACAAGAGTTATCCTTAACAAGAAATATCACTCAAAAATAAGGTGTCACTCATAACAAATATATGTGAGTAGAATAATTGACACAAATCAAAACAAATATCGCACATATAAAATAAATGAAAGAACACTTTGGAAACAAAACAAATATCGTTTCATGGAAGGATATCAAGAAAATATTTTATATCACACATTTAGATTAATCATGTACATTGAAACAACCAAGCAATCCCTTAAAATCAAATATGACTTTTATTAAGCTTGAAATGCGGGTAAAGAAAAAATATGAAGGCTAAAGAATAATAATAAAAATCAAAAGTGTTCCAAGAATATTTTGAACCTCACATCTACAATTTTAACATCTCTTTCACCTTCTTTAAATCACTTTATTCGGCTATTCCTCAATACCAATATTTTTTTTCTTCACACTTTTTCTCAATTTTTTTCAAACTTCATGTTTTTTTTTCTAAATTTTTATTTTCTAACTTTTCCATTTTTATTTCATTTTCACTTCATTTTTTTAAAATTCCTCATATCACCCTATATTGCAATCACAATGCTTATTTCTGAAACACTTTGGAAAATGGTTAAGAAAGAAAGACTTAATAAATCTGCTCAAAGGGATAACTAGTGATAATATGTGAAAGAACAAAAAAAAAATATTTCAAGGCTCAAAATAAGAAAATACATAACTCGATCAATTTCCATGGCATCAAATGAAATGCAAAATGTAACATAAAACTTCTCTTTAGCCAAAAATAACAATAATGAAACAATCTAGTGAAGGAAAAAATTATGAGCACTAACAAAAAATATTGGAAGATCAAGAAAATACTCTCAAAATAAAAATGAATGTCTCAAAACTAACTAGGTCAAAATAGTATCCACATGTTCATCTTCAAGTTCTCTAATTATTTCAATTTTTTAACAATGAGATATGTATAAGTAGCTATGTGAATATTTGAAATAATTTGAGTAAGATGATAGGAAAAAAAATCACACAAAAGTGGCATAATGATAACATGACTAAATATTCAAGTAACGCCCACCCTTAATAAAAACCAAACATTGTCCTTAATGTTTAAAATTAAATCCAAACTTAAAAAATAGTCACCAATATGCATCAAAATAATATTTGAGACAAAAAAGAATAAAGAGTAATAGGGAAGAGTCACATAATGAAATGCTTAGCAATTACAAGGAAAGAAAAAATGATAACTACACTATGACAATTGTTAGCAATGAAAATAAATAGCAAAAAGAAAAGAAAATGAAATAAAATAAACAAACACACAAACTCTTTTTTTTTTGTATTTTTGTATTTTTTTTATCAACACTATTTACATTCCCATACAAAGATTCTGAATTCTGGGAGGTACTTAAGCTGACTCAAACAATAAAATAAAACTATCTAAAGAATAAAAGAAAATTCTACTTACAATTAGAGTTATTAAATTCAAATCAACTTAATGAGGTAAATGCTCATACCTCACTATCCACGGGGTAGCTTCAAGAGATGAAGAACAACAAAAAATTACATTAACCCCAACTACATCACTTCTCAAGTCAAAAGCCTCCAACTCACAAAAGTATACTCTCTAAAGGTTTCTTAAACAAAATAGGTAGCATAGTCTCTTTAAGTCTCTTAACAATCATATCTACAAAGACATACTCAGATTCATCTTCCACATATGCTTGAAAATATTAAGTTTAATTATCATGTTCATAATCGAGACATCTATTACCTCAGAACTACAATTAATATTAGCATTAACAGTGGCTAAGAAAGACATCTCCAAAATGATAGGAATTACCTTTTTTGATAAGTGAGAGGGTTCCATATCAAACACTATGAAATCAACAAGAAAGAATTCCTTATCAATTTTCACTAAGACATTATCAATTCTCCCTCTAGGGGTCCGAACTGACCTATCAACTAATTGCAAAAAACAATTTGATAGCTGAAACTCAACCAAGCCTAGCTCTTTATAAATGGAATATGACATCAGATTAACCCTAGAACCAAGATCCAATAGTGCTTTATCAATCCTATGATCACCAATATAACAAGAAATAATATGAACATTAGGATCTTTTAATTTAGGTGGTGTGTTAAAATGCAAAATTAAGCCTACTTGTTTGTTTAAGCAAACCTTCTTAGATATATGTGCTTTAGATTTTCTTTTGAATTCACATATATCCTTAAGGAACTTAACATAAGTAGAAATATGTTGAATAACATCTAAAAGGGGAATATTGATCTTTACTTGCTTAAAGGTCTCAAGATTATCCTCCCCCTGCTTATCTTTCCTAAAAGGTAATGATGCATCTAAGGCTGTATTTGGTGCGTCGTATATGAAGAATCTGATAGTATAAGTTAATACTATTAGGTTTTATCAAGTGTTTAGTATATACTTACATGATAGTATAATGAAATCAGGTTAATCATTTTTATCCTACTCTAACCTGATAATAATATCCTATCCCCCACCCTATGATAAGACTTGATAGGATATATCTTCCTACCCTACCCCTCAACTTCATCCATCTCACTAAAATTACCCCAACCCCCATCCTTTCTTCCCCATTTAAGTTCCATTGTTTGTGTTTTCTTCCCAATCTTTATCTCCCCACCTGCCTTCGTCGTGCGGTGGAGCTAGGGACGAAGATGGTTGCGCAACGTTGGCCTCAGGTTTGGCATGAGAACGATGGTGATGGCTGGCAAACAACGACTCTGGTTGCTGTGGGCACGGATTTGCAACATTGGCGAGGTGGTGCTGTGCGGGTCGTGATTGATCTGAGTTTCTGGGTGGACGGCCCGGATGGAAGACGATGGCTCCGGTTGCTGTAGGCACGGATCTGCAATGCTGGTGCGATGGTGTTGAGCGGGTCACGGTGGATCAGAGCTTCTGGGTGGACGGCGCAGTCAAAAGACAACAGCTTCAGTTACTGCTAGCACGGATCTGCGACGTTGGCGTAATCGTGTTGCCCGGGTCGCAGTATAGCTGGTTCGTTGATGGGTCAATGTGGCTGGTTTATTGATGGGTCACAGTGATGATGGTGGAAAATAGGGGCTGTGGCTGCTAGTTTTTTTTTTTTGGTGTAGATGGTAAATGGGATGTGGTTACGATTGGGTCCAGTTGAAATTAAAGGCACCAACAGTGCATCTTCAACAAATACCCAACAAGCTTTTTTTTTCCTGTGTTATGGGTTTCCATTGAAGAAGGGTAAGAGATTTAGTATAGAATAGGGGAGGAGATGAAGAAGACACAACATCTTATTATATATATATATATATATATATATATATATATATATATATATATATATATATATATATATATATATATATATACACTAAAGAGTATTATAGTCATATTAAATAATTATTATATTATTAGGTTTCTTATACTATTGAATATCAAATGTCTGATTGTATAAGAGCTAATCAGGTCCTTTATACTATCAGTCTTTATCCTACTGTCATATACGATCAGGTCTTATACTATCATGTTTGCAAAACGTAGCCTAAAGCTTTAGGGTAAGGAACCTTTGGCTTATATGAAATCAAAGGTATAGAATTAGAAGCTTTAGAAGAATGGGAAGGATTTGAATCTATATTTTCTTCATTATTCTCCACTCATGCACTCTCCCTTTATTCACCATATTGTCAATCTTTTTCGTATTCCTTTGAATCATTACAACATTAACTTGCTCATGAGTTTGACCTCTCGGGTTCTCTATGGGATGACTTAAAAGCTTACCCTCCTCTCTATTTTCTATAGCAATGACTAGTTGTCCAATTTGAGTCTCTAATTTTTCTATAGATTGAGTGTGAGAGTCTAAAAGTGACATTTTAAATTCCATAAATTGCATCATATAGTCCAAGTTTATCATACAAGATAATACCTTATCTATTTTGTCATCTAAGTTGGAACTACTGCTTGATGCTTGAGATATATTAGATGCATACTCTTGTGGTTGAAAGTCAGGGGGTGGTGTCATATTAATTTGACCTACTTGATTAGGCCGTTACTCTTGTTGTACTTCAACACCTTGTTGCTTCCAAGAGAAGTTAGGATGATTCCTCCAACTAAGATTGGAAGTGTTAGAAAATGGTTTATTTTGTGGAGGAAATCATTGGGTTGCATTAGCTTACTCTAATGAAAATTCAGAAAATTCTGATGCAGTAGGACAATCATATGAAGTATAAGAAGTGTTAGAACGAATGGTACACATATTGTGCACATTAAAAGAATTAACATGTTTTTGTTGGATATTGATTCTTTAAATCTTTAATCTTTAAAATATATTCTAGATGCATACACCCTAGAACAAAACACCATAAGGCCTAGGATCTACATCATGCCAGATTATCAAGGATTCTTGCATTTTCATAAATACGTGGATCCATAGCTATTGATCACCAACTGTTACAGAATCTTTCCGACACTCAATCATGAACAAGGGGGTGATTTGTGATCTTCCTCAACTAAATCGCCTTAGCTCATCTATGGGACCGTCGTCTCTCTTCCAGATGGGGAGAAGAGAAATTGTGTTATGGTTTTGGTATATGGGGGACTATAATCGTTTCTAACGTATATTAACTAATTAAGGTTCCCATAATCTCTTAATGGGTCAATATGGTATTTAGTCATTAAGCCCATATCAAGTTGTGAACTCTATAAGCTCACTAAATTAGTTCACTTAATAACAAGCCCAATAAAATAAATAGCTAATATAATTGTCAATTAAATATGATGCCCAACATTAATTAGGAAACATAAATTTCCTAACAGTTTTTGACTCAAATACAATAATTGATCCATCTTCTTAGATATTACATCAACTTGTTCCATTTTATTAGATAGATATTCCATCTTAATTGTCAGATCAGATGTGTGAAATCTCATAAATTCTCTATTTATTCCTTAATTGCCTTTGATATATTTGGTTGTGAGGACGAGACACGCAATTATGAATTCTCACTTAAGTGCTTAAATAACTCTCATGCCTCATCTAAGGTTTTGTGCAAGAAAGTACCCCCACACTACGCGTCAACCATCTGCTGGTTGCGTTCATTCAATCTAGAATAAAAGCTTTGTACTTGTTGCCATTTAGGAACTTCATGGTGTGGACAACGACGCAAAAGATCCTTAAATCTTTTTCAACTCTCATGAAATTATTCATTATTAACTTGAAAAAAAGTGGTAATGACACATCTCATTGCAATAAGTTTATCTATTGAGAAATATTTCTTTAAAAATTCTCCTGATTATCTATCCCAAGTGACAATGTTATCACATGTAGAAAACTAATATTTAACCTTATCTTTTAAAGAAAAAGGGAAAAAGACGAAGACAAATTGAATCATCAGTAACATTAAGGATATTAAAGGTGAAGCATACCTCTAAGAATGCATCTAAGTACTTACAAGGATTTTCAGACTCAAGCTCATAAAGTGTTAATAACATTTGAATACGCTAGGCTTAATTTCAAAGTGGTTAGTCTCGCTCTCAAGCAAACGAACATAAGTAGGAGAATCATATACATTTAGAGTAAAATACTTTCTAAGTACTCAATTATTATTTGGCATATTTAAATTAGTATTAATGAGTGGAGTTTGGTTTTGTGCTCTAAGTGCTCTAAGTGTACGCTCTATCTCAAGATCGTACTTTTTTAAATCTAATGACAAGGAGCCTCATCTCAACATAAACCAAACAAAATATCAAACTAAAAAGAGATTAAGAGTTGGAACAAAAGTACATGGAGAGTCATAAGCTTGAGTAGAATTAATATTCTCCAACCTTTTCAACAAAAACTAAAAACAATAAAATTAAAAATAAAAACACTAATACTAAAAATAATTAAAATAAAATAAATAAAACTAAAAATTAAATATAAAAAATCCTAGACTAAAAATTAAAATAGGCAAAAATTAAATTAAAGTAATCACAAAATCAACTCCTCAAAGAATGACGCTAAAAACTTGGTAGAGAATTTTCAAATAATAAAATTACCTTTTACTTGCAAGTGATCTATGTAATATTTGATAAATATAAGGGTGTTGTGCCCACAAAGAGTGTATGATTAATTAATAAAATCTAATATCTAACTAAATTAATTTTTTAAAAAAAGGAAAGAGATTTTGATTTAATATATTTAAACTAAGAATTTAAATTGCGCACTAAAGTAAACACTCAAATGAAATAATTAATCTAAATGAAATAACTTAAATTAAAATGCAAGATCAATCAAAGGACAATTCGAGGACTTTGAATCCACCACTAACTATGCAAAGATGAATTTAACTTGAATGAAAATTAATCTTGTTCTATGGAGTGTCTAGGGTTATAAACTTTAATCACTCTAAAGATTATTAGAATCTAATATTGACACAATTTATCTAACTTAATATGACATATTCAAATTATGACAAAAATATTTAATATAATATGAATTATTCAATCCTTAGATCACAAAAATATTGAATATTATTGCACAACTTACATATAAAATTACAAAAATTAAATATGTGATTAAAATATATTAATTTAAATTTATTAATTGACGGTAAGATAATCAATAAAAATTAAATTAAATAATAATTAAAGATTAATTATTATCATCATTGTGCAATTATAGAACAAATAAAAAATATCCTAAATAAAGTTAAATATTCTAAAACCAAGATTAAAATTTTGTCTTAATCTTAAAAAAAATTAATTACTTATGATAAGAGTATGAAATACAAAAAGAGAAAAAAAAATACATAAAAGAAATGTTTTCTCCTTCTCTCGGACTGCGGTGCTGTTCGACAAACTGCGTTGTGTTCCTTGGACTCCGGTTTTCCTCTCCTACGTTTTGTTGCTTCCTCTTTTTTATATACTTGCTGTACTTCTTAATTAGGTTAGGTGACACTTTGCACCGCGTCACTTTGCTGGACCATGGCCCATTAAGCACATCAAATTTTCCGCAAAGTTATTTCTTGCTCTTGATTCAAGCCATGGCCCCCGTTGATAGAAGAGTAAATTTAAGAAGAAATTGTATTATTTTTACTTTTAAATATTTATAGTTAGCATATAATTTAGTAATTCATTTATCTCAAAGAAACAAATGATAATGTCACAAAATTAATAAAGTTAAATATATTGAGATATAATAATATTTATTTTTTATAAGAAAAATATATAAAAATTAGTCTATTATTAGTATATGAACCAACCTTACTTTATTTCAATATTTCCTGATTTCATTCAACAAGCAGAATTGTCCAGGGGCTACAAAGTCCCAAAGCTTAGTAAGTTTGCTGGGGAGGTTGGTGAGTCAACAACTGAACATATAGCTCAATACACAATCGAGTCATGGGAAATTGCCAATAATGAGTATCTAGAAATGAAATATTTCCCAAATTTTTTGACCAAAAGTGTGTTTACTTGGTTTTCAACTTTACCTCCAAATTCAGTCCATTATTGGAATCAATTAGAAATAAGCTTTCACGAACAATTCTTTCGAGAAGAAACTAAAGTTAGCCTAATGAACTTTTTTAATAATAAACGAGCAAATGGGGAATCAATAGACAATTACCTAGCTTGATTTAGGCAAATGATAGTCAGGTGTTTCACCATTATTGATGAAGCTGAAATAGTTAAGATAACTGCTAGTGGACTAGATTATTCAATTAGAAAGAAGTTAGTTAACTAGCAACTATTAGGTATGTCTCAATTAGCAAATAAAGTGAAACAAATCGAACAACTTAAAATTGGAAGGAAAGATATAAGAAACACATGAGATGAGATAAAATTGTCTATGTATAAATAAATGAAAATGAAGATGAAAATGTAGACGAAGAGGGTAATGAAGTAAACATAGCTAAACTTCAATCAGGTCCTTCTTATGTATGTACATATTTAAAGTTTGTTTATGCAAAGGATAAGTTTAAATTTGCTAGTAGACAATCCTATCGTTTTGATATAACAAAAGCATATCAAATATTTGATGTGCTATAAAAAGATAAACAAATCAAATTACTTGATGATCATAAGATTCTTTCTCCTGAGGAAATTAAAGGTCAAAAATACTAAGTACCATAAATATGGTTATTCGACTAATAATTGTGTTTGTTTCAGGGATCTGATTCACAAAGTGATCAAAGAAGGAAGACTTAAGTTTGAAAAGAAAAACAAGAAAGATATGAAGGTTGACTCAAATCCATTTGAGGTGAACGCCAGCTACATTGAACCAACTGAGTTTCTTCAAGTTAACATGGTTGATGTCGCTGAAAAAAAGAATCCTGAAGTCAAAGTTGATGTTGAACTTGACATGTTTGAGGCGAATGAAAAAGAAATATACCCTGAGGCTGGGGAAACCCTAGTGGAATTCCTAATTCGCAAGAACGAGGATGACAAGGAGGTATTATTGTGTCCTCGTTGCAGTGCAATGTTTGATAGGTTAGCAGCAAAATCCTTTGAAGCAGTTAAAGTAAAAAAAGTAGGATAAAGTTCTTTTTTAGGGAGCTATTGGAAACCAAAACCTACTAGGAATAAAGCCTAGAAATAGTAAACTTGAAGGAAATCAAAAAGGAAAAACTAGGGTACCACCTACGAATCTGGCACCTAATAGAATGTATAGAAACAACCAGACTCATGATCAAAAACCAAATTAGCATAGATTCGAATTGGGTGTTCAATACCCAATGTTAGGATATGGGGGGAACCCTTTTACTTAGTCAAGAAATGAGATAGGATAATCTTCGACATAGTCCAAGGGCCTTTATATGTCGAAGACGCATTGGAGGAAGACACAATGTCTCCGACAACAACAACTAACTCAACAAGCCCAACAGAAAGCTCAGCAAGAAGCTATGAGGTAAGCTATTAAGCAGAAAGCTGCTTAGATGAATATCCAGCCATATTTAGATGTGGTAAAGGAAGTATCAAGTCAAAAGGAAAATGAGAAACAACTTGTTCCTATGGAGGAAAACTTGATAACAGATTCATTTGAGTTTGGTTTTAATGATGACTTGGATGCAATCTTCAACAAACTTCCTGTGAATGTAGTCTCAGTGCTACCAGTGAAATTTGTATTTTATTTGCAGAGGATACCTCAGAATAGGACTACTTTGATGAGTTAGAGGAGGTAAATGAAGATTTGTTTCTAGTTGAAGAAAATATGGTGGAAGTCAAAGAAAACTCAATCATTTTTTATGTACCAACCAAGGAAATGAAGGATCATTTGGGTCCTTTGTTCATTAAAGTGGTGGCAAATGGTAAGCTAGTAAATTGAGTGCTGGTTGATGGTGGTGCAACAATCAACTTGATGCCCTCAAGTTTGCGAAAGAAGCTTGGTAAAAGTAAAGAGGATTTACTTCCTCCTAACATGAGAGTGACATATTTTAATGGGAAGTCTTCAACTTCTGAGGGGGTGATGGCTTTAAGCATAAGAGTAGGAATGGTAACAATGAATACTTTATTTGTTGTGATTCCTTCGAAGGCCAGTTATAATCTTCTTCTTAGTAGGGAATGGATTCATGCAGTTGGAGTTGTCCCTTCGATAATCCACCAACAGTTGTTTATCTGGAATGAGGAAGGAGAGCTCAAGTTGATTGAGGTTGATGATAATCTATGTTATTTTCAAAATAACCATGTTGATTTTATAATGTACTTTCCAGGGGTTAAACCTTTGAACATTTAGGACACTGAAGCTTTCGACAACATGACTATCGAAATGTGTCGTTTAGATATTAATGGTTTTTATCTTATGCCCATGGCCAATTTAGCTATTTGGCATGATAAAATTGTAAATAATGACAATTGAGAGCCAATTGGCTCGATTGTCAGCCTATATGAGTGACAAAATAACTTGCATCACTGGTGCTGTAAATTTATATTGTATATATGATAATTCACTTATAGGGTTCGAACATATTCCTCTATCTGATGGAATTAAAATGATAGAAGTACAAGATCCTTTAAAGGAAATTAATTTGAGGATGGTGTTATAAAATGCCTCACATATCTGCGTAGTCTTTTGGATGTAAATTTTAAATAGGATTTGATCAAAATACTCAAAAAGCACAAGGACTGCTTTGCATGGGACTATGAAGAAATGTCCGGGCTTAGTAGGGAGTTGGTTGAATATAGGCTACCCATTCGAGCAGGACAACGTCCAATCAAGCACTCACCTCGAAGGTTTGCTCCTAAAGTGATATTAAAGATAAAAGAAGAAATCGAAAGGCTTCTAAAAGCTAGATTTATTTGAACCACCAGGTATGTAAATTGGATACCTAATGTTGTTCATGTTATGAAGAAGAATGGTAAGTTACAAGTCTATATTGATTTTTGAGACTTAAATGTTGCAACACCTATAGACAATTTCCCTATGCCAATTGTTGATATGTTGATTGATTCAACATCTGGACATGAAATTTTAAGTTTCATAGATGAATATTCTGGTTATAATTAGATCTTTATTGTTGAAGAGGACGTTTCAAAAACTGTATTTCGATCTCGTGGGGCATTTGGTACTTATGAATAGGTAGTTATGCCTTTTTGTTTGAAAAATGCTGGGGCTACTTATCAGAAGGGCCATGAATATGATATTTCATGATTTATTTTACAAATTTGTGGAAATATATATAGATGATATCATTATTAAATCAAAATCAAAATATGAGCATTTGAAAAATCTAAGGCAATCATTCAAAAAAATGAGAAAACATGGATTAAAAATGAATCCTATTAAGTGTGCTTTTGGTGTATCTGCAGGAAACTTTCTTGAATTCTTAGTCCATAAAAAGGGAGTTAGGATTGACAAGAACAAGGCAAAGGCTATAATGGAAGCTTCACCACCTTTGAATAAAAAATAACTATAGTCTTTGCTCGTAAAAATCAACTTTATTCAAAGATTCATTTCAAATTTGTCTAGAAAAACCAAGATTTTCTCACTATTAATAAAATTCAAATCCCAAGAGAAGTTTTGATAGGAGAAAGAGCACTAAGATGCCTTCAATCAGATCAAGGAGTACTTGAAAAATCCACCAACAATGACTCTTCCAGTATCAGGGTGTTCATTGAAGGTATATATTTCAGCAACAAAAGAAACTATTAGGAGTATGCATGCCTAATAAGATGAAAATAGAATCGAAAGAGCCATTAAAACTAGATATAGTGCATTAGAAAAATTATGCTTAGCTTTGTATTTCTTTTGTACTAAGTTAAAGTATTACATAAAGTCATATGATGTACTTGTGTTATCTAAGATAGATATAATAAAGTATATGTTATCAAAACTTATTTTGCATGGTAGAATAAGGAAATAAGTTCTTGTTTTAACTGAGTTCTCTTTACAATATGTGACTCTTAAGGTAGCAAAAGGTCAAATTTTAGTTAATTTCTTAGCTAAACACCCCTATGTGGAAATCGAAGAAAAAGAAATTGATTTAGTAGGGTTAAAACCCTAGAAGTTGTTCTTTGATGGGTCAAAACACGATGAAGGTGTTGGTTTGGGAGTTCTGATTATTTCACTAAAAGGAATTTCAACAAAGTTCATGTTAATTAAGATATGAATGTTCGAATAATAAGGCAGAGTATGAAACCTTAATTGTTGCCTTATAATTATTGATTTCTATGAAAGCTAGAAATCTTGAACTTTTAGGGGATTCTCAATTAATAGTCAAACAATTAACTTGAGAATACCATTGTATTGATGAAAAATTAATTAAGTATTTAGCTTTTTCGATAAAGCTATTAAGCAAACTTGATGAGGTTACTGTTCATCATGTTCATAGAGAGGAAAATGTATAAGCCAATGAATTGGCTCATATACCGTCAAGGTATAAAATTTTGAGTAACTCTTTGGTTAAGTTAATCGAAATAAAAGAAAAATTATACTCGTTCAAGAAATTAGAAGTATGTACAATAAAAAATTTGTATTCTTCTGATTAGAGAAAACCAATTGTAGATTATTTAATAAATCTAAGTTTACCAGTTGAAAAGAAGGTGAAATATAGATCCATTTATTATGTTTAATGGGTGATTTAGTTTATAAGAAATCAGTAGATGATAATTTATTGAATTGCCTTAGCCGAAAGTTCATGAAGGAATATGTGAAGTCCATCAGGTAGGTGAAAAAATGAAATGAGTTTTACTTCGACAGAGAGTTTATTGGCCAACGATGGCCAGAGATTATAACTCTTATGCTAAGTCTTGTGAATAATGCCAAAAACATGGAAACATTCAACATGTTCTAGCAAGAGAATCACATTCAATTGTGAAATCTTGACCTTTTCGAGGTTAGGCACTTGATTTAATTAGGTTGATTACACTTGCTTCTTCGAGAGGTCATAGATATATCTTAGTTAGTGTTGATTATTTCAGTAAATAGGTCAAAGCAATTCCATTAAAAGATGTCACACAGGATGATGTCGTTAATTTTATCAAGGAAAATATTATGCATAGGTTTGACATTCCCCAAACTATAACTACTAACTAAGGAATTATGTTTGTTGGTCGAAGGGTTGCACAATATACAGAAACAAAGAATATAGAAATGATTACTTCAACTCCATATTACGCATATGCAAATGAGCAAGCTGAAGCAACTAATAAAATAATAATTAGTTTGATTAAGAAACATATATGTCAAAAGCCAAGAAATTGGCATGATACACTAAGTCAAGTATTATGAGCTTATCGAAATTCCCCTAGAGAAGCTACTGGTTATACACCGTACAGATTGGTTTATAGGCAAGACGTTGTTTTACTAATCAAGATTAACCTACAGTCTATTAGGTTATAATGTCAAGATGAAATTCCAAGTAATGATTATTGGAATTTAATGTCTGATGAATTAGATAAATTATACGAGGAAAGGTTAATTGCCGTTGAAAATCTGATTCCATAAAAAGAAAGAGTTGTTAGATTTTATGATCGTCGAAATAGGATTAAAGAATTCAAGCTTGGTGACTTAGTGTGGAAAACAATTTTGCCAATAGTTAAAAGATCGAGGAATTATGGAAAATGGTCCCCAAATTAGGAAGGACCGTTTCGAATCGAGAAGGTATTTGCAAGGAATTCTTATTCGATAGTTAATACTAATTCACCAGAAATAATTCCTTCGATTAATGACAAATATTTAAAAAGATACAAGCCAACATTGCAGGAAATATATATTTCATATTAATCATTTCGATTTACAAACAATCGAACTAGTTAGTCTTAGTAAAACATAATCATCCTATTTTTACTATTCTTTAAAGAAAATACAAGAGAAGTCAAGGTATTTTTAGCTTTCTTCTTCGGATTTTGAGCTCGTATATAAGTTGGTTCAGAAGTATGGATGGTAGAAAGGATGTCTCAAGTCTGAGTGGCTAATGCAATACATTTAGTCTTGAATTTCTATTTTTGGTATTCATATCTCTCCACAGTAGTTTCCATTAGTTTCTGTTTCGACTCCAATTCAGCCAATTGTTTCTTCAAATTATCAATTTGGGTTGAATAATCTTGGAGTTATCTTTGAGCTTTAGACATTGTGGCATCTAATCGAGTTTGCTTCGCCTTAGCTTATGTTGCTTTCTTGGTTATATTAGCTTTCAAATTCAGAAGTTGCTGGTGGTCAAGAATGGGTTGCTGATATCCTAAATAATTCGATAAAAGGTCTTAAAAAATGCTCCTTATCTTATGGATGGTTTCTCTTACATCCAACTCAAGATGATGATCAAATTGACCAATTTGACCCAAAATAAAAATGATATGTTGCTTCAATTCTTCAGAAGCCATTAAATGATCAAGATTTACGTCAAGAGTTTTCTCCAAGTCCTGCAGAAATGGTGCAATTGAAGAACTTTGAACTTCTACTTCTGATTATGCAGTAGATTGCTGGGACTTGGAAGACATGGAAATTTTGCCTAAAAGCATACCTTCGAGGCATGCGAGAGGATCAGACTCCAACATTTAATTGAAAAAAATCAAGATCAGTGAAAGGATCAGGATTTGGAATGTCAAGCTGAAGGTCAGGTTGCTTAAACACCATTTCTTTGAATATTTGGGTTTGAGCAGGATTTGAACCACTCGCAGGTTCATATTGGTTAGGAATAGACTGAACTTCTTTTTCTTCATCAAGTGGTTGTGGAGATGAGGGAATAACATCCCTAACTTCTTGAACAGGCGAAGTAGTAAGAGAAGGATTCTGAGCCTGATTGGGGTTTGGAAGGTTTGGACAATGAAGTGGAACATCTTCAACTTCAACAATTTAAGGTTTTCTTTCAACATTCTACAAATGAAAGTTCGATTATAAAATAATATGTGTGTATACACACACACACACACACACACATAAGGTTTTTGAAATGTGTCTAAGACTCACCATTGAGAACCTTTGATTTCAGCATCATTTTTAAGAGAGTCGGCATACTTCTCCATAGTCGAAACATGATCAGTGGTATCTTGCATTTCGTCAGCCTCTTCAACTTCAATAGGTTTTTGAAGACTAACTTTCTTCCTTTTTTAACCAACAGATTTTATTCTGCCACATTTCAATTCTAAGGCTTTACCAGTGCTTGAAGAAGATGACTGCATATAAAAATAATTGAGTAAGGAATAAATATTTTTTCCATTATGATAAATTTAAAAGAATATACCTTCAAAAGAAGTTTCCTGGAATTCAAAAGAAACTTTGTGAACATCTCTTCAATTGGAGGTATATCTGAGATCACATCGAATGAAGATTTTACTTAAGGAACTTAAACTTTTGAAGTTGTGGTAGAAGTTAAACTTTTGAAGTTGTGGCAGAAGTTTTCTTACGTTTTGGAGGTGGAGACTCTTCATTAGAAGCCACTCTTTGATTTGTTCTTTTGGGTCATCCATAACTTTTTTCTTCTTCGACACTGCAATTAAAAAAAAATTATTCAAAAGGAAATGCAAAGAGAAACACAAGTTAGGATGAAAAATTACCATAAGGAGGATACTTTAATATTCGAGTACTACCATACAGAAATGCTTGAAATTCATGTAAATACTACTTAGCAAAAGAAACTTGTTTTTTCTTGGCTTCATAATAAACACCAATCGCCCTACTAGCTGGACCAGGATACTAGTTAGTCATGCTAAAAGGAGCATTAGGTAGTAGAAGATATTTTGGGAAATGTAGGCAGTAGTCATTAAACTGTGCTAAAGGATTCAACATGAACACACTATTGAACTTATCATAATGCTTTTGATGGTGTTCAGTCTTCTTATGTCGAAGAACTTGTTTGACCTATCGAACTACTAGCCTTAGATTTCGAGGATCCCATTTAACTTTGAAATATTTGTCAAACCTAAAATTTTCTTAAAGATGCGTACCTTTCGATTTTTTCTTCGGATCTCCATTCTGCACAGAAGAGCTTTAGTTAGTCATCCTTGAGAAGCAAACCTTCAAATCTACATACTGGTTTTTATAATATTGTTGTCACCAATCAACAAGATCAACAAAAACAAATGAACTAGGTTGACACTTGAAGGAATTGAACTCTTCTTTTCTTTTTTTGTTCATTTTGATATAAGCCTTTAGGTGTTTTGTTGTGTCAATATAACTATCCATAAGCTAGTGGGTCTTCATCCATTGAAATGGGGTAGGAAAATCTTGAGAAAAGCTAAATTGTCTAGATAGAGTCAAAGGTACATAAGCATAAATGTTTGGTCTTTTCAATTCTGGTAGACTCGAAGTTAAAACTTGGGGGCATAGGAAATTGCTCCATAATTCAAAGTTTTCTACTTTAGCACTAGGTGTTTCACCAAAGAAGGGTTTTCGAAACCAAGAAGGACCTTGAGATCAATTCGAGAAAAGAGCAAGATTAAAACTCCCTAAATTGATCTTTATTTGATGAAACAAAGAGAAGAAAACTTTAAAATCCTTGACTTCATGACCTTTTTAGAAGTATGAAGAAGGAAGGAAAGCCTAATTCCTTCAATTTCTCGAGAGACATTTTCTGGGGCAGAAGTAATCAAATAAGGCTTAAACACAACATTAAGCCACAATTAAAGAAGCCATAAATGACCATCCAGATTAGTTAGAGGTCCTGCTTTTTTGTCTCTAAGGGTATTGATAGCTTCTCCCATGACTTCAAAAAAATGAGCTAAGATAAGTTTGCTCAAACAAAGTATATGCTCTTCATGCAAAAGAGTTGCTAAAAGAACAAGAGATTTGGGGATTTGAAGAGACCTATTGCAGAAAACAAAAGAACTATGGTAGAGAAAGAGAAAAGTAACATGTTCACCATCTGAAACTTCATCAGTTTCAACATGGTTATTGTTGATGAAATGATTATAAGTAAGCTTGCTAATATCGAATTCTGGAATGGATTCAGGTGCCATCGAAGAATTAATGATTTCACCTGTTGGCTTAAGGCCAACTATAACAACAAGATAAAAAAGAGAGGGTCCAATAATGTCATAAGGGACATGAAAAGAGTTTGTGATTTTGTTCCAAAAATAAAAAAGAATTGGTAAGCATCAAATGATTGTAATTGATTGCATACCTACTGAGTTGAATAAAATCAAAAATTCTAATTTCTTTCTAAAGATTACCTTTGTGTTTTCCAATTTTGTTCAACCATTGCAGGTATGAACGTCGATTTTGAATACTAGAATTTTAAAAAACTTTATCAAACTTGGGAAAATAATCAGTTCTTAAACTATCTCATGAAGTCAAGATAGACTCACCCTCTAAGTTTGGAAAGAAATTGGATACAAAGAGAAGTTCATTTAAAGGAATGGTGGGTCCTAAATAAATATTCCTTGTGTTAGCTATAGAAAAAAAGATTAATACATGGGGTTTCCAAAACTCATAATTATCCACTAAGGGATATGGGGTGTAGGCAACTCCTTCCTTAGATATGGAAATAGACATAGTTATTGTGTCTGGAAGAACAAATGCTTCGTTCTGCCTAGAGGAAGCCATAGATCTCCTAGGTGATTTGATTGAAGAAGCCATTTTCGTTGAAGGAAATAGAAGAAGTAAGAGAGGAACAAAAGACACAATAAAACAAACAAGGAAAAAGGACCTTAAAGCTTTAAACAGTAACAATAGAGGAAGTGGTTGTAACCGTCACACACTTAATGCTATCATTAGGGCTTAATTACCTAAAATTGGGAACAACCTAGTACGTGCTGATGATTGCACGTTGCAATAAATGTGGAGGTTTTTTCAAATTTTCTTTTCCCTCTAATGTCTTTTCATACGACAAGATCTGATATGAAAAAATCAATTTTTTTCCTATTTACAATCAGTCAAATCAGATCAAAAAAATCGAAAAGTGTAATTCGAATAATCTAATATTTACTTCTTTTATACTTCAAGAAATAAATATTGGGGGTGCATATGTTGGTACAAAAAATAAAACTTTTCGATTCAGAAAAGAAATATATTAGCAAATAAAACATCTTAAGATTGATTTGACTATAAGTTAAATTTCGATCGCCTAATCGAAAATAACCCTTTCGATTAAGATGTTTTAACTAAGTTTTACAAGTCAAAGGTAACTTGAAGGCAAGTGATGAGTTCTCATAAATGTGATTTCATTCAACAAAAAGATATAATTTCTTAAAACAACATATGGGATTGAAGCAAAGAGTGGAAAGACTTAAGTAAATTTCTAAGATTTGCAAAGGACCCTTTTCAACTTCAAAAGACCTAGAGACAGACTCAAGATGGTTACACTTAAAATTCAAATTCAAATTCAAGTATTAGAATTTGAATTCAGGAAATTTATAACAGTTAAGTCTATAATACAAAGACAAGGCAATCATTATTATTAGATTATGAAGTTACTTAAGTCAGGGACACTTGTCCTAATCTAGTTAGAAAGTCAGTTACTTCTCTTGTCTATAAATACTAAGGGGGTGAAAGCATTTATGTTAGTTAGAAAACACTTGCACAAACTCTCTCATGAATCCTATCACGTCTATTGCAAACTTTAAAGGAAACACACAGAGGCTAGTCGAATATGCTTTCCACCCTACTTTATTTCTGTAATTTTTACCATTTAATGCAAGTTTAAAGTCATTTCTTTACATTTCTTGCAATTCTCTCCATCTTCTAATCGAGTGATTCTTAGAATCATTTGATTTTTTTTAAACTTGTTTTCTTTACTTTTCTGTACGTTTATCTTTTTGTTAATTTTACTTTCTTGCACGTATATTTTTCCTACATCTTTTTATTACTTTCATTTAATTGTTTTCTTTACTTTGTTGCTATTTTAATTTTCAAGTAAGTTTATTTCATTGCAACTTTATTACTTTTATCATTTTCTTTTGCACATTTTCTTTGCTTTAATTTAAATTCTAGTCGAATTTACTCTTTTGTAACTTTTAATTTTATTTTATGTGCTCTTTACTTACTTTATTTCATTTCCTGTTAAATTCGATTACTAGATAATTGTTTTCATTAATATTTTAATTCAAACACCAGTTTGTCTTTCGATTGTTATTTTGTTAGTCTATACCTTATATTTCGCTACATTTTCTATTAAATTCGAAGTAAATTTTTGACATTCTTTCGTTTCACAAATGACCAAGTACTTGAGAGTCCTTGAGAGGAAGAAATTCTCTTTCTAAAATGATAATTGAAATCAATATTTATCTTTGAAAAATTCTATGTAAACACATATATGTCTAATTAGGAAAGAATGTAAACCTTATTCTGAATTACTTTAAAGAAGAAGGCAATAAAAATTGAGAACTCTAACTTGTAGAACTTCAAACTATTGTGCGGAGAGATGCATGAAAAACTTACCTTATTTAAAATTTTGATACTATTATTCAACCTCCGTCATTGTTTTGTATAGAAATGGTTACCCAAATTCTTTACTTGAACGAATGGTCCTGAGACAACTTGAGATCGATGGAGAGTTCTGCGACAAATAGCAATGGCGGTCCTCCGATCGAAAGCGGAGTGAGAATACTTATAAAAACACTCTAATGCTAAAGTAAGTCTCAAAACCAAAAAAAGGAAAAAAGAGTCAAGACAACACAAAAATAGAATCAACCTTAGTTACCCATAGTGTGTGCTTATATAAAAATAAAGAGGATATAAGATAATGAGTCAGGTGGATCCCGGAGACAGGAGACCCGGTCCTAGTCCAAGGGCCCAATACGGTCCTGTTACCCAAATTCTTTTTAAGTGGTTATTTTTTAATTTAACATGTGCGCATCAGTTCAATTTTAGCAGAAATAGTTAAATTCAGTCACTTCAGACCTTTTCCTTTTGAGTGATCAAAAGAAAAGAAAAAGACAATGGGAACAAAACAAAGTGTTATCCACTAAAACAGATAAGCTGACACTAATACACTTAATGGTAAGGGAACTTTTGAGCGACTTCTTGGTTATGTGAGCAACCAGTAAAGTTGAAACTGACTGAGTTTTACTAAATCCTTATAACTGGTCTTTCTTCGAAGTTTATTATACAGAAAAATAACTTTTAAAAGAACAATAAGCAACTCGTTGTAGTCTAGCTGGTCAGGATATTCGGCTCTCAATTTAACTTTGGGTGTATGTGAATTAGATTTCGCTCACGTGGTCGGTTTTCCATTCATAAAAGGGTTGAAATCTTGGGTCTTTATTAATCGGTTATCATCCCACTATAAATCTTCCTTAAAATTGGTAGTTGGTAGTTTGTTTTGGTATTAGAATAAGAAGAGTATCTCATCCCCTTAAACTTCTAATGTTACGTACATAGAAACTTTTGAACATCAAATCCTCACCATTTATTTTTCTTTTTTTCTTTCTCTATCTTTTTGAACATTATCATCGGCTATCTCTCTTTTTAAGTGTTATCAGTGGCTTCAATTATCTGCCCATATAGACTTTCCCTTCAATTTTAAGCTTAAATTTCAAATTCAATCACTTCACTCTTTTTTTACCCTTTTGAGTGATCAAGAGGAAAGAAAAGACTATATAGGCAAGGGAACAAAACAAAGTGCTCTCTAAAACACATCAACTAGCGCAAATACACTTTATGAAAAGGGAACTTTTGAGCTGACATAAGCAACCAATAAAGTTGAAATTCATTGAGTTTTACTGTATTCTTATAACTGGTCATTTTTCGAAGAGTGCAAAGCATGTTATGATCGTTAAAGAAGAAATAAATTTTAGAAGAGAGAAAACATCAGCTCCGTTGTAGTCTAGATGGTTAGGATATTCGGCTCTCACCCGAAAGACCCGGGTTCGAGTCCCGGCAACGGAATATAATTTTTTACTTTACTTCGGTAACTTAATTTTGCTATTTTTTTTCAGCAACAAACTATTTTTGCTACTGCTACAACTAGAGATGAAATCATGAAACACTTGAAGTTTATAGTGAAACATACTAAGAATCAGAATCTCCAACGGCAAAGCCATTGATACATGTAATGTATTATTTACGATTCTTAAGGAACAAAAACCAAAATCCATTGTCAACCTCGTCCTTTGTTATACTATTCAAACACCAAACCCTCACTTTCCTTACCCTCCCTATCAAAACCACCGATGCCATCGTCACCCCAAGCCGACGTGTTTCCTCCGCAACCCACCACCGCGGTGGTGGCTCCGCCGCACTCTCACATTCCGATCACCGCAAGTTTAACAATGACAATGTCATTGCATCGAACAAGCTCATCACCAGTTACGTTCGATACGGTGACATAGATTCTGCACTCCATGTGTTTGAGAAAATGACAGTGAAGACCACTGTTACCTGGAACTCTATCCTATCTGGGTTTGCTAAGAAACTTGGGAACTTCAAACATGCACGCCAACTGTTTGATAAAATTCCCGATCGAAATAGTGTTTCGTATAACATTATGTTGGCTTGTTATTTGCACAATTTTGGCATTGACAATGCTCGTGCTTTCTTTGATGATATGCCTGTGAAGGATACGGTGTCTTGGAACACGATGATTTCGGGTTATGCTCAGATTGGACAGATGGGCAAGGCGCGTGAGTTGTTCTCTGCAATGCCGGAGAAAAATAGTGTCTCGTGGAGTGCGATGGTGTCCGGGTATGTGGCCTGTAGGGATTTGGATTCTGCTGTGCAGTGTTTTTATGCTGCGCCGGTGAAGAGTGTGATTACTTGGACTGCCATGATCACTGGGTACATGAAGTTTGGGAGGGTTGAATCAGCAGAAAGGCTGTTCCAAGAAATGTCTTTGAAGAACTTGGTGACATGGAACGCTATGATTGCTGGATATGTTGAAAATGGTAGGGCAGAGGATGGGTTAAAGCTTTTCAAGACAATGTTAAAAACTGGGGCTAAGCCTAATGCATTGAGCTTGACTAGTGTCTTGTTGGGTTGTAGTAATTTATCAGCATTGCAGCTGGGTAAACAAGTTCATCAATTAGTTTGTAAGTCTCCATTGAGTAGTGATACAACGGCAGGAACTTCGTTGATTAGCATGTATTTCAAGTGTGGGGATCTAAATGACGCATGGAAATTATTTGTTCAGATTCCACGAAAAGATATCGTAACGTGGAATGCAATGATTTCTGGTTATGCTCAACATGGAGCTGGTGAAAAAGCTCTTCATTTGTTTGATGAGATGAAAAATGAAGGCATGAAGCCAGATTGGATTACATTTGTTGCAGTATTATTAGCTTGTAACCATGCAGGATTAGTAGATCTTGGGGTCCAATATTTTGAGGCAATGGTTAGGGATTTTGGAGTTGAAGCTAAGCCAGAACACTACGCATGCATGGTTGACCTTCTTGGTCGAGCTGGTAGGTTATCTGTGGCTGCAGATTTGATAAAAAGTATGCCTTTTAAGCCTCATCCTGCCATCTTTGGAACACTTCTAGGTGCTTGTAGGATCCATAAAAACTTACACCTGGCTGAGTTTGCTGCCAAGAATCTGCTTGAGCTTGATCCAACTAGTGCAACTGGATATGTTCAGTTGGCTAATGTTTATGCAGCACAAAACAGATGGGACCATGTTGCTAGGATCCGAAGATCAATGAAAGAAAAGAATGTAGTGAAGTCACCTGGATATAGTTGGATTGAAGTAAACAGTGTGGTACATGAGTTTAGATCAAGTGACAGATTGCACCCTGAATTGGCTTCTATACATGAAAAACTAAATGAATTGGAGAAGAAAATGAAGTTGGCCGGTTATGTGCCGGATCTTGAATTTGCATTGCATGATGTGGGAGAGGAGCTGAAAGAACAACTCCTTTTATGGCATAGTGAGAAACTGGCAATTGCATTTGGACTTCTAAAGGTATCGTTAGGGGTTCCAATCCGGGTGTTCAAAAACTTGAGAGTTTGTGGAGATTGCCATTCTGCAATCAAGTACATGTCAGCTATAGAAGGAAGAGAAATCATTGTTAGGGATACCACAAGGTTTCATCATTTCAAGGATGGGTTCTGTTCCTGCAGTGATTACTGGTAAGCTTGCTAGTGAGCGGCCAACACAGTGCTGTTGAATTCAAGGGTATGTTTTTATTGCAAGAGCAATGCTGTCATGCTATTCATCTTGAAGTTGATTTGATTTCAGTTACACACACAAAGGAAAACTATACTAGGGATTCAGAAAAGTGCGCTTAATTGCTCTAACATCTGCATCACATTAAATTTCCACTTGAACTATTTGTCTATGACGCTGAAAATTAACTTCCAAGTCCTTTTATCCACACCTTGGCTGTTAGCACCCTTTTGGAGAGTTGTAAGGTCCAAGGCTCTTGACAAACTAAGAGAAAGCAATTGCTTGCTGTTTGTCGGGACCCCAAGAATAAATGCTTACCCAAATGCAGCCTCAAGAAAGGAAGAACGACTTACTTTGACTTCAATAGACTACATTACATGGGTTGTAGTGGAGTTCAACAATAGCCATCTGGAAACCGATCCTGAGAGTACAGTTGCTCAGCTTTCTATTATTATGGCGCACTGGAGCCGTGAGTATCTATTATTGACTTACCGTGGCTTGGAAGTTGGAAATGGGGATGCTGGAGTCACCCTGGAAACACAGCCTATTGGGGGATTTTATGTTACACCTAAAGGGTTCTACTACCGCCAAATGATTTTGTATTCAAAAAGACATTATTTATTTTTCAATATTATTTATATTTTATTATTTTAATATAAGAAGCTAATTATTGATTGGGGTAGGGAACATGGTTGGAGCCTTGGAGGTTGAGTAGTGTTTCCCTAGAATACTAAATTGAAAAACTGTGAATCTGTACGTAATATATAGAGCTGTATTACTTGCTGCAACACACAGCTCACAATGGTTTTTTTTTTCTTTAATTTTATTTTAAGAGCATCTCTCCTCTCTCTTTTTATTTTATTTATTTGTTTGAGTGAAAAAAAACATATAAAAAAAAGGTGTCAGTGTTATGTAAGTAACAACATTTCTCTAATATGCATGCCGTTTTCCAGCAAGCAATACCTGGCTAGTGATCCTATTGTACTGCCAGAGAGGAAAACGGTGTCTTTAGTGACTCGACGTTCTTTCTGGAGCTGAGAAGAATATACCCAATAAAGAGAGAGACACTTACAATAAGTGATTGATAAGAGAACATAATGATATGATAACAAGTGAATCTTTATTTTAATAAAAAAAATCTAGTTTTCTATTTATTTTATTTCATAAACTTAAAGAGACAAGCAAGTGAACAAATACGCGAAGCAGCTATTGCAGAACGTAAATTGGGGCATGGGACAAACAAGAAGGCAAATACTGCTATTTACCTATATTCCTAATTTTGTACAAATGTTTTTTTTTTAAATCAAATACATTGAAAAGAATTGAAGTTTTAACAACGAGCTGAACGATAAGAAGCAAATCATGATGAACAATCTTCATATGAAAGCATTAAGTGAAAAACTAGTTTTACATGCCACGGAGACACATATAAACGTCCAAGACCACAAATACTTCGTCTCTAAGATGAGCAGCAACCAGACTTCTGGTTCACTGGCTGTCCTCGAATTTGGACTGTTGGAGGCCTGGCATTGTTCATTGGTTGGCTTGCCATTCTGTGGAAAAGAACCAAGAACAAACAAAGTTCAATCATCTAGGTAGATCTATTGATCAGTATCAATTAACTAGACAAAATTCCTTGAACTCCACAAACTCAAACAAATAGCTCAACAATCATTACATAACAGAAAGAAAGATGCCCATTCCTCACAAATCTAATGACACTACACACAAAAATACAGCACCTGTTTTTTATTTCCGCAGCCATGGCCATGAAAGCTTGTTCCACATTGGTGGCATTTTTAGCACTAGTTTCCATGAAAGGAATCCCAATTTCATCCGCAAATGCCTGAAAAGATGAAACAGAAAGCTCAAACTTCAAACCATTTTATTAGACAAACGGAAGGATTCACTAGATGTCAGTGGGACATATGTACGACAAAAATCAACAAATTTAAAATCACCTTTGCTGTCTCATAGGACACAACTTTATTTGCCGTCAGATCGCACTTGTTTCCAACTAGAAGCTTGTTAACATTTTCACTTGCATAACGGTCAATTTCATTCAGCCACTGCTTAACATTGTTGAAGCTCTCTTGGTCAGTGACATCATAAACAACCTGCAAAAGGGGGAAAAAAAAAAGTAACAGGATTACAACACTGTCTCCGAAAATCAAAAAAGGAAATTGCGGGGGAAGGAGCAAGGAGCAGTTTATAAAGACTCACAATAATGCCATGAGCCCCACGATAGTAGCTGCTAGTGATTGTACGGAAACGTTCTTGACCAGCAGTGTCCCACTATACATTAAAAAAATGCAGAAAAATCTGTCAACAATTACAGAATAAAGTAAAGCAACAATCCCAGATCTTTGGGGTGGGGGTGTTTGAAAAAAATCAATTTCCTACACTTTTATGCGTAACCTTAATCCCTCAAATATTATTGCTTGAAAGAACCGAGGACACAATTGGTGACTGGATACAACTTGAAATGAGCCTCTTAGTAAATGAACCATATGATAATTACATTAAAGGGGAGAGAGAGACAGATTCTTGGGTGCATAGGAGATAACTTTAGACTGAGCCTATTTTCTAGGCATATTCAAATTGATTCTATATAACTAATTGAGATAATTTATGTAATTTAGATGGAAAAAACAAAATGACATATAATCATGAAAACATTCCTATCAGAACCAAAAACAAGTGAGTCA
Source organism: Ormosia emarginata (assembly GCA_029884605.1). Classification (NCBI taxonomy): domain Eukaryota; kingdom Viridiplantae; phylum Streptophyta; class Magnoliopsida; order Fabales; family Fabaceae; genus Ormosia; species Ormosia emarginata. The sequence goes on along the minus strand of JAQQTP010000064.1, from coordinate 20,454,715 downwards.
AAGTTTAACATCCAAATTCCAAATAACATTAATATTATCATGGACTTACAATTTGAAGTTTAATAGTCTTCCCGTCCTGTTCTACAGTGCGAATTTTCTACATAAGATAGCATGGTAAATAATTAGTCACATTTATGTTGAAAATAACATGGAAATAAGGTTAAATGGTGGATATGAATGCTTACAAAGTCCACTCCAATAGTACTGATATAGCTGTCAAGGTATGAATCATCCTGTTTCACAAGAAAATAAAATATTAGGAAGAATGTAATGTAACTTATCTTCCAAAATATTACACCATCTATAAAAGACAATAAATTCAAAATAAAAAGTTTTGTTCAGCATTACAACCTCCACCAATATTATATACGATCTACTGTATATTCCAACTCTTAAAAACGGAATCCAAACTACAAAGTTCTGAACAAACAAATCAATGACTACCACTAACACCATATGTAAACTTTGCATTCTCTAATTTTTCAGTAAATTATGACCTTTATAATATATGGAAACGGAATGGTGGGAATGTTCACCTATTTTTCATTAAATAATTTGAAAAAAAAAAGGGAAAAAAAAGTGACAATTAAACACAGAATACCTAAAGAAAGAAGAAGAAAAAGGACAGGCTCAGAACTTACAGCAAACCTCAGAAGGAGACATGACTTGCCTACACCAGAATCTCCAATAAGCAAAAGCTTGAACAAATAGTCGCTGCAAAAAACATAGTATTGCTCCAATCAAAGAGAGAAAAATATTAAGGAACTGTCTACCCTTTTTCTAAGAGAATGAGCCGGGACATTGCAACATAACACGAGCACATGTGCCACCGCCAACAGCCCACGGGAAAACATGACTTTCTAAAAGGTAACATGCAGGCTGCCACATATATAGGACATCATTCATTATAGTAGATTATGTCATGCACAGACAACACATTCTGCACTACTAAATTTGTCTCTAGATTTGTGCAATATTTGTCAACACAAATCCACATTAAATTCAATAGCTTTGCACAGAAGTTGTGTATTTTTTGTCCATTTAGCATTACCCGAGTAGATTGCAGGACACATCTCAGCAGGATTCAACACCTAACAATGCTTATAAATTTTTAAATCAATTTATTTTAGGGAGGACCACTTGTTGGTCAACCATCATAATTTTAGATCTAGCTATAGAACTCCAACAATCCCCTTATTCACATCAGCCAAAAAAGAAATCCAATTGCAGAAGAATCTGACAATAACAATTTCTAGTTAGAATATAATATCATTAATCACCATCACCGAAGAAAAATAAACCATGCGGTTCCTCCTACATATACCATTTTAAAGATAGTCATTAACGTTCATGTTCTTTCAAGGTATCAATTTTAAGAAATTCACAAGTCACAACCATCACCGAATCCTTAGAATTCACATATGTTTAGCTAATCGACAAGTTAACACCTTTTTCTAGATACTAACCCGATTTCGGCGGTTACATCACCTTTGCAAACAAAAAAACCATTCTAAAATTACAAAAACAAAAATTCCCCAAACCGGATCAGAGAGACAATCATTTCTAAAATAATTGATCTATCCTCTACAGAAACAGATCTAAATCAGTAAGGAATTTTTCAGAAGCATGATTCGAAAATTTACAAGCCACACATCAGAAAAAGAGGTAAAACAAAATCGAATCAGCACTTTCACAAAACACAAAATTCACCGCCACCGCACGATGACTGCAGCAGATCTAAACGAGCTTGATTTAGAAAAAAAAACACGAAACAATTCGTAACGGCATTTCGAGTATCGCGGAGTCAAAATTGAAGCAGAAACGTAAATTGCACTTACTATTCAGGATTCATGGTGGCGTGAGGTTGAAAGCGATTGAATCGGAGAGAACTGGACGGAAAACAAAGGAATATAAGGGTTTGCCGGCGAGAGGAGTAACCGAAATCTGAGATCGTCGCCGGAGAAAGAGAAAGCGAAAGAGAAAATGATAACGTAGGAGAAGAGAGAAGAGAGAAGATGGAAGAAGAAATCGAGGAAATGTGTGAGGAAGTGGCGTTTTAAAATGACCCGCAGGTGTCGAAGGGTGCGAGTGGGGTGATCCATCAACTGGTTCAACGGCTTGCCACGTGTCCTGCATCATGTTTCCATTTACCAAGTTGGATACTTTCTTTCCACTTGATAATAGCCATCTTGTTCGTATTGGCCTTTTAGTTAAAAAAAAAAAAGACCTTTTTTTATTTGAAAAAAAAAAACTTAAATTAAGTTGACTAGCTAGTATCTTAAAAAAACCTTTCTTAATATTCCCAATATTTTAATTATAAACAGGTTAAGTTGGCTAGCTATGGTATCTTAGCATAACATATTACCTTAAGCCACCAAATACTGTGATTGGGTTTTTTTTCAATAAAAAAATGACTTTTAATTTTTTATGAAAAATTAAATTACACTCATTTCTTCTTAGGTTTTAGGTAATTATACACTATACCCTTAATGTTTGCCGCGTGACACCTGCAATGGTATTTCATTTAAGTTATATGCTAAATGTCAATTTTATCCATTTTATGAAAAAATATAATGAGGAATAACATGCCCCAATCCCTAATTTCACAAGCACACTTTCCTTCTATAAACACAAATAGCAATGAAGAAAACCCTCATGGGTTGTTTTTTACAGTGAGGTGTAGGTTGAGTGGTGGGACCATAGTAAAAACGACCTTCAATATGAATCTCGAGTTGAAATTTTGTTTGTTTTTTTGGGTTGCATTTTCAGTTTCAAACTTTGGGTTGCATTTTGTGCTTATGAGGGTTGGAATTTTTGTAGGTGCCCAACTATGTTAGACCAAACCCTGGATGTGTGAACATTTTGGTCCAACTTGTTGGACATGGTGAAGAACCTGTCTCCAATGTTGTCATTGACTGATATTCTTATTTAGACTTGGTCGATGATGTCCATGCGTTGGCAACTTCAATGGGGTGTGATAACAGGTCGCCATTCAACATTAATTTCTTTCGTTGCTCGAGGTGGTCACAAGGGAATACACATTGAGGGTAATTCTAACATTCTCAAGATATTCAATCTGAATAGTAAGTCAATTTACATTCATGTATATGCTACTAGGGAAAAGTCTGATAATCTTGATTTAGAGACTGAACATGTGACTGCTACTGAACTTGTAATTGCTCCTAAACCTACTTGTAATATAGAGACTGAACTTGATTATTCTTATTAAGGTGTTAAATCTTAAACCTCATAATGTAGATGTTGATATTAGTAATGCCCTTGAACCTGAGAAATTTGATGTTGAGATTAGTAATGCTCTAGTGCCTCACAATTTGGTGGTTGAGTTGAGTGCGTAATTCCAATGAACAGGGTGAGAATGTAAAGAGTAAGGTTGTATTTAATGAGTCTAATGAAGAATGGAACCAACATACTAAACATGAGGAGGAGCATGGTTGTCAAACTCGCAAATTAACTTATAGAATCAGACGAGTTCATAAGTTTAGGTTAAAAAAACGATTTAACTCATATTAAAACTCGTTTTTTGGTGAACTCAGTTTGACTCGGGTAAACTCGAATAAACTCGATCAAAATTGCGAGTTTACTATCGAGTTTATGGGTATTTCTAATATACACCTTGGAATTTAAGGTGTATGATACACCTTATGTCTTTATTCATTGATTTATATGTAAAAAATATCAATGGCTAATATTAAAGACTGGAAACTTGATAAACCGTTTTTTTTATAATTACAAACTCACTCACTTCTGTCTGAACCCCTACCCCAATCCAACAGCGGCGATGAAGGAGAGCGCATGACCAGCGGTAGAGGCAACCTCCAGTCTATGCTACGACGTTTCTGACGACGTCCAATGGGTTCGAGTCTGTGCTTAGCCGCCATCAGATCCCACCAAACCACCGTTGTCCACCACCCCGTCGCACGACCTCTATCCAGCCACCATTAGATCTCGTGAACCACCAAACCATCGCGACCCAAAACCCACAAGCCACCTTTGCCGAAGAATCGATGCCTCCGGTTCCAACTTGTAAACGTTCTCACCGAAGGCCCCGCGGCGCTCGACCGAGACTTACAGATCTAGGTGGGTAGTGGCGACAGGACTTGTAGATCTGGGTGAAGGAAGGTTCATGGCCGAAGCTTGACAATGACGACGATTTGGGATCGATTCAACTAGATTTTGGCTCGATTCGACTAGATTTGAGTTTGTTGTAACGCACCTAGATATAATAATCACACCACAATCGTCATTGTACCACATTTACTAAATCTAGGCGTGTCACAGTCTCAACAACAATAATTTCAAAATAATTTATTTCCATTGTGCATAAGTAAAAAATAAGAGCCTCGAAAGAAACATATTTATTATCCAACCATTTAATACAACCACTGAAGGAAAAAATATATATTTTATATATAGTACATCCGTCTTTAACACAAGATACTGATAAGATAACACTAAACATAGTACTTACATATTCAAATAAAAATGCAGCAGGAACCAAACACTAAAGGAAAAAAGTAATAATCCTTGGAATAGGCACTACTGGCAGACAAAGCCGCAACCCCATATACATATGATGCTCAACGTTTCAGTCGACAAGTCAGACATTAATGCCCCCACGCAGGTGCACTCGCATGTAACTGAAAAAATCTTTCTCAATGTCACTCTTTAATTTGCCTAAGCGTCTGAGCCATTTGTATTCAATTCTTGCACTTCTAATTCATTAAACACTTCTTTTTCAACATGTTCAAACTTGGGTGAAGACTGTATGTTAGCAAAACAAGGGGTGCACCATTAGAAGAATCAGCAATTGTTGTCTCTACGTGGAGAACAATCGACATGGGTTAGTTTTGGTTTTGGAAACTTCGATAGTAACTTTCTCACAATTGCATATCTTGTTACGTTATCTAAGACCCAATCCTCCACTTTCACTCACACTTGATGTCATTGTAGATCTGCACACATGAAAGAAAGACTCAACTGTAAGAGTTAGGTTTTGTATTTTATCAAACACCTACTATGAATTGCTATTTTACAGTGCATAGGTCAAATAGTACAAGGAAGATGGATGAACGTAAGTTGAAATTGAAGAAAAATGCCTTAAATCTTCTTATCAACAATGAAATCTCCGGTTCTCACCTCAGATTCACCTGGTCAACCCTTGGCAGCTTACTTGGTTCATGTGCTTCTTCAAAATTGCAACTTACCCTGTGTTTGGATTATTTTTCATTAACGGAACGGAACGGAATAGATGAGGATGGATTGGAAAGGAAAGGAATGGAATGGAACATGTTTGGAAGATTCAGCTCTTTCATTCCTCCATTCCATCTCAATTTTAGGGAAATTAGACATTTGAGGGGAAGAGGAGGAAATGATTCCCCACGGGGGCAATTTTTCCGTTCAATTTTCCAAACAAATTAAACTGTTCAGCTCTTTCATAATTATTTAACGGGGGCAATTTTGTCAATTTTACAAACTAGAGGGAAATGCAAATTTTATTATTGGGTCATTATAGTTACGAGCTCAAGGATCCATTAGTCTCTTAAAAAGACTGTCATCTGTAGGGAACAAAGTGCAATAGATGCATAATATAAGAGAGGCCATTATAATTTTGTAAAAAAAATGAATCATATGTATTTATCGTAAATCTAGAAGTGAGTGTAATTTCTTTAATTTTTTAAGATTAACAAGATATGGAAGTAAGTTTCTTAACAAAGGCCTAGGGCAACTATCAAAGTAAATATATAGGACATCTCGTAGTCCAATGTTCTAGTAGATAAGCTTCACTCTTGTTTAGTTATTCTTCAAAAGTTTAAGTTTATATAGATCAACTTAGGAGACATACAGCATACCGAAAAAACTTCGGAGACATACACAAGAAAATAATATAAATAATATAATAATTTTTCTACTTTAATAATATAGCTCTTCCACCATTTTAAAATATCTATTATTTAAAGTAATCATATATAGATTAAGAAAATTATTAAATAGTTTTAATTATAGTAAAATATAATTGCATTTAATTAAATTGCTCATTATTATAATTGTAATAATCAAAATATTATCATTCAAATAATACTTTTTCATTCCATTTGGTGAAGATAACAAGAGATATGATAAAGTTAGAAAAAATAATTAATATTTTCACTGTTTTCTAAAATGACAGATGAATGAAATAAAATAAATTTTCTAAGACAACATATATTTTAAAATAGAGGGAATAGTTTCTTATATTATCAAGGAGAAAGGTGAAATATAATTTCTTGAAAAATATTAACTCTTAGCAATTAAGAAAATACACTAAGGTTTAATTTTGGCAGTTATTTTGGAAATTATAAAAAAAAACCAATATTTTATATCTTAAAGGGTATTTAAAAAGAATTAGAAAATGGTTTGAATTCTAATTAGAGTTTTGTTATATTTTCTTACAAGTTCTAATTTTTAATAATCATCTTAATATTAAATGAATAAAATATTAAATAAAAAATTAAATGTATCTAATATTTTAGATCATAAAAATATTTAATATTTTTTATTTAGTAATTAAAAGATTAAGAAGAAGATTAGATAGGGAGATTTAGAATTATTCTTCTAATTATGTCAATTTTTTTCGTGTCAAGTCGCAAGAATATTTTTGTAAATTCTCTAATTCCAATGTAGATAGCATAACTTTGACCGAACTGAGAAAGTAAAAATTAAGACTATCAAAACAGATCGGCCTAGTTTGGGTCATGCCATTTTTGAGTCGAGTCATGTTAATTTTTGGTTGACATTTTATTGACCTAACCTAATCTATTCTGACTTAATGTAATATTATTAATACGAAGTCAACTTGGTCTGTTCGAACAAATGGGTCATTTCTATTTTTTTTTATTTTTATTAATTTAATCTATCTATTTTATTGAGGTATTTGGATCGATTTATCAAATTTAATTTATTTTAATAATTCTAAATAAAATAGTTGAAGTGAACACTATTTAACTACAATACTTAAAAATAAATAAATTGGAAGATAATTTTGCATTGGAAGGAAAAAAAAAGGTGATTTACACTCTCACGTTATGATAATAATTGTCTTGTTTTGGTGACGTTAAGAATACAGTATCGGGAATCCACCATACTTGGGCATGAGATGATTATTGATGCCAAATGTAAGCAAAAATCATGTGATAATATGAAATTAGAATACCGAGTAAATTAAACACGTACTTGCTGAAGACATGATGTTTGTCGGTATGAAATTGACGCGTTGATTCAATCTCTTGCAAAATGTGAAAGGTTAGGACTTGTTATACAAATATTAAATTTTAATTAATTTAGTATATTTAATATATATATTATAAAAAAATTTAAATATTTAAGTAAAAAATTTTTAAGAGAAATTTTTATTATTACATATTTAAATAAGAATTTTTTTAAATTTTCAGAATTGTGAAACATTCTTTATCAAAATTAAATTAATTAATTTAGTTGCATCCAACTGTAATACATTATATTTAAGTAAGAATTTTTCTAAAAAAATTCTTATATAAATATAATGCACTCGATTAGATCAATTAATTAATTTAATATTTTTATATATATAAAAATATTATAAAATTAATATTAAATCTTAATTATCATAATATATTTAATTATAATGATTTTTATAAAAATATTAAATTCTTAATTTAATGAGATATCTAGAACTATTGTATGTACATTAATTCAGAGGGGACCTAACTAAGTGATTTAATCCTAATACTTTCCTATTATGGGCCTATAGATTAAGACCCACATTTTCATCCACGTTACAAAAATATAAGTCATTAGTTTGAGAATTATTTTCGAACAAATATTTTTTAAATTAAAATTAAATCAATTATAATTTAATATTTTTTAATAAATCCTATCTTTATAAAATTAATTATAAAATACAAATTTTCATAAAAATATTAAATTTCTTAATTAATTTAATACATTTAATTATAATAAGAATAATATTTAAATAAAAATTTCTCCTTCTTATAATTCATATTTACTCTTTGACACATCTTTCAATGAGATAAGTTATACTCATTTAAATTATTTAAAAAATATTAAATATTTTTTAAAATTTTCAAGATCATAAATATTTTTTATGTACATTAATTCAGAGGGGACCTAACCAAGTGATTTAATCCTAATACTTATCAAGAAAACGGATCATTTGGGCCTATAGGATTGGTTTGATTCATAGGAGTTGCGGAGTGCATTTGATGATTAATAAAAAAGGAAGGAAGAAAGAGAGAGAAGGGCTGTGATTATTTCAATAATCGATTATTTTAATAATTAACCCTTAAAAAATTTGATTATTTTCAATAATCGATTTATGTATTTTGTTTGTAAAAATAAAAATAACCAAAAAATATTTTAAAAATTAAAAAAAAAGTAATTTGTTTCGTTTTGGATTATATAAAAAAAAAGAAAGATCGGTTTTTTAGGTAGTAGAAAAGGAAATTATTAAAATAGGTTTATAGAATGATTAAAAAAATTATTTAATTGATTAAAAAATTATTTGATTGAGAATGGAAGCTCGAAAAAGGAGCCACCCTATCTGCCACATTGATCCGATTGGGTTTGCATTTGATTTTTGCTTAAAGAGAGGTAAACGGAATAATTTATAATCTAAAATCAGAAACAATCAACCGAGAACCACCATTTTCCAAAATTTCACATTATCTCCAAAAAACCCACAACCGAGTCAACTCAATTATTAATATATCTTCTTTTTACCTTCATAAAAGTTCAAAGCTTAAATTTAAACCATAACCATGCTTCCATCTTCTTTCATTACCTCCATCACAAACTTTTTTCCCTCGCCTGTAAAATAACATATGTTAGGAGTGGGAATAATCTTTCCCAAACACCCCCTAAGACCCACACTTTCATCCACGTTACAAAAATATAAGTCATTAGTTTGAGAATTATTTTCGAACAAATATTTTTTAAATTAAAATTACACACTTGATTTTGCTTAATTAGGATAGTGCTATGCTATCTGTGTTGACAATTGCATTGATATTTAATACAATCCTATCTTTATCTTTATTTAATGCATAATTTTTTTATGTTAAAAAAGAACACTGGTTTTATTTTCATTATATTGCAGCGGATAAGTTTTTTTCCCCTTAAATTTCCTCTTAGTTTGAATTTATTTTTTAAATCCCTCTTATATAAGAAGATAAGAATAATATTTAAGTTATAACCTGTAAAAAAATGAAAAATACCATTCAAAAAAAAAAAGTAAAAACATGAGAATATAAAAAAAATTTTTTTAACATGTACTCTTGAGGTATATGTTAAGTAATAAAAATAATATTTATTACTTATTTAAATTATTTTTCTTAAAAAAAACTATTAAATATTTTTTAAAATTTTCAAGATCATAAATATTTTTATTTAATAATTTTTATGCATATATTAACAAAATCCATAAATAAAAATTAAGAAAAAGAAAACGGAGGAAGGTCATTTGAGTCATTTGCTTAGGAGGATTGGTTTGACTCATAGGAGTTGGGGAGTGCATTTGATGATTGACAAAAGAGGAAGGAAGAAAGAGAAGGGCACATGTGTGTTTCTAAGTTGCTTCATATGATCCTACGTATTGTTAAATGAGATCAGAAAAAAATAGGAGGCGTGTTTTGTACCCAAAAAAAAAAAAAAAGGAGGCGTGTTGTGCAGTGCAGTCCCCACGTAAAAATAATGACAAAAAGAAAACTATACGAAAAAACGAAGACCAGGAGTTGATGTGCAGATGGAGTGCGTGTCGAATCTCTCAGATCCCGAAGAAATTGAGCTTTGATGCACGGATCGAATAAGAAAATCTTTAATTATACATAAAATTTGTAGGAGAATGCTGTGAAAACCTCTAGCATCCCACTTGCTTGAGCTTTCACAGCACATGAATTTTATTTTATTTTTATTTTACTTTAAAAACTTATTTTAAAGACTCATAAAACAAACGTTTCAACCAATCATAGCCTGGAGTCTTCATGCGCTTGAGCTGATGATAGCATCACCCAAATTTGTATACATAATCATATAAAAGAATTTGCATAATTGACATTGATAAAATAAAAGGAAAAAAAAGAAAGAAAATGAATGATGATCAAAGTTATGAGTTATATGAAGAAAAAAAAAAAAGATGTGTAAATAATATTATCCCATCAAATAATTTAATTTATGCACTTGTAATATGAGAGAAATAATTGTTGATTTATAAAATAAGAAAAAGTGAAATAATTGTTGCATAAAAATTTTGTGCACAGACCTTTTATATATATAGTACTGATTAATTAATTATCAAACTTATTTAACCACTTAACTATTGATAATTGACTATGATTTTAAATTATAATCTCTTTTAAATTTGATAGTTCTATATATAGGTTAGATCATATTAGACTTAATTAACTCGAATAGAGACCTGACTAATCACATGACCTTAGACAGAGCTCAACAGGATATGCATTAACTTGGTCAATTGCTCATGATTAGCTAAGCTAGGGGGATTATAGACTATATTAGGCTCAATTAACTTGAATAGACTTGACCAGTCACATGATCTTAGATAGAGCCCAACAGGACATGCATCAATTCGGTCAATCGCTCACGATTAATCAAGCTGAGGGATTATGAACTGTACCAAATCCAATAAACTCTGATGGACCCAACTATCCTAAGCCTAATACACTGGAGAAAATGACCTAATTCACGTGGTCAAAATCTCTCAACTATAATGACAGAATCAATTACCAACACAACCAGGTTGGACCCTTGAGATCTCACCCCAGACATCCGCCCAAGGATCATCCTGTGATTGGCGCCCCTTCCATGATCCCTCAGGCAAAACTGGCGTCAGGGGTCTATCCCAAGTGCTTTTTTAAACATGTTCATCCTTTCAAGTTATGTATGTTTACTTTTAGCCTAAATACTTGAGTTTATCTTATTCTCTGCATTGACTTAGGCGTCAGAGTGTGTTTGTAGATACTCAAATACTCTAGACACCTCAAGTCTCAGCCAAAAAGTAGAATGAACATAAATATTTATTGATTATATATATTTGACAAAAGATAATCAATTATATTTTACTACTTTAACATGTGATTAATTATAAATGATTAAGTAGATGAATTAGTTTGAGAAATCTGTGAAGGACTTGTGCCATTTGTATCAATGCCAATACCAGGACGAGTTATGTGACTTTTATATATATATACATTTTATATATATATATATATATATATATATATATATATATATATATATATATATATATATATATATATATATATATATATATATATATGCATGAATAATGTTATTTTGTAAGTTATATTTATTCTTTGATAGATTATGATATTTTTGTTATTATTATAACTTATAAAATAACATTATTCTTGTGTTATATATATATATATATATATATATAATATGTATTTAATTTGAAATTTAAAATCTCAAAAGTTCAGTTAATATATGTTAAATATAAAATTATATTATTGATCAATATTTTTAAAGTATTATATTTAATTAATGATAATCAATGTCCTTTCATAAACATAAAAACCAACACGTCCAAAAATAAAAATAAAAACTAAAATATTATTGTATTTATTGATAATAATAATAATAATAATAATAATAATAATAATAATAATAATAATAATAATAATAATAATAATAATAATAATAATAATATAAAGAGATGGTCAAGAAATGAAATATTACAAGAAAAATGTAGTTGGGGCAAGTTAAAACGTTAACAGGTATATACTTTAAAATATAGTAAAATGCTAAAAGGAAATATAGCAATCAATAATAACATGTATAATTTTTTTTAAAAAAACTTTATCCAAATATTCCCATAATTTTTAAGTGTAAGACTAATCTTATTAATATTATAAGTCATTTTTTTATATAAAACTTACACAATTATTTATACTATATGCCATTATTATATAAAAATAAATCATTATATATTATTATTAATATTTATTTTTTAATAATTTCAATATCGCACGAGTGTTAATTTTTAGTTTAGATGAAAGATGAAAGTGTGCAACTTTTTAATTTTTTAATTTTTTATTTTTTATTTTTTAAATCACAACTCACATATCCCTATGACTTTTATCAAATCTAATGGTGCAACTGCTCAAGTGTGAGAATACTCAAGCTTGCAGTAACAATATCTAATATTATTATATAAATAGTCCTCCACTGGTTTTTAGCCCAACATAAAAATCTGGGCAGAAGACATGGAGAAGAGAATAGGCACAGTAGCAGTAGTAGTACTCGATCACGGTAGATTTTGGTGGTGGATAGGAGGAAGGAGGTGGCTGCTGATCTCATTGAGCAATAATTTGGAATATGATATGCTCTTAATTATTATAAATCTACACCCGAAATGTTATATTCATTTAACATCCTTTTAATTACTTAAAACATAAAGTTTTTTAATTAAAATAATTTTGAAAATTAATAATGTAAAATATGTATTTGATTAGATGTTTAAAAAATGAAGCATAATTTATCGAAATATGTTTACTTTTTTTTCACCGTTAGATTCAAATATTTAAAAAATCTCATTTATTAGACTTAATATAGAAAATTTTATTTTTAACAGCTTGTTTATGTCATATAGATAAGTGTTCAGAATCGGAATCATCTCACCTCTAAAACGGTGATGATGGTTGTTAATGGTAATTTCCTCTGTATGCGCATCAATGAAGAGGAGATTGCAAACAAGGAAAGAAGGTGATGTGTCTGTAAAATATTTTGATGCTCAAATTAGGCTTTATATTAAAAGAGAAAAAGTGCATGAATATAGATGTATATTTGAATGGTTTAATTTGGTATTTATAAAAAACTTTACTTATAAGAGAAATAGTATGTAAAAAAATACTATTTTCATATAATTAGGATAGATAGACATTTAAAAAAGATTTTATCCCTAAATATCAATATTGTTATGATCTATTTGCTATCCATTAAGTGGATTCTTGGTTAATGAAGGCCGCAACAAGCTCATTAGCTAAGGCTGCGGTTGGGCCAAGGTCTGCGGTACAGAGGCCAGAATCGTAAGGATTTTATTTGATTGATCCAAAAGTGAGTTTCATAGTGAATGATTAGATTTTGTTTTTGCAAACTAAAATGGTTATACTTTTTTTTATTTTTTTATTTATTTAGGGGTGTGTTTAGTTTATTTTTATTTTTATTTTAGTTGATATATTTTTATTAATAATTATAGAAATAGTATCTTGTTTTTACTTTATTTCTTATTTTCAATTTTTTATGAAAAAAATGATGAAAACAATGATAATATTTGGTTTTGTTTTTTGTTTTTATTTTCAGTTGATATATTTTCATTTATAATTGTAAAATTGATATCTTATTTTTACTTTGTGTCCTGCTTTCTATCTTTTGTAAAGGAAACAGTGAAAACAATAAAAAGTTGTTTGATTTGTTTTCTAGTTTTCATTTTTTGTTTATATATTTTCATTAATATTTAAAAATATGTCACATTTGTTTTCACTTTATTTTATGTTTTCAAAATTTTGTTAAGAAAATTCTTCATAAAACTTTGAAAAAAAGAAACAAAATAAAAATAAGGTGTCATTTTTATTATTAATAATGAAAATATATCAACTGAAAATGAAAACATAAAATAAACTAAATGTCCCATTATTTTCAAAATTTCATTCATAAAAGTTTGAAAATAAGAAATAAAATGAAAATAATGTAATATTTTTGTAATAATGAATGAAAATATGTCAATTGAAAATAAAAACAAAAAATAAACCAAACACTCCATTTTATTGTTTTAATAATTTTTTTGCAAAAGTTTGAAAATAAAATAAAGTAAAAATATTTAAAATTAATAAAAAATATAACAACTTAAAATAAAAACAAAAAATAAAACAAACACCACCTAAAAGTAGAACAAGAATGCGTTAAAATATATGATCTTTCTTGTTTTATTATTTAAAAAATAATATAAAAATGGTGTAATAAAATTGGTTTAAAAATAATATTATTAATTAATGATTAGGGTGACATGTACAATGTACCATCCCAATTTGCCACTAAAGTTTTCTTTTGAATAAAGATCATCTTATATTTTTAAAAGGAGTATAAGTATTATTTATATTTTTTTTAAAAAAAATAATTGAATGAAAAAAAAATAATAAAAAAATATGTCTAATAAATAATATTAAATAATATATAAAAAATATATATATATACTATTTAATATAAGAATATAAGAATTATTTCCTTTTATAAAAATAAAGAGGTAAAAGCACAAACAAAAATCACTAACTTACATATCTAGTTTGACTTCAATTTTTGTCTTTAACTTTATTTATTTTTTATAGAAATATATAATATTATTCTTCTAAAAATAAGAGAATTTTTTTTTTACACTCAAATACGACACTTCATGAAACATCGTATTTATATGTGAATATAATTTCTTGTTTTTATATATCATATGACAAGCTAATATACCAAAACTAGTATTTAAATATGAATAAAATGTTATAAAATATTATATTTTAAGTGTTGAAATATCAAAACTAAAAAAATAATATACCCGAAATGTCAATATCGGCCACGCATTCGGTTTGCAAATGCAGCAAAAATCAATGAACCCACTCACCCTCTCCCCACTCCTCTGAGGTGACTGTGCCAATATATATGGGGAGAGATAGACAATTAGACATAGATGACTTTACTCCAAACTAGAATATATAAAAAGCCCAGCACTTCTCAAATGGAGGAATTATGATGATGAGAACAGTCGTGTCTTTTGTTATTACCAGCAGATTGCAGGTACTAACGTGTTTGGACAAATATATATATATATATATATATATATATATATATATATATAGAGAGAGATATATATATATATATAAATATATATTAAATAATAGTAAAAATTGTACGATTTTGTTGTAATTGTAATTAATAATATTATAAAATAAAATGTAATTAAGTTACATTTTTTCTTATTTAATTTATATTTAAGACTTAAAATGAATAAATATTAATGACATCATAGAAAAACTAAAATTTGATACTAAAGCAAGGGAATCACCTTTATTAGTTTAGTGGTATAGATTATTATTTAAACGACCGTAATAATGTGCTGGAGGTGGGATGTTTGTACCCATTGAGTGTGTGTGTTATTTTAATACATAGGAGGACCAGTGGCCAAACAACTAAAAATCTAAACTATAACAAAAGCGTAACGGGGCAGAGGGACCCTAAAACATCAGCTAATAAACAATGACTCGATCTAGTAAGTGGTAGGGTTGTCAAAACAGATTGGTCTAATTTATTTGAGTTGGGTCATTTTGAATTAGGTTATATTGGATTATATTAGTTTTGAGTTGACATTTTGTTAATTTAATTTGACCTATCTCGACTTAATGTGAGATTATTAATATTGATCAGTTCGATTCGTTCGAACTTGACTCATTCGTGTCTAATTCATTCGGATCATTTTTAATTTTTGTTCATTTTTACTAATTTAATTAATCTATTTTATTAGACTTTTCGAACCGATCCATCGAACTTGGTCTATTTTAACGACTTTAACTAAGTAATGAATTTCATTCATGGAGAGAATAGTCATCATGTTTTAATTTGAGGGAATTCTATGGTATCGTTTAGGGGTATAGTATCTTCAAGTGACATAAAGTATTGGATTATAATTTGTAAATCAAGGTTTAACCAAATAGAAAAATATTTTTTTAATTTCACTTAAATTATTATTTGAGACTTAAAACTATATTGAAACACAACTCAATTATGATTTTACCAAACATATTATTTGCATATAAAACTCACTTGCACACCCAAAAATGAAGTTAGGGACGTGTAAACTATGATTCAAATATGCTATAAATCAGTTGATTAAATGATAGTTAATAAAATTGTGATTTGCTATACATAAATAAGTAGTTAATTTAATGTGAAACTTAACAATGTAAGTTTCCCAGCCCTAAAGTGGCAGAGTAGTACGACCCTTAATTTAATATCCCACTTTTGTGAAATTGTTTAGGCCAAGATAGAGAGGCCGGCCATGTGCACTTCACTTTCTACTCACGTTGATTTGCCGCATGAAAGCCCCACTAATGCCATCCTCATCTTATTCTCTCACCACTACTCGTCCCCATTTTATTTTAATCTTAATTTTTTCATCATACTTTTTTTATATACATTTTTATATTATTTTTTATATTATATATCATATCATTTTTTTATTATTTTTTCTCACTTAATTATAATGATTAAAAAATATAATAAAAAATAATATATGATAAAAAATAATATAAAAACATATTTTTATTCTCCTTTTAAGTCCTTTCTTTCTTCCACACTCACAAATCCAAAGTGCCACCTCCCTGACCTCCCAAAGCAAACTCAGGTTCAACGCTTTCTTCCACATATTCCTCTTTGCACAGCTAGCATCTAACCTTCTTCTCTCTCCCATTCCTCCCTCTCCCCTACAACACCGCCATCATATTGACCTCAAAATTTATACCACTTGCAACTGTTCATCACATGCCTACCTACCCCCATTAAGCACCTTACAATTGCATAGAAAGAAAGCAAGAAACCTATGTACCTTCCCAACATCAAATCATAAACTATACAGTTACCGCCGATATAAGTAGGTTAGATGAATCCACTATTATTTTTGGCAAAAGATCATCATACACCCCTCAAAGGGGGTGTATAACTTGTTAATATCCTTAGTAAAAGTGTTAAATTTAATGAAAAAATAATAATAATAAAAATAAATATGATAAATAATATTAAAAATTATAAAAAAATATGTTTGTACTATTAATAATAAGAATATCAAAATTAATTATTTTTAGGTATAGCTACGCTTCTAGACTACTAATAAACAAAAATTAAAAATGCTATTCATATTATTTATGAACATTATCTAGAATATACTTAAGTTGCATTTGGCACTAATTATTTGATTTGTCATGTCATCTACTAAGATTTTTCTTCACAATACTAAGATTTTTCTTCACAATAAGGGCTAGTGTTTTTAAATAAGATAAACTCCAACAAGTAGACAATTAAGAAGTTATTTGTAATCTTATAGACAACTAAATGAACTAGAGCCAACAATTTGAGTTTCTTTCTGTAAAGAAGTCACAAGTTATAAGTGAACACCACAATGCAAATTAGAGTAGAAATCACCAAATCTCTCTTATTCAGTCAGATACAAAATGCTACAATGTGACAAAGGACATATATATATATACTATGTATGCAAAGCATGCTCATTTTCCCAAACAAATCACTAGTTAATGAAGCTCCTAAGAATCATCAACGAAACTAAACGAAAAGAAAAATACCAGAGGAGTAAGAAAAGGAAGAAAAAAAAAGATAAAAAGCTAAACAAATACATATCTCAATCTACTTAAAATTCAAACAACAAACCCTCTATGAGTTTAAGCAAGGATCACTAGTGCAGCTCCACCAAACAACGCTAGCATCATGGCCAAGCTGCTTCCGTGAACAAACGCGTTGCTTGGGCTTGAGGCCACCGGATTCTCCGCCGGAGGCTCTCCAATGGAGGGAGATGGTGAACCACCACCAACCGTGGATGATGATGATGATGGTGATGGTGATGATGCAGGTGAAGGAGCAGATGGTGAAGGCGGTGATGAGGTGGCAGATGGGCCCGGACTTTCGACACTTGGTGGCGGTGCCGTTGACACCTGCGGTGGCAATGAAACTGGAGTGGCGGCGGAAGGAGGAGTGGTGGGAGCCACTTGTGGTGCACTAGTTGGTGGTGTTGAAGTGGGTTTTGGTGGCAGGGTTGAACCTGTTGTGGTGGGTGCAGGTGAGGGAGCTTGGCCTGTGGACGTTGCAACAAGAGCCAAGGACATGGCTAACACGAGCATGGCACGTGCAGGCACCATGGTTCTATAACGGTGGATGAAAGAGGGAACTTGGGATAACAGAGAAAGCAGGGGTGAAACAGAGGCAGGGAGTAGTTGTGAAGAGGAACAGGGCAATGAGGGTTTTGAGATTGATATATAGCAGGAAAAGGAAAGTTAAGAAGAATCACTGTCTAGTTGGAGAGTAATTCGTAGTTACTTAAGGGAAAAGGCTTTGTCAATAAGTGAGTAGAGCGAACAATGAAGTTGTATGTACAATTAATTGTCCGTTTGAAATAGATGTGGAAATTTAATTATTTTAATAATTAATTATTATATAATTTTTTTTTATAATTAATTATAATATAATTAATTTTATGTTTAAATATATTAATTAAAAATGATTATAAGTTAATTTATTTTGTTTAAATAATATAAAAAATTATTTTTATGTATTAAATTATTAAAATAAGTATAAAATAATTAAAAAATTATTTGATCGAAGATAAAATGATATTTATATATCAAAATGTAAAAAATAATTTATAATTTAGAATCATAAACTTTAATTTTTTGTATTATGAATTTTTTTATAATACATTAAATTTCGTGTAAAAAATAAAATTAATTTTGTTAAACATATTATAACACTATTGAAATAATTTTCTTTTTAAAAAAAATATTTTAATAGTAAAATAAGTTGAAACAAACATACTCTAATACTCATGATTATTTTGGAGATAAAGTTGATTTTAAAGAAGTTTTTGTCCTAAGTAAGGTCATAGATTTTCATTAAAAATATATTAAGATACTATTTTGGTAGGAATATTAAGATACTATTTGAAATCAATTAAATTTAAAAATAATTTAAATTGATTTGATTTAAAAATTAAATTTTATATTAAATTTATTATAAAAAATGAAATTTAAATTAATTTAAATTTATTAAAATAGTAATTGATTCAATTTTAATTTTATTATTTTATATTTTAATTATTATGAAAAGTAATTAATAAGAATAAAATAATTTGTTTATTTAATATCAAATTAAATCTTACCAAATTTGTTAAATTTTTAAATAAAATAGAACAAAATTTATATTATTTTAAAAATTAAATCACTTCTTATTTTTTTAACATTCTAAATAAAAATTTAATTTACAAATTAAAATAATTTTTATTTTTTATTTTTACATTCTAAACTAATTCTAATATTAAAAAACTCCTTTATACTTATCAATAGGGGTGTAAGTGAGTGATTTGGTTCAGATTTTAGAGAAATAAATCTGAACCAATCAAAATCAATTAGTTTGGTTTGATTCAGTTTTCTTATTTTTTGATAGCCAAATTTGAACCGAACCGAACCAAATATCTATGGCTTGGTTTGGTTCGGGTGATCGGGTTTATCATTATTTTTTTTAACACAAAAATTTACTAAATAATTATACATGTAATATAAAAAAGTACACATAATGTATCTAAAAATTCAAATAATATTAGAACATAAACTAACCTTTACTCTTCTATTAGGCAATGAACATTTAATTTCAAGTTGAGTCACACGATCATTGGTCTTTGAGATTTCCTATTTATATCAAATCCAAAATGCTAAAATAGTGATAAAAGAAAACTTCGTAGTAAGCGATAGAAAAATAGAACTATTAGTTAAATATATTCCTTAATAAATACTTATTTATATAATCACACAACTTTTTATTTATTGACATCTATAGACATTTTCAAAGCTAATATAACACTCAAAGCAAAATGTCTAATAAAATTAATGTAATTCAATTTCTATAAATGTATCATACTAACAGGATAACAATTATTAGAAAATCTTAGTAAAAAAAATAAAAACACATATGTCTAATATCTCTGTATGTGCAATAGTGATTTAGTTCGGGTAATTCTTTGGATTTAAAATTCTCAATCTGAGAACCGAACCAATTAAGCTCTCATTAGTTCGGATTTTATCCAACCAATCAAAATACTCAAATCAAACCAAACTAACTTAATTGGTTCGATTTGAATTGGTCGAGTTATCCGAATTAATTTATATTCTTACTTATCAACTACTTAACGCATGTTTGGTTCAACTTTTAAGTTGGACCAACAACTTTTTTATTTGCTTGAAGCTATTGTATATCTTGATCAACGTGTTTGGAAAAATTGTTAGAGGTAATCAACAACTTGTTTAGAGGTGCATATCTTGATTGAGCATTATCACAAAAAAGTTGTTGAAATTATTTTCAATAGTGATCATGTAAATATTATTTTGTTTTTAATCAAATAATTTTTTTAATTATTTTATATTTATTTTGATAATAATACATAAAAATTATTTTTTATACTATTTAAATAAAATAAAATTAATTTAAAATTATTTTTCAATTAATATATTAAAATATAATTAATTATTAAAATAATTAAATTTTTATAATTTAATTATTAAAAAATTAATTATTAAAATAAAAATTTAATATAATAACTACCTATTTACCAATTAAAGAAAAAAAGAATAACTACCGATTTAGGTAACACCAATGCTCCGATTAAGGGTGAGGTTGACGCGTATTAAGAGAGAGAAAGAGATAAATTTGGTGGTGGAAGCTGGAGAGGCATCTTTGAGGTCGAACACCAATTGAAAATTGGAATAAGCCATTTAAAATTACTTATGTTTAAACCATAACTTCAAATTGTGATGTGATTTTTTTTAATGAAGAGACTTACATCATCAGACTTCAATGTCTTCTGCTAGGAAGTTGTTGCATGAATTTGGTAACTTTATCATGTACATTACTACATTTAGCAATGTTCTTTTTTAATGTATTAAAATGTTAATATGACAAAAAAAAAAACACAGTTTCGTTGAGAATGTAGCCGAGAGCTCGAGATGTTTAAAATTCCCTATGCCTTTAGGATGCCATTATGTAACTGACATCTTTGACGAATTGCATAATTATTAATTACTTGTTAATTGTTTTAGACTAGATTTCACAATTTCACAATTTCTTTCATGTAAATATTACTATGCAAAAGTCAATTTAAAAAAAAAAAGAAAAGAAAAACAAGAGATGAATATAAGATTAAGCATAACTGAGGAGTTAAGCTCCCAGGACCGGCGCATGCAAGAAAGGGGCTTTAGGTAAAAAGCACGAAAAGTACAAGCCTCTGCTGTGAAAAAACGGCACTTTATGAAAGCGATAAAGAGAGGCAAAGGTGCAGACCCTGGCCCAGCTTTGTCATTTTCATAATTTTCAGTTGTGGTGTGGTGGTAATTGCAATTGTCATTATATACGTACTAAATACAATTAATATTTTCGAGTAGTATTTCATTCGATACGTACCCTGAGTACCGATGACAGAAAGTAATGGACTCATTATAATAGGTGTCACGCGCTTGGTTGAGTCATTAACTTCTTTTTATTTTTTAAGATTTTGTTAGGTTATTTGTTAAAGATATTAAAATAAAAAATTAAAGTATTTTTAATTTAAAATACATTTAATGTTTTATTTTTATTTAAATTTTTTATTTTAATATCTTCAATAAATACTTTAAAAATACATATTAACAAAACTTTTTTTTTGTTATTATTCATGTTGAGTCATTAACTTCCGACACGTAGAACCCATGCTCATTATGTTGCTTTTTTCTCCTCTCTTTTTATGCCTTCTCCTCTCTTCTTATGGATGAATTTTTGTATAAATTTAAAATATTTAAGTGGTATATATTAAACTAATTATATTATTAATTATAATAAATTATAATAATTAATTGTTATTGTTATTAATTAATTAATAATATAATTTATATTTATATAATAAATTACAATATATATTTTTTAAAGTGATTTAATCTTTTAAGTTATTTTCTTTTTAAAAATGACACATGTTATTTATAATTTCACGTTTAATTTATTTTTTAATTAATTATATATATTTTATTTATAATTTTAAATATTTTTTTATTTTTAATTTATATTTTTTAGATTCAATCTTAAATAAATTAATTATATATTTTTTATAATTTTAAATATTTTTCTTTATTACTTTATATTTGTTTAGATTTTATCTAAATTTTAAAAAAATATCTGCAATATAAAAAATATTTGCTAGTTGATATAATATATCTAACTTAAATACTCCAATTTTATCTAAGAAATTATTTTTCCTTCAAAAGCAAGATGCAATTAGTGTTAATATATGCTTATTTTATATATATAAAAGCCCCAGACCCATCATGTGGCTCTAATGGAAGGATTCCCAGTAAGGTCTTTAGATAGTCTCCTAATAGGACTTGGGAGAGTAGATAAGAAAAGAGAAATTAAAATTAAAAGTATTTGTAGAAATTAAATTCTGCTATTCTTACTGTATATCTCAAATTTTCATCAATTCAACTATTAACACGAGACAAAAAGTATCTCACATCTTTAAGTCTTAGTTCTGGCTTGAGTTTAAATTAAGAGTTTGTTTTTTTGGTAGATTATTATGTGTAAGTCCCTTGTTAATGTTCATTGAAGTTACAATGAATGATCGGACTTGTGTTAGATATAAAATAGAAATTATTTAGTTACATTCATTTAATAATTTAAGTTTTTAAGAGATATGATTCATGAAAGGATTTTGTTATATCTTTTAAAAATATTTTTTGATAATTTTCATAACATTTAATAAAAAATTATTAAATAAAAAATAAATATATTAAATATTTTGAGACATAAAAAATATTTAATAATTAAAAAAAATTAATAAGAAGATTGATTAACAAAATTTTAAATTATTCTTCATATATCATACGTCCAACCAATATTAACCGATTCGAGGCGTTTGAACACAACATTTTTTTTATCATGATTATTTCTTTATATTCTTATTTTTTATGTTTTCTTTATACTCTTATTTAATACGTATTGCATTTACCAAAAAAAATAAAAAATACTCCCAGTAATAAGGATAAACTGACAAAGTCATGATGATGATCAGTGAGCTACAAAGAAAGGGCAGAGTTGGAGAAGCAGAGTAGGCAGTGCAAATGTTGAAAAGCTTTTACCGATTTGTTCCCTTTTACCTTCCAAATGATAAAGCTACCCGTTAATGTTATCAATCGTTGCGTTTCTAATTTTCTATCGTATTAACTGATAATAAAAATAAAAATAATTTCTCCAAAAACAAATGAAGCATGAATATTGAATGGTGCCTTGTTAATTGTTGTGTGATGAGTGGAGGAGAGGGAAATAAGCTGCGGGGCATTCGAAGAGCCATAGATCCTTTCAAAGTAAGAAACAAATCACTGCTTGTCTGCTTGCAAGGAACATGGAATCTTACCAAGCTTTTCCCGTTCCTTATTTAAACTTTTTTTTGGCACAAAACTTTCTTTACTTTCTACAACTACCGAACAGAAAAATGGTTCCATTTCCAATCATATAATTAACAATAACTTCGAAAATAATAAATGCTTTGAATTTGAATTATAAGTGATATTTTTTAAAAAAATCTTAATTGATTTGCTACTCAAGGCCTAAAGCTGTATTTTAAAAATTATATTGAACTAGCGAGACATGAATTGACTATATCTTTAATTTGAACAATATCTTATTTAATTATAATTTAATCACATATTCAATCACAAATTTAATTAGTCCAACCTATCGAATTATTTCACTGTTTCAATAGTTTCGGTTTCTTCTACTTTTGGATAGAAAACATTGGTCTAGAGAGAGTAACTTGTAATCTAAAGAAACAAAAAAAAAAAAAAATCAAGCCACAAGCCCATTGTTAAGAAATCAGATGGTTGTGTCTATGCATATTGGAATTTAAAGGACAAATTCATTCATCACTTTCACTTTAACAACGTCAATAGCCATGTCCTGTCTTCCTTAGTATGGTATCTAAGCGTGTCCCAATGCTCCAACATAAGAGAAAAGTATCAGGCAGCAGGTGGGTGGAGAACAGCTTATTGTCCTTTCTTTTTTTTTTTGGTATTGCAAAATAAGATCGCCTGTAGCCACATCCAAAGACTGAAAATAAGAAAGCTCAAGATTCATCTAACATGCACCATTAATTTTGTGGTGCATCAATGGACCATTAGTTTTAAACTACTGATTTATTAATAAAAAAAAAATCGAAGATTAAGATCAAGAACTGCCAACCCATTTCACAGGTCACCACCATCCAATTTTCGTGAACCACTGCCTCCCATCTCCCTCTCCGCCATGTGACCTACCAGAGCCTTTGTTGCCGCCGGCAAATTGTACGGTGCCATTGCCTCCCTCTGCCACCATCCGTCGCTGACCACTATGTTAAAAATGGTGGCAAAGTGTGTTATCATACCGGAATCAGGAGCAACTCAAGAAATGATTCTTCCTCAAGGAGTCTTTTGACTCTTCCTCAAGGAGTCTTTTTTTTTACTAGTGGAATTTGAACTTGAGACTTTCTATTACTAAGAGAATCTTAACAAGATTTACGTAAATGCAAACCTAACTTGTTACCGCTAGATCAAACCCAATTAGACTTTTTCCCTCTCATTTTATTTATCAATGAAAAGAGAAAACAATCTATTAGTCCTGATCCACCTTTAAGTACCGTGGCAAGCCCACCACTTTTTCAGTTGCTCTAAATATAAACTTCAGACAACGATCCTGATAGGGCCCTCATTTATGGCCACTTCTGCAGGAACAGGAAAATGCATAGCATACTCGAAACAAAACTTGAGTTAAAATGTTCATTCTGACTTCATGAGAAAAGGCTATAAAGGCAGTTCACCTATTTATTATGCTGTTACTTAATAGATTATATATGAAGAATATATCAAAAATGCACACGAGAAAAATGACCGTCTAAACGCTACACATACAAGACATGAAATAGTGAACATTGCAAATATTAGGAAAATTAAGTAGGATACACAAACAACACTATAGTTACACACGTATCATAATTTATATGTACCGAGAATTACTTATTTAATTTATTAATTTTTGCATATACAAGTCGAATTGACGAACCTTTTTTGTTCTAAATCTCATGATAACATGATTTGGGATGGGTGAAGGGGATTTGGGTTGTGATCAAGATAGAAACTTCTGTATATCCTAATCTGCTGAAGACAAATTGAAAACGGAGCCTCCTTGAATGTGTGACATACATGCATCCCCGCAGGAAAGTCAATTCACGATGAAAAGGAATCAAGTTCCATCCCCAATAGTGAGCCATGACCACATTTGGAAACCTCTAGACAACAAACTGATTGGAGAGCTGAATGGAACGTATGTAATCTTCTTGCTGATTAACTTATCAGTAGGCATATATCATTATCACAGAAAATGAACAATGAAATGGCTACCGCAAGCTACAGTCAGAGCCATTAACAAAATCTTACAACTTTCTCATATTACAACCCAAGTATTGAGCAATATATTTGACCATTCATGAGGTCCTGATCAGTACTGTCACCTTTCCTCATCTAGA
This sequence comes from Ormosia emarginata, assembly GCA_029884605.1. Taxonomy (NCBI): domain Eukaryota; kingdom Viridiplantae; phylum Streptophyta; class Magnoliopsida; order Fabales; family Fabaceae; genus Ormosia; species Ormosia emarginata. Next base: position 20,429,289 of record JAQQTP010000064.1, on the reverse strand, counting down.
AGTGGTTGAGATGCAGGGGCTACAAAAGATCACTGGTATGTCAGAAACATTAAAAGGGATGATAAGACAGATACAAAAATTCATAGTTCAAAATTCAAGCACCGAGTTTGACTTAATTCAACAACAATTGCATAAAACATGAAAATGCTAATTCTTTTATATTTTGGTAAAAGAAAATAAAGGAACAAAACATAGAAGAAGGAAAAGCATGCTTCCATGCAGCTTCAAAGGAGAATGGCTAGATACTATAAGCAATTAAGCATAAAAGATTTTATTCCTTTAAATCAGAATTTCAACAACAACTATATGCATGGAATAGATGTTACCATGAGCAAGGTACTAGATTCATAGAAGAAAGGCAAGCAGCACACTAAGAAACCATGATTACATGACTTGTTAACCCCATTTTTTGACAGATATAATACTTTGAAGAAATTACCTCCAGGATCTTGTAGTCCACTGGATAAAGGTTTGCCAGTTTTCTCTGCAATTTCAGCCATGACCAAACGGGACAAAAGAAGGCCAGCAATAAAAGCCCCAAGGGTAAGCATAATGAAAACTTCATTCCATCCCCTTGTTGAAATGAATCCTGTAAGAAGAGGGCCAAGAGCTGCACCGACTGATCCAGTACCATCTATAATAGCAGTCACTGTAGCTAGAGCACGAGAATCTCCTCTCAGAGAACTGTGTGTGCCCAAGTCAGCAGAGACAGCAGTGGTGATAAGAGCATAAGGCCCATTTACAAATAATCCAGTCACCATCATAAGTGCAATGTTGGCATTCATAGAAACACTTCCATATGATCGGTATAGAAGCATAGAAGGAATTGCTGCATACATGAAGCTGGCTGCAGTGGTAGCACGGGCACTGAGTCTATCAGATATGTAGCCAGCAAGAATACCCCCAAAAATACCCCCTACATCGAACAAGGTTGAAAGGTTTCCAGCAGATTTAACAGACATATACTCCCCACCAATTTCTGCAACATGAAAATGATAATTTATATGGCAGATAAAGATTTATGACAGATGCAAATTACATTTACATGGAGTTGGCTACATCATCAAATACAAAATCTGTGCAGTTTAAATTGTCATGAATCAACTCTACTAAAAGCTTAACTTGTTAGGTGAAGGTATCTGAATGACTTTATTATATCTCTAACATATGAAAAAATCAGAAGAGAGATGGCTTAGACTTTGATAGGTTTTCTAACGAATGAACCAGACAGAACATGTTTTAGGGGTCACACTAGCCAATTCAACTGTTATATTCAGATCTTCAAAGAGGAATTCTACAAGCAATAGGTCAAAAAGGAGAGGAAAAAACTAATTCAACACAACACACATAAGTGATATAGTTCTTCTGAACTATAATTATGCAAAACTATTAGCTCCCAAGATTGGGACACATATATTCACTTCCCAGTTCCCAGTCAAATTGCAGTTATATAACATACCCAGAGAAACTACATTATGCACAGGGCAGACTTAGTTTGATTTTTTCAAAAATATATATTGATATCAATAACTTAATTTCAATTTGTAAGAGCTAACATTTAGAGACGTTTTAAAGAAGCAACCATACATGAAGAGCTCCTAAGTCCTAAATGACTGGAACATCTCATAGCAGTGATGACATATGATGAAAGCTAACTCTTCAATGAATTATTGAGCTTCCGTTGCTGCTATGTGTAAAAATTTGGCACACTAAGATTTTGGTTCCACAAAACAAATAAACACTAACCAAAAGCTTGTGCGATGGATAAGATAACTGCCCTATGATGAAGCAGAACATGACCTTTCTGAACCATCTATTTCTAAACTAGAAATGGGAAGGGCTTGCTTGAATAAGAACTCTTCACCATGTCTAAATAAAGTATTATACATAGATTATTATCATAACTATCATTAGTTATTCACACAACCCAGCAACTAGTCAATCATCCTCCAAGGCTCCAACCACCAATACCATTTTCTTCAACAATTTTTGCAATCTCAGTTAACTCTCTAATATATATTGCCAACTACAACTCCATTGAATACTTTTATCCTAAATAAAAGAAGAAAAAATAGCAAAGACCATCAACATAAATCCAAAGCTATAAACACACGCCACCATCAAGTTTATGCTTCTTGCAAATGTGGGTTTCCATATTCTTACACAACAAGAACCAACAGGCAAAAACCAAACCAAGGAGCTAGGATGTGGTGGATGATCATCACCTGTCTGAGTCAAGTAAAACGGTAACCAATACAAGAACGTGTAGGCAACAAGCTTGGCAAAGAAAAGGCACAAAGCAAAAGGTATTACACCCGGTATCATGCATGCTTCAAGAAGCCCGATGCTCTTCCTTCTCACTGACCCTTGTTGAGAAGCAGCATTGGTCTCCACTTCTATCTGAACACCACGACCACCTTTGGTTATAATAACCTGAGCCTCTTCATCAAGAACCACAGTTGCAGGCATGAGATCCGAACCAGCACCATGAATATTGGAAGAGAACCCCACGTCCTCAGGGTACGCAGCCAAGAACAAGTAAACAATGATTCCTCCAAATATAATCAAGGCACCAGGGACAATGAAAGACCAACCCCACCCATAATCCAAAACACTAGCAGCAAGAAGAGAACCGGTAATGTTACCAACCGAGGTATGTGCATTCCACACACCCATTATGAGACCCCTCTTCCTCTTCCCAAACCAGTTCCCAATCACTGCCACCACAGAAGGCCAACCTGTGGCTTGAAACATTCCCGCAACCATTTGCATAACGAGATAGAACCAAAACTCATGAACGTTCCAGAAGTAACCCATCCCAAACAACCCCACGAAGATGCCACTCCCCATCATCCCAATTGTCAAGAACAAACGAAGGTCCAAAGTATCACCCAAATGCCCAGCAACGTACATTCCAAGAGAGTAACATGCCAAGAACGCAACGTCAATCTCACCAAGCTTTGATGTCCCTTCGGGTCCGTCGAAGGGGCTCCAACCATGGCTCACGAGTTTGGTTGAGGTGAGTTTTTTGGTGTTGGGGTAAGGGCACAACACACTCTTCACTATCCCAGTGGGTTTTCTTGAAGCGTGGTAACAAGCGTAGGCTATGAAGGTTATTAACAAAACAAAGTAGCGGTACGTTTGGAGGTTCCAATCTTTGCCTCTGAGGGTCCTTATTAGCAGAATCCCAGGTGGGTTTCTCCTCATCGTATGATCAGAATATTGCCGAGACATCCTTCCTTAATTATTATATATATATAATAGGATAGATTATTGTTATGTCGCAGTTACAATGAATGAGGCATGCAGAATCATCATTTGTTCAGAATGAGACATTGTTGATATTTAGATTTTAGAGCGAAAGAGAAGAGCTTTTGTGTAGAAGGAGAAAGTGGTTACAGACAGAGATATTAGAGGGGGAGCGAGGATGGCGGGAGATAGAAGAGTAAGGGGAAGGAGGAAAACGTGGCAATGCCTTGGTGGACTGGGAGGCTGCCACGTGGATTTTATGACGGGTGGTGTATAATGACTCGCCCTTACACCACCGTTCAGTTTGGCGGCTACACGTGGCTTCTTTTTTGTTACTGTATTTCGCTTTCACATGTTTTGACTAGATTTAGAATCGCCCATGGGGTTTTTTTTTTTTTTTTTTTGCTTTTTTAGTTGATATTTGTTTTTTATTTTTATTTTATGTTTATCTTTTTACTCGTAAGTACGGGTATTTGTAATCAATTCTGACTCAATTACTTGTCTCAATTAAAAATTAATCAAGTCGGATTTGAGTTTTTAAAATTTTACTTAATATGTTTTTGAAACAAATTTGGATTATATTTTAAGTTGACCAGACTCTGTTTGATATGATATAATATTTTAAAATTTATATATTTTTATTTTAAAAATACACAATAAATTATAAGATTTTTATATATAAATTAATATTTTTTATATAACATGATAATATTTTTTATTGATATAATTTATTTTATAACATATATTATAAAATGTTTTTTAATTTTAGTTTCATACTTATAAAATTTTATAACTTAACTATACATAACATCTAATTTTGTGTATTTTATATAAATATCAAATAAATTCATTTCTTGCTCAATCATTAGTCAAGCTATAACCGAGTCAAGTCTAAATTTAAAAAAATAATCCTATCAACATATCGAGTCGAAATTAAATTAAGTTAAACACGTCACAACTTGTCTTTTCAATATTCTTCTTCACAATTATAAGAATGTTATATTGTTTTATTTTTATTTTTTAAATATTTGTAAATAAAATACTGAAAATAATAATTTTATTATTTTTCTCACGAAAGTTTAAAAATATGAAATAAATAAAAATAAACTAATATTTTTGTAATTATAATTTAAAATTCCAATCTTTCTTATAAAAAGAAAAAGGTAAAAAAGAGCGGAATCTAACTATTTTGCACGTGTTGAAAGGATAAAAACAGATGTTGAATGTGTGATGAATTGTTAAAAAAGAAGGTCAAGATGGATGGAGTGCATGCTGTTGTTGTTGCAGATATTGAATCGGAGAGCTACTGAGGCGTCAGATAACGAGGGGCCAACCCACATTAGGACCGGAGATATCGTGGAAATTAAATTGGTAATTTGTTTCAAATATTTTTATTTTTTAGTAAGACACCAGGGCTTAATTGAATTTGTCGGCCTATAAAGGAATTGTCGTCTCAATAATAATAATAAATAAAATGCTTGTGTTCACACGACTATTAGGGGTTAGATTCCGTGATTAGCAAAAAATTGAGATAGTAAAATATTGAAGTCTGAGACATATAAAATACTATTTTTAAGGATTATTTTGATATATTTAAAAATCTTCTAAGATACAACAAATTATAAAAAACTTATTATTACGTAACTCAGGAGAGGGAAAAAAAAAGAGAATATAAAGAAAAAAGATATTCTATATACGTTAGATTGTTACCAATGTGAACTCATCTCTTAATTCACAAATCACAAATTAATATATAAACTCTTTTAAAATTTTACTTCTAACACTTTATTCTTTTGAAATATAACTTCTTTTACGACATTTGGATCCGATGAATTATTGCCGCCTAGCCGGCATAGGAGTTGAGATAGTATTCCTAGTGCAAGTGCCCCCCTTACCAGAAATTCATATTTAAAGATTATTTGTGTTATTTGCATTAGTTCTTGCGTCTGCGTTGCTTCGAACCACCCTGTATCTGAATGTGAATTGTTGTGACTAGGATATAAAAGCTTCACACTGAAAGATGAAAATTTGGGATGAATATTCCTTTTGTTGACATCTTTACTTGAGTTTAAGTGAATCAGAATCAGAGTCCCTTTGAAGACATTGGATGACTAAAAATGTATTGGAAGTATGCTTCGATTGTAACTTTTTTTCTTTTGGCATCTCTTGATGGGATTGAAAGAAAGTAGGGAAGGGGGGGGTGTAGGGGTCTTCGTCAAATTATCAATTTAGGATGTGAATTTATTTATTCAAGCAAATTAGCCAAGTGATGCTGGAGACCTCAGAAACTTTTTTTTATTGTCTTTCCAAATTTTTCTTAGGCTGTATTTTATGATGTTTATATTAATTTCCTATTACAGTTACTCACCAAATATCAAAGAAATCAAAGTAGTGAGCCACCGGAATGTCAGGAGGGCAAGATTATACTGTATGAGAGACAAGCTTCCCACGTCTTGTTTAAGTAGCTTGCTGAACCGAAAGAAGTGATTGTTGGGTCATATTTTGATTGTTTCAACTGATAATCTTGAGTAATTTCAGGTGTTTCTTCTGCATATTTATGTGGTAGAGATAATCAATCTTGTTACACTGTATCATTCAGCGTGTGTCATATCAGCTATCAGCTATGTAGGTTACCGATGTTTTGCAATGTATATAATAACTGACTAGTTTGTGTTCGGAAGATTGTCTTACACCCGACAGAAAGCCAAGCTCTCAACAATACATTACTGGGTGATTAAAATCTGCTTAACATGATGTACTCATCTTGATCTTATTTCAAAGTCTATGACAATACTGTTAATATTATGCTGGCATTTTTTTCTTTTTTGTAAAAAGAGAATCAGGGGGAGGGGTGATAATCCCATTCTAATGTATATTCAACATCTTTAAGTCGATGCAGTTACATTTTATTAGTTGACACATCCATCTTTTAGCTTTGTTAAATAAATTTATGAATGACTATTTTTTTCAAGCTTAATGATAAAGCCATGATCCTCACATCTTTTTAGATCTTGACATAAGAATCAATATTTTTTTTTTTTGTGTTGGGAGTATATTGAGGTGCAATTAAGTAACATGATTGTAAGAGAGTTAAAATAAGTCGAGTGAGATAAGTCAACTCAAAATATGCTGATTGAGCCAACAAAATTGAAATTTGAATATATTTTTGTCCAATTTAATCCAATCTCATTTGGCTTAATTAGATGTAAACTGCCTGTTAATCTGAAAAATGTTAAAATCAATCATTAGAATTAATAAGTTTTTCTTTTTTAGGTTTACCAAATTGTCATTTTAAAACAAACATTCATTTCATCTATTTTAAGTAATAATTAATTTTTAGTCTATTTTAAGTAATAATTAATTTTAAATCTTTTAATACAAGTCAATCAAATAAATTACTAAAAATTAACATTTTTAGACTCTAATTGTTTGGATAAATAAAGGAAATATAAACTTGAGGGATATCTTAAATAGTTCTCAGCCCACATACGACTGGAATGGACTAATAATTTACTAGACTAAATTATACTTAACTCAATCTAGTTCAACTTGCATTTGACCCAATCCATAATGGGTTAGTCGAATGGGTCTAACCGACCCAAATTTATACTGTTGCCTAACTTATAAAGATGGAAATTTTGACATCATTATCATATTATATTTTATTTATTTATTTATTTATTTGACGTCTTATTTTAATTTTAAACATTAGAATCAGTAAATTGAATAATATTATTAATAAGTTGCTCGGGGTAAAAGACTTAAATAATATTACATAAAATTATAAGTCCAAATCTTGTTATTAGCATAATATTACATAAAATTATAAGTCCAAATCTTGTTATTAGCATTGTAAAAAAAAATATTATTGATGATTAATTACTTTGGCATAATCATTCAATGAAGCAATTTGTTCAGGTTTGCAACTTCATCTATTGGCGTCCATATGAATACAAGTGTCTTTTTTTTTCTACTCATTGTGTATTTTAATCATAATTATAAAACTCAAACCAGTTTGGCCAATTCGACCGGTGAATCGGTGAATTGGCTTAATGACTGGTCCGAGTAGTGTTGTGAATCAGATATGCAAATAACCTGGGAAGAACCAGTTTAACTCAGACATTTGTAGTGAAAACCAGTGACTCATGTTGGTAATGGACTAAGTGGGCTCATGCACATTTTGAAAAAAAAATAACTTCAGATGAGGAGGTAGCAAAGGAGGGTAAAGAGGTGTGGGTTGGGAGCAGCCATCGATGCGTGGGTGCTGTCATCGTGAATAGAGGTGGTGACAAAATCAAGAGGGAGGATCTATATGGTTCAATAATAGAAAATTTAAATATTAAAAAATTAATTGTAATATAAACATAAATAAAAAAATGAAGGTAATGAGGAAAAGGTTGAGAGAAATGTACAAAAAATTTTTATACTGGTTCAACCAAAATTCATGACTTATATTCAATCCCTAAGTATAAACTCAAATTTTTTATTTATTTATCAAATTTTCTCTTACAAAGACTCTAACGTTAGTAGCTTTGGAACTCTAAAGTTACGGAGTGGGTGTAGGGAGGAGAAATTATTACATGTTTTAGGAGTGTCACATAGGATTGTGCTCACACAAATTCACATATTGACATTTTAATCTTTATTAATGATGGAGCTCACTACTAACTTATATATTTATTATTTATCATTTTTGAAAAAATAAAAAAATAAGGTTGAGATAATAAATATATAAGTTAGTGGTGAATTTCAATATTAATAAATGATGAAATGTCAAAATGTGAGTGATGTGAATACGCGTTTTAAGAGCATGCAATAATTTCTCGTGTAGGGTTGACAACTTTCTATCTTTAATTCCTTAACAAGTGTCCTTAATCTTGACACTTGTTAAGGAATCAAAGATAGAAAGTTTTTATTGAAAAATAAAACTTTTGAATTTCTAATGTATTAAATGTACTATTTTTAATAAAAAAAATTCTATCTTTGATTCCTTAATAAGTGCCTTCAAGTTAGAATTTTTTTTTTTTATTCTTTTTCAATGCAATGAAAAACTTTCTTTTAACTTTAAACATCGATTGGTCAATTTTATTTTTCACTAACTGAAAATATTTTACTACAAAGCTAAAGAAATGTTTATCTTCATAAAATATATTTTTACTTGTAATAAAATTCAATAAAACAATTATCAAGAAAGCTAAAGAAAACAAAAAATTAAACTATCTAATAAAATAAGTTTTTACATGAAAATAATCAAATTTTTATGACTATGACTTTATTTTAATTGAATTCTGTTATTAATAATTTTTTATTTATATTAATTATTTATATTTATATTTTATTTTATACTTGTTCAACCGATTTAACCACTAACCAGTAACTCATTAACCCAATATCCTAGCCAAGTCGATGGCTAGTTCGAGTTTCATAACTATGATTTTAACATGCTATGTTTGGTGGGTGGTGAATGGGAGGAAAGAGAATGGAAAAATAATAACAATAGTATTCATTTATGTTAAAATCTCAAGAAAAATAATATTTATTAAAATATCTATCATTTTAGATAATAAATTTTATTTTATTTTATCTATTATTTTAAAAAATTTAAAAAATATTGATTACTTTTTCTTAACTTTTTTCTTATCTTTGTATTTTTATTAAATTAATAAGAGAAAACATTAATAGAATGTAAGATTTTGAGTATTTTAATAGAGAGTAATTTAATTAAATATAATTATATTTTTCTATAATCAAGCTATTTAGTGTGTGTTTAGTTCAAATGTGAAAACTTTAATTATTTCAATAATCGATTATTATATAATTAATTCTAATGAAATCAGTTTTATATTTAAATATATTAGGCGATAAACGATCTTATAATAATGTATTTCATTTTGATGGTATAAAAAAATTATTTTTATACATTAAATTATTAAAAGAGGTATAAAATGATTAAAAAAATTATTTGATTAAAGACATAATAGTATTTACATATCAAAAATTTTAGAATAATTTATAATCTAGAATCATAAATTTCAAGTTTCAAACTTATAAAAAAATTATTATAATATATTAAATTTCATGTAAAAGTTTGTGCAGAGTTCTCAAATATGTATAAACAATAAAAAAATCTTCTTTTTTAAAAAAGCTATTAGATGACTAAAAAAATCGTATCTAAACATGTTCTTAATAGTTTTTAAATTTTTATGTAATTACTTTAAAACAATAAATATTTTAAAATTGATTAAATAATATAAATATGAGAAATCCTAAATGAGGATAAAAACACTACAAGGGAAATTTTGAAACTTCAAAAATATTAAATGCACACGCTTTATTGAAAAAGAGATTTAAAGTAATTAAAATACTTATATGTTAATGTTTAAAGAGAATTTAACATTTCTCTTTAAATATATTGATTTCCTCCTTGCTTCCCAAGTCCTTCACACCAAATGGAAGTGGGCGACTTTTATCTCCCAGATTTGTTTTGGTGCAGGATTAAGTTATTGTATTTGATTGAGAGGACTATATCTATATTTACATTAGTAAGCCAAAAAAAATTATTTTAAATAGTTAGAGATCATAATTAAAATTTCATTTTTTTATAATAAAAATAAAACAAAAAATGAATTGAAGGGCAATAATATGCTTGTGAATATAATAGTATGATTTTATGCACAAACTATGGCAGAAACTATGGCTAAATTATAAGTCCCTAAGTCATAGCAATGGTCTGTTTGGTTAAGCATATAGTTTTCTCTTTTCTTCAAACCTCCTTGCCAATTTTTTGTGTTTTGCACTCGTTTTTGGAACGAAAAAAAGTATATAAGCACGATATTTATAGTACATATACTTATAATTGTGTGTAACATTCACATAAAACTTTTTGTCTTTGATACATAGCTGTAAGTGTACTGCCTATTTTATAGCTATGCAAATAAATATCGACTATGACTGTAAAACAGAGAAGATAAACGCCAAAAATAAGATGAACAATTTAAGGTTTTTGGAAACTAAATAAATTTAGATATACCTCTCAATTTTTATGCTTCCTTTTTTACTCTAATCAAAGCATATTTTGGATTACGCATAAAGGAAAGAAAAGATGAAATTGAAAGCTCCAAGTAACAGAGACGTGCAATCTTCAATCTTAATTTAATTTAATCTTGTTTAGTAGTTTACCATAAGAGAAATTCTTACTTTAATTATTAATTATTAATTATTAATGGTCATATATAAGAAGGTACATAGGCCACGTGGATCTGATTAGCAATGACACGTCATGAGGACCCACTTCCAAGTTTAGTATCTCAGTCTCTCACTTTTGAAGGTAACCTCCATTGTACACGTGTATCAATTCTGTCTCTCTCACTCAAAGTTCTGCCAGTGCCATTAGGAGGTGCCCAAACACAACACAACACAACACAACACAGCACCAAACTCTCTCTTTCTATGTCAGAGAGACCCAGAAGCAGAGGGTACATGACAGAAACATTGGTATTTACCTATTCTCTCCTCTTCAAGTCTCTTTCCTCCGACTCTAAGGTTTTGATCAGACCAAGCGATCTCGGTGGCTACAAAGTTGGAATCACTTTTGCATTATAGCCTTTCAGTACCCCCATGTTCCTCGTTCCACCACATATTCATATTGCAACCGCCATTCCATTTCTCTATTCTCTCTCTCTCTCTCTCTCTCTGAATCACGCATCCTTTTCTCTCTTACGCTTGTTTTGGAGCAAGTAACAATTATTCTTCTTTTCCTTTTCCCTCCCTCCTTCTTTGCGGGATTGCTGTGAATGGCAGGGGCAGGCTCACGTGGGTGGTGATTGTGCATGTTGGTTCTATTTCATTGGTGATTCATTGTAGAAATTTTGATCTCTTCGTCATGACTGCTTCTGTTGGAAATCCATTGATAACTGTTAATCCCGATGAGCTCAGGTTCCAATGTATGTATCTCTTCCCTCTTCTCTCTTTTATATTTTGCAAACCATTTTTTCATCATGAAAAAATTTCATGGGTCGCTTCGCTATGATCTCAGGAAGGCTCGACAAGTGAATTGCATGCAAAATTTACATTCTTGTCTGGGGGATATGCGTTTTTTATTTTTTTTATTTTCACGAATCATAATTGTGTGTAAATAAATTAATACTTTTTGTGTGTAAGGCTAGAAGTTGTGTAGTTTGCTAATTTTTATTAAATGTTTAATATGTTGTTAATTATTCATGAAACTTACATAGATATGGTTGGCAAAACAATATTTTCTGTCCCTTAATTTTACCTTAGTTTTTTTTTCATTCTATGAACATTTTTGGTTTTAATTTTGTCTTAATCTTTCTGAAATTCATTAAATTCGTCCAAAACACTAACCATTAACAATGCTAACGGAACCTATGGACATACCAACTTTTGTGGCTGTAAGTGTACAATTGGCATCTAGATAGGTTTTTTTTTAAAGCCTTATGATAAAAATCAAACAAGCTTTCCAACCAATGAGACGACACTTTTGGTTTCCCGTTTGGAAAGCCCCAAACCATGGTTTGGACAAAAGCTTGTCTCTTATAGCTTTTGGGATTCCAAACTGGAAACCAAACATGCTGATCAATTTAAATCTTTTTAAAAAATATATAACTTAACTCTATTTCTTTATATTCATTACATCTCAAGCTATGACATTCGTACATTTTTTTAAAAAGAGAGTAGGAGAAAGAACATTAATGAACACATGTCATAGTTTAATTAGTGTAATTGATGTAATTGACATAAAAAAATAGAGCTAAGTTTTGTCTTTTTCAAAATTACCAAATTTGTCCCAATTTCCAACTTTCAAAAAAATCCTTGTTGGAGAGACTAAAGTGTCCATTATGCACTTCTAGCCATGTAAGTTGCCATTTCTGCAAATTCCGTTAGCATTTTTTGTGGTGTTAATATTTAGAACAAATTTGGTAGTTTTTAAAAAGATTTGGGACGAAAATGGAAGTTGAGATGAAGTTATGGGATGAAAAGCATAGGTTTGCCACTATGTTTTCCTTGAACTAAATGGAACAAAAACAAGGATTTTGAAGTGATTGGATAGTGACATAAGGAGGCATGGTTACGTATGACAGAAATTTGAACAGTAAATCAATTTTAAATATATATATATATACGGCTTCTCTTCGAATAAGTAATTTCTGCTGGCAATATCAAGGTTCATGTACCACTTGAAAATTGTTTTGGTTTTGTGCAGTTATATTTAGCAATTCTCAAAGAAGGAGCACTTCTACTTCTCATGTTTTAAGAGTGCATTTTGGTTTCCCCTATTTGGTAAATCAAATAGGAAAGCAGAATACTCTAATATGATGAAAGATGTTCTGAAGTATGAGGGCAATGCATATAAAACTCTGTTAGTGTCTGTAAAGTAGAAATATGAATTCCTTCCCCTGCATTTTCCTTAATAAGCTTGAGTTCTTATTCAGTTATGCTCATAATGTTCGTGTAACCAGTTGAGCTGGAGAAGCAAACATTTTGCGATCTTAAAGTTCTGAATAACGCAGAGCACTACGTTGCTTTTAAGGTACTCTTTTAACTCCCCATACAGGAACAAACTGGTTGTTGCTGGATATGCTTTTCTCCAGCTGATTCTTAGTGCATTCTGACTGCATTTGATTTCAGTGTTATGTTATTTTGCTCTTTGGCAGGTCAAAACCACTTCACCAAAGAAGTACTTTGTACGACCGAACACTGGTGTTATACAGCCATGGGACTCAACTATCATCAGAGGTGCTTCTTGTTATTATTGCAGAAGAAACATTTATAAGTCCAGTTCCTTTGATTTTTTTTAATTTTTTTTTATTTTTGTTTGGCTAAAAACTTCAATTAAGATCTTTTATAATTTGAAATGTTGGAAAACTGAAGACAGCCCACCAAAGGGTCTCTACATTCATTTTAGGAGATATGCATATGAACAAATTACTCAATGCCCATCAAGTAGACATAAATGCTGATTCATCTTAGACATGAGTAGAAGGAAAAAAAAAATTTAATTAAACTGGTGAGCTTAGATCTATGTAAACGGGTAACTTCAACCAATCAAAGGTCACAAAAATGGAAGTTTGTGTAATTGTCTTCCACATCACTAAGAACTAGGAAGAATATACTACTAGGTTTCAAACCAATCATATGTATGCTATCTGCTTATGAGCTCTGAGCTCTTCACCATTCTATGGTATTAGCATCTATCATATTCTCCAATTTTTGTGTTGTACAGTCACCCTCCAAGCCCAACAAGAATATCCTCTAGACATGCAATGCAAAGATAAGTTTCTCTTACAGAGTACAATAGTGAATTCAAATACTGATGTTGATGAGCTTCCGCCAGATACTGTAAGAGAGCCAACACTGTTCTTGTTTTAACAGAATCAACTCTATAATTTGAAAAGAAAAAATTGTTCAAGAACACTGCTTATTTTTGGCTTGCAGTTTGCTAAGGATAGTGGAAAGTCAATAGAGGAATTGAAACTAAGAGTTATATATATCTCTCCTACCTCACCCCAAGGAAGCACAGAAGATGATGCATCGAAGAACTCCACACAAAAACTTGATACCTATTCTGTGAGTTTCTTCTCTCGTTCCCTCCTCCCTTTGGAGAAATCAGTTTGAATTTTATTTTTATGCTTCCTCTCAAATTTGGTAATTTTATGTATTTTGCTATATGTTGCATACTATGTATCAAGCTGGAATCCCCATGTGGGTGTGGTCCCTTTTAGAAATGCAAACAGACTTCACATATTTGTAATGATTTAAGCCTAAGAAATGAGATTAAGGGGTTTCTGTCGATCAATTGGCCATGGAAGAAGAAAGAAATCATCTACTCTGCAGATCATACTCAACTTTACTCCAGTTTATATCCTGATTATCTGGGGTGATAACATAATTTTTGGGTTTCGTGACAGCTTTCATTCCATCTTGTAGATGCACAGTCCACTCATGTGTATGGTGCATGATGGATTTGGAGGAAACAACACTTGATACTTTTCAAATAATATGTGAACAAGCTAAAAAGCATATTGAGATTTTTAAGGAAAGCCAAAGAATCAAAATTGAAATCAATGAGAGAAGTCCTACTGTAGGACTATTGGACTACTTCTGATGGAAAATATGCCTGCATCAAATTTCTACCATCTAGTGACCTAGTATCTGCCTGCAAATGGTTCCTCACTTCCTCTACTCCTTTATCACTTTCTATCATTTTATAGATGTGCTCATCAGCTTTTAAATGCCATGAAGCATCTAGCAGATTATGGGAAAAAGCTCCTCTAAAGTGAGTTTGTCTCTAAAGTAAGTAAGTAAAGGTATATTCACCTTTGATTTAATCTAAAGTACATCATGATCTTAACGCACTAAAATATAATGGTAGATATACTTTTACTTACTCACTTTAGAGACAAACTCACTTTAGAGGAGCCTTATCCCAGATTATGCACTTTAGGTACAGATTCACCTATGACAAGAGTGTGGAAAAGAAATTATGCTCTGATCGCAAATTGGTTTAGCAGAGATTATTTGTGAAAGATTCAAGTACAATTTTACCCTTCGTGGGACTGACTATAGATTATATAGACTGAAGTTGAAGTATATTACTTCTGCTTGTGACATAAGTTTTAAGATATCTTTCATTAAAAAAGCTTATATGGGCTGCCTTGGCAGTTGGCCAATAAGCATATGTTCTTTACACACACACACACACACACAAGGTCTATCAGTCTGTGTCGATAAATGAATTGGTGGTTGCTGGATGAGTTCTGTTTGAGTTTGAGTGGTCATCTCTAAAACATTACCTAGTAGTATTGCATATGTTTATTGCTTCATTGTGAACCATTTCCTGCATTATAGCATTTAATACCCCATAGTCAAACTTCTTTACAGATCCATTACTTTAGGTTAGTCAGTCATTCTTAAATTAGATTCTTTTTGTTTGAAGAGTCAAACCTTACAGCACCTGAAGGAGGAAAGAGATGCCACTGCCAGACAAACGTGGCAACTGCAACAGGAACTGGTAATTATGCTACATGTTTTCCCACATTACTCCATTATCATAAGATTTGGGTCAAGATTTGAAATGGAATTTTACTTCCAAATATGTATGCAAAGTGACTAAACTTGTAGTTGACAAAAAAAAAAAAAATACTAGTATTAAAATTTAGAAGCCTATAAAACTTTTGAGCCATTCTCCCTCCAAAAAAAATCCAAAAATGTAGAAGGAAAATAATAGGCTTATATACAGGGAAAAACATCAATGTGATTTGAGTCCTGTGTGCTTGACTATTATGGAGAGTGATATCATTTCTTTGTAAACCTGAATTTTTTTGTCATTTCCTGTATGCTGATAGAGTACTTTTATATGGCCATGGCATGGCCAGTATTTTTATTCTATGGCTAATGAAGATATCTATGGAGGGAGTTACCTCTCTGATTCTGATTTAAGGAGACATTGGCTGAAAATAATTGTATACAAAGTCAATTCTAAAATATATATCCCTGTACTAAAATTGGTCATGAGAGCTAAAAGTGATTAGTGGAAGTTTTAACAAATCGAGAGACGGTAAGGATTAGATCAAATGGAAAGTATGCAAAGTAATCTGTCTTGATTCTATATTTTTATTTTAACTTTTACTTAATGAAATGGGGGGGAAACAAAATAAAACATGTCTTATTATTCCTACCTCTTAGAAACATTCATTTCCTTCATACTTCCAAGGATGTAGCGGGATATTTTGTTTATGCTTAACTTAATGAATTCTTATTCTACTAGAAATCAGATAAGAACTTGTTAGATGTTCTAATTGGATTTCTTGGATTGTTTCGTCAATGATGTTAGCCCAAAATTCCTTTTTGACTCTGTACCAATGATTAACACAATAACACCTAACAACATCTGAACTTTTAACTGTCCAGTAGATATATTTTTTTTGGCAGCACTTGAATCTATAATAGGTGTCTTGTCTGATAAATTGATAGTTGAGAGCTATTGTAAAAATATGACTAATCCATTGTTTTCTTGATGTGCAGGACATGCTGAAAAGGCGAAGAAATCGAAGAAGCGATCCGGGATTTTCCTTCACCTTTGCCATGTTTGTGGGTCTCATTGGATTCTTGTTTGGCTTGCTTTTGAAACTTTCATTGTCTTCACCACCTACAGAATGATTTGATACTGTTCAGAACCTTTGCATGGAAACCCTTTCGTGTTATTCACTGTAAAGTTCTATTTTCTGTTGAATGGGATTTTTTTTTTTTTTCATTTTTCATTTTGCATCTGTTCTTTATATATATATTAACCAATTTCGAGTTTGCTCAGCTATTTAATTAATTTATTATGCTTCCCCCTTACCTTACTAATATCACTATGGGTTGGATAATTGCTATTAGGGCATTAAACCCACTGTTCAATAAAACCTTTTAGTCCTCTTGTTTATCTCTGTTCTACAGCTTCATTCAAACTATTTTGAGGATGGTACGAATTATGTAAGCATTCGGGAGCTAACCTGTCAAGTTGTTATTGGCTGAGTTACGTGGATGTATGCTCCTCAATGAGAAATATTTTTATAGTAGATTAAATTAATTAACAAAAAATATATTATTATTTTTAATATAAAATAATTATATGATACAATAATTTTTACAATTATTTAAGTATTTATTAGTCTAGTAGATAAAATTTATACAAATATTTTTCTCTCCTCAATGGAGTCGTCAATGCCAAGTAACTCCATCGTATACTAAGTTAGAAATATATATATATTTTTTCTCAAGGTATCCTAAAAGCTGATGGGTGTAAGATTAATTTTTTCAAAAAGATTATTTTTTCCAAAATGGAGTTAAATCTTTTCTATAAATGATGTTTTTAAGACTTGAAATTTTTTTTATTATGAAGTTAGACATTTTTTTCAAGAGAAAAACGATACCATTTTTTTCTTTTTCTAAGAATTATCATTGATAAAGAATAAGGAGGAGCTCCACTACATAAAGGCAAAAAGACAAAAAATAGCTACAATTTTTTTAACAAATAACTAACAGGTTTTTTATATATGTATACATATAGTAAAATGAGTTTTTATTATGAGAATATGAAATAAGTAAATCTTAACTATACAATCATACATGGATTATCAATGTCAGGGTAAATTACTAACCTCAACGAGAATTTATAGTAAGATTATAGATTGTCTACTAACAGAGAAATCAAAGATTTGAATCCAAGTCATGTAGTTATAATGAGTAAAAAGTCAACTAAATGAGTTAACCCTATTGGTAAAGGGAAGGACGTTTCATTTCATGAAAGATACGGTATATCACAAGCTTAAATGTCTCATTTTCAAGGATGTATTAACACATAGTTGGATGATAATAGTGTAAAAATAACTTTATATGAACTATATATTAAATTTAAACTCTTGATAAATTGGGGGCTCTACCATATTGAAAAATGGTAGTATATGAGTAAATTACTCTTTTATTTTCTACACAAATCTCCTCATTTTCTTGAGAATTTATCAAAAAATCTCCATCTATATTATCTATATTATTGTAACTTAGGTTGCGTTTGGTATATATGATAGTATAAGACATGATAGTATAAGACAATATGATAAAGCCTGATAGTATAAACAATAGAATAAGATCTTATATTATCAAATATTTGATACAAATAGTATAAATAACTTGATAGTATATATAATTGTTTAATATGATTATACTACTATTCACATTGTTCACCACCACCTCCTCCACACAAGTGGTAGACAACCACCTCTATATGTTCTTCTTCCTACCACCACCATCCAAAAGACATGAACACCGCCACGACTAAGTGGTCGTTTCTGCTCCTTTCTCCTGCCAATCAGACCTCAAAATTGCCATCCAAGTAAGTTTGGTAAATGAAAGCCCCAATTGCGACCACGGGTTCCCAGAACAAGGGGTTGATTCCGCCAGTGAAAATCACTAGAAAATGAACCCCCACCTGACAATCTCGCCGTCGATCCTCACGTACACTTCCCTGTAAGCTCTGTTCTCGCGCCCCATGGTTAAACCGTTCGTCGTGATGTACGAATTGGGCATATTGACGAGGAGGGAGGAGTACCTGGTGACGTTCTTGCGGACGTTCCAAAAGATTCTGGAGTTGGTGGGCTCGGCGATGCTGGTGCGGAGGAGCTCGGTGCCGCTGAGTCATATGGCGGAGATGCGGTCGTATTGTTCGCCTTTGCACTTGGTGCGGAAATGGAGGAGGACGCGAGACCAAGGGGAAGGGCAATGGAAGGGAGGGGAGTAAGGGGTGGAGTAAGAAGGGAGTCCATGGTGTTGGTGAAGGAGTGGTGGAGGATTCAGTGAGAGCATGAAGGGGTAGTTAAGTTGGACGACGGAGGGTAAGTGACCTTGAAGTACACTTGGTGGTGGCCACTGCAGAGTGAGAGGGATGGGGAGAGAATGAAACAGTCTTGGTGGTGTTGGGTTTGCAGGGGGTTGGCAGAGGTGACTTGCTATGGTGGTGCTTGGCCAGTTCGATTTTGATGGGAATGTGGTAATTGCTTTGTTGCTCTGGAATGGGGTTCTTGGTAGGGAATGAAAGGCTTGGATTGAGAGGGATGAAGTTGAGAGGTAGGATGGGAAGAAATATCCTATCAGGTTTAATCAGGGGATAGGGGGAGGATAGAGTAATCAGGCTGGAGTAGGATAAAATTGTTGGACCTGATTTTATTATACTATCATGTTAAACTACTAAACACCTTATAAGACCTGATAAAATTAACTAATATTATCAGATCCTCATTATCCTATTCACGAAACGCAACCTTATTTAAAAGAGAAGTATATGCATAAATTACTCTTATATTTTTCACACAAATCTCCTCCTTTTCTTGAAACATAAAAAAAAAACTCCATCTATATTATTGTAAATGGATTTTTTAAATCACATTTTGGTTATGTTCTTCTATACTTACTATTATGAAGGCTAACGCGGATTGACTTATTTGGTCAATCTTTTATTCATGACAACAATATGACTTAGGTTTGAATTTAGAATCCTTCATTGATAAGTAATTTGTAATTTTACTGTAAATCATCACTGAAATTGTAATTTGTCCTCCTTTAAATTGGATGTATGTCAAAAATACAAATAAAAAAGGAAGGACAAAATTCTTGAAAAAGGAAAAAACAAAATAATAAAACAATCACATTAACGATTGTTGTGGTTACAATTGCTTGAATATTAAAACACTCCTCTCTTTAAGATGGTATCTTACTATTTTCAATTTGTGTTGAAATTGTCATCAACACCAATCTAACCTTAAACTCTTTTCAAATTATTATTGTATTGAAACTATGAGTTGGTCACGCATAGTTAACTTCAAACTCCTTTTAAATTATTAATTCTTTGCATAAATGAATATAAGTTTTTAGATGATTTGTTAAGAGTTCTAGAGCTAAACACAAGGGGTGTAATCGGATGGTTTGATTCGATTTTTAGAGAAAAATAAATTTGAACCAATCAAAATTAATTGGGTCAGTTTAGTTTGATTTTGTTTTTTTTTTACTAGCAAAATCCGAACCAAACCGAATTGAACATCTACGGATTGGTTTGGTTTGGGTGATCAGTTTGATCTTTTTTTTTTTACATAAAAATAAGTTAAATTATTAGTTTTCCATAACAAAAAAAATATTCTTAGTTCGGTTGCAGTCACAACTAGCACTAGAGTTCAAAACTTCATGCATTCTTAATTTAGTTCTCTATATGACATGCAAAAAGCTGACTCAAATCATCTCTATTCTCTCCCTATATATCCTCAATTCTATTAATAAAATATTATTAACTATTAATACAAAAAATTATCAATTAAGGGACACATTTAAATTTTTTTCTTAATTAACTATATTTTATTAAGAAATCATGGTTGAGGACAGTGTGATAACACAGATGAGTAACGACACTCACAAGATATTTATAGACTCAGTGAGGGCTTGAGCAGCAGAACGGTGGCGCTATGACGGTGAGGGCCTAAGTGGAGCAGATCTGTGGTGAGCTGTGACGCCGTGAGCCCATGACGGTGAGGAGTTTTTGTCAAAATAAAATGGCATAGCAACAGACCAGTTTTTGTCAAGATATCTATATATTCAATCAAAAGTTTTTCTCGGGTCAAGCTACCGTCTTTAATCATCCATCACTACCTAGTCACACTAAAGAACGACGACTTCAAATCGTGTCATCTTCGATCCTCCATCTTTGTTCTTGCTACGCTTTTCCTTTGGTGCGTATTGTGTGAGACTTGAACCCATGACTGCAAATCGTGCGACTATGTGAGCGACTGAGCGGTGACCACTGTGTTAACGGTGATTACTGTGTTGGGTTTGACTTAAATTCCATTAAAGATTGTTATCGCTAGTTTCTTATTTTGTGAAGATATGCAAAGATATGCAAATATATGTCAAGATATATTAAAAAATTGTTAAAAGATTTGAAAAAATGTTAGAGATTTGTAAGATATGAATAAAATTTGTGAGAGATTTGTTTATAATAGGAAACTAAGAAGGGTGTGTTATAAATACTTGTATTTGAGAATTGTTAGGGTTATGAGAGTGAGAATGAGAGTCTGAAAGAGATTATTTTGTAAGGCCTGTAGGCTAGATTTGTTTTGATAATAGATTTGATTATTCTCATCCGTGGATGTAGATATATTAGCCGAATCACGTTAAACCTTGTGCATGATTTGTGTGATACTTTTCCCAATTACTAATATTTATTACATATTTGTGTAGAAGGAGATGTGGTATTCCCCAAAGAGATTGACAAGGATGTGATATTTCTTAAAAGATTGAAAGGGGGATGCGGTATTCCCCCAAGATACTGTGCAAGCGATGGACTCTCTCCCGCCAATCTACGATTTTAGCCTCAACACCACTGCATCTCATATTGCAACTATCAAGGTGGGGGTGGTGGTTTTCAGGAGCTATGGGTCATGGTGGCTAAAGGCTTCTTCTTGGAAGTCTTTAGTTGTGAGTCATGGTGGCTATGACCTTTAGTTGGTTATGGTGGCTTGTTCGTGATGACTGCAAGAGAGCAGATGTGTAAATTGGCGAAGTTATTAAAATTTACTCGTGAAACATTGAACACATGTTAGCATGTATATATAAATATATATGGTTTGGTTTGATTTGATTCTCGAGTTTGAAATTTTAAATATGAGAACTGAACTATTTAAACTTTATTTGATTTGAATTTTATTCGAACTAAATAATATACCCGAACCAAACTAAACTAATATAATTGATTTAGTTCAAATTAATCGGGTTATTCAAATCAATTTATACCATTACTAAACATCACAACAAATGCATTTTCTTTCGAAGATACAAAATTAAATAAAAACGTGAATTAATAGGCTGTCAATATCTTTGTATACGCTAATTTATATAAATGGGATTTCCTACTTCGATATTCAGTTTTTATTTTTTAAAAAACTTTATTATTAATTTCTCATTTACAACGTTAGAGATAAATATTATAAAGATAAAATTATAAATATTTATTATAATTACTCATTTAAACATTTAAAGACAAATAGTTCAAAAAAATTTAAAGACAAATAAAAAAATTAAACTTGTAAACAGTTATAAATCTCCAACAGTCTTCAAGCACTATTATACTTTTTCCTATATAATTATAATTCACTTCAAATAGAGTTCATAAAAAAAATAGATAAAAAAAAAATCAAGAGAAACTTTGTGTAATTAAAGTAAAATATCTAAGACTAATTTACTCAATATATCAAATGCATTGAATCAATGGCATCACCACTTTAGCTTCAGCCAAAAGACAGTGAATACCAACAGGCAACAGATACAAACCTTGATATAATCTCACATTTTCTTGAATGGAGTCGTTCTTTCCCCGTAACTATCATCCATTTAAATATAAATCACGTCCAACGTAAATTCCCCTCGTCCTTTCTTTGAAATTACATCGTATCCTTCCTATTCTATCCTATATACTAGTATATAATATGATAATGATGTGAGAATATTTTTAATAATTGTATTGAAAAATAATTATTATTTTATATTTTTTTAAAATATAGGTATTATTTATATTATTTTCAGTAGATGTGATTAGATGAAAAAAATAAAAAAAATATATATATAATAAATAATATTAAATAAAATATAAAAAATATATATTATTTAATATAAGAATATAAAAATTAAATTGTATTTCATCATCAATTATCAATTTCGAAAAACTATTGTTTTGACAATTGACCATTTATTTTATTTAAGTAAATTATCATATAATAACCACTTGTCAATTTATAATATTTAATTTTTTATCGTATGATGCGTGGATGACAAAGGATAATGACAATGTGGCCCGCATGACGGGTCGGGTCATTCTGTTTCGCGAACTCGATAAGGCAAACTAGAAACTTCGACATGACCGAAAAAAAAAATAAGAAATAGAAATTTCGACGAAGCCAAATTCCGCGACTTCGTGACACACTATATTCTATAAATAATTGCATATCTTACAGGCTTTCTTTGTCGTTAATCAATTCCAATTCTGTGTGTGTTGCGATTCTTTCTGTGATCAAAATCCCAAATGGACGCGTTCACTTCGTTCTTCGATTCCCAATCGTCTTCCAGAAACCGCTGGAGCTACGATACTCTCAAGAACTTCCGCCAGATTTCTCCCGTCGTTCAGAATCACCTCAAACAGGTAACTATATTTCTCCCCAAATCTCGATTAATTTGATTTCATCACTACTAAGAAAATTGATTAATAATATTATACGATGGATCTTGCACGTAACAATAATCCCTTTGAATAACTTAGCCCTAAAATTATCTTTTAATCTATGAGTTACTTCCTAAATTTATAAAATTCGTATCATATTGGTCATTTTTATATATCACCATTAATTTTGTAAATTCAAGGGCTTAACTTTGAACAAATGAATAAATAAATTAAGAGACTAAACTGTGAGTGAATTTACGCTATGTTTGGATGACAGGTAAAGAGGGGAACGGAAAGGAAATGGGAGGAATCTAATTAATTTTTGTGAGTTTTAAGATGATAGAACGGAACGAATACGTGAATCATTCCCCCCACTTCCCCTCAAATGACCAAATTTTGTTCCCCCCAAAATTGAGGTGGAATGGGAGAACACATGTTCGCCCGTTCCGCTTAAAATCTTCCAAACAAAGAGAGTGTTCCATTCCTTTCCTTTCCTTTCCAATCCATTCCTACCTATTCCGTTAGTTAAGTTATTATATTAATATCTGATTTAACAAATTACTATTTTAGTCTTTAAATTTGTAAATATTAGTCATATTAGTCTTAAAATTGTAATTTGTCGGTTAAATAGGTGCTAGACTATATAAACTTTGATAGTTTCTATGATCGGTGGTTATAATTTTAAGGATTAAAATGATAATTTTTTAAAGATAAGGACTAATATTACTGACTTTTAATTTCATGGACTTATATGGTTTATAGAATCTTTGGTTATGTATTGAGAATTGTGATTGATTGCAGGTTTATTTTACATTATGTTGCGCTGTGTTTGCTTCGGCTGTTGGAGCTTACCTTCATGTACTATGGAACATTGGAGGTTTTCTTACTACGTTGGCTTCCATGGGAAGCATCATTTGGTTGCTCTCGACGCCTTCTTTTGAAGAGGTATGAGATGAATCTGTGAGCTGGCTTTTGCAGAAGCCTTCTGTTTATTTATTGGTTTTTGGTAGTTTGATTGTCACTCACTGTCTGTTTTGTGATATATGCAGCAAAAGAGGGTGTCTTTGTTGATGACTTCAGCCCTGTTTCAGGGCGCCTCCATTGGGCCTTTGATTGATTTGGCTATTGAAATTGATCCAAGGTATGCATCCGTTGCATTTGGCAGCACTTTTTCTGCAATTATTGTGTTGTTTGTGAGTCTTTGACCTCTCTATTGAAAGTAGAGCTTATTTGGATCTGGTGACTGCATATGATTTTAATTTATAGTATATATTTGGAATGAGTTTTATTATTCTTACACTTAATTTCAACACCAAACTCCCTACACCTTCCTTATTTGGAATAGAGAGAGAGTAAGTATTGCAAAGTGTGTTTTTTCAGCAGGAAGGTATAGGGGTTTGGAGTAGAAACTCATTTGTAATAGAATACAAGTTTTTTCTGATTCTGGCTAATCTGCCTCTGATTATATTCATGCAAGCATACTGATTAACATGTGTGTTGCCTTTGTAGTCTAACAGTTTTATTATCCATATCTGTGTATGATACTCCACTTAAAAAAAATTATTATTACTGGATTCTTCAGATAAATCTCATTGTCTTCCAAGGTTGATGATGTGGTTAATGGATTACTCATCATTATTTAAGGGTTCATTTAATGCAATTATGCAAACAAATGTTTATAGTTCATTATAAAGACGAACCAAAAAAATTGTTCTTTTCACCGACTATTTTGTTTTATTTTATAACATTACCTACTCTGCCCTACCCTCTTAACCTTTTCTTTAGTTAATGCTCTGTGACAATTGGGTTGTGGCTATTTGAGTTTTGGATGAATTTTTGATATTTTCCTTCCATTCTTTCAGCCTTATCTTTAGCGCATTTGTGGCGACTTCCTTGGCCTTTGCTTGTTTCTCAGCAGCAGCTTTGGTTGCAAGGCGTAGGGAGTACCTCTACCTTGGTGGCTTGCTTTCTTCTGGGTTGTCCATTCTTATGTGGTTGCACTTTGCTTCCTCCATTTTTGGGGGTTCAATAGCGCTCTTTAAGTTTGATGTAAGTGACAAAGCCGTTATTCTTGCTAGCGTACTACTAGAAACCTAGAAAATATCTTTGTTTTATCGTATATATTTTGTAATATATGCTATAAGATATCTAACAGGGATCTTATTTGCAACTTTTGCAGTTGTATTTTGGGCTTTTGGTGTTTGTAGGCTACATTGTAGTGGACACCCAAGAAATAATTGAGAGGGCTCACTTTGGCGACCTGGATTATGTGAAGCATGCCTTGACCCTGTTCACCGATTTGGTTGCAATCTTTGTGCGGATTCTCATTATAATGGTGAGTTGGACAGGAAAAATATAGCCTTTTAAGATTCTACTTTTGTTTATTTTTATTTTTATTTTCTCCCAATGAAATTGGTATTGACGATATTTTTATTATTCTTTTACAGTTGAAGAATTCAGTGGAGAGAAATGAGAAGAAGAAGAAGAGGAGAGATTAATTTTCTGACTAACCGGGTTGGTTGACGTCTGTTTTTACTTCAGTAATTTAGTTTGTGGAGAATACATAAACAGCTGTCTATATAAAGTTTTGTTCACTTTTCAAATTATGTGCAGTTATGTGTCTGCTTTTTATACCAGTGGTAAAAGCCAGGATTTCATTTTCGCATCTTGATATGTATTTTCTAATAATCAGTAAGCAGTCTTATATTATGATACATCTTTTGTTTACTCATGAAGTAATGACGATATTAAACACATGGAGCCATTAGTGTTTTTCTTTTCTTTTGATCTCTTTTTTTTTTTTTCTTTTATCTTTTTCCTGTGGGCCTTTAATCTAAGACAGTGGCGGAAATGCTACTGAGTGCTGAGTGCTGAGTGCTGAAGATAAGTTACTTACAGCAGTGGAGAGGCTTGAACCAGGCATTTAAGGGTTAGAGAGGATCAATATATCTCGAGTCCCTGAGGAGTACCAAGCACTAAGGAATGGGGGTTTCTGAGGGACCGGGATATACTCGATCTGGAACTCCTGATAATGTTCAACATTGATCTAGGTTTTGATACCGACTTGATTAAAAGCTGTAAAAAAGATACACCGTAAAAGAATTAACTTGAGTTGGTTTGACGTGATTATCTTAGCCATAAGTTTTGAAAGTTGTGAAGTGCCACACTGCTTTGTTGCATGTATGCCTTTATGGTAGGTGGGGTTTGTGGTATTTTGGATACAATTAAAGTATTGAGTTAGATTGCGAGAAGTTTTTTCTTCAGCCTGGCATGATCATGAGTAGATTGGGTTGGGTTGAATTTGTGTTTTTGGCGTACAATAAAAATTATACCTGTTAAAATAAATACACATAATGAGTATTAACCAAAATTCTTATAAATAAATTTAAAGGTAACATTACAAATCTTAAACAAATATACATAAGCCTTAAAGTAAACTGAGGACTTAACATAAGTCTTAAAAGTAAACTAAGGATTTAACATATTGTGTTTGGGAACCCAAACGGGTTCTCAAAAGTGAGTTAGGATGCTTCGAATGTGATGTAATGTTATTTGGGTTATTTATTTTTTTAGTTGATTCAACATACTTTTCTTTCCAAACGTGAGTTGGAATCAAAGTAACATTTTGTTGTTTTTGTATTCAGTTGAGCCTAAAAATAATCTTACAAACTCACTTTTGAAATAAAAGTTTTCAAATATAAATTATGTTATTGCAAATTCACTTTCAATTAAACTTAAGTTTGTAAACACACTTTCAACTAAACTTAAGTTTATCAATTACAATCTAAACACACACTAAGTCTTAAATAAACATAAGTTTAAATGAGCAGAGATATATATAATAACTCAGAAGCCATAAACTCAAAATGAGCATAGATATATAATAACTCAAAAGCTATAAATTATAAGTTCATTAAGGTTAATGTCATTACATATAGTATATGACTTATTGTAATCATTAATCTTTTTATTAATTTTTTGAAAAACCTTGTCGTCATTCAAGTTATCCTTTGGCTTCTCATTATAATAATTTGTAAGATGTTTCATTAATCTCTATTTTCTTTTTAGATTCTTAACAAGACCACAAAAATTACATTTAAACTTGATTAACTGTATACAATTGTAAGGAAAAAGCATCATGAGATAAAATGGGAATAATAAAAATGACATTGTTTGCATTGTTTAAAAAATAATTAATCTAGAGTTAGGTTATACTGGTTGAAAAAGTCCTAATTTTACGAGTTGAATTTTTTTTAAACTTAGCCCAAATCACGAATATAAACTAATCGATCATTTATATAAGTTTTTTTTTCAAAATTAATGAATTTGTGAGCTTACTCATGTACAACCTTGGTTTTATCCACTCTAGAACCTATGAAGTTGTGAACCACCACTGAGCAACTGACCTCGTCCCACTGGTCATATGTAATGTTAGCCCTTTTTGTTATGATTTTGAAAAATTTAGGTCCAAAAAGAAAAAAATATACCATATGATATAAGAGAAATTCTTAATTACGTATAGTTTATCACATTATTTTTTGAACATTTAAATTATTATTTAACATATGGTTATCATAAACCTTTTTGTTTTTTTTAAAGCACCATTAACTAATAATTACTTAACCAAAATGAAAAAAAAAAATCAATATATACGGATCTGAATAAAAATAATTCAAATTCTTTGAATATATGATTTAAAGTTTGATTTTAAGATTTATGTGTATGAAATAATACTATATATGCCTGACAGTATTATAAAAGATTAATTTATCATATATTAACTGAGAATATTTGAAGAAAAAAAAAACAATGACAAGAATCTTACAAAATTCACACAAAGTAGTAGTTAAGAAAATTTTTATCTATTACTTTGTACCTAGTCTAAATTTTTTCAACCACTTCTTTAATGTTTTGTGTGATTTGTGAAAACTTTTAAGGTTTTTGTGTGTACATTTATCATTTTCTTGAAAGAAAATGGTTTTCAGATTTGACAGTATCCAATTGTCGGGGGCTAGGAAACAAGGTGCATTCTAATATGCACCTTGAAATTTAAGGTGTATGATACACCTTGTATCCTTATCTATTGATTTGTTATGTAAAAAATATCAATGACTAATATTAAAGATTAGAAATTTGATAAACTAATTTTTTATAATTACAAACTCACCCACCTCTACCTGTATCCTCACCCTACCCCAATCCAGCAGCAGCGACGGAGGAGAGTGCATGGCCAGCGATAGAGGCAGCCTCCAGTTTGTGCTACGACGTTCGACGGGTTCGAGTCTATGCTTGGCCGCCATTATATCCCACCAAATCACCGTTGTCCACCACCCCGTCGCTCGACCTCTGTCCAGCCACCATCAGATCTCGCGAATCACCAAACCATCGCGACTCGGAACCCACAAGCCACCTCTGCTGAAGAAACGACGCCTCCGGTTTCAACCTGTAACCCCACGACGCTCGAGCGAGACTTACAGATCTAGGTGAATGAAGGCTCATGGCCGAAACTTGACAACAGTGGCGAACTGAGCTCGTTTTGGCCAGATCTGGGCTCGATTCGACCAGATCTAAGATCGTGGTTGGGTCTGGTGGTAGATCCATGGTGGTTGTGGTACGTCGACGGTGACGTGAAATCGACAGAGGCGATGCGGAGTTGATTCCATGGAAGGACAAATTGAACGCAGCAGAGGAGTTGAGTTTACAGTCTACAACGACGATTGCCGGCCACGGCGGAGACAGAGGGCACTGACCAAACTGGATTCGAGGTAGGTGGTGGCGGTTGGGGGAAGGACATCGGTTCAGAGGCCGGCCTAAGGACAATGGGGGGGGGGGAGTGGTCGCGGTGGAGTGGTGGTTGCGCCAGTGTCGTCCATGGTGGTTCTGCAAGAAGATAATGAAGGAAAGCCTGAAATGTAATATAACAAAATTTTTAGGTTAAAATATAATAATAAAAAAATTAGATTTGGCTTGGTATCACAAGTCATTTACATGGTGTATCATACACCAAAACATAAGGTGGAGTATAATAGCAACCACTAGGAAACAAACCTCAATAGAAAACAATAAAACATGTCTTACATAACATTGATGGTCCATGGAATGTAAGATACTTGGTTACCAAATTCCGTTGCCTGAGTCATGCTTCACTGAAAATTGAAGTATGTGTTTAAATTAATTTATTTTATATTTAAAATATTTTATAATCAAAATCTTATGGAGATAGTTTTAAAAAAGAAAATGATTTTTTCTTTAAATTTTAAATACAAACATGCTTTAAAATGGGTGGTTGGTGATGTTTAATTTTCCCAATAATAGTTTTTTTTTATATTATTATGAGATTAATTCTTTTGACACAGTTCAAAAGAGATTTTTACCTTAAACATTGAGGTCTTTCTAATAATTGATTTGTCTTTTTTAAAATTTAAATTTTAATCATTTTTCTAAGAATACACTCAGTTTACCACCTTACCCAACCTTTATCAGTAAGTGAAACTTATTATAATCACATAATTAACTTTTACACTGAAAAATTGCCTTTTTTTAGAAAGCTAATTTTTGAACATTTTACTTATAATCATCTCTGTTTAATTTCATACCTCTGAACATTTTTAGCAAATTCACCCCATCACCCGATCAAAGAAGAGTTATATGTCAGTAGTAATTTATTATATAAAAGTAAATATTTTATATAATATAAATAAAATATATTATCTTAAATCACTTTTTAGATGATATATTTCAATATAAAACTAATCAATTAATTATACATATAATTTATTTTTTATTAAATTAAATTTTTGGCCTCAGTATTTTATACTCATTTTTAATTTAGTCTTTATAATTTTTTTCTTTTCAAATCAGTCTTTACACTCATAATTTTTTTTAAAATAGTCACCGTCATTCACTTTTGTTATAACACGATTATAACACCATCAATTGATTAACAAAGTAAGTATTTTTTTATCTAATAGGGACTCACTTAGATGCTCATTTTTTTTAAAACATCAAATGCATGATCTTTCATTCTAGTAGGTGCTTATTTCTTGTGGGTTAGTACTTGTTTGTCTAATAGGTATGCCTTTATTCTAGTATGTGTTTATTTATTTTGAGTAAGTATTTGTTTGTCTAATTGATACTCTTTTAGATGTTCCTTTTAACGTATAGTATGGACTAAATTAATGATATTATAACAAAATTTAACGACAAGGACTATTTTAAAAATATTTATAAGTGTGAGGATTGATTTAAAAAGAAAAAAATATAAGGACTAAATTAAAATAAATGTGAACTATAGGGATTAAAACTTTAATTTAACCTTCATTCTTTTTAGCTAATTCACACACACCATAGATGGTAGATTATAGGTATTTGGTATTCAATCCAATATATTTTTCAGATGCTTTGAACAATACTAGCATTTTGCACCTGTGTAAATCACATAATACTTTAAAAAAATATTAAAATAAATAAGAAAAAAGATACTTAGTCTGAAAATATGACATCACAGTTAGTTCAAATGAAGCTGATTTAGTTATAATTAGTAAAACTCACTCAGAATAACTTTGTTGTTTTCATTAACCAAGTTCTTCCCGTGCTATGATATTCGGGATATGCAACTCTTCCCAATAAATATCTTTTTATATGACCTTCAATGAATAATTAGTTTATATAGTTTCAGCTAATTTCAATTTTTTATTCTATAATTTTTTCTTTTAATAATAATTTTTATGTGTTTACTCATTTGAGTCTTTTATCAACTCATTATTAAGAGTATACCAAGTTAACTTCTAATGTTAAATTATACTAATAAATTAATCTTAGATTGATAGATATTACAATGATAAATAAAAATAAAACATACTAAAATTTGAAATGGTCAATAAATATATAACTAAATGAGACTAAATACATTCAAGGACATTAACATTTTATAACTTATACTTTAGTTTACACAATTTAAATAGACTAAATAAAATAGCATATTAGTTAAATCAACTAATTGACATATAGCTTCTTATATTCTTTAATCTTATTTTCTTTCACAAATTTAATTTATTTTAATATGATACATAACTTTAACTTGACCATTACATTTGTTGCATCAATGCTCCAATTGAGGTCAATTTCTTGCCCTATTTGTCCACATAAACTATCTGAACTCCTACAAAAATTTTAGTCAAAACATCAATGAAACCTTGATGTTATATAATATGGGTTTTGCTCATTTTCATTTAAAGAATTTTACTAAATAAACTTTATTATAAATTTAAACTTTTCAATTCATTTTATATATTAATATGTTTTCATTTATATTTTTAATCCTAGAAAATATGAATATAAAATATTTAAATATTATATATTATAATTATGAATGAAAAAATTTAAAAATACTTAATATTTTTTTAATTTCTTCCTAATAAATTACATTTAATTAATTTTATTATATTTTCATGTAAAATTTTCACTCCCATGTGATATACATATTGAAGTTTTTTAAATAATATAGAATAAATATAATAATTTGAAAGTATAATTAATTAATTTAGTTTTCTAATAATAAATTTTATTTGAATCAATTTTCTTATGGCTTCTTATAAAATATTCAAACTCATGTTGAAATTAATATAATTTTATGTAAAGTTATTAATCTGGTGCAACGTGAATAAAAAATATTTAAATATAAAATAATAACATCACTTTTAATGAGGAGTTATATTTTATTTATTTAATCGAATAAACAATTATCACCATGAAACATGTACTTATTAACTTGAACAATACAAAAGAATTAAATTCTTAACAATTTATAGCTCTCTATTTTCCTATGCTTCATTCAATCTATTGACATATGACTTATTGGATTCTTTAATCTTGTTCTCTTTAGATACAACTATAACTTGTCCATTATATCTACTCTGTCAATACTTTTGTTGAGATCAATTTCTTATCTTATTTGTCCACAAAAACTATCTCAATTCCTAGAAACAATTTCTCTCAAAACATAACGAAACCTTGATGTTATATAATATGAGTTTGTTCAATTGTATTTAAACGATCTTACTAAATAATTTTTATTATAAATTCATACTTTTCAATTGATTTTATCATTTTTCTTGTAAAGTTTGTATTTCATAGATGTAAATATTAATATATTTTCATGTAAAGTTTTCATTCCCATGAAATATAAACATAAGATATTTAGATATTATATATTAAATATATGAATTAAAAAAAATTAATAAATTTTTAGTTTTCTCATAATAAATTATGTTTAATTAATTTTACTATATTTTCATGTAAAATTTTCACTTCCGTGCAATGTACATATTCAAGTTTTTTAAATATTATAGAATGAATATATATATCTGGATAAATATAGTAATTTTATAATATAATTAATTAATTCAGTTTACTAATAAAAAAATTATTTGAATCAATTTTAGTATGATTTCTTATAAAATATGCAAACTCGTGTAAATATTAATATATTTTTAAGTAATGTTATTAATCTAATGCAACATGAATAAAAAATATTTAAATATAAAATAATAACATCACTTTTAATGAGAAATAACTTCTACAATTTGAAAGGATTAAATTTTTAATAATATATGACTCTCTTTTTTTATATGCTTTATACAATGTTAAAATAATTTTAAAAATTTAACACAATATCAAAAGAATCAAAATTTATTTAGAAGATAATCAAGACAAAAAATTCATAAACTTATATTACTTTAAAGTAATAATACAAAAGATATCTAACATAAATTATAAAGAATTTATCTTGAAAATGCAACGATAACAACATTATTATCATAAAGTATATTGAAGTGTTTATAATAATATAAAAATAATACTAATAATGTACATATTCAATAAAATATAAATTTTTAAAATATATAATATTTTAATATTACAATTTGTTAATATTTTAATATTTTTTAAATGTTTTTGTATATAAATTTTTTTAATATTAAATTTTTTTTTTATATTTTAAGTATTTTTAATATTTTAAAATATTAAAATATTTTAAAACTAATTTATAAATATTCAAAAGTAGTGCAAACAACCTTTTTATATAAGAAAAGGACATGTATCCATGTAAATTTTTGAAGGAAGGAGAAGAAAACATGTGTTGAATTTATCTTGTAGTAAAATCTTTGAATTGTATTAATTAATTAATTAATAGTAGAAGTAGATAGTATAATAAATAGTAGATTTTAGTAAATAAGAGGAAAGTTAATAATATTTTTTAATATTTATTTTATTGTTAGTTCATCTTATATATTTAAAAAATATTAATAATACTTATTTTTAAAAAATAATATTAAAAAATATCTAAAAATACGTTACTAATATTTTTATAATAAATAAGTAGTAGATAAAAAAAATAAGTACAAAACTGTGAAATGTGAAAGTGACACTGACATGTGATATCTCTATAGAAGCTACAGTAAAAACTTCAAGTGATGTTACCGCAGATGGTGCAGTAGAAAATTTTTCTGGATTTGTATTATTTAATAAATAGGTATACCGTATATCCAAATTACCTTAAAAAAAGCGATTTTATTTTCGTACATAAAAATATTTAATTTTTTTTATTTTACTCATATATTTATATCGTATATTGTGAGAATATTATAGTTGTATATAGTTTAATTTGATATTTTTTTATATATATAAAAATACGATAAAAGAAAGTTAGACATATTTAATTATAAAAAAAACGTTTCCAAAAAAAAAAAGGTACCAGATGTCTAAACAGTAAAATTATAGCCGTCCGAAATAATCTTGAATACCTATTTTATATCTAAAATTGGTGATTATCCGAAAGCAACTAGATACTATGTACTTTTTCCAAACAAATATATCCAGTTTCTAAATCCTTCTACAAAATTGCTACCTTTATTTGCAATCCAAATATAAAAATGGAAGATACTGATATAAAAGTGCTTAAGGGTGAGGTAAGTGACGGTCGAGTTGGAACCCTAGAAAGATCTAAAGTAGTTAAAAGAAATTGACTTTGTTTCCAACTTATAACAAACAAACAAGGAAAAAAAAAAACAAAAAAGAAGAAGAAGAGAAAATTAACTAGTTGAGCAAAGGATAAATAAATTAGAGGTACAAGTGAGTGGTTTAATTTGAATTTTAGAAAAAAATAAATTCGAATTGATTAAAATTAATTTTATCGATTTGATTTGATTTTTTTATTTTTTTATAGTCAAATCCTAATCGAATCAAACCAAACATTTATGATTTGGTTTGATTTTGATAATTGGATTGATCATTATTTTTTAACACAAAAATTAGTTAAATAATTATATATATAATACAAAAAAATATATATAATGTATCTAAAATTTCAAATAATATTATAACATAGACTAATTTTTACTCTTCTTGATTAAGTAATGAACATTCAATTTCAAGTTGAGTCACATGATCATTGGCCTATTAGTGAGAAAATGTTAAAATAGTGAGATTTTTTATTTATATCAAATCTAAAATGTTAAAATAGTGAGAAAAAAACTTCCTAATAAGCGATAAAAAAATAGAACTATTAGTTAAATATATTCTTTAATAAACACTTGTTTATATAATCACACAACTTTTTATTTATTGATATCTATAGATATTTTTAAAATTAATATAACACCTAAAACAAAATACCTAATAAAATTAATGTAATCCAATTCCTATAAATGTATCATACTAACAGGATAACAATTAATAAAAAATCTTAGTAAAGAAAATAAAAACACATATATCTAATGTCTCTGTACATGCAATAATAATTTAGTTCAGGTGGTTTTTCGAATTTAAAATTCTCAATTCAAGAATCAAACCAATTAAACTCTCATTAGTTCAGATTTTATTCAAACTAATTAAAATACTCAAATTAAATTAACTTAATTAATTCAATTTGAGTTAATTAAATTGATAAAATTATCCAAACTAATTTACACCCTTAAAATAAACCGTGCAATTGATTAGATTAGCACATGGGAGCAACAGGTGCAATTCAACACCAAAACAATCTTATGGTATTTTGCAGCATGTGTACTCAATTATCAGTATCCATGAAAACTCCGACAATTAATTCAAGAGCGCCAACTCCCATTAAAAATGAAACCAATAATGAATGGACAAAAAATAATCATACCCCTTATCTAGTTGTTTTCAAGCGAGACAATATTATGTACCATAATGCACAACTCAACTTTCACTATTTGTCCAACTTTTCTATCTATATATATATGAGAAGAGATTCATTTATATCTAGTATAAATAAAAAAGATTTATATTTAATCTTACATCCTTTAATTATTGTGATCTTGTGGTTATGAAGATAAATGATAATCACAAGATCACAATAAAACAAAAGATATAAATTAATGTAAATTTCTTTTTACTCGCACTAAATATCAATGGATCCTCTCTCTCTCTCTCTCTCTCTCTCTCTCTCTCTCTCTCTCTCTCTCTCTCTCTCTCTCTCTCTCTCTCTCTCTCTCTCTCTATATATATATATATATATATATATATATATATATATATATATATATATATATATCTTGTACCAAAAAATATATAAATATAAATCCACTGTCAAAAAGAAATATTAATTTCTATTTGCTTAAAAATAAGGATAATATATATATAAAATGTATTTGGTAAGAGATGTGTTTATTGTAAGAAGTGAGAGAAGTGAATCTTGATTATTAGATTTTACATGAATGGTCAAGATTAGAATATAAATATATGTGATTTTTTTAAGTGATTACATGATATTTAAGTAACTTTTAATCTTGAGTGTTTATATATAATTATATGATTAAAATTTACTTTTCTCACTCTCTCATAATAAAAACTTCTCTCACACACTCTCTGTCTCTCTCTCATATATATATATATATATATATATTAGGTGCCAACTTTTATGTCTTTTAGGGAGAATCATAAAGATTTGCCTTAATGTAGAGTTTTAGTTTGAATGAGAAGTTTTAGGTTTAATGTACGTTGATACTTGATACTAGGTGTTGTTTAAGATAAACCCAGTCAGTTTAAGTCCATCGATGGTCTATCAAATGTAAGTCATTGGATTAATAGAAAAATAGATTAATAGTTGATATAGATGACTTGCAATTTGAATTTGATTAGGAGGTATTAAGAAGAAATCAACCCACCTTTTAGATTCGTTCACCATCGCCAACAACCACTACTTCGCCTGGCCGTCCACCACCACCCCTCAAACCACTAAGTGGCTACATCTGCAAGTTGCGGATTCTAAGGGAGAAAGTTTTTTTACCAAACTGTCATTGATGACAAAACAATTTATCAAAATGTCACTTTTTTTAAACTATTTATCAAAATATCACTCTTTTAAAATTATATACCAAACGACCACTCTTTTGTCCAACGTGATATTTTTTAATAATTTTTAGTCCACGTAACATGCGCTAAATAAAGTGGCGCATCCACGTGGAAAACGCCAACAAAGTTGGCGTAATCCATGTGGATGTGGCACCCTGTTTGATGCATCCTACGTGGACACCCCATCCTACATAACGTTTTTTACGTGCATGCGCCATGTAGGATGACATTTTTTAGTTAAAAACACCAACACCTTTAGCATTTTGAATGCTACTTTGACCTTAAAAAATTGATTACTACGTTGGTTGAGAAATTACGCCCAAAGACACATATATTTCACATGCCTACTAGAGAGTGTACCATAATGTTAGAAGACATCAGTATTAATCAGCTTATTTATAGGCCAAGTGTTTATTTTTGATCTGTAAAGTAGTCGGTGTGAGACTTTGGTATTGGTAAGACAAAGCAACTAAGTAAGGTACCTTTATTCGATGTGAGACTTTGGTGTCGGCAAGGTAAAACAACTAAGTTAGGCAATAAGATACTTTTGCTCAATGTGAGACTTTAGTATTGGCAAGACAAAGCTTTGAGTGCACTCACGCTTGATCTCGGGCCTTTTAACCTTTGAATGTAGTTTTGTTTTTTAAGATTTGTGTTTTAGTTACTTAAACTAAAAAAAAAACATAGAGATAGATGAGTGGATTGAATTGTGATAATGCAAGGGCAGGGAGGAAGAGGATTGAATTGTCAATTACAAACATATGTCAGTTGAAATGTAACACAAATTGTAGTTTAAAAATTAGAATTCACTATAAGCAAGAGATAGCAAGAGTCATTATTAGAGAAGTGCAAGAGGCGAATCAGTGTAGCAAACTGTACATTGCTATTTATAAGAAATAAGATTGAAGGGGTGGAATACAAGCGTACCTTGGTGGTGATGTCAACCATTCTCTTAAAAGAAGAAAACTAGAAAATTGTTAACTCTTGGGTAAAAGAACAAAATTAAAGGACAACAGTAGCATGATAACATAACATGATCAATTAAAACACTAAGTCTCCAGACACAGTTTTTCTTTTGGGTTGTAGAACTCAAGCTCCTTTACGTTCCATTCTCCTTTTTCTATGTGTTTTTTTTAATTTAAGTAACTATAACACAAATCTTAAAAAGCACAATTACATTCAAAGGTTAAAAGACTCGAGGTCAAGCGTGAGTGCACTCAAAGTTTTGCCTTGCCAACACCAAAGTCTTATGTTGAACAAAGGTATCTTGTTGCCTTACTTAGTTGTTTTGTCTTACCAACACCAAAGTCTCACATCGACTACTTTACGGATCATAAGCAAACACTTGACCTATAAATAAGTTAATTGATATTGTGTCTTCCAATGTTATGATGCACTCTCTAGTAGGCATGTGAAATATATGTGTCTCTGGGTGTCATTTATCAATCAATGTGGTAATCAATGTTTTAAGGTCAGAATAGCATTCAAAACGCCAAATGTGTTAGCGTTTTTAACTAAAAAATGGCATCCTACATGGCACATTCAAGTAAAAAACGTCATGTAAGATAGCATGTCCACGTAGGATGCGCTATCTTGTTTAGCACATTCTACGTAGACTAGAAATTATTAAAAAATATCACGTTAGACAAAAATGTGACAGTTTGACGTATAATTTCAAAAGAGTGATATTTTGATAAATAATTTTAAAAAAGTGACATTTTGATAAATAGTTTTGCCATCAAGAACAGTTTGGTAAAAAAGCCAAGGTAGAGAGAACTAAGATTTGTTCACCACCGCTCCTCAAATTAAGATATGCAAATTGACCGTCCATCATCGCTCCTCACCACGCTCCTCATGGATAGATCTGTTCAATTCGCTTCTTCTCTGCCGAAGCTTTGTCGGACCTTAGGTCTTTGGTCGACGTCATGGGGTTGGACATTGCTGGAGTCGTGGTGAGGAACAAGGAAGACAGATCTGAAAAGAGGTAGCTGCAATCAACCACTGTGTCTTCTCAACATCTCCGCTCTCTCCTCAGCATCTTTGCAAGTTAGGGGTTCTAAGAGAAAGAGTAAGAGAAAGAGAACTGAGTAGGTTGAGAAGTGGGTCGGCGCCACCCACTGTGGAAGGGTCGTTAACGATAGTTGGAGAGTTGTTTGATGCTCCAGTTAACGGTGACAGTATGTCTTGACAGATTCTGATTACAGAGGCGATGAATTATGTTCCGAGTACTGATCGAGACCTAAATCGGGCAGAGGTGGGCTTACTGGAAATCTATGAAAGAACCACAATAAGACCAGGCTATCCAGGTAGATAAGCAGAATGATTAGAAAGTTTGATTGCTTAGAGTGTTTGGATAAGAAAGGAACATGTCTGGCCCAGGCTTCTAGGCCAACTAATATAGAAGTCCGAAAATTGGCTCATTAGATTCTTACCGTTCAAGTCATTAGGGTCTTTGACTGTTACGATTATATTATACTCGATTTGAATGACGCGAAGCCATTTCTGAACGTTGGCCATCAAAGGCCTATGATCGTTGGTGACAAAGCACGTGATGAAAAGGATCAACAACTCTGGTTAACCCTGGTGGGATTTTGAAACAGGGACTTCCCATCATAATTTGTCGTCAAGTCGATCCAATTAGATCTATTTCAATTATAGAGCCTAATATCGATTTGGGACAACCCAAAACCGAGCTCATTAGTAGCCCGATGATAATTAGGCCAGAACAAGTTCAATGCTCTAGTGAAATATATATATATTTTTTTGTGAAAAAAAAACCTACCAAAAACAAATTAACTGGATCCATTTGATAGATCCTAATTGACTAGATCTATTTTGAAGAGGACCATAGCAATATAGCTTAATTATAAAATTCAAACATAAGAGGTCTAGGTCTTGAAGGCCGCCACTCAGTAAAGGTAGATAAGTTATATGTGTCATTAATTAGAAATAGTATATATTTCTTTATATATTTTATTTATTATTATTTATTATATATATATTTTTTATTATTTTTTATTAAATTTAACATTTAAAAAATATTAATAATATTTACACCTTTAAAAAAAATATAGGATGATTTTTTTTCTTAATTAGTTGTATAATGGAAATCCAATTCTTCATCCGTGAGGCAAGACCAAGGCCAAACAAGACGATAAATACTCATAATGGATACGTGTCATATACTTGTTGATATTAGACAAAGTCCAAGAACATGTTAAGGGGTGATTGACTTTGTGATGCATTCGTTCGTTCATTCATTCATTGATTTATTTATTAATTTTAAGTGTTGTCTATTTATTCTATTAATGACTGTGAAAGACAATGTACCAGACCTATATCAGACCTAGTGCGTATAATGAAATGATTTGTCCAGTGGAAGATAAGATTGCTCATCTTTCAGCATTCCCTTTATATCCGCCTTGTAAGAGCACATTTCCTCTGCTGTTACGTGGACTCATTTATGGCTTTATTGCATTTTGAATATACCTTTTAGGTAAGAGAATTTTTTTTTTACTTAAAGTGTGAATAATTTATAGATTTATTTTTATCATATGTTGAAATTTACTTTTATTTAAAAGAATGAATATGATAATAATCAAATTTTTAACCATTTCGTCATAGAAATTATGATATAATATCATTTAAGGCCACAGGACTTACTAGGTTGAAATAATATGTTGGTTGGTTCTTCTCTTAGTTTTGTTTTAATTCTACAAAATTACATTCGTAACCCATTAGAAGAAAAAAAAAATGACTTTTGTAAATATTTAAGATTTTTAAATTTGTTATATAACTATTTTGATGAGTATATGGTGGGATCATGAAAAATAATTGAACACATAAGTTTTCATTAAAAATGATATGTAACCTAAAATTGTGAAAAAATATTAAAGCACAAACTTTATAACCAGAGAACAATTTATTCTAGAAAAAAAATACGATCAAGAATAACATATATATATATATATATATATATATATATATATATCTAGAGAATGTAATGAGAAAAGTTTTTATTATGAGAAGGTGATAGAATAAATCTTGTGACCATATAATTATACATGATGGTCGAAGATTAAAAATTACTTAAAGGTCGTGTACCATGAAACAAAAAAGTCACATTCATTTATGTTATAATCTTGATCATTCATGTAAGATCTAATGGTCGATATTTACTCTCTTACTTTTTACAATAAATATTTCTCTCATTAGAATAAAATCATATATATATATATATATATATATATATATATATATATATATAAATGTGTGTGTGTGTGTGTGTGTGTGTGTGTGTGTATTAAAGGAGATGAAACATATCTATATACTATGTTCATTGTGACATTTATATTAAATGACTAGAATAATTAATCATAACAAATATATATACATAAGAGATGTAGGTTTAGTAAAAAATAAAGGAAGAATATATTATTAAGGGTTCGTATTAAGTGGTAATGTTTTAATCAAACAGGATCATTAAAAAATATTTTGATAACTTATAATCGAATTATAAATTAACAATAATTCTTTTAACAGTTTTATTTTATTTTGTTTTTTATTTATTTTTAATAAATTTAAGTATTTCAGGTGAATATTGATTTTGTTACTATTGTCACTAATTAAAACAAACAATAAATTAGAATAATGCTATATCTACATATAAAGTAGCAATGTTAGAATAAAGAAATCGATGTATATCAGAACGAACAATTTAGTAAAATAAAAATAATCAATCAAAGATAATGCTAAGAAAATTAAAATATTGAATTTCATAAGAAAAAAAATAAAATAGAATAATATTATTAAAATGATTCTTATAAATTTAGGAATTACGGGAAAAAGACACTAGAAAGTTTCGTGTGGAATTATAATATATCAAATCTTTTTTATTCATAATTTCTTCAAATTATAATATTTTAACATATAAAATAATAATTTTCCCCTAAAATTTCATATATCTTTTTTTTTTTCGCTTAAATATATTTCAAGCATGTTTCTATTATAATAATAATAATAATAATAATAATAATAATTATATTATTATTATTATTATTATTATTATTGTTTCTAATTTTTTTCCAAAGCTATAAGCTAATTGGAAATATTAATCATCCTATTTATTACCTTGCTTTTTATTTCTTTAGATAAAAAAGAACTAGAAACAATTTTTTATTTTCATTTGCACAATAATTTGTTTATAGTTCAAATTTCAAATATAAATATATTACAGATAAATATATAGAATTTAATATTTTAACCAATTTCAAATTTCAGTGATACATGAAAGCCAAAAAAACTTAAATGAAAAATTCTTGCAAAAAAAAGGAGATTTGACACTAATTTAATAGAGTACAACTTGCCAAAAAAAAAATGACTTAGCGTCAATTTGAAAGAATTTGATATGCTATAAAAATTCATGTGGTAACATTATGGGGAAGGGAAGACACACAACGTTTTAATGATTTTTCACGCACATTAAGAGAGTCATGATAAGAGAATTACACCCTAACAAAGACACAGGAAAATGGAGAGGAGGAAGGTTTGCAAAAAGAAAAGACCAAGACCCACATATATAGGGAGTAGAAAATATATCCTTAACAAGCATTTCTCTTGAGATAGATACTAGAGAAATAAAGGGCAAGACTCCT
The DNA here is from genome assembly GCA_029884605.1 of Ormosia emarginata. Lineage (NCBI taxonomy): Eukaryota > Viridiplantae > Streptophyta > Magnoliopsida > Fabales > Fabaceae > Ormosia > Ormosia emarginata. The sequence goes on along the minus strand of JAQQTP010000064.1, from coordinate 20,387,256 downwards.
TTGAAAAAGTTTCCTCCAAATTCCTACGCTCTGGTAAATTTATCTAAAGTCTGTTCAAAAGTTTGATATTTTCTTTCATGACTAGCATATTGTCTAAATTGTATCCACATAGTTGAATATGTTAATGTTTTGATGCCGTGTTAGAAACCTTCATGTACGCGCAAACTTTTATTTTGCCATATCACCTAAAACAAACCCATATTTTTAGTATGTTATTTAGTTTTAATGTTTATTAAAATATGCAAGAATGTTGTGAAAGCTCTATATATGACTATTGATAAACAAAAAATAATGGATATGCAATCGGTGAATGAGTTACTTGTAACAATGTTATTGCAGCTACTATATTGTAAAAACTTAGCCTTGCAATTAACATAATGATATTGAGGTTCACATTTATAGCTATTTATTTAACATTTACGCTCACAAAGTTGTCGATTTTACTTGGCAGTGATTGACCAATGTCATCACGCTAGACGAAATTGCACATGTCAAATATTGGTCATAAATTTTATGTTTTTCTATTTGGTTTAACTTTTTATTTATCATTTGGGCATCAAGATCAATGTCTCCCTTCTTTCTCTTTGTATATAGGATTGTTAGTTCTAAGAGTGGAAGATGCATGTGAACATTATATGTAACCAATATGACCTTATGTTGTGTTTGTGCAATTCTATGATACTCATTAACATGATGATGTCATACTTTCTTCCTTTGTAATTGATGGGGATGATCAAAATAGATTTTTTACTATTCTAACAAAATACAATGCCAACTATTAACATGTTTAAATTAGTTATATTTTTCTTTTGAACATATTTTTTAAAAAATGTATCATTTATTTTTATTGTTTTTTTTCTATAAAGCTTGTCAACAAAATTTGAAAAAGAAATATATTAGATCTTTAGGGATTTGATGGAAAATGTTGGATAGGTAGATTGGTAAATAACAAGAAGTCAAATAAATTTAAATTGGGTATGATTTATTGTTCTGTAGGTGTTATAATTTATGTGCATCATTCATATCTTATCTGATCATGTTGAGGCTTGTTGTCGTGCTTTATAATATGCAATGCCTGCCTAGGAGAATGGGAAATGTAACACCCTAATACCGGTAACCTAGTATATCAAAATATATTTGGATAAGTAGTATTAATTATGCTACTTCTAACTTAACATTGTACTAATCCATATCATTTAAACAAATAATAATGGAGAGCCTTGCAGAAAACTAAAAGTTATACATATAACCTTGCCACTAAAGGGCTCATTGTATACATAACTTCCTGAATAAACTAAAAACCTGTAAATAAATACAAGCTTTAAACTAGGAAGCATAAAAACTATCTTTGTCTTCATACTTCTTCTTCTTGCCTTTGGATGAACTTCCACCTGGATTTACATGGCAACAAACGGGGTGAGAAATCACATTTCTCAGTATAAGTATACCAAAACCAACAGTTTAAACATTCACCATGAATAAACCCTACTGAACTAATACTTCCTGCTTAAGAAATAATTACAACTCTCTCTTTATGTAACGTTCTTTAATAAACTATACTTCTGTTCTGATAGCCGAAAACACGATGATATCAAACAACCGCCCATACAATCATTTGAAATCATCGACCAGACAACCGCCTATAAAGCTGTCACTGATAGCACAGAGTAACACATACACAATAATCACATAAATATATTCAACCAAACAAAATATTAAATAATGCAATGATGGAATGGTGTATGTTTATGTTCAAAGAAAAGTGTATGTTAGTATAGGTGCAATGTCATGAATACTTAACTATTCTCCCTAAGCGCAGAGGAATTCTGCCATGATAACGTGTGACCCCTTATAGCCTACTTTTAGGAATGAAGTTTGTTACCATAACACCTGACCTCCTACATCCCTAGGCACAGAGGAATTCTGCCATAATAACATGTGACCCCTTATAGCCTACTGTTTAGGAACGAAGTCTGTTATCACAACATATGACCTCCTACACCCGTAGATCACCAAGTAATCTACCTTAACTAGGTGGATATCGCCACCAAAACTAAGTGGATGCCTCCACTACCTGTTCTCTAGGGATTAGCAAGCATATGTGAAGTGTGATGTGTGTGTAAATGCGGAGTTATGTCCTAACTCTAACATAACCGCCACATGATCTCATACTAAGTCCATCTTGCATTACTAACTCCGCATCTTCTTTGTCGGAGCATTTCATGCACTACGGCATTGAACCAATGCCAACTAGACTTAGTACACTGCTATCTTTGCATTACTAACTCTCTTTCACTCTTTGAGAGCTCTTCATGCACTATGGCATTCACCCTTGCTAGCTAGGGTCTATGACACTTAACTTTTGCCAACTCGGCACCTTGACCCTTAACTCTTGCCACTTAGACACTATGACACTCTACTATTGCCAACTGGCATCTTGGCCCTTAACTCTTGCCACTTAGGCACTATAACACTCTACTATTGCCAACTCGACACTTAAATTTCTTATCATATCTCTTGTGACATCTGTACAACTTTAAGTTGCTTAAGAAACTAAACTATTGATATATGGTAATCCATGTCTAATGGATGCACAACTTTTGTTTTATCCTTACTTGTATGTCACTAGGTTTTTTTCATCTAAGAAATACCCTATCTAGTGTCTCAACACACTCTACTAGGCATAACCAAAGGGTTCCATCCCCTAGGGAAGTCAAAACATCCAAAAATAACATTTTGGAGCTTCAGGATCTCACGCCGCGGTACAAAACTTTTCACGTCGCGGCACCCAACTCTCGAGTGCAACTTCTGGGCAGAAAACTACCCCACGCCGCGAAATGCTCACGTCTCGGTCCACGCCACGGCGTGACATGCAGAACACAGATTCTGCAGAATTCTGCAGAAACCGTGGTACTATTCCATTAATTTTTCTCTTAGATTTTGGTCATTTCTATCCAATCACTCGGTGATTCTGAATCCCTAATTAGCTCTTTAACACATAAGAAACATAAAACGCCAACTTAAACCTCTTAATTTGGATTATGGATGAAAAACTCTCATACTTTAACCTAAACCCCTCTTTGGGTATTTAGGATATAAAAAAGAATAGCTTTTATTTCTGATTCAAATTCCTTACATGAACAAGTCATAAACCTCATTTATAACTCATCCAAACAAGAAAAACACCTACAACATCTCTAGAACTTAAAATGACACATTAAACCTCAAAGGCCTAACATGGAAAGATGAGAAAAAAGATGAAGTTAGAGCTCAAGAACCCCTACCTATTGTCTTGGATGATCAATCTTCAAGCTCTATGCTTTTATCTTGATCTTCCCTTGGTCTTCCTTCTTTCCCCCTTTTCTTTCTCTCCTTTCTTCCTTCGGTTTCTCTCTTCTCCTTTCTCTCCTTTTTCTTTCTTTTCTTTCTTCTATTTTTGGTTTCTGCCGAGAGTAGCACTTTGCTACTTATAGCAAAATTCTCATACTGCTAAGAACACTTAGATTCCTCCAAATCCAGTATTCTAACTTCCAACAGACTCGAAATAAATCCTAAAATTCATTAAAAATCATGTTGTACTTTTTCTCTATTTTTACATAACTGCTGGGGGTCAATCCGGTATTAAAATGCACAACCAGTATGCCTAAAAATACCAAATCAATTCCGATTACTCTGAAACTTTAACTACACCTTACTTAACTCATTTGTGACCTAGAAACAAATTATTTAAACTTGTTTCCCCTCAAATAGCAGTTTATGCTATTCTCTGAGTCATTTTAGGCTACTTTTCACACTTAGAATTGTAACAAAGTGCCTAAACTAACTCAGTTTGTCACAAAACTTCACTGACATATCAAACAAATCATATGCTACCTTTGTACACATATAAAAGTCTAATATGTTTTTCCAGGATGTTACAGGAAACAAGAGAAGAAAATGAGTGAGTTATATAGTCTTAGAATATCTAAATTTTGTAACATGTTTACTTTGTTGCAATAAGATTATATACATGATCAAATGCTTATAGAAGGTTTCTTACTTTTTTACTCCTTGATCTATTAATAGGTAGGGAAGATTCTTCATGTCTTCAATCATATAAAGGGTATTGACCTTGATATGGACAAATTCTACTAGATGATTGTGTGATTGCGATTGATTTCATAAAATGCATGCATGAGAGAGTTTGAGGAGCTAAGCAATAAAGATCTTGACTTTACTTGTGGAAAAGAGAAATCTTTCAAAAGGAAAACAAAGATTATGTCATAACAAGAGATTTATAATGTAAGAAGTTTGAAGAGATACTCAACTTATATTTCAATTTTCAAGGATTAATAGTCAAGCAATGACAAAACTTTTCATACAATTACTAATGTATATTACTTTGATTGTAGAAAGGAACAAGGTTGGAAACACTTAAAAGCTCTTAACAAAACATAGTAGATAAGTTCAAGATCGTCTAGGTCAATGGTTTGCAAGCAGATTTTAGATTCAAGTCATTTGATTCTCAATTATTCATAGGAGAGTGCCATAGGTACTAGGATAATTGTGAGTTTCTTACAAAAATTGCTTGATTAGAAGAGAGAGAGAGAGAGAGAGAGAGAGATAAACATATCATTAAAGTATTCTATAGTAAGTGAAGATAGAGTCACACTACTATATTTAAATGAAAAATTATTTATATATTATTTTTCCAAACTAAAAGTCATATGTTTTATTGGTGTGCTAATATTTTTTATATTTTATATATGTTTAATACTTTTATATTTTATATATATTTTGATAATTTTTTATTGGTGTGTTAGTTTTTTTTATATATTTTATATATGTTTAACTAATTTTATAATTGTAATTAATCTTAATAAATATTTATTACTTGTTTAAAAGTATTTATCAGCCATTTTTAATATGAAATTATTAAAATACTTATTTAAAATTAATTAGATAATTTGAATTATTCATAAATTTTTTACTACTTTTATTATCTTGTGTATCACATAAGTACAAATGCTAGTTTTAACAAAAATTAATGCTAACAAAATTCAAAACTTGAATTAATAAGAATAAATAAAAGATAAAATATAATAATACTATTGAAAGAATTATTATAAATTTTGGAGTCATAGAATGGAAAAAGTAATACATATCAGTAATAGAAATTTAATAAATAAAAATAATTGATCAAGGATAATAGTAACAAAATTACAAACAAATTTAATAAGATGAAATTAAAACAAGTAAGATGGTGTTACTTAAAGGGTTACTCATATGTTCGAACCACACATTGAATAAAATATGGGAACTAATAATATCATATATTAGAAAATAGTGTTAGAGAAATAAGAATAAAATAATAATACTTATTTTAATAAGAATACTTAAAGGATTACTCATATGCTCAAACCATATGCCTCGTGATTTTGTTTGTTATATATTATTTTGCTTATGTGTGTTGGATCTTATTCATATTTACAAATGATTTGTAGTGCTCATTCTTTATAAATATTTTTCATATTTAAGATTTTTTTTTTTGTAAAATTTCATATTTAAAATTAATCTTAACAAATTAAATTTAATAAGAAGAATAAAAAATAAAGTAGGTTAATGCTATTAAAATAATTTGTTTAAATTCAAGGTTCGATTGAGATTGAGATAATCAAGAAATAAGAATAAAATAAAAAAATAAAATATAACAACAATCATTTAAATAAAATGTAATTGATTCAATGATAATGATAGTGTTAACAAAACTAATACTAGTCTTAAGAACGTATATTTCATAAGAAGAAATAAAAATAAAATATGATAATGTTATTTAAATGATTCATATAAATTTATAATTTAACTGATAGTGGGATACCCATATCATTGATCTATAAATTTAGTAAAACATGAGAGCTCATAATATCTTATATATCTTATATTAGAGAAAAGATAAAACTCTTAATCGAGTCTTGGAGAAATAACTTAATTGAACCACATTAGTTATGTTTGGATTGATGAAAATGAGGAGAATGAACTCGAATGAGATTGAATGACACTAGTTATCATTGTTTGAATTTATTAAATTAGAATAGAATGGAACCTTTCATCTCATTCCATTTAATCTTTTATTTTTCTTTCGTCTCAATTTGAGGATATAAAATAGAATCAAATTATTATCTATTTTGTCATTTTTTTTACTTCCTAAATAATGAAATATTTTTTTTTATTTTATCATAAACTATCCAAATAATAATATGATAATTTTATTTCATTCAATATCACTATATTCAATTTAATCCGTCGTTAGATATTCAAACATAAGCAATATATAATTTCATTCATATATATTGTATTCACAATTAATTTGTAGTACTCCTTTTATCTGTATATATAAGAACAAATAAAATATAATTAATGATTAACTTATAAGAACTTAAATTTAACAAATTTTATTTCTCAAAGCCCAACCAAATACTATTCAAGGTAGTTATATAACAAAATAAAAATGTGAATATTGACAAAATCATAAGATTTTTCACTTTTCATGTACGAGTTACAAATCTATAAAAATAAAATATGATGAAGTTATTGAAAGGATTTCTCTTAATTTAAGATTCAATTGTGAGCTGTCAAAATTTATATGTTCAATTATTTCTCAGCATCTTACTAAAATACCCTTCAAAATAGTTATATAACAAATTAAAATATGTGAATATTGACAAAAGTTATAATTTTTTTATTTTACAATGCACGGGGTCTAGTTTACATATATAAAAAAAGATTTTTGACCCAAATAATGTCCTTGTGCAATTAAGCTAATTAGTACACTTTTAAAGTGTATGAGTGAATAACAATAACCACTAAAAAAATAATAATTTTAATGCTAATGATTTTGTAAATTAGTGACACTTTGATATTTTTAGAAACAACTTCAGTGAATCTTATTACTTATATTTAATGTTTAACTCATCTTCACTTATTTTTCGTTTTTAAAACTTTCATATAATTAAAAAATAAAAAAATAGAAACTACTAAATAAAAATGTATAATTAAAAATTCATTTTTTTTCGTTTTACCTCCCTTCATGAATGCATCCTGTAATTTTTTTTTTTTTAAAGTCTTTGACTAGAACATCACGCATTATTATGATATTAATTTTGTAAGATGGTTGTGACTTGTTACTAAACAGAAAACTCTTCCATTAAGTATATATTCTAAGGTTCAAATTTTAATCCTGCTATTAACAACGTGACTTACTCTTCCTACCACGTGCCAAGCGGTAACCCTTATTTGCAGGAGCGGAATTATAATATTTTGAATTAGAATGCTAAATATACCTTCACTCATATGTATACTAAAAAAATTTAAAAGAGGGGGTTAAATTTATATTTTAAGGGAGGCTTATGACAAAAATTATATAAAATACTTAATGAGAATTTTTTAGTTTGAGGGTGATGCTCTTAGTAGTTCTGCACCTACTTATTTGGGATGTATTTAGTATTTTGGTAGATTAAATTTTCCTAAAGAACTAACATTATTAATCTGTTAGATCAAATATTTATCATTAAGTCAAAAATTATAACTATCAGTAAGATTGTAAGAATGTAATTTTATTTTTTAAAAATTTCTCAAAATCGCATTTAGTTTGAAGAATTACACTATTATAAGTGTTATGAGTCCAAATTAAACCCATCGAATCTTAAGAAAGATGTTGAGTAAATAAAGCCAACATTCTCCCTCATGTCAGTGTTAACTCGAGGAATTTGAACTCATAATCTTATTCTAATATTACTTGTTAAATCAAACGTTTATTAATAAATTAAAAATTATAATTATTGATAAGAGTACAACTTTATTTTCTTACAATTTTTCAAATTCATCTAATTTAAGGAGTTGCATCCATTGTAGATGTTATAAACCAGAATGTTAAGTTAATCAAATATTAAGATATACACGGACAAAATACAGCCAACATGCTTTAGTCGCTCGTAACCAATGACAGATCCACGTTATAAGATATGGCGGCATATGCCCCCGTTGAGATTTAAATTAAATTTGTATTATATGTATAAATATTAATCTATTCCTCTCATTATATTATCTTACTTGTCTATTGTCTACTTATAAGTGATTGTAAAAAATAATAATAACTCAACTCATTAAATTATTTTTCTTCTTGTAATAATTCTTACTGTTTTGATTTGATATAATTTTTTAAAATCTGAAAACAAAAAAAAATAGACTTGTAGAATATATATTAAATGTTATTTTTGAAGATTTTAAATTTTCAATTTAAATAATTTATGTTATAAATATCATAAAAAACATATACACAATATACAAAAGACTTTTTATTATTTATATTTTTAATAATAATATATAATATTAAATATAAATATTTATTTTTTTAATATATATACTTTGTTATCATTTATTAAGATTTTTGGATTTGTCACTTTCGTTAGGGATGTCAAAATAGGTCAAGTCCGATGGGTCGGCCCGAATAGTCCTACAAAATAGACAGGTTGGACTAGTAAAATGTCAACTCAAAACTTACATCGTCCGAATGAAATTTGAGCTCGAATGGGTCAATGTACCATTTCTTTTTAACACTACATAAGGTTAAATGGTTTGAAATTTGGATCATAAAATGTCACCAAAATTTATATGGCCCGAATGGGCCGACCCGAAAAATGGCCCGAGTCCGAATGGGCTAGCCCGACCCAGCCTATTTTGACACCCCTACTGCTCGTAACGTAAGTTCAGCTTTAGCGTTTACTCATTTTGTTGCTCAATGTAGTAAATTAATGATACAGGTGTGCAGTGGCTTCGTATATATCACAGGATTTTGAAATAATTACTTTAAGGATATTTATTAAAAAAATCTAAAATTAAAATTTTTATTATTTTGGACTGTAGTCCAGGGTTCTATCTGAAAGGATCGACTCGATACATGAACTACCGAACTCCTCCATAAGCATCCCGGCTAAGGCCTTATAACCTCGGTCCACGGCATCGGACTCTAACGACAATCAGACCTATACAGATTCCTATAACTGCCTACAATAAGGATTGGCCATTAAGGAGACATCCCTGACAAATCAGAGACGGACTTCAACAATCGTGGGATAGTCCCGACAGGTCAGAGACGGACCTCAACGATCATGGGCTGAAACCTCTGTTAAGGCACGATCCTAATGTACCTTCGTCCTACACGGATTGCATAAGAATTCCAATCACGCTCTCTATATATACCAAGCTAAGTTACCCTAATAAGATATCTGTTATTCCATTGTATAACACCTACTTGTGTATTGCCTGACTTGAGCGTTGGAGTCCCATTACAGGTACCCACCCCCCTGATTCCATACGCTTGGCTGCAGTTGCGCAAGGAGGAAACCACCATACACGTGCCTATCTCAGGTACCTTCTGAATCCACTTCAGAACATTAGCGCCGTCTGTGGGAATCTGATAAACTTCCATTCCCGCGTTAACCATGGTGAGCACAAGACACAACCAGAGGAAGGAAGCACTGCGCATACTGCCCCTGGCCAAATACAGGGCCCAGCAGCACAACGCGACCCTCCTTCCGTCACACCACCAGAAACCTCCATTGCTAGAAGCAGGCTCGCTATGGTGGAAACTCTCAACGATGGACACGAGACTTCAACCTCTGCTAAAAACCCTGCTCCATCTCGAAGGGTTTCAATCTGTAACAGACTTGTCTTTCCTTATGATGGAGCTAACAATACAAACCATGGAGTAAACCATGGAGTTAGGATCCCTGTGCATGCTCGCTTGGGAACCTCCCACGACAACGTGAACCATGCGTCTCACTATGAAGACAATGTCGAATCTGAAACAACGAAGAATGGCCTTCGAGAGTTGTTGCGTCAACAAATAACGCTCATCGAGGGTCAATGGCGTCAGTTGGAAGAACAACGTCGTCGGTTAGAGAACCTTAAAAGATCGGTGAGGACGAACAACGACAACGAAGAGCGGGATATAACTCGTAATGAACACACCGTCCAGCATGCTAGCGCCGGGGTTTATGGACACTATAACCCGGTCCCCGTTCGTGAATAACAATTCTCGGATGCTCTAATGGCGTATAGGGTTCCGAGGAACTTCAAGCCTCCGAGCAACTTGGAGGCCTATGATGGAACTACGGATCTCTAGGAGCACCTGGACGCTTACATTCAGTCCATGCAGCTCTACGGATACACCCTGGAGCTACTATACCGAGCTTTTCCCCTCTTTCTAAAGAAGGACGCCCTCCGTTGGTTTGTCACCTTAGGAACAAAAATCACTGGATGGGAAGACCTGACGCAACGTTTCTTGCAACACTACACCACAGCAAAGGAACGATCGAAGTCGATTGACTCCCTTTCTGGGATCCGCCAGGGAAGTTCTGAATCCTTGCGCGAGTATGTCAAAAGGTTCAATCAGGCCTGTGTGGGCATTGAAAACCTGGACGATAGGATAGCCCTCCATTACGCCAGAAACGGACTCCGAACTGACTCGGGCTTCTTCATGTCTTTGGCAAAAAAGAAGTCGACGAGCTTAGATGAGTTTCACTTACGAGCGGACAAGTACGTTGAGCTGGAAGAAGTTACCAGGGCCAAAGAGAATCTGGAGAAAGGCGAACCGGTCCACCAGAAAAAGAACCACAACTCCAACCAACCCCGTGACTCATCCAAGAGTGAACGGTATCGGCCTAAGTATTCTGAATATACTTCTTTGAACACCCCTCGAGAGACAATCTTGAAGGAGGTCCTTTAAACCTAGTTCCAGGATATCAAGAGGCCACCACCCGTAAAGAAGCAATTCTAGAGAGACCATTCGAAACATTACAGGTGGCACAAGAGCTATGACCACGAGATGGAAGATTGTTACTAACTCCGGGATGTTATCGAGTCCTTGATCAAGGAGAGACGATTGCAAAAGTATATCAGCGGTCTCCGAGGAGGAGAAAATCGCGGTAGGCGCAGGGATCGGAGACGAAGCCGCAGCCCCCGACGAAGCCCAAACCAGCGCCCAAAACGAAGCCGGAGTCCTGCCAGAAGATCTCAGACCCCGCCACGCAACAATATTGAAAGCAGGCAGGACGAGGAATGAGATACTCAAGGTGGGGTTAACAGGAAAGACAGACTCGTCAGTACCATCTCAGGGGGATTTGCAGGGAGCGGTCCGTCTAACAATTCTCAGAAAAAGGCACTCCAGACAACGGTCTTAAGCGTATTTGGTTCTTCTTCGCGAAGACCCCATGTTGAGAACAAGGGCGCGCCATCCATCTCCTTCTCCGATAAGGACTACGGTGACATTATCCAAGATCATGATGACCCTCTGGTTATATCCGGAATAATCTCTAATGCCGAAGTTTGTCGTATCTTTGTAAATCAGGGGAGTTCAGCAGACATCATGTTTATGGATGCCTTCGAAAGACTTGAGTTCCCTCTGTCTGTACTTACACTGTATGAAGGTGAGCTGACCGGTTTCTCCAGGGAAAAAGTTACCCCGGTTGGTTACTTTGAAACTTTCTTGACCCTGGGTAACAACGACACCTACAAAACGATAAAGGTGAGATTTTTGGTCGTGAATTGTCCCTTGGCTTACAACATCATCCTGAGCCGTCCTACGCTAAATAACAGCCTCGCTGTAATCTCTACCGCCCACCAGGCCATGAAGTTCCTCAACAGGAACAATGAAGTGCTCACAGTCAATGGCGACCAGATTGCAGCCCGCAAATGCTATAATGAGAGCTTGAAGATCAGTAGGGCTTCCAGAAAAATAAATGTACGAACATCTAGTCCCGCTCGCGATCAAGTCAACATCCTGATGACCGAGTTGGATGTCCGTGAGGAAATCCGAGGCACAAGACCCCAGCCTGAAGGAGAATTGATCTCATTCCTACTGGGTGATAACCCCGACCAAGTCACTAAGATATGAACAAACCTTGAAGAGTAAAAGAAGATCCAGTTAATCAAGCTCTTACAAAAAACAAGGATCTTTTCGCTTGGACATCCGTAGACATGCCTGGGATCGACCCCGCTTTCATCTGCCATCGTTTTTCTATTAAACAGGATGCAAAGCCGGTCTCCCAAAAGAAGAGAAAAATTCGCCCCGAGAGGTAATAAGCTATCGAGGAGCAAGTCAAGGAATTACTAAACGCTGGCTTCATCAGGGAGATCTCGTACACCACTTGACTCTTAAATGTTGTCCTGGTAAAAAAGTCTAACGAAAAATGGAGGATGTGTGTGGACTACACTGACCTGAATAAGGCATGCCCTAAAGATCTGTACCCCATTCCAAACGTTGACAAGCTAGTTGATAGCTCCTCCAGCTTCCAGCTACTGTCTTTCATGGACGCTTACTCTGGGTATAATTAGATTCCAATGTACCCCGGAGACCAAGATAAAACGGCCTTCATCACCGAAAGGGCAAGTTACTGCTATAAGGTAATGCCATTTGGGTTAAAAAGTGCCCGGGCCAGCTACCAGAGGATGATGAACAATGTCTTCGAAGAACAGATGGGGAGAATGCTAGAGGTCTACATTGACGATATGATAGTCAAGACCCCATCGTCTAGATCACACACCTCAGACCTCGAAGAATTGTTTACACAACTAAGAAAGCACGACATGAGACTCAACCCAGAGAAATGCACATTTGGAGTCCAGGCCGAGAAATTCTTGGGGTTCATGCTGACTCACCGCGGTATTGAGGCAAACCCCGACAAATGCAAGGCGGTGCTCGGCATGCATAGTCCCAAGAGCGTGAAAGAGGTACAATAGTTAAATGGACGGATCGCAGCTCTCACTAGATTCTTGGCCAAAGCCACTCACAAATCCCTCCTGCTATTCAAGCTATTGAAAAAGAGGACCGGATTCGAGTGGACATAGGAATGTGAAGACGTTTTCGCATCTCTGAAGAACATTCTGGCATCCCCTCCTATTCTCACAAGGCCAGAGTCAGGTGAAGTACTTTACGTGTACCTCTCCATCCACGAAGAAGCTGTGAGTTCAGTACTAATCAGAGAAACACCAGAAGGCCAGAAATCGATTTATTTCATGAGCAAAGTACTACAAGGCCCCGAACTCAGATATCAAAAGATAGAGAAGGTCGCCTTTGCACTCATCGTCACGGCCATAAGACTAAGGTAGTCTTTCAGTGCCATCCCATGGTAGTAAGGACGGATCAACCCATCTGACAGATACTGCATAAATTGGACTTAGCAGGAAGGATGGTTGCCTGGTTAATTGAGCTTTCCAAGTTCGGAATAGCCTACGAACCCAGAGTGGCAATCAAGGCACCGACACTCTCGGATTTCCTGGTCGAACTCACTTCAGACTTTGGTAATGCCGAGGAGATATCCTGGACCGTATTTGTGGATGGATCCTTAAACCCAAAAGGAAGCGGTGCCGGGATAATCTTGAAAAACTCCGAAGGGGTAACTGTCGAGAATTTGCTAAAGTTTGAATTTCCCACCTCGAACAACCAGACAGAATATGAAGCATGCATCACTGGACTAGCAATGACCAGAGACTTGGGGGCTGCAAAGATTCAACTTTGTAGTGACTCCCAGCTTGTGACCTCCCAGATCCGAGGCCAATATCAGACCAAGGAGCCCCTCCTGCAGAAATACCTGGCGAGAGTGCAAGAACTCCTCCCAAACTTCTAGCTAGTTAAAGTGGAGCATATACTCCGAGAACAAAACTCTAGGGCCGATCTCTTGTCCAAATTGGCGAGTACCAAGAGTCCGGGTAACAACCGTTCGGTGATTCAGGAAACCCTCTCACACCCCGTAGTCTCCGACGTAGCCGTCTTCCAAGTCGACGGGCAAGAGCATACCTGAATCACACCTCTATTGGAATACTTACAGTCTGGTAGCCTCCCCGAGAATTTCACGGAAGGTGCTAAATTGAAGAAAGTTGCAGTCAGATACACCATCTTCGATGGACAGTTATACCGGCGTGAATTTTCTTTACCCCTCCACAAATGCCTCACGCCGAAAGAAGCCGAATATGTCCTGGCCGAAGTCCAAGAAGGAAGTTGTGGGCACCACCTAGGGGGTAAGGACCTAGCGTTAAAGGCACTCAAGGCAGGCTATTATTGGCCCACGATTGAGGCAGACTCCCTTGCACACGTCCAAGTGTGCAATAAATTCCAACGGTATTCCGACCACTACCACACCCAGCCAGAGGAACTGTCCACGACATCCATACCCTAGCTTTTCTATCAATGGGGCATGGATATCTTGGGTCATTTCCGTCAAGCGCTTAGGCAATTGAAGTTTTTGGTTGTAACTGTGGACTACTTTACCAAGTGGATAGTAGCAAAGCCCTTGGTCACCATCACCTCGGCCCGGATTCAAAGGTTCACCTGGCGCCATATTATTACCAGATTTGGGGTCCTAGAATCTATCGTGACAGATAACGGAATGCAGTTCAAAGATAAGGGGTTCGAAGAACTACTCAATGGACTGAAGATAAAGCATCACTGCAGCACCATAGAAAACCTCCGAACAAACGGGCAAGCTGAGGTGGCCAACCGTGTTATCGTCAGGGGGTTAAAGAAAAGACTGGACGACGCCAAAGGAAACTGGGTCGAGCAGTTAGACTACGTCCTTTAGGCCTACCGAACCACTCCTCACTCCACAACAGGTGAAACCCCATTCAAGTTAACCTATGGATGTGAAGCAATGATCCCGGTGGAGATAGGGGAACCGAGTTGGCGTCTCCAGAACTTTTCACCTGATAACAACCCCAGATTAATCAGGGAAGACTTAGATCTGTTGGAGGAAAGAAGGTGCATCGCGCACATACGCGATGCCGCAATCAAGCAAAGAACGGCAGCCCGGTACAACCTAGAGGTCGTTCCTAAAAGGTTCCAGCTAGGCGATCTAGTACTCCGCATGGTCGACGTCGGCGGAAGGAATGCCTCCCAAGGGAAATTAGCCCTTAACTGGGAAGGCCTCTACCGTATTGTGATCAGTATCGGCAAAGGAGCTTACACTCTAGAGATGTTGACGAGTAAACCAGTGAAAATTTTTTGGAACGCAGATAAACTTAGAAATTACTACAGCTAAGTGCCTCTTAAGGCCTAGTCTCCTAGTCTACTATTTTATGTTTGATCTACCCAATTGTTACACGGACCTCGGTCCTTCAAGATATCTAATGAAACAAGCATCACGTAGTTAGTGCATTCTGATTATGGGTGCCAAAACGGGCCAAACCGGCTCATTCGGGATCAGGCCATTTTTGGGCTGGCCCATTCAGGCAATGTAAGTTTTGGGCTGACATTTTGCTAGCTTAGCCCAGCCTATTTAGCCTTATGTAGTATTAAAAGAGCAAGCTGACCCAGCCTATTCGGGCCATGTAATGTTCGGGTTGGCATTTTGCTAGCCCAGCCCATTTATTTTGTCGGGCTATTCGGGCCGACCTATCGGGCTTAGCCCATTTTGACACCCCTAATTCTGATTGCAAAATTTTCATAGACCCACCACGACGTCTCAAGAAGCAATGATATCTACCGTGAAGTTGTCTTGTGCTAAATAGATTGTACAGAAGAAAAATCCCAACTTGCGAAAATTCTCGCACCAAACCATAAGCACGAAAGACCCATGGTACCACCTGGGAAATTGTCTTATGCCAAATAGGTCGTGCAGTAGAAAAATCCTGACTTAGGAAAATTTTCGCACTAAACCATAAGCACGAAAGACCCCGGTAAGGACCAGTCCTTCAAACCAAAGTCACGCAGCATCCTAAATACTAAAGCAATTGGTAATGAACTCCGGACAAGGTTTCTTACCTTAGGTACGGATCCCAAATGCCAATCCACTTTGGACATCGGATCCCAAGCCAAGGTTTCTAAATTTCTTACCATGCGAAGTCCTAAAGGGAATCCTAAAGCGCTCAACGGTAATGGGCGTTGGACCTGGACCGCGGTCTCTTTTGCAAAGTCAAAAAGGGCGTTGGACCCCAAAATAGACAAAAGAATACGACAGAAATCAACTTGATTAAAAAATCCCGAAAAACGAAGTAGCATTTTTGTCCATACAAAAATAAAACCCCATGCAGGGGGCAAGGAAAAACGTCAGAATTACTCCGCGGGGGAATCTGGACCACGGGCCTCGGCAGAGGAACCTTCAACACTTGGACCCTCAGCAGCAAGACGAGGAAGCGCGAGTCGACCATCTCGGACTACCTTCCTGGAGTCCAGGGGATCCAGAACCAAATCAACCCGGGGATTGAAGAGCTGAACTTAGTTAATGGCATTCTGAAACTGCTCCTCTTTGATATCGGTGCAGACAATAATAAGCTTCCTGATATCGCCCTGCAAGGAAGTAACTTGGTCGCCAAGATGTTCATTCTCGGCACGAAGACCTTCATTCTCAGCTCTTAATTTGGTCATTTACCTTTTGACCTCTGTCAAGTTGGCCTCCTTTTCTTTCATTGCATCCTTCAGGACAGCCACTTCACTCTCTAACTCCTGGGCCTGGGCATCAACATCATTTTTGGCTTTTACAGCCTCTTCCTTTGCTCCAAGAGCTTGATTCTCGCCCTGCTCTGCGGCAGCAACCTTCTCCGCCAACTTCTGGTCATGGTCCTCAACCATATGCTCTAAGTACCGAGCCTCCAAGGCAAGATGAAGCTTAAGAGTCTCGAAACAAGAGAAGGTATCCTTCCTACTACGCAGGGCTAGATGAGCCTCGACCTCTTCATCTAAAAGTTGGAAGTCGATGAACTCACGGGGATTCGAATTCTCGAGGTACAGATTGATTGGCCCCCCGCTACTTGGACCGGTGTCTTCCTCAACCGCGGTCCTCTTACCCCGGTTGTCTGACTGTCCCTTGCCAGTCGCTTTTCTCTTACGCCTCGCAGGCGGGGGGAGGGGGGAATCATCCACTTGGATCGGTTCCCTCTTCGCAATCGGTACCTCGGTCTGACGGGGTGAGGAGACTGGCACAATGCCAACGGTGAGATCCGACAGCCCCGATTCACTTCTGGTCCTCAAAGCTGCAAGAATGGCAACACATTTCCTTCCTAAGACATCTCAATCAAGCTCTCTGGAAAGCAAACACAGGCAATTAGATCCATATAAACATCAAAGGAAAAGAAAATAAACATGAATAGCGGCCTACACTACCTAGCACAGCCCAAAGCTCCACATCATCCACGACATCCAATATATCTTTAGGACGGATTTTACCGACCTCGCTAACCTACATTTCGAAGAAATTGACACACTCAATCTCCTTGTCATTCAGGTGGTCGATCTCCCTCTCGAATGATTAGGGGGGATGCTCCATGCCGCCAGATTCCAGTATAGACTGAATGTTGGCTTCTTGCCATTCCCCAACCAGAAAAGACGAGTGCCGCCGGCCGCCATCAACTTAAAGAACTTTTCCTTGAAGTCCTTATAACTTTCCAAGTATGGAAAGAAGATTATTCTTCCTTGCCGAGATCGCACTGACAGTCAAGATTGTTGGCAAGCGCAGGCACCATGAACGGAATACCTTGTATGAAAATAGAAAAATGCCCCATTAGAGCATTGCAACCCCAACAACCGGCATATTCTCTCGAAAGTCAGGATATTTGCCCAACCATTGGGGTGGATTTGACTAGGGGCAACATAAAGAGTCCGGATGACGGCAATGTGGAAGTCGTTGAAAGGGAGGCGAAGCCCAAACCTCATGAAAAAGTCCTCATAAAGGAACATGAAGTGTTCCCTCGCTTGACGGGTCGAACACACCCGTTCTCTCCCCGGGGACAAGATCAGGAACTCATCATCCTAGGATCCTCCCTCGATAAGTTCCATATATTCTATTAATTTGTCCAACTCGGCCTCAGACTCATAGCGGGAGATCCTATCGAAGGCATTATCCGCGACCCAGGTATAAGGCAACCCCAGACCTCGGCGAATACGAATCGTCTCCTCCTCGGCCTCTTGATTCTTCGGTTCCCGTACTTCTGGAACCGGGGTAGGCGCCTCAAGAACGAGCGCTCTCCTTCTGGCCATTTGAATCCCTAGAAGACACACAGAGGCGCAGGGTCAGAACCAGTCAAGTTCAAAGATCTAAACATGGTAATGGACAAACAGAAGAAGACTAAATGCACCCATGCACTAGCCTCCGCACCCACCAAGGTTAAAACCTCGGAAGGACACCTCCGCCGCACGCAGCACGACGGAGGAGGTGTTCCGTAGGGTAACACCATCAGAAGATAGGGGGCTAAAACAGTTTTCCCCACCCTCGTTCACGGAAAAGGAAGGGTGCGTAACCGTTCACAAAATGAAAATAAATAGAATCAAAGTAAAAAAAAAAAGGAAGTACCTTGAAAAAATGGTGGAAATGGAATGAAGAAATCAAGCTATGGGAAGTCCAAAAACTCTAGAAACACTTCGCACTGCCGCAACACTCGTCGAAAATCACCTCAGGCCACCAGTTTTGATGAAAATTAACGAAACGAAACAAAAAGGCTAACACCCTACTTATAGGGGTTACGGTTATGGGGTAATTCCGTTCGAGCACTTCAAATTTGAAAAGATATTCATCAAGGCGCGTGAAGCACTATACGCGGTAAGGACCAGTCCTTCAAACCAAAGTCACGCAGCATCCTAAATACTAAAGCAATTGGTAATGAACTCCGGACAAGGTTTCTTACCTTAGGTACGGATCCCAAATGCCAATCCACTTTGGATATCGGATCCCAAGCCAAGGTTTTTAAATTTCTTATCACGCGAAATCCTAAAAGGAACCCTAAAGCGCTCAACGGTAATGGGCGTTGGACCCGGACCGCGGTCTCTTTCACAAAGTCAAAAGGGCATTAGACCCCAAAATAGATAAAAGAATACGACAGAAATCAACTTGATTAAAAAACGCCGAAGAACGGAGCACCATTTTTGTCCATACAAAAATAAAACCCCATGCAGAGGGCAAGGAAAAACGTCAGAATTACTCCGCGGGGGAATCTGGACCACGGGCCTCGGCAGAGGAACCTTCAACACTTGGACCCTCAGCAGCAAGACGAGGAAGCGCGAGTCGACCATCTCGGACTACCTTCCTGGAGTCCAGGGGATCCAGAACCAAATCAACCCGGGGATTGAAGAGCTGAACTTAGTTAATGGCATTCTGAAACTGCTCCTCTTTGATATCGGTGCAGACAATAATAAGCTTCCTGATATCGCCCTGCAAGGAAGTAACTTGGTCGCCAAGATGTTCATTCTCGGCACGAAGACCTTCATTCTCAGCTCTTAATTTGGTCATTTACCTTTTGACCTCTGTCAAGTTGGCCTCATTTTCTTTCATTGCATCCTTCAAGACAGCCACTTCACTCTCTAACTCCTGGGCCCGGGCATCAGCATCATTTTTGGCTTTTACAGCCTCTTCCTTTGCTCCAAGAGCTTGATTCTCGCCCTGCTCTGCGGCAGCAACCTTCTCCGCCAACTTCTGGTCATGGTCCTCAACCATATGCTCTAAGTACCGAGCCTCCAAGGCAAGATAGGGGGCTAAAACAGTTTTCCCCACCCTCGTTCACGGAAAAGGAAGGGTGCGTAACCGTTCACAAAATGAAAATAAATAGAATCAAAGTAAAAAAAAAAAAGGAAGTACCTTGAAAAAATGGTGGAAATGGAAGGAAGAAATCAAGCTATGGGAAGTCCAAAAACTCTAGAAACACTTCGCACTGCCGCAACACTCGTCGAAAATCACCTCAGGCCACCAATTTTGATGAAAATTAACGAAACGAAACAAAAAGGCTAACACCCTACTTATAGGGGTTACGGTTATGGGGTAATTCCGTCCGAGCACTTCAAATTTGAAAAGATATTTATCAAGGCGCGTGAAGCACTATACACGTCTATTCAACCTGAGCACGCCATGTGGCCCACGTAGCCATCATGGCAGTCGAAAAGACAGTTATCCAGCAGACTAGGAGACACGCAACCGCACGGTCCAAAAGCTTGGAAAACTCGTTCAGACCTCGGAAGTTTGATTACCCTGGTAAAAGTTCCCCTAAGTCACGGAGACCCCGGACCCAAGTATTTAAAACTTGGCACTTCGCCGGTCTCGACTAAGTATCAAGCTGGAGGCAACTTAACATATCGCGTCATCAAAGTGAGCGTTGGACTCACCCTAGTATAATATAAATACCACAATTTGCAGAAGAAAAGAAGATAGAAGACATGAGATTCAAAGCAAAAGAAAAATTTTATTAATTTCTCATTCCATACATTGTCAAAAATTAAAAAAGAGGGAAGTGCAAACATTTGAGACAGAATTTATAAGTAAAGAGCAGCCCGGATAAAGACCTCGGAGGAGGGAACCGACATCATCGTTAACTGTATCCCGAGCCATGTCGCATCCACATTTCCTCCAAAACTAGCACCAGTCTCCTCCTCGCGAAGCGGTCTCTTGAAAAAGTGGATAGGCTTCGCAACCCGGAATAGAATACTGCTGCCGAACCCCGGGGCCCTACCACATTCTTCGCTACCTCCTTCGCCGAGATAGTAGATACCAGGGAGCACTCTCCTTTGTTGGACGGGGCATAGTTTTTTTGTGGGAAGATCGTTCCACCAGAACCTTGATCACCCCAAGCAACTCTAAATTGCAAGAGCAGTCCCAATAGTCCCTCCTGCATATCCAACTGCTCTTAGGATCTGTTGGTAATGAGAGCGACTTTGGCCTCTATTTCTGCAATTACTTCCGCCCAACATGACAAATATCTCAAGCCTCCCCAGAGACGATAAATATCAAACAAGCAATCAAGGTACGCTGGAAAAGTGAAATATCTACCGCTAATACGCTGAGAAAGTGAGATATCTACTCAAGGAATCGTCTACGAAGACATGACCAAGTTTCAGAGACTTAGGGAAGAACAAGAAGAGGACCATCGCAAAAGGCAAAACTCTCCAGAAATGCACAGGAAATGAAGGAACCATTTCTGAGAAAAGTCACTTCCAAACAGAGACGCAGAAAGGAGGAAAAGAATGTCAAAATCGAACGCAAACATCCTTTATTTATAAAGAGGATGGAACGCTCCGATTAGTTCCTAAGGAAGGAAGAGCTTGTCAAATCATAAAAACTGCATTTAATGCTCTCCCGTTGCCATTGACTACAAGAGTAGTGGATGGTTGGAAACTGCGCGAAGCTGACACTCCCCATTAAAGGCTCCTCAATTCTCGAGAAAATCAAGAGCAACGGTTTCCAAAGGATCCAAGACCAACGAAGGACGCTGCTGCAAGTCAAAAGACCCCGTAAACCACACTCGTGGGCAACAGGAGGAAAACCTCGGAATAAGGAATGTCGATGTAGGCAAGGACCCACCGCGGTCTCCAACCACATCCCAACCTCCGTGGCACCCCGTACTTAATGATGGACCTCGGCCTCAACACGAGACACCGCGAAACCTGGCTTCAAAACTGGGGCGAAGTCCGTGGCGAGCCTAATGATCCTATACCTTGACACTTGGGTTTTATCCAAGCGCCAAGCTGGGGGCAACTGTTCTGGACCGTGGTCCAGAGTCCCATCCGAAAAGATCGACCCGACACATGAACCACCGGACTCCTCCATAAGCACCCCGGCTAAGGCCTTATCACCTCAGTCCACAGCATCGGACTCTAACAATAGCCAGACCTATGCAGATTCCCATAACTGCCTACAATAAGGATTGGTCACTAAGGAGATAGCCTTGACAAATCAGAGATGAACTTCAACGATCGTGGGACAGTCCTAACAGGTCAAAGACGGACCTCAACGATCGTGGGACAGTCCCAACAAGTCAGAGACGGACCGCAACGATCATGAGTTGAAACCTCTGTCAAGGCACGATCCTAATGTATTTTCATCCTACACAGATTGCATGAAGATTCCAATCACGCTCTCTATATATAACAGACTAAGTTACCCTAATAAGATATCTGTTATTCTATTGCATAACACCTACTTGTGCATTGCTTGACTTGAGTGTTGAAGTCCTATTACAGATACCCACCCCCTGATTCCATATGCTTGGCTATAGTTGCGCAAGTAGGAAACTACCATACACGTACCTATCTCAGGTACCTTTTGAATCTACTTCAGAACATTTATATAAAAAAATAACTTTTTTATATTTCAATGCATTAAATATTTTTTTATAAAAACTTATTATTTTAGATCCTTTACAAATTTTTAAGAATATTTTTAACTAATCCCTATAACTAATTAATACTGTAAACGTAATGTATAGACGTAACATACATTTTAAGATACACTATAAGAGGCGAAAAAAAAAAGATACAGTATAAGAATTGTTTTATGTTGATTGTACTTAAAAATTTCCTCTTTTATCATATTATTGATTTTCTTGCGGATTCTGACTGGTTTAGAGCATTAACTATATTAATTAAAAATTATTTATATAATATAAATTAATATAGTTTCATTTAAATTTTTTCTTGCTAAAACGTGTCATAGACTCACAACTTATAAATATAATATTCTCTAAATATTAACAAATATCACAATTCCTAAAATCTCCAATGAATTTAACATTTTAGTATAATTCAAAAATTTTAAATTATATTATCGTGATAAATTTTTTTATGGACAGCTTTTGTAATGTTTATTCTCATTTATTTTTGATTTAGCGAAAATTTTATTTTTAAAAAATTATTTTAAAAATCAGATTGAATTGATGGATTAAACTGTAAATCAATTATATTTTTAATTTAAATATTTTTTTAATTCAACTATAATTAAATCATAATTCAATTACAAATTTAATTGATTGAAACTATTAAACTATGACATAATGGTTTCGCCAAATAAACTTTTAATTTAATTTTTAAAACATTTATTTAATACTAAGTAGATGCTTCTCTCTCCTTTGATTGAAGTTCGAACATCAAGTACACCAAATAAAAATCTAAGGTACATACCTAATTACATCTTAATTAATTGCACTTCTTTCACACCTCCTTTCATGTTCTAAATTTGCTCCAATTAAGCAGCAACCAAATTGAAATTTGTAAGTGGAGGATTACACCAAAATTTTTATTTAAAGATTAGCAGAATGTTTGGATTAGATTATAGTCGGAGAAATGATTACTTATTTTTTAAAATTTATTTCATATAATTTTTTATTATAAATTATTTTAAACTCAAAATAAGCTAATATAAATATACACTAAATATGTTATATAACAAAAATTTTTGTTTTGAAAGAATGCACTACCAAATATGGAACAATCCAGATATTTATATGTATTTGGATTGTACCAGGCCAAGTAGCCTTTGGATTATCTATCATTTAAAAAAACATCGCTTGATCCCATCACATATATCGGTTCTAATTCTAATTAAGCACAAATATATATATTTTTTTAAAAACTCAATTTATTTGGAAATACTTTTCCATCTTGCCAAGATCAATGCTGGGAAGAGATGAAGAAAAGGTTTTGTGCCTCCTAATTGAATGTGTTATAATAGGTGTTATAATTCCTTAGTTCATGTGCGCACTAAACATGTTTGAAACACTGCAATATCATCCCATAAACATTGTCTCCATTTAATTAATATTATCCGTATTATCAAAATACCAAAGAGATAATATATACTTTAATAGGAGACAAATTGGCTTGATTCAATGCTCCACAAATCAGGCCAATTTATATAATTTATAAATACAAACTACGGTTTCACTAGAAGTCTAAAATAGTTATATTTAAAATAGAAAACAGCAAGGAAGAATGAAGCCGAAAACAAGGCTACTTGACACATCTAAGATGCAACTAATATGAAGACTTTTTTTTTTTTTTGGTTTCCTTTTCTTTTTTTTTTCCCCCGTTCACATTCAAACTAGGCATTTCAGATCCACCTACTTATCTTTTCCTATGTCTTATTGGCTTGATGTATCAAAGTGTTTTCATTACTCATTAGAAGCATTGCTTGCTTCTTTACTCATAATTGTTCCACTTCTCAATCAGTTAACATGATTTTGAAGCTTTAACCATTGTTTCTTAACCATTAAACATTTAAACATGACACTTTAACCCGTCAGAACTGTCTAGGAGTTTCAATGAAATGGTCCACTTTTGTTACCTGCGCTTTCTTGTCGTTTATTATTCTAATCCAAACAACAAGTTAATATTTATCTAAGAGAAGTTCTTCCAGATTTAGTTCAATTTGGAAAACAACAAAAACAAAAAATACAATAAAGACTTTAAATTTAATTTATTATTTATTTGAAACTTTATACACTATCAATAAATTTAAAAAAAAAATTGCATCAATAAAGTAATTAAAGTAAAATCAAAACCTTATAATAAAAAAATATTTTTAAACATATGTCAATATATATTCACTATAGTCTAATAATAACGTAAAACTTTTAAACTATTAGTACTCTGTGCACCAAAATCACATCACACAACAAAATACATAAAAACATGTTGTTTTTAAAATAAAAGGTAAAATGATTGTTCGAGTTTTAATGTTTGATTCCCTTAAAAATAAAATTATCTCATTTTATTGCGTTACAGATTTAAGTAATAAATAAGTTTGAATTTAATAGTTGAGAGATTTTTGTAGTGTCAAGGAATTCGAACTCCGCAAAAAAAAAAAAAAAAAGACATTTGTGTGATGGGAGAGAATTAATAGTACTCTAAGCAAAGATTAATTTTCAAATTTTATTGGACACATGTTAAGAATTAAAAATAATATTTATTTTAAAAAATATTAAATATTTTTTAAATTTTCAAAATAATACATACTTATACTTTTCATTTAATAATTTCTATTGTACAGGTGTAAAAAAAAAAAAAATTCATGTTTTTATATTTAGTACACATAATTAATATAGAATGGAATAATATTTATAACTAATGGAAATAAATAAAAAAACTAAGCATTAATTCTTCAACTAAAAAAGCTAAGCGTTAATTCATTTTCATTCTAATGGGAATTGTTATGATTGTCAAAGCAAAGTCATGCTCAAAACGAAATTATCATTTGGTTTATTTTTTAATTACAAAAAAGAATGTATTACTCCGGCCAAGTAAAGGCAAGAAAGGGTCAAAACGAAGATATATACATAAAGAAAATTAAGAGAAAAAATAATTGTCATTAATAAAATTTACTGTTTGTTATATTTATTTGTATAGATAAGTGAAGAAAAAGAATAATAATAAAAGAAAAATATTCTTCAAAAATAGAAAATATTAGTTAATATTTTTAAGTAGTATTTGCTATATTAATATTTATATATAATAACTATATAACTTTTTATTAATTTATTTTTAAGGACAAAATACAAGAAATTCTTTCAAACTATAGATCAAGTACAGAGAATCCTCTTATACTTTAAAATTTATCAACACGACACCTTAAATTATCTAAACATTGCATATTAGGACTTGTTTGGTATGAAAGGTATGATAAGATCTGATAGTATTAAGTTGAATAGTATAAGACTTGATAATATATAATCTGATAGTATAAGACATAATATATAATAGTTAGGGATATTGTGGTGTTTAGAATTGTAATAAAAAGTCTTTATAACAATTTATACATTAAAACTCAATCAGACTTAATCTTACTATTCAATACTTGATTAAGTTATCCATCATTTTAATATATAAAAGAAATTTGATAAATAAACTTATATAATACAATATTTATACTAAATAATTAATAAAATTATAATATATTATATTAATTTATTTTATCAAATCTAATATAATATGTTGAATAGGTCCTTGGTGTATATTGACTCCCTCAAAAACTTGTCAATATGTATGATTTGATAAGTTAAAAAAAGCATGTTAATGAGTTTTTAGGCATAAAGAAGTTTTCTGCACATGACTTACAATTAGAAGAAATTTCTAGCATCTTGTCCTATTTTAACTATTGCGTTAATTTGTTTTAAAATAAAACAAAAATTAAGTGGGTTTCAAACTCCTATACTAAGTAAAGTCTTCCTACATGAAGTTGAATTTATCAATTTGGCAACATCTCCTTTTTACTACCTAACCCATTCTAAATACTTGCATATCTAGCAGAAAAAAAAAAAAATACAACGTGTGGTTTAGGTATGGGACTGCCTGGGATTTTGGAAAAACGAAGAAGAAGGGGTAGTATGGACATCAGGAAATGTTTAGGGATATCTATTCTTTCCCCCATAAAAAATTAGAAAATTTGGTCATTGGTTATACCGGAGATTAGGTTTCTCCCACAGGCCACAACCATTGAATAAAACGACACAGAATTTTCTACTTCTCACCACATGATTGCAACCTGCACATCAGCACTTTGCTGTACACGTGTCCCAAAGTTAAGTCATGACTTTGGGGATCCACAACGATTCTACATGACTGTAATGATAATAACATTATCAATCATTAATATTAGAAGATGTCTCAACATGGCTCTAGATCATCGCCGGACGTAGTGATCTCACCATTCGAACGGTCACACCCAATAATCACCCCTTTGAAGGAAAAAAACTATAAATTGAGGGAAGCAACAAGAACAGGTCCATCTAGGACAAGCAGCTACAAGTTTTAATAGGACCCACCTATGACCATGACTATTTCTGTTTCTAAATCTATTTATTTTTTATTATATAATTTAATATTTAAAGAAAATAAACATTCTTAGTCTAAAACATAATTTAGCTATGATAACGACCCTCCAATGAGCCTGACTATGTCTTTCATCGTTTTGTGTTTTTCTTATTTTTTACCCATTTCTTAAGCTTAGCATTGGTGATGACGTGCCAGGCATCCCAAAAAAGCGAAAATAAAAATCAAGGCACATTGAATTAACTTAAACCATGGGTTATGGTTAATTATAAGATTTATCTTGGCCTACGAATTCGAAAATAATTTTGTCCATATCTTGATGCTGTCAATTTTTATTTGGAAAATTGAGAATGTAATTTGATTTTTAATAATTAATTACACATTTTTAACTTATTATATATATATATATATGTATATGTATATATATATATGTATATGTATATATATATATATACACAAACGCGCGCATCATTTTTTCTGATTTAATAATTGTTTCAAAATTATTATATTAATTAGGAAAAAATAGTAATTTAGTTTCTTAACTTATTTTCTATTTTCACTTTGGTCTTGTAACTATTTTTCGTTTATTTTGATCTATTAAATTCTCAATCATTAAGCAAAATTGTCCTAGTTAATAATTCTATTAAAACAACTAATAGATCTCATGTACGATGCTCAAACGACACTCATGTGGTATGGACGTAACTGTTAAGAGAACAAATTTAATACGAAAAATAAGTTTAGGGACCAAAGCATTATTTTTACTTAAATAACACTATTTTATCATAAGGTAATAAAAAATTGATAAATAACAAGCACATAGTCATAAGAGTATTGTCAATTAAAATTAAATTCAAGTAGATAAATCCAACCCTTAAAAGTCTTATTAGTAATTCTAAATTTCATTAAATCCAAAATGACAACAAGCACAAAGTTATAAGGTAGTGACCAATATGCAAGTTTCCAACAATTTCAAAATGACAAGGACTTAACTAAATATAACACTAACAAGGACTTAACTAAATATAACACTAATATCTCCAACAAGACTTTACTTCATATATTAAATTCAAAATGACATTATTATCTCCAACATATACAATTACAACAAGTCCAAATGATAAAAAACCAAGTCAATATCTCCTTCACATTTTTGCAGGTTAAGTGCCATGATGTTGAGTGTTCCTTGGCCAGTTTGGTTATTGCTCTAGGTGGCTACTATCTACTAATTGTTTCTTCTTTAGGTGGTTACTGTGACTACTTGCGGATGTTTGTTGTAAGTGCTGCTTTCCACTTTTGGTTGCATAACTTGGTCCTCTTGTTAGAAGCATCTAAGGCAGAAATAAATAGGGATTTAAGAATCGTTAATATGTAAAATTGAGATAAAAACATAATTGAATTCCAACATTAATTTAATTTTCTTTCTAGTATTGGCTCATTGAGGTTTGCATTTGTTAAGATTAGATTACTTGAGGTGAAGGTTGACTCAATGAAGTTGGCCTCTGAGATGATTGAGAATGCTGAGGTGCATGTTGAGATAGTTGAGACTTGAGAGGATTGCAGTGCAAATTAAAATGGTTAAGATAGGCTAGGTGTCGGTTAAGATAGTTGAGTGAACTGAAGTGCAAATTAAGATGGTTACAAAGACTTAGAAGGTATATCTCTGTACCTCAACTTGTTGTGTCTTGATCAGCCACATTTATTACACTTTATATTAAAGCTCTTTCTATTCATTTTAGTTGTGTTCTTAAGTTGTTCATATACATTTTATATTGAAGCCCTTTCTACTCATTGTATATTGGCAGCAGCCTTATGATTTGGTGCTTGTTGCCATTTTAGATTTAATGAAATTTGGGATTACACTTATGGCTTCTCAGTGTTGGGTTTATTTAATTAGATTTAGTTTCATTTGGTAGTATTCTATGGCTTATGCTCGTTGTATGTCAATTTAAGAAAAACTTATAACAAAATAATGCTATTTGGACAAAAAGGACACTTTGGCCTCTTTTCTTATTTTTTGTTTTCAAATTAGTTCTTTAACGATTACTTAATGATTCAAAAGTTATTTGAACAAAATGAAAGAAAATGGTTATGAGACTAAATTAAAAATAAAAAATAAGTTAAGAGATTTAAAGTATTTTTTCTATTAATTAATAAAATAAGGATTGAAATGACCCTTTTTTTATCTGCAATATAAAGGGCTATCAATTGACCTGGCTGAATTTGATGGGCTGATGCAAGATCTAACTCGTTGGTGATTTTTGAATTCCTAAAGGTTTTTTTAAAGTTTTTTTTTATTATAAATGAAGTACATGCATTTTAATATTGCTGGAAGAGTTATTTTTTTTTTTTCAAAAGCTTTTAATAATGCAAGGCATGTTCTTTGGAATGACTTTGAGCCATTTGATTTGGCATTCATTGGGGCTTTCTTGGCCGTTTGATTTTATCAATGTTTCAGAAAGGGTGTGGGTTGTATAAATCAATTGGTTTTTGGGTACAAAATCACCATCTTTTGATGGAAAAAGGCAAGTAATCTAGTGGCTGCAACTCCACAATGTCCCTAGTAAATGAAGCTGACAAAATGGTACAGTTTTAGAGATGGGTTGGACCAATTTCCTTTACACAAGGTACAGAGACTCCACCCTCCCTGACCTTCTCCAATCCTTGATTAAAGGGGGTAAAGCTCAAAGATAAGAAAACCACAAGACACCAAATTAGTCAAATTCATGAGATACCCACTATGTATCATGGGTATACTGTTTGTCATATTGTCTTCCTAGAATTTGATTTTATCATAAAAAGATTATTCTTTGATTTGGAGAAGAAAATTAAAAGTCTTGAATTTCAATTAGACTACCTCATTTTTACTAAATCCTTAACTTGAAAATTGATCAACCGTGTCATTTGCTTTGAATGATTGACTGCGAGATTCATGTGGCTATGTCACAAGCCTCCTGAATCACCGTTGGTTTGATATTAAATTAAAAATTAACTAATGCAAAAGCATATCACTATTGGTGGGACCCCATATCAACCTCCCTGGCCTGATCAACGGTGATGATTGGGTTTGTGACAACATATCACACCGGCACTGCTATCCTATGTTTATTCCACTTTTTTTTTCGTTTTTTTTTTTAATAAAGACCCACTAAATATACTATCAACATCATGCCATCACACACACACGAGAGAATATAAAATTATGAGTAGATATTATCAATTATCATCAGAACATCAGAAAGAAAATTAGGAAAAATTTGAACATTAAAAAAAATATTATATCAGGAAAAAATTAGGAAAGGCCAAAAATCTAATTTTCTTTCTCCCTTTTTATTTAGGATAAAATTTTTAAGTGTTTGCAATATTATTCTATAATAAAAATATAATATGTATATATTTTTTTAAAGTTTATCAATAAAAACTTTAGAAAAAAATAATGAAATAGTTAAAAAATAAGAAATATATTATATTTTTATTAGAAAATAACATCACAAGTATCTAAAAAACTTTAAATAAATTTTTTCCATTTATTTTCTGTTGCTCGAGCTGTGGGCTTCATTTTTTTTCCTTTGTCCTCAAAATATTTACGGTTATTATAAATTGAAACTGTTTTAGACCAAAAAATGCATGGTGGAGATGGGATAGTTTTTTTTTTATTATTGAGGATTTGAAAAATTATAAGCAAAGCAAAGAAATGTCTATAGTCAACAGTATATCGATATGTGCAATAATATATTAATATTCATTCGATCAGTTTCTTTTAAAATCAAAAGCATTTTTTTTAATCTGAAATCAAAAGTATGTTTTAAAGAGTAAAATGCATAATTAATAATATGAATTTTTTTTTTGTACATAATAATATGAAAACATTAAACATTAATGATTTAATTTTTTTTGTAAAATATGAATACTTAGATAAGAGAATATGTATATGTAAAAATTTACTCACATAACTTTTTTATTGGTGACCAATAAGTTTTAGTTAAATGATATTTTTCAGTCTCACCAAAAGTGAAGATTTGGAGTTTGATTCCCATCTTTTGAATTTGGTAACTCTACTATTTATTGGAGAGAAAATATATTAGTGATTAATATTTACACTTTAATTTTTAAAATAGATTTGTTATTAATGCACTCTTATTATAAGATTTTTACACTATCATATTAATAATACGTTGTCAAGTCATTAAATATTTTTAACTATAATAACAACAATTACTTGAAAAACTCTAAGGGTCATGTTTGGCTATATTGAGCATGCGATATGTAATTAACTGTATCGTCATAAGTTTAAAATCTAATTACATCAATTTTTTTAAAATAGGTCGCAATGAATATTTTTTAAATCTTCTAATTCTATGCATTTTTAAAATTCAGTGTATCTCTAAAAAGTTATTATATATTCCTAAAACAACAATAAATATATGCTCTAATTTTTAATATTGATTTTAAGTATATTCATATAAATTTTAAATAAAATAATTTAAATCAATGATAAAAATTATCCAAAAGCATGAATTTATTATTAATCTAAAAATATATAATAATTTCTCCTATATCTCTATCGGATATTTTTTATAAGGTAAACTCAGAGTTTTAAATTGTAATTATTCTGTTTAAAACTGTAATTTAACAAAAAGCAAACTGAAATCTTTCAAGTTTCAAATAACAACACCAAAAGAGTGAGAGGAAAAAAAAAAGTGGATGGAAAAAAAAAAAAGGAAAAGCTGAACATTTACTTCTTGTACAATACAAGAAGAGGTCACATACACAGACCTTCCTCTCTCTTTCTCTATCTCTCTCTCCATTGCACCTTCCTTTCCTTTCCTCTTTTTTCTACCATTTATGAGATTCCTCCAATGGTCTTTTCTCTTCCATTGGATTGTACAGATTCCCAGCTTCAATACCCAGATATCAATCCCTGCAATTCTACTTGATTTGTGGCTGTTTATGTGAAAAACTTTTTAAGGACTGTAAAACAAAAAAGAAAACTCTTCTGGGTCTATTGGCTTCTGCTTTTTTTTCCTGCAAACTATCTTCTGTGTTTGCTGCAGAATAAAGCCTTCAATACCCACTACTATACGGCGCAAAAAAGGCTTCACATAACTATTATATTTTCAGAAAATTTCCATTTAACTTTTTTTTTTGTCAATAAATTATTTTCTCCCCCTTTTCTGCAATTTATTTTATTTTTTCTTCACTTGAGGAAAAGATTGAGACATGGGCAAGCAAGGGCCTTGCTATCACTGTGGAGTTACAAGTGAGTTCTTGTTTCTCCAATATACAAATTTTTGTTTGCAATTTTTTTTTTTGAGTTATTGACCTCCTTTTTGAATTTGTCTTCTTATTCAAAGTGTGTTCTGCAACCATTAGCTTGGATTATGATTTTGATAAAATAGAGATATCTTGCAAAGGAAGAGTTGCTGGCCAATATAAACGAACAAGAAAAAATTAGTGTAATGTTCTTCTGGATGTATTAGAATTCAAAAGTACAAGTATTCTTGTTGGCTAGAATATTTGGATTTGAAAGTTCTGGAAAATTCTATTAATTTCCTCCTTTGATGTGTTTTTTCTCACTCCTTTGGTGGGTCTATGTTTACTTTGACTATGTTTGAAGTATGAGCAAATGTAATTGGTTGCAAAATCGAGCTCAGAATCTATTGAATATTAGATGGGACTTGTTACTTGATAGGCAGAACACCTATTGATGTTAAAGTTGTTTATCAAAGAGTCAACCCACAGTTCACTTCTTCCCATTTGGATTATGTGAACTTAAGAAAGAGTGCAAAAGAAAGGAGGCGAATTGTGCATTTGTAAAATGCCCATATTTAATCCACTCATGTGTTCTGAAAGGAATTTACAAAGTTGTTTTGTTGCCACTTTCTTTATATTGCAACTTCACATTATATCAGAACATATTGATCCATGCATTGTATTCATCCTTCAGACATGTCTTACTCCCATGCCTTCTGGCTGAAATAAAAATCAGTTGCTGTGATTATTCATTATTGTATTTTCAAACATTCTCAATTTCAAACAACTATTTTTGTTCATAAAACTGATCACCTCAATAGAACTAATCCTGCAACTTAAGCCTCATAGATGTTCATTGTTTTTCTGATAATTTTGAAACAGTTTCCAAGTGTTGAAGTCATTGCTATTGGTGTGTACTTCAAACTCTAGTGCCAGTGTTTGAGTACAATGATTTCAGTCCCCAAATATGAGATGTTTCATTTAGATTGCCTTAACTTTGATGCCTCAAGTGATACTCAGCAGACGAATGTTAATTCTTTCAGTTCAAATGCAAGCATTGTCTTCACTACCAGTCTGCAAGTCTTTTTAATTCGAGTTATACTGTTGTCTGCTTGAGGAATGTAGAGTGTAGACCAATATCTTGTTTTACTCGCAAAAGGGCATTGCTCTGTATTATCTAAAATATTGAAACTAGTGGTTAATAACAGGAAGATAGTCAACAATTCAAGCAGAAATTGCTAGTTCCTTATGATAATGAATACTGACAGATGGTACTATCTCAACCTTAAGTTGTTTGTTCAGTTTTATATTATATCGGGGAAATATGAATGTGGTTTTTATTAGTCTATTCAATCTGAGATACATCTCTATTCTTGATTACAAGGGTTTTTAAATTTTATAGATTTCTGACATATAAGCATTGCAATAGGCACACCACTTTGGCGCAATGGGCCACCGGAGAAGCCTGTACTATGCAATGCATGTGGATCTCGATGGAGGACAAAGGGAACGCTTGCAAATTATACCCCTTTACATGCTCGGGCAGAAACTGATTATGAGGATCAAAGGGTTTCCAGGGTAAAAAGCTTAGCAATAAATAAGAACAAAGAAGTGAAATTGCTAAAAAGAAAGCTGAACCATGATAATGCTGTATCTGGAGGGCTTGCCCCTGATTACAATCAAGGATTTCGAAAGGTTGTAGATGAAGATACAAGCAATAGATCAAGTTCAGGGTCAGCCATCTCTAACTCAGAGAGCTGCGCTCAATTTGGTGGCACAGATGCTAGTGATTTGACAGGTTGGACAATTACTGTTTACTGATTTCATTGGAAGGTTTTTCTTTATAACATATTATGGAAGCCTAGGCCATTCCATTGAAATAGTACGGATTTTAATGACAGTCCAGATTATGTGAGCATGATCAAGAAATGGAGGGAAAAGGGAAAAGAAATAAATTGTGGAATTGCAGATTAACTTACAGGGCCTTGGTTTTCCTAAAAGACGACAAATAATTTTGCTTCTAGTTGTACATAACATAATACATGAGTATGCTATTCATTGACAAAAAGAATCCAAGAAGTGATTTAAAGAACTTACCACATGAAGGTCTACTTGTGTCTCAAAACAGTTGTCATGACAATTTTTACAATTAGATATGGCTTATCTGTTATCTATTATTAGTGTATATCTATATTCCCTAGACAATACTTTTTTTTGAGAATAAAATGTCAAGTTTTTCATATATGATATACCTGTCTAGTTCTTCACCATTGGTTGCCTTGGATCAAGAACTTTTACTCTGTTATTTTGCTAAATATTTAATCTCCTGCCCTTCAAAGCAGGTATCTTTGTTTCTTCAATAAAAGCAAGTAATTCTAATATAGATAGTTTGGTTAATTTAGGTCCTGCTCAGTCAGTGGTCTGGGATGCCATGGTGCCTTCAAAAAAGAGGACATGCGCAGGTCGTCTAAAGCCTTCTTCTGTTGAGAAGCTCACAAAAGATTTATGCACTATTCTTCATGAACAACAGTCTTATTTTTCTGCATCTTCTGAAGAGGATCTTCTTTTTGAAAGTGAAACACCAATGGTCTCTGTTGAGATTGGACATGGAAGCATTCTCATTAGGCATCCTAGCTCTATAGCTCGTGAAGAAGAGTCTGAGGCTAGCTCTCTTCCAGTTGATAATAAACAATGCCTATTGAGTGAGTCATATTCATGTTCTGGTGCCATTCCTTTGCATAGTGATTGCAGCGGCATGAACTACTCATCTCAGGGAGTTGAAAGGTTCAGAAACTCTGCTGACAAAATAATGCAACAGGAGGAACTTAAAAGGTATGTTTTCCTACACTAGTTTATAGTGTTGTATTATTTCTAGTCAGTTATGCAAGAGTATCATTATTTAATATGATAAGAAAAAAAGGTTCCATTTTGTCTGCTACTGCCGCACACAGTTCATTCCTGTGTACTAGTATGAATTTGATATTTTTCCCAACAGTGGTATGAGGATCTCAACATGGTTATGGTTTGTCTTTATACCTATGGCTATGTGAAGAAATATTAGAGATAAATGTGCAGAAATTGTTTTGGAGAAGAGACAGAAGGAATGAACTGTTCAGTCATTAATATTTCTATCTTTTTTTATTTTCAGGCACAAGTCTCAGCTTGAAAGGCTACAAGTC
This sequence comes from Ormosia emarginata, assembly GCA_029884605.1. NCBI lineage: Eukaryota > Viridiplantae > Streptophyta > Magnoliopsida > Fabales > Fabaceae > Ormosia > Ormosia emarginata. Next base: position 20,352,276 of record JAQQTP010000064.1, on the reverse strand, counting down.
CTTGGAAATCATGATTCACCACTGTGCTTAATAGATTTAAATGTGAGTTGCATATGTGCATTCCTTTTTCCCTCTTTTGATTGCACTGTTTTAGCCTAAATTGACAAAAATATTCATCCCTAGGCTTGTAATAAGTAACAAGTAACAAGATTGTGCATCTTTATGCAAATCAAATATTCTATCCTAACATGGTTTTGCATCAATAATATTGGGCTTTAGTGATTTGACACACACAATATGTATAATCTGTTTTGGAATATTTTATTAAAATTCTTCATTCATCTAATTACTCTTAGGACTTCAGGATAGCAACTGAATTTCAAATGTGATTTTAAACGCCTTTTGAGAACAGGCAATATATTTTTTTTCCATAAATAATATGCTCATGTTTTTGGGTCTTGTATTCTATTCTTGTTCTGCATACACATTTATAGCTATATATTGGTCGGTAAAGCTTCATATCCATCAAATTGTTGAATGTTTAATGTAATTGCTATTATGCTTGGTTAGGACGTAGTGAACTATGAGGAGTTTACAAGAAACTTGACAAATGAAGAGCAGCAGCAATTGCTGAAGTATCTTCCTGTGGTTGATACTGCTGAACTTCCTAATAGGTTAGAATCTCTGTCACTTGTGTTTGATCAGAATTTTGTTGTTATTGATCATAGAATACTGTTTCGATGTTGTTTTGTAAGTCATAATCCGTAAACATAAGTTTCAAATCTGTCCTTTTGATAACCGGGGGGGGGGGGGGAGTGGTAAATAGCAAACTCTTAATGCATAATTGCTATAAATAGTTTGTACCATGAAAATTAAAGGCATTTCGTTTGATACATACATCATTGCCTTAGAATTTTCCAAAGTAATGTACAAAACTATCCATCTTTTGTATGCTTGAATATTTCGTTTTTTTTTTTTAAAAAAAAGCAAAGCTTCTACAGTGCATCAGATGTCTGACTCTTAAGGGAATATAAAATACTTAGACTGAATCCAACATTATTGACGGGTTGTGTTGTTGTATTTGCAGCCTTAAAATCATGTTCAATAGCTCTCAATTCAAGGAGAACTTAACTTATTTTCAGCAACTTCTCGGGGAAGGTGTCTTTGATATCTCATTGAAGGGGGCAAAACCTGAAGACTGCAAGACATTGAAAAGGCTTGCGTTATCTAATCTGTCAAAGTCGAAATGGGTAGAACAATATAATTTTCTCAAGGTTTGTGCTGGTTTATTATTTAGATATTAATGCTTGTTTTGAAAAATAAATTTTGTATATTGATACTTATCAGATATCACATCCTTCTATGGATGCAGAGATGTAAAAACAGAGCTGGAAAATCTGTTGCTATGGGGTCTACTGGTATGGCATCTAGTAATGTCGCAAATATCAAGAGATTGCGTGACAGCCAAAATCAAAATTTTCCAGGTTAGCTGAAAATCTTGTGTCAATAAAGGTAAAAAAAAATTCACGTACTAATACACCTTGCAAAATGCTGAATATATGTCAAGCTTTTACTTTGAGACACATCAAGAAAATTGTGTTAATGTCGTCTGTTGTCAATTAGTTAGAATTAGAACTGAGCTGTTGGTTTTCACTACTATTTATGATTTAACTGAAGAATCATTCTTAACACTAATCTTGCAAATATCAGAATTGAAGACAACAATGAGGAGCCCCAAAAAGGTGATCATAAAGACTGGATGTGAGGGCAAAGAAGTTGCAGAAGATGGCTCTTGCTTCAGTCCAAAAAGCCTATTTGCTTTGCCTCGTGATGTTAGCTCACTCATGCTGGATTCTTTAAACTTTGTTGATGAGAGTTCTGATCAGGATCTGCTGCTAGAGGTGCCATCTAACAGTTCTTTTCCACAGGCAGAGCTCCTGCACCCAACTTTAAGCTTTGGTGCTCAAGCCAGCACTAGTAGTAGCTCAGTATACTCACATGTTGCCCATCCTTAACTAATCTTTCTTTACAAGGTTACTTGGATGGGTATGGACAGAGTCTTCTGTTTCATAATTAGATTCTGCATGTTTTGCGTCTTAAAACACCAAAAATCCTGTACAAGAGATATGTTGGTTGTGCTTTTGTTTCCTTGCAACCTTCTTGAGGTTGGATTGCCTAAAGATGAAAGTTGGATGGGATTTTTTTGTATAGGTTGGTAAGAGATTGTAACATATAATAGCATGAAATGCGGAGTGATGATCTCCAGAGTTTTGTATGCAATTGTAGTTTATGTTTTGTGAATGATTTTGACATCTTTTTTCCCCCCATAGAAACCCCACCTCTTCCAATTTTCGTCTAAAGAAAAAAAAAAAGATGACAGCTTTATGGGATTGATGAGGAGGAGCAGGACAATCATTCCTAAAGTTAACTTTCAAATGGTATGACACCCCATGGACTGACATTCTACAGTTGCTTTGGCTACATGCATTCCTAGGTCGAGTAGTTAAGTGCATGTTATGTTAGAGATCCGTCCAAGTGGTAGGTGTAAGGGATAAGTTTTTGGGTCTAGGTAGGGGTATAAATTGGTTCAGATAATTTGATTAATCTGATCAATTCGAATTGAATTAATTAAATTGGTTCGGATAAAATTGAAATCAAATAAAATTTAATTGGTTCGATTCTCGAATTTGAAAATTGAAATTTAAGAATCTAATCATATATATATATTTCATTGATTCTTGATTATTCTAATATTGCACTTATTGACTTTAGTAATTTGATATTATTGAATGTTAGACGTGAACTTGATTTATATATACTAGATGAAGTATTAAACTTCTTACTTCAAGACTTTCTATCTGCAGAAGTCACAATTACTGAAGATAATATATTAATGTTTAATCATTGGTAGTGTGTTATATAATTAATTTGGTTATAACTTTTTTTTTCTGTTCTCTCTCTACAATTTCCTGTCTAATCTTATTCATTCATAATCGGCTGATCCCAATCCACAATTGTCGATGCAATTCACCAATTCTCTTTTCTTTGTTATGGTGAAGGTATTCTTTTGGAACTTATTGAGTGATTATATGGTGTGTATTCTAGCTCACAGTGGAGTTTCTTTTGTTGTTGGTAAAGTTGAGAAGCTTGGAGTCTTGGTGTTGTGGTTTCTTAGGCTTACGGTGGATGCATAATAGGATATGGTGAGTTATATTGTCCATTGACATTTGGTAGGATAAAATAATAGGATGTGACAAGATAAGTGAGTGATTATTCATATGATGGATAAGCCAATGTGGTATTGAGAGTGGTCTTGAAGGATCATAACGTTTCTATTGTTAAATCTTTGGACATTGATTATTAAAATGAAGATGAAGGATCATAATGTTTTCATTTGTACTTATTGCAAGATGTAAATGAAGTTCAAAGATAAATTAGATTTGATGAATGATGTTTGATGAACCAATTTTTTTTTAGTTTAGATTGAGTTTATATTAAGTTTGGATTGACTTTAGGTGTTGCTCATTATTATGTTGTATACTTGTGTTTCCTTTAACTATGTTTGGACTAAGTTTGAGTGTTATTATGTACTTGTCTTTGTACTGGTATCTATTGTTACGTATATTTTAATTATGTTTGTTTAAACTTTGTCTATTTGTTGTATTTTATAGTGTGCTTATTGAGATAAATAAGTTTGATTTTATTTTAAAAAAATTTATAGATTTATTATATATTTTTTTTGCTATAAAAAATTAATTATTTAACTAATTTTTGTGTAAAAAAATGATCAATCTGATCACTTGAACCAAACTAATCTATAGATATTTAGTTCGACTTGATTCGAATTTGGCTATCAAAAAATACAAAAACTAAATCAATTGATTTTGATTGGTTCAAATTTTTTTTTTTTAAAATCTGAACCAAATCACCTATTTACACCTTTAGGTATAGGTGTAGAAATAAAATTATTGTACTACCAAGCTGCAGATCTAGGCATGTGACTGCCCATGATGTGTATGTAAACATTACACATTTAGCAAGGGGTGTGCTTATTTATATACAAGAGCCACCAAGTCTATGGTACAATGCTTGCACCAATACAACCACTGGCAAATAAATCTAAATCTTCGAAAGTTTAGTAGAATCCAAGAATACATAAACTGCTGGTGCAATGGTTGCAACATAAATTTTCCCGTTAGTGATGCAATGGTGCTCGGGAATGTATACACGTGTAAAAGAGATATCTGCTCGGAGCATTATGCGTTTATACAGACCGACTGATTACTTGGGCTGCAGGCATGAGGATCTACTGATACTGTAGTTCACCTGCAGAAGAAGACACAGGCTTCAGTTAGAGTTGAAGCATCCTAGAAGCATCTTAATAAATAATAGTCATGCTATCACATTGATTTATCACATAATGCTGTTACGTACACCAAACATATTCCAAATCACCAAATGTCAATTAGAGTAAATTATAGTACTTGAAACATTCTAAGTTAGTGGAGTTTTAGATAACTCAGACATTGAAAAGAGATATTAAAGATACTCATGGGAAAGTTGGGTTGGGATTCGATACTTTGGTCAAACTAATTTTTTTAGTCTAATCTAGACTTGGTCATAGTTCAACTAATGATTATGTCAGAACTAGACTGACTTAAGATATAGTCAAAATATGATAATACACATTAGTTAAATCATAATATTTTAAAATTAAAAAATTTAAAAATATGTTACAACATATATTTTCACAAATCATATTAATATAAAAAGATTATCGTCTTGTGCATATGATATTAAGTCAAAAAGTTTATAGTTTATACTTAATTTTTAAAAAGATTATGTTTTGAATTATTATGTATTTAAGTAACATCAGTCAAATTGAAATGAGACATAGTCTTAAGAGTGTGATTTTTAAAATTCAAACCCAATTTAATTAACTTTGGATTGAATCATATCGAGTTAAATTGAGTTTTAAACACCTTCTGCCTTTTCTCTAGACAAAAAAATAAAAAATATATATATATAATAACCAGCCACAAAGACATGCATATAAGGAAAAAGACTCCTCTAATCAATGAAAAAAGAAATATCTACGGATTCCTATCAATGGAGATTGGAGAAACATTCTAGTGCCTTTAAATACACTTGTACACATATCAAAGGAGTACGCCTAAAACTGCTCCAGGCTCCAAAAATTCAAGTTTTGAACACAATTACAAGTGACAACATTCAAAACCAGTTAGAAATTAGAATCCTTTCTACCATACTATCATCCGTCAAACAAAGTAAAAAAATCAAAGATAATATGAATTCCAAGCGCAAAAGATACCATTCATATCGTCCATTGAAAGAACTAAGAACCTCTGCCAACAACAGTAGTCCAGTGTCCTCAAACAAACAAACAAACAAAAATCAACTTAGGAGTGAACTTCATTTCCTCCACTCTGGGGAATTAGCAGATCCGTACGAATAAGAATACATCAATTTTTACTTATTCAATTCTCTGTTTTTTGTAGTTATCCTTGTACGGCCACCACCTTGGAAGAGGAAAAGTATACCCCGAAGCTTTGCAGCTTCCAACAAACTAACACTATCAACACTATCTTCAACCTCATCAGTGTTCTCTGAGAGAACTTTCAATACATAAAATACAGGGCACTTCTCTTTCTTCCGGCCTTTCCTAGATTTCAATTTCTTTGCTGCATTCTCCAAACAACTACAGATTGAGGATGGTAGCACACGCAACCCTGGTTCCCCATCACTCCTCTCCAGCATTTCAGAAGCTTCCATAACCTCATGACTTGACTTGTTCCCCTCAACCATGCATGGCAATTTCAAAGCTTCACAAAAGTTAACATCCCCAGCACTTTCAATATTTTCACAAGAGCCCAAGTTTTTGTCCATTGAAATTTCTCTACAACAATTGTCCTTGTTCCCAGCGTCCATATGCATTTCTTCACCATCTAGAACATTCTCTTGAGGTTGAAGATCTACCCCAAAATTGAAGGAACTTTTGTGTCAGTGTCAGAAACCAGTTTCCCCTTGCAATTCCCCATACCCTCTTCGACTTTCTGCAATTCAACTCTGAAACAATCCCCTGAAGAATCAAAACTCGAATTCTGCTCCGAAAGTTTCAATTTTTTCACGTCTAAATCATCATCCTTTAAAGACAATTCCCTTTTCAAAACCCTAAATTCGTGGAACTGGGACTCGGAAACCTCGCCAACGACATCTCCTTCGACACAACGCGAGCACTCAGGAACCAATTCGCCACCAATCCCCTGCGTTAACCGAACCTCCGAAAACCCTAAATCCGAATCCGTTCCCAAAAATCCACGAACTCTGCTCCACCCGAATCGGCAGACCCCTGAGACCCACCACCAACGAACGCCTGATTAACCGAGGAAGTGGGCAGCGACGACTCCTCCGGCGGGGTGTGGAAAACGTCGTGAGGGTCATTACTACTGTCTTTTCCCAGTCCTGGGGCGACAGCATGACAATGCCGGCGGAGACCACCGGTGGTCGGCGATGTGTTGTCGTGGTGGTAGTGGCGACCGTGAATTATGAGTGTCTCCGACGAAGGAGTACCTCGTGGGACTCTGTTTGCGCAAAGTTGAATTGGTTGCTCGTTCCCGCGGAAATTGCAAAGGATGAGGAAGAACGAATAAGCATTTTATTTATTGATGTGATACCCACATATTCCTCATAAAATTTGTCAAGCTCAGTTGGCAGAGCAAAATTTTCTTTAAAAAACTCCATCATCACTTATGAAAGTAAAAGTTCGAATCTGAATGTTTGCTTGGAAAATTCTTTTTCTTTTTTATTCTTAAGTTAAAAAAGCATTTGTGTTCAATTGTGTGGACTTCTTTTGTGTTAAAATCGTAACATCACTTACCATTCAACAAAAGCATTGCTTGGCCAACATAACACTGGCCCATTAAAAAACATACACAAAAAGAAGGGAGGCGTAAGGCCCAACATTATGTACATAAAAGCAATGTCCCAATTCAACCTAATATAATTAACCTCAGCCAGAATGACCCAGCCAGGCCCAAAATAGTATGTCCAGGTGAATATAAGTCATGACCATTTTACATAATAAGATAGATCACGAGGCCCAAGTTCAGAGAATACAAAGCCTCTGTGACTCAGACCCAATATGCCAAATTCATACAAAATAATAAGTACATGGTCCCAAATGGATAGGGATACGTAGATTCAATTGATCATATGGTATTTTTTTCAAAATAAACAAAATAAAGACCATCATGAAGCTGTTTTCCTTACGATTAAGGAAGACCCATATTCCTCCACATGGAATCCGCATTTCCCTCGACCGTCTTTTGATATTGATTGAAATTTGAAAGGTGACAGCAGTAACTTCATGACGGTTCTCATCCTTACTGGGTGCTCATTAAGCTGTAATGAGGGGTTGTCAGTATATCAACTAATTATTCCAGGTCAAACATGTAACTGAATGGCGTGCAATTGAAATTGTATAAACTCACCACTCCAAGTGGGTTGGTCTGGAAGAAATTTTCCATGTCTAAGCAATCAATCAACCAGATGGCAGAATTGTAACTACAATTAAAATGGAAAAACTAACGTTAGTGTTGATACCCAATTTTATCTGAAAATTTTTGTTTAATTAATAATTAATGATTAACGCTTAATTGCAATATTTTAAGCATGTAATTCATATACTCTTATTTATACAATAACATAATAATAAAAATACTTTTCTGTTTTCTTATGATTAAAAAATAAAAAATATATAAAAATAATAAAAAAAAATAAAAGAAGAAGGCTGAAACGTGATAGAAGCAAAGGTAAGAAACAAAAACGTTTTTGGTTATCTGCAAAGTGGTGAAGCAATATCAACTATGTTTTTCAAATATCAAACACTAAAGAAGCAAAAAGTAGTTGCTTCCTATAGGTTGCAGCTCCTTTGCACCTCTGCACCTCTGCTCAGTCAACCATGAAGAAAAGAGCCAAGGACTAAACACATAAAATGAAAATGAACAGCAACAGAAAAAAGAAAGCAAGTTTGAAGGCAAAATATAGAAGGGAAAAAAGACCATATGAAGGGGAATTACTTTGGCTTTGGTCCTATATACATCACATAACACAGAAAAAAGGGGGTGGATTGTTTTTACAACAGAGGAGATATGAGATTTCGAGGCTGCCATCTCCACCCATCAAACCTAAACTTCCACCTTCATCAATAACCAGCTCACCCATAAACCATCTTCCATAACCCATCACTTCCATCACCACAACCAACAACCACCATCACCACCACCAACCAACCTCCATCTTCATCACCAAACTTTCATCACCTCCATTACCACCCTCCATCACACTACTTCCATCCAAACCCATAACAACCCACTACCCACAACCATTCACAACTACTATCCATCTTCACTATTCATCATCTCCTACCTCCACTCACCACCTTCATCCTCACTACACCTACCTCCATAACCTCTTCCAACCATTTTCATCATCTTCCTCACTACCACCCAACAACCATTCATCATCTTCACCATAAACCACCACCAAAAGCTAACACTCCACCAAGTAAAACAACCCACCACCGTGACCCAGCTGAACCCGTCGCGAACTAGAAGCCCAGATCTGATCGCCGTTGCTGCGCTGTGCTGACTCGTCGTGTTGCCTCACCGCTCCGACGTCTGTACCCCGCCACGCGAGACCATCCCGTCGTCCTCGCCGCATCGCAGACCACCGGCTAGCACCCATCCCGACCAGCACCCGACTTGCACTCCTCTGTGTCGTCGTCCCCGACCGTGCAGGTCAGCACCGCCGTCGAACCGCACCAGTCAGATCTAGATCTCGCCGTTGAAGCCGTAACTCGCCGCTGCCCATGAAGCTCGACCTTCGCTCCAAGCCGGCACCACACCCACCGAACCTAGTCAGATCCGAACTGGCGCGCCGCCGTCACGAGACCCGATCGTGCCGCCTCGTCATAGCTTCGCCCAGCTCGCACAGATCCAGGACGTCCGATCCACCTGCGAGCCAGATCCGCTACCAACGCTTCCCAAGCCCGCCATTCCGAAGTCGCCTCGACGCCGACACACCAGATGTCGCCGACCGCGCTGATCTTTCAGTAGCCGTTGGCCTTCATCTTCTCCTCAGTTTTTTGCAATTTTTTTTCCAAAAATAGACCCCCTTGGTTTCACTTTTTCATGAGGCATCTATTACATTTTTTATTTTTTAGTTTTGTTAGTTTTTTTTTTCTTCTTAATTAGGCTTAGGTTAATGGTTCATTGGGCCAAAAAGAAAAAAATCTAAAAAACGAAAAAGGTAAAACATAAAAATAAAATAAAATAATTGAACTTATAAAAAACAAGAATAAAATAGGATTAGCAGAGTTGTGATAACTTGTTAATCCTGTAATCTTTTAAAATCATCTGAGTTGTAACAGCTTGATGATTCTTTTTTTTTTTTAAAAAAGGAGAAAACAAACACAAAAAATCAAATGATTTTTCAAAGTAAAAATTTTTAAATTAAAATCAACCTACTCGCACTTATTTTTTAAAGAACTACGTGACTTTGAGTTCCCTATTGCACCCAGAGATACGTAGGAGCAGAATCTCTATTTTGTTAAGCCAAAAATTAAATTTTCATAATTTAGTTGTTCTTTTCTTCTTTTGAAAATGGGTAAAATAAATACATTTGAGATTATTAAAATTTGCACAACTAACTTAAGGTACCGTTCTTGGAATGGACAGTTTAGGGTGCTAACACCTTCCCTACCTATAATCGACTCCCGAATCTAAGCTCATTTTCTAAAAAGACCAGTTTTGTCTATTTAAAGTGTTTTTCTAATATTTTCCCAATTAAAATAAACATTGGTGGCGACTCCTTTGATTTTAAAAAAAATCACATTTTTTGGTCGTCCCGTCGCGATTTCGGTTGTCACAGCTGGCGACTCTACTGGGGATTATTTAGAGAGTCAGGTCTGTTAATGTTAGTTGTGCAAATTATTAATAATTTCTATTTATTTATTTTACCCTTTTTGTCTTTATTTTTTTTATTTGTGAATTTTTTTTGTATGTAAATATTTGTTAGCATTATTCTGTGTTTTATTTATTTATTTATTTGTATATATATTTTTTGTGCTTAATTGTTGAAACCTTAGGGTAGATGATTGCTGGCTGACTGTTATATGTATGTTCTATTTGATTGTTATTTTGGCAGGATGAGGTTAATTCTTAAGATTATAGAGGTTTGTATGCTCCCTACACCCACTGCACATACACGTTTATCACACACATTTGAGTGGGGCACTATACCAGGGTCTGAGTGAAGTCTCAGTTAGGTAGAGGTTGCATAGTGATAGTCATTACATCATGTTTGGTTATCACAAAAATCTTATCTAGAGTGTGCCATTTTCACGAATGTCTCACACTTAGTGGTTTACCCGTTGTTTTTGGTCAACATTCTGAAATGAGACTTAGCTCTAGATGTCTTTAGAATAGTAGAGTCACCCAATGAAAATTTTCACGAATTAGAAAGACCTATAGATCTTTAGAATAAAACTCCTCATTCATCCATGCGTTTTTTCTTATGGCTTGCATTTTCCTGCCACTCATAGCATTCTTAAAAATTAAAAAAAATAAAAAAAGGTATATCATCTTGCATTCTAAGGGTTTGCATTTTCATTCATTCTCACATTTTTCTTAAAAAAAAATCAGCTCTAAATTTGATACATCATCTTGCATTATCATGACATCCATAACATTTTTTTTTTAAAAAAAACCATATGCATACATAACTAATACTTCGCATATATGCCAACTTTGTTCAGTCAATACTGACATTTGCATACTTATATCATGTCTTCCCAAGTAGAAAAGTTGACACTATAGCAGAAAAGTAGCTTTCGCGACACCCATATAGGACTTGTTCCCAAGCCAGGATCATGGATGAAAGAGAACAAATTCAAGAGCTGAAGAATGAGGTGAATCAGCTCAAAGAGCAAGTGTCCAAGATTATGGAGATGTTACAGTACATGGAAAGCAGGAGGAACACAGATGGGAATCCCTCAGCGGCAAACGAAGGACACCAGGCCATACCTTTTCACCCGCTTGATTTCTCTCCAACCCCAATGCAATATCAAGACTTTAATCCTCAAGGAGTTATGGTGCCACTCATCATTCAACACTTAGTCACCAGTTCTGAGGAAACCTATGTGCCATCATTCCCATCATATAGCCTCCCTTCCGGCTTTGTACCGCTACAGGCTACCAATTCCCCTAACAGTTTTATGTATGCTTCAAACTCATTAAGCACGACTCCACCATGTACTAATTACCCTAGTACCAGTAAAACTCTAGCAGTGCAACATTTTGTCCTAACTTTCCTGCCACAATACTCATCTAGTTCTTCTGCAGAAAATCCTCAGTTCAATGAGAAGTTGGAAACTTTGGAAGAGAGATCATGGATCATTAAAGGAGCAGGTAGTCGTGGTCTCAAGGATGCTACCGATGTTGACATTCCCCTGAAGTTTAAAGCCCCTATGGCACCAGATAGACTACAATTGCATAATATGGTTAAGAAGGATGCTGAAACCTTCAGGGAATATGCTCGGCGGTGGAGAGAAATAACTGCTCAGGTTGAACCCCCATTAACAGAAAAAGAAATGGTGACCATGTTCATCGACACTATCCAATCACCCTTCTATGATGAGATGAAAGAAATTGTGTCATCAAACTTCTCGGACATGATCATCATCGGGGAAAGAGTTGAAAGAGGAATGAGAAAAAGAAAGTTTGCTGAAAATTCGACAGAGACGATTAGCACCAAGGGGACCCCAATAGGGAAGGAAAGAGAGGGGGAAGCCTATGCTAGTACTTTCAATTAGAGGATTTTTACCCAAGAAAACCTTAGCCACCTTAAACCATCCTTTCATCCTCCCTATATGCCTTATAACCCATACATTGTTAATGCCTCCCAAGTTCCATACCCTTAACATTACCATCTAATGATCCCTTATCGTGCATAACCTCCCATCCTAAACTAAACACCCCCTACCATCCCATCTAAACAAAACCAACCATGGACCCAATATCCAAATACAAGCCAAAGGAGGCTGCCAGCCAAACAAAAATGGAAACTTGTTCAATTTGACCTAATTCCTATGACTTATACTAAGCTGCTACCATAACTCATCCGTAACTCATTGTTGGTCCCTTGCCCATTGAAGCCGGTGGAACCCCCATACCCAAAGGGATTTGACCAAAATGCTAAGTGTGACTACCATGCTGGCGCTATAGGTCACTCGACAGAAAATTACAGAGCCTTGAAGTTCAAAGTACAAGACTTAATCAATGCCAAATGGTTGAACTTCAAGGAAAGAACTCTTAATGTAAGCTGCAATCCCTTGCCTAATCAGGGAGATTTTGGAGTCAATGCCATAGATAAGTCTTCCGGCCAATGCCTGATAAGTCGAGTAGCTGACGTCAAAACCCCCATGAAAGTCATTTTTAAAGAACTCTGCAAATTTAGGATGATAGCTTAGGTTGAAGTGAAAAAGGACAATAACGATGAAATAATGTGTAATCTCCATGGGAATGTGGGGCATTCTATTGAAGAATGTGGTAAATTCAGACAGATTCATCAGAATCTAATGGACATACAATTGGTACAAATAGGTCATCTGTATGACGAGAGTGGCATAAACATGATTGATGAGTACGTCATTCCTCAACCTCAAGAAAAAAAAAGGTGGGCTTGCTTGGAAAAATCGAAAGCCTGAAGTTGAGGAAACCCCTATTTGTGACATCCGACAGAGCTTTCGAAGTGCAGTGATCACTATTGAAGATGATCAACCCAACAATTATGGTGTCCATCTGGTGTACACTTGTTCCCCAGATACAGAGCTCGACAATTAGGAGATCATTGATTTTCCCATAACCTTTGAAATTGATTCAAAGTAGTTCTATAATGCTAATCTTATAGCTATGCCCAAGACTTTAGGAAGATATGTTATGAAAACAGGCTCATATGTTTCCATTTCAATATTCACTATCATTAATAAATGCATTTTCTTGTCATCCCTTCTTTTTTAGTTTCTACATTAACCTTTATTCATTCCTTTTTTTTTTTCTTTTTTTACTTGTGTTAATATCAATAATTACAGATCTGAAAGTGATTCTCTTGAAAGTAATAGTGCTATGATCTCATTGTACGATTTTGACCATCCCATTGATCATAATGATGAGGATAATGATGACAATTGGGTGCCATCTCCTGAGCTAATGAGATTAATAGAATAATAGGCCAAAGAAATTCAACCCCAGGAAGAGTCAACTGAATTGATTAATTTAGGGACGAATGGTGATAAAAAGAAAGCAGTCAAAATTGGCACTTCTATGAAAAAAATGAGTGGAACATATTGATCAAGCTCTTATTGCAACATTTTCCTATGTCAGGGTTGGATCCGAGCATAGCTTCCCACAAAGGCGAAGAAGAAGAAATTGAAGAGAATGCATCCTGAAATGTATTTAAAGGTCAAGGAGGAAATTACCAAACAATTGGGGCATAATTTTTGAAAATGAACAAATAAGCAATCACTTGTGCATTATCTTTTTGTCTCGACTTTAAACTTTTGAAAATAAGCAATCATGATTTGAAAATGAAGATTGGTCATCTTTCTCTATCCTTTTAAAAAAAATTCTGTCTTTGTTATCCCTTGTTACCTTTTCTTTACCTTGAAAAATTTTCTTAAAAAACCTTAGATAAGGATCACTCCTACACTCAGGATTGGAAAAACAAAAAAAAACAAAAACAAAACAAAAAAAAAAGAAAAAAAAGGAAAAAAGATGATGAAAAATGAAATGGCTCAAGCGAAAAAGTAAGCAAAAAGTGTTAGTGCTCTTAATAATGCCAAAGATAATTGACAAAGCTTACTAAAGATCCTTAATCTCATTCAACCCTTAAACACTTGTTTGAGTCTTATATCCTTCCTTTCATAACCCTTAACCTTGACCACATTACAAGCCTCAAAAAGTCCATTCTGATCAATAAAGGTTTGTTTTCATTTTCATTAACTTTAATTTTGAGACAAAAAGTTCATGCTCCTCTTAAGTGGGACTTCCTTGCTTCTAAAAAAAAAAGAAAAGAAAAGAAAAGTGGCTTGCTAGGCTGAAAACCTGAAAAGGCAGCCTAGACAAAAATTAGAGTGATTTGCTAAGTTGAAAACTCGAAAAGAGCGACCTAGGCAAAAGTTAGGGTTAAAAAAAAGAAAAAGAAAAAGAAAAAAAAAGATTCATGACACATCTGGAGAAGTAGAGTCACCTCAAGTCACAAACTGGAGCAGTTTGAGTTTCTTTATGCCAAACTGGGGCAGTTTGAATGGAAAGTCTTGTTATGAACGCTCCCTAATGCGTAGAAACTGGGTCAAGTCATGTTCTTAGAAACAGAAAAAGGGTGTTTAAGGTCTTATACACGAGAAATTAGCACTGATCATCCTAGAAAGCATTACTGGAAGAGTTGGAAAACTCTACTCCAACATTCTTTTGTAAACCTTTCAATTCTAACCCTTGTGGTACCGCCTTTCCTGTACTATTCCTTTCCATAATATTAGTCTATTTTCATTGTAACTCATTGTTGATTCAATATGCATTTATCATGATAGATTTATATTGAGATGTGAAACATGTGATCATATTGCAAAAACATTCAAATTTGTTTTAACAATCTTGAAAGGTCATAGGGAATGCGATGAATTTCCTGATAAGAGTATTGATGAGAAAAGAAAGAATCACTAGCAAATCAAGAAGCCAATCAACAAATTTTGTTACTGTTCAACCTTGATCTTGCTATTGGAAGAAGTTCTTAAGGGTGTGGTGGAACCAAGAGCGATCCAGCTAAAGTTATGATGTGTCAATTTTTGTCTACCCCATTTGTTTATGAGAATCTTTACAGTAGGACATTCATTACATCATGCATCATCTCAAGCATCACATGCACTGTCCTCAAGCTTCACATCCATTGCATCATCATTATGCATCCTATATGTTGCAGCTCATCTGCACCTCTGCATCTCTGCTCAATCAACCATGAAGAAAAGAGCCAAGGACTAAACACATAAAATGGAAATGAACAGCAACAAAGAAAAGAAAGCAAGTTTGAAGGCAAAATATAGAAGGGAAAAAAGACCATACGAAGGGGAATTAGTTTGGCTTTGGTCCTATATACATCACATAACACAGAAAAAAAAAAGGGTGGATTGTTTTTACAACAGAGGAGATATGAGATTTCGAGGCTGCCATCTCTACCCATCAAACCTAAACTTCCACCTTCATCAATAACCAGCTCACCCATAAACCATCTTCCATAACCCATCACTTCCATCACCACAACCAACAACCACCATCACCACCACCAACCAACCTCCATCTTCATCACCAAACTTTCATCACCTCCATTACCACCCTCCATCACACTACTTCCATCCAAACCCATAACAACCCACTACCCACAACCATTCACAACTACTATCCATCTTCACTATTCATCATCTCCTACCTCCACTCATCACCTTCATCCTCACTACACCTACCTCCATAACCTCTTCCAACCATTTTCATCATCTTCCTCACTACCACCCAACAACCATTCATCATCTTCACCATAAACCACCACCAAAAGCTAACACTCCACCAAGTAAAACAACCCACCACCGTGACCCAGCTGAACCTCGTCGTGTTGCCTCACCGCTCCGACATCCGTACCCCGCCACGCGAGACCATCTCGTCGTCCTCGCCGCTCCGCAGACCACCAGCCAGCACCCATCCCGACCAGCCCCCGACTCGCACACTTCTGTGTTGTCGTCCCCGACCGTGCCGGTCAGCACTGCCGTCGAACTGCACCAGTCAGATCCAGACCTCGCTATCGAAGCCGTAACTCGTCGCTGCCCCTGTTGCTCGACCTTCGCTCCAAGCCGGCACCACACCCACCAAACCTAGTCGGATCCGAACCAGCGCGTCGCCGTCACTAGACCCAATCGTGTCGCCTCGTCGTAGCTCCGCCCAGCTCACACAGATCCGGGATTTTCGATCCATCTGCGAGCCAGATCCGCTACCAACGCTGCCCGAGCCCGCTGTTCAGAAGTCGCTCCGACGCCGGCACACTAGACGCCGCTGACCGCGCTGATCTTCCGGTAGCCGTTGGCCTTCATCTTCTCCTCAGTTTTTTGCAATTTTTTTTCCAGAAATAGACCCCCCGTTGGTTTCACTTTTTCATGAGGCATTTGTTACGTTTTTTGATTTTTGGTTCTGTTAGTTTTTTTTTCTTCTTAATTGGGCTTAGGCTAATGGTTCATTGGGCCAAAAAGAAAAAAATCTAAAAAACGAAAAAGGTAAAACATGAAAATAAATAAAATAATTGAACCTATAAAAAAAAAGAATAAAATAGGATTAGCTGAATTGTGACAACTTGTTAATCATGTAATCTTTTAAAATCATCTGAGTTGTGATAGCTTGATGATTTTTTTTTTAAAAAAGTAGAAAACAAACACAAAAAATCAAATGATTTTTCAAAGTAAAAATTTTTAAATTAAAATCAACCTACTCGCACTTATTTTTTACAGAACTACGTGACTTTGAGTTTTCCATTGCACTCGGGGATACGTAGGAGCAGATTCTCTATTCTGTCAAGCCAAAAATTAAATTTTCATAATTTAGTTGTTCTTTTCTTCTTTTGAAAAGGAGTAAAATAAATACATTTGACATTATTAAAATTTACACAACTAACTTAAGGTACTGTTCCTGGAACGTGCAGTGTAGAGTGTTAACACCTTCCCTACCTATAATCGACTCCCGAATGCAAACTCATTTTCTAAAAAGACCAGTTTTGTCTATTTAAAGGGTTTTTTTAATGTTTTCTTAATTAAAATAAACATTGGTGACGACTCATTTGATTTTCAAAAAAATCGTATTTTTTGATCGTTCCGTCGCGATTTCGATTGCGATAGTCAGTCTTCAATTTCATTTTGAGCAAAGGCAGCCCATTTGGTGTAGGTAATCCCCACATAGATGAATGTAAAATTGTGTGACATAGTTGCTGGTAATCCCTACCCAGAAAATTGTGTGACAATTGAAAGTAAATGTATCTAACTTGGACTTAATAAAATGGTTTTGAAATTATGTCTGGCATAGTCAGTCCAAAACCAGACATTTGCCATCAAGAGTTAATTGGAGTATACCCTTTTCCACAATTAGGTATTCCATCAACTGGTTCCAATGGCCACATTGCCAAGTTGGGTGTTAAGTTAATCTGATCGCTTGGACAGTCCTGTTGTGGCAGCATGCTGCTCAGCTTTGCGCACTGCCATGGCAATAATCAGTGTACATAACATTTGTAATGTGCCTTACTTTACTTAAATTATACACACTAATTAGTAAAGTAATCAGTGATGGTACCACATAACGCATTGCATCAATTCGTTATACGAAATTTACAATCAGGCCTAAATGCATTTGATTCACTAAATTTATACGAAATTTTATAAGACATTAGATTCACTAAATTTGCAACATCAGACCCATCGAATTATTCACTTAGATTTTGGCACGTAATATAATACCCAAGTTTATTGGTTTCTACTTAATTTACTTCTTCAGAAAGAATAATTCGTTAGGATCACATTAGTTAAAAATTGGAAATCAATATAAAATATCATTAAATAATCACTATCACTATATACTTTACTTAACAGATTCAACCCCATTGTGCAATTAGAGTAATTATTTTATTCACTTCTGTTTGCCACATAATTTAGTAACACAATTTTATTGGATTTCTATAATTTAATTCTTTGAAAAAAGAACAATTCGAACTTTTTAAAATCAATTAAATATATAAATGGGGCTTGATAAATTTACGTGCACCAAGGCACATTGGCCCAATTGACCAGAAATTCGGGTTATACTATAATTTAAATATAAATGTTAATTAGACGTCTCAGCTAAAGTTCGAATTTGTATGAACCCGGTGGTCGGTGGGCTCTAATTGAAGTTTTGTAATTTTGTTGTCCCTTTTAAGTTAAATTATTATTTTATAATAATTAAATAGAGGGTATCAAATTAAATACATTTACATTATTAGATTAGGTTAATCAGGGTGTACATACAAATTTAAAGACAAACTAAATAAACATTACGAAGCAACCAACTTTTCAAACAGTGATAACAAGTCCTGTGCCGTCAAGCAATCGACGTATCATAAAAAATGCAGCATCTTCACACGCCTCTTCCTCTGTGAATGCATATCTACCAGTAACTACGGCTGGTTCACTAGTAATGTCAGACCCCAACACTATGTGCATAGGAAATATGGGACACCGTCGTTTCGCATATACTCATGGACATTATAAGTTGAATTAGGCACTCCAAGGTAATGGCAGACGCGAGTTAGCCAAGCTTTCATGCTGCACCTTATTATGAATTGATCCATATGATTTGCAGGCACAAATTCCAAGTCTGCATGAAAGGGGAAACAATTCCAACCTTACGTTATCATTTTCATGCACATAAATCATTCGTAAATCAATATTGTTTTTCCATAATTTGCATTTGACTTATGAGTCAGTCATAAGTCAAAGGTACACAAGGTAAGTCATAATTATCAAGTAATGTTTACAATGTTTTTTTGGTCACACGAATGTGGTGCTTGGACACAATGTTTATTTCATATAGATATTTACTAACCCGAACAGATTACATATCATAAATTTGGATAATTTTGTAGTGATATCAGTTTCATTTCTTAAGTCGTAATGTTTTATTTTTAATCACATAATGTCTTTTATCCACTTAGTCTTTAGGATCGTGCTTTGTGGTGTTGAAATTTTTTTACATAAACTTGGAATACCTAGTTGGATATATTAGGCTAATCAGAACTTAATATTTTTATAAATCTTTGTATTACACAATTAATTTCACAAAGATCAATAAAAGTACTAAGTCTTGATTGACTTGGTGCACTCAACTGTGATACTCCTGGTTTAAGTAAGAATTTATCTTGTGGTGCTTTAATCCAACATGACAACACCAATGATAGAAGAGTTAAGCATAACGAGGTGGCTTGCTAGCCTTTTGGGTTTACCTAATCCAACCTTCACCACCTTCATAAACCAGTTTTAGAAACATCACATAAATACATAATTCAACTTCAGGAACATAACCACATTAACACACATTATACTAATATAAAACAAGATATAAGGATGAACTCCCTGCATGGAGTTAACTAAACTGTTCATATCACTACCCTAAAATGACAACGACGGGTTACTTGAACGACACAAACAGTTACAACTATCTAACCCTCCACCTATACGAGCAACCTGTAGATGAGCACCATAAGCAGCCCTAACCCAAAGCCCACAATGACCCCTTCAAAGTAGTTACCTATGTTGTGCCCTTGTTGGGAATGACTGGAACACCCCCACTAAACCCTATGACTTTGTACTCATAAACATTAGGCTCTCTACCTATAAATACGATGTAAGTTTTCTCTTTTCCGTGGTTCATGATTGCTCAACACTCTATAAGAGTCTAACTATTTTGATGGTTATCGGTGCAAAACCATACTGACACCCTATACTATTATGTAGGCCATGCATTATACATGCATGCAACAATATGTGTGTTCTGAAGTAGATTCAGAGATGTACCTGAGATAGGCACATCACAGTGGTTTCCTCATTGCGTGGCTATAGCAGAGCATGTTGAACCAGAGGAGTGGGTACCTGCAAAAGGACTCCAACGCTCAAGTCAGATAGTGCACAAGTAGAGTTTATGCAATGATATGTAAGATATCAAATTAGGGTGACTTAGCCTGATATTTATAGAGGTTAGATAAATACGATCTCATAATGGAGAGATACGTTCCCATGATTATCGCAGGAGGATATATGTTCCTTATTTAGTTACAGAGGATCTCTATATTATCAGAATACTGGTATGATAGTTATTGTGCAATTATTCTGTAAGATCATGATTGGTAATTACAAATATCATAAAGACTTATCTATTGTGCAAATTTCACAGTAAAACAGTTACTATCCAGTACTGGGGTTCGACATATATTTCCAGGGTCCATGGTAAGCATATTCCTGCTGAGGGTGTTGACGTTGGATTTCGGCGAGTATGCGTGCTAGGTTGGCCTATGGGTTATGAACCCAGATTACGATCTAGAACAGTTGCCCCTAACTTGGTGCTTAAGTAGAACAATTAAGTGTCAAGATACCAATTTTGAAAAGAACATTCAAGTCGTAGTAAATATAAAAATCTAAAAGGGCCAAGGTCCGTTATGATGGAGTACCTCCAGGGTTGGCATGTGGAATCGGTATCCGTGATAGACTATTGGTTTCTTTGCCATCCCGTCATCTGAGGAATGTCCTTTGTTGCCCGCGTGCATTGTTTCACAAGGTTTTTGTCATTTTCTTGCAATTTGTAACTGTCTGAGCTGTCTTAAGAAACTGTTATTTTGAATTTATTGGGAGTTAAAGATTCTTTAAGAGGATATCAATTTTGCATTGTTTCCCAACTTCTTGCTACTCTCGTGACCAATTAGAAGTGGAGAACATTAAAATGTGGCTTTCATCACGCGATCAGTTCGATTTTCTCGTGACCAATCAGAATGATTCATTCTCTTTATAAATAAGGAATGTTTGCATTGAAGCTGACATTCCCTTTATTGCATACTTTTTGCTTCGTGATTCTGTTTGAGGATGCTCTTTCTCCAGAGAATGATTTTCTTTTTATTTTTTGTTCATACAAGGAGGGTTTTGCCCTCTACAAGAACCATTTTTTTTTCTTTCCAAAATCTTTGAAAGTATTTTCCTTCTTCACAAATAATCCACTAATGAGGACCTTTTTTTCTCAGTGTAATGGATGACAAACACTTTTCTCTCCCAGCGTACATAGGAGTGTTTGATCTATGCTCCATCGCCGAAGAGATCTGTGATACCTGTCGCGCTGGATGGAGACACTCCGGGGAGCAGAGCTTTTACCCTTCCTTCTTCCTGGGCGATTTGGAGGCACCATGCCAGTCCTCTAAGCGCAATCGGATATGCAAGAGGGACTGTTGAGGCAGTTCCTCGTGATTTGAAGCAACTTGGGG
This sequence comes from Ormosia emarginata, assembly GCA_029884605.1. Lineage (NCBI taxonomy): Eukaryota > Viridiplantae > Streptophyta > Magnoliopsida > Fabales > Fabaceae > Ormosia > Ormosia emarginata. The sequence goes on along the minus strand of JAQQTP010000064.1, from coordinate 20,331,174 downwards.
TGATTGCGAAACTAGCTAGAGTTCTAGTGGAACAATCTCTTGATGAAAGGTTGTGTCCCCTCTACAGGGGAAGAGTGGATGCCGGCCTTTATTATCATTGTAAAGGAGGCATGGAAGAAGGATTGGGAAGGTAATGACAACAGTGTTCCGTTCTGATTTGCCAAAGTTCTTCAAAGCCTAGTCAACAAGGAAAAGATCGGTGCTGGTTCCAGAGGAACTATGGATATGACATGATCCAGGATGTCGGTGACCTTGATGTTGGCTCCTTCCCCTGGTTCTCTAGTGGTTGCTCTTTCCTTATACATTATTGATTTCAATATTTTCGTTCTCTTTTTATGTATGATGATGTATGAAATGAGAATATTCAATAAAAATTCTTTTTTGAATTCTACTTATGTCTTTTTCTTTCTTTCTTTTTCCTTTATCCGATATTCGCACTGTTTAGCTCTTACCGGGGTGAGTCCAATGCTCACTCTATAATAACGTTAAGCAGTTGCCTCATGCTTGGTACTTGGTTGATATAACGAAGTGGCAAGCTTAAATTCCTGCTTCTAGTGTCCATACACTGTGTAGGGTATCATAATTTTAACTTGATCGTTGATCGCTTCCAAAGAGATTTATACAACAATCGTGGTCTGGTATGACCTTTGCGCTCCGTACTACGGCTAGTGACTTCGAGTTCAGCCAGGATCCATGGAAAGAATCTGGACTCATCTATCAAAGGTTGTGTGATGCTTGAATTACTGCGCAACTGTCCTCTCAACTGCTTTAGTAGCTGTGAGGACCACGTGACACATTTTAATCGGATAGACGTGCCTAGTGCTTCACGTGCCATAATGAATGCCTTTTGAAAATTGGACTGTGAAGATGAGAATACCCCATAACTATTTAATCTTTATAAATAGGGGTTAGGGGTGCATTGCACCCACCTTATTGTTTCTGAGTACTTTTTTGAAGATTTCGTGTAGTGAAGAAGCGTGGTTGTGAAGCATTCTTCAATCATTTTCACTTCCTTCTTCAACCAGTTCTATTCTTTTCACAAGGTATGTCTTCTTCATACCCTATTACTGTCTTTCTTTCATTTTCTTTTGCCATTTTCGAGTCATAGAGTAGTCATGCGCTCCTTATTAGAATGCATCTTTCTTCTCCATTTTCAACAAAGTAGAGTTAGGATTTTAATGCCTTTTTAATGGTGTTGCCCTTTCTGTTGCACTAATCACGATGGAGGTGTCTTTCTAGAGCTTTAGACTTTGGAAGGAGTTGAGGTCAGTATGTGAGTGTGAACTTTTTTTTTTTTTCATTCGACCCGCTCCGTGTCTGAATCTTTGCATTAATTGATTCTGACAGTTGCTTATTGGCTTTCGTGGGTGTTCCCAGGATCTTTATGGCCAGAGGAAGGAGAGGAGTAAGACCCCAGACACCGATTCTTGATGTCCATGCTCTGTATGAGGATGATGCCATTTGACTACGATGCGGTCTGCGATTAATATACCCGTGGATTGGGGATGATGTCTGGGATCGTCTGTTCGACTTTTCTTCCGAGGATGTTCTTAGACAATCGCTGCAATATTTAGAACTGATAGAGAAAAAAGCTTGACACCGAGAGTACCAAGTTCTATCTCCAGAGTGGAACGAGACGGTGTGTTCATGCTGGGAAACGAGCTTACACTTCATGTTTTTGCATGAACTCCTCTTTATCAAGCTGGGACTCCAGCTTGCATTTATTGATTTCCAGATAACAATTCTCCAAACCTTACACGCAGCTCCAACTCAAATCCACCCTAATGGTTGGGGCTACATTATTGCTTTTGAGAGGCTCTGCCGAATAATGGGGCTGCGGTATTCAGAAAATACATTTTTCTATTTTTACACCCGAGTGAGTCCCCTGGGTGCGACGTCCCAAAAGAATTGACTTACCATTCGATCCAGACCTGGTCGCAAATCCTTCACCATGTTTCAAGATAGTTTTAAGGGGTTTAAAAGTAGGTTTTTCAAGTGCATAGGAGCAAAGGGATACCATTTTTTTTTTATTAAAGTTGATGGGGAGCTTATGTTCCCACTGTATTAGACGCATGATGCCTGAAGCATCCCCACAGTATCGCTTGAAAAAGAAGAGGAAGATCTCACTTCGGACGAGCTTGATTGTGTTAGGTTTATAGTCTGATTTGCCACTGACTGCGAGCTTATCAAAATCAGAGGAGTCTTCAACACCCCTGGTGATGATCTTCATTTTGCTTTGTTAGGTAGGAGTTAGGATATTGTTGTTCGTAATCCACCTTAGGTTTCTGCACTTTGATTTTTCTATACTTGTTGTTTCATTTTTTTGACTTCAGTTTTCTTTTCTTGTCTTATTTCAGTAAGTATGGCGTCAGGACTTCCCTCGTTGCCTTGAAGGCTTCGAGGGCCAGGGGAGGAGGGGAAGGGTCTTCCAACACTCCTACGCCGATTGCTCCAGGATCTTCCGACTAGGATCTCGTTATTGAAGAACCCCTTGATATGACAAATTCTTTCACCCGACCTCTTCAAGGGAGGAAAAAGAAAGTTGTTGAGAGCTCTATGGACCGGGGCAAAAGAGCTGTTTCAAGGGATGATAAGGTGGAAAGAGAAGACCCTATGCCCATAATCATCAGGCACTTAGATGCTGGGTTATTTATCGATGAATGACTTTTGAGCAAAGAAGTGATGAAGCATATCAACGAGCAAAATGTAACCCAAACTTTGGCTAAGCTTCAAACTTTTGCTATCTAGACCCCTGCTGAAGTCCATATACTTGAGAGAATTATTTTGATGATAGAGAATAAGATGAAGGATAAGTTTAAGGTAGTAGAAGAGGAAGCCACCCAGAAGCTTGCTAGAGCCTTTAAGCTGAATAATGAAGCTCAAACGAGGATTCAAGAGTTGGAGAAGGAATTACCTGACTCCAAAACTGCTAGGAAGAGAGAGAAGCCAAAAACCACCAAAATCATCACCACTCTTGAGGCTCGCATAGAACAACTGGAGAAATGTGTCGAGGAGTTGGACACGATCTCCGCAAATATTAAGGGAGAACAATTTCAAAATATTATGACTCAAATCCAACATTTCAACCATGGCGTCACTTTGATATTGGAAAACCTTAACTCTGAAATAGTTTTTCATAATGGACACCTTATTATGGCGAAGGAACTTGCTTAAGTTAATTCCAATGCTGCTCTAACCCCTGCTCAGATCCTGGAAGGAGATGAAGCTGAGGATTGATCCTTTCCTTTTTCTTTCCTTTTTGCCCCATGCGTGTGTATTTAAATTTTTGTAAGAATAATTACCCCGGTGACTGGGGTGTTAAATTTCTTTCCTTTTGCTATTTACTTTGTGTTGCTTGTTTATTTGTTTTCCATGTTCCATTTTGGGTCCAACACCCATTATGGTGTTTATCGCAACCATTCTATGAACTTAGGAATATCTTTTATCAGAGAAAAAACCATGGTCCGGGGTCCTACACCCATAACATCGAGTGCATGACATTTCACCTAACTTACGTAAAAATAACACCCTGGTTCATGGTCCAATGCCCATAATGTCAAGCACTCGGAATTCTGAACTTACAAAGTAACACCTTAATCCGGGGTCCAATGCCCATAAAGTCGAGCATTGAGAATTTTGGACTTAGGAAAAAAATAACACCTTAGCTTGAGGTTTAATGTCCAAGATGACTTGACACTTATGATCCCACTAGCCTTAGGTATAATTTATAATTGAACCTTACCTTGGGTCCTTTGCTTACCATATTGGTTTTTGGGATCTCACCTGACTTAGGTATAATTCAAGACTTTGGCCTGAGGTTTATCATCCAAAGTGCTTTGGCACTGAAACCTACTTAGCTTAGGTATAAAAGAAAAACACGGATGTTTGAATCCACACTGCCCATTGATTTCTTGACCTTAAAATGGTCGATGCCAAGTATTAAGAGTAGGTGTCGACCCTATAACTTAATACCAAAACGCCTTTGGGGGCATGGTATGCTATACCTCTTAATGTGGGCTTCTTAATATATCTCATATAGAAAGTGATGTCTGAATAACTCTATTTTATTGATAATCTTTAGGACGAAAGTTCGTACAGAGCATATAATCATCAAAATTGGAACAGATCAAACATTAGTTTACTAAAAGACTAGGCCTTTATAAGCGTCTAGCTATAGTACTTTATAAGTTTATTTGCATTCTAATAGTTCTTGATCGACTTGTTTGTTAACACTTCCAAAGTGTAAGCTCCTTTGTCAGTGCTGACGATGATACGGTAGAGACCTTCCCAGTTAGGGGCTAACTTCTCTTGGGAGGCATATTTTCATCTGATGTTCACTTTCCTAAGTATCAGGTCTCCTGGTTGGAGCTTCCTTGGGACTACTCTCAAATTATATCTGGCCACCGTCCTTTGTTTAAGGGTAACGTCGCGAATGTAGGCGATGCGTCTTCTTTCCTCGAGCAAACTCGGTTCCCCTACCTCAACCGGGATCATGACTTCACAACCATAGGTGAGTTTGAAGGGAGTTTCACCCGTAATAGAATGAGGCGTAGTCTGGTAGGCTCAGAGAACATGATTGAGTTGTTCTTCCCAGTTTCCTTTGGCTTTATATAATCTCATTTTTATTCCCTGGATGATAATTCTATCGGCGGGTTCAACTTGTACATTTGTTCTAAGATTCTCAACTGAACTGCAGAGATGTTTAATTTTTAATACTGCTAGCAGTTCCTCAAAATCCTTATCCTTAAACTAGGTACTGTTATCCCTTACAATTGACTCTGGAACTCCAAATCTAGTGATAATGTGGCACCAAGTAAACTTCTGAATTCGTGTCGACGTGATCGTGACTAAGGGTTCTACCTCGATCCAGTTTGTAAAATAGTCCACTACTACTACTAAGTATTTCAATTGACCCAGGGCCTGAGGGAATGGGCCCAAGATGTATATACCCCATTTGTAGAACGGTCAGGGCATTGATATCGTGGATAGTTTCTCTGAGAGAACCCGATAATGATTCGAGTGACGTTGACATTTAACACAGACCTAGACGTGAGCATGGGAGTCAGCCTCCATTGTTGGCCAATAATATCCTGCCCTTAATGCCTTTAAGGCTAAGGCTTTACCTCCTAAGTAGTGTCCGCAGCTTCCCTCGTGAACCTCGGCCAAAACATGTTTCGCTTCCTTTAGTGTGAGGCATTTGAGGAGGGGTGATGAAAACCTACGTCGGTACAATCGTCCGTCATAGATGGTGTACCTAACTGCTGCCTTGACCAGTTTGGAGACTTCCTTCAGATCAAAAAGCATGGTTCCAGCCTATATGTACTCCATAATATGGGTAATCCAAAATGTTCTTCCCCTTCCACTTGGAACATTGTATGCTTCGTGATGGAGGGCTGAGAAAGAGTTTCCTAGATCACTGACCGATTGTTACTTTGGCTTTTAGTGCTGGTCAATTTAGATAGGTGGTCTGCCCTAGTATTATGCTTTCTCAGGATATGTTTGATCTTGACCTCTTGAAAGCTTTTGAGGAGTTCTTGAACTTAATCAAGTATTTTTGCAAGAGGGGCTCCCTAGCTTGGTATTTGCCTCGGATTTGGGAAGTTGCAAGTTGAGAATCACTATAAAGCATGATCTTGGTTGCCCCTATGTCTTTAGCCATTACTAGTCTGGCAATACATGCCTCATACTCTGTCTGATTGTTCGAGGTTGGGAATTCAAACTTCAATGAGTGTTTTAATGTCAATCCTTCAGAGTTTTTCAAAATTACTTTGGCACTGCTTCCCTTAGGGTTCGAAGAGCTATCGACAAATATGGTCTAAGAAGCTCCTTCTGGGTCGCCGGGGTCCGAGGTAAGTTCCGCTAAGAAGTCGGAGAGTGCTTAAGCTTTTATTGCAAGATGAGGTTGATATGTGATTCCAAACTCAGAGAGTTCAATCGACCAAGAAATCATTCTCCTTGCTAGATCTGGCTTATATAATACTTAGCGGATGGGCTGATTCGTTCTTACCACTATAGGGTGGCACTGAAAATATTGTTGAAGCCTTCGGGCCATAGTAATTAGTGCTAAGACAACTTTTTTGATTTTTTGATACCAAAGCTCTGGTCCTTGCAGGACTTTACTCACGAAATAGACTGGCTTCTATCCTTCATCCATCTTCTGGATTAGCATTGAGCTTATAGCCTCTTCGTTAGTTGAAAGGTACAAGTATAATGTTTCTCTGAGTTCTGGTCTTGTCAAGATAGGGGGAGAAGACAAAAGGTTCTTCAAGGAGGAAAAAACATCCTCGCACTCCTAAGTTCACTCAAAATTCTTCCATTTCTTGAGTAACTTGAACAAAGGAAGGGATTTATGAGTGACTTTAGCTAAGAATATTATTAGGGCTGTGATCCAGGCAGTAAGTTGTTGCACTTCTTTCACATTTTGAGGGCTCCACATGTTGAGCGCCACTTGGCATTTATCAGGGTTAGCCGCGATATCACGGTGGGTCAACATAAAACTTAAGAACTTGTCGGCCTGGACCCTGAAAGCGCACTTTTTTGGGTTGAGCCTCATGTTGTATTTCTGAATATGTGCAAACACTTCCTCGAGGTCTGCTGTGTGTGAGCCATCTTATGGGGTTTTCACTATCATGTCATCAATATAAACCTTTAGCATCCTTCCCACTTGGTTTTTGAAGACCTTGTTCATCATTCTCTGATGGGTGGCTCCTGCATTTTTCAAGCCGAAGGGCATAACCCTATAGAAATAGCTCGTTCTATCAGTGATGAAGGCAGTTTTATCCCTGTCATAAGGAGTTAAGTCTGACCATAGAAGCTCTAGTTTTTGATAGAGATCCATAAACATGATGTCTCCTGAGCTTCCTTGATCTACAAAATATGACCGACTTCGACATTAGATATTATTTTCAAGATGACAAGTGGGTCATCATGGTCTGGGATAATTATGCCGTAGTCTTCATTAAAAAAAGTGATGGAATGAGTCTTTCTTTCCATAGTCCATGATCGAGATTAGGAATAAGAGACACTAAATACTACTATCCTGATAGTTTTCTTCCGAGCCCCATTAGACAAACCGCCACCAACAAATATGCCAGTAATTGTGTTGATTGTTTTGTTTGGTTCGGAATGACAGTCGTCATTATCATTGGGCAGAGCGTCCCTATTCCTATCCTGTCGGTCATTGATATCTTGGCGAGGTAGAGTCCAAGATCTTCTCCTAGGGCTCCGAGTTCTTCTCCTACGGCGTGAAGATGGGCTTCGTCGAAAGCTGCATCTATCATCTCTATGTCTTCTGTGTGTTCATCGTTTTGGACTCGCAGGATATACTGTTGTAGTCATCCGGCCTTAATTAATAGCAGTCCTCTGTGTAATGGCCATAACCTTTGTGCCATGTACATTGTTTGGAATGATCTTTCTGCTTATGCTTCTTTATAGGGGGTGACCTCATGATATTCTGAAACTTAGTCTACATCACTTCCCTCAAGATTGTTTCTCGCGAAATGTTTAGAGGAGTATAATTAGAGTACTTTCCCCGGGGTGGGCTGCCTTTGGAATGCCAGGACCGTGAGGAATTGTGGTTAGATTTCTGGTGAGAGGATACACCTTTGTTCCATCTCCTCTAGTCCTTTTTTGCTTCCTCAAGGCACCCATACTTCTAAGATCGTGTTTGAAATTCTTGCAAGTTACATGGTTTCTTTTTTGCTAGAGATGCAAAAAACTCAAACCCGGCCTGAAGACCACTCCTAGCATAATGAAAAGCTATTCTTTTATTGGAGTCTTCTATGCTAGCGCATGCTGCCATGATTCATCTGATGTAATCGCGGAGGGGGTTCGTCACGCCCTTGGCGGATCTTTGATAGAGATTTGATGGTCGCTCCTTGCTCGTAGTATTCTAGACCAAGAAACATTGTTTAAGGTCTGCCCAGTCGACGATAGATCCTCATGTTAAGTTCGAAAACCACTTTGGAGCCACCTTTTTTAGGGAAAGCGGGAAGACACGACATAACAACTCCATAGATCCCACATAGAAACACATAGATTGTTCAAAGGCATTTATGTGCTCTTGGGGGTCCGTGGTCCCGTCATAGATCTCCAGATTTACTGGGAACTTGAAGTTCCTTGGGACATGATACTCCAAAAGTTGAGGGGAAAATGATTGTTCTTGAATGCCACAACCCGGGTTGTTATTTGCAACATTGGACACTGTGACATCTGGATGCATTCTCCTTTAGTAATTTTCAGCATTCCGCCTCTCATTATGATGTTACAGTCTGGGTTGGTCTTCATGTGTAGCCTGTCGCATATATTCTAGTCTCTGATATTATTCATCCAGCATAGTTATATGTTGTTGCAACATATCTTGAAATTGGCTGCGGGACATTTGGGATTGATTCGCGCGTTTAGAGTGGGATGCGCGATCATCTGCTTCACTATTTGGCATTCCCAAGCGCTGGTGCACTAGGATTCTATGTTCCTGAACATTAGGGTTGCCTCCTTAGCCTGAGATTCCAAGTCTATCTCTTACGGAAACCCTGCCCGAAGGGAGGGGACTCTTGGCAGAAGGTGAAGTCTCCTGTCCCTCATGAAGAATTTCAACGATAACTGCTTAACTCCCAACGACGGAGGCTTCAACGTGTGCTGATAGTGCCACAGGCTGAGGATCGCGTTGCACCACTGATCCCTGTCATTGACCAGGGGCAGCAGACGCATCGCCTCCTTTCCTTGTATGCTGTCTTGTGCTCACCATGATTGGGTGGGAATAGAAGTTTATCTTTCACACATACGGCACCAATGTTCTGAAGTAGATTCAGAGGTATACTTGAGATAGGCACGTCACAGTGGTTTCCTGCTTGCGTGACTGCAGCAGAGCGTGTTGAACTAGGGGGTGGGTACTTGCAATGGGACTCTAATGCTCAAGTCAGGCAGTACACAAGTAGGGTTTATGCAATGAGAAACAAGATATCAAATTAGGGTGACTTAGCCTGATATTTACAGAGGTTGGATAAATATGATATCATAATGGAGAGATACGTTCCCATGATTGTCGCAGGAGGAGATATGTTCCTTATTTAGTTACAAAAGATCCCTATATTATCGGAATACTGGTATGGTAGTTATGGTGATATTATTCTATAAGATCATGATTGACAATTACTAATATCATAAAAACTTATCTATTGTACAGATCTCGTGGTAAAGTAGTTACTATTTAGTACCGGGACTAGACACATATTTTCGGGGTCCATGGTAAGCATATTCCTGCCTAGGGTGTTGACGTCGGATTCCGACGAGTATGCGTGCTAGGTTGGCCTATTGGTTATGAACCCGGATTATGGTCCAGAACAATGTGAAATTTTGACGCAAGTGAATTTGACACTGTTGGAACACCACATAAAGGCAAAATATTAAATTGCATCTTAATGACATACTAAATGGATGGACATGACAATGAGCTATAGTGGAGTCTGCGACACGTGATTTTGGAACCATATATCATTTTTTATAAAATACCTTTTACCAACATGAACATAGACTTTGTCTATGTCCAACCTCGTCATCCACATCTTATGTGTGTGCATGGTGACCAACGATGGACACAGGTGAAATAAAGCTTCTAAACCTTACTTAAGAATCACTGAAAAGTACTGATAACATGTGTCATACGATTATAAACAATCAACAATTTTGGAAACAAGTACGACTGCCCGAGCTTGTGGTTAGAAATTAATATTTCCACATCCATCTATTACACCTAACTGACCCATGAATTGAATGCAATTCAAAGTCTCGATATTGAACGTTTTACTTACATAAATTTCAAGCCCAAATCACTTGGACCCCAGTCACTGAGGCCCAACATCACAGAGATCTAGTTACACAGGCCCACTTCAGTTGGGCCTAGTCAAACAAGCCCAAATCACATAGGCCTCTATTAACACAGGGCCAGTCATATAGGCCCAAATCACCTAGACCCAAGTCACATAAGCCCAAATCACACATCTAGTCACACAGGCCCACTTTAGCAGGACCCAGTCACACAGGCCCACTTTAGCAGGACCCAGTCACACAGGCCCAAATCACTTGGACCCAATCATAAGGTTGAACATCATATAAACCCAGTCACACAAGTCCATTTCACGTTGGGCACATAGTGACACATGCTCACTTTAGTTGGACCCAGTAACACAAGCCCAAATCAACTGGACCCAATCATTGAGGCCCAATATTACCTGGGCCCAAGTCACACAGGTCCAATTCAGCTAGGCCCATAGTGACACAGACCCATTACAATTGTACCCAATCACACAAGCCCCACTTTAGCATGACCTAGTTACACATGCCCACTTTAGTAAGACCCAATCACACAAGCCCATGGACCCAAGCACATAGGCCCACTTATGTTGGACCCAATCATAGAGGTCCAATTCACATCGAGCCAATCCCTCTTGATCCACATCACCTAGACCCAAGTGATAGAAGCCCACTTTAGCTAGACCAAGTCACACATGCCCAAATCAAATGGACCCAGTCATTGAGGCCCAACATTACCTTGGCCTAAGTCACACAAGCCCAATTCAGCTTGGCCCATAGTGACACAAACCCACTACTACTGGACCCAGTCAAATAAGCCCACATCAATAGGACCCAATCATACAGACCCAACATCACATAGACCTACTCCCTCCTGACCCACACCAACTGGACTCAGCCACACAGTACTAAATCACCTGGACCTCTAGTTAGCAGAGGCCCAATTCACCTAGTCACTAAGGCCCACTTCACCTGGACCTCTAGTCACTGAGCCCACTTCAGCTAGACCTAGTCAAACAATCCCAAATCAATTAGGAGCATAGTGACACAAGCCAACTTCACCTGGACCCAAGTCACATTGACCCACTTCAACTGGATCCAGTCACACAGGCCCACATCAGCTTAACCCACTCACATAGGCCCAAATTACACACCTGGACCCACTCACACAGGCCCACTTTAGTTGGACCCAAACACTGAGGCCTAATTCATATGGGCCCAATACCTCTTGACCCACACTAGTTGACCCAGTCACACAAGCCCAAATCACGTGGACCTCTAGTCAATAGAGGCCCAATTCACCTAGACCCAGTCATTGAGGCCCACTTCGGCTGGACTAAAGTCACACAGTCCCAAATTAGCTAGGCCCATATTAACATAGTCTAACTTCACCTGGACCTAAGTCACGCAGGCCCACTTCAATTGGACTCAGTCACACAGAACCAAATCACACAACTGAACCCAGTCATATAGGCCCACTTCATGTTGGGCCCATAGTGACATAGACCCACTACAACTGGATCTAGTCACACAGGCTTGCTTCAGCTGGTCCCAGTCACACAACCCCAATTCACATGGACCCAATCCCTCCTAACCTACACTAGTTAGATCCAATTACACATGCCTAAATCACCTAGACCTCTATTCAACAGAGACCCATTTCACCTAGACCTAGTCACTGAGGCCCACTTTAGCTGTACTTAGTCACACAGTCCCAAATCAACTGGGCCCATAATGACATAGGCCAACTTCACTTGGACCCAAGTCAAGTAGGCCCACTTCAGTATTGAGTCACATAGGCCCAAATCACACAGTTGGGCCCATATAGACACATGATAACTTCACCTGGACCCAAGTCAAGCAGGCCCACTTTAGTTGGACCTAGTGACACAGGCCCAAATCACACATATGGACCCAGTCACATATGCCTACTTCAATTGGACCTCTAGTCAACAAAGACCCAATTCACCTAGATCCAATCACTAAGGCCCACTTTAGTTGGACCCAGTCATAGTCCCAAATTAGTTGGGCCCATAGTGACATATGTCAACTTCACCTGGACCCAAGTCATGTAAGCCCACTTCAGTTGGACGCAGTCAAACCTATTAACAATAGTTACAATGCACAACTTTACTTTTTTCAAAATATCATTACATCTATTTCAACCCTACAGGATCACGATACATAATCACCTACAAATATTATCAATACATTATTTTGTACAAATAGCATTTCCAATGGCACACCTAGTTGTGGGCTATGCCAATTGTAGGCCCAGTTTAGTCTAATATTTTTTTAATGCTACTACGTTGGGTAATGCCGATCCTAGGCCCAATTTATTCTAATATTGGTTTTTGGTGAAAATAATTTTTTTTGTTATTGGTCAATGCTCCCACGTTGGGCTATGCCAATCATTGGCCCAAATTAGTCTATTATTATGAGTCTACTTTATTTTCCATCTTCATTAATCGTAATATTTTCCATATATAGGTCCAAAATATTTAAGAACCTAATATAAATTCAAAGCGATGCAAAACCAAATTCCTCTATATCTATATACACTATGACGTTGCTGCTAAATTTTTTAGATGAATGCCTTAATTCATATTTTCAGAACCATATCCCTTACACATTGCAATTTAATTATCTAATCAACAGAGACATCTAGGACTAATCAACTTTTTAACATTAACTCGTTCAGTTGTCCAAAACATTAAAACATCAACAACAACATAAAATAGCAGCTTAATTAAGTCTTTAACTACAAAATTCTCAACAATTTCATCTAACATATCTAATTATCTTAACATTTATGACTGAGGGGGGTCCATCATCAATGTAGAACTCTAGCAAATCATCCTTCTTCAGGCCTTTATTACTGCAACATTGATACCATCTGTCACCCATGTTACAATCATAATCATTGTGCCGATTCCACAACAAGTGGACTTTGATAGGCTCAGCTTCTTCGTCTTCTAAATCAACCAAATAAACATCCTCCATTTTTTGCGGAAGACTCGCACGAACAAATCTAGTAAGTATGTGCTTCAACAAAACAAAAAAATGTATTACTTTGCTTGCTTTTTGACATTTGTAGATAATGCGAAATTTGCATAACTGAGCCAAAATAAATTAAAATTTACTTCGTAACTCACCGGAGCTTGCTTCCCAGAAGCTTGATGCTTTGTCAGCTGAACTTTCCATGAAAGACAGTCATCATTTCCAACAACAACAGGGTAGTCAATCTCCTCATTCAACATGTTCTTTAGCCTTATATTGAATTTACACCCCTCAATACACCATTGTCATATGGTGTGTGGTTGTCAATGCATATAACGACTTGAATAGCCTAAAACCAGACCACAGATACACTTCATTTTGCCATCCAAATAGACCTATCCTTACGCTATGCCCTTTGGAGTCTGTCAATTCACATACACCACCTATTTCCAAACGATATTTTTCATAAAAATTTTCAGGAAGCTTTGCATCCTCCTAAAACAATTTCAAATACTTCGTTAGTAAATAACCTGCAAGCTACAAGCACAGATGCATTATTCATTTACAGATATGTAACCTTAACCTACCTTCATTGGATCTACTACAATTTCAAACCTAGCCAGCGGTCCATCACGATGGGAGCTTCCAGAATAGGCCATTATACTACTATAATAACAGCAAATTCATGTCATATGACAAAACAAAGTTATAATATACATAACAATAACGCTTATATGAGCAGTGTTCATGTTGATTGTTGATGGGACCACGGCAAGTGTACCGGATCGTCAAGTAATAAAAACGGTGAGAAACCGGATATCGTTCACAGGGATCGATGGCCAAGTACCAATTCACGAAGTTAGCTACTTATTTAAACCAAGATTTGAATTAAAATGGGTTTCAATAACAATAACAAAATCAAAAGAACCAAAAGCATTGACAATATTTTTAGGTTTTTCTAGTTGGCAATTTATCAAACACTTGGTATGCAAGATGAAAAACAATCAATTAATGAAAGAGTTGGGATCAAGCTTCATTTGATTTCACTTGTTGCATATCAATTGGAATTAATACAAGCTACTATTCCTATTTTGTTACCAATTCTCTAATTTAATCAAACCCTAATTCCTTAGGCGATTGAGCTTTGTTCCCAATTAAAAACCCTAATTCCTTAGGTGAATTTAAGAGAAACAAACATTACGATTTAGAATTCAAAGAGGTAACAAGCAAATCAATGACTATTCCTAGCCTAGAGATAAGCAAGGTTCATAATCTCATAACACAAATCATATATCAAATTTCCATTCAACATACAACCTTAAAATCATTCCAAAGAGGATCAATCCTTAGAAAGCATTAAGAGAAGAGATCATAAACTCAAAATAGAGATAGCAACTTATATTAATTAAATCCAATATCAATAACAATCAAGATCCATCAAAATCCACCTAATCCCAACAAGGGAGAGTTTAGCTAGACATGGAAATAAATGTAAAAACTAGAACAATAGGGAAGAAGATGCAAAACTCCATGGAAGATTGAAGAAAATCTGAGCTTCCACTCTTCTTCCCTTCAAATCCACCGTAGAGCTCCCAAGATAGGGTGTTTCTCTGCTCCAAAACGGCTCCCCCCTCTTCTCTCCACGCAGCACCCCTCAAATTAGGTTAGAAAAACACACTTATAGTCTGATAAGGGCGCCTAGGCGCTTCGTCTGTAGCGCCTAGGCGCTATGTGTCCAGAACGCATTTGCTGTCATGAGCGTGAGCGCCTAGGCGCTCGTTTTAGCGCCTGGCGCTCAACATCCAGCGTGTTTCCTTTGAAGCTTAAGGGCGCTTGGCGCTCCTTCATGTAGCGCTTTCGCTGGAGCTCAAAGAGACTTGCTCTTGATCTTCTTAGGAGGCTTTAAGTTCTCTCTTCTTGAGTGCTTTTCTTCGCCACATTGAGCTTCATCATCATACTTCTCTTGGTGCCTGCAATTGAAACAACAATAAATGAGCTAAAGCACCAATAATTCTAATCACAATGAACTAAATCTAACAAACTAACATAAATCAACTAAAAAGACAAAATGAAACTATTTTAAGGTCAAAACAATGTCAAAAGTTGGGCTTAAGCGGTGAAATCCCCTCAAAAGGCTTTGGAAAAATAGATAATCTAGCAGATTATCACCACCCCAAACTTAAAACTTTGCTTGTCCTCAAGCAAAACAAAATAACAAACAAGCTAAAAGAAAAGACAACTCTACAACTCAAACACCAATCTTTGAGCGAGTAAAATAAACCAAGAGTGTCCCACAACTCAAAAGCATCAAAGTCACAAAGAAATCAATTCATATATGCATTCTTGAAAGTAGAACTCTCAACTGTGTAGCTGAAACTCAGAAGGTCAAAAATAAGGGACATCACAACCATGCACTGATCAATCACAGCTTGAAAGTTAATGAACATGGCATCAAGATACACCTAATAATTGGGCCACTTAAACTCTTGTATTTGGGCTTGTGTTTCCCTCAGTCATCACTTATTGAGTTCACCCTCCTTGGATTTGCTTTTCATCTCAAACATGCATGCACACCACTCACAAATGCAACAATCAAAAGGACTTTATTCAAGGTCGCATTGGTACCAAGGCACAAGGTAGATAAAATGAACATATAAACTGCTACCTTAGAGAGCAAGTGAGCATTGGTACTTCTAACAAAACTTCAATTCATAAATCTCATACCTTTCACATTCTCCTTTTCTTTTATATTTCCCCAGTAACCTACATGGTCTCAAAGGGGTACTTGATCATTGAGTCAAGTATTTCCCAGTAACCCATCGGTCTCAAAGGGGTTCCTATTCAACAAGCCAACTCTTTTTTTTTTTAACAATGGCCACCCCAAACTTAGTACATTGCTAACCCACACCTTCAGTAAATTCAATGCTCACTTACCCTTTTCAGGTGGATAAGACATTCATTATTTTGGCTATGGCATGCTGTATGGGCAAACAAAGAATTCAGTTTATTAGGCACATAAGGGGCAACACAAAGAAAACAACATCATTTGGTTGGCTATATGGCTATCTGGCTCAACAACAAAACTGCCTTTATCATGTTGATGCATTGTGTAAATCACGACATGCAAATGAGATTCAAGCAAAGCTAGGAGAATAGAAACTCACCAGTGACCTCTCATCAAAGCAAAAATGTTGAAGGCTCAAAACAACTCCCACGGATGAATTATGAAATCCAATCACAAAAATCACCAAGTACATTAACAACAAGCTATAAGATTTATGCATGGAAGTCATAATCCTCATTCAAGTACCACAATCTCAGAAATAAGCCCATAAAGCTTTCAAGTTTCCCTAACAGGCAGTGCATGTATGGTTGGTTCACATAACAATGATACTATCAAACATGGGAACCCACAAAAGTAAACTCCAAACAGTTCAACATTGGCTTGACTCACAAAGGCAATAAACTCAAATTAACAAGAAGTTAAAACTAAACTAAGAAATTAAGTAAAATGCATACGAGACACATTAAACAAATAAAAATTAAACAAAAATGACTAAAATGAAAAAGTAGAGATAGAAGAGCACGAGCATGGGTTGCCTCCCATGAAGCGCTTGTTTAACGTCATTAGCTCGACGTTGCTTCTCATCAAGGTGGCTTGAAACAGGGAGAGAAGTAGGATGACACTTTTCTTCATCGGATCTTTGCCTCCATACTTGGTCACCGACCTTGCAATCCCCTCCAAAGGCATTTGGAACTTGACTTGAACACAGGAGTTCTGAATAAATCTTAGCATGTGAGATTTCGTCGGGCCATGGAGGTCTCATTTTTCACGATGACAAATCAGGTTTCAACTTATCAAAAGATTTTGGCCCTTTGTGCAATGAATTATGAGAAATTGGAGGACCAACTGACTCCTTTTGAGCTTTATCTTGGATGCAATTGACGGGAGCATAGAGATCTGATGTACGTGTAGATTTATCAAAGACGTTGATGGTCACGATCTCCATCCACCCTCAAAATCAGTTCACCTCTCGACATCAATCAATGCTCTGAAGTAGCTAAGAACGGTCTTCCAAGAATCAAAGGGATATTAACATCCTCATCCATATCTAAGATCACAAAGTCAACTGGGAAAATAAATTTGTCAACCTTCACTAGCAAATCTTCCACGATACCATATGGATGTCTGATTGATCGATCTTCTAATTGAAGGGAGACCATTGTAGGCTTCACTTTTTCAATTCCCAGCTTGCGCAAAATTGACAATGGCATCAAATTAATGCTCGCACCTAAGTCACATAAAGCCTTGTCAACATTCAACTTCCCGATCGTACAAGGGATGCTAAAACTTCCTGGATCCCTTAGCTTTGGTGGTAGCTTTCGTTGAATTATGGCGCTGCACTCCTCAGTAAGTGCTACAGTCTCATCCTCTTTCAACTTCCTCTTCTTATATAGCAAATCCTTCAGGAATCTGGCATAAGAAGGCATTTGCTCCAAGGCTTCTGCAAAAGGTATGTTAATTTGGAGCTTCTTAAAAATGTCCAAGAAACTCTCAAACTGCTTCTCCTTCTCTTGCTTCTTCAGCCTTTGAGGAAAAGGAATCTTGAAATATGGATTGGTGGTCAGATCATACTCTTTAACCTGATTCTTCCCTTTTTCCATAGCTTCACTGGCCTTTTGAGTTGCTTCTTCTTCAACTTTCTTATCTTGCTTGTCTTCTTTATCCTCGATCACCTCTTTTTCTTTTACTACCTTCCCACTCCTCAAAGTGATGGCATTGCAGTGCTCTTTCGGATTTGTCACTGTGTCACTAGGTAGAGAACCATGAGGTCTTTCCGAAAGTTGTCTTGCTAATTGGCCCACTTGAGATTCCAAATTACGGATTGAAGCATCTTGATTTCTAAACCCCACTCTTGTCTCTTCCATAAAATCAGTGGTGATTTTAACAAAGGACGAAGTCTGTGTGGCCAATTTCTCTAAGGCTAACTCCCACGAAGCCTTCTTCTCATTAGATTGAGGTTGAGATGATGAAGGACCTTGATATGACGACTGTTGAGGGTGTCCTTGATATCCCAAATGCTGTCTTGGTTGAGCTTGATTCTCTTGATTACTCCATGAAAAATTTGGGTGATTCCTCCACCCTGGGTTGTACGTGTTGGAGTAAGGATTATTCTGTTGCCTTGGAGGATTGCTCATGAAGTTCACTTGCTCTTGAGCTGGAGGTCCAAACATGTTTCCTGGACAATCCACACTCCCGTGTTCACCTCCACAAAAGTCACAGGCCATAGGTGCATTGCGCACCGCATTCACACTAAGAGTATCGACCTTCTTCTGAGATTCTCAAGCCGTGAGAAAATTTTGTTTTGAGCCAACGGTGCATTCATAGAATCGATCTCTAAGTACCCTTTCTTCATTACGAGCTCTTTCTCCACCCTCTCGGTAGTCATTATTGGCCATTATTCACATAACTCCCAAGCTTCTTCGGGGTCTTATAATTCAATGCCCCACCTTTCTTTGACATCAACCATGGCTCTGGTTTGAGGTAGCATGCCATTATAAAAACTCTGCACTTGAATCCAGAAATCAAAACAGTGATGTGGGCATTTCCTCAGTATTTCATTGTATCTCTCCCATGCTTCGCTAAGAGACTCCCCATCAAGTCACCAATGATGTGATTTCACTTTTTGCGGCCTTGACGGAGGGAAATACCTTGTCAAAAATTTGAACTAAGATTGCCCAAGTAGTTATGCTTCCTCTTGCCAATGAGTCTAACCGGATTCTTAGCTCTTCCTCACGGAGAAAGGGAACAATCTCATAGCATCCTCACTCACCCCGTTCAGCTTCACAGTATCACAAATTTGAAGGAACCCTTGTATATGTGCATGTGGATCTTCATTGTCAAGTCCTCCGAATTGATTGTGCTGAACCAAATGAAGAAGGGCTGGCTTCAATTCAAAATTATTTGCCTGAACTGGCGGTCTCGTTATGCTCGCTCCACACCCATCCATGTTAGGAATAGAGTAATCCATGAGAGTCCTAACAGGTGGTTGTGGTGGTGGAGGATCTACATTCTCTCCATTATCTGCCATGTCTTCAAAAACTGTTTGAATGTCACGCAAATTCCTTCTTCTTTCTCTAGTTTGCTTCCTCAAAGCTTTTGCGGTCTTTTCAATTTCAGAGTCAAAGAGAAGGTTGTCTGGATGAATGGTACCTCGCATACACTTAACACACAATATCAGAGCAAAAATAACTCAATGAAATAAGTAAACTAAAGAAATTAAAAACTACAATCAATAAACAAAAGAAAAATGTTTAAACTAGTGGCTGCCTTCGATATTACCGATATTGGTAAAATCGATCCCCGGCAACGGCGCCAAAAACTTGATGGGACCACGGCAAGTGTACCGGATCGTCAAGTAATAAAAACGGTGAGAAACCGGATATCGTTCTCAGGGATCGATGGCCAAGTACCAATTCACGAAGTTAGCTACTATTTAAACCAAGATTTGAATTAAAATGGGTTTCAATAACAATAACAAAATCAAAAGAACCAAAAGCATTGACAATATTTTTAGGTTTTTCTAGTTGGCAATTTATCAAACACTTGGTATGCAAGATGAAAAACAATCAATTAATGAAAGAGTTGGGATCAAGCTTCATTTGATTTCACTTGTTGCATATCAATTGGAATTAATACAAGCTACTATTCCTATTTTGTTACCGAATTCTCTAATTTAATCAAACCCTAATTCCTTAGGCGATTGACCCTTTGTTCCCAATTAAAAACCCTAATTCCTTAGGTGAATTTAAGAGAAAACAAACATTACGATTTAGAATTCAAAGAGGTAACAAGCAAATCAATGACTATTCCTAGCCTAGAGATAAGCAAGGTTCATAATCTCATAACACAAATCATATATCAAATTTCCATTCAACATACAACCTTAAAATCATTCCAAAGAGGATCAATCCTTAGAAAGCATTAAGAGAAGAGATCATAAACTCAAAATAGAGATAGCAACTTATATTAATTAAATCCAATATCAATAACAATCAAGATCCATCAAAATCCACCTAATCCCAACAAGGGAGAGTTTAGCTAGACATGGAAATAAATGTAAAAACTAGAACAATAGGGAAGAAGATGCAAAACTCCATGGAAGATTGAAGAAAATGCGAGCTTCCACTCTTCTTCCCTTCAAATCCACCGTAGAGCTCCCAAGATAGGGTGTTTCTCTGCTCCAAAACGGCTCCCCCTCTTCTCTCCACGCAGCACCCCTCAAATTAGGTTAGAAAAACACACTTATAGTCGATAAGGGCGCCTGGCGCTCTGCATAGCGCCTGGCGCTATGTGTCCGAACGCATTTCTTTGTCATGAGCGTGAGCGCCTAGGCGCTTCGTTTTTAGCGCCTAGGCGCTCAACATCCAGCGTGTTTCCTTTGAAGCTTAAGGGCGCTTAGGCGCTCCTTCTGTAGCGCCTGGGCGCTGGGAGCTCAGCAGACTTGCTCTTGATCTTCTTAGGAGGCTTTAAGTTCTCTCTTCTTGAGTGCTTTTCTTCGCCACATTGAGCTTCATCATACTTCTCTTGGTGCCTGCAATTGAAACAACAATAAATGAGCTAAAGCACCAATAATTCTAATCACAATGAACTAAATCTAACAAACTAACATAAATCAACTAAAAAGACAAAATGAAACTATTTTAAGGTCAAAACAATGTCAAAAGTTGGGCTTAAGCGGTGAAATCCCCTCAAAAGGCTTTGGAAAAATAGATAATCTAGCAGATTATCACCACCCCAAACTTAAAACTTTGCTTGTCCTCAAGCAAAACAAAATAACAAACAAGCTAAAAGAAAAGACAACTCTACAACTCAAACACCAATCTTTGAATGAGTAAAATAAACCAAGAGTGTCCCACAACTCAAAAGCATCAAAGTCACAAAGTGAATCAATTCATATATGCATTCTTGAAAGTAGAACTCTCAATAACAGCAAATTCATGTCAGCTGAAACTCGAAGGTCAAAAATAAGGGACATCACATGACCATGCAGTCAATCATGTTGAAAGTTAATGAACATGGCATCAAGATACACCTAATAATTACAAACTCTTGTATTTGGGCTTGTGTTTCCCTCAACATCACTTATTGAGTTCACCCTCCTGATTTGCTTTTCATCTCAAACATGCACACCATCATGCAACAATCAAAAGGACTTTATTCAAATGGTCGCATTGGTACCAAGGCACAAGGTAGATAAAATGAACATATAAACTCTACCTTATTCAAGTGAGCATTGGTACTTCTAACAAAACTTCAATTCATAAATCTCATACCTTTCACATTCTCCTTTTCTTTTATATTTCCCCATTACATGGTCTCAAAGGGTACTTGATCATTGAGTCAAGTATTTCCCGATGTGTCCATCGGTCTCAAAGGGTTCCTATTCAACAAGCCAACTCTTTTTTTTTTTTTAACAATGGCCACCCCAAACTTAGTACATTGCTAACCCACACCTTCAAAATTCAATGCTCACTTACCCTTTTGGTGGATAAGACATTCATTATTTTGGCTATGGCATCTCAAACAAAGAATTCCATTAGGCACAATTGAACACAAAGAAAACAACATCATTTGGTTGGCTATATGGCTATTTCAACAACAAATATTTATCATGTTGATGCATTGTGTAAATCACGACATGCAAATGAGATTCAAGCAAAGCTAGGAGAATAGAAACTCACACACCTCTCATCAAAGCAAAAATGTTGAAGGCTCAAAACAACTCCCACGGATGAATTATGAAATCCAATCACAAAAATCACCAAGTACATTAACAACAAGCTATAAGATTTATGCATGGAAGTCATAATCCTCATTCAAGTACCACAATCTCATGAAATAAGCCCATAAAGCTTTCAAGTTTCCCTAACAGTAAGGTGCATGTATGGTTGGTTCACATAACAATGATACTATCAAACATGAACCCAAAAAAAACTCTCAGTTCAACATTGGCTTGACTCACAAAGGCAATAAACTCAAATTAACAAGAAGTTAAAATAAACTAAGAAATTAAGTAAAATGCATCCGATTAAACAAATAAAAATTAAACAAAAATGACTAAAATGAAAAAGTAGAGATAGAAGAGCACGAGCAATGGGTTGCCTCCCATAAATACATGTTTAACGTCATTAGCTCGATTGCTTTCATCAGGTGGCAAAACAGAAGTAGGATGACATTTTCTTCCGTCGCCTCCATAAACGTTACCAACCCCTCCAAAGGCATTTCCAACTTGACTTGAACACATTCTGAATAAATCTTAGCATGTGAGATTTCTGAAGGTCTCAATTTTTCAAACATGACAAATCGGGTTTCAACTTATCGAGAGATTTTGGCCCTGTGCACATGAATTATGAGAAATTGGAGGACAACTTTTTTTAGCTTTATCTTGGATGCAACACCATAGAGATCATGTCTGAGATTTATCAAAGACGTTGATGGTCACACGATCTCCATCCACCCTCTCATTCATCTCGACATCAATCAATGCTCAATAGCTAAGAACTCTTCCAAGAATCAAAGGGATATTAACATCCTCATCCATATCTAAGATCACAAAGTCAACGGGAAAATAAATTTGTCAACCTTCATACAAATCTTCCACGATACCATATGGATGTCATTGATCGATTAAAAGAAGGGAGACCATTGTAGGCTTCATTTTCAATTCCGTTGGAAAATTGACAATGGCATCAAATTAATGCTCGCACCTAAGTCACATAAAGCCTTGTCAACATTCAACTTCCCGATCGTACAGGGATGCTAAAACTTCCTGGATCCCTTAGCTTTGGTGGTAGCTTTCGTTGAATTATGGCGCTGCACTCCTCAGTAAGTATCTCATCCTCTTTCAACTTCCTCTTCTTATATAGCAAATCCTTCAGGAATCTGGCATAAGAAGGCATTTGCTCCAAGGCTTCTGCAAAAGGTATGTTAATTTGGAGCTTCTTAAAAATGTCCAAGAAACTCTCAAACTGCTTGTGAAAAATAAGTGTATGTACTGTTTGTGATAAGAATACGAGAGTTGAATTTCCTATGTAGCAAAAGCACTTTCTAATAGTTTTTCATTTTACCCACGTTTACGGCCTGCACTGGTTGCCTGTCATTTCTTTCATCCTAGATCAAGTTTTGAGCCAATCCTATGGCTCATATGGAAGGAACATTCATGCTCCCTGGTCATCAGGGAGCATGATAGACAGAACCTTGAAGTTAACCCAAAACCTAAGAGCAGTGTCAGGGGACACGTCCAACTAAGGCTATCAAATAGGCAAATTGGCTATAGCTCCTAACTTATAAACTCTTAAGCAAGTGATTTTATTCTCTTTTCCCGTCAGTCATCACCACTTCCATTCGGAAGAACAACCCTATCCATTAAATATCTAAGTGTAGAAAATAGATGAGAGAAATGGATGGAAATTAACGAGCAGAGATAGTCTGAGTGTGTTTGGAATGTAAAAAAATAAGAAATGATTTGATATGTAAATTAAATTTAATTAAATTTTATGTTTGGAATGTTTAAAGATGAGGAATGATTTGATTTCTAAAATTTCATGGATTTTATTTTTTTTGTTTTATAAATTCTATAAATTTTGATAGGATTTGTTAGGATTTGATTTGATTTGAAATAAATAGACTATTTTATTCTTAGTAACTACCTCTAACAACCTTTCATAAGAGTTAAAATGTAAAATAATAAAATAAAATCAAATCAATTCTCATTTTAATAAATTCCAAACACAAAATTTGATTTCTAAATCAATTCAAATCCTATTTTTTTTAAAAGTTCCAAACACAAAATTTAATTTTTAAATCAAATCAAACTAATTTAATTCAAATCAAATCAAATCATTTCCTTTTTTTATTTATTCCAAACACAACCTCTATGAAATACAATGAGAAATGGACCTAAAACATCATTTCATTTTTTTTTAGTTTTTGAAAAAGTCCTATGTATAATTAATGAAATCACAATCAACATATAACAATGACAACTCCACAATTAACTGACCAACTCATCAATTCCATTACTCATCCGGACAAACATATGATGGAGGATCGAAATGAAAGTAATTACATTAGTGATGAGCAAGCTAATGGAGTTGGATCACTTTATCAATCTTCCGCTTATAATAAAGTGTATGATATCGGTTCGAAAAATAGGTTCATTATTGGTAGACAATCTGTAATTTTATTGTAAATTATCGTTGGAGAGAACTTTCCATTATCTCAAACTTTTATCTAAAAAAAAAAAAACTACAAGGACCAAAACAAGAGTAATAAACTATGAGGGACCAAAATGAAAGTAAAGATATTTGTGAATAGGAGTAGGCCTATGATCTAATCTATTTTCAATCTTTTTAAGCATAACTTATTTATCAAATAAGTTAGGTTTAAGTTTTTTTTTAAAAATATTTAATAATATAAGTCAAGGCTCGAGCTTTTGAAAAAGCTTATTTAAATTATCGGTTAATTTTTTTTATTATTTATATATCTATATAATTAAGAAATTATAATACTTATATAGATTTATTAATTATATATTTATATAATATATTTTATTTTATAAAAATATAATTTATTATAAGTTATATTTATTTAAAAATTAAAAAAAAATTGTTGGCCTATATAAAGACCTTTAAGTAATGTAACCTTTTCAGGTTAGGCTAAACTTTTATTTTTTCGTAAACAAGTAAGGCTGTTACAAAGAAGAAAAAAATCATAATAAGTAACAGAACAAGCTTAGGTCGATGATTTACAAAACATGCCTAAACTTAAGGGTGTTTATGAATTGTATTTGATTGATTTTGAGGGAAAAAGTCAATCGATCAAATCTCATCAATTTTTTATGTTATTATCCAATCAGTTTTGTTTAAAATGTAAATCCAATCCAATCCAAATCGATTTGAATTAAATTAGTTTTTTTATTTTTTATTATAATTTTTTTAATACACAAATTCATAAAAATACATAATTTAAATTTATCAAACTACATTAAATACAAGTATATACTAACTTATCAAATAACAATAAATATTATATCAAACTAATTCATCAAAATACAAATACAAATTCAAATCCAAAATATAAGTTTAAATTAATTGCTAATCCTCCTATTCATGCCCAAATCCAAGAGAATAAATTAAATTTGAGTTGAAGTATAATAGAAAAGTTTTTAAATAAGTATAGATAAAATTTCTAGGTAAAATATTATTTTAAAATATACATATATAATTTCGATTCGATTTGAATTAGATTGGTTTTTGAATTTTAAACTGAAATTGATCCAATCCAATTAACTTTTTTAGTTTTTTATTTTTTTTTTTTTAATTTTTGATTTGATGGATTTTTTGATTTTTTATTCAGAATTTTCAATTTTGATTAGATTAGTTTAATTTTGAATATATCTACCTAAACTTATTTAGATAAAGCAAAATTTAACCTTATATATTTCTAACCAAAAAAGTTAGTCATGTGTATATCACATTTATCTATGTAGTAGAATTAGAATGATGTAAATAAAAAATGAAGTGGAATGATGTATATAGAAAATGAAGTAAAATTAGATATAATTAGATAATAAAAATTATGTACATGTGATATGATATGAGTGAAAGTGTGTAATTAAAATTATTCTTTGCAATCCTACTTAACGAGAAATACTTAGGTAAGTATTGTTTATCTAATTATATAGAGTAAATTAATTAATATTTAATAATTTTATACATCTTTATATCATACACATATTTTATATTAAAAATAATAATATATTAATTGTTAATTGGTGTGTAGAAGAAGAATTCCTCCTACTTCCATTTAACGGTTTGTACAACGGAAATCAAACTTGGCGAAAGCATTGAGAAAATTGTGAGAGTAATGTAAAAAAGGTACTGAGTACTGACCTCTGAATCTCACCCTTTCTTCGTGTTCTTCTTTTCTTCTCACTCTTTCTCCATTTTTTTTCCTGAGTTTGAATTTTTTGCCGTTGTTTGCATTGCATATTCAAAAGCTGATTTGGGGCTGTGATGCAGTTGGGAAGCGACGCATTGTGACTTCTGTTTCTTATAGTCACCGGAGAAGCTCGCAATTCACACCAGACCAGACTCACTCAAGGTAATAGGGTAAGGTTGCTGAGTGAGACCCATCTCCTATTATCCCTCAAGTTTAAATCTTTTTTTACCCATCGCATGCTACTGTTACTATTACTGTTATCCATCAAGAATAAGATTATTACTTTTTCATATTTATTTATCTTCTTCTGATGGTAGTTTACAATTAAAAAAAGGAAAGGGAATGAGAAATATGTTTGAATGGGGAAAAAGGGGGGGGGGGGGGAAGGAAATGTTTATGTGAAAATTGAAGCCTTTTTTAAGCATAAATACCCTCCTTTTCATTTTCTCTTTATTTTTCTCTTTACAAGCAATACCCAAAAACGTCTCAAATTTTTCCCCTTAGAATTAGGGAAAATTGTTTATTTTAAATTAAATAACAATAAATAATTCTCATCCACATTGTTCAAGTGCTAAGTAAATAGTACAGATCTCTTGCATTAATTTTACATTTTGACTTAAAGTTTAGATAAGTTTGTTTAAAATTACTTGAAAGAATATTTTTTGAACATTGTTATTGCTTGATCACAATTGTACATGTATGATTTACATTACATAGGCTTATGATAATAATTACTTGCTTAAAATAGAGCTAAATTATATAAAATAAATTTGTCCTAATACAAGAATTAAATCGCGGAAATAAGGAAACAAATATGTACAATAAAACCCAACACTCCCCTTTAAGCTGGTGAATGGATATCTATCATTCACAGTTTACCAGTAAGATCCTGAAAGCGCTTTGTGGGTAATCCCTTAGTTAATATATCTAGCAACTGATTTCCTGAAGGAATGTATGTTGTGATTATGAGTCCACTATCCAATTTCTCTTTGATAAAGTGTCGATCTATCTCAATGTGTTTTGTTCTATTATGTTGAACCAGATTATGCGTAATGCTAATGGCTGATTTGTTGCGCAAAACAGTTTCATAGACGCTTCAAGCTTTAGTCTCAGGTCATCTAATATGATCTTCATCCATAGCAACTCACAAACTCCTTGTGCTATAGCTCGAAACTCAGCTTCAGCACTTGGTCGTGCCACTACATTCTGTTTCTTACTTCTCCATGTTACTAGATTTCCACCCAAAAATATACAATAATCTGATGTTGACCTCGTGTCAGTAACTGAACCTGCATATTCAGCATCTGTGTACACTTCCATGGATAGGTTTCCCCCCTTTTTAAATAGTAATCCTCTTCCAGGCATGGTTTTAAGATACTGTAGTATTCGATCCACAGCCTACTTGTGTATTTCCCATGGATCATGCATGAATTGACTAACAATATTGACAGCATACACTAGATCTGGTCCGATATGTGCAAGGTATATCAATTTCTCTACTAGTCTCTGGTATTGAGCTCTATCCACCTTGGGGCTCTCTTCATCACTTCCCATTTTGTGATTCTGTTCAATGGGTACACTGATAGCCTTACACTCAAGCTTTACGGTCTCTTTGAGAAGATCTAGGGCATATTTCATTTGAGAAATGAAGATACCTTGCTTAGAGTAGGCAACTTCAATCCCAATGAAGTACTTTAGCTTTCCAAGATCTTTCATTTCAAACTCAGCTGTTAATTTCTCCTTTAAGAGCTGCTTCTTAACTAGGTCATCTCCTAATATAATGATGTCATCAACATACACAAACAAAATTGTGAGTTTACCTTCTTGTGAATGTTTTTAAAAAAAGAGTTTGATCACCTTGGCTTTGTATGTATCCCAGGGACAACATTATTTTTGTGAATCTTCCAAACCAAGCATGGGGAGACTGTTTTAACATGTATAAAGTCTCTTTTTGATATTGTTCATTTTGATGTTTGGGGTCCTAGTCGTGTCATGTATGTCTTAAGATATAGGTACTTTGTTACTTTCATTGATGATTTCTCAAGATGTACTTGGTTAATGAAAGAACGTTCTGAGTTGTTTACTGTTTTTCAAAATTTTTGTAGTGAATTCTCAATCAGTTTAGTCGAACCATTCGTGTTTTACGTAGTGATAATGCAAAAGAATAGTTTTCTACCCCTTTTAATTCTTTCATGGCCTCTCATGGTATGGTTCATCAATCTAGTTGTCCTCACACACCTCAACAAAATGGTGTAGCTGAGCGCAAATATCGTCATATAGTTGAAACAGCTCGCACTCTTTTATTACATGCCAATGTCCCTTTAAAATTTTGGAGTGATGTTGTTCTCACTGCAGGTTATTTAATGAATCTTATGCCATCTTCTGTTCTCAATAATCAGATTCCTCACTCTCTTTTATATCCTAAGGAATTCCTTTATACTGTTCTACCCCGTGTTTTCGGTTCTACTTATTTTGTCCATAATATTGCTCTAGGTCTAGACAAGCTGGCTGCCCGTGCTGTGAAGTGTGTCTTTCTTGGTTATTCTCGTGTCCAAAAGAGATACTGGTGTTATTATCCGTCCACTCATCGTTTTTACATCTCTGCAGATGTCACATTCTTTGAGGATATACCTTATTTTGTCTCACCAGTTGTGCCAAAATTTGTCTCTCAGGTATTATCTGTTCTCTCTTTTGATTCTCCCATCTATATTCCTTTTGTGCCACAGATGCCCGAAAATTCACCGGCCTCAGAGTATCCTATCCAGTCATTTCGATTCACTTTCTAACGTTGTCCACGTCATGAGATTCCGAAGGCTGCCCCTGTTCCAGATACCAGTGATTCACCTCTTGCTCCTGCGTCTCCACCTATTCCAGCCCAACCCGAGCCTTCAACTGATCTACCCATTGCTCTTCATAAAGGTACTCGTCATTCCTGCAATCCTCATCCTATTTATAATTTTTTGAGCTATCATCGTTTATCTTCTTCTCATTATGCCTTTGTCTCTGCCTTGTCGTCTATTTCTATTCCTAAAATTGTTTAGGAAGCACTATCCCATCCCAGGTGGCGACAGACTATACTTGATGAGATGACAGTCCTGGAATCTAACCATACATAGACTCTTGTTTCGTCCCCTCCTTGGAAGTCTACGATTGGCTATGCTGGGTTTTCACTGTCAAAGTTAGTCCCGATGGCACGGTGGATCGGTTGAAAGCTCGTCTTGTGACAAAAAGGTACACTCAGATTTATGGTCCCGATTATGGTGATACTTTCTCTCCTATTGCTAAAATGGCCTATGTTCATATCTTTTTGTCGTTGGCTGCCATGCGTTGTTGGCCTTTGTATCAGTTGGATATTAAAAATACCTTTTTATATGGTGATTTAGAAGAGGAGATTTATATAGAGCAACCACCTGGGTTTATTGCTTAGGGGGAGTCGGGTATTGTTTGCAAACTGAGGAAGTCATTATATGGCCTAAAACAGTCTCCTCGGGCTTGGATTGGGAGGTTTAGCAACGTCATATAGCAGTTTGGTATGGTTTGTAGTGAGGTGGACCACTCTGTGTTTTATAAACATTCATTGTCTAATAAGTTCATTTATCTTGTGGTCTACGTTGATGATATTATAATCACATGTGATGATCATGAAAGGATCAATGGTCTAAAACAACACTTGTTCCAACATTTCCAAACCAAGGATTTGGGCAGGTCAAGATATTTCCTTGAAATCGAATTTGCTCAATCAAAGACAGACATTGCCATCTGTCAAAGAAAATATGCACTTGACATTCTAGAAGAAACTAGGATGCTAGATTATAAGTCAGTCGATACTCTTATGGATCTGAATGTTAAGCTTATGCTAAATCAGGGGGAGCCATACTCAGACCTAGGTAGATACCGGAGGTTGGTGGGAAAATTGAATTATCTCACTATAACCAGACCAGATATATCCTTTGCTGTTAGTATTGTAAGTTAGTTCCTTAACTCCCCTTATGATAGTCATTGAGATGCGGTAGTTTGTATCTTACGATATATCAAGGGGTCTCCTTGAAATGGACTAATCTATGAGAACAGAGGCCACACAAACATTGTTGCCTACATAGATGCAGACTGGGCAGGATCTCCTGGTGATAGGAGGTCAACTTTTGGATATTGTGTTTTCATTAGGGGCAATCTTATTTCTTGGAAGAGTAAAAAACAGAATGTAGTTGTGAGATCAAGTGCAGAAGTAGAATACCGACCCATGGCCATCACTACATGTGAACTTATATGGCTAAAACATTTACTTCAAAAGTTGAAGTTTTGCGAGATAGGCTCTATGAAACTGATTTGTGACAATCAAGCAACTTTGCACATTGCTTCCAATCTTGTCTTTCATGAACGAACTAAGCATATAGAAATTGATTGTCATTTCATTCGAGAAAAGCTTTTTTTATGAGAGATCAATACTTCATTTGTAAACTCTAACGATCAACTTGTAGATGTTCTCACTAAGGCTCTGCGGGGTCCAAAGATGACATACATATGTAACAAGCTTTATGCTTATGATGTATATGCACCAACTTGAGGGGGAGTACTAAATATTGTATATTCTGATCTGATTGGGATTAGATTAGGATTCAATTTTGATTTGTTTTTTTCTGTTTAGTTAACTATATCCCTATAGTTTAGGAAACTCCTATTATTATGGGATATTGATTGATCCCCTTTGTAATTACTTGTTGTATACTTGCTGTATATATTGAATGAGTGCTGTGAGAATTTCTCTCAAGCAATTCCAGCACATCAAGTGAAACAATTGATTAAATGGAGTAGTTAACAATGTTCAAAGAGTGGATAATGTCACATGATACTCAAATGCAAGATTCCGTTATTGCTTTTGGATGGGTATATGTGTGTGTGTGTATTTGACTTGAATTTGGATTCTAGCTGACCTGAGGGGAGGTGTTATTTGCAAATGTTCATATTATTCATGGTCTTTATTTCTTAATGTTATATATATTTTTTAAATGGAAAATCATTATTGCAATGTATAGCTATGATGCCCTTGATTTTTTTATTACTAGAGAAATCTTATAGGTCTTCCCATTTTTTGTTAGCTTGTTAATTTTTTAAAGTTTTTTTATTCGTCCCATCTCTATTTCCTTGAATAGTTGCTTCTTTGCAGAGAAGAAAGAAGAGTGCGGCTCATTAGTTGGCAAAGCTTGAATACATGTTCCAGATGGTTTTGGATTGACAATGAGGGTTTAGAGAATATGCTGAATTCAGAGACGTCAAGAAAATGGTTACATCATTCAGTAATGGTCATTCTGAGGAAAGATTTGGGAAGCCACTGATGGAAAATGGGGATTGCACTTTTCTTGCTCTAGCTAAATATAAGCGGTATAAAGTTTCTACTGTTCGTGATTTCCCAGTAGGAGGTGGACCGTTTCCTTCAAGAATTGATCCTATGACTTGTCCAAACAATTGACTGTAGTTTGAAGAAGGAAAATCTGGTGGTCTCATCTCATATGTACGGGCCGCCTTTGGCAAACGATGAACCTGCTAGTGTGTAGTTGGTAGGTATAGAAGCAGCTTTGGAGGATGCAGAGTTGACAAGAACTGCAAAAGCTGTAAAATGTGATTCCTTCAATATGTCAAAGTCGTCTTCTACAGTGGATGAGGTGGTCTTTTCAGGTGGTTCAAAATTCTTATCATCTGATGTCAATATATCTGGTTCCAGTGCTTGTTTGGAGAAGGCTGTAACTGGAAGCTATTTTCCTCAAAGAAAAGTGTCGCGACCGTGTTCGCGGTGGGATAACGACTTAAATTACAAAAATTTAAAGGAGTCGCCACTAATTTTATTTTTATCGAAAAAAATTAGAAAACCTAAAAGAGATGGTCTACGTTCAAAAACTCAAGTTCGGGAGTATAATTATGCATAGGGAAGGGCGAAGATTTAACCTCACAGCACCCCTAATACATCCGTCATAAGACGGTTACCTTAAATTAATTGCGCAAATTTTTATAACTCTTAAAAATATTTATTTTACCCATTTATTAAAAGATAAACTAAACAAATGAATAAATTATGAAAATTTAATTTTGGCTTGACATAATTGCGATTCTGCTCCTATGTATCCTCGGGTGCAATGAGGAATTCAAAGCCACGTCGTTCTTTAGAAAACGATTGTGGGTCACTGTTTTTTTTTAATTTTGAAAATATTTTTGTTTTGAAAATTTATTTGATTTTTTTAGAAAAGAAAGAATTGTCAAGTTGTCGCAACTTAAACAATTCTAAAAGTTACAGGATTAACAAGCTGTCGCACCTCAGCTAATCCAATTTTATTTTTCTTAATAAGACTCCAACATTTGATTCTTCTTTAAAAAAAAATGAATCATCAAGCTGTCACAACTTAGATGATTCTAAAAATAATAGGATTAACAAGTTGTCACAACTCAACTAATTCCGTTTTATAAAAAGAAGACTTTCATTAAAAAAAGGTACGAGGCCACCATTTAAAACAAATATCAATAAGATAATAAACATGTCGATAAAAAAAAATCAACAAAGGAAAACAAGATATCATTATTTTTTTTAAAAAAAAATTCAAATGTTAACGTTTTTATTGTATCAACAATTAAAGACTGAAAACTTAAAGAGAAGAACCCCATAAAAGAGTTGCTGGCCCAAAATAAAATAAAACTCAAATACAAATTAAAGCTTAAAAAAAACATAAATTTGGTAACAATGACCCACTAAACAAAAAACGAAAACTGATGCAAGCCTTTATTTAGAGGCCAAACGACCTAAAACCACATAGCCCAAGTAAAATAAAACAAACCAACTAAAAAAATCAAGTAAAATAAATTAGGCCCAAGTTCAAACAAGTAAGAAATCAAAAACCACTAAACATCTTTCATGTCCCAACCCAAATACTGATTCAACCCCATCTGAAATTGCTTACTATTATTTTTTATAAAAAAAACCTAGGCCTAAAATGACCTTATTCCTAATAGTTTGAGCCCAGCCCCAATATCTCCAAAACAAGGAAATGGCCCAAAGAGAGCTCAGCAACCCAAATAGAAAAGTAAAGACAAATGCACAAGTAAATGAAAGAAAAAAAACGAAATGTAGAACAGAGAAATGAATTGGGGGGGGAAGTTTCAAATGGAGCTTGGAACACCGGGTTCGGAGGGGTGGTTCTCTGGTTCCAGGAAGGGATAAGAGAACGGTGAAGGCGTGGGTGGCTCATTGGGTGTTGGGTACGGTTGGTGAGTGGGAAGGCACAGTGGATCTGGGTGTGTGAGGTTCTGGTTGTGGGAGGTAAAAGGCTGGCTATAGTGGCTTTGAGTAGCGGCGGCACAAGGTGGGCGCAGATCTGGCCATTCTGAGGTGGCTACGGTGGGGGGTTCAAGGCTGGTTGGTCTCGTTGGGCAAAGGGGCTGGGCTCCGTGGAGGTCCGAAAATAGGAAAAGGGGGGGCAGCTCGTGGTGGCTTCGTGGTGGTACGGTGACGTCGCGAAGTAGCCACGGTGGTGGTTTGGTGGGACGAGGAGGACGATGGTTATGTATTGCTTTTTGGTTTTTTTTTTCGGTGGGTGGTCCGGAGGTTCCTATGGGGTATGGGATGGTGGGCTGGTTGGATACGGGTTCGAGGTGGGGGTTCAAGGCCGGTGGAGTGAAAGGGCTGGATCTGTTTTTGTTTTTGTTTTTTTTTTAGGTGAGGGGGATGAAGAAAGGTATGGGGTGGTTCATGGTTGGCTACGGTGGGGTTGGTTTGGAATGTTAATGGTGAGTATTGGGTTAAGTTGATAGTGAAACTTTTTGAATCTGAGTTATTGGTTGAGTCTGTATTGGCTGTTTGGATTAATGGTGGTGAGGGATGAGGACCAGGGTGAAGATGGAGGCAGAGGGTTGATTGTGGGTCACTGTTTGGGATTGTGATGGCTCTGGTGAGTGTTAGAGGTGGTGATGGATGGCGGAGGAAGTGTTGGGATTTAGTTGGATACGGGGTGTTTGCAAGAATAGTTTCTTTGATCATTGGACTGGAATGAAGAAATGGGAAATGCATAGAAAATTTAAGATTTACGTGTTCATGAGTTCAGATCAAAGAGGAAGAACTTTTTACCCTCAAACTTGAGAAAACTCTCCTTCCCTTTCACTCTTGCCTCACCCTCTCTGTTTTCTAATTCTTTATGTTTTAGAAAATTTTCCCAACCCCTTCAAACTCTCACATTCTTTCTTATATAGTCAAACTCCCTAGAGTCCAAACAAAACGAAAATGGGGAACAAAGACTGTGTGTGCAATGGTGCTGCAGCTGCAGCAATGAAAAAGGGGAGCACAACGTGAGTGAGTGGGTGTGGAGGTGAGTGGAGCAGCTACTGTGCCTGGTGTCTGGTTGGAAAAGGAAAAAAAAGGAAAAGAAGGCAAGGAAAGTGAAAAACGGGTTATATCCCAAAATGGAAGAAAAGCAAAAGGGAGGGGGTAGGAGGCTGCAACGGATTGCAGCCTTTTTTTTTTCTTTACTATTATTATATTTTTTTTATTGTTGTTTTGTTTTGTTTTGTTTTGTTTTTGTCTTTGTTTTTTTTTTTTGTAATCATAAAACATATTGGGTTAGACAAAAAATCTTGGGCCAAACAATAAAAGAAATGGACTAAACAAAAATTTTGGGCCACAAAACAAAAAAAGGATTAAACAAATTTTTGGGTCAAACAAGAAAAGAAATGGGTTAAGCAAACTCTTTTGGGCCAACAAAACAAAA
The DNA here is from genome assembly GCA_029884605.1 of Ormosia emarginata. Taxonomy (NCBI): domain Eukaryota; kingdom Viridiplantae; phylum Streptophyta; class Magnoliopsida; order Fabales; family Fabaceae; genus Ormosia; species Ormosia emarginata. Next base: position 20,296,614 of record JAQQTP010000064.1, on the reverse strand, counting down.
AGGACCATAATTAAATTTTTTTTATTTGTTATTATTATTTTTTTAATTCAGCGTTAAAAAGTTTTAATGACTCGGGCAAAATTAGGTGTTCACAGTTGCCCCTCTTTACTTATTTTTTATTAGATATTATGAATAACCATAGTTTTTCATATTATCATAGTAAGAAATAAGTAACGACGTGAACTTAAATTTTGTCTGGTAGTGCATGCGATGACGTGAATGGATACAACAGATATGCTAATTGAAAGCTAGTGAGCTCAACATGTGGATTTACGAGCTGTCGTAGCGTCGTTAATCCTACCAGGGTGAAGCTCAGCGTAAAGCCAGAGACGTCACCATATTGTCAATAAGCTGTCGCAGCTCAATTGACGTTTATTGACTAAAAAGAGTCTTCTCTTTTTTTCTCTTTTTTTTTTGTTTTTTTTTGTTTTTGTCTTTGGAAATAATGTTGGATGACCTTGTGACATGAAATTGTAAAAAGGTAATCGACTTGATCTAGAATTTAAAAGACAATGGGCTTCTGTGTCCTAGATTTACAATGCAGTGGACTTATGTGTCCCAAAATTTAAAATGCAGTGGGCCTCTGTGTCCCGAAATGTAAATGACAGTGGGCTTCTGTGTCCCAAAATTTAAAATGCAATGGGCCTTTGTGTCCCAAAATTTAAATGACAGTGGGCTTCTGTGTCCCAAAATGAAATGCAGTGGGCCTCTGTGTCCCAAAATTTAAATGATAGTGGGCTTCTGTGTCCCAAAATGAAATGCAGTGAGCCTCTGTGTCCCAAAATTTAAAATGCAATGGGCCTCTGTGTCCTAAAATTTAAATGACAGTAGGCTTTTGTGTCCCAAAATGAAATGCAGTAGGCCTCTGTGTCTCGAAATTTAAAATGCAATGGGCATCTGTGTCCTGAAAATGAAATGCAGCGGGCCTCTGTGTCCCGAAAATAAAATGCTGTGGGCTTCTGTGTCCCAAAATTTAAAATGCAATGGGCCTCTGTGTCCCGAAATTTAAATGACAGTGGGCTTTTGTGTCCCAAAATGAAATGTAGTGGGCCTTTGTGTCCCAAAATTTAAAATGCAATGAGCTTCTGTGTCTCGAAATTTAGAATGCAGTGGGCTTCTGTGTCCCAAAATTTAAAAGCAGTGGGCTTCTATGTCTAGAAATGACAATGCAGTGGGTTTCTGTGTCTCGAAATTTAAATGCAGTGGGCTTTTGTGTCCCAAAATTTAAAATGCAATGGGCCTCTGTGTCTCGAAAATGAAATGCAGTGAGCTTCTGCGTCCCAAAAATGAAATGCAGTGGGCTTCTGTGTCCTAAAATTTAAAAAACAATGGGCCTCTGTGTCCCAAAATGAAATGCAGTGGGCTTCTGTGTCCCGAAATTTAAAAGACTGTGGGCTAGGCCCAGATTCATTTTCTTCTCTTTTTTTTTTAAAGTTGTTTGTTCTTCTCTAGTGAAGCTCGGCGTGAAAGCCAGAGACGTCACTTTCAAAGCCGTTGCAACTCATTATCTCATGAAAAGATGTTGTGCAACTCAAAATCTAAAGATCCTGTCAATATCATGTCAAAAACATTCTCGATATTAATTGCTTTCTCGGAAAACTTTGATCCATCAACCCCGGGAGCAGGCTCTTGCAAACTAGGACTTATCAGCTTGTCTCAAATTCCTTGGAATCTTCAAATATTTGTGTACCTTTCCTTTCTCTTTTGGTCATTAGGAACACAGTTCCCCATCTTCTTCCTGATAATGTGGATTGAATATGGGGTAGACCTAGTTTTCATCCCTCGATTGAAACTTCTAAACCATTATTGGTCTAACTTATTAATCAAAGGATTGCCATTAAATCAATCAAATCAATGATATTGAACTTATATTCCTTTTGATTGAAGCACTTTGTAATAAACTGTGTGATTTTGCAAGTATGAAAGAAACAAACAAGATAAAAGAAAGCAGAAGAATAAGAGAAAAGAAAAGAAAGAGAAAGGTACTTTCATTTATTTGAATGTTCATAAACACATAAAGACATTGAGAATTATAAAGAATACAAAGGATGACACAGACAAAGCGAAAAGTAATTGCCCCAGTTAGGATTCTTTCATTCTTTTTAGATAAGTCCTAACTCTCAGATGGATATTACAACCATCGACTGCCAATGATACAAATCCTCTTCTATTGATCACCGCACAAAATTTGCCCCAATTTCTTTTCTTCCATCACTGCTCAAAATTGCCCCAGTTTTTTTCTTTATGTTGTTTCATTGGGCCCTTCAGGTGACATCTCCTATGAGAGCCTTTGTCGACTTTACTTTTGCATGATTTAAATGCCCTAACTTTGCTTAGGCCGCCCTTGCGGGTTTTCGACCTAATGGGTTTCTTCTCTCTTTTTTTTTTCTTTTCTTTTCTTTTCTTTCTTCTTTTCTCTTTTTTTTTTCTTTAGGCATAGAACTTCTTGACTGCATCAGCATTTGTCGGCCTTGGCAATTCATTTCCATCCATATCTGTCAAAACTAAGGCTCCTCCAGAGAATGCTTATTTAACAATATAAGGCCCCTCGTAACTCGTTGCCCATTTGCCTCGGGCGTCTTCTTGGTTTGGAAGTTTTTTCTTCAAAACCAGGTCACTTGCTTGAAACTCCCTAGGGCATACTTTCTTGTTGAAAGCTCTTGCCATTCTTCTTTGGTATAGTTGCCCATGACAAATGGCCTTTAATCGCTTTTTTTCAATCATGTTTAACTGCTCATACCGAGTTTTTATCCATTCTGCCTCTTCCAGCTTGGCTTCCATCAATACTTTTAAGGATGGGATTTCAACCTCTATAGGGGAAACTGCTTCCGTGCCATATACCAGAGAAAATGGTGTTGCCCCAGTGCTAGATCGGATATTAGTGCGATATGCGTGGAGAGCATAAGGGAGCATCTTATGCCATTCTTTGTAATTGACTACCATTTTGGCTACTATCTTCTTAATATTCTTGTTTGCTGCTTCTACCGCGCCGTTCATCTGAGGTCCGTAAGGAGCAGAATTGTGATGCTTGATCTTAAACCTCTCACATTGATTCTTAATTTCGGCACTATAGAGATTAGGGGCATTATCTGTAATAATCCTTTCCGGGATTCCATATCGACAGATGATGTTTACCCTCAAGAACTTGAGAACTACCTTTTGAGTGACCTTGGCATAGGAGGTAGCCTCTACCCACTTGGTGAAGTAATCAATTGCTACCAGGATAATCCTATGGCCATTGGAAGCCTTTGGATTTATTAGCCCAATAACATCAATTCCCCACATTAAAAAAGGCCAAGGTGCCACCATATTATGCAATGGAACAGGAGGTGCATTAATGCGGTTAGCGTATGCTTGGCATTTATGACACTTTCGAACATATCCTATACAATCAGATTCCATAGTGGACCAGTAATAACCACATCGTAGGATTTGGCGAGCCATCATGATACCATTGGCGTGTGTTCCACAAATCCCTTCTTGAACCTCTATTAAAATGGCGAGAGCCTCTTTAGATTCCACATATCTGAGGAGTGTACCATCATAATTCCTTTTGTACAGTACCTCCCCGCTAAAAAAAAAAGCCATGGAGAGCCGACAGATGGTCTTTTTGTTTGTCTCATTTGCCCCTGGTGGGTATTCTCTGAACTTAATGTACTGCTTGATATCATGTAACCAGGGTTGACCGTCTTGTTCTTCCTCAACATTAGAACAATAAACCGGTTCGCTTTCTGCCCTCACTCTGATGGGCTGCATATTAGCATGAATATCCAGATTGATCATTACAGCTAAAGTGGCCAGGGCATCTACGAATTGGTTTTTATCTCGAGTCAAGTGCGAAAAGGTGATCCCTTCAAACTTCTCGACCAACTGCATCAAATATTTCTGGTATGGGATCAACTTTGGATCCTTAGTTTGCCATTCCCCATTCACTTGATAGATTATCAGTGCCGAATCTCCATATACTTGTAGTTCTTTCACTCCCAATTCTATTGTAACTTTCAATCCTTGAGCACACGCTTCATACTCGGCAACATTATTGATGCAATCGAACTTTAACTTGATGGTGACAGGGTATTGCTTCCCACTTGGTGAGGTGACCACTGCCCTTATGCCGCTTCCATACATGTTGACTGCTCCATCAAAGTACATCTTTCATATGTCTTCTTCATCCGACTCTTCTTCTTCAACTGCTAAAACATCTCCATCGGGGAATTCAGATATCACAGGTTGTTTGTGATTGAGTGGGTTCTCAGCTAAGTGATCTGCAATTACACTCCCTTTGATGGATTTCCGAGTCACGTGCTTTATATCGAACTCAGAAAGAACCACTTGCCACTTGGAGACTCATGTGGAAACATGAGAACTTTCAAATATGTACTTTATTGGGTCCATTCTTGAGATCAGCCAAGTTGTATAGTGCAATATATATTGCCTCAACCTTCTTGATGTCCACGCTAGGGCACAACAAGTCTTTTCGATTGTTATGTAGCGAGACTCATGATAATCACATATTTTATCCATTAAGAAACCCTTATGTTTAGTCATTTACACTCTCCATATTCTTAATTGATTGAGTTTGGTATGATTTTGTGAGTTTGAGCTCAAATTGGTCCTAATTGAATATTTTTAGCATTATTGAGATTTGACACTGTTTCTGTATTTTGGTCATAACTTGAGTTCCTAATATCTGATGAACATGAATTTTACCTTGTAGGAAAGCTAAGAGGAAGCTCTACAACTTTGATGAAGAGCTCGAAGTCCGATTCAGATGTCTAAGGGATCTAAGTTTACATGGAAGTCAGAATACGGGTTCTGTCACTAGAATCCGAATGGTGTGCACTCATAAAATCATATCTCAAGCTATAATAATGAAGATGGGCTGAAATTTGGATAGTTGATAGTCAAGACCCAAATAAACAACTTTCATGAAGAACACCTTTTGAAATAATGAAGTATAATGGGTCAGTTTGGGCTTGCAAGTCGGAACAGAGGTGCTGAAGTTGGGTTTGAGCAACCTACGGTATTTGAGACTTATCTTGGGCTTAAGGAAGCCAAATTGGACAAACCAGCTATCCATTTTATAGCCAAGACAAGGATCTACAACTTTCATGAAGAACACTTTTCGTGGTTCTGAAGTATAGTGGGTCGTTTTTGGCTTCCAAGTTAGACACGAAATTTTCGTCCTCAACCACCCACTCATCCATCCACTAATCCACTAATCCATCCACTAATCCACTCATCCACTCATCCACTCATCCACTAACTCACCCACTCATCCACTCATACACTAATCCAACTACTTAACCACTCTACCCACTCATCCACTAATCCATCCACTCACCCATTCATGTCCATAATTTCCCACTCACCAAAAGTCCTTTGGCATTTTTCACTAATTCAACCACTCAACCATTCCACTCACTCATCCACTAAACCAATCCACTAAACCAACCCATTAATCCATCCACTCAAACACTCCACTCACTCATCCACTCATCCACCCACTTCCCTTTGTCATTTTGTTACCTTAGACTTCTATAAAAGGCACCATTTATCATGAACAACATGTACTCTCCTTCATTTTCTCTCAGTTTTTCTTGTGATTTCTTTCTAGCTATGTGTAACTAAACCTCCCTTGGTTAAGGGGGTGATGAAACCGCTAGTATTAATGTTGTAAACTTTGCATATTTGATTATTTCAACACAGTTATGTTTTTATTCATATATTTCTGAATCTATTGTTGGTATGAAGGTTTTTGTACTTGTTCCTACTTTCAAAGTAGTAGATCTAGGTTTATTATGCGCGATTGCGGTAGTAGATCTAGTGGGATGTATGATGTTCATGTGGGTATAATTATCTTTGTGCTATTTGCTAGTTATAAAAGTGGTAGATCTGGGTTTATTATGCGCGCGGTTATGCGGTATTAGATCTAGAGAAATATATGTTCTAAGTAATTTAATCCCGGTGTGTGATTAGACCTTAGTGTAATTGGTTTTCTAAATCTTAATGCAATTGTTGGATAGTTGTAAGAGCGGTTGCTTTATGACTAATCAGTGATTAGGAGTTGATTTGAGCGGTTGCTAAATTGGCCAACACATAAGGAAAACAGAGATTTACTCTCACAATTGCATAAAAACATAATTGAGCATGTTGGAATAAAAAGGATATGTGGATTTACATTATCATATAAATCTAGTGGTGGATTCAATCTCTTAACCAATTTTCTTATATTGTTGATTTCAGTTTGTTTATTGTTATCTTTGAAGCTGTTCATTGTTCATCAAAACTCCAAAACCCCCTTTTACTTGTTTATTATTAATAGAGTCTAAATTGGGAATTGTTTAATAGTGTTAATTGAATTGGTTCTCTGTGGATCGACCCTTACTAACTACAACTAGTTGTAAGATTTTTATTTTCTGGTGGGCTTGACAACTGTTTTTTATCTTAATTTTAATCGCTACATCCGCACGCATCAGAATTTTGGCGCCGTTGCCGGAGAACCAATTTTTTCAATTACACTATTAATTTATTTCCTATTTTTATTCTGTTTTTATTTTATTTTATTTTATTTTATTTTTAATCTTTCTTTCTCGAGTGTTTTGTAGGTGTTGATGTCCCTTGAAGGAGTAGACGAAGGATTGCTAAATTTGAGAACTATATTGATCAACTCACTTCACATCCTCAATTTTCCTTCCATCCCGGCTAACTTCCAACTCCCACCGCCGACATTGAAGTCGCCTGCTCCATTGATCTATCAAGTTCGGAGACATTTGAGCCATCCGAAATATCCGAAGAAGTGACAATGGCGAAAAACACTTTAAGGGCATTGGGTGCTCCAGATCTAGATCAACAAATTTCTTTGCATAGACATTCTTGAAAATGAAGAGGCATTTGAATTGAAATCGGTTTAATCCATCTCTTGCCATCTTTCAATGGATTACCCGAGAGGACCCCAACAAGCACTTGAAGGAAATCCATGTGGTATATTCTAGCATGAAACCTGCGCAGAATTCATGTAGAGCAAGTCAAGTTGAGAGCTTTTCCATTCTCATTTAAAGACTCACTAAGGAGTGGCTTTACTACTTGCCACCCGGATCCATCCAATCATGGCGGGACATGGCCCGAACTTTCCTAGACAGATACTTCCCCGCCTCGAAAGCCGCAACAATCGAAAAAAATCATGGTATTCAACAAAGGCATGGGGAATCACTCCATGACTACCGGGAGAGATTTAAGAAGCTATGTTTCAGCCGCCTCATCATCAAATAAGTGAGCAACTTTTAATTCAAGATTTCTATGAAGGCTTACAAGTGATGGATCGCAACATGATTGATCTTTGCTAGCGGAGGAGCATTGATTGATAAAACTCCTCAAGAAGCTAGAAACTTGATCTCAAGAATGGCTGCCAATACTCAACAATTCTACTCTAGAAATGACACTGGAGTAAGAGCGAAGGAAAGAAGTAGAGACAACCCGTATACAAAGAAAAATGACTCAATTGACTGCTATGGTTCAAATGGTTAATGGATTCGGGTAAAGCACCGAGTTCATGCTTGTGGGATCTGTTGTTCATCCGGACATCCCACGATATGTGTCCCACTCTCCAAGAAGACACAAATGAGGAGGTAAGAGCGATAGAGGGATATCTTGGACTTTCAAAAAATTACAACCCCTACTCAAACACATATAATCCGGGTTGGAGGGATCATCCAAATTTCAGCTATGCAAAGCAACCTCAAAATCAACCTCCGGCTTATGGACCTCCAGATTCCAACAAAGGCAAGTACCTTTCCCTCGAGACAAGAAGAAGTTCAAGCTCCTAAGCAATCTGAGCCTTCATTAGAGGAGCTAGTAAAACAAATGGCCACTAATAATTTGTAGTTCTAACAAGAAACAAATGCAACTATACAAAGTTTCAAACAAGAAACAAGGACTACAATCAATAACTTGCAGAATCAGATAGGGCAGTTGTCCACAGAATTCAACAAGTTTCAAAGCCAAGCTTCAGGGAAACTACCCTCACAAATGTAAGTGAATCCGAGGGAAAATGCTAGTCTTGTCACATTGAGAAGCGGAAAGACGATGGATGAGCCTACCTCTCTCTTCCACCAATCATTCAAGAGAAGGATGAACCACCCAAAGAAGCAAATGATAAGGGGCAAACTTCCAAAACCCCTAAGGTAAGTATTTCGAACCCCTTCCTAAATATGTCACTAAAGCTCCTTTTCCTAGTAGGTTGGTTAAAACCAAGAAAGAAGAAGCAGAAAAAGAAATACTTGAGACTTTTAGGAAGGTAGAGGTTAATATCCCTTTGTTAGATGCCATTAAGCATGTACCTAGATATGCAAAATTTCTGAAAGAATTATGCACTAACAAGAGAAAATTAAAAGGAAATGAAAAAGTCCAAGTGGGAGAAAATGTTTCAAATTTGTAATTAAAAAGAAACTCCCAACCAAATGTAAGGACCCCGCACATTCACCATTCCATGCACTATAGGTAACACAAGGTTTGAAAGGGCAATGCTTGATTTAGGTGCATCTATAAATGTCATGCCATATTCTATTTATGCATCTTTATACTTGGGTCCTTTGGAACCTACTGGTGTTGTTATTCAATTGGCTGATAGATCTAATGCATACCCTAAGGGTGTGGTTGAAGATGTTTTGGTGCAGGTGAATGAATTAGTGTTTCCGGCAGACTTCTATGTTTTGGACATGGAAGAGGATGAGTCTCCCAAATCTGCTCCTATCTTGCTAGGAAGACCATTTTTGAAGACTGCACGGACAAAAATTGATGTGCACTCAGGAATTCTAACAATGGAATTTGATGAGGAATTAATTAGATTCAATATTTTTGAAGCTATGAGATACCCAAGTGATGTGCACTCTGCTTGTTTAATTGATTCTTTTGATCCTTTTGATTCTTTAATTTCTGCAGCTTTTGATACTGACCATTTTGATGCTCTTGATACAATTCTAACTCATAGCTTAGATGTACAGGAGGAAAAGAAGAAGAGTGAAGAACCATGGAGTGAAGACATTGATGAAATTGTTGCTGCCTTACAAGAGCTCTCTTCCACTCCAGAAGAGCATGAGGTAACTTTTGTTGATTTACCTGTTACTACTGATATACCTCAACCTTCACATTTGTGCAGGCACTGAATTGGAACTGAAAGCACTACCTGATCATCTTAAATACATCTTCTTGGGGAGAAGGACACCCTTCCAAAGTAATAATTGCAAAGTCACTCACCCAAGAGCAAGAAGAGAAAACTGGTAGTCGTTTTGCAGAACATAAGACAGCCCATTGGTTGGTCAATAGGCGATATCAAGGGTATTAGTCCCTCCGTTTGTATGCACAGGATATTAATGGAGGAGGATACTAAACTCCGTGAGAGACCCTCAACGGAGATTAAATCCTCCCATGATGGAGGTTGTGAAAAAGGAGATACTTGAAGCTCCTAAGTGTGGGGGTGATCTACCCCATTTCTCGACAAAGTGTGGGTAAGCCCGGTCCGGTAGTACCAAAGAAATCGGAATTACTTGTGGTAAGAAATGCTGAAAATGAGCTTATTCCCACTAGGTTACGTATGACGTGGTGGCGTGTTTGTATTGATTACAGGAAGTTGAATGCCGCCACGAGAAAAGACCACTTTCCTTTACCTTTCATTGATCAAATGTTAGAAAGATTAACTGGTCATTCTTATTATTGTTTTCTGGATGGTTTTTCAGGTTACAATCAGATTGCCATAGCTCCAGAAGACCAAGACAAGACTACATTCACTTGTCCATTTGGTACCTTTGCATATAGGCGAATGCCTTTTGGACTCGCAATGCACCAGAACTTTCCAAAGATGCATGATGAGTTTATTTTCTCGATTACATTGAAAACATCATTGAGGTTTTTATGGATGACTTTAGTGTCTTTGGAAATGATTTTGAAAATTGTTTGGAACATTTAACTTTGGTGCTTAAAAGATGCATTGTCACTAACCTGGTACTGAATTGGGAAAAATGTCATTTCATGGTGAATGAAGGTATTGTGTTAGGTCATGTAATTTCTGCTAGGGGAATTGAAGTAGATAAAGCTAAGGTAGAACTCATGCATTCTTTGCCACCACCCACTAGTGTGCGGGAGATTCGTTCTTTTATTGGTCATGCAGGTTTCTATTGGAGATTCATTAAAGACTTTTCTAAAGTCTCATTGCCCCTTTGCAGACTTCTTCAAAAAGATGTTAATTTTAACTTTGATGAGAAATGTATGGAAGCTTTCAATAAACTCAAGAAGTTGTTAACTGTTGCGCTATCATCGCCACCCAACTGGGAGTTACCTTTTGAACTAATGTGTGATGCCGTGACTTTGCAGTAGGAGCTGTCTTGGGACAATGAGTTGATAGAGTTCCTTATGCCATTTACTATGCATCAAGGACTCTAAATGATGCTCAACTTAATTACTCAACCACGTAAAAGAACTTCTAGTCAAGTATTTGCTTTAGAAAAATTTAGATCATATCTAATTGGTTCTAAAGTGATTGTGTTTTTAGATCATGCAGCCTTGAAGTATCTTCTAACAAAGAAAGAAGCAAAGCCTAGATTGCTCCGATAGATTTTATTGCTCCAGAATTTGACTTGGAGATTAAAGACAAGAAAGGGAGCGAAAACTTGGTGGCCGATCACTTGAGTAGATTGGTAATCGAAGAGGAAGAAATGCCTATCATGGAGACTTTTCCTGATGAATATTTGATGGTTGTCAACACCATAATCCCTTGGTATGCTTGACATTGTTAACTACCTGGTTACTAAGGACTTTCCTGAGGGTTTGAACAAGGCCCAAAGAGATAAATTAAGGAGTGATCAGAATACTATATCTGGGATGACCCGTACTTATGGAAGCATTGTGCAGATCAAGTCATTAGGAGGTGCATTCCTGATTCTGAGACACACTCCATCCTCTCCTTTTGCCACACCTATGCATGTGGAGGACACTTTGGCAGTAAAAGGACAGCCAATAAAGTGCTTGACAAAGGGTTTCTATTGGCCTTCAATTTTCAAAGACGCTTACAACTTCTGTAAGTCTTGTGACCGCTGTCAGAGAACAGGTAATATTGGTCCTCGTAATCAAATGCCTCAAACTCCGATCATTTTTGTGGAACTCTTTGATGTGTGGGGTATTGATTTCATGGGACCATTCCCTCCTTCATTTGGTTTCACATACATTCTTTTATCTGTTGATTATGTGTCTAAATGGGTGGAAGCAAAAGCCACTCGATCTGATGATTCTAAAACTGTTGCAGATTTTGTTAAGTCACATATTTTCTCCAGGTTCGGGACCCCAAGGGCTATCATCAGTGACCAAGGGACCCATTTCTGCAACAAAACCTTTGATGCTTTATTGAAGAGATATGGAGTAATGCACAGAATTTCCACTCCTTACCATCCACAGACAAATGGGCAAACTGAAGTGTCCAACCGGGAGATTAAGTCAATCCTTGAAAAGATAGTGAATCCCTCAAGAAAGGATTGGAGCACTCGACTTGAAGATGCTTTATGGGCTTATAGATCGCCTATAAGACTCCCATCGGCATGTCACCATTTCGGTTGGTGTATGGAAAGCCCTGTCATTTGCCCGTTGAGTTGCAACATCGATCTTACTGGGCCATTAAACAAGTTAATATGGAATTGGAAGGTGCTGGAAAGCAAAGGAAGTTCCAGTTACAGGAATTAGAAGAACTAAGAAATGAGGCCTTTGAGAATGCCCTGATTTATAAGACTAAAGCTAAGGCATTCCACGACCAATTGATTTCCAGAAAGAAATTTCACAGAGGACAAAAAGTCCTGCTATTCCAATCAAGACTCAAATTATTTCCAGGTAAACTGCGTTCTAAGTGGATTGGGCCGTTTGTGGTATCTAATGTTTTTCCTTTTGGTGCAGTTGAGATCAGGAGTGAAATTTCTGGCAAAGCATTTAAGGTCAATGGTCATCGTCTCAAACCATATCATGAACTTCCTGACAGTGCAGAGATGGAAGTGATGACCCTCATCCTTCCACAATATGAGGAGCATTGAAAGTATCATCATGTCGGGCTGAGGACAAAAAACTAAGCGCTCATTGGGAGGCAACCCAACCAGATTTGCTCTCTTTATCCCTTTTTATTTTGTGTTTTCATTAGTTTCTTAGATTATGTTTTTATCTGTTTGTTGGTTGTAAGCATTTGAATCTCTAAAAAAAAAAAAAAAAAAAAAAAAAAAAAAAAAAAAAAAAGCAAATTTGTGTCTTTGACAATAAGGTAGGTAGTGCCATTAAATTTTGTCACTCGGAAGCATGTGAAGGTCACTTTTCTTCAGCGACAACAACTGCGAAAATCTTGCAGTATGGATTTTATTGGCCTACTTTATTCAAGGTCTGTTACACTTTTTGCAAAAGTTACGGAAATTGGTCAAAAAGGTTCTGCTTTGAGATTATCATCTGCACCTACTCCTTGAAAAATTGAGATCTAGGTGGCGCGGTTCTTTTGCTGTCAAACACATGTATCCTCTGGGGCCGTAAATATTGAGGATCCTAGGAATGGTAATGCGCGTAAAGTTAATGGACAAAGACTCAACCATTCCTGGAAAATCAAGTTCTTGAGTTCTTTGTGTTCTTGGTTAAGTGGCGGGATACTGGTACTTCGTGACTCTCAAGTCGATTTATTTTTCGCTTTCCCAAAATAACCGAATCCTTCTTCTCCTTCAAAATGGATGTCATTCTTTCAAACCCGAGAAAACATTTTCCTTCTTTTCCTCAAAATGCTCGAGAAAAATCTACAAAGTTCGATGTGAAAGATTGAGAATGTTAATGCACAAAGGTATGCCGAAGATGTACGCCGGATAATTGAAGCAAAGGTCCGATTAGTTGGTGAGTCCTCAATTTCATTTGACTCGTATATGCCCTGGTCTTGGAAGAAGTTCATATTCTAAAAGGAGAAGAGCAAAAAGGTTACAAGTCCGTCACAAATGTGGACGATGGAACCGTAACAAGCAATGTCGTACTAAGGGGATGGTTTCCACAAATAGAGAAGATAAAATTTTCTTCATTAAGAATGGATCGAGTAAGGAGTCATTAGATGATATCTTATCGACTCTTGAGACGCATTCTTGTGGATTGGTGCATCGTGAAATTCTTAAATTGTGGAATCTCTTCAAGGATGAAGAAAAACGCTACGCTTTTGGGAATCGACTCTAAAAGACCCCGTTTGCCGCTTTATAAGAAAATTGGATGGGAAGCCTATCCCCGACTCATAGAAGGCGTTTAAGCCGTTTACGGACGTAAAACCGAGGAAGATGTGAGCCACAATCACAATAATCTGTACATATCATCATCTTCTTCTTCTTCTTCTTCTTCTTCATGTCATCTTTCAAAAAAAAAAAAAAAACAAAAACAAAAACAAAAACAAAAAAAAAAAAAAAAAAAAAAATATTTTATGTATACGTCTTAGGGTTGGCTTTGGTAACACACACCGTGAATGGGAAAATGCATGTATCCCGATCTAGCCTTCTTAATTGAAAAACAAAGAAGGTAGATTGTATCCCACATGTGAGGCGACCCGCGTATTATGGCCACTTGTCCCTTTTGGGAGCCCTATGTTGCGCTGGTCTTGAATGGGTCGAATACTGGTCAACAATGCTTTGGCACAAAGCCGAAAGAGCAGACTACCTCCATCCCAATCTTAAGTAAGTATACACTCATCTTTCATCAAGTTTTTCTAACAATTTCAAAAAAAAAAAGTAAAAAAAAGGAGAAAAGATTCTGTGTTTCTTAATTTCAACCTTTTCTGACAACAGCCAACCTACCCTCATAAGTGCAATTATTCCCCTTTCCATTCTTTTTCCTACTTAAACACTCCATTTTCTCCATTTTCCTTCAACTCAGAAACACTCAAAGGGAGGAAGAGTATAGAATGGGGCCTTCTATTCGTAACCTCAAAAATGTCTGTGTTTTTTGTGGGTCGAGTTATGGGAAGGGATTAGAGTTTGTAAACGCAGCTAGCACTCTTGGTCAATCACTTGCTGCGAGGAATATTCATCTTGTATATGGGGAAGGTTGTCGTGGGTTAATGGGGGCTGTATCACTTGCTGCTTTTATAGGAGGCAATCAGTTTTAGGTGTTATTCCTAAACCTTTGGTGAAAATAACATCACTTTGGAAAGACAGTTGGAGAAGAAATTCGGTAACATCTATGCATGGACGAATGAAAACAATGGTTGACAATTCGATGCATTTATTGTCTTACCAGGTGGATTTGGTACTTTAGAAGAAATTTTTCAAATTGTCTCTTGGTAGAACTAAACATCCACCATAGACCCATTGGTTTGTTGAATGTTAATAATTTCTTTGATCTTTTGTTATCTTTTCTTGACAAAGTCGTGGAACGTAAATTTATCACTCCTTCAAGAAGACAACTTCTTATCTTTGCCTCCACTATTGATGAGCTCATTGATAAATTAGAAGCTTTTGAGTATGTACTGATCCGGTATTAGCTCGGATAGATTGGTCAACAGAAGCAAATGGCGGAAGTAACAAGAAACAAAAGCCGATCTGCGACTTCATCTTTAATGGGTTTGATTTTATTGTACCTTGTTTCGCTTTAAATTTGTGTCAGCTTTCTCCAACAGGTAATATCTTCTGTCCTTTACTCATCTATATTTTAACATTGAGGACAATGTTGTGATTTAGTTGGGGGGAAGGATAATTGACCCAAAAAAAAAATAAATAAATAAAAAAATAAAAAAAATAAAAAAAATTTGTTGTGTTGTTTGGAAAGTATGATATGATTGTCATATACTTATTAAATCAATTAGTGATGGCAGAGTAAAGAGTAATTTTACTCTTGAGACGCATCTTAATTGGTGGCAGAGTAAGGAGTTTTTTAGGTAGTAACTAATTAGTACTAAAGTTTTATTGTTTGATTTCTTTTCGTGGTCCGATGCAGATCGACAAGGTGTGTTTTTTTCGCTTGCGTTGATTCACTTCTTATCGTTGTGTTGCTCTTTTCTATATCTCTTTTCACATTGAAGGCAATGTTATATTAAGCGTGGGGAGAGATTTCAAAGATATTTTTTTGTAAAAAAAAAATTCAAAAAAAAAAAAAAGAAAAAAAAAGGGGGTTCGTTGCATGATTGAATAACTTTTCTCCCTTCTTGAACTGATATGCTTGGTGATAGATGATTAAATTGATGAATTGAGTTTGATGGATGCATACCTTGTGAGATTTTGAGCCTAATGGATGGATTCAACATTTATGCCATTCTCTTCTTTCTTGTGTGATTTTCACTCATGTTAATGACCACTCTAGAACTTGCTTTGATTCTTTTTAAGGCTACATTTCACTTGCATGCATGAACATGATTGAGGCCCTCTTTCTTAATTAGCTAGTTTAACCAAATAGCCAACCTTGTTTTCAATTTGATATCAAGCACTCTTTTGGCTTCTTGGAAATTCTCTGATTCTTGCCAACCTTGTATATTTTCCTTTGCTTAACCCCTTTGAGCATATTTGACCATTCCTTGTTTCTAGCTCATCATGTGCCTTAAATGAGAAATCGTGTTCTTACTTTACCTTAGGGAATAAAAGAACATTAGCTTGGTTAATGAATGAGTTTTTGAACAAGTGTGGGGTGTGTGTACAAAATGGTTGTTGAAAAAGAAAAGAGTGCCCAAAAAGAAAAAAAAAAAAAATGTATGTATATAGTTATGTTCATATATATAAAAAAAAAAAAAAAAAAAACCAAAAAAAAAAACCAAGTGTTTAAAAAAAAAAAAAAAAAGGATTGGGAAATGAATATGTAAAGGGATATACACTAGAGTTGGGATGAACTTTTATGCTTGTTATTTGAACTCAGCTCTCATTTGCTTTTATTCTCTTTGGTATTTATCTTCTCATATCCATTTTATCCTCTCCTGTTACCTTGAACTCACTACAACCTTGAATAAAGTCCTCATGATTTGTGTGTGCATGTGTTTTGAGTAGTGGAGAAGTAGAAGATAAGCAAGCTTATGGTAGTGCAATTTTCATGGGTTGAATTGAGTGAAATACCTACCTTTTAAACACTTGAGAGATTGAGAGGGAATCTTGTGAAGATCTATCATTCTCGATTCATGTTGAAGATACCTTGCTTGTTGGTTTGAGATGTGGAGAATTGTTAACTCATGAATGTTTTGATCCCTTGAACCTTTGGTTGTTCTTCTTGATTGTAAAATTTTGGTCTTGAGTTTTGCCAAGGAGTGCAAAAAGCTAAGTATGGGGGAATTTGATAATCACATATTTTATCCATTAAGAAACCCTTATGTTTAGTCATTTACACTCTCCATATTCTTAATTGATTGAGTTTGGTATGATTTTGTGAGTTTGAGCTCAAATTAGTCCTAATTGAATATTTTCAGCATTATTGAGATTTGACACTGTTTCTGTATTTTGGTCATAACTTGAGTTCCTAATATCTGATGAACATGAATTTTACCTTGTAGGAAAGCTAAGAGGAAGATCTACAACTTTGATGAAGAGCTCGAAGTCCGATTCAGATGTCTAAGGGACCTAAGTTTACATGGAAGTCAGAATACGGGTTCTGTCACTAGAATCCGAACGGTGTGCACTCATAAAATCATATCTCAAGCTATAATAACGAAGATGGGCTGAAATTTGGATAGTTGATAGTCAAGACCCAAATAAACAACTTTCATGAAGAACACCTTTTGAAATAATGAAGTCTAATGGGTCAGTTTGGGCTTGCAAGTCGGAACAAAGGTGCTGAAGTTGGGTTTGAGTAACCTACGGTATTTGGGACTTATCTTGGGCTTAAGGAATCCCAATTGGACAAACCAGCTATCCATTTTATAGCCAAGACAAGGATCTACAACTTTCATGAAGAACACTTTTCGTGGTTCTAAAGTATAGTGGGTCGTTTTTGGCTTCCAAGTCAGACACGAAATTTTCGTCCTCAACCACCCACTCATCCATCCACTAATCCACTCATCCATCAACTAATCCACTAATCCACTCATCCACTCATCCACTCATCCACAACTCACCCACTCATACACTCATACACTAATCCAACTACTTAACCACTCCACCCACTCATCCACTAATCCATCCACTCACCCATTCATGTCCATAATTTCCCACTCACCAAAAGTCCTTTGGCATTTTTCACTAATTCAACCACTCAACCATTCCACTCACTCATCTACTAAACCAATCCACTAAACCAACCCACTAATCCATCCACTCAAACACTCCACTCACTCACCCACTCATCCACCCACTTCCCTTTGTCATTTTGTTACCTTAGATTTCTATAAAAGGCACCATTTATCATGAACAAGATGTACTCTCCTTCATTTTCTCTCAGTTTTTCTTGTGATTTCTTTCTAGTTATGTGTAACTAAACCTCCCTTGGTTAAGGGGGTGATGAAACCGCTAGTATTAATGTTGTAAACTTTGCATATTTGATTATTTCAACACAGTTATGTTTTTATTCATATATTTCTGAATCTATTGTTGGTATGAAGGTTTTTATACTTGTTCCTACTTTCAAAGTAGTAGATCTAGGTTTATTATGCGCGGTTGCGGTAGTAGATCTAGTGGGATGTATGATGTTCATGTGGGTATAATTATCTTTGTGCTATTTTCCAGTTATAAAAGTGGTAGATCTGGGTTTATTATGCGCGGTTGCGGTATTAGATCTAGAGAAATATATGTTCTAAGTAATTTAATCCCGGTGTGTGATTAGACCTTAGTGTAATTGGTTTTCTAAATCTTAATGCAATTGTTGGATAGTTGTAAGAGCGGTTGCTTTATGACTAATCAGTGATTAGGAGTTGATTTGAGCGGTTGCTAAATTGGCCAACACGTAAGGAAAACAAAGATTTACTCTCACAATTGCATAAAAACATAATTGAGCATGTTGGAATAAAAAGGATATGTGGATTTACATTATCATATAAATCTAGTGGTGGATTCAATCTCTTAACCAATTTTCTTATATTGTTGATTTCGGTTTGTTTATTGTTATCTTTGAAGTTCTGCTTCATTGTTCATCAAAACTCCAAAACCCCCTTTTTACTGTTATTATTAATCGAGTCTAAATTGGGAATTGTTTAATAGTGTTAATTGAATTGGTTCTCTGTGGATCGACTTACTAACTACAACTAGTTGTAAGGTTTTTATTTTCTGGTGGGCCTGACAACTGATTTTTATCTTAATTTTAATCGCTACATCCGCACGCATCAGAGTTTTGCCCAGGAGTGCAAAAAGCTAAGTATGGGGGAATTTGATAATCACATATTTTATCCATTAAGAAACCCTTATGTTTAGTCATTTACACTCTCCATATTCTTAATTGATTGAGTTTGGTATGATTTTGTGTGTTTGAGCTCAAATTGGTCCTAATTGAATATTTTTAGCATTATTGAGATTTGACACTGTTTCTGTATTTTGGTCATAACTTGAGTTCCTAATATCTGATGAACATGAATTTTACCTTGTAGGAAAGCTAAGAGGAAGCTCTACAACTTTGATGAAGAGCTCGAAATCCGATTCAGATGTCTAAGGGACCTAAGTTTACATGGAAGTCAGAATACGGGTTCTGTCACTAGAATCCGAACGGTGTGTACTCATAAAATCATATCTCAAGCTATAATAATGGAGATGGGCTGAAATTTGGATAGTTGATAGTCAAGACCCAAATAAACAACTTTCATGAAGAACACCTTTTGAAATAATGAAGTCTAATGGGTCAGTTTGGGCTTGCAAGTCGGAACAGAGGTGCTAAAGTTGGGTTTGAGCAACCTACGGTATTTGAGACTTATCTTAGGCTTAAGGAAGCCAAATTGGACGAACCAGCTATCCATTTTATAGCCAAGACAAGGATCTACAACTTTCATGAAGAACACTTTTCGTGGTTCTGAAGTATAGTGGGTCGTTTTTGGCTTCCAAGTCAGACACGAAATTTTCGTCCTCAACCACCCACTCATCCATCCACTAATCCACTCATCCATCCACTAATCCACTCATCCACTCATCCACTCATCCACTAACTCACCCATTCATCCACTCATACACTAATCCAACCACTCAACCATTCCACTCACTCATCCACTAAACCAATCCACTAAACCAACCCACTAATCCATCCACTCAAACACTCCACTCACTCATCCACTCATCCACCCACTTCCCTTTGTCATTTTGTTACCTTAGACTTCTATAAAAGGCACCATTTATCATGAACAAGATGTACTCTCCTTCATTTTCTCTCAGTTTTTCTTGTGATTTCTTTCTAGCTATGTGTAACTAAACCTCCCTTGGTTAAGGGGTGATGAAACCGTTAGTATTAATGTTGTAAACTTTGCATATTTAATTATTTCAACACGCTTATGTTTTTATTCATATATTTCTCGAATCTATTGTTGGTATGAAGGTTTTTGTACTTGTTCCTACTTTCAAAGTAGTAGATCTATGTTTATTATGCGCGATTGCGGTAGTAGATCTAGTGGGATGTATGATGTTCATGTGGGTATAATTATCTTTGTGCTATTTGCCAGTTATAAAAGTGGTAGATCTGGGTTTATTATGCGGTTGCGGTATTAGATCTAGAGAAATATATGTTCTAAGTAATTTAATCCCGGTGTGTGATTAGACCTTAGTGTAATTGGTTTTCTAAATCTTAATGCAATTGTTGGATAGTTGTAAGAGCGGTTGCTTTATGACTAATCGGTGATTAGGAGTTGATTTGAGCTTGCTAAATTAGCCAACACGTAAGGAAAACAGCTTACTCTCACAATTGCATAAAAACATAATTGAGCATGTTGGAATAAAAGGATATGTGGATTTACATTATCATATAAATCTAGTGGTGGATTCAATCTCTTAACCAATTTTCTTATATTGTTGATTTCGGTTTGTTTATTGTTATCTTTGAAGCTGTTCATTGTTCATCAAAACTCCAAAACCCCCCTTTTACTGTTTATTATTAATCAGAGTCTAAATTGGGAATTGTTTAATAGTGTTAATTGAATTGGTTCTCTGTGGATCGACCCTTACTAACTACAACTAGTTGTAAGGTTTTTATTTTCTGGTGGGCCTGACAACTGATTTTTATCTTAATTTTAATTGCTACATCCGCACGCATCAGAGTTTTGCCCAGGAGTGCAAAAAGCTAAGTGTGGGGGAATTTGATAATCACATATTTTATCCATTAAGAAACCCTTATGTTTAGTCATTTACACTCTCCATATTCTTAATTGATTGAGTTTGGTATGATTTTGTGTGTTTGAGCTCAAATTGGTCCTAATTGAATATTTTCAGCATTATTGAGATTTGACACTGTTTCTGTATTTTGGTCATAACTTGAGTTCCTAATATCTGATGAACATGAATTTTACTTTGTAGGAAAGCTAAGAGGAAGCTCTACAACTTTGATGAAGAGCTCGAAGTCTGATTCAGATGTCTAAGGGACCTAAGTTTACATGGAAGTCAGAATACGGGTTCTGTCACTAGAATCCGAACGGTGTGTACTCATAAAATCATATCTCAAGCTATAATAATGGAGATGGGCTGAAATTTGGATAGTTGATAGTCAAGACCCAAATAAACAACTTTCATGAAGAACACCTTTTGAAATAATGAAGTCTAATGGGTCAGTTTGGGCTTGCAAGTCGGAACAGAGGTGCTAAAGTTGGGTTTGAGCAACCTACGGTATTTGGGACTTATCTTAGGCTTAAGGAAGCCAAATTGGACGAACCAGCTATCCATTTTATAGCCAAGACAAGGATCTACAACTTTCATGAAGAACACTTTTCGTGGTTCTGAAGTATAGTGGGTCGTTTTTGGCTTCCAAGTCAGACACGAAATTTTCGTCCTCAACCACCCACTCATCCATCCACTAATCCACTCATCCATCCACTAATCCACTCATCCACTCATCCACTCATCCACTAACTCACCCATTCATCCACTCATACACTAATCCAACCACTTAACCACTCCACCCACTCATCCACTAAACCAATCCACTAAACCAACCCACTAATCCATCCACTCAAACACTCCACTCACTCATCCACTCATCCACCCACTTCCCTTTGTCATTTTGTTACCTTAGACTTCTATAAAAGGCACCATTTATCATGAACAAGATGTACTCTCCTTCATTTTCTCTCAGTTTTTCTTGTGATTTCTTTCTAGCTATGTGTAACTAAACCTCCCTTGGTTAAGGGGGTGATGAAACCGCTAGTATTAATGTTGTAAACTTTGCATATTTAATTATTTCAACACAGTTATGTTTTTATTCATATATTTCTGAATCTATTGTTGGTATGAAGGTTTTTGTACTTGTTCCTACTTTCAAAGTAGTAGATCTAGGTTTATTATGCGCGATTGCGGTAGTAGATCTAGTGGGATGTATGATGTTCATGTGGGTATAATTATCTTTGTGCTATTTGCAGCTTATAAAAGTGGTAGATCTGGGTTTATTATGCTTGCGGTTGCGGTATTAGATCTAGAGAAATATATGTTCTAAGTAATTTAATCCCGGTGTGTGATTAGACCTTAGTGTAATTAGTTTTCTAAATCTTAATGCAATTGTTGGATAGTTGTAAGAGCGGTTGCTTTATGACTAATCAGTGATTAGGAGTTGATTTGAGCGGTTGCTAAATTGGCCAACACGTAAGGAAAACAGAGATTTACTCTCACAATTGCATAAAAACATAATTGAGCATGTTGGAATAAAAAGGATATGTGAATTTACATTATCATATAAATCTAGTGGTGGATTCAATCTCTTAACCAATTTTCTTATATTGTTGATTTCAGTTTGTTTATTGTTATCTTTGAAGTTGTTCATTGTTCATCAAAACTCCAAAACCCCCCTTTTACTGTTTATTGTTAATCAGAGTCTAAATTGGGAATTGTTTAATAGTGTTAATTGAATTGGTTCTCTGTGGATCGACCCTTACTAACTACAACTAGTTGTAAGGTTTTTATTTTCTGGTGGGCCTGACAACTGATTTTTATCTTAATTTTAATCGCTACATCCGCACGCATCAACTCACAATCATTGAACTTCTTGCTCAAATAGTAGGTGGCATGTTCTTTCCTTCCTGCCTCATCATGTTGCCCTAACATTGCTCCCATGGACGTCTGTAATACTGTGAGGTACAATATCAAAGGACGACCCGGCGTCGGTGGCACCAAAATGGGAAGACTTTGCAAATAAGTTTTTATCTTCTCAAAAGCTTCCTGACAATGTTCATCCCATTCTCCTGGTTGTTGTTTCTTTAATAGCTTGAAGATTGGCTCGCAGGTGCTGGTCAGATTGGCTATGAACCTAGCGCTGTAATTCAGCCTCCCGAGAAAGCTTCTTACCTCTTTTTCCGTTTTGGGAGCGGACATCTCTTGTATTGCTTTGACTTTGTCAGGGTCCACTTTAATCCCTTCCTTGCTAACGACAAAACCAAGCAGTTTTCCAGTCGATGCACCAAAAACACACTTTGCTGGGTTTAGCCTTAACTTGTACTTTTTGAGTCTTTCGAACAACTTTTGCAACACTTCTACGTGGCTTTCCCCTTCTTTGGATTTGGCGACTATGTCATCCACATATACTTCAATTTCTTTATGCATCATATTGTGGAACAAAGCAATCATGGCATGCTGTTAGGTGGCCTCAGCATTCTTCAAACCAAACGGCATAACTGTGTAACAAAAAGTTCCCCATGTTGTGATGAACGTGGTCTTTTCTTTATCATTCGTGTCCATAGGAATCTGATTGTATCCAGAATATCCATCCATGAAAGAGAATCTATGACCTCTTGCCGCATTGTCGACAATGACGTCAATGTGAGGCAATGGGAAATCATCTTTAGGGCTAGCTTTGTTCAAATCCCTATAATCTACGCATATCCTGACTTTTCCATCCTTATTCGGAATAGGGACGATGTTTGCTACCTATTCTGGGTGTCTAGATACTTCTAAAAATCCTGCTTCCAACTGCTTGGTGACTTCCTCTTTGATCTTTAGGGACATTTCCAAGTGCATTCTTCTCAACTTTTGCTTTTTCACTTCAGCATTGGGGTATGGCGGGATTTTGTGGGAAGCTATGTTCGAATCCAACCCTGGCATATCTCGATAAGACTATACAAAGACATCCATGTAGTCTTTAAATAACTTGATCATGCATTCCTGTTCTGGATTATCCACCAATCTTAACTCTTTCTTGTCTTCTTCAATTCCCATATTGATCACCTCTACTTCTTCCTCATTCAGGATGAATTCTCTGTCAGACCTTTCTACCAACTTGGCAAACTCCTCAGCAGCGTCCCTTTCTTCATCTGAGTCATAGTCGTCTATATCCATCATTGAATAAGAATCCATCTTTAAGCTTTCAGGAATATCTTCATGGGACAATGACTCTACAAGACTCAAATCCCTGGAAGATTTATTTATGCCAGATTGGAAACTATTGACGGAAGGAAAATATGGTAATTGACAGGGCTAAGAAAAAGATAAGTTGATAATAAAAAGAAACAAAACAATGAATCAACTGAGAAACACAAAGTTCATTGCATTGAAATTTTGATAAAAGATCACATGAGCAGTGAAACACACAAAAACACACAAGTTCATTACATTAAAGCTTCAATAAATGTTAACATAATTCCGACATCACAAGAGTCTAGGATAACATCATGACTAAACAATTACTTTATGGCAATCACATCAATTAACGCCTCAGATCGCCAATTGTCCAGAGGTTTCAAGTTGTCGGAGGGCTGAATAGCATGGTATTCTCCTGAGTCTTCTTCCACATTATTAATGATTAGCTGAACTTGAGAACTGGAGGTTCCATTGATGACTTCAGCAGAAACAGGGAATGTTTCCTTCAAATGAGGAATAGTTCTTTTCACTTTATTCTTCTCATCGAGAGTCATGCCTTGCTTCATCATACCTTCTAAGGATGCATCATATCCCAAACCATGTCTGCTCTTGTTTTCTGGTAGGGTGATTGTAGACTTAGTTCCTTGCAGCTGGATTCCTAAGCCTTTCTCGGCTTGATAACCACTCTTTGTCATGATGCGAGTCATAATTTGATGAACATCTTTAGAAGGTGACTTCTCTTTCTCTGCCTTTGGTTCCACCAACTGGAAGCTGTGTAAGAAATTCTCCACCTCCAAGTCTGTGTTTTCAACATAAGGCACTGAAGTAGGCTTCATCAATAAGATTTTTTCTTCTCCTCGAATGGTAACTAGACATCCATTATTAATGTACTTCAAGCATTGATGCAAAGTTAAGGGAACAACACCGGCAACATGGATCCATGGTCTTCCTAAGAGCATAGTATATGTAGGGTCGATCTCCATTACCTAAAACAGTACTTGGAAGCAGCTTGGGCCTATCTCAAGTGGAAGGGTCACTTCTCCGATTATCCCTCTTTTTCTTCCATCGAAGGCTCGCACAGTCATTTCTTGGGGTTTCAGGTCTTCTGCACTCATAGCCAGTTGGGATAAGGTTGTTCTCGGGAGGACGTTCAAGGCGGAACCCCCATCTATCAAAACCTTTGCAACTACAAATCCCCGACATTTCAAAGTGATGTGCAAAGCACGTGGGTTATTCCCTGTTGAACGTACCACTTCTTCCTCAGAGAAAGGGATCACATTGATATGCCTTATCGGATCCACCATGCTCACCAAGCTTTCCGAGGTAACATCTAGCTTCACATAGGCGTCATTTAACACTTTCTGCAGTGCTTTGCGATGAGGTTCAGAACTCATGATAAGTGACAACAGAGAGATCCGGGCTGGAGTTTTTCTGAGTTGTTTTATTACATCATCTTCACTTTGCTTCATGATTTTTAGGAACTCTTCTTCTTCATCCTCTTTTGTTTCTAAGAGGCTTGCTTTTCCCTTTCTAGTCTTATCTTCTTGCCCATAGTACCTACCACTTCTTGTAATCCCTCCTATGCCTACGACATTCGTCACTGCTTGTGCGGGCTCTACTATCTGCGTAATAGAAGTTGAGGAGGTTTGCCCTATATCACCTTGCATCTTTACCTTGACATCATACTCCTAGGGTACAGCACGAGAATCACTATAGGGAAAATGTGTAGGCTTCTTTATTGCTATGACAACTTTCTCAGAATTTAGGACTTCACTAGTACGTGGCAGTTTGAGGACTAGACGCTCTACAGTATATATTTCCCTTGTGAGCCCTCTTGCTCGAGTAACATCCACTACCCCCAAAGCCATGAATCTCTGCACCTGAGCTTTAAATTCTTGACAGCTTTCAATATCGTGCCCCTTCTCCATATGGTATTCACAGTAAGCTTCAGTATCATACTCAAACCCTAACTCCTCAAAGGTTACTAAAGAACAGTAGCCTACTTGGACCAGACCTTGGAATATTAACTTCATAGGAGTTCTGACATTTACTATATTTTGAACTCCTTCCTTGTTTTTTTCTAGTGCATTTACAGTCCCCTTCCCATGATTCGGAATTGGGTTGCTAGTAATGCTAGGCCCTTTCTCCTCTTCAAAGTCTAGCTTTCCACAGATAATCAATTTCCTTACTATTATTTTAAATACTTCACAATCTTCAATTGAGTGTCCTGGGTTATCCATATGGAACTTACAAGTTGCATTAGGATTATACCAAGCTGGGAATGGGGGTACCATAGGGCGAGCAGGGGCACATGCGATCAAGTGTGCATCAAATAATTGTTGAAACAAATCAGCATTGGAGATTGGCAGCTTGGGGAAAGGAGGTAGATTCACCGGGGGTCGAGTATACCCTTGGTTTCCTGGGTTTCGAGGTGCGGGAGGACAATTAGTATAGGCAGGACAGGTTGGAGCGTATGGACGTGGTGATGGGACATTGTTGACTTGGTATGAAGTTTGGTAAGCTGGAAAAGTGGGTGGAGGGGCTTGATAAGAAGGGTATGGTTGGGGATTACGGGGGAAGTATGAATTTTGTTGTTGCACATAACTGACTTCTGGTTCCTTTTTCTTTACTGGCGCCACCTTTTTAGGAAAATTGCTCTCTGTACTTCCAGTAGGTAATTTTTCTGCTTTTGAGAGATTCTCGATCCTTTCTCCAGCCACGATCAGGTCCGAAAAATCCTTGTAGGTATCCCCTGCCATTAGCCCAATAAAAGGTGCTCCTAGGGTCCCCATAAAGTACGAGCTCATTTCTGACGGAGTCAATGGTGGTTGAACCTGAGCTGCCAACATTCTCCACCTTTGGGCGTATTGCTTGAAAGTTTCACCATGTTTCTTCTGCATTGCCCCTAGTTGTTCTTGGGTAGGTGCGGTATCGATGTTAAATCGATATTGTCCCAAGAATTGGGTTATCAGGTCATCCCAGCAAGAAATCCTAGAATGGTCAAGTTGCATGAACCATTCCAAAGCTGGCCTGGTCAGGCTTTCATGGAAGAAATTGATTAGGAATCTTTGATCCCGTGACCAAATAGCCATCTTAGTAATGTAAGTCTTTAGATGAAACTTTGGATTGGTGCTTCCGTCGTACTTTGTAAAATCCAGAATTTTGAAGTCCTTAGGGATATTGACTTCCACCTCCGGGCACAGTTCATCAATTCCCACTGAGCCGTATAAATTAGGGCCTCGAATAGCTTTGATTTCCTCTTGCATCTTTTCAATCAGTTCATCTCTTAACTTTTCTTTCTCTGAGTTGCCGTTAAGGAATATCTTTACTAGCCGCTCATGAGTACCCTCTGCATTATTATTTCCCCCTTCATGATTTCCATTCATAGAATCGTCCTCTTCATTCACATTGTTGTTTGTATTTGCATTAACTCCAGGGCCAACAGAAGCTCCATTTGTGGTTCTAAGGGTCTCAGTTAACTATCTCAGTAAATCCTCGACCCTTGATTGTCCTTCTACCATCGTATTGATTCTTTCCCTCATTTCATCCATCTCTTGATTCAAATTTCTTTCTGAATTTGACATCTCTCTTAGCCTAGTTTGCAGCCTTGTTTCGTAGGTCCGGGTTTGTGCGATCTGTGTTTTTCGAGGACGAGCAATGATTCAAAATTTCTACTTAAAAGTTGTGAAAATCAAATTATTATTTTTCTAAGAGATTATGTTCATTATTTGTTAGAGGACCGTTAGTGGTTTTATGCCGAGTAGATTTGAAGTGAATATCTTTGATCTTTGATCTTTGTTTGCAGTGACTATTACCCAGAATGTCTCGTTCAAAAGTATTAAGTCTCAAATGAAATATGGGATCAGAAAATAAGTGTCAAGACAAGCATACTTCATTCATTCAACTGAAAAGATATGACAATCAAATACATTGCTTCATAACTGAATACATCATGACCTAGTTGAATAAGACTATTCCCTATCTGAATATGTCTTGGCCATCTGTTTCATCTACCCTATTAGGTCTTTACAGTACTCAATGAAGTCACTGATTTCTACCGGTGTCTCAAAAGGATTAATCATCTTATCGGCCTTCCTTAAATGATATGAAGTATCCACAATTGCCGAATTAGCCAAACATGCTAATTTTGCAAAACGACTCCTCCAAAAATATGCTTCTTCCTTCCATCCACTGATGTCGCCTTTTTGTTGTTTCACCTGATTCATTAGTTCCTTCATTTTTTCATGCTCTTGTTGTAATGCTACCTCATATTCTGTAATTGTCTCTTTCATGTGGAGTTTCTTGTTTTTGATCACATCTTCATATTGCTCGGAGACCACTTTCATCTGCTACCTCATTTCTTCTACCAGTCGCATCGCATTACTCTGAGTTAATTTGGCATTCTTGAGCTGCTCCTTAAGTTGTTGGTTTTCAGCCATAACTCTGTCTCTTTCTTGCCTTCGGAGCCCTAATTCCTTGTTTGCAGCCCCCAGACAATGTTTGGTCTTCAGCAGGTAATCGTGTTCCATCTTTATCTTTTTGTTAGCTCCATCGAGAATGCGATCCTTTTCAATATTTTCTCACTTTAAAGCTACACATTTATGGCGGGTCTCTCTCAACTCAGCTTCCATCTTCTCCCTTTCCTTTTCCATCTTTGTGATCTTAGCTTTCATTTCTTTTGTCTCTTCATTTTCAATCAAGGCTGAGGCTGAAGACCCATCGACCTAAGGGATTGTTGGGGACTTGAATGGCAACTTGATTTCCTGAACTCTATCTTTAACCCATTGGCAGTAACTTTCCTTGGCTGCACAACTTCTAACTCCCAGTTCTTTTCCTCTTCGGATGATCCTGTCCCAAGCACTTCGGATCTTCTGAAGTGACTCAGTATTTTCCATGTCATCATAGTAAAGAACAAAAAAGGTTATTTGGACTTCCGCACGTGGTCCCATCATAAGGTAACCAAGTTGTCGCTGTGCCAAGACTGGATTGTAGTTGATACACCCTCGTGTACCCATGAGGGGTATGTTTGGAAATCCTCCACACTGGTAGATGATAGCCTCTATATCTTTCCATCAAGGATACCATCTGATCTGCTTTTCATCCAATTCCGCCAACTGGTCCGCCCATTCACGGCTGCTTTTATTCTTTAGTTGGTACATGTTGAAGTCAACGATATGGCACTCTGTTCTATAAGATCTGTTAAAAATATGAGTTGTGAGCTAAACATATAACATCGGCAAGCAATAGAGGATTCTCTTGCCATTCTTTTCATGGCAAAAATTTAGGGTGCAATAAACATCTGCGAGAATGGCTAGAACTGGATTGTCGGTGTTAAACTTGCAAGGTAGGAACACGTCAATCGCTGCATAATCCACTTAGTCATCAATATTGGGGAACAAGGCCAAACCGTAAATAGTGAGGGCCAGCACATCTATGAAAGCATCCCAATCTCCACTTTTGACTAAGTGACACATATGTCCCTCAAGGTATTCGCTTGAAAACCTTTTGGTTCCGTTCCTATTCTGTTGCACACTTTGTAGGTCTCTAGCGTGCATTTTCAGAACATTTGCTACGGTCTGAATGGATGCGTAGTATCCTATATAAAAGTATGGCTTTTTACCCCCCAACGGCAAACCCAGAATCTGCTCAAATTCTTCCAAAGTGGGGGCTAGCTGGAAATCTGGAAAGGTGAAACATCGAAGAGGCGGGTCATAATAATGGGCCACCGCAGTGATCGCCTCCACTTGCACATTCACCTCTAACAAGTCCAGAATCTTCCCATACTTTGTGGCGAGTGTCAAACATTGGATCTTCTTTAGCATTCGGCCCATGATCACCAGACTCTCAGTGTTAACTTTCTTGGCCTTGAGTCGCAGAGTTTTCTTCAAAGTCATATCCTTGTAATCTGATCCCATATTTCTTTCCATCAAAGATACTCACTTCAAATCTTGATTGGGTTTAACGGTCTTCTAACAAATTTTCCTGAGGAATGACAAAGAGATTAGAGTGTAGTAAGAAGCATGATGCAAGGATGCAAAGTATTATTATTTTTATTTTTATTTTTATTTTTTTTAGAATGAATGCAATGATAAATAGTTAGTTCGTTAATAGTGACTTGCACCCCCTCTTTTTTTCAAAAAACTTTTCTCTCCTTTATTTCCAAATAAAACTTGTCTTTGAGGAGGGTGCGGTTAGGTTTGTCATATTAACGGATTACACTACTTATTATGTATATGTACAAAAGCAAATATGACATAGATAAATTTGAAGGTAAGAAGAAGGTATGCTCCCTTTGTGCCCTAAGGGATTGCCTTAAATTTGAGGAGTTCTACCCTAAGGATCTATGAGTCTTTCTGATCCGCGAGAACTCTCATTGGGTGGTTCTTCTATTCTAAAGGTCTCTAGAGCTAAATCCCATTTCATAATGTTGACCGCAAACAGTGGGTAAACCACCAAGTGCGGGACATTTATGAAAAAGGCACACTCTAGATGAGGTTTTCGCAATAATCAAACAGGATGTACATCCAAAATGACTACCACTACGCAACCTCTACTTAACTTAGGTTTCGCTCAGACCCGGGTATAGGGCCCCACTTGAATGTGTGTGATAAACGTGTAAGTGCGATATGTGTAGGGAGCATACAAACCTTTATAATCTTAAAATCTACCCACATTCTGCAAAACAAACACAAAACAAATTCCAAAGGAGCCTCTATCCTAATGTTTGCATAATGAATAAATAAAAATAGTTAAAATAATCAATAAACCAATTAAACAAAATAAAAAACAAGACAAAACGAAAAGGGTAAAACAAACATATAAATATCACAAAATTTACACAACTAATTTACAAAGGCTTGACTCTCAATTTCCCCAGCAGAGTCGCCAACTGTCGCAACCGTGATCGCAGCGGGATAACGACTTAAATTATAAAAATTTAAAGGAGTCGCCACTAATTTTATTTTTATCGAAAAATATTAGAAAACCTAAAAGAGATGGTCTACGTTCAAAACTCAAGTTCGGGAGTCTAATTATGCATAGGGAAGGGCGAAGATTTAACCCCACAGCACCCCTAATACATCCGTCCTAAGACGGTTACTTTAAATTAATTGCGCAAATTTTTATAACTCTTAAAAATATTTATTTTACCCATTTATTAAAAGATAAACTAAACAAATGAATAAATTATGAAAATTTAATTTTGGCTTAACAGAATTGCGATTCTGCTCCTACGTATCCTCTGGTGCAATGAGGAATTCAAAGCCACGTCGTTCTTTAGAAAACGATTGTGGGTCACTGTTTTTTTTTTAATTTTGAAAATATTTTTGTTTTGAAAATTTATTTTATTTTTTTAGAAAAGAAAGAATTGTCAAGCTGTCGCAACTCAAACAATTCTAAAAGTTGCAGGATTAACAAGCTGTCGCAACCCAACTAATCCAATTTTATTTTTCTTAATAACACTCCAACATTTGATTCTTTTTTTAAAAAAATGAATCATCAAGCTGTCAAAACTCAAATGATTCTAAAAATCACAGGATTAAAAAGTTGTCACAACTCAGCTAATTTCGTTTTATAAAAAGAAGACTTTCATTAAAAAAAAGGTACAAGGCCACCATTTAAAACAAATATCAATAAGATAATAAACATGTCGATAAAAAAAAATCAACAAAGGAAAACAAGATATCATTATTTTTTTTTTAAAAAAAGTCAAATGTCAGCGTTTTTATTGTATCAAGAATTAAAGACTCAAAACTTAAAGAGAAGAACCCCATAAAAGAGTTGCTGGCCCAAAATAAAATAAAACTCAAATACAAATTAAAGCTTAAAAAAAAACATAAATCTGGTAACAATGACCCACTAAACAAAAAACGAAAACTGATGCAAGCCTTTATTTAGAGCCCAAACGACCCAAAACTACATAGCCCAAGTAAAATAAAACAAACCAACTAAAAAAATCAAGTAAAATAAATTAGGCCCAAGTTCAAACAAGTAAGAAATCAAAAACCACTAAACATCTTTCATGTCCCAACCCAAATACGGGTTCAACCCCATCTGAAATTGCTTACTATTATTTTTTATAAAAAAAAAACCTAGGCCTAAAATGACCTTATTCCTAATAGTTTGAGCCCAGCCCCAATATCTCCAAAACAAGGAAATGGCCCAAAGAAAGCTCAACAACCCAAATAGAAAAGTAAAGACAAATGCACAAGTAAATGAAAGAAAAAAAATGAAATGCAGAACAGAGAAATGAATTGGGGGGGGGGGAGTTTCAAATGGAGCTTGGAACAGCAGGTTCGGAGGGGTGGTTCTCTGGTTCTAGGAAGGGAGAAGAGAACGGTGAAGGCGTGGGTGGCTCGTTGGGTGTTGGGTACGGTTGGTGAGTGGGAAGGCAGAGTGGATCTGGGTGTGTGGGGTTCTGGTTGTGGGAGGTAAAAGGCTGGGTATGGTGGCTCACGGCTTTGAGTAGCGACGGCACAAGGTGGGCGCAGATCTGGCCGTTCTGAGGTGGCTACGGTGGGGGGTTCAAGGCTAGTTGGTCTCGTTGGGCAAATGGGCTGGGCTCCGTGGAGGTCCGAAAATGGGAAAAGGGGGGGCAGCTCGTGGTGGTACGGTGACGTCGCGAAGGAGCCACGGTGGTGGTTTGGTGGGACGAGGAGGACAATGGTTATGTATTGCTTTCTGGTTTTTTTCGGGTGGGTGGTTTGGAGGTTCCTATGGGGTATGGGATGGTGGCTGGTTGGATACGGATTCGAGGTGGGGGGGTTCAAGGCCGGTGGAGTGAAGAGGGCCGGATCTGGATTTGTTTTTTTTTTTTTTTAGGTGAGGGGGATGAAGAAAGGTATGGGGTGGTTCATGGTCGCTACGGTGGGGTTGGTTTGGAATGTTAATGGTGAGTATTGGGTTAAGTTGATAGTGAAACTTTTTGAATCTGAGTTATTGGTTGAGTCTGTATTGGCTGTTTAGATTAATGGTGGTGAGGGATGAGGACCGGGGTGAAGATGGAGGCAGAGGGTTGATTGTGGGTCACTGTTTGGGATTGTGATGGCTCTGGTGAGTGTTAGAGGTGGTGATGGATGGCGGAGGAAGTGTTGGGATTTAGTTGGATACGGGGTGTTTGCAAGAATAGTTTCTTTAATCATTGGACTAGAATGAAGAAATGGGAAATGCATAGAAAATTCAAGATTTACGTGTTCATGAGTTCAGATCAAAGAGGAAGAACTTTTTACCCTTAAACTTGAGAAAACTCTCCTTCCCTTTCACTCTTGCCTCACCCTCTCTGTTTTCTAATTCTTTATGTTTTAGAAAATTTTCCCAACCCTTTCAAACTCTCACATTCTTTCTTATATAGCCAAACTCCCTAGAGTCCAAACAAAACGAAAATGGGGAACAAAGACTGTGTGTGCAATGGTGCTGCAGCTGCAACAATGAAAAAGGGGAGCACAGCGTGAGTGAGTGGGTGTGGAGGTGAGTGGAGCAGCTACTGTGCCTGGTGTCTGGTTGGAAAAGGAAAAAAAGGAAAAGAAGGCAAGGAAAGTGAAAAACGAGTTATATCCCAAAATGGAAGAAAAGCAAAGTGGAGTGGGGCAGGAGGCTGCAATGGATTGTAGCCTATTTTTTTTCTTTACTATTATTATATTTTTTTTATTATTGTTTTATTTTGTTTTGTTTTGTTTTTTTTTGTAATCATAAAACATATTGGGTTAGACAAAAAATCTTGGGCCAAACAATAAAAAAAATGGACTAAACAAAAATTTTGAGCCACAAAACAAAAAAAGATTAAACAAATTTTTGGGTCAAACAAGAAAAGAAATAGATTAAACAAACTCTTTTGGGCCAACAAAACAAAAAGGACCATAATTAATTTTTTTTTATTTGTTATTATTATTTTTTTAATTCAGCGTTAAAAAATTTTGATGACTCTGACAAAATTAGGTGTTCACAAAGAATTTCACAGCTGTCAGAGACTTTCCTTCTTCATGTAGACAAAATGCTTCACATCTCAGTAAGGGTGAATGTCTAAAGGGGATCTATTCTTTGGAGAACAAGAGTATGGGTCAACAGAACATGGCTGTAGATGACAAGCCATTGAAAAAGGCAACAGCAACTGATGTAAAGGAAGTGGAAAAGAATGTTCAAGATGGATATGCTTACAACGGAAGGCTAGTGGGCATTGTTCAAGCTGAGTCTGAAGGGAATGCTACAAAGAAAGTGAAGAAGCTGGATGTCTTTGAACCTTCTCCCAGGATGCAATTGCCGCTGGAAAACGTAAGACGAAAGTGCATTACAATTTCTAAAGAAAGCAGTATAGTTGGCCTTTATAAATTACAAAATCTTCCAGGATGAATTTCAGTATAGGGTGGCATAGATTATGTGAAGCACAATGGTAAGATCCTTGCAACTAGTGTTGTTGCGTCCGGGGGCTATGCTGATGAGTTAGATAATTCGGATGTCTTGATATATACAGGGCAGGGAGGGAATGTGATGAACACTGATAAAGAACCTGAAGATCAGAAGCTTAAGCGGGGCAATCTTGCTTTAAAGAACAGCAGTGAGGAAAAGAATCCTGTTAGGGTGATTCGTGGCTCTGAATCAATGGATGGAAAGTTTTAAGACATATGTCTATGATGGACAGTATGTAGTTGAGACTTATTGGCAGGATATGGGGCCACATGATAAGCTGGTTTTTAGGTTTCAGCTGCAAAGAATCTCAGGTCAACCAGAGCTTGCTTGGAAGGAAGTGAAGAAATCTAAAAACTTCAAAACAAGAGAAGGTCTGTGTTAATGATATTTCTAATGGGAAAGAGCTAATTCCAATATGTGCTGTGAACACCATAGATGATCTAAAAACCCCACCATTTAAATACCTAACTAGCATGATATATCCTAATTGGTGCAATCTCATTCCTCCAAAAGGGTGTGATTGTACTAATGGATGCTCTGACTCGAACAGATGTTCTTGTGCGGTCAAAAATGGGGGAGAGATCCCATTCAATCACAATGGGGCTATTGTAGAAGCAAAGACTCTAGTCTATGAGTGTGGACCATCTTGCAAGTGCATTTCATGCTATAATAGAGTCAGCCAACATGGCATAAAGTTTCAACTTGAAATTTTTAAAACCAAGGCAAGAGGGTGGGGTGTGAGATACCTAAATTCCATCCCTTCAGGAAGTTTTATTTGTGAATATATAGAAGAGCTTCTTGAAGAGAAGGAAGCTGAACAAAGAACTGGCAATGACGAGTATCTTTTTGATATTGGAAATAACTACAGCAATCATACTCTTTGGGATGGACTTTCGACTGTTGTGCCTGATGCACAGTCAACTTCTTGTGAAGTTGTGGAGGATAGTGGCTTCACCATTGATGCCGCCAAGTATGGTAATGGGGGGAGATTCATCAACCATAGTTGCTCCCCTAATCTTTATGCTCAAAATGTCCTTTATGATCATGATGACAAGAGGATTCCTCACATAATGCTATTTGCTGCTGAGAGCATTCCTCCCTTGCAAGAGCTGACTTATGATTACAATTATATGATGGATCAAGTCCATGATTCTGATGGAAATATAAAAAAGAAGGATTGCTATTGTGGTTCTGTGGAATGCACTGGTAGGATGTATTGAGGCATGACAACTATTGCTATTGTTGCTTATGGTGACTACTCTAACAGTAAATGCAGAAATAACGAGAAAAACGTTACCTATTTGAGTCCTTCAATTATGCCAACCATGTCCATAGATTTGCAACAGTTGGTATACACTCAGTTCTTGAATTTTAAATTTAGCCTTTTATCCTTTCAAAAGGAGAATGAATGCATACATTGTTTTGTGAGAGACTTTCACTTGCCACTGACTTTTGCAAACACTGTATAGTATGGATCATAGTTTCACAATGATGGTCATCCGAGCAATCCTTGTTCACTAACTGAACCACAACGGAGGAGTCACTCTCCACCCACAGCTTGGGGACCCTCCTCTCCCAACCTATGGTTATGATATGAATGATGCCCGCAGCTTTGTTATCATTTTTCTTTAGAGAAATTGACCCTTAGGTGCAGCTTGGGAAAAAGTTTTTCATTTCAGTTTGTGTTTAATTAATATTTGATTAGTCAAGTTTCAATTTAATTTCCCCAATAACCTACTTATAATTAATCACTAATCTATCATGCATTCCTGCCACACCTATGGGTCATTTTCGTGGTTAATCACGAAGTGAAATGTAAAACTTATTCTTAAGCTGCACCTATGAGTTATTTTTCCTTTTTTTCAACCTGCGTTTTCCGTTTTCCTTGGTTGCAAGCCCAAGCCATTGTGCACAAGTTCATTCCTCGGTTGCCAAATTGTTAAGCTTTTTGGGGTACAGAGGGGGACGTTGTTCCCCGTTTTACGCCTAGCTGAAGTGTTAGCCAAAAGATAGAGCAGCGATCTATCCCTGCTACACAACAAACTACTTCATTTCATCCTGTACCAGACTATAACCCATCTAAACAAAGCCTTAAGCAACACTAACATGAAGGCCATTTCATTTGATTTGGATCAAAACTAGTGTTAATTAAGCTAGAATTATGGTTTTTCTTTTCTTTTCCTTAACATTCCTGTAAGTGTCTATGTGAGAGTTGTTAGAAAAGAATTATAGTTTTAAATTGCAGTTGTGGTTACGGTTAGTATCACTTAATATTTCATCTAATCCTACTTCATCCAACTCACCTTCATCTAGCTCATCATCAAAACAACCACACCTGCCTTCTGATGTTGTCATCACATAAATGCTTCTGTTAATTCAGTTAGTTATTTAACTCATTTTGTGTATATAAGCATTCAATCACTTGTAATAATAATAACTTAAGATTCAGTTTTCATGAGTAATAAAGATTTCTCTCAGTAAGCTTTAGTTTCTTCCTCTCTTTGATTCTTTGGTCATCTCCTTATTTCTTGTTTAGTTACATTGCGTTTACCGTAATTACAAATAATTGTGGGACAGTACGGCCGATGCAATCACAATTGTGATCGTAACATGATGATAGAGATCACTAAAATTATAATATTATGACTGCAATTGCAGTTGCAGACTGTAATTTAAACCATGAAAAAAGCTAATGAATTATAAGTTTATTTGACTGAATTAAGACATTAAATATTAAGTGACCCTTTGAAGTACTGTATTTTGCCAATTGCCTTATGGGTCGATATCAAATTATCAATTTAATTTATTTTAACCACATCAAGGCAAGTGTTATGGCATTGGATGCTAAATACCAATAAAGAAGAAAGGGTACTAAATTTATTTTATTCATAATCTATGTAGTCTCATATGAAAAGTACATGAATCCCTGTTATTTTAGTACACAAGAGGACAAAAGAGCACACATCCACCCTAGCGCACATAGTAAGTAACATACTTGGAACAACTCCATTTTTCTCACATTATTTTTTTATACTATTTTTTATGCTGATTAATGAAGTACAAATTCATAATTAATTATATATATAAGTTAGTTAATAAGTATTATATTAACCAATTAATACACATAATTCTTTATTAATCAACTAATATATATGATTAATTATAATTTTGTACTTCATTAATCAATCTCAAAAATAGTATAAAAAGAAATGATAAGACGATTATTTTTATACTTGGAGTGACACTATATAAAAAGACAGAAACAATTGAATACTAGTGCATATCTATTTCTAATATGTTCCTGGGATCTCAAAGTACTTTTTCATTTTAATTGAGCTGAATCTCGGTGTCATAAGCATCTCCGGCCTTCCAATTACTAGGGATAGCATTCTTGGACTCCACCCAATTCTGCCCTTCACTGCCACTCACTTGGAACCTCAAGTTTATTTCACCACTTGGTGGGCTAGCAGTGTCAAACACTGCCCCAAAGGCCCTGCGCAGGGGGCTCCAATTATGGCTGTCTTTCTGCACCATTAACAACATTTCAAGAATCAAATTCAATACAATACACAGGGAGACAAGAATTGGATAGAACTAATAGAAGCACTCTCAAAGTAAAAGTAAACTGACTAATCTTTAAGCAACTAAGTGAATATACATGACAAAGTTGATATTTCAATCTAATAATTCAGAAATTGTTATATTGAGAATCAATTCTTCTATATGCACGCAATTTTTGTACAAAATTTACACCTGATAATTGATAAACAATATACAAATATCTCGTTAATAATGTATATTATGTAGTTAACAAAACTAATAATTGATTATTAATATTAATAATCAATTATTAGTTCTGTTAATTATATAATAATACATGTTATTAATTAGATATTTATACATTGTTAATCAAATATAAAATTAGTGTAACAAAATATGTACAAACATAATTTTTTCGATTGATAATTGTATATGTGGATGCAACCAATATATATAAATGTATACCTGCCACATCTCAACAGCAGTGACGTCGTTTGTTCCATCTACATTGAGAATCACGACAGCAAGGTAGTGAGGATTTCTGCTGCTTTCATGGACCTTAAACTTGATGTTGATGTTGAAGTTGAAGTCACGGTATCTACATGTGACCCTTTTGTATTCAATATCCACTACACCGAATTTGAGCAGCGCTGCAGATGCAGCTTTGTTGCGTCCCATCTTTGAGAAGG
Organism: Ormosia emarginata; assembly: GCA_029884605.1. Taxonomy (NCBI): domain Eukaryota; kingdom Viridiplantae; phylum Streptophyta; class Magnoliopsida; order Fabales; family Fabaceae; genus Ormosia; species Ormosia emarginata. The sequence goes on along the minus strand of JAQQTP010000064.1, from coordinate 20,258,573 downwards.
CACGTGGGCTCATGATGAAGTCTGCATTGTCTTCCTCACTATGGTCTGTTATCACAACGTATGCTCCATCGTCATCGCAATATTGCGGTATTTTGCACTTAACCTGAACCATCATCATTTATATTTGATAAGTAAACAATTTTAATTAGTGGAAATACTTGGCAAAGTCTTTTTTTTTTTGTATATAAATATTTTGTTTGATTGTTTCAATGAGGATGAAGCTTTTTTTACTAGGTACTGTTAGAAATAGTGATTAACAAAAACAGTTCTTATATTTTTACACTTGAAATTTCATATCGTTAAATAATGAATAAATTATTAGTTAACTGTATATATTGATTAGTTAATAAATTAATAATATGTTTTTTTCTTAGAAAAACATGTTATCAGTCCATACTTATTGTTAATTAATAATTTTAAAATTTTGTTAAGAGTACTTGTTAAATATATTAAAATAAAAAATTTAATGCATTAAAAATAGAAAAAATATTTATTTTTTCATGTACAACTTCCTATATCGGTATATTTTACTAGTAAAACCCATAATTTTATTAACATTAATTGGTGTAGGTGGTGTGAAATTTTTAGTGTAAAAGAAAAAAAATCTATTAAAAAGAAGGGAAAGAATATCTTTACCTGATAGCATGCACCACAGCCACTTCCACCGCTCCACAGCCCAGACACGCTTGCGACGATGCCATTGTTGATCTTCCTTCCACGTTCGCCAAAGCCACAAGCTCCTCCTAAAATATATATCAATTGACCAATCATATTATATATGTTATGTGATGCTGCAAAAGTAGTGTAATGTCACGGTGCATTAGTGAAGAAAATTCTTATAGCATCTTAAAGGAGGAAAGCTTGCATAACCAAAAGTAAATTCTTCAAATTTACTTTTTCTAGAAAGAAAACAAAATACAGTTTCAAAATATCAAGGTCATTAGTGAAACATGCAAATGTGCTTCCCCACCAACATGGGTATATATCTATCCACTATCCTAAGTCCTAGCCTGCAAACAAATGTGCTTGGTACACAATTTATATGTACAAGCACATGCCATGGGTATAGCTAGCTAGAAGATGGGGAGGCTCACATACTTGAGTTTCCATAGCCATCACGGCTACGATAAAAGGTTGCTCTGGATTCAGTAAAAGTGCCCTCGTCTGAATGGGAGTTACACAGTGCGGGTAAGAGCAGTGTGACACAAACAAGGCCAAGTTGGAGCTTAAAACTAAGTTCCATGTCTAAATGACAAAATTTCTCAGGCGCAAAGAGGAGGGGATGACCAATGCAATAAACTAAAGTATATGAAGGAAGAATAACTACTAATGAGAAAAGGCTTTATGAGATATATATACGAAGCTAAGATATGAAGTCATATTTATAGTACAGGCCTTAGGTCCAAATACTAGAGTTGGTGGCACACTTAAATATCTAGCAGTCACATTTAATTGTAATTCATTCACAGATTTATTAATTAGTATGACTATGAACTTAACATAGCTTTAGCAAGTGGCGGGTGTAGAGATGAATTTTTGCTCAACTTAATCCCATTTTACATTTTTAGGAGTTAAAATTTGTATTTATTTCGTAAGAAATATATTAAAATTTACACTTACTTAATTTTGTTCCGCATTTATAAATATTTTAAAATAATTTGTATAATAATCTATTATTATCTTAAATTAATTTATTATCTTATATAAATTAAAAAATATATTTAAAATAAATATAAAACTAATAAAAATAATTAATATAATTATCATTATTAATAATTAAAATAAACATAATATTTATTTAAATATAAAATACAAGACGACGGATTGATTCCAAATTCATATTTATCCGCTCCGAGGTGGTACGGATAAGTTGGGGGTCAAATAGTTATTTCCATCGCTGACAAATTGCAATTGAATTACGTCGTGGGGCTTGTTTAGGTCAAATGTAATCATCTCTTCTTCTTTTTTTTTTTTTTTGAGGTTTTAAATTGTATAAAATAAAAAGTAGCAATGGTGATAATAATAATAATGTTAACGTTAGGACCCTTTGTTTATGCCACGGAATTAGACAGATGTTGTAAGATTGATAGATAAGAATGGAAAATCGCAATGTAGTGTTAATATGAGTTGGCCCACTCCGTCATGATTTTACAACGACTTGGATTGATTTTTAAACAAAATTTATATAAAAGGCAGATTACCTAGTTTGGGTTATGGTTGGGCTGGCTCCAGCTGAATTTACTCGTCAAATCAATCTTTTTAATTGTTTTGGTTTGTTTGAATTTTTTACAATATTTATTTTATTAGTTTTTTAAAACCATTTTATACCTTTTATATTTTTTTCATTTAGGCAGATTAATTTGTTTAACATCTATTACATCCTAAATTAAGTTGAAATCTTCTTAACTTGCAGACTAAACAAACACTTACTCTATCTTATTTAAGAGTGAAGTAATACAAGCTAAATTGAGTCAAGACGAGTTAACTTGGTCTAACACATATAATCTCAACTCTCATGCATGTTATTAATGTCATAATAGAAATAAATATCTGTTGTTTTTTTTTTAAAAAAAAGCACTATCTATTTACTATTTTATTTTATTTTTTCCTTTCAAAATAATGATAACAGTCATACTATAAAGATAATACATGAAAAATCACAACATTTCATATACCATTATATATTGAAATTTACAGGATCGCTTCAATATTTTTTTTTAAAAAAAAATCAAAATTTAAAACTGCATAATTTTTTTTTATTATAATACAACTTTTAGTTGCTCAACATATATTAAAATAATGAAGTAATTATAGTGGAGGAGGATTTGTTTTGTGGGATATTTTCTTATAAGGGCAAGTCGGCCATAGGAAAGGAGGCATCCAATCACCAATATATGTGAAATCCAGTGCAGTAGGTGCTTCTTATTCCAAGCCGTCCATTTGGTGGCTCTTTCCTTAGTACACGAAGCTGCCAAGAAAGAGAGAGTTGAGCACGCTGTTATTGATGCAATCAGTACGAGGATAGTGCTTTGATCTTGAAAGCTAATAGCCATCGTAAATTTTTTCTATCATTTTTATATTAAAACTTTGCAAATGTTTGACTTTATATGTGGTACACACCCAAATTAGGCACTTGTATAAAAATTAAAACCAAAGAAAAATATAATACTTACATAATTTATTAATTATATATTAGTATAATATATTTATTTTGTATAGAATATAATAATTTCATTAAAGTTTATACTTATTTAAAAATCTGAAAATTATTTTTTGTTTCCTTTGTTTGAAAAAAAGATTAAGTTTAGGATCTATTTAGTATGCAGGATAGGATAAAGACTTGATTGTATAAGTCTGATAGTATAAAACTTGATAAAATTATGGTATTATTCAGTATTTAGCGCAACATTATATAAGATAATGTGTTGTATCACTACAACATTCCTGCAATACTCATATACTAAAAAAACCCCCGAGATGGTCCTTGAACCCCCGTACCCACCTATCACCCAAAACTCCTTCTCCCTTCCATCCCTAACTACGAACCCAACACAACCCGTACGAAACCTAGGCAATGCATCCACCGCTTCCCATTGGCCCCTCGCGATGTCATAGCACTCCACGGAACGAATTCGGGTTCTGGAAGCGGTGAACATGGTATGGCAGGAGCCGCTGTCGGTGACAATGATTTGATCGGAGCCGTCGAGGATGGGATTGCAGTGCAAATGAAGCTGCCCCTGGGGGAGAGCATAGGGGTGAGGGATTCCCATGATAAATCATGGAAGTTGAAGCAGAAGGTACAGGAAGTGGATGAGGGGTAGTCGATGGGGAAGGAATGGATGTCAAAGAGAGAGCTGTCGATGAAGTAGAGATGGGGCCTGAGGGGGAGGGCGGCGGAGCTGCAGAGGCCGTACACGCTGGTGTTGCAGGGGTGGGGGGCACATGCCGTTGTGTGTGGGGTCGAAGAGGAAAGGATCAAAGTTTATGCTTCAAAACTTAATTAGGCCTTATCCTATCCTCCAAGGCCTAATTAAGTTATACACTATTTTAATGTATAAGAAGGATATGCTGGATAAACTTATACAATATTATAGTTGCACCAAACAACTGATAAAGTCATAATATATTGTATAAGCTTATCTTAGAGAGCCTTATAAGTTGTGGTTATAAGTCCACTATCGAATTTCTCCTTGATAAAGTGTCGATCGATCTCAATGTATTTTGTCTTGTCATGTTGAACCAGATTATGTGCAATGCTAATGGCTTATTTGTTGTTGTAAAACAATTTTATAGGCGATTCACGCTTTAGTCTCAAGTCATCTAATATGATCTTCATCCATAGCAACTCACAAACTCCTTGTGCCATAGTTCGAAACTCAGCTTTTGCACTTAACCGTGCTACTATATTTTGTTTCTTACTTCTCCATGTTACTAGATTTTTACCCATAAACATACAATAACCTCATTTTGACCTCTTGTCAGTAACTGAACTTGCATAGTTAGCATCTGTGTATACTTCCAATGATAGGTTTCCCTTATTTCTAAATAATAATCCTCTGCTAGACGTGATTTTAAGATACTGTAGAATTCAATCCACAGTTTGCTTGTATCTCTCCCGCATATGATGTATGAATTGACTAACAATACTGACAGTATACGCTAGAACTAGTTTGATACGTTCTAGGTATATTAGTTTTTTTATTAGTCTCTGGTATTGAGCTCTATCCACCATGGGGCTCTCTTCATCACTTCCTATTTTGTGATTTTGTTCAATGGGTACACTGGTAGCTTTACACCTAAGCTTTCTGGTTTCTTTGAGAAGATCTAAGACGTGTTTCCTTTGAGAAATGAAGATACCTTGCTTGGAGTAGGCAACTTCAATCCCAAGGAAGTACTTTATCCTTCCAAGATATTTCATTTCAAACTCAACAACTAATTTTTCCTTTAGGAGTTGCTTCTCAACTAGGTCATCTCTTGATATATTGATGTCATCAACATACACAAGCAGAACTGTGAGTTTACCTTCTTGTAAATGTTTAAAAAAGAGTATGATCACATTAACTTTGTCTGTATCTCAGGGGCACCATTATTTTTGTGAAACTTTCAAACAAAGCACGAGGAGACTGCTTCAACCCATATAAAGCCTTATTTAACCTGCACACCTTATTCCTTTCACTAACGGAATCATATTCAGTGGGAATTTGCTTATAAACTTCCTCCTCTAAGTCGTTATGGAGAAAGACATTTTTAACATCAAACTAGTATAATTATCACCCAAAGTAGGCAACAAGGGAGAGTAAGATTCTTACAATATTCATCTTGGCTACTGAAGCAAATGTCTCCTCATAGTCAATTCCATTAGTCTGAGTGTATCCTTTTGCCACCAACATTGCTTTATACCGGTCTAGTGTACCATTAGACTGATATTTCAAAGTATATATCCATCCGCACCCCATTGGCCTTTTGTCACAGGGTCTCTTAACAATCTTTCATGTTTTATTCTTTTCCAATGCACCTATCTCCTCATTCATGACTTGAATCCAATTCTTGTCCTTTAATACTTCTTGTACTGATGTTGGGATTTTGATAGAATCTATGACTGAAATGAAACTCCGGTGTTGCAGGGAAAGATGTTTAGAAGAGACAAATTAAGAAATACGATACTTGGGATTGGAACAATAGATTTTCGTTTTCCTCAATGCAATGAGTAAGTCATCTGGATCAAGTTCACAATTATTCAAGACATGTTATCAGGTTCAGAAACAATATTATCTAGGTCAAGTTCACAATTATTCAAAGGAATATTATTAGTTTTAAAAAACAGGAAGTTCAGAGACAAGATAACTTATATCTTTAGTACTTACCATTGGTTCGGACGCCTGGAGTTGTTGTTGGGCTAGTTCGAGTTTCCATCTCCTCTAATACACTAATTTTGGTATGTTGGACTTGGACTTGGCCTTGACCTTAGCTAGTTCAGGTGGGGTACCAGAAAAAGAGGTTAATTCTTGTGTAAAGTTAGACAGTAAAAGAAGTAAGGACTCAAGAGAAAAGGACTCAGCCTCAACTTCCTAAGTGTTCTCCCCCTGAAGCTGATGACGAGTAAAAAAAGACTCATTTTCATGAAAAGTGACATTCATGGAGACGAAAAAATGACGACTTGAAGGGTGATAACATTTGTACCTCTTCTTGTCAAGAGCATAACCCAGAAAAACACATTTGACGGCACGGGGATCAAGTTTGCTGCGATGTTGGTGATGTACATGGACAAAAGCCACACAATCAAAGACAAGGGATTGTAGACTCTGCATAATAAGAACTGATGGGAAGTGAGAGGTTATGAGTTGAACTGGACTTACATTACTCATGACACGAGATGGTAACCGATTGATTAAATATGCAACAATTAAAACAACTTCCACCTAGTATGAGCTAATAATAGACATTTGGAATAGTAAAGCTCTAGTGATTTAAAGTAAATAACAATTTTTTCTTTCTGCAACACTATTTTGCTGAGGAGTATCAACACATATGAGTTCATGCATAATACCATGCTCTTTAACAAATTTAGAAAAATTTTGGTTGACATACTCTTACCATTATCAAAACGCAAACGTTTAATCGACTTTCCAAATTGGGTATGAATCATGCAGTAAAACTGAACAAACAATTAAAACATATCTGATTTTTCTATCATTAGAAAAAGTTAAGTTACTCTAGTACAATCATCAACGAAAGAAATAAACAATTTAGTGACAGAAATGTTAGAAATAGATGCAGGACCCCAAACATCAGAGTAGATAAGTGAAAAAGACTCAACACTTTTATTAGAAATAGGTGAAAAAGTTACACAATGGTATTTGTCAAACTCACAAACATCACAATGAAAAAATCCAATAGATTCTTTTAATAATAAAGAAGGAAACATAGACTTAAGTAAAGAAAATGGAGGATGTCCTAGACGCTTTGGCTGTAGCTAAATTTGAGAAGCAAGAGACTCAAAACTGGACTGATGACAGGAAAGTAACAACTGCTGATCAGGACCACCATTAGCTTGCAATGACATATTAAGGAGATAGTACAACCCTCCATGTTCCTTAGCAACTCCAATCGTCCTCCCCGTGACAAGATCCTGAAAGACACAATGAAAATGAAAAAATGTTACGACACAATTATTGTCTTTAGTAAGCTTATGAATGGAGATAAGATTATTAGAAAGTTTGAGAACATGGAGCATATAGTTTAAGTGTAGGGAGGGTTAGAGTTTAATAGTATCAGAACCCACAACTGAGGTATGAGAGCTATTAGCTATGGTATATGATGCTTACTAGAAGAGAGTTGATAAGATAACATAGGTGGAGAATAAAAGGTCATATAGTCAGTTGCACCAGAGTCCATAATCTATAAATTCTTAATACCAGAAGCATTAAAGACAAATAGCAATTAGATGTCTATTTTTTTTATATTTTTTAAAATATTAGAGACGGATTTAGAAATGAAATTTTTTGTCTCTAGCATGTTTGGTCCACATTAATCTGCCATCATGTACTCGATTACTTAATTCAAAGCACATTTCTTCTACAAGCATGCACATTAAATATTGAGAAAATGATCCTTCCTATATAGATTAACCTACAAGCAAGCTAATTTAACTAACAATTTACCTACACTTAAACCAATAACCTACTTACTTTCTCATGCATCACTACTTTATTAGTTAATTGTAAATTATTGATTAAATTAGTTTGATACTTGACTAATCAATATACAAACTGAAATGAAAAACATTTTCTAACTATCTTAACATTCATGACCGAGCGGCTCCATCATCAATGTAGAACTCTAGCAAATCATCCTTCTTTAGGCCCTTGTTACTGTAAAACTGATACTATCTGTCACCCATGTTACAATCATAATCATTTTTCCGATTCCACAACAAGTGGACTTTGATAGGCTCAGCTTCTCCGTCTTCCAAATCAACCAAATAAACTTCCTCCATTTTTTTGTGGAAGTCTTGCACGAATAAATCTAGCAGGTATGTGCTTCAACAAAACAAAAAAAATGTATTAGTTTGCTTGCTTTTTGACATTTGTAGATAATGCAAAATTTGCATAACTGACAACAACAACAACAACAACCAAGCCTTTTCCTGCTAGGTGAGGTCGGCTACATGGATCAAACGATGCCATTGTATCCTATCATGAACCAAGTCTTTAGAAATGTCATTCAAATTTAGATCTTTTTTAACCGTTTCACCTATAGTCTTTCTTGGTCTTCCTCTACCTCTAACTATTGGGTTATTCTCCACTTGATCTACTCTTCTTACAGGGGCTTCTAATGGTCTTCTCCTTACATGTCCAAACCACCTAAGACGAGATTCTCCCATCTTTTCCACAATAGGTACTACCCCTACTTTCTCTCTAATGTATTCATTCCTAATCCTATCTTGTCTAGTATGACCACACATCCAACGCAACATCCTCATCTCCGCGACACTGATCTTGTATAACTGAAAGACAAAATAAATTAAAATTTAACTCACCAGAGCTTGCTTCCCAGAGGCTTAATCCTTTGTCAGTTGAACTTTCATGAAAGATAGTCGTCATTTCCAACGACAACAGGGTAGTCAATCTCCTTATTCAACATGTTCTTTAGCCTCATATTGAATTTACACCCCCCAATACACCATTGTCATATGGTGTGTGGTTGTCAATGCATATAACGACTTGAACAGCCTAAAACCAGACCACAGATACACTTCATTTTGCCATCCAAATAGACCTATCCTTACGGTATGCCCTTTGGAGTCTGTCAATTCACATACACCGCCTATTTCCAAATGATATTTTTCATAAAAATTTTCAGGCAGCTTTGCATCCTCCTAAAACAATTTCAAAAACTTCGTTAGTAAATAACCAACAAGCTACAAGCACAGATGCATTTTTCATTTATAGATATGTAACCTTAACCTACCTTCATTGGATCTACTACAATTTCAAACCTAGCCAGCGGTCCATCACGATGGGAGCTTCTAGAAAAGGCCATTATACTACTACAATAACGGCAAATTCATGTCATATGACAAAACAAACATATAATATACATAACTATAACGTTTATGTGAGCAGTGGTCATGTTGATTGTCTAACACTGATCACATCCATTTACAAATCGATAGCCAACATATATAAGTTTACGATTACTGGTGATAACAGAAGCACAGGACCACAAGAGTAACGCAATTGATTATGAAATCTGATCTTCTACCTTTCCAGTGCCGCAAAACTTGAGTAAGGCCCCGCTGCGTTTTTTTGTAATTCAAAATCTGTTGCATAATTAAAACAGAATGCAGCCAGCTCCCTGTATCCTTATTGTTTTCAAAAGAGCCATCGAAAATCTGAAAATGTCTTCGAATTGTTTTATTAGTCATACTATGTTATCAATTGTCAATTGATATGAATATATATTGCGCCGAGTGTTTCAGAAGATCATACTGTTTATTGGGTTGTTGTTAGAGGCAATCGACCATAATGCTTACTTCTTGGTTCACTTTCTGTCTCTATGTGACTTTTTTGTGACCCAAAAGCACAGTTCATCAGTATTCCCTTCGTGTCACAAAAAAGGTCTTTTACATACTTTCAAATGTGGGGTAGAATGTTTTACTAATTTTATATTAATTTCTCTCTTTTATAATCTGGTGATGACTCGCATGCCTTCTTGGACCTGGGAAAAAAAATTTGCTACTTGAATCTGAAGTTCAAATCAACATAAGCTTTTTGCACAACCTACATGCAACTTGGCACGATATGCGGAGATTAAGATTTATGATGACATGGGGCATGTTAGATTAGATCCGAAAAATTTTGCGAACTGAATCTAAAGTCCGAATGCATGTTTAGATTAGATCCCAAAACTTCTATTTTCTTAAGCCTATATGGGGCAAGCCCTGTATCTCTTCCATTTTTTTTTTCCCTATTCACCAAGCCCTGTTTCTCTTTATTTTAGTTTAATTCTCGACTATTTGATCCCCCACTCTGTATCTTTCCTTTATTTCCCAGCTATTTTTTAAATTCATCATTACATAAATGCCATGTCCTTCTGGTAACATATTCCTTGTACGGAGGAGCCATCGACTCCACATAAGCCAATCTCGTGTATTATACATTTATACCTAAACATGTTGTTTATAATCTTGTTTCATTTATGACTGAATGGCTGATGTCATTGTGAAACATTAGGTTGATAAACTGGGTTGTTACAATCCGTTCTATTTTTATGGTTATAAAATAGGAGAAATTTTTGTTTAAATTTAAAATATTTAAATTAAGTATATCAAATTAATTAATAATTTTTTAAAATTTTATATTTTTAATTATGTGACACAAAAAATTATAAAAATATTAAGTATAAATTAACTTAATATATCTAATTGAATATTTTAAATTTATGTAAGATTCTCTCCTACAAGAGATAGTTTAACAGAATTTCAACACAATGTGATTCTTTTATGCGCCTAAAAAACTATTCTGTTACTTATTTCACATTGTAGGCCATGTAATCTCGTGACCTTCCTGTATATATTAATTATTAATTTTATAGACTTTGACTTCTGAGACGTGTAACATTCTCATGACTCATATTAACGCCTGGAATAACTTGGACCTGCGACCTGTGAATGGACAGGAAGTTGGCGTCAATCTTGGCGTCATTAATCTATGTAACCAGTGCTTCTTCATCCAGATCTTCTTCATACTCAAATGATAAAAATGTGGAAAATCCTGAAATCGTTATTATAGAAATTAAAAACTTCTCCAATAGTTCTTATTGATATTTTAATCTTGAACCAAATATTTGATTACTCTTTGAGAATTGGTTGGGAAGATTATATTCTGTTGCCATATAAAATGCGAAATTAACAAATCCCTGAAGCCGTACCTAGTCTGAGTAAATAATTGGAATCTATTAATTAGTCTTATTCCTATGATTCCCACGAGATAAGCAGAAAATTAAAAAATAGAATGTTGTCATCATATGGTTCATTTTGTTTGCGCTCTTCTCAAAGATTCATACACATTTTTCATCTCTTAGTTGAGATATTGATATGAAGTGGCAATGAGCTTCGCGAGTATAGTGCCAACAAGTATAGAATGGTGCTGACTCCCTCCCGACCAGAAAGTAGGGTAAAAAAAATATAGGCTAAAATCCTATTTATGTCTCATCCAAACATTGACAAGTTGGTGAATGACTCATTTGGACATAGATGGTTGCCTATTATGGATGCATATGTTAGGTACCAGAGTTATAGAAAATAATATCACACAACTAAAATAGAGTTGAGAAAAGAGGAACTGACACACAATATTTAACGTAGAAAATCCTCTAATGATGATGAGGAAAAAATCACGGACAAGAGTAGAAAAGTTTTTTACTATGAGGAAGAAATTACAAGACCTCTCTCTAAATACAAGGAGAGAACTATACAAGAGAAAGAAGAAAAATTTTGGGATGATCAAAACTAATAGAAGAAGTCCCTATTTATAGAAGAACCTTCTCCACAAATGCCAACTCCCACTAGATGTGGGACTTCCAGTTCAACAATTCTCCCACTTGAAGATTTGATTGAGTCAATCATATCTTCACACCACTCTTTCTACCTTGTCATTCCATGTTACTTACGTTTCTGATAGGCCATAGGAGGATTGACACCAAATAAACTTGTCAGTGTTGATTGGCTTTGTCATAACATCTGCTAGGTTATCTTTGGTGTGAATCTTTTGCATATCCACACTCCCTTCTTCTACTACTTCTTGAACAAAGTGATATTGGATACCTGTGTGTTTTGTCCTTGAATAAAAAGCTGGATTCCTTGCAATGTGCAAGGCACTCTGACTGTCACAATACACAGTAATTATCTGCTGTTTGTGTCCGAGTTCTTCCATTAACCTTTTAATCCAAATAGCTTCCTTACAAGCTTGGGTAGCTGCCATGTATTCAGCTTCTGTAGTAGACAGGGCTACAATAGTCTGTAACTTAGATAACCAGCTGATCACTCCTCCTGTAAGTATGAACACATAACCAGTAGTAGATTTTCTTTTATCAAGATCACCTGCAAAATCTTAATCAACATAACCCCTGACAATAAATTCTGATCCTCCAAAACATAATGCAGCACCTGAGGTCCCTTGAATGTATCTTAGGATCCTTTTAACAATATTCCAATGCTCTTTACCAGGATCTGCCATAGAACGACTGACTGCTCCCACTGCTTGTGCAATGTCTAGTCTTGTACATATTATAGCATACATAAGGCTTCCCACTGCTGATGCATACAGTACTCGAGACATTTCCATCCTCTCTGCTTCACTGCTAGGACTCATACTTGAGGATAATTTGTAATTGATAAGAAGTGGGGTAAAGACTGACTTACAATCTTACATGTTGAAGTGCCGAAAGATTTTCTTCAAATAGTTCCTTTGAGAAAGCCAAATCTTCCTATCTTTTCTGTCTCGGTGAATTTGCACCCCTAAAATCTTGTTTGCTGGTCACAAGTCCTTCATATCAAACTCCCTAGCCAATTGTGCCTTCAATTCTTGGACTCGATCTTTGTTGGGGCCTACCACCAACATATCATCCACGTACAATAGCAAGATGATGAAATCATCGTCACCAAACCTCTTGTAATATGTACAATGGTCTGAACTCAGTCTGTTGTATTTGAGGCTAATAATGAAGGAATCAAATCTCTTGTACCAACACCTTGACGTTTGCTTTAGACCGTACAGAGATTTGGTTAACATGCAAACTAAGTTTTCTTCTCCTTGTTCTTTAAAACCTTCTGGTTGGAGCATGTATATCTCCTCTTCAAGTTCTCCATGAAGAAAAGCTGTTTTCACATCTAATTGTTCAAGATGTAAATCAAATGCAGCACACATAGCCAGGACTACTCTGATAGTGGTAAGTCTGACAACCGGAGAGAATATCTCATTGAAATCAATTCCTTCTTTCTGAGTATACCCTTTGACCACCAGCCTTGCACGATATCGTTCCCCTTGATCGTTGCCATCTCATTTGATTTTATAGACCAATTTGTTACCAATGACTTTTTGTCCCTTTGGAAGTTCAACAAGTTCCCATGTCTTGTTTCTATGTAGGGCTTCCATTTCTTCTTGCATTGCTGTCATCCATAGAGAAGCTTCTGAGCTACTCACAGCCTCCTGGAAGGTTGACGGCTCTCCATCTTCTGTTAGAAGACAATATGCATCGTGGCTTGTCATTACATAGTCTGAGTGCCATGATGGTTGCCTTATCTGGCGAGTTGACCGCCGAACTTCTATATCATTGGCCTCATGTGGTTCTTGTTCCTCGTGCTCTGGTTCTTGTTCTTCTTTAGAGGAATCTTTTTCTCCAGCTTTTCTATCTATTTGTACCGTAGTAGTCTTTTTCAAAATGCTGTCATCTTCTTGTTCTCTTTGTAGTTCATTTTCTGCAAATATTACATCTCTGCTGACAATAACCTTGCGGGCAGTGAGATCCCACAGGCGATACCCCTTAACACCGTCAGCATAACCCAAGAATTTGCATTTCTTGAATTTTGGATCCAGCTTTGTTCTTTCTTAGGAATTGTACATCACATATGCAGGACATCCGAACACATGAAGATAAGAATAATCTGCTGGTTTTTCATTCCACATCTCCATTGGTGTCTTTAAACCAATTGCAGTTGATGGCGACCGATTTATCACGTAACAGGCGGTTTTGACTGCTTCTGCCCAGAAAGACTTGGCTAGACCTGCAGTTTGCAACATAACTCTTGTTCTTTCTAAGAGAGTTCTATTCATCCGCTCTGCTACACCATTTTGCTGAGGTGTGTATGCAACAGTAAACTACCTTTTAATACCCTCTTACTTGCAAAATGTGAAAAAATTGTCATCTGTATATTCTCCTCCATTGTCTGTTCTTAAGCACTTGATCCTTTTTCCAGATTCAAGTTCTACTCTTGCTTTAAAGTCTTTGAAGATTGGAAACACATCTGACTTCTTCTTGATTGGGTACACCCATAATCTCCTAGAGAAATCATCAATGAATGATACAAAGTATTTTGCTCCTCCTATGGACATTTCTGGTGACTCCCACACTTCAGAATGAATCAAGTCTAGTATGCGCTTGCTTCTAGCAGTTGATCTATTAAACTTTAATCTATGCTGCTTGCTTGTAACACAGTGCTCACAAAGAGGTAAGTTTACTGATTTGAACCCGGGAAGGAGATCATGTTCCGTGAGAATCTTCAAACCACGTTCCAATATATGGCCTAATTTGCGATGCCACATTATCGTTGATTCTTCTTGGCCTGCTAATGCAACTGATGCATCTGCCTTTGGTAGTGTATCTCCCACAAGCATGTATAGATTTGCCGTAATTTTTTCTGCTTTCATCACCACTAGAGCACCTTTAACAACCTTCAAGATCCCACCTTCAATATGAGTCTTGCACCCGAGGTCATCCAATTGCTCAATAGACAATAAATTCTTCTTTAAACCTTTCACATGTCATACCCCTTGAATTGTGCAAACAGTACCATCGTGTAATTTTATTTTGACAGTACCAACTCCAGCAATCTCCAAGGCATGATCATTTCCCATGAATACAAATTCTTCTGAGATAGGTTCATAAGTACTAAATTAATCTCGTTGTGAAGTCATGTGCCATGTTGCTCCTGAATCCATAATCCAAACATCATTAAGCTGTTTTCTGCCTTTGGAACCAATTGCTACTTCGCTGTAAAGGATTTCTCCATCATCAGAGGTACTCGCAACATATCCTTGAGATGTTGTTGCTTCAAGAGCTTTATCTGCATTTTTCTTGTTGTGCCAACAATCTTTCTTCAAGTGCCCTCTCATGCCACAAAGGTAACATTTGAAGTTCTTCCTTCTTCGTGACTTTCATCTACTCTGATTTCAGCTCCCACTAGAGCCACGTTTCGTTGATCTTCCTCTCATCATCGACAAAGCCTCTACTTGCTTTGAGCTTTCCAATCTGTCTTCTTTGTTCTTCCGCCTGGATTCTTCTTCAAGAATAGCAGCAACAACATCATCAAATCGAAGATTATCAGCAACATTATTATTTGTTATGTTGATGATGAATTGATCAAAAGAGTCAGGTAGACTTTGAAGTAGAAGCTCTGCACGTTCATTTTCTACCATGTTGTATTCTGATGCTGTAAGCTGAGAAAATAATGTGTTCAGATTGTTAATGTGATCTGGTACTGTCATGGATTCACTCATTCAAAGTGTATAAAGCCTTCTTTTTAAGAATATTCGGTTATGAAGTGACTTGACCTCGTACAATTTGGTGAGAGCATCCCAAATCTCCTTCGTCGTCCCTTTTTCTGCAACACTTGACAAAACTGAATCTGCCAAAGCTAGATGCAGGTTGCCAACAACATTGTCATCCATCTCCTTCCACTTGTCATCAAGTATCCCAGTGGGTCTGCCTTCAATTGCTGTTAAGCAATTGTCCTTCCTGAAGATTGCCTTTATCTTCAGTTTTCATAAGGAGAAATTACTCCCATTGAACCTCTCAATCTCATATTTTGTCGCCATGGTTTTACACCAAATAATTTACAACTAAACCGGCTTGCACTATTTCACCGTGAATAGTATCGTATACGTGAACAGTATTATACGTATTACCGTATACTAGAACAAATTCAGTATGCGTTAACAATTACTGTAAAAGTATACAACTACACGTATGAATAGTCACTATGAATAGTACCCGCAATGTGAATAGTATCGAATAGTGCCGTATACTGGAATAGTGAATGTAGACCGTGAACAGTGTACCAGCAAGTTCCCAGGAAAGAGAGGTGGGTTACTAATAGACACACTTAAATACTAAGTCTTTCCTAGCCAGAACTTTTCTAGACATACACTCCCACACTACCACACTTTTATTTCCAGCAACAAGAATAATTCTTTTCTGATGTGAAAGATTAGTCAATACTGCAACCACAGAGCATACTAAGAATTTTCTTCTGAACCCTTGCACCGTAATAACCGAGAGTTCTGATACCACTGTTAGGTACCAGAGTTATAGAAAACAATATCACACAACTAAAATAAAGTTGAGAAAAGAGAAACTGACACAATATTTAACGTGAAAAACCCTCTAATGATGATGAGGGAAAAACTACGGACAAGAGTAGAAAAGTTTTTTACTATGAGGAATAAATTACAAGACCTCTCTCTAAATACAAGGAGAGAACTATACAAGAGAAAGAAAAAATTTTTTGGGATGATCAAAACTAATAGAGGAAGTCCCTATTTATAGAAGAACCTCCTCCACAAATGCCAACTCCCACTAGATGTGGGACTTCCAATTCAACAGCATATTCGACATATAACTAGATCTCAATGCATCCGAAAGATGAGAAAAAAATAGCCTCCATAATGAGAGAGCAAGCTACTACTACAAGGTGATATCGTTTGGGTTAAAGAATGCTGGAGCTACCTTTCCAAATAATGATAAATAAGGTCTTTGAAGATCAAATCAGGAAGGTGCTGGAAGTGTACATAGATGACATGACAATAGAGACCTCAGCCATAGAAGACTATGTTTTCGAGCTCGTGAAAGTATTCATATAGCTATGGAAACATAAAATGAGGTTGAACCTAGAGAAATGTATGTTCGGGGTCTAAACTGAAAAGTTTCTAGGGTTTATGCTAACCTACAGAGGAATTAAAGCCAACCTAGATAAATGTCAAGTTATCATAGACATGCAGAAGCCCAGCTCCACAAAAAAGATCCAATAGGTCATAGGTCGCATAACGGCTCTCACGAAATTCATCTCCAAGTAAGCACAAAAGGCTTTACCTTTCTTCAAGCTCCTAAAGAAAGGAAAGGACTTTGTGTGGACCTTGGAGTGAGAAGAGGCTTTCCATTGTTTGAAGCTTGCACTTTCCATAACT
The DNA here is from genome assembly GCA_029884605.1 of Ormosia emarginata. Classification (NCBI taxonomy): domain Eukaryota; kingdom Viridiplantae; phylum Streptophyta; class Magnoliopsida; order Fabales; family Fabaceae; genus Ormosia; species Ormosia emarginata. The sequence goes on along the minus strand of JAQQTP010000064.1, from coordinate 20,241,609 downwards.
TCTATTTTGACCAGGCCAACAGAAGAAGAGACACTATACCTCTACCTTTCAGTTGGGGAAGAAGTTGTTAGCTCAGTCCTCGTAAGAGAAACAAAAGACAAATAAAAACCTATATATTTTGTTAGCAAAGTGCTGCAAAGACCCGAGCTCCAATATAAAAGGATAGAGAAGTTAGCCTTTGCCCTACTTGTTTCTTCCAGAAGGTTAAGGCAGTATTTCTAGTGTCACCTCATAGTGGTGAGGATAGACTAGCCTATCAGACAAGTGCTGCATAGACATGAGCTCGCTAAAAGGATGACAGCTTGGTATTTGGAGCTATCCGAGTTCGAAATAGGATATGAGCCCCACCCAGTAATAAAGTTATACGTTCTATTTGATTTCATAGTAGAATTCACTCATTGCCCAATCTCTAATCATGTTAAGGAATGAAAAATCTATGTTGATGGAGCTTCTAATTCAAAGCATAACAGAGCAAGAATTATATTGGGAAATACCAACGAAGTGGTAGTTAGGCAGTCTTTGAAGTTTGAGTTCTCTACCTCAAACAAGCAGGCTAAATATGAGGCCATGATAGCTGGACTCCTTATGGCAAAAGATCTTGGAGCATCCAAGATCAGCCTCTGTAGTGATTCACAATTAGTAACTTCTGAAGTCTTTGGGGAATACCAAGCCAATGACCCGCAATTGTAGAAGTACTTGACCAAGGTAAAGTAGCTCATGGAAGGGTTCGCTGAAGTAAAGATATATTATATTCCTTGAGAGCAGAATTCCAGGACAAACGTCTTGTCCAAACTGGCCAGTATCAAAAGCCCCAGGAATAATAAGTCTGTCATTCAAGGGACCATATCCCTATCGAGCATAGCGAATTCTGAGATTGTGATGTCAGTTGATAAAGAAAATAACTAGATGAGGTCGATCATTAGCTACCTCCAAGATGGAATACTCCCTCGGGATTCGAATGAAGCGAAGAAAGTTGTATGGACATTGGCTTGACGTGTACTAGTGGATGACAAACTCTATCGCCAAGGTTTTTCAATCCATTTGCTAAAGTGCCTCACCCCAGAAGAAGTCCAATACGTCCTAGTAGAAATACACAAGGGGTATTGTGGCCTACACTTAGGGAGAAGAGCCTTAGCGAGGAAAGCCTTGAGAGCGAGATACTTTTGGCCCACTATTTTAACAAATACGATGACCTATGTGTGAAATTGTGGCCAGTGCTAGAGATTCTCCAACATCCAAACTGCTCCACCTGAAGACTCTCCACCTACCGGTCCCCTAGCCCCTATTCAAATAGGGTTTGGACCTCTTAGCACATTACTCCCAATCACTTGGCCAACTGAAGTACCTGATCATAACAATAGATTAATTCACAAAGTGGATTGAAGCGGAGTCCCTAGCCACCATCATGGTAACAAAGGTCAAGAAATTTTTGAAGAAGAACATCATTTGCCAATTTGGGATTCTAGAGTCCATAGTCACGGACAACAGAACCCAATTCGTGAACAAAAAATTAAGAGAAGCGTGCTCTGATATCTACATCAAACAACACTTCACCTTGGTAAAATACCTTTAGGCCAATGACCAGGCTGAAGCCATCAACAAGGCAATCCTTTGAATTCTGAAGAGGAGATTCGAAGACGCTAAAGGCGAATGGGTAGAATAATTGGGACTTCTGCTATGGGCTTATTAGACAACTCCTCACTCTGCTGCAAGGGAAACTCCTTTCAAGCTTATGTATGGTTGTAGGTGATGATCCTAGTAGAGATTAGGGAACCGAATTGGAGGTGAGAATATTTCTCGTGAGAGCAAAATGACAAATTACTTCGCAAGTAGCTCAACATCACCTGAGAGCAACGCGATATGGCCCATATCAGAGAAGTCACTTTCAAACTTTAAACTGCTCAAAGATACAATAAGTGAATTTCCCCTAAAAGATTCAAAATGGGAGACCTCGTCTTAATAAAAACGATAATCAGAGGATGAAATACGAAGGAAAGGAAGTTGGCCCCCAACTAGGAAGGCCCTTACTGGATCTCGGAAGTGTTGGAGAAGGGAGCATACAAGATCACTTACCCTACAGGGAGAGAGTTACCAAGTTCTTGGCATGATTCTAACATGAAGAAATATTATAACTGAGCGTGGTTTGAATTTCTTAATTTTGTAAAAGAAAATGTGTAAAGTAAAGAACAAATCAATGAGGATAAGACATATTCAGTACAATCACTCGCTCAGTTCTTCTATATCTTTTGCAAGCCAAAAATGCACGAAGATGCAAAAGGAACATTGGATCCTTAAAGTGCTAAGTCTAAAAGCTAAGTTAGAGGATCTCGAATCCCAACTTAAGCTAGTTGCTAAAGGGATCTCGGATCCCTAAAGCATTTACAATAAAAATCTAGGTTAGAGGATCTCGGATCCCAACTTAAGCTAGTTACTAAAAGGATCTCAAATCCCTAAAGCATTTACAATAAAGTCTAAGTTATGGGATCTTGAATCCCAACAACGAAAATGAATTGAGGCAAGGGGCAAGGCCACATGAAGGCTTTGGACCTCTTAGACACAATAACAGTAAAGGAGAATTATATAATCAAAACAAGAGGACAAAGCAGATATGAAAGAAAAGTGAATTACAACTATCAAGCCCTTGAAGGGCCAATTGTTTATACAAAAATGTAAAGACCCTTAAAGGGCCATCAACAAAATCACAAAAGAAGAAAACATAGGAAGCTTAAGATCTGGGGGCATCATCCACGTTGGAGGCATTAGCTACATTGTTTTCTATCATGGTAGTCGCAGTTGCAGTTCAATTATTGACATTTTCAGCATTATTCTCCTCCATTGTGTGGCCAACAATATCCCTATTGATGACCTCTAGAGATAGTTGGTCCTAAAGAAGATAGTGATCGAAAAGTAGAGGACGAAGACCTGGGCCAGAGTGTTCTCGAAGGATTCCTTGGTGGAGTTATGCCAATCCTTTACAAATTCCTTCTTCTCTTATGCCTAGGCCAGCTTTGTGGTCTCGAACTCTGCAGTTTTCTCCTCAGTAGTCTCCATCCTAGCCTTCTGGTCATCCTTCTTCTTGGCCTTGGCCTCAAAGCTTTTTATCTTGGTTTAGAACATTTTGGCCTTGGTCTTCTAGCCCTCTATCCTCATGTCTTCATCTAGGACCTTCTAATTCGCCACCTTCAAATCCTCCCGGACCTCGAAAAGACTCTTCTGTAGATCTGCCTTCTTAGTCTCCAACTTTGAGACCTCGTCTTGAGAAGTTTGGAGGTTGGCCTCTAGCACGGTGATCCTCTTTATGTCCATGAAGGATGTCTCTAAGTACTGTACAGAAGAATGCTGACTGATTACAAGTTCTACTTATCTGCCTTTAAAATGAGGTCAAAGGGTAAATACTGCTTCAAGGCCATAATATCCTCCTCGGTCTTGAAGAAAGTGTTTGTGTGGGCACGAACATCAAAGAAGTTACTCCAAATGTTGGACCTCATAGCGTCGTCCCCCGTGGTCAGATCGAGGACCCAAGTCTCCCTTGTAGAGGTCTCCATGACGACATGCAGAAAATTAGCATTATTGGTCTTCTTCAATCAGTTCTAACCCTCCTGCTTGGGAGTCTTGCACTTGCGTGTGGGAACGGGGGCCAGAGATCTAGATGAACCACAACCAGTGCCTTTGGTCCCTTGCTGGCTGTTGGCAGTTTCCCAAATCCCAGAGTTTGTCTTGGTGGCCTCCAAATCAACACCAATTTCCCTAAGCATCTTCCTCAGCTTTGATATACTGTTGGGAAGTGTCATGTTATCTGCAAATGATTGAAATAGAGAAAATTGACATTAGAAATATATACAACAATAATAAAAAAATACATAACAAAAGCAAAATGCTAAGTGTTGGGAAGACGATGCATACTCATAAAGGCTTTAAGCTCCTTCAGGTCCCAGTTGATCAGTTGGGAACACTTGAAGTTCTCATTATCCTCTGTGATATCCATGAGGAAGTGAAAGGTCCCTTGGTCAATCTCCGATATCCGACCCCATTTGACGTTGAGCTGATTTCGGCATTTGAAATGCTAGTTCCAGTAGAGGTTAATCCTGGGTTCCCAGCTTCTATTGAGGTCGAAAAGAAGGCACTTGAAATTCTTTACCTAGAAGAAGGTGTCTTTATAGTCCTTATTGGACTCACTAAAAAGCACGAAGCACTTGCGCCCTTGATAGCTTTGATAGTACACCACGATAGTTTCTCGCTATCTATGCTCGTAAGGAGGTCATATATGTGGAAGAAAACGTTCATGGAGGTAAGAACCTCAAACTAGTTATATACATGATGTGTGGATAAAATACACACATCTTGTGCTTGATTTGAGGTGAATTTATGTGTGCTTTGATTGATTTATGTTGGAATTTATGTCACTTTTAATCTAATTATCCTCGATATCTCGTGATTAGTTCTTCTCTATGTTTTTAGGTCCAAAAGAGGTGTTTTGACATGGCTCTATGAAGCTTTGGATGGATTCATTGCAATGGAGTTGGGCTCGGAATTTATATAATCAAGATTTGCTGAGTTTTTGACCTTTGCGAGATAAAATGAGCATAACTTGAGATACGGAGGTCGAAACGAGATGATTATAGGCAATGGAAAGCTAAGAAAAAGAGCTACAACTTTCATGGAGACCATAAGAGTTGATTCTCATTCTAGGAGAAACCTTGGCCCATGAAAAATTCTATGAGGTCGTGGGAAAACTTGTGGAAAGTTATGAAAAAAAGTGAAATTTCCTATTTAATGTTATCTTTTGGGATTTTATCAGATTATTCTCATTGCTTAGGGCCCAATTAAGAGATATAACTGATCACACACCTCTTTTAGGATTGATCCTATATAAAGAACCAAAAGATGAGATGCTTACAATTGTCTTTTTCTCAACTAAGGATTGAAGGATAGGGTTTTGGAAGACAAGTGCAAGAGCAATTGAAGTTCAATTATTGAAGACATTTTCTCTTTTTATCTTTTTATTTCCTCTTTTCATAAGATAGAATCATGGTTGCCTCTTTAACTTTTGTTCTTGTTTGTGCTACATTAGCCATGAGTAGCTAAATTTCTTTTTCTAGGATTAGGATGCAACTCTCTACTTTTCTATGTTGAATTGTTAATTTGATTCTTTGTTAATGAAAAATTATTATTCTTGATTCATTCTTAGTATGATTAATGTTTGTGGTATGTTACCGTCTATATTTATATGACCTTAGGTTTTAGGTGAATGATCGAAAGATGAAACCTAATTGCTAGATAATCTAAGAATTGAACTTAGAAATTGAAACCTAGACATGGACTTAAATCCTTCGTGGAGCAAACGATTGTTATAAAACCTAATAGGTTGAAACTTGGATTAATTGCCATGAGAATGAGATTGATGGAGTTTTAGCACATTTTTAGTGCCAAAAAATTAGGCTTTCAACAATTTAGGACAAATCGTCTTTAAGAACATAATTGAACATTAGCAAAGATAAGATTACAATTTATCATTGAGGGTAATGTAGTGAATTCTTAGTCCTAAGTCTTTAAATCTCGATTGAATCTTAACTTTTCTATATTTATTTGCTTAATTTTTTGCTTTGATTTTTGTCTTGATTTTAATTGAGCTTTCACTATTGTTTTAACCACTTAAATAATCAAAGTCGTCGTAAGAGTTAGTAATCAATTTATCCTCGAGGGAATGATCTTTATATTACTACTTGAATGATCTATGTGTTTACGAAAAATTCACAACAATACGATCTCAAAAGATCAAATAAAGGCCTAAGAGTTGGGATATAGCTATGACTAGGTTGCCTGAGCCTAGTGAAGAACACCTCATACATGTACATGAAATAAGACCTCAACATTCGTTACCAGCAAATCCTTTCATTCTCGTCGCAGGGGAAAATTATGAAGTTTTCTTCTAGCATCTCGTACTACATCATATCCATGTATTCCCGGAGTGCTTTCACTTTATCTTTATTGTTGATCCCGAACCAGATCCCCAGAGGTTTGTAATGAACCCAACTATAGAGCTTAGCGTCGGGGGCAAAGGAGGTTTCTTCACTTGCTCCTCGAGAGTCAGTTTCTTTATGCCCATTATCTCAGACATTAGATTTTAGATAGAACCTACAGAGGTAGAAGACTCATCAAAATCATTGCTAATGGGCCCAAGATGCCCTTCCATCTCCCTTTTGATCTCGAAGAACAAGCGATAATCAAGAAGGATATCTTTGAGTTTAGCGTCGAAATGCTTGCTACCTTGAGTATGATACTCGGTAGTCATAAGGTTCCTCTGCACCCTAGATGGGGGGAAACCCGTTAGGGCCCTCCCTTGCCACACGCAACGCGGTGGAGTGGGGGTTGTTCCTGCACCTCCAGAGAAGAATTCTATTCTACATCGCTCTCCATTTCCCTTACTACAACCATAAATAGTAGAATGGAAAAGGAAAAGGAAAAGGAAATTGGGATACCTATGAAAGAGAGAGGAATAGTTAGTGAAGATAAATAGGGAAAAGTAGTGAATTGCTACACATAGTGGCTTGAGAGAACTAAACTTCACTGGAGAAGAGGGAAAGTAGAAGCGTTTCTGGGAAACTTGGAGAGTGAGGGAAACAGAAAGTGAAAATTGTTTTCCCTTACTCCCTATTTATAGAGAACGACCAGCACCAACTACCACCCATGATAGGAGCAATTTGGGAAATGTTTCAAAAATTGAAATTTTAGCTAGGCATGGAAACCAAGTGACTATTGCACATAAGCGAATCCCTAAGCGCCACGTGGTGAAAAAGGTTGTTATTACTTAGACGAGTTTGTTTACCTCTAACGACTCCAGTTTCAGACCACAGAAAGAACCCATCTTGGAATACTCCAAAGTCATGACCACGAAACAAATTTTGATCTCATATTGGCCTATCTTCTTATAGTTGTATCGTGTGGTCAAGAGCAAAATCACCTGACCTTAGTGAACTACAGGCACAGGTTACCATGTCCCGTGATCAAGAGAAATTTGAGACCCTTGTCCCGTGGCCAAGAGTGATATGCCTGGCCACGAGGATGTGCAAAGTGTGAAAAGATTAAGTCTATAATCTCAGCACAAACTTAGAGAACTCGAAGCTCAGCAATCTGATGACCATCAAAGCATCGACTTGGGGGCAGTGTTCCATACTGAAATTTGGGTTTAAATGGACCAAGCTCAAGAATAATGAGACAATGACCATACACAATGGACAAAAAGAATATCCCTTGCAAAAAGACATAGGGAAAGTCAACTCTATGCAAGGAAGGTGCCAAGAAGCTTCCTCCGGCCATTGGAATGACCAATTTACCACTCATCTCAACTTTTTACCCACGACACTCACTCTCTACAAATAGGGAACTACAACTTCATGGTAAGGATATTTTCTTTCATCCCCTATACTTGGAGCCCTAACTTACTTGAGCGTTAGAATGTCTTTACAAGTAGCCAACCCTTCTGCACCAATCATTACAAAAAAAGGATAAATTACAATAGTTTTTTTTTGCATATTACTGCGATTTTGACTACCATTTTTCGCGTCAGTAGCAATTTCCAAAATTGACGTAATTGACTTCATCATTCGGTATAATACGACAGATTCTCATTAACCGCCACGACAACCGCCACAATTTACCATGTATAAAATGGCGGTTTCATGGTGCATAAAACGACAGTTATAACTACCGCAATTTGCATAACACTAACAAAAAAAATATAAATTACGGTGGTTAGAATTGTCGTAATTTACATAACACCAACAAAAAAATGTAAATTATGACGGTTAGAACTGCCATAATTTACATAATACTAACAAAAAAATGTAAATTACGGCGATTAGAACTGCCATAATTTACATAAAACCAACAAAAAAAACATAAAACGGCCGAACTACCGTAATTCACCTAAAACCAACCAAAAAAAAAAATGGCAGACAACCCAGCTCAATAGTATAATCCATAATCCATAATCTATAATTCATGTTATAAAATTTTAGCATGAAGAAATAAAGAATGTAGCAAAGCTACCCAAAATATGACCAAGCTTTAATGGTTGCTCATCAACTATCAAGACTAATATTTGAGTAACTTGGAGACCAGTAACAAGATCATGGCATGAAACTATACTACAAAAACATGAGGAACAAAGCTTAATCTCCTCCTCATTCTTGGTACATTGATAATACGGTCAGCCATTCCCTTCAACTCAATAATCCAGTCATTGTACAAATCCCTGAAAGAGAAGCAAAATAGGCAAGATAATTTTAACAAAAAGGAAAAATCACCCAACAAAAGAATGTACAGTAGCATCTCCTTTTTGGCAGTGTTAAATATATATATGCTGAAGCAAGGCCTCCATAAATACCATAGCAATTACAACCACAAAATTCATTACCACTTGAGTCTTGACTATACCAGTTCAAGACGTTCATCAACAACAACAACAAAAAAAAAACACAGTGGAAAAGAATAATATAATAGTCAATAATAATTCCTACTTTACCTTGTTCTACTTAGGAAAGCATAAGAGTCTTGGCTCATTATCGGTCCTTCAGAATGGCAGGCACAATGGATGCACCATGAATGTGAGGATTTGAGTACATGGGCCTAATCACAAGTTTCACCTGACTCTCAACCCTGCTTGCAACGTCAACTGACTTGCAGAACTAGGTGGGTTTTTATTTGAAAAAAGCAAGCAAAATATCAGAATAAAGAAGACAGTTTTGGTCCTCAAGAAGTTATAGTATAAGGGAAAAAATATTTTAAGAACATGAATTATGAATTAGAATTTTAGAACATGAATTATGATATAAGGGAAAATTATTCATGATTTAATGGATTCAGATTTGATCTTATTTCGCTTTATATTTCCATCAAAGACTGGGTCATGTTTTGTTTAACTCATGATGGCAACTAATTACATGTCAATGATATAGGAGTAGCTATTAACATACATATATTCTTCTATCTATATGATTTATCCAATAAAAGAAAAATACAAAAGCTAGCACAACAGTAACTCTTCATTGATTATTTCCTCTAAACTCAATATTTTTTCTCATGAAAAATATTGAAATAACTAGTAGGTAAAAAAATAAGGACACATGAGACTAATATTAAGATACTAGCCTAAACATACATCTACCGTATAGTTACCTTACATAAAGGGGCCTGTTTACAATAATACACAATAAACAATAAGGTAATACAAGCAAAAAAAAAGGTAATCAACTCAGAGAACAGTTAAACCTCATCGATCAAAGGTTCACTTTCTAAAATGGCATGCACATTTGCTGCTTCTAGTGCCTAGAGCTCTCTTTTCAACCTTTCAGAAAATGCCTCTGCCTCACCAATACCCATAACATAACTGCACATTCAAAAACTACAACAATTTAACTCTGCACAATGGTATTGTAAAAGAAGATATGATTTAACAAAAGTATTTTTTATAGAAAAATGACTGAATTATTGAATTATGTATGTATCCAACCAACATAAGTATATAATTTCATTCAATTTTTTTTAACTAACATGTAATAAGCATCATGTTCAGTACTTGCTTTTTTTTTTTGGGTGACCACGATGTGTCCCTACACCCTTTGGATATAAGACTAATCTCTGCTCGAGTGTTGGCTTAGTTCTGGCCACAAGGTGCTTCTAGTGGGTTTTGAACCCCTGCAACGCAGGTAAAGTCCATCGACATGGAGCTCAATTTGCCAACTATGCCACATCTTATGGTTAGCTACTAATTTATGAACTCCCTAGATCAGTATCAATCAAAAAATGTGGCTAGAAAAACTCTATTCTCCTGACATATATCCATAAGCCATTGAACACTGCATGCTTGGATTACACATTTTTCTCAATGATATAACTTGTCATCAATATTGTGCATTGTCCATTGCGGAGGTGCCACACTATGGCTTCTAAGGTTATCAAATCCCTATAAGGTATACATTCATCAGCTAAAGAAATATATGATACATAAAGACATCAAGCAATAAACTTTAAAATAGGAAATGGTTGTATCTTGATTTGCTTCTGTTCTAGAATATGAGATCATTATCTTTAGAACATAAAGATCTTTATGATAGAAGAAAGAATGGAATAATACCAGTGTAAATGTACATCCACTGGGATCATTTGTTACAACTTCCACTTTTGAGAGGTGTTTTAGCTTGTATATATTAGCAAGCTGCAAGCACAAGAAATTTAGACAACAAAAAAAATATGATATAATAGAACCTCCAACCAATACAAATTCAAGGGGGGGAAAAAGGACTATTCTAACATATATTGAGAAGTATCAATTGAGCCAGTTTCAGTTTATTTGTTTCTTCATTCTAATTAACTGGTTTCAAAACCTACAGAAGTAATAGAATGCATAATTGCTACATGTTAAATCCTTAAGAAACAAAGTAAACCCTTATTGCCTCACAAAATAATGCCAAAGCCAATAAGAGACTCTCTGAACCAAATGAATATTATACTTGTCCAGAAGTATCTTATTAATATACCAACGAGACAACCACCACAACATGCACTTGTTCATATAATGAAGCCCACAAGACATATGGAATGCATAAATACTAGATACCTTTCAAATCTTTTGAATGGCACACTAATGCACTTTGGCCTTGGGATTCAGGGAAAAATATTGCAATGACTTGTCCAAATTTCGCTCCTAGATATAATACTTCTTGGTAGCATACAACAAAATATTCATATCATTATTAGGCAAGGTTCTAGAAGTGCAAACAAACCTATCCTGAACACTGATTCCAATGTTGTTCGTATTGGAGCAGAAACATGAAAAAGGTTCGCGCTAAACCAAATAGTAAATTGGAAAGTGAATAGAATGGAAACCCTATTAGAAACCTATTGGATTACCAATATAATTTTATCACAAATTTTGAAAAACTCAGCACATAAACATCAATAATCAACATTCATACACAATTTAATCCAAGTATCCAACCATCTAATCTCCCAAATATGCATTTGTAGAAGAAAAACCCCAAATAAATTTCAATAGAAATCCCAAAATAAAAATCCCAAAAACAGAAACCCTACCCCACTTACGTTTGTGATTAGGACGTTGTTGCGGTGAACGCTGAAGATGATGGCGTGAGGGAGACTGAGATGTTAATTTTGTGATGTTGAGCCACTGATTGAGACGAAGGAGCAATGCGTCGTGTGTGGCTGCGCCACTGATTGAGATAACCTGCAACAACGAGAACAGAGGGGATTCGGTGGCTATGGCTTTAGGAAATGGTTGGACTGGTGGTGGCTTGAGGTTTTGTTTTGTGAAGAACCAACTTCAACTCTTGTCTGCCATCTCTGGTGGCGGTGTGGCCATGGGGGTGCAAGCAACGACTCGCGTAATCGGCTACAAGGAAGGGAGGGTCTTGGTTCATAGTGGAGGAGGGCGGATCTGCGACGACGTTGTGGGTTACGAGGTACGACGGATCTGGTGGTTTGGGTTGTAGGTTCTATGGAGTGACGTTGGGTCGAGGGAGAGTGCGAGAGAGTGAGAAGGAGAGTGAAAGGGCAAGGGTGAGAGAGTGAGAGGGAGATGAAGAGCGCGAGAGGGCGAGGGAGAGGGAGAGAGGGATAATGTGAGATTTTTTTTTGTTATCAGTGGAAGGAAGTGAAAAATTAGTTTTTTAAAAAATATTTTTATTAAAATTTAAAATGAAAATAATGAAAGTTAAAACTGTCATTTTTACATCTAACTGTCGTTTTTTACTTGTAAAATACAGTAAGTGTATAACTGACATATTATACTAGATATTACGGTAATTTTTGATAACTGTCATATTAAAACTGACATAATTTACCCTTTTTTGTAGTGAATACACAAAGAAGCTATTAAAGTGAAGAACATTATGTCTAAGGAGCATACAACATCCTCAAAGTCCAAAACAAAACATATTCCAAATTCAAAAGTGAAAAAATGAAATCTGGTGACTTCTCCAACCAATTACAAGAGCCATTGTGTATACAAGAACTAAAATAAGTTTGGTAGATTAGGTAATATTAGATATTTGAATGTGGTAAAAGCTACATCTCTTACTTTTTAAACTATGTGCTACACAATTTGTTTATTTATTTATTGTATTATAATAATAATAGTTTTTTACCAAGTTTTATAATTCATATTATCTCATTGGGGGTGCTCATAAGTTAACCTGACTTGATCCTGTCTTAATATTTTGATAGGGCTAATTTCTTGGACTTGGTCCTAGTCAATCATGGCTGACTAATGACCAAGTTAAAATCAGGCCAACGCTGACCCAAGATTTAGACAAAATGTATAAATTTGAACATTATGCATAAGTAAGTTATACATTTTTAAAGATAGGAAATTGAAATTTAGGGATGTTTTACAAAATATTTTTTCAAATAAACTATATAAAAAATAAATAGTATTATGTTATGGATATGGTATTAATCTAAGTCAATAAATTTTATAATTTATACTTAATTTTTTTTTTAAAAATGATATCTTAAAATATTTCGTAATATCGAGCCAAGTGAGATCAACCCAAAAGTAGGGGTGAAAACAGGTTAGGTCAAACCAGATCTTCCCTTAAATGGGCGTAACCTATTTACTTGACATAAGTCATTTTTCAAGGTCTAACTTGATCTTTTTTAAAAATTTGGTCTGATCTAAAAGTTTATTTAGAAGCCTACTTTACAATAAGGTCTTTAAATAGATCAATAAACCTATCTCTAAATAAGCTAACGAGATAGGTCAATGAGTTTAAGTCTTTATATAAGTTAATAGACATAAACTTTTAAAAAATATTATATTATTTATTAAATTAATATATTATATAAATATTAAATTTTCATAATATATACAAAATAATAATATATATAATTAAATAGATTAACCTACTAGGCCTAAAAACCTTTTTCAAAAGTTTGAAGTAATCTATTTAACTAAATAGACTTTTTAAAAAATATTGACCTGACATTTTTATTAAATAAGTCAAGTCACGTCAAATTTTTAATAAGTCAAACTATAAGTCTCAAATAAATCACTTGATCTATTTTTATCCTTACTTAAATGACACAAACCTAACTCAAAAAATACACTGAACCTAATTTTTAAAACCTGGCTTAATTAATTTTAGGCCGAACCAGATTATTAAGTCAAAGTTAGGTGGTCAACACCCCTATTACTTCGATAATGTGCAAAATATATTATACATTTTTCCTTTAACTTCACATAAAATTATTAAAAGCTTAAACTAGAGAGCCGGATGAAGATCCGGTTGAAGTTAAACCGGGTGAAGAAGTAATGCCAAAGGAGTCGTTTTCGAAAGCGATTCTCCAAATATTGCAACTTTGTTTGTGAACCGTCATAAAACCATTACATGAGGGTGAGCACATGGCTAGTGGCTATCCATTGCTATTATTTTTTTTTACCACACATAATGTGTGGGTGTGGTCAAGGTGGGGAAGAAAAAGCACAATGAGGGTTATGTAACCACAGCGAGAAAAAAAAAAAGTATATCCTGTGAATATGTGATTTTTTAAACTTTTAGAGTGTGTTTGGAATGTAATAAAATAGGAAATGATTTGATTTGTAAATCAAATTTAATTAAATTTTGTGTTTGGAATGTTAAAAAATAAGAAATGATTTGATTTAAAATCGAATTTATTCGCTTTTGTTTTAAAATTATTTTTGATAGAATTTGTTAGGATTTGAATTTGAAATGAATATTATTTTACCCTTAATAACTACCTCTAACCACCTCTCATAAGGGTTAAAATGTAAAATAATAAAATCAAATCAAATCAATTCTTATTTTAATGAATTAAACACAAAATTTGATTTATAAATTAATTCAAATCCTATTTTTTTTAAAGTTCCAAACACAAAATTTGATTTCTAAATCAAATCAAATCAATTCAAATTAAATCAAATCAAATCATTTCTTATTTTTATTCATTCCAAACACACTCTTAATGTTGAATTTATCAATTTTAATTTTAAAAATTTAGCTTTATTTTTTTAAAATCTAATTTTCTTGTCGTAGATAATTAATTTATTTTTTTTATAAATTTTAACTAATAAATAATTCACACACGAAATAGAGAATGATAGAGGCAAGATTTATTTTAGGTCAACTTGAGCTAACAGATACTTTTAAATTTATTTAATCACAATTGGCAACCTAAACTCCATGTGAGCAAACTTTAATTACATTGAAGGGAATCGAATATTGTGATAAACATTTGTGGCCACGGCCACTCTTTCAAATGTTCAAATGAAAATTGGTCCCACACTTAAAAAGTGCATAAACACTTCATGGGAGAAAAAAATAATACTATTTTTATAGTGTTTCGAATAACATTTATTTATTTTTTTCATTAGTTTTACAGCATATATTGAATTTTTATGTTTAGTGACAAAAAAGTGTACAAACCACTTATATTTTGATAAATATTTTAAATCCCAGAGCCACCACTTTAAGATGAGTTTTACTTAACATCTACCTCTATTTCAGATATGTTATTCTCATAGCAATATTTATAGATATATCTTGTTCAAAGACTAAAAAATGAGTAAATGGAAAATAAGAAAAGTAAGTTTTATCTTTGAGACTTTTTAGACAAAAATGATAGATATATTTTATATTTTTTAATTTGATAAATAATTTTTTTATGTTTATGTGAAATGAATAATTTTTAGATATTTTAGTTTCTAAACACATTATTTTATTGTGATATAAGATGGTTCAAATGGTGATTGAGAAACCAAAAGTTGAGGGTTATTAATTCATATGCCCCATACGCAACAAAACCAAAAACGTGTCGTGCTAAAGGATTTATTCAACTATCTTTCCCATTATTCAATTAAAAAAAAAACCAATGAGAATCACAAAGCATCTTCACCCATGTTTTTTTCTTAATTCATGGTGTCAAGGTTACTAACCATTTTGTCACTCAATCCAATTGGGTCACAAAATACCATATCAACCACATTCTTCAAATCTTCCACCCTTACATAACCTGTTCGCAAACATATTTTAAATGTCCATCTCATTTCCACACTTTCCAGGAATGAACACATCATATCTTGGCTTATTTTTCAATTATTTAAAAAAGAATATTTAAAACTACTGTACTCTGCCTTACACCGAAATATAACTTCACTGCCATGAACCATCACATTCCCAAAATGTGTTGTTCTTTTATAAATTTGCACAGAACCTCCTATATTAAATACCAAACCATGCACAAAATATGACACTTGCACACATTCATGGATTTAATCAACATTGTTTAATGTTCAACACACATACAAACAACAAACACCAATACATGATAAAAAAATCTCCACACTTACTACTGCAACCAATTCAATCAATAAGTTGTAATCAACTGTCATCCGATTCATACTTCTAATCAAATATTCTGAATGCAACAGATACAACACGAAAATCATGGATGTAGTGCCTAAATACATAACCAACTCAATACAGTTTAGCCAAAACAGAAAATCATCACGATAAAAGTTACCAACATGGGGGTCTATCACGATAAAAAGGTACTGAGTACTGACCTCTGAATCTCACCCTTTCTTCGTGTTCTTCTTTTCTTCTCACTCTTTCTCCATTTTTTTTTATCCTGAGTTTGAATTTTGTCTTTGTTTGCATTTGCATATTCAAAAGCTGATTAGGGGCTGTGATGGAGTTGAGAAGCGGCGCATTGTGATTTCTGTTTCTCATAGTCACCGGAGAAGCTCGCAATTTGCACCAGACCAGACTCACTCAAGGTAATAGGCTAAGGTTGCTGAGTGAGACCCATCTCCTATTATCACTCAAGTTTAAATCTTTTCTTACCCATCTCATGCTACTGTTACTATTACTGTTATCCATCAAGAATAAGAATATTACTTTTCATATTTATTTATCTTCTTTTGATGGTAGTTTACAATTAACAAAGGGAAAGGGAATGAGAAATATGTTTGAATGGGGAAAAAAGGAGGGGAAGGAAATGTTTATGTGAAAATTGAAGCCTTTTTTTAAGCATAAATACCCTCCTTTTCATTTTCTCTTTACAAGCAATACCTAAAACGTCCCAAATTTTTTCCCTTAGAATTGGGGAATTTGTTTATTTTAAATTAAATAAGAATAAATAATTCTCATCCACATTGCTCAAGTGGTAAGTAAATAGTACAGATCTCTTCCATTAATTTTACATTATTGACTTAAAGTTTAGATAAGTTTGTTTAAAATTACTTGAAAGAATATTTTTTGAATATTGTTATTGCTTCATCACAATTGTACATGTATGATTTTTATTATATAGACTTATGACAATAATTATTTGCTTAAAATAGAACTAAATTATATAAAATAAATTTGTCCTAATACAAGAATCAAATCGCGAAAATAAGGAAACAAATATATACAATAAAGCCTAACACTCCCCCTCAAACTGGTAAATGGATATCTATGATTCTCAGTTTACCAATAAGATCCTGAAAGCACTTTGTGGGTAATCCCTTAGTTAATATATCTGAAAAACTGATATCATGAAGGAATGTATGTTGTGGTTATGAGTCCCTTATCTAATTTCACCTTGATAAAATGTCAATCTATCTCAATGTGTTTGGTCTTGTCATGTTGAACCGGATTATGCGTAATGCTAATGGCTGATTTGTTGTCACAAAACAGTTTCATAGGCATTTCATGCTTTAGTTTCAGGTCATCTAATATGATCTTCATCCATACTAACTTACAAACTCCTTGTGCCATAGTGCAAAACTCAGCTTCAGCACTTGACCATGCCACCTGTTTCTTACTTCTTTATGTTACTAGATTTCCACCAAAAATATACAATAACCTGATGTTGACCTCATTCAGCACCTGTGTTCACTTCCATGGATAGGTTTTCCTCCTTTCTAAATAATAATTATGTTCTAGGCTTGGTTTTAAGATATTGCAGTATTCAATCCACAGCCTACATGTGTCTCTCTCGTGGATCATGCAAGAATTGACTAATAATATTGACAGCATACGCTAGATCTGGTCTGGTATGTGCTAAGTATATCAGTTTTCTGACTAGTCTCTGGTATTGAGCTTTATCCACCTTAGGGCTCTCTTCATCACTTCCTATTTTGTGAATCTGCTCAATAGGTACACCAGTAGCCTTACACCTAAGCTTTACGACCTCTTTGAGAAGATCTATGACATATTTCCTTCGAGAAATAAAGATACGTGCTTGGAGTAGGCAACTTCAATCTCAAGGAAGTACTTTAGCTTTCCAAGATCTTTCATTTCAAACCCAGTTGCTAATTTCTCCATTAGGAGTTGCTTCTCAACTAGGTCATCTCTTGATATAATGATGTCATCAACATACACAAGCAAAATTCTGAGTTTGCCTTCATGTGAATGTTTAAAAAAAATAGTATGATCACCTTGGATTTGTCTATATCCCAGGGACAACGTTGTTTTTGTGAATCTTCCAAACTAAGCACGGGGAGACTGTTTCAACATGTATAAAGCCTTCTTTAACTTGCACACCTTGTTCCTTCCACTAGTAGTATCATATCTAGCAGGAATTTTCATATAAACTTCCTCCTCTAAGTCACCTTGGAGAAAAGGCATTTTTAACATCAAACTGGTGTAATTCCCACCTAAAGTGGGTAGCAAGGGAGAGTAAGATTCTTACAGTGTTCATCTTGTCTACTAGAGCAAATGTCTCCTCATAGTTAATTTCATAAGTCTAAGTGTATCCTTTTTCCACTAACCTTGCTTTATACTAGTCTAGTGTACCATCAGACCGATATTTCAAAGTATATATCCATTTGTACTCCACTGGCCTTTTATCACCTGGTCTTTCAACAATCTCCCATGTTCCATTCTTTTCCAATGCACCCATCTCCTCATTCATGGCTAGAATCCAATTCTTATCCTTCAATGCTTCTTGTACTGAATTTTGATAGAATCTATGGTTGAAATGAAACTCTTATGTTTTGGTGTGCTGGCCTTGGCCTTGACCTTAGCTAGTTCAAATGGGGTACCAGAAGAATATGTTAATTCCTTTTTAAAGTCAGACAGTAAAGGAAGGAAGGACTTAGGAGAAAAGGACTCAACCTCAGCTTCCTGAGTGTTCTCCCCTTGAAGCTGAGGATGATTAAAGAATGACTAATTTTCTTGAAAAGTGACATCTATGGAGACGAAAAAACGACGACTTGAAGAGTGATAGCATTTATACCCTTTCTTGTCATAAGCATAACCCAGAAAAACACATTTGACAACATGGGGATCAAGTTTGCTACGATGTTGGTGATGTTCATGGACAAAAGGCACACAACCAAAGACACGAGACTGTAGGCTCTGCATAATATGAACTGATAGGAAGTGAGAGGTCATGAGTTGAACTAGACTTACATTACCCAAGACACAAGATGGTAACCGATTGATTAAATATGCAGTAGTTAAAACAACTTCCCCCCAGTATGAGCTAGGAACAAACATTTGGAATAATAAAGCTCTAGTGATTTCAAATAAATGATGTTTTTTTTCTTTCTGCAATACATTTTGTTGAGGAGTATCAACACATATGAGTTCATGCACAATACCATACTCTTTTGATACCAAGTGGGGCCTCAAACTCAAGGGGGTGAATTGAGTTTATGAAATATTTTTGCAAATCTTTTGCAAAATACTTGTTTATCAAATTTTCATTAAAGCTATTGTTTAATTGAAGTGAATAGATAAATGAGATCAAATGAATTACTCACAAATAAAAAACCCAAGATAGAAAGTATTCAAGCAAAGCTAGATATCAAACTCAACACAAGCATATATAATTAAAGCACAAAGTAAAGAGATAGAGTTGAGAAGAACAAACACAAGGATTTATCCTGGTTCAGCCACCCCTTGTGACCTACGTCCAGTCCTCAAGTAAACTACTCGAGATTTTTCACTAAACTTCAAACTTGAATGGGTGCTTGAAAACCTTTACACAATAAAGCACTCACCACACCTTGAGATACCTCACCCTTTGTGCTTGATCCTCAAAATAGGGATACCTCACCCTTTTCACTAGAGGGATACCTCACCCCCTTTACAATATTTGAAGAATACCTTACTTTCTTTACAACAAGTGATACCTCACCCTTTACAATCTTTGAGAGATACCTCATTCTCTCTTCTCTAGAGGGATACCTCACTCTCTTCACAAAGAATCAAAGTGTATATAAGATGAAACTCTCACAAGAGTAGACTACACAAATTGAAGCCCTATGATGCTCTTCAAGAATATCTCAAATATATACAAAAATAGAGCACACACTACAAAAAACACGCTAAATTGCGGGGGTTTTTTTGCGGGGGTTATCAAACTCCACAAATTGACATAAATTGTGGGGGTTTTTTTCCCTTTCAGCGGAAGTTATTAACCCCCACAAATTAAAAAAAGACTTATTTTTATTTTCCCTCTATTTTTTGGCCTTCTTCTCATTCTCCCTCTCTTTCCCGTTCTGTGCTTCTGAGTTCACTCTCCCTCTCACTCTCGTTCTCTGCCTCTCAATCTCATTCTCTGCCTCTCACTCTTGTTCCCTGCCTCTCACTCTCGTTCTCTGCCTCTCAATCTCATTCTCTGCCTCTCACTCTCGTTCACTCTCCCAGAACTCCGTCGTCGTGCGTCACCACAGCCGCGCCATCCACGAACCCAGATCTGCCTTGCACAGCCGCGCCACGCACGATTTTGCCCAGATCTGGCCGCCATTGTCAGGTATGGTTCCTTTCTGCATTGCTTCTTCTGGGTTTCTTTCTTTGGCTGCTCCTTTTGCTGCCACAAATTGCTGCTCATTTTTCGTTTGCAGTAGGAATGCCAAGTTGATATATATTATATGATACTATTAATATATATTCAATGAAACACAACATTGGAAACTTTTTTTTTTGTGTTGTCAAAGACTCAAATATCAAGAGATCTGGTAGGTGTCCTATTCAAAATGAATTGGTCTACAGTGAAGAAATAAAAATGTGGCTGAACATTCAAACACATAGAGGGTTGGATGAGCTGAGCCAAACTATATATGGCTTAACAAAGACGTGATAGATATACAAGTAAAGGAACTTAGATGTGACCAAGAAACTCCAGCTCAATTGGGTGATTGGGAAGAGATGGGTAAAATTGTAACAGCCACAAACTATATATGGCTTTATTCCTTAAACGGAGATATGCTTGACAAAGACTTGATAGATATACAAGTAATTAAACGAACTATCAAATTTAAAGGTCACCTTAAACGTAGGATTAGACTTTAAATGTCTCAATAGCTAGTATGTTAGTACGTACTGTGACTTGTATTTGTTAGGGTAGTTTCAGTATTATGGTTGTATTTAGGCTCAGTTATGGACCATTTCACATTTACTGTGACTGGTGGTTATTAAAATGTCTATGGAACTTTTTGAAATTAAATGCATAATTAAAGTATCAGTGTATGATCTTGTTTGCTGGATATGATGGCAACGTTAGAAATTTGCAGCAGAAGATCTTAGATTGTTGTAAATAAATAGGTGGGAGCTGACAGGTAGAGAGGGTTTCTCTGATTATTGACTTGCTTTAATGGGATAAGTCAATGTTTCTATTGTGGTTAATCTGAAATGGACTCTTATTAGCTTGTGTATTTGTTTGAGACAGGGACCTCTTTTATTATTTGAAATGCACTTGCTGTCATACTCATGGATCTTGCATGAATTTGAGTTATTGGTCTAAGCTATATCCATATTTCACATCAGTAATGATTTTCTTGGTGATCTTATCTCTTGTTTATGCATTTTCTGTGTGGTGGAAGGTGCAGTGTAAAATTTGATGCATAATTAGCTACGTTGTTTTTTAACTTAAAAGTATTTGCGTACGGTAATGCTAGTTTTGTACATAAACTTTGTTTACTTAACTCACAAAAAGTGTATTGTAAGTTGTTTACTTTGTACATAAACGTTGTTTTTGAGTTATTGCTTTGCTGGTGTTTTTCATATGCACCTGTTGTGCCAAGAAAATTTTATGGGTTACTGTTGAATAATTGTAGTGTTCATTTAAATTCACTGACCAATTGTTGGGCTATGATCAACCATAAAAGGTCGATTGGATGCTGCAATCTCTAAACTGCCATTAAACTCTTGGTTTAAGGGGGCCAGGTCTATTATCTAATCCTTCATAATCTTTGATTTTGATATTTGCTTTACTAACTGATAAAAAATATATTAGAAATAGCCACTTATGATTACACATATCTGCACGGTAACAACTTATGGTTGCTGTTTTTGTCGTCTAGTTTGGACTTCTAGGTTGTTGGAGATCAATGATGTCCCCTTCTCTGTTTTCTAATTAACTAGCAAAGGTAAAATTGTAGTTTGACAACGTTTCCAAAAATTGATTTCAATCTTTGCAAAAATTAGAAGAGTTCATTTCATTTCCACACCACCTAAAAACGGTGGACCATACTTTTATACGTTGTTTCTTGGACCTCTTGTTTAAGATAGGAATATGGTTTGTTGAATTAACTAGTATCAATAGTCAAAAGATTTTACACATGAAAGATATATTAGTTTTGTTGATTATTACGTATTTTTAACTTAGATGTTTAAATTTAAATCAATATATATGCTTTTTGTACAAAAGAAAAAAAAGGCTTTAAATTATGGAAAAGATTATGTTGTATGTTAAAAAGAAACTTCTATTATAGACAAGGGCTAGTAGCTCTCAAAAAATTGATTATTATTGCCACGTAATGCAAAGAAAATTATATTCTAGGTTTTGTGAATATTAATTGGTGATCTGTCATGTTATTGTTATTCAACTGACCATAGTGGAATGATTAATGATTACACAAGTTCAAAACCAAATACCTAATTGGAATTATGTTTCTCTAATGTAATTTGACAAACTAATTACATGTTAGGAAAGCCATTGGAGCCTGGAGGGTGTATTTAATGTCGTGAGCCCGATCTTTATCTCATTTCTTTCTTTTTTTTAATCTTTTCCTGTTATCAAGTTTGCAAGACTTCTTATGTAACAACTAACAAATAAAATATCCCAATATTACTCCATATATAAAAATTAATTGATGCCATAAAAGAAAGCATATATATATATATATATATATAAAAGAAAATAAATAAAAAAATTATGGACATGAAATATCATAACCAATATTAGTACCGGTTAGTAACTAAAAGTGGTTGCTCCATCGTCTATCAGCCAAAATTAATTATTAGGGTCTGGAAATTTAGAGCAAATTAAATGTAAATGTAAATGTAGTACAACTTTAAAAGAAGTGAAGAAAAAAAAATGTTATTTGACCTCAGCCTAATAGTCCTATTATAAGTCAATTTCTATTAATATTGTCTATATGAAGATATTTTGGTTTGTATTTTGATTGGGTAATTTTATCTTCCTTTCTTTTAATTGGTTATTTCAGATTCATAAGTGGAGGTGCAATATCAACAAATTGATCTATCATTCCTTGCTTGCTTTGAAGTGAGTTATCTTTCATCACTCCTTCACTCTAATTTTTTTTTCAAGTTAGTTACAATTTTCACTTTTAAGTTCTCTCTATACTTGTTTGCTTTGTGAATGTAATTTTAGATAAAGTTAGGAATATACTTTGTGAATGTAATGTTATGGCATTGGAATAATTATCCCTTGAGTTTATTTTGTCTATAATTTTTTTAAAGTTTCCCTATATTTGAATTTCTTTTTTTTTTGCAGCATATTTGTGTTGAAATTTATCTTGTTCAGCCATCGTTTTCGTGATTTTCTGAAGTTGTGCGTGAAGTTAATACTTGTCGATGGATAAATCTTGGATTGCAAAGCCAAGGAACACAATTGAATACTCAATTGGTTTAAATAACTTCCTTAATTTTGCATTTGAGAATGGGGCCGTTAGGGATACAATACGATGTCCATGTCCAAAGTGTGGGTTTGGGAAATGGCAAACTAGAGGTGTAGTCGAAGATCACTTGCTTTGGAAACCATTCCCCAAAAATTATGTTATATGGAATCTTCATGGTGAGAAACAAGTATTAGAGTCTTCTAGAAATGTAGATGTTATGCAAGAGACATTGCACTCTGAAAATCCAATAGAGACGATGATTAATGATGCATTTGGGCATTATAGGCAACAAGCCACAGATGCAGGCATGTCACAACCATTGGATGCAGATGAAATATTAAATGAGAGGCCTAGGGAGGATAGTGATTTTTATGAATTTCTCAAAGATGGAAATCAAACATTGTATGAAGGGAGCAAGTACACAAAACTGGAATTTGTAATAAAATTGTATCATATAAAGGTCTTATGTGGATTAAGTGACAAGGCAATGACTATGATACTAGATTTGTTAAGAGATGCATTTGAAGCAGCAAAGTTGCCTCTTTCTTTTTATGAGGCCAAGAAAATCATTAGCAAACTTGGTCTTGACTACATCAAGATAGATGCATGTCCAAATGATTGTATGTTATACTTGGATGATGATCCAAAAAACAAGCAACAAACATGCACACATTGTGGTACATCTAGATGGAACCCTAAGAAGAAGAAGAAGAAACAAGCTGCAAAGGTTTTACGTTACTTTCCATTGAAACCAAGGTTGCAAAGATTGTTTATGTGTCGTAAAACTGCTGAGCACATGAAATGGCATGTTTTGGATCAGAGTAACAAAGATGGGTTGATAAGGCATCCAAGAGATGGTGAGGCATGGAAGACATTTGATGTAACACACTCTGAATTTGCTTTAGATCCTCGAAATGTTCGCTTGGGCCTTGCTAGTGATGGTTTCAATCCTTTTGGAACCATGAGTTCTACCTATAGCATTTGGCCAGTGTTCTTAATTCCATATAATCTTCCTCCTTGGATGTGTATGAAGCACACTTCCTTCATCCTATCAATGATTATTCCAGGCAAGCAGATGCCTGGAAATAATATAGATGTGTACTTACAACCCCTTGTGAAGGAGTTACGTGATCTATGGAATGATGGTGTGGAAACCTTTGATTCTTCATCAAATGAAACATTTCGAATGCGTGCAGCTCTTATGTGGACAATTAGTGACTTTCCTGGGCTAGGTATGCTATCTGGCTGGAACACACATACTGGTTTGGCTTGCCCAACTTGCAACTTTGACACAGAACCTTGTCGTCTTCCTCATAGTAAAAAGTGGTGTTTTATGGGTCATCGGCGTTTTTTGGGAAGAAATCATAGATTTAGATTGAATCGAATTCGCTTTGATGGAAGCACAGAGGAACGGAATCCACCATTAAAATTATCAGGATCTGACATTTTGAGGCAAGTGGAAAATCTTAATGTTACATTTGGGAGAGGAGCAGAGTTGGATGGTAGAAGAAAAAGATCTAGACAAGCAACTAAGCAATGGAACAAGAGAAGTATATTCTTTGACCTTCCATATTGGGAATCTAACTCGTTACGTCATAATTTAGATTTTATGCACATTGAAAAAAATGTATGTGACAATATCATATATACTTTGCTCCATGAGAAACCTAAATCAAAAGATAATCTCAATGCCCGACAAGATCTAAGAGAAATGGGCATAAGGCGTGATCTTTGGCCGAATGATAATGGAACATATCACCTTGCATTGTTTTCACTAACATGTGATACCAAAAAGTTATTTCTCTCAACTTTGAAGAATGTTATAGTACCGGATGGCTACTCAAGTAACATTTCTAGATGTGTTGATGAGGTACAAAAAAAGATTTTTGGGTTGAAAAGTCATGATTGCCATATTATTATGGAGCAATTGCTACCATTAGCAATTCGTAATGTGTTGCCAAACCATGTGACTGCAGTCTTGGTGGACTTTTGCTCATTTTTTAGAGTCCTTTGCGGTAAAGTCTTGAATCCTTCAGACCTTGATAAGCTCCAAGATCGCATTGTGGTTACACTTTGCCACCTGGAGATGTTATTCCCTCCATCATTCTTCACAATCATGGTTCATTTAACTGTGCATCTAATAGAGGAAGCAAAGCTCGGAGGTCCAGTGCATTATCGGTATATGTATCCTGTGGAGAGGTAAAAGATTGCTACTTTTAATTTAAGGTCATTTGTGTTTAGTTAACTTAAAATAGTTGTTTACACTAATTATCCATCATTTTTGTAGGGAATTAG
This sequence comes from Ormosia emarginata, assembly GCA_029884605.1. NCBI lineage: Eukaryota > Viridiplantae > Streptophyta > Magnoliopsida > Fabales > Fabaceae > Ormosia > Ormosia emarginata. The sequence goes on along the minus strand of JAQQTP010000064.1, from coordinate 20,216,420 downwards.
GTCATTTAAAGTCACATGTACGAAATAAGGCACAACCTGAAGGTTCCATAGCTGAAGGTTACTTAGCTGAAGAGTCTCTTACTTTTTGTTCACGGTACATAGAGGATATAGAAACAAGGTTCAACAGACCTACACGTGTTCGTGATGACCCAAATGACAATGAGCCTTCTAAAATGTCCTCTATCTTCCCCCCAATGGGCAAACCAGTAGGAGCTTCCTCAATGTTCACTTTAACTCAGATGCAGAAACTACAAGCTCACCGATATGTGATTTTGAATTGTGCAATAGTCACGCCATTTGTGGAGTGAGTAAACGAGATAAACTTTAAATGGTTTGTAGTTATACAATTGAAATAGAGTAGTCATGTGCATTGATTACTATGTAATTATTTCATGTAGTGAATTTAGGCAAAACATAAAGAGGACTTCAAGGGGAAGAAGATCTTCAGCTACAGAGATAGAGAAGAGAGTTAATAGAGAGTTTGCTGATTGGTTTCGAAGACGGGTAAGAAACTTGTTTCCTTTTTTCGTATTTGATTTGAGACTAGAAACTTGACTAAGACAATTCTTTTATTTAGGTTATGAATCCAGACACAATAGACACAATGTCTACTGATGTAAAGTTTCTAGCACGAGGTCCATTGGATAATGCAAGAAGATTTACAGCTTATAACATCAATGGGTTCAAATTTCGAACTTTGGCTCGAGAAGAAGGATTGAAAACACAAAATAGTGGAGTTTTCTTAACCTCTAACACATCTTGTGTTGCGAGTAGCGTTGATGGGAACTTAAGGCAAGCGGACTTACCATATTATGGGAAGTTGGAAGATATCATTGAAATTAACTATTATGGTTTGTTCACGGTTACTCTTTTCAAATGTAAATGGGCTGACACTACTCGAGATAGAGGGTATAAAAAGGATCCTTGGAATTTTAATTGTGTTAATTTTGATAGACTGATTCATACTGGTGAACATGAAGACCACGAACCTTACATCGAGGCATCTCAAGCACAAATGGTATACTATGTAGATGATGTGGTTAATAAAGGATGGAGTGTTGCTGTACATTTGAAGCCAAGAGATTTGTATGAAATGGGAGAAGAAGTAGAAGAGGAAGTATATGAGAATGAGCCATACCAAGAGCAAGAACTTGAGCAATTTTTTGGCCCAGATGATGAGTATATGCAATTGGCTACAGACCATCTCAATAATGATGTAGTTGATGCAAATGTTCCTACTAACTTGGCAACAGATGCACACATATTCGATTAAAAATATGATCATATAATATTGGTAATTTAGCAATATGGTGCTTTATTTAAAGGTAATGGTTTTACATAATTAAAGCTATGATTATTTCATTTATTTGTCTTTAGTGCATATTTAGAAATGTGATTGTAAACATTTAATTTACATTTCATCTCTAATGTCTCTATTTTCTCATGAATATGCAGTCATGACAAAGAGTAAACGTTTTCAGAATCCACTGAAGTCAGCACCTCAACCACAATGCCATGTCTATCCTCCAACACGGGCTCCAATACATTCTTCACCATCAATTCATGCTCAACCAGAAACTCCTATAGAGACCCCATCAGCTTATGCCCCACCACATGGTCTAGTAAATCCTTTACCGACAATTCAAGCCCCCCAACATGCTCCAATTGATTCTGCACCAACAGTTGAAATCCCAGAACAAGTTCTAACTCAGCCTTTTAATTCAACAACATCTCCAGGTTGTGCAGGACGAGAGTCTACACAACATTGGACTGTGGAGGCGATAGGTATATGTATTATATGTTTATGTTCATGGTTTAGTAACTTTGAGATTATATAACATTTTTCGTTGACTTGTTTTCTTGTTAAAGACTCAGAAGGAGCTATAAAGAAAATTAAGCTAAAGGTTAAGGAAGTCAACAACTTATGTAGTGGGGAACGCATTATTGTGAACTTTGATGAGTACGACGCAGCATATGGTGAAGCGCAAGGCCTACTTGCTGGATATTGTGGAACATTGACAACAGATTGCAAGTTATTTCCAATTCACTTTGAGAGGTGGTCAAAGAACATTTCCTATACCTACACCCAAAAATTATTTTAACGATTGTTTTGAAACAATCATAAAGGTATAAACATAATTACACATATCTTTTTGTTGCTACTAGATTTCATGGTTGCATGTAAATACATAACTAACCTTACTTTGTTTTTTATTTGAAGCCTCGATTTTTTTTTAGGACTACTGAAGGCATTGCAAAACGATATTGCAATGCTAGTATCGGGGATAAGTGGGCTGCACATAGGCAAAAATTATGGAATGATTTTTATGACACATCCATGACAAGAGATGAAATCATAAATAATGTGCCAATAGGTATAGAGAGAGATCAATGGATTGCTTTTGTTCATTACCGTCTAAAGCCATCAACACAAGTATATTCCTAACTTTGATTGGTTTATTGTTGTTATAATTTATTTCTATATGAATATTTAATTGCTTTGTTTATAGGAGCTTTGCAGAAGAAATAAAGAAATTCGAAGCAAGCAAACAATTCCACATACTGGTGGTTCTAAACCTAACTCAAGAAGGAGGAATGAGATGGTAGTTACACTAACATGATCCTTATTACTATTTTGCAATGTTAATGTCTATTTTATTTTATTTTAACTTCTTTCTATCTTAGTTGCTAGCAACTGGACAGAAAGTTGGTCGAGGAAAAATGTATAAAATAACTCACACAAAAAAGGATGGATCATTTGTAAGTACCGCCGCAAAGGATAAAGTGGTAAGTTTAGCCTTGGTGTCTTTATAATATTAAGTTAATTATCTTGTTTTCTAACCTTCTACATTTAAAACTTGACAATTTTGTAATTCATAATGTTGCATGCTTGTAGGAAGCAATTGACCAGATTATGACTCAAAGTACTAATGACGAATCTGAAATTTCTCCTAATGATGCTGTTGGTAAAGTGTTTGGGGAAGAGCACTCTGGGAGAGTACGAACCATGGGTATGGGAGCAGCTCCTACTAATACATTCAGGAATACTAAACTTCGACTAAGTAATGTGAGTCATTCTTCAGCTGAGACTGTTGCATCATCATTTACCCAATGGCAAGAGAGGTACCTTCGATTGGAGAATGCACTTAAGGCGTACATGATAATGAAGGAAGGAAGCATCCCTGAAGAATTGGCTGGCTTCTTTGCTCCTCAACCAGAGGTAAAGTATTTTAATGAGACTCTTGATTGGATTTGGAAGGCTACTGTTGGTTATGGCCTTAGACTCTTATAGTTAGACTAAGTCTTTCATTGTTAAACCCTTAGTTGCTAAGTCATCGTGTGTTGTCTCTAATGTCTTGTTGGATAACTTTATTTTTATATTTTTATAGATACCTTCGCATACGTTTTTTTAATTAGTTCAATTTTACTGAGAAAAATAAAGGAGAAAACGGTAGCTGAAAATAGCTGGATTACGTTGTTTTCGTTGCTTTTCACTATTACAGATATTTGAGGTCAGTCAGTTACTTGAGGTTGACAGGTATATATGAGTAATGATTTCATTATCTTTTTGTTTTTCATTCAAAACCTTAATCTTTTTGCTCTTTAAAGACTTGAATAGCATACCTCTTTTTTTAGAATTGATGTGTTTAGTAATTAGAATCGAAAGCTCTCTATAGCTTTTTTTAATATATAATAATCTGGTTTAATCATGATGTTTTAGTGTTAATATAGATTATCTTTGTAATTATTAGCTTAGTGTGCCAGGATTGCTTTTCAAATTGTTCCTATTTCTTTATTAGCTTAGTGTGTCAGGATTGCTTTTCGAATTGTTTCCATATCTCTATACTGTTTGGTTGATTAGTTTCTCTTAAGGATGTACAAAAGGATGGGAGGGCTATGTTGTGTTGTATTGTGTTTATGATTTTGATTGTTTCTTCTTATGTGTTTCTTGCTTGGAAGACATTTGCCTTACTACTTGTTCTCATTTCTCTCCTTTTTCCCCATAATAGCATTGGTTTTGATTTTTGAATTTTGGCTAAGTTAAAGAAGAAATCATGAGTTTGAACTTCATTGGTATTTATGTGTGTGATATATAAAAAGCTCTTAGGTAATCTGAGATGTAGAAATTATAAAAAGGATATGGAGTCAGAGAGGCGATTGAGAATTATTATAGTAGTAAAATAGACAAGCTTTTGGTGGTTCTAATATATGGGATTATGTACTATGGAGGTAATAATATTTTTACATCATATTTGCTTTCAAATTAAGCAGACCATGGGGGGCCATTGTTTTTCATTACTCTTGTGTACATTGATTCATTATTTCATGATTATATTTATCTCTTTGTAGTTTCTTACCAAATGTCTTTTACTATTTCAGCCAGGTGATGCTTCAAGTGAACCTACTACACCATTGGATGCAAGAAGATCATCTGGTGGTAGCAACACAAACAACCAACAACATATTTAGTGTTGAATTTTTATGTTCATTTAATGTGGCACTACTTTAGATTATTAAGGATTTTAAGTTGTAACTTTAGGTTGTAATGGATGAATTTATTTAGCTTATTATGGATTCGAACTTGTGTGATTTATGTTATTATTAATATTTTTAATGCAATTTGATTCACATTTATATCTGCAATTTTATACAATTAATTGTTTTGAATGTGCATCCTAAACGTTATTACAATTAAAAATTAAATATGTAGTAATTTTTTTAAAATAAAATCATCAAATAAACAAGAAAGTCAAAAATTTGTTTATAATAATAAAATAGCGGAGGTTTACAACCTCCGCAATTTAGTGCGTAAACAAAATCAGGCAAATAGATAGTGGAGGTTAAAAACCGCCGCAATTTAAAAAAAAACCGCTGCAAATTGTTCAGTTAAAAGATTCAGACCGACAAATAGTGGAGGTTAAAAACTGTCGCATTTTAATAAAAACCGCCGCAAAATTGTGGGAGTTTTCAACCCCCGCTAAAAAACTGCCGCAATATATTGCAGCGAACCTAACTCCAGCGTTTTGTAAAACCGCCACAATTTAATTTGCGGGGGTTAAAAACCACCGCAAAGTGTAAAAAAAACCGCCGCAATTTCGCGCGTTTTTTGTAGTGACAAGTGATTTAATAATGATTCACGTATTAAAGTGATTGAAATGATGCCCCAAGATGTGTATTTATAAGGTTTTAAATTAATAGAGCTGTTGGGTGGCTTTTATGGAAACATTAAATGCCAAGAAAATAGTCGTTGGACACTGTCAGAATGTTGGCAATCGATTATACACTCTTGGTAATCAATTACATGGCTGTATGAACGTATTCTTGGCTTTCTGGGCAGGATGTAATCGATTACCAGCTTTGTGTAATCGATTACACGTCCTTTGACTTGCTGGTAATCGATTACATGGTTGATGTAATCAATTACAAGGCTTCTGTTTACCTTGTAATCGATTACCACATATGTGTAATCGATTACTTTACACTTTGAACACATTTTTCAAGCCTAAATGAGGATTCATGTCATTTCTAACTTTAAGAAACTTGGATTGAACAATATTGATATATGTTTAACATGATCCAAGATTGAAATCAACATTTCTTTAAAATATGAACTTTGAAAAACAAGTTGATTTAAGATATCTTTGAAAAACCATTTGAATATAATTGAGATACCTTGAGAGCATTTCACATTGATGTTCTAAGACCTATATCTAATATACTTCTTTTGATCTTGGTCTTCTTCTTTTGGTCTTGTTCTGTTCTTTTGATCTTGGTCTTCATCTTGACTTTGTTATCATCAAAAAATCATTTGACATGCTTCAAGACATAATCATTCACATCTTTAATAAATTTAGAGAAATTTTGATTGATATACTCCTTACCATTATTAGAATGCAAATGTTTAATGAACTTTCCAAATTAGGTCTGAACCATGTGGTAAAACTGAACAAACAATTGAAACACTCCATAATCCATAAATTCTCAGTACCAAAAACAGTAAAGGATTGAAAACAAAATTTCTTACTAGTCATGGTCAGAGAACAAGAGTCAAAAGGCTTACTGAGAATGTCAATGAGAGTCCGCAAGCGCTTCAGCTCATTTTTACTAAGAGTTGGAACTTCATCACCCACATTTGAGTCGTCACTCGGAGGCATAGAATCCGAAGTGGTCATATTTGCTTGACTGTGCTGTATACCCTTGAACCCTCCTGTGTGGCGAAGAACGTGGTCCTTCCCATGGAGTATGAAGCAGTTCTCCTTGGTGTGACTAGATTTCTTATAATAGGTACACCAACGACCCTCTCAATTTGGCTTGGAGAAGGAAGAAGAATAACGTGATTTAGTTGTCTTACCCATAGCCAAGGCTGATCCACTAGTGGGCTTTTCGTCAAGCATGACAACCTTACGACTTTCCTCTCTCCGAACAGTGTAGAATACTTCAGACAGTGATGACAGTGTCTCCTTACCTAGAATCTGAACCCGAATAAGGTCATACTCAGAATTCAGGCTAGAGAGGAATTCAAAGATCCGATCCCTTTCCATAAAACTAGCCAACGTAGAAGCATCCTTACTGCACTCCATTTTGAGATTATGGTATTAATCCAACTCAATCCATAGACCATTAAAGGTTCCATAATAATAAGTAACTGATAGTGCCCCCTGTTTGGTAGCAAAGATCTTAGTCTTCAACTCATAGAAAGTGGCGATATCCTGTTTCAAAGAGATGGTTTGGCGAAGATTGTCCCAAATTTTATAGGAAGAAGGAATGAATATACAATTTCTGCTAATCTCAAGAGTCATAGAGTTCTAGAGTCACATCATAATAAGAGAGTCCCTATCATCCCACATCTCAAAGTGAGGGTCATTCTTCTCAAGGGCAGTCCCTTTAATGTGGTTTAACTTTCGATGGCCCTTAAGTGTAGTACAAATGACTTGGGCCCACTGCAAGTAATTTTTTCTATTAAGGTGATAGGTAGAGTGCAAGACTGGTAGATCATTAGGATTCAGAGGTAGGGGCGGTGTCATGCTGAGCTGTGAGATGGCTTTGGCAATCTCGTCGTCTGACATATTCTAGGGAACGAACACAAAACGGGGGCGTGCGGTATGAGGCACCAGTACGCAGTGCGAGATGATGGTGAGCGATGCGACTCTATTTTACCGGCGGTGCACGGTGTGCAGTGCAGGGGTCACACGTGGCTTCGATCTAGGTGAGAGGATGGCGACAACGATGAAGGATGATTGAAGGCAGCAATGAAGGTTGATTGAATCCCAACAATGAAGGCTGGTCTAATCAGCAATGAAGGCTAATTGCAGCTAAAACGACAGAGGCTCCCAGATCGGGAGCTCTGATACCAACTTGAAAGAATATTTTTGAATATTGTTATTGTTTGATCACAATTGTACAGATATAATTTACATTATATTAGCTTATGACAATAATTACTTGCCTAAAACAAAGCTAAATTGTAAAAAATAAATTTGTCCTAATACAAGAATCAAGTCACGAAAATAAAGGAACAAATATGTACAATAAAGCCCAGCAAAATTAATGGTGAAGAATATCCTTCCTGAAACATGCATTTATTGTGCTCCAAGAACATACTAGAATTTCTCGCAATTAAGGGGGCCTGCAATAATTTGAGGGGTTGTCTCACTATCCCAAAGAGGATTAATGTCACATTTAAAGGATGTGAGAAACCTTAAAAGACAAATAATAATAATAATAATAATAATAATAATAATAAAAAAAGTAACTCTCTCCATTTTCTTTCCTTTCCTTTCATTCCTTTCGCATTTCTTTCCTCACGCTCTATTATCTCTTTGTTTATGACTTGTTCTCATGAGTAACTCAAGTTTTTCTACTGTCATTGGATGGCTTAAGCCTTTAGTAAAGTATAATAGTGTGGAAAGAAGAGAGAGAGAGAGAGAGAGAAAGAAAGAGAAAGAGTTACATTATAAATATTTCTAGTAAAAATGTTTTTATTTTAGAAACTGTTGATTATTGTATATTCTGATATGATTGTGATTAGATTATGATTCTATTTTGATTTGATTTTTTTTGTTTAGTTAACTATATCCTTATCGTTTTGGAAACTCCTATTATTATGGGATAATGATTGATCCCCTTTGTAATTACTTTTTGTATACTTGTTGTATATATTGAATGAGTGCTAAGAGGATTTCTCTCAAGCAATTCTAGCACATCAAGTTGGTATCCAAAGCAGGTTTCAAACCAGGGATGCATCTCCACTCCCCATCGCAGTTCTAAGTCACATTCATCTAGCTCATCATCAAAACAACCACACTTGCCTTCTTCTGATGCTGTCATCACATAAATGCTTCTGTTAATTTAGTTAGTTAATTAGTTATGGTTACTTTCATTTAGTTATTTAACTCATTTTGTGTATATAAGCATTCAATGCACTTGTAATAATAAGAACTTGAGAATCAGTTTTCATGAGTAATGAAGATTTCTCTCAGTAAGCTTTAGTTTCTTCCTCTCTTTGATTCTTTGTCCATCTTCTTATTTCTTTTTAGTTACATTGTGTTTACCGTAATTGCAGATAATTGTGGGACAGCGCGGCCAATGTGGTCACAACTGTGATTGAAAATATGATTATAAAGATCACTAAAATTAGAATATTATGACTGCAATTGTAATTGCGGACCGCAATTTAAAACCATAAAAAAAGCTAATGAATTGTGAATTTATTTGACTGAATGAAAACATTAAGTATTAAGTGATCCTTTGATATATAATATTTTGCCAATTGCCTTATGAATCGATATCAAAATATCAATTTAATTTATTTTAACCACATCAAAGCAAGTGATATGGCATTGGCAGCTAAATACCAATTAAGACGAAATGGTACTAAATTTATTTTATTCATAATCTATGCAGCCTCAGCTAGAAAGTACATGAATCTCCATTATTTTAGTACACAAAAGGACAATAGAGTACACATCTACCCAGCAGTACACAATAAGTAACATACTCGGACACCTTTAATTTTCTCACATTATTTTTTATATTACTTTTTAAACTGATTAATAAAATATAAATTCATAGTTAATCATGTATATAAGTTAGTTAATAGGTATTCTGTTAACTAATCAATACACATGATTTTCTATTAATCAATTAATATATATGATTAATTACGAATTTATATTTTATTAATAAATGTCAAAAATAGTGTAAAAAGAAATAGTGAGACGATTATTTTTGTACTTGGAGTGACACTATATAAAAAGGCAGAAATAATTGAATACTAGTGCCTATCTATTTCTCATCAGTTCCTGGGATCTCAAAGTGCTTTTTCATTTTAATTGAGCTGAATCTCGGTGTCATAAGCAGCTCCGACCTTCCAATTACTAGGAATAACATTCTTGGACTCCACCCAATTCAGCCCTTCACTGCCACTCACTTGGAACCTCAAATTTATTTCACCACTTGGTGGGCTAGCAGTGTCAAACACTGCCCCAAAGGCCCTGCGCAGTGGGCTCCAATTATGGCTGTCTTTCTGCACCATTGACAACATGTTAAGAATCAAATTCAATACAATACAGAGGGAGACAAGAATTGGATAGAACTCACAGAAGCACTCTCAAAGTAAAAGTAAACTAACTAATCTTTAAGCAGCTAAGTCAATATACATGACAAAGTTGATATTTCAATCTAATAATTCAGAAATTGTTATATTGAGAATCAATTCTTCTATATGCACGCAATTTTTGTACATTAAATTTACACATGATAATTGATAAACAATATACAAATATCTTGTTAATAATGTATATTATGTAGTTAACAAAACTAATAATTGATTATCAATATTAATAATCAATTATTAATCCTATTAATTGTATAATAATACATGTTATTAATTAGATAATTATACATTGTTTATCAAATATAAAATTAGTGTAACAAAACATGTACAAACATAATTTTTTCGATGGAGAATTGTATGTATGGGTGCAACCAATATATATAAATGTATACCTGCCACATCTCAACAGCAGTGACGTCGTTTGTTCCATCTACATAGAGAATCGCGACAGCAAGGTAGTTAGGGTTTTTGCTGCTTTCATGGACCATAAACTTGATATTGAAGCCACGGTATCTACATGAGACCCTTTGGTATTCAATATCCACTACACCGTATTTGAGCAGTGCTGCAGATGCAGCTTTGTTGCGTCCCAACTTTGAGAAGGCACGTGGGCTCATGATGAAGTCTGTTCTGTCTCCCTCGCCGTAGTCTGTTACCACAACATATGCTCCATTGTCATCGCAGTATTGCGGTATTTTGCACCTAACCTGAACCATCATCATTTATATTTGATAAATAAACAATTTTAATTAGTGGAAATACTTGGCAAAGTTTTTTTTTTATATAAATATTTTGTTTGATTGTTTCAACGAGGATGAAGCTTTCTTTTACTAGGTACTGTTAGAAATAATGATTAAAAAAAACAGTTCTTATATTTCTACGCCTGAAATTTCACATCGTTAAATAATGAATAAATTATTAGTTAACTGTGTATATCGATTAGTTAATAAATTAACAATATGTTTTTTTCTTAGAAAAACACATTATTAGTTCATACATATTGTTAATTAATAATTTTAAAATTTTGTTAAGAGTACTTGTTAAATATATTAAAATAAAAAATTAAATGCATTAAAAGAAAAAAAAATCTATTAAAAAGAAGGGAAAGAATATCTTTACCTGATAGCATGCACCACAGCCACTTCCACCCCTCCACAGCCCAGACACGCCTGCGACGATGCCATTGTTGATCTTCCTTCCACGTTCGCCAAAGCCACAAGCTCCTCCTAAAATATATATCAATTGACCAATCATATTATATATGTTATGTGATGCTGCAAAAGTAGTGTAATGTCACGGTGCATTAGTGAAGAAAATTCTTATAGCATCTTAAAGGAGGAAAGCATGCATAACCAAAAGTAAATTCTTCAAATTTACTTTTTCTAGAAAGAAAACAATATACAGTTTCAAAATATCAAGGTCATTAGTGAAACATGCAAATGTGCTTCCCCACCAACATGGGTATATATCTATCCACTATCCTAATTCCTAGCCTGCAAACAAATGTGCTTGGTACACAATTTATATGTACAAGCACATGCCATGGGTATAGCTAGCTAGAAGATGGGGAGGCTCACATACTTGAGTTTCCATAGCCATCACGGCTACGATAAAAGGTTGCTCTGGATTCAGTAAAAGTGCCCTCGTCTGAATGGGAGTTACACAGTGCGGGTAAGAGCAGTGTGACACAAACAAGGCCAAGTTGGAGCTTAAAACTAAGTTCCATGTCTAAATGACAAAATTTCTCAGGCGCAAAGAGGAGGGGATGACCAATGCAATAAACTAAAGTATATGAAGCAAGAATAACTACTAATGAGAAAAGGCTTTATGAGATACGAAGCTAAATATGAAGTCATATTTATAGTACAGGCCTTAGGTCCAAATACTAGAGTTGGTGGCACACTTAAATATCTAGCAGTCACATTTAATTGTAACGCATTCACAGATTTATTAATTAGTATGACTATGAACTTAACATAGCTTTAGCAAGTGGCGGGTGTAGAGATGAATTTTTGCTCAACTTAATCCCATTTTACATTTTTAGGAGTTAAAATTTGTATTTATTTCGTAAGAAATATATTAAAATTTACACTTACCTAATTTTGTTCCGAATTTATAAATATTTTAAAATAATTTGTATAATAATCTATTATTATCTTAAATTAATTTATTATCTTATATAAATTAAAAAATATATTTAAAATAAATATAAAACTAATAAAAATAATTAATATAATTATCATTATTAATAATTAAAATAAACATAATATTTATTTAAATATAAAATACAAGACGACGGATTGATTCCAAATTCATATTTATCCGCTCCGAGGTAGTACGGATAAGTTGGGGGTCAAATAGTTATTTCCATCGCTGACAAATTGCAATTGAATTACGTCGTGGGGCTTGTTTAGGTCAAATGTAATCATCTCTTCTTTTTTTTTTTTTGGAGGTTTTAAATTGTATAAAATAAAAAGTAGCAATGGTGATAATAATAATAATAATGCTAACGTTAGGTCCCTTTGTTTATGCCACGGAATTAGACAGATGTTGTAAGATTGATAGATAAGAATGGAAAATCGCAATGTAGTGTTAATATGAGTTGGCCCACTCCGTCATGATTTTACAACGACTTGGATTGATTTTTAAACAATTTATATAAAAGGCAGATTACCTAGTTTGGGTTATGGTTGGGCTGGCTCCAGCTGAATTTACTTGTCAAATCTATCTTTTTAATTGTATTGGTTTGTTTGAATTTTTTACAATATTTATTTTATTAGTTTTTTAAAACCATTTTATACCTTTTATATTTTTTTCATTTAGGCAGATTAATTTGTTTAACATCTATTACATCCTAAATTAAGTTGAAATCTTCTTAACTTGTAGACTAAACAAACACTTACTCCATCTTATTTAAGAGTAAAGTAATACAAGCTAAATCGAGTCAAGACGAGTTAACTTGTTCTAACACATATAATCTCAACTCTCATGCAGGTTATTAATGTCATAATAAAAATAAATATCTATTGTTTTTTTTTAAATAAAAAACACTATCTGTTTACTATTTTATTTTATTTTTTCCTTTCAAAATAATGATAACAGTCATACTATAAAGATAATACATGAAAAATCACAACATTTCTTATACCATTATATATTGAAATTTACAGGATCGCTTCAATATTTTTTTTAAAAAAAAAATCAAAATTTAAAACTGCATAATTTTTTTTTATTATAATACAACTTTTAGTTGCTCAACATATATTAAAATAATGAAGTAATTATAGTGGAGGAGGATTTGTTTTGTGGGATATTTTCTTATAAGGGCAAGTCGGCCATAGGAAAGGAGGCATCCAATCACCAATATATGTGAAATCCAGTGCAGTAGGTGCTTCTTATTCCAAGCCGTCCATTTGGTGGCTCTTTCCTTAGTACACGAAGCTGCCAAGAATGAGAGAGTTGAGCACGCTGTTATTGATGCAATCAGTACGAGGATAGTGCTTTGATCTTGAAAGCTAATAGCCATCGTAAATTTTTTCTATCATTTTTATATTAAAACTTTGCAAATGTTTGACTTTATATGTGGTACACACCCAAATTAGGCACTTGTATAAAAATTAAAACCAAAGAAAAATATAATACTTACATAATTTATTAATTATATATTAGTATAATATATTTATTTTGTATAGAATATAATAATTTCATTAAAGTTTATACTTATTTAAAAATCTGAAAATTGTTTTTTGTTTCCTTTGTTTGAAAAAAAGATTAAGTTTAAGGTCCATTTAGTATGCAGGATAAGATAAAGACTTGATTGTATAAGTTTGATAGTATAAAACTTGATAAAATTTTGGTATTATTCAGTATTTAGCGCAACATTATATAAGATAATGTGTTGTATCACTACAACATTCCTGCAATACTCATATACTAAAAAAACCCCCTAGATGGTCCTCGAATCCCCGTACCCACCTATCACCCAAAACTCCTTCTCCCTTTCATCCCTAACTACAAACCCAACGCAACCCGTACGAAACCTAGGCAACGCATCCACAACTTCCCATTGGCCCCTCGCGACGTCATAGCACTCCACGGAACGAATTCGGGTTCTGGAAGCGGTGAACATGGTATGGCAGGAGCCGCTGTCGGTGACAATGATTTGATCGGAGCTGCCAAGGATGGGATTACAGTGCAAATGAAGCTGCCGCTGGGGGAGAGCATAGGGGTGAGGGATTCCCATGATAAATCATGGAGGTTGAAGCAAAAGGTACAGGAAGTGGATGAGGGGTAGTCGATGGGGAAGGAGTGGATGTCAAAGAGAGAGCTGTCGATGAAGTAGAGATGGGGCCTAAGGGGGAGGGCGGTACACGCCGGTGTTGCGGGGGGGGGCGGGGGGGGGGGGGGCACATGCCGTTGTGTGTGGGGTCGAAGAGGAAAGGATCAAAGTTTATGCTTCAAAACTTAATCAGGCCTTATCCCATCCTCCAAGGCCTAATTAAGTTATACACTATTTTAATGTATAAGAAGGATATGCTGGATAAACTTATACAATATTATAGTTGCACCAAACAACTGATAAAGTTATAATGTATTGTATAAGCTTATCTTATAGGGCCTTATAAGTTGTGGTTATAAGTCCACTATCGAATTTCTCCTTGATAAAGTGTCGATTGATCTCAATGTATTTTGTCTTATTATGTTGAACCAGATTATGTGCAATGCTAATGGCTTATTTGTTGTTGTAAAACAATTTTATAGGCGCTTCACGCTTTAGTCTCAAGTCATCTAATATGATCTTCATCCATAGCAACTCACAAACTCCTTATGCCATAGTTCGAAACTCAGCTTTTGCACTTAACCGTGCTACTACATTTTGTTTCTTACTTCTCCATGTTACTAGATTTTTACCCAGAAACATACAATAACCTCATTTTGACCTCTTGTCAGTAACTGAACTTGCATAGTCAGCATCTGTGTATACTTCCAATGATAAGTTTCCCTTATTTCTAAATAATAATCCTTTGCTAGACGTGATTTTAAGATACTGTAGAATTCAATCCACAGTTTGCTTGTGTCTCTCCCGCATATGATGTATGAAGTGACTAACAATACTGACAGTATATGCTAGAACTAGTTTGATACGTTCCAGGTATATTAGTTTTTCTATTAGTCTCTGGTATTGAGCTTTATCCACCTTGGGGCTCTCTTCATCACTTCTTATTTTGTGATTTTGTTCAATGGGTACACTGGTAGCCTTACACCTAAGCTTTCTGATCTCTTTGAGAAGATTTAAGACGTATTTCCTTTGAGAAATGAAGATACCTTGCTTGGAGTAGGCAACTTCAATCCCAAGGAAGTACTTTATCTTTCCAAGATATTTCATTTCAAACTCAACAGCTAATTTTTCCTTTAGGAGTTGCTTCTCAACTAAGTCATCTCTTGATATAATGATGTCATCAACATACACAAGATGAACTATGAGTTTACCTTCTTGTAAATGTTTAAAAAAGAGTATGATCACATTAACTTTGTCTGTATCTCAGGGGCTCCATTATTTTTGTGAAACTTTCAAACAACGCACGAGGAGACTGCTTCAACCCATATAAAGCCTTCTTTAACCTGCACACCTTATTCCTTCCACTAACGGAATCATATTCAGTGAGAATTTGCATATAAACTTCCTCCTCTAAGTCGTTATGGAGAAAGACATTTTTAACATCAAATTAGTATAATTATCACCCAAAGTGGGCAACAAGGGAGAGTAAGATTCTTACAATATTCTTCTTGGCTACTGGAGCAAATGTCTCCTCATAGTCAATTCCATTAGTCTGAGTGTTTCCTTTTGCCACCAACATTGCTTTATACCGGTTTAGTGTACCATTAGACCAATATTTCAAAGTATATATCCATCTGCACCCCATTGGCCTTTTGTCACATGGTCTCTTAACAATCTTTCATGTTCTATTCTTTTCCAATGCACCTATCTCCTCATTCATGATTTGAATCCAATTCTTATCCTTTAATACTTCTTGTACTGATATTGGGATTTTGATAGAATCTATGACTGAAATGAAACTCCGGTGTTGCAGGGAAAAATGTTTAGAAGAGACAAATTAAGAAATACGATACTTGGGATTGGAACAATACATTTTCATTTTCCTCAATGGAATGAGTAAGTCATCTGGATCAAGTTCACAATTATTCAAGACATGTTATCAGGTTCAAAAACAATATTATCTAGGTCAAGTTCACAATTATTCAAGGGAATGTTATTAGTTTAAAAAACAGGAAGTTCAGAGACAAGATAACTTATATCTTTAGTACTTACCATTGGTTCAGATGCCTGGAGTTGTTGTTGGGCTAGTTCGAGTTTCCTTCTCCTCTGATACACTAATTTTGGTATGTTGGACTTGGCCTTGACCTTAGCTAGTTCAGGTGGGGTACCAAAAGAAGAGGTCAATTCTTGTGTAAAGTCAGACAGTAAAGGAAGTAAGGACTCAAGAGAAAAGGACTCAGTCTCAACTTCCTAAGTGTTCTCCCCCTGAAGCTGAGGACGAGTAAAGAATGACTCATTTTCATGAAAAGTGACATTCATGGAGACGAAAAAATAACGACTTGAAGGGTGATAACATTTGTACCTCTTCTTGTCAGGAGCATAACCTAGAAAAACACATTTGACGGCACGGGGATCAAGTTTGCTACGATGTTGGTGATGTACATGGACAAAAGTCACACAACCAAAGACAAGGGATTGTAGACTCTGCATAATAAGAACTGATGGGAAGTGAGAGGTCATGAGTTGAACTGGACTTACATTACTCAGGGCACGAGATGGTAATCGATTGATTAAATATGCAGCAATTAAAACAACTTCCACCTAGTATGAGCTAATAACAGACATTTGGAATAGTAAAGCTCTAGTAATTTAAAGTAAATGACAGTTTTTTCTTTCTGCAACACCATTTTGCTGAGGAGTATCAACACATGTGAGTTCATGCATAATACCATGCTCTTTAATAAATTTAGAAAAAATTTGGTTGACATACTCTTGCCATTATCAAAATGCAAACATTTAATCGACTTTCCAAATTGGGTATGAACCATGCGGTAAAACTGAACAAACACTTAAAACATATCTGATTTTTCTATCATTAGAAAAAGTTAAGTTACTCTAGTACAATCATCAATGAAAGAAATAAACCATTTAGTGACAGAAATGTTAGAAATAGATGCAGGACCCCAAACATCAGAGTAGATAAGTGCAAAAGGCTCAACACTTTTATTAGAAATAGGTGAAAAAGTTACACAATGGTATTTGTCAAACTCACAAACATCACAATGAAAAAATCTAATAGATTCTTTTAATAATAAAGATGGAAACATAGACTTAAGTAAAGAAAATGGAGGATGTCCTAGACGCTTTGGCTGTAGCTAAATTTGAGAAGCAAGAGACTCAGAACTGGACTGATGACAGGAAAGTAACAACTGCTGATCATGATCACCATTAGCTGGCAATGGCATATTAAGGTGATAGTACAACCCTCCATGTTCTTTAGCAACTCCAATCGTCCTCCCCGTGACAAGATCCTGAAAGACACAATGAAAATGAAAAAAATGTTACGACACAATTATTATCTTTAGTAAGCTTATGAATGGAGATAAGATTATTAGAAAGTTTGGGAACATGGAGCACATAGTTTAAGTGTAGGGAGGGCTAGAGTTTAATAGTATCAGAACCCACAACTGAGGTATGAGAGCTATCAGCTATGGTATATGATGCTTACTAGAAGAGGGTTGATAAAATAACATAGGTGGAGAATAAAAGGTCATATAGTCAGTTGCACCAGAGTCCATAATCTATAAATTCTTAATACCAGAAGCATTAAAGACAAATCGCAATTAAATATCTATTTTTTTTTATATTTTTTAAAATATTAGAGATGGATTTAGAAATGAAATTTTTTGTCTCTAGTATGTTTGGTCCACATTAATCTGCCATCATGTACTCGATTACTTAATTCAAAGCACATTTCTTCTACAAGCATGCACATTAAATATTGAGAAAATGATCCTTCCTATATAGATTAACCTACAAGCAAGCTAATTTAACTAACAATTTACCTACACTTAAACCAATAACCTACTTACTTTCTCATGCATCACTACTTTATTAGTTAACTGTAAATTATTGATTAAATTAGTTTGATACTTGACTAATCAATATACAAACTGAAATGAAAAACATTTTCTAACCATCCTAACATTCATGACCGAGCGGCTCCATCATCAATGTAGAACTCTAGCAAATCATCCTTCTTTAGGCCCTTGTTACTGTAAAACTGATACTGTCTGTCACCCATGTTACAATCATAATCATTTTTCCGATTCCACAACAAGTGGACTTTGATAGGCTCAGCTTCTCCGTCTTCCAAATCAACCAAATAAACTTCCTCCATTTTTTTGTTGAAGTCTTGCACGAATAAATCTAGCAGGTATGTGCTTCAACAAAACAAAAAAAATGTATTAGTTTGCTTGCTTTTTGACATTTGTAGATAATGCAAAATTTGCATAACTGAAAGACAAAATAAATTAAAATTTACTTCATAACTCACCAGAGCTTGCTTCCCAGAGGCTTCATCCTTTGTCAGTTGAACTTTCATGAAAGATAGTCGTCATTTCCAACGACAACAAGGTAGTCAATCTCCTTATTCAACATGTTCTTTAGCCTCATATTGAATTTACACCCCCCAATGCACCATTGTCATATGGTGTGTGGTTGTCAATGCATATAACGACTTGAACAGCCTAAAACCAGATCACAGATGCTCCTCATTTTGCCATCCAAATAGACCTATCCTTACTGTATGCCCTTTGGAGTCTGTCAATTCACATACACCGCCTATTTCCAAATGATATTTTTCATAAAAATTTTCAGGCAGCTTTGCATCCTCCTAAAACAATTTCAAATACTTCGTTAGTAAATAACCAACAAGCTACAAGCACAGATGCATTATTCATTTATAGATATGTAACCTTAACCTACCTTCATTGGATCTACTACAATTTCAAACCTAGCCAGCGGTCCATCACGATGGGAGCTTCTAGAAAAGGCCATTATACTACTACAATAACGGCAAATTCATGTCATATGACAAAACAAACATATAATATACATAACTATAACGTTTATGTGAGCAGTGGTCATGTTGATTGTCTAACACTGATCACATCCATTTACAAATCGATAGCCAACATATATAAGTTTACGATTACTGGTGATAACAGAAGCACAGGACCACAAGAGTAACGCAATTGATTATGAAATCTGATCTTCTACCTTTCCAGTGCCGCAAAACTTGAATAAGGCCCCGCTGCGTTTTTATGTAATTCAAAATCTGTTGCATAATTAAAACAGAATGCAGCCAGCTCCCTGTATCCTTATTGTTTTCAGAAGAGCCATCAAAAATCTGAAAATGTCTTCGAATTGTTTTATTAGTCATATTATGTTATCAATTCTCAATTGATATGAATATATATTGCGCCGAGTGTTTCAGAAGGTCATACTGTTTATTGGGTTGTTGTTAGAGGCAATCAACCATAATGCTTACTTCTTGGTTCACTTCCTGTCTCTATGTGACTTTTTTGTGACCCAAAAGCACAGTTCATCAGTATTCCCTTCGTGTCACAAAAAAGGTCATTTAGATACTTTCAAATGTGGGGTAGAATGTTTTACTAATTTTATAGTAATTTCTCTCTTTTATAATCTGGTGATGACTCGCATGCCTTCTTGGACCTGGGAAAAAAAATTTGCTACTTGAATCTGAAGTTCAAATCAACATAAGCTTTTTGCACAACCTACATGCAACTTGGCAAGATATGCGGAGATTAAGATTTAAGATGACATGGGGCATGTTAGATTAGATCCGAAAAATTTTGCGAACTGAATCTAAAGTCCGAATGCATGTTTAGATTAGATCCCAAAACTTCTATTTTCTTAAGCCTATATGGGGCAAGCCCTGTATCTCTTCCATTTATTTTTTTTCCTATTCACCAAGCCCTGTTTCTCTTTATTTTAGTTTAATTCTCGACTATTTGATCCCCCACTCTGTATCTTTCCTTTATTTCCCAGCTATTTTTTAAATTCATCATTACATAAATGCCATGTCCTTCTGGTAACATATTCCTTGTACGGAGGAGCCATCGACTCCACATAAGCCAATCTCGTGTATTATACATTTATACCTAAACATGTTGTTTATAATCTTGTTTCATTTATGACTGAATGGCTGATGTCATTGTGAAACATTAGGTTGATAAACTGGGTTGTTATAATCCGTTCTATTTTTATGGTTATAAAATAGGAGAAATTTTTGTTTAAATTTAAAATATTTAAATTAAGTATATCAAATTAATTAATATTTTTTTAAAATTTTATATTTTTAATTATGTGATACAAAAATTTATAAAAATATTAAGTATAAATTAACTTAATATATCTAATTGAATACTCTAAATTTATGTAAGATTCTCTCCTACAAGAGATAGTTTAACAGAATTTCAACACAATATGATTCTTTTGTGTGCCTAAAAAACTGTTCTGTTACTTATTTCACATTATAGGTCATGCAATCTCGTGACCTTCCTGTATATATTAATTATTAATTTTATAGACTTTGACTTCTGAGACGTGTAACATTCTCATGACTCATATTAACGCCTGGAATAACTTGGACCTGCGACCTGTGAATGGACAGGAAGTTGGCGTCAATCTTGGCGTCATTAATCTATGTAACCAGTGCTTCTTCATCCAGATCTTCTTCATACTCAAATGATAAAAATGTGGAAAACCCTGAAATCGTTATTATAGAAATTAAAAACTTCTCCAATAGTTCTTATTGATATTTTAATCTTGAACCAAATATTTGATTACTCTTTGAGAATTGGTTGGGAAGATTATATTCTGTTGCCATATAAAATGCGAAATTAACAAATCCCTGAAGCCGTACCTAGTCTGAGTAAATAATTGGAATCTATTAATTAGTCTTATTCCTATGATTCCCACGAGATAAGCAGAAAATAAAAAAATAGAATGTTGTCATCATATGGTTCATTTTGTTTGCGCTCTTCTCAAAGATTCATACACATTTTTCATCTCTTAGTTGAGATATTGATATGAAGTGGCAATGAGCTTCGCGAGTATAGTGCCAACAAGTATAGGCTGGTGCTGACTCCCTCCCGACCAGAAAGTAGGGTAAAAAAAATATAGGCTAAAATCCTATTTATGTCTCATCCAAACATTGACAAGTTGGTGAATGACTCATTTGGACATAGATGGTTGCCTATTATGGATGCATATGTTAGGTACCAGAGTTATAGAAAATAATATCATACAATTAAAATAGAGTTGAGAAAAGAGGAACTGACACACAATATTTAACGTAGAAAACCCTCTAATGATGATGAGAAAAAAACCACGGACAAGAGTAGAAAAGTTTTTTACTATGAGGAAGAAATTACAAGACCTCTCTCTAAATACAAGGAGAGAACTATACAAGAGAAAGAAGAAAAATTTTGGGATGATCAAAACTAATAGAAGAAGTCCCTATTTATAGAAGAACCTTCTCCACAAATGCCAACTCCCACTAGATGTGGGACTTCCAGTTCAACAATTCTCCCACTTGAAGATTTGATTGAGTCAATCATATCTTCACACCACTCTTTCTACCTTGTCATTCCATGTTGCTTACGTTTCTGATAGGCCATAGGAGGATCGACACCAAATAAACTTGTCAGTGTTGATTGGCTTTGTCATAACATCTGCTAGGTTGTCTTTGGTGTGAATCTTTTGCATATCCACACTCCCTTCTTCTACTACTTCTCGAACAAAGTGATATTGGATACCTGTGTGTTTTGTCCTTGAATAAAAAGTTGGATTCCTTGCAATGTGCAAGACACTCTGACTGTCACAATACACAGTAATTATCTGCTGTTTGTGTCTGAGTTCTTCCATTAACCTTTTAATCCAAATAGCTTCCTTACAAGCTTGGGTAGCTGCCATGTATTCAGCTTTTGTAGTAGACAGGGCTACAATAGTCTGTAACTTAGATAACCAGCTGATCACTCCTCCTGTAAGTATGAACACATAACCAGTAGTAGATTTTCTTTTATCAAGATCACCTGCAAAATCTTAATCAACATAACCCCTGACAATAAATTCTGATCCTCCAAAACATAATGCAAAGACTCGAGGTCCCTTGAATGTATCTTAGGATCCTTTTAACAGTATTCCAATGCTCTTTACCAGGATCTGCCATAGAACGACTGACCGCTCCCACTGCTTGTGCAATGTCTAGTCTTGTACATATCATAGCATACATAAGGCTTCCCACTGCTGATGCATACGGTACTCGAGACATTTCCATCCTCTTTGCTTCACTGCTAGGACTCATACTTAAGGATAATTTGTAACTGATAAGAAGTGGGGTAAAGACTGACTTACAATCTTACATGTTGAAGTGCCGCAAGATTTTCTTCAAATAGTTCCTTTGAGAAAGCCAAATCTTCTTATCTTTTCTGTCTCGGTGAATTTGCATCCCTAAAATCTTGTTTGCTGGTCCCAAGTCCTTCATATCAAACTCCCTAGCCAATTGTGCCTTCAATTCTTGGACTCGATCTTTGTTGGGGCCTACCACCAACATATCATCCACGTACAACAGCAAGATGATGAAATCATCGTCACCAAACCTCTTGTAATATGTACAATGGTCTGAACTCAGTCTGTTGTATTTGAGGCTAATAATGAAGGAATCAAATCTCTTGTACCAACACCTTGGCGCCTGCTTTAGACCGTACAGAGATTTGGTTAACCTGCAAACCAAGTTTTCTTCTCCTTGTTCTTTAAAACCTTCTGGTTGGAGCATATATATCTCCTCTTCAAGTTCTCCATGAAGAAAAGTTGTTTTCACATCTAATTGTTCAAGATGTAAATCAAATGCAGCACACATAGCCAGGACTACTCTGATAGTGGTAAGTCTGACAACCGGAGAGAATATCTCATTGAAATCAATTCCTTCTTTCTGAGCATACCCTTTGACCACCAGCCTTGCACGATATCGTTCCACTTGATCGTTGCCATCTCGTTTGATTTTATAGACCAATTTGTTACCAATGGCTTTCCGTCCTTTTAGAAGTTCAACAAGTTCCCATGTCTTGTTTCTATGTAGGGCTTCCATTTCTTCTTGCATTGCTGTCATCCATAGAGAAGCTTCTGAGCTACTCACAGCCTCCTGGAAGGTTGACGACTCTCCTTCTTCTGTTAGAAGACAATATGCATCGTGGCTTGTCATTACATAGTCTGAGTGCCATGATGATTGCCTTATCTGGCGAGTTGACCGCCGAACTTCTGTATCATTGGCCTCATGTGGTTCTTGTTCCTCGTGCTCTGGTTCTTGTTCTGCTTCAGAGGAATCTTTTTCTCCAGCTTTTCTATCTATTTGTACCGTAGTAGTCTTTTTTAAAGTGCTGTCATCTTCTTGTTCTCTTTGGAGTTCATTTTCTGCAAATATTACATCTCTGCTGACAATAACCTTGCGGGCAGTGTGATCCCACAGGCGATACCCCTTAACACCGTCAGCATAACCCAAGAATATGCATTTCCTGAATTTTGGATCCAGCTTTGTTCTTTCTTGGGAATTGTACATCACATATGCAGGACATCCGAACACATGAAGATAAGAATAATCTGCTGGTTTTCCATTCCATATCTCCATTGGTGTCTTTAAACTAATTGCAGTTGATGACGATCGATTTATCACGTAACAGGCGGTTTTGACTGCTTCTGCCCAGAAAGACTTGGCTAGACCTGCAGTTCGCAACATAGCTCTTGTTCTTTCTAAGACAGTTCTATTCATCCGCTCTGCTACACCATTTTGCTGAGGTGTGTATGCAATAGTAAACTACCTTTTAATACCCTCTTGCTTGCAAAATGTGAAAAAATTATCATCTGTATATTCTTCTCCATTGTTTGTTCTCAAGCACTTGATCCTCTTTCCAGATTCAAGTTCTACTCTTGCTTTAAAGTCTTTGAAGATTGGAAACACATCTGACTTCTTCTTGATTGGGTACACCCATAATCTCCTAGAGAAATCATCAATGAATGATACAAAGTATTTTGCTCCTTCTAGGGACATTTCTGGTGACTCCCACACATCAGAATGAATCAAGTCTAGTATGCGCTTGCTTCTAGCAATTGATCTGTCAAACTTTAATCTATGTTGCTTGCTTATAACACAGTGCTCACAAAGAGGTAAGTTTACCGATTTGAGCCCGAGAAGGAGATCACGTTCCGTGAGAATCTTCAAACCACGTTCTAACATATGGCCTAATTTACGATGCCACATTATCGTTGATTCTTCTTGGCCTGCTAATGCAACTGATGCATCTGCCTTTTATAGTGTATCTCCCACAAGCATGTATAGATTTGCCATAATTTTTTCTGTTTTCATCACCACTAGAGCACCTTTAACAACCTTCAAGATCCCACCTTCAATATGAGTCTTGCACCCGAGGTCATCCAATTGCCCAATAGATAATAAATTCTTCTTTAAACCTTTCACATGTCGTACCCCTTGAATTGTGCAAACAGTACCATCGTGTAATTTTATTTTGACAGTACCAACTCCAGCAATCTCCAAGGCATGATCATTTCCCATGAATACAGATCCTTCTGAGATAGGTTCATAAGTACTAAACCAATCTCGTTGTGAAGTCATGTGCTATGTTGCTCCTGAATCCATAATCCAAACATCATTGAGCTGTTTTCCGCCTTTGGAACCAATTGCTACTTCACTATAAAGGATTTCTCCATCATCAGAGGTACTCGCAACACATCCTTGAGATGTTGTTGCTTCAGGAGCTTTATCTGCATTTTTCTTGTTGTGCCAACAATCTTTCTTCAAGTGCCCTCTCATGCCACAAAGGTAGCATTTGAAGTTCTTCCTTCTTCGTGACTTTCATCTACTCTGATTTTGGCTCTTACTAGAGCCACGTTCCGTTGATCTTCCTCTCGTCATTGACAAAGCCTCTGCTTGCTTTGAGCTTTCCAATCTGTCTTCTTTGTTCTTCTGCTTGGATTCTTCTTCAAGAATAGCAGCAACAACATCATCAAATCGAAGATTATCAGCAACATTATTATTTGTTATGTTGATGATGAGTTGATCATAAGAGTTAGGTAGACTTTGAAGTAGAAGCTCTGCACATTCATTTTCCACCATGTTATATTTTGATGCTGTAAACTGAGAAAATAACGTATTCAGATTGTTGATGTGATCTGGTACTATCATGGATTCACTCATTCGAAGTGTATAAAGCCTCATTTTTAAGAATATTTGGTTGTGAAGTGACTTGACCTCGTACAATTTGGTGAGAGCATCCCAAATCTCTTTCATCGTCCCTTTTTCTACAACACTTGACAAAACTGAATCTGCCAAAGCTAGATGTAGGTTGCCAACAGTATTGTCATCCATCTCATTCCACTTGTCATCAAGTATCCCAGTGGGTCTGCCTTCAATTGCTGCTAAGCAATTGTCCTTTCTCAAGATTGCCTTTATCTTCAGTTTCCATAAGGAGAAATTACTCCCATTGAACCTCTCAATCTCATATTTTGTCGCCATGGTTTTACACCAAATAATTTACAACTAAATCGGCTTGCACTATTTCACCATGAATAGTACCGTATACGTGAACAATATTGTATGTATTATCGTATACTAGAACAAATCCAGTATACGTTAACAATTGCTGTAAAAGTACATAACTACACGTATGAATAGTCACAGTAAATAGTACCCACAACGTGAATAGTATCGAATAGTGCCGTATACTAGAATAGTGAATATAGACCGTGTGTTACCAAGTGGCTTCCAAGACTCAAGAGGGGGGTGAATTGAGTAACAAAAACTTTTGCAAACGCTTTAAACAAATAAATTTTGCTCAATATAATTATTAAAGAATATGGAAGAGATGAGAAAAAGAAAGAGCAAGTAATAAATAAATTGCGAGAATCAATAAATAAAGTGCAAAAATAAAGAGAATAAGGGAAGAAAAACAGCACAATGTATTTATCCCGGTTCGACCACCAACCACTTGTGGCCTACGTCCCAGTCCCCCGAAACACCGTTGAGATTTTTCACTATTCAAGACAAGCTTAAACAACAGTGCTTGCAACCTTTACAATACGGAGCACTTTTCACACACAGGGAAACTCTACCCTTGTGCTCAAGCCTCAAATAAACAAAAGGGATACCTCACCCTTATACAATCCTTGGGGATACCTCACCCTCAATATACGAGAAATAGATATAGAGATGAAGTGAAACTCTCGCTAAGAGTAGATAAATACAAATTGAAGCACTAAGGAGCTGTTTCTCAAATATCACAAGAGTTAAGCAATTATAAATTCAGAAAATAAAGAGAAAAAAGGTAGAGCACGTTTTCAAGCAAGCAAAAATTATCACAATGTCAAGGGAGTTTTCGAGAGAAGTCCCAGGCCTCTATTTATAGAGCTCGTGGAAGAATATGGCCGTTGGGAGCAATTAATAACATTAAAAACTTTCGATTCTTCGTATCTTGTTTAAAACGTAGCTCTGTTTCTCGTGGGGTATTCGAATGCCTGAAGGAGGTATTCGAATACCTCTATCAAAAACTCTTTTAGAAAACTGTTTAAGTTGGAGTTATTCGAATACCAGTCAAGGGTATTCGAATACCTCATTAAAATAAGGCATATTTCGAAGGGGTATTCGAATACCATACGAGGTATTCGAATGCCTCATTTAAAAAAAGGTTCATTCTGAATCGGGTATTCGAATACCATATGGGGTATTCGAATGCCTCTTTTGACAAGAAGAAAATATCAAGTTTTACGAATCGGGTTATTCGAATACCAAATTGAGGTATTCGAATACCTCTGCTAAAAAACAGTTCAAAATCCTTTCCGAAAAGCTTCAAATGCTTGTTTTTAACTTTTAAAACATTTGATCTTTTAAAAACCTTTAGTTTAGGTAATCTTTGATCATTTGAGATATTTAATTAACAGCTCCATACATGATAGATCCTAAGTCCTAAAGCTAATCTTTAAATACTTGGACTTGGTCTTCTCATCATCCTCATGTTTGTTATCATCAAAATACATCTTCATTGTTGCGTAGCAAACACATTCTCCCCCTTTTTGATGATGACAAACTATCATAGAGAAAAGCATCAGTATAGAAATAATTGGAATTCACAAAGTAAGAGGCTTACATTCATATCTAATATGTGCTTGGCGTAGCTCCCCTTAATGTTGGAATCCAATAATAGTTATTTAAAACTGTCTTTTCTCATAGTTATATTTTTCTCCCCTTTGGCATAATCAAAAAGATACAACAAAATATAATGCATAAAGGAGGCAATAAGCATAAAAAGAAACTGATTTTATTAATAATTTAGCCAATATACATAATGTAATGAAAGAGAAAACAGCTAATACAAAATAAAACATCCAAACAAGAACAAAGCCTAGAAAGAGGCATCTGGCGGAGGAGGAGGGGACTCAGAACCCCGTGAAGATAGCAAAGCCCGCAAAGCAGCTTGCTCACGCTCAACACCATCAAGTCTCTCAAACAGAACTGAGAAGGTGTGTTCCAAATAAGCTCGGTTATCCTCCATGTAAGCACGATTGGCCTGTAAAGTGGCCATGACTTGATCCAGAGTGACTGAACCAAGCGGCGAAGCGGGGCCGGCGGGGCCGGCGGTGACAGAGACAAATCTACGGAGCAAGAAGAACGGCAACAGCAGCGGCAGGGGGCGGCGGGGGATCACCGGGTCGTCCTCATCATCGTCAACTTCAATCGGGAATACCCACTTTCATCGATCTTTTATCATCTTCATTCGGTTCAGCGTATAAGAGCCAAACACATTATGGTGGGTCACCGAGTTTTTCGCTCGGTCTCCACAATCTGCGGATACTTGCCTAGGAAGGCAGTGATGATCACCCCATAAGGTAGCTCGAGCGTTCTTTTCCCTTAGCTCTCATCATATGCTTCATAATGAAGACGGGCCAGTTTATCCGGTATCCTTTCTTCGGATCCACAAAGCATAAACACATCATCTTCACTCGGGTAGGCGTAGTTCCCACCTCTAGGAGCTAAGATGTGGGCATAAGCATAATGTAAGAGCACATCTCCCGGCTCTTCATCATGCCCCCTTAACTCCCTTTTGAGTCGGAGGTAATGCCAACCCGTGTCTAAGGACATCTTCAATGGCTCGAATCTTGTCGAACCGCTGGACAAACTCTTCACGGTCTTCGTTGTTACGGCCGGCAGATTCTAAACCAAAAAGCGAACCCGGTCTGAGGAGTGATCACAATGTGCTTGATCACGGACGTCGAATGAAGCTCCAGTCCTTCAATCCTCAAGTTGCGGTAGAACATTTTGACCAAATCGGGATAGAGGACCTCCTTATAGGAGCAAAAACGTAGCACGCCCGGATGTCCGGTGGTGTAGGAAATCAAAGCCACCTTCTTTTTCAAAGAAGGCCAAATCCAGGTACTTGGGCTGCACAAGGTTTCGTTCTCTGAAATGAGAGATGAACCATCCAAGAGTTTCTGGTTGAGATGAGAGCCTTCGCAGATCCAATGGGTTGTTGCAAGGCGCGGTCTTTGTGCGAGCACGTTTGGAGGAGGAAGCCATGGATGAAGGTTGAAGATGAGAGGAATGGGTTTGAAAAGAGAGGGAGTGACGGTTGGGTGATACGAAGGAGATGGTATTCGAATACTCCTGGTTAATAAATCATGAAAGCATGCGAGGAAAATGATGGTATTCGAATACCAGATGAAGGTATTCGAATAACTTAGATAGAAAAACACCAAATATTACGTCCAGAATGCAATTTTGAAGATTAAAGCTTACCCGATTAAATGAGTACCTGCAAAACAAAATGGAGGGTATCTCCGACGCTCAAGTCAGTAACAATTTAAGATTAATAAATCAATGAGTAAGCAGTAAATTTAATGTGATTAAACACACGATTGATCCAAAATGCCAAGTTCTCTTCTTAAATGAAAGAATGAATCTTTAGGTAAAGGTTTTGTGAAAATATCAATAAGTTGATTATTGGTTTCAACAAATTCTAACACACAATCACCTTTTTGAACATGATCTCGTATAAAATGGTGCCTTATCTCAATGTGCTTAGTTCTAGAGTGCATAATGGGATTCTTTGTCGATTAATTGCACTAGTATTATCACATCTTATAGGGATGTGATTAAGTGAAGACCAAAGTCTAGAAGTTGTTGCTTCATCCATAGAATTTGAGCACAACAACTTCCCTGCCACATATTCAAATTTCTCGGCGGTGGATAAAGCCACGCTATTTTGTTTCTTGCTATGCCAAGAAACTAAGGAATTGCCAAGCAAGTGACATGTTCCACTAGTGCTTTTCCGATCAATTTGCATCCAAAGCAAAATCGAGTCGAATAACCAATAAGACTACAAGTGGCACCTTTGGGGTACCACAAGCCCACTTGTGTAGTGCCACCTAGATATTTCATAATACGTTTTACAGAACTTAAATGCGACTCTTTAGGATTAGCTTGATATCGAGCACACATGCATACGCTAAACATTATATCGCCTACTAGCGGTGAGATAGAGAAGAGATCCGATCATACCTCGATATTTAGTAATTTCTACAGAATTACCCGCTTCGTCTTTATCCAAGTAACACGAAGTACTCATTGGTGTAGCCATATGCTTTGAGTTGTCCATTCCAAACCTCTTGAGAAGTTCTTTGCAATACTTTGTTTGGCTAATGAACGTTCCACTCCTTGTTTGTTTGATTTGAAGTCCAAGGAAGAAATTGAGTTCTCCCATCATGGACATTTCGAATTCGCTTTGCATGATTTTGGCAAATTCCTTGCACAGATTTTCGTTAGTAGCACCAAATATGATATCATCTACATATACTTGTACAAGGAGTATATCATGGTTTTTATTTTTAATAAAAAGAGTCGTGTCAACCTTACCTCTTGTAAAATCGTGTTCTAAAAGGAACTTACTTAACCTTTCATACCAAGCTCGTGGAGCTTGTTTTAAGCCATATAAAGCCTTTTTCAATTTGAAAACATGGTTAGGTAAATCATAATTTTCAAAACCTGGAGGTTGGTCAACATATACTTCTTCTTGAATAAAGCCATTTAAAAAAGCACTTTTAACATCCATTTGATATAATTTAAAATCCATGATGCAAGCAAAAGCAAGTAACATCCTAATAGCTTCTAATCTAGCTACAGTGCATAGGTTTCTTCATAGTCTATACCTTCTTCTTGATTATAACCTTTTGCTACAAGTCTAGCTTTATTTCTAGTTATTATGCCGCTTCATCAAGTTTGTTTCTAAAAACCCATTTAGTACCGATAATAGGATGATTATTAGGCCTAGGAACTAGTTCCCAAACTTGGTTTCGTTCAAATTGATTTAATTCTTCTTGCATAGCTAGAAACCAATGTTCATCATTAAAGGCTTCATTAATGTCTTTAGGTTCGATTTGAGAAACAAAGGCTAAGTGGTTACATGCATTTCTAATGGAGTTTCGAGTACTTACACCTTTGGATACATCACCTATTACTTGATCAAGCGGATGATATTTTGAGGTACGCCATTCTTTGGGAAGCTCCAAAGCTTGTGAATCCTCTTGTCTTTGTTTATCTTCTTGCTCCTTGATTTCTTTTTCCTTGCTATCCAAATGTGTTTCCGCTAAGGCTTCGCAACATCATCAATAACAAGATCCTTTCTCGATCCATTTGGGTCAGTTTCATTAAATGCAACATGTATAGATTCTTCAATAGTCATAGTTCTTTTATTATATATACGAAAAGCCTTACTATGATTTGAATAACCAAGAAATATACCTTCATCGACTTAGCATCAAACTTGCCTAGGTTATCTTTTCCATTATTTAAAACAAAACATTTGCAACCAAAAACGTGAAAATATGCGACATTTGGCTTTCTTCCCTTGTATAATTCATATGGGGTTTTCTTTAAAATAGGCCTTATAAGGGCCAATTCATAACATAACAAGTTGTATTTACAAAGATCCGCCCAAAAATACTTAGGAAGAGCACCTCATTAAGCATAGTTCTCGCCATTTCTTCTAAAGAACGGTTTTTCCTTTCTACAACTCCATTTTGTTGTGGAGTTCTAGGGGAGAGAAATTATGATTAATGTCATGTTCATCACAATAATTTTCAAAAACATTGTTTTCATTTTCGCCACCATGATCACTTCTTATAGAAGAAATTTGAAAACCTTTTTCGTTTTGAATAACTTTGGCAAGTCTTTTAAATGCTAGAAATGCATCATTTTTATTTGCAAGAAATAAGGTCCATGTAAACCTAGAAAAATCATCCACAATCACTAAAGCATAGTAATTCCCACCAAAGCTCATAGTTCTAGAGGGTCCAAATAAATCCATGTGCAAAAGTTGTAAAGGTCTAGTAGTTGAAACTATATTTTTTGATTTAAAAGAGACCTTTATTTGTTTACCCTTTTGACATGCATCACATAATTTATCTTTAACAAAATTAAGCTTTGGTAGTCCAATTACTAGCTCTTTAGAGACCAACTTCCTTAGGTGATCCATGTGAATGTGTGCAATTCTCCTATGCCATAACCATGAATCATCATTCTTACTTAAAAGGCATTTCGCATCATTTGAAGATATATCATCAAGGCTAATCATATAAATGTTATTTATTCTATGACCAATGAATTTAACATGTTTATCATTTTTATCTTCAATTATGCAACAATTTGAATAAAAAATTACCTTATTACCTTTGTCACATAATTGGCTAATACTAAGAAGGTTATGTTTTAAGCCTTCAACAAGCAACACATTTTCAATAGAGGAATTTGGATTCTTGCCAACTTTTCCAACTCCAAGAATTTTTCCCTTGTTGTTGTCTCCATAAGTAACATGTCCATGATTCTTGGGAATAAACATGGTGAATTTTGAGTCGTCTCCAGTCATGTGCTTGGAACAATATTGTCGAGATACCAATTTGAGCTCCTGGCTTTCAAGCACACCTACAACACAATTTTAATTTTTAACTTTTGGTACCCAAATTTTCTTGGGTCCTTGAGTGTCAGTTTTAGGCAAAGTACCCTTTGGAACCCAAACCATTTTTGTCCCAATTTTTGTGTTAATATTCTTTCTAGCATTGCATGTTGAAGCACTATGACCTTTCTTTCCACAAGTAAAAACATTTAATAAATGGATTTGGGAAGTACTTGAATAAACGAAAAAATTTTTATAAGATTTATGTTGATTTTTCGGGTTATAACCAATTCCAGCTTTTTCAAAAACAACCCTTTGTTTCCCTAATATAATATTTAGATTATCTCCCGATGAATTTGGCAAGGGTATTTTTAAGTCTTCAATTTCTTTCTCAAGTGTGTGACAAGAAGAACAAGAATAAGAAGTAGAAGCATGTGAGGGATGAGATGAGCATGCATCAATAATTCCCAAAGTTTCATTTTCAATTTTTAGTTCTTCAATCTCTTTATTTAAAATAAGAATTTTATTTTCTAAAGAAGAGATTTTTTTCTTAGAAGAAGAAATTTGTTTTGAGAGTTTTATTGATTCGTCATGCAATTCTTCAAAGGCATCTTGTAACTCATCATAAGAGGCGTAAAAGAAAGTAGAGTTAGAACTTACCTCATTTTCGCTTTCTTCTTCTTCTCCTTTGGCCATGAGACGAGAGCTTCTTCGCTATCCGAGTCGTCGATTGAATCCATGTCGTTTTCATCCCATGCTATATAGGCTTTTCTTGCTTTTCTTTCTTTGAAGGGCTTCTTCTCAAGTCTCTCTTTCTTCTTTTGGTAAACCGGGGCATTCCATTTTCATGTGACCAGGCTTGCCACATTCATAGCAAGTAGGAGTTGATGAAGCTCCTTCGCCTTTGTAATGAGTCTTCTTCGGAGGAAGGGAGGTCTTCTTTGCATTCCCTTTTTCTTGAGAAATTTACCAAATTTTTTAACTAACGGTGAGATTTTCTTCGTTTACCTCAATGTTTTCTCGAGCTTTCTTCATCTTCTTCATCATCATTGTCAATTGTTGAGGAAGTGGCTTTAAGCGCTATCCCCTTTTTCTTTTTATCATTTTCTTCGCTTTGACTTAATCACGCTCAGTTCTAGTTCGTGCTCATGAAGTTTTCCAAAAAGGGTGGCTAATGACATGGTTGTCAAGTCCCTTGATTCTGAAATTGCTGTCACCTTGGGCTGCCAAATCCTGCTTAAACACCTTAACACTTTATTAATCAAATCTTCGTTAGTAAAACTTTTTCCTAAAGATGCAAGATGATTAACAATGTGGGTGAACCTCTTTTGCATTTCTTGAATGCTTTCTCCTTGTTCATTCTAAACAGTTCATATTCGCGAGTTAGAGAATTGATTCTCGACCTCTTAACTTCACTAGTACCCTCATGGGTAACTTGTAAAGTGTCCCACATTTCTTTAGCGGTTTTGCAATTAGAAATTCTAAAAAACTCATCATACCCCAAGGCAAGTGGTAATGATGTTTTTGGCTTTTAAATTATATTGGACTTTTCTTTTATCCTCATCGGACCAATCACTTCTAGGTGTCTCGGTTTTTACACCATCGACAACGCGTGTAGGTATAAATGCGCCGTTTTTAAAGATCCCACACATCTAGATCAATAGCTTCGATGAAGATTTTCATTCTTTCCTTCCAATATGCGTAACCATCCCCATTGAAAAAGGGTGGTCGGTTTATGGAAGATCCCTCGAAAAAACCATTTAAGGAAGCCATGTTCTCTTGAAGCGGCTAAGCTCTTTATACAAGAGTCTAGCTCTGATACCACTTGTTACCAAGTGGCTTCCAGTACTCAAGAGGGGGGGGTGAATTGAGTAACAAAAACTTTTGCAAACGCTTTAAACAAATAAATTTTGCTCAATATAATTATTAAAGAATATGGAAGAGATGAGAAAAAGAAAGAGCAAGTAATAAATAAATTGCGAGAATCAATAAATAAAGTGCAAAAATAAAGAGAATAAGGGAAGAAAAACAGTACAAAAGTATTTATCCCGGTTCGACCACCAACCACTTGTGGCCTACGTCCAGTCCCCCGAAACACCGTTCGAGATTTTTCACTATTCAAGACAAGCTTAAACAACAGTGCTTGCAACCTTTACAATACGGAGCACTTTTCACACACAGGGAAACTCTACCCTTGTGCTCAAGCCTCAAATAAACAAAAGGGATACCTCACCCTTATACAATCCTTGGGGATACCTCACCCTCAATATACGAGAAATAGATATAGAGATGAAGTGAAACTCTCGCTAAGAGTAGATAAATACAAATTGAAGCACTAAGGAGCACAGTATTCTCAAATATCACAAGAGTTAAGCAATTATAAATTCGAAAAATAAAGAGAGAAAAAAAGGGTAGAGCACGTTTTCAAGCAAGCAAAAATTATCACAATGTCAAGGGAGTTTTCGAGAGAAGTCCCAGGCCTCTATTTATAGAGCTCGTGGAAGAATATGGCCGTTGGGAGCAATTAATAACATTAAAAACTTTCGATTCTTCGTATCTTTGTTTAAAACGTAGCTCTGTTTCTCGTGGGGTATTCGAATGCTGAAGGAGGTATTCGAATACCTCATCAAAAAACTCTTTTAAAAAACTGTTTAAGTTGGAGTTATTCGAATACCGGTCAAGGGTATTCGAATACCTCATTAAAATAAGGCATATTTCGAAAGCGGGGTATTCGAATACCATACGAGGTATTCGAATGCCTCATTTAAAAAAGGTTCATTCTGAAATCGGGTATTCGAATACCATATGGGGTATTCGAATGCCTCTGTTTGACAAAGAAGAAATATCGGTTTTAATCAGGTTATTCGAATACCAAATTGAGGTATTCGAATACCTCGGTAAAAAATGAGTTCAAAATCCTTTCCGAAAAGCTTGAAATGCTTGTTTTTAACTTTTAAAACATTTGATCTTTTAAAAACCTTTAGTTTAGGTAATCTTTGATCATTTGAGATATTTAATTAACTCCCATACATGATAGATCCTAAGTCCTAAAGCTAATCTTTAAATACTTGGACTTGGTCTTCTCATCATCCTCATGTTTGTTATCATCAAAATACATCTTCATTGTTGCGTAGCAAACACACCGTGAACAGTGTACCGGCAAGTTCCCAGGAAAGAGAGGTGGGTCACTAATAGACACACTTAAATACTAAGTCTTTCCTAGCTAAAACTTTTCTAGACATACACTCCTACACTACCACACTTTTATTTCCAGCAACAAGAATAATTCTTTTCTAATGTGGAAGATCAGTCAATACTGCAACCATAGAGCATACTAAGAATTTTCTTCTGAACCCTTGCACCGTAATAACCGAGAGCTCTGATACCACTGTTAGGTACCAGAGTTATAGAAAATAATATCACACAACTAAAATAGAGTTGAGAAAAGAGGAACTGACACACAATATTTAACGTGGAAAACCCTCTACTGATGATGAGGGAAAAACCACGGACAAGAGTATAAAAGTTTTTCACTATAAGGAAGAAATTACAAAACCTCTCTCTAAATACAAGGAGAGAACTATACAAGAGAAAGAAGAAAAATTTTGGGATGATCAAAACTAATAGAGGAAGTCCCTATTTATAGAAGAACCTCCTCCACAAATGCCAACTCCCACTAGATGTGGGACTTCCAATTCAACAGCATATTCGACATATAACCAGATCTCAATGCATCCGAAAGGTGAGAAAAAAATAGCCTCCATAATGAGAGAGCAAGCTACTACTACAAGGTAATATCGTTTGGGTTAAAGAATGCGGGAGCTACCTTTCCAAATAATGATGAATAAGGTCTTTGAAGATCAAATCAGGAAGGTGTTGGAAGTGTACATAGATGCCATGACAATAAAGACCTCAGCCATAGAAGACTATGTTTTCGAGCTCGTGGAAGTATTCATATAGCTATAGAAACATAAAATGAGGTTGAACCTAGAGAAATGTATGTTCGGGGTCCAAACTGAAAAGTTTCTAGGGTTTATGCTAACCTATAGAGGAATTAAAGTCAACCTAGATAAATGTCAAGTTATCATAGACATGCAGAACCCCAGCTCCACAAAAAGATCTAACAGGTCATAGGTCGCATAACGGCACTCACGAAATTCATCTCCAAGTTAGCACAAAAGGCTTTATCTTTCTTCAAGCTCCTAAAGAAAGGAAAGGACTTTGTGTGGACCTTAGAGTGAGAAGAGGCTTTCCATTGTTTGAAGCTTGCACTTTCCATAACTTCCATTTCGACCAGGCTAACAGAAGAAGAGACACTATACCTCTACCTTTCAGTTGGGGAAGAAGTTGTTAGCTCAGTCCTTGTAAGAGAAACAAAAGACGAATAAAAACCTATATATTTTGTTAGCAAAGTGCTGCAAAGACCCGAGCTCCAATACCAAAGGATAGAGAAGCTATCCTTTGCCCTACTTGTTTCTTCCAGAAGGTTAAGGCAGTATTTCTAGTGTCACCTCATAGTGGTGAGGATAGACTAGTCTATCAGACAAGTGCTGCATAGACTTGAGCTCGCTAGAAGGATGATAACTTAGTATTTGGAGCTATCCGAGTTCGAAATAGGATATGAGCCCCACCCAATAATAAAGTTATAAGTTCTATCTGATTTCATAATAGAATTCACTCATTTCCCAATCTCTGATCATGTTAAGGAATGAACAATCTATGTTGATGGAGCTTCTAATTCAAAGCATAACAGAGCAAGAATTATATTGGGAAATACCAACGAAGTGGTAGTTAGGCAGTCTCTGAAGTTTGAGTTCTCTACCTCAAACAATCAGGCTGAATATGAGGCCATGATAGCTGGACTCCTTATGGCAAAAGATCTTGGAGCATCCAAGGTCAGCCTCTATAGTGATTCACAATTGGTAACTTCTAAAGTCTTTGGGGAATACCAAGCCAATGACCCGCAATTGTAGAAGTACTTGACCAAGGTAAAGTAGCTCATGGAGGGGTTCACTGAAGTAAAGATATATTATGTTCCTTGAGAGCAGAATTCTAGGATGATGGGAAAATTAAGTGTTTCAAACCAAAAACTTGATGAGAAAATTAAGTGTTTCAAACCCAAGTGCAGGTTGTTTCAAGTAGTAAATTCTCGGGAGTCCGAGATCGATCCACAGGGAATTGATGAAGAGAAAATTATTTGAGGTACGTAGAAGATTTGTCACAATACTAAAAATAATATAAGTTGTTCACAGATGAAAAAGATTTGCTTGAGTTAGGAGATTCACTCTTGGTAATAAATTAAAAACAAGATTATTTCATTTTATAACTCAATTGAATCATGCATAATGAAGATTCCAATCGGAAGATTTAACATTCAAAGTTCAATCATGTAATCATATAATGGTTCCAATAATTATTTACCAATACTTGTAAATCGTCAAAAGCATCCACTGTGCCAATCCTATTGTCTACAATAGATCAAGATATTCATTATACAAAAAGAGTTTCTAAATTAATTGGAAATAACATACAACTCATATAAAGATCACATAAAAATATATCATTTACAGCACAAGAAAGAAATTAATCTAACCTTAACTTATTACCAAGAGCTTCACCTTTTCACCCAAGCAAGATGAAGATTTAGTTACTCATAGACAAGAAGAAAGAAAGAGGGAAGAAGAGAAAGATGAACATAACTTCAATTAAGAGCAAGAGAAAATTACAACAAAGGAAGCAATTAACATACAAACATGAAAGTAAAATCTAGACTAACACTAAGCTAACACCCTCAAATGATCAACCATTGCCTCTTTTTATAGAATTAGAAGAGTACAAATAGCCAAAAGAGATGATGAATGATGATAACAAAATGCTAA
The DNA here is from genome assembly GCA_029884605.1 of Ormosia emarginata. Lineage (NCBI taxonomy): Eukaryota > Viridiplantae > Streptophyta > Magnoliopsida > Fabales > Fabaceae > Ormosia > Ormosia emarginata. The sequence goes on along the minus strand of JAQQTP010000064.1, from coordinate 20,178,827 downwards.
AAGAGATGAATGGTGGGTGGATTCTTGCCTCCGAAATATTTCCCTTCTGAACTTATGACATGCATCATTTTTGAGTCAAGTGGTCTTCATGAAAGTTCTAGCACGTTGTCTCAGCTTTCCAGAGACACCAAGTTTAGCCAAATCCAATAACCACAACCCAAGATATGGCCCAATTACTGCTCATGGGTCAGACCCGAATCCAGCATCTTTGTTCTGACTTCCAAGCCCAATATCACCTTCAAGGAATCCGAACTAGCTTTTGTGTTCTTCATGAAAGTTGTAGATATGGGTCTTAACCTTCCACTATCAAAATTTTAGATTTATTGAACTCCAATAGCCCGAGTTATAGCCTAATGAGTGCATAAAGGTCAAGCTGTCAGGTTCAAAATACTAGATTTTGCTTCAACTCCAATTTGAGTTATCCAAACATGTGTTTCTGGTCTTGAGGCCTCATGAAAGTTGTAGAAATTTATCTTAGCTTAAAAACAAGACCAAAATCACATCCATCGGATATTTATAACTCAAATTATAGCCAGTTTACTGAAAAAGCCAAGTAAGAAGGTTATACAATGAATGAAATATATTGCTATCAATGTGGCTCTTGTTATCAAGTAAATAGTTATTAGAGAATTATCTTAACTTTCTAACAAGACCAACATCTCATTAATCAGATAATTACAACTCAAGTTGTGGCCACTTTACTTAAGAATGCAATCACCCAAATTAATGATAATTCAAGCAATAATTTCTTCAATGATCCAATTAAGCTTAATTTCATAAAATGTGACAAAATCAACTTAATTAAGCCAAATTAAACCTTAAGAAGCCTAGTGAGAGTATTATAAAATGCATAAAATATATTGTTATCAAATTCCCTCACACTAAACTTTTGCACTCCCGGGCAAAACACATAAGAACAAAAACTAAGGAACAAAGAAAAACGACACAGACTCACAAGCTAAAAACTCTAAAAGATTTAATGAAACAAGAAGAGCAACCAGTCATTCAAGGGAACAAAGCATTTTTGAGGTAATATTTCTTCACATCTCAAACCATCAAGCAAGGAAACTTCAGTTATAAAGAACGAATCAAGAATGAAAGATCCTCACAGGATTCACTCTCAATCCCTCAACTATTTGAAATGGTAGATATTTCACTCAATTCAACCCATGAAAAATTACACTACCATAAGCTTGCTTATGTTTTACTTCTCCACTACTCAGAACACATGCACACAAAAATCAAGAGGACTTTATTCAAGGTTGTAATGAGGTCATGATAAAGAATGAGGGATAATATGGATATAAGAAGATAAATACCAAAGAGAATAAAAGAGCATTATGGTACAGTTAGAGTGGAAAAGATATTTGAGAACATTCATCATAAAGGACAATGACCAATATTTGACTAATGTTTTGTTGAAGATTAATCCCAAATTGATAAGTTGAATTCATTGTTAGGCATAAACCTTCTCCTTCTCTTCTTGTTGTTTCCAAGCATCTATCTTTATTCTAGATATGGATATGTCACATAGTGTATCAGATGGTCAGCTCTTTCTTTCTTTTCTTTTCTTTTTCTTTTTTCTTCTTTTCTTTTCGTTTTCTTTTTCCTTCTTTTTTTTTTTTTTTCCTTCTTTTTTTTTCTTTTTCCTTCTTTTTTTTTTACACACACACACACCCCCACACTTGTTTAAAAACAAAGTCAATGCTCTCTTATTCCCTAAGGTCAGGTAAAAACATGTTTTTTTTAAAGGCACGTAATGAGCTAAAAACAAGAACTGACCAAATAAGTTCAAAGGGGTTACACAAGGAAAAATATACAAGGATGGCTATTTGGTCAAAGTAGCTATTTTTAAAATGCCTCAATCATATTTATGTATGCATGTGAAAATGTAGCCTCAAAAAGAATCAAAGCAAGTTCTAGAGTAACAATTTCACAAGTGAAAATTACACAAGAAAGAAGAGAATGGTACAAATGTTCAATCCATTCATCAATAGGCTCAAAATCTCACAAGGCATATTTTTATCATTCTCAATCCATCAATTCAACATTCATATCCAAGCATGTGATTTATAAGAAAGAAGAAAATTTATGCTATGACCCAAGATATGCTTTTTGCTACTTCTAAAATGATTTTTTTTCTCAACTATGATGCGTCTCAAGAGTAAAATTACCTTAAGGGCAAAATTTACTCCTTACTCTGCCATCCTTAATTGGTTTTGTTATAGGTTTTTGATAGTCATCTCACTAAACATACTTTCTTCAACTAAAATGCGTCTCAGGAGTAAAATTACTCCTTACTCTGCCAATATTCATTGGTTTAGCAAGTTCATGAAAATCATATCATACTTCCCTACTTTTTTTTTAACTATTTAACTATCCTTATCCTTCCCCCCAACTAGATCACAACATTATCCGCAATGTTAAAATATAGATGAGTAAAGGATAGAAGATATTACCTGCTGGAGAAATCTGACACAAATTTAAACAGAAACAAAGTACGATAAATAAAATCAAACCCATTAAAGGTGAAGTGTCAGATCTGGCTTTCTTTTCTTGCTGCTTTCCTCACTGCTTCCTGATGACCAATCTATCTGAGTTAGGACTTTATCAGGTTCATAAACAAAAGCTTCTAATTTATCAATCAGCTCATCAATAGTGGAGGTAGAGATAAGAAGTGTTCTTGCCGAAGGAGTGATAAATTTTTGTTCCACAGCTTTATCAAGAAAAAATAACAAAAGATCAAAGAAATTATTAACATTCAACAAACCAATGGGTTTATGGTGGATGTTCAGTTCGGCCCAAGAGACAATTTGAAAAATTTCTTCCAAAGTACCAAAACCACCTAGTAAGGCAATAAATGCATCAGAGTTGTCAAGCATTTGTTTCATTCGTCCATGCATAGATGATACCTGAATTTCTTCTCCAACTGTCTTGCCAGTGATGTTATTTTGAGCTAAAGGTCTAGGAATGACACCTAAAACCTGACTGCCTGCTACAAATGCAGATAGTGATATAGCCCCCATTAACCCACTACAACCATCCCCATATACAAGATGAATATTCCTCACAGTAAGTGTTCGACCAAGAGTGCTTGCTACATTTACAAACTGTAAACCCTTCCCATAACTTGACTCACAAAAAACACAGACATTTTTAATGTTACGAACAAGAGGTCCCATAATTTCACCTTCCCTTGGAATGATTATGAGTTGAAGGAAAGTGAAGAGAATGGAGTGTTTAAATAGGAAAAAGAAGGGAAAAAGTAATCATAGCACCTATATGGGTAGGTTGGCTGTTGTCAGAAAAGTTTGAAATTAAGAAACACGAAATCTTTTTTTTTCACTGTTTTTGTTTTTGTTTTTGTTTTTAACTTTTTTTTTAACTTCAAGAAAACCATTAGGATAAAGAAGTCTAGAAATCCCTGAAGGACCCTGTTCAAAGGATCGTCTGTTCAAAAACTAAAATACAATAAAATCATACAAAGATAAAAAAAAATATAATAATAAATGAGGACATACCTGTATGTAAAGTTTTCATAGCGTATCTTTATACTGCACGTCATGAATGCAGTAGTGGCATGTATTTGAGTTGCGTGTCACCAGTGCAACATATGAATTCCACAAGGATTGCCGAACTGACAACAAGAACCTTTGAATCCTTTCCGTCCTGCTTACGGAAGAACAACCCTCTATCTTCCTGCAAACCTAATTAAAGGCCTGTATTCTAAGAAGATGGTACCTGACCGCAGCCAGTTAGAACTCGCCATAGAGACCTACTAATTAAAGTAAGTATACAGCTCAGATAACAGTTTTCATTCACTGTAAAGACGGGACGCTTCTTTCTGTCCATCAGCGCTACAAAGCCTTGGTTCCAAGAACTGGGAATGTAACACACAGCTCTCTACAGAGCATGGCACACGAACTTTATTTACATACTGGCGTGTGAAGGTCTCCTCCTGAGTCTATGACAGGACGGACATCCGCCCGGGGCTCTTAATCTAATTAAAGCCCAAGTACAACCGTAGTTTTGCCTTCTTTTTTTTTCAAATTGTTAGAAACCTGATGAAAGATGGGTGTATACTCACTTGAGATTGGGATGGAGGTAGCCTGCTCTTTCGGCTTTGTGCCAAAGCGTTGTTGACCAGTATTAGACCCATTCAAGACCAGCGCAACATAGAGCTCCCAAAAGAGACAAGTGACCATAATACGACTGGCTGCCTCACATGTGGGTTACAATCTACCTTCTTTGTTTTTCAATTAAGAAGGCTAGATCAGGATACATGCATTTCCCCATTCACGTTGTGTGTTACCAAAGCCAAACCCAAGATGTATACATACTTTTTTTTTTATTTTTTTTAACATGAAGAAGAAGAAGAAGAAGAAGAAGAAGAAGAAGAAGAAGAAGAAGAAGAAGAAGAAGAAGAAGAAGAAGAAAATATGTATATATTGTTGTGGATGTTGCTCACATCTGTCTCTGGTTTCACGTCCAGAAACGGCTTAAACGCCTTCTATTAGTCGAGGATAAGCTTCCCATCCAATTTTCTTATAAATTGACAAACAGGGTCTTTTAGAGTCAGATTCCCAAGACTATATTGCTTTTGTTCATCCTTGAAGAGACTCCACAAATTAAGAAGTTCACGATGCACCAAACCACAAGAATGCGTATCAAGAGTTAATAAGATATCATCTAATGACTCCTTACTCAATCCATTCTTAATGAAGAAAATTTTATCTTCTCTGTTTTTGGAAACCATCCCCAAAGAACGACATCGCTTGTTACAATTCCATCGTCCACATATATGACAGACTTGTAATCTTTTTGCTTTTCTCCTTTTAGAATATGAACTTCTACCAAGACCTGGCATGTATGAATCAAATGAAATTGAAGACTCACCTGCTAAACGGACCATTGCTTCGATTATCCAACGTACATCTTCTAGTATACATTTGTGCATTAACAATCTCAATCTTTCACATCTAGCCTTGTAAATTTTTGTTAGAGCATTTTGAGGAAGAGAAGGAAAATATTTTCTTAAGTTTGAGAGAATGATATCCATTTTGAAGGAGAAGAAATCAGTTATTTTGGGAAATTGAAAGAGAGCAAACCGACTTGAGAGTTACGGAGTACCATCATCTGCCATTTTACCGGGGAGCTAAAGAACTACAAAATAAAATAAAGCCACAAAATTAGAGTAAATTTTTCACATAACAAGGATTAGAAAGAGAAATGAATTCTACCTCAGCAGCTTGATTTTCCAGAAATGGTTTAAGTCTTTGTCCATTGACCTTAGACACATTACCATTCCTAGGATTTTCAATGTCTATGGCCCCATAAGGATATACATGTTTGACAATAAAAGGACCAGTCCACCTAGATCTCAATTTTCCAAGGAATAGGTGAAGACGAGAATTATAAAGCAGAACTTTTTGACCAATTTCAAAAGATTTCCTCAAAATAGATTTGTCATGAAAAGCTTTTGTTCTTTCTTTATAAATTTTTGAGTTTTCATATGCATCATTTCTCAATTCCTCAAGTTCATTTATTTGCAATTTGCGTAACTTGCAAGCATCATCAAGATTTAAATTGAAAGCTTTAATGGCCCAAAATGCTTTATGCTCCAGTTCTACAGGCAAGTGACAAGGTTTTCCATACACTAACCGATAGGGTGACATGCCTAAAGATGTTTTAAAAGCAGTACGGTAAGCCCAAAGTGCATCGTTTAGTCTTAAAAACCAATCTTTACGATTTGGGTTAACTGTTTTTTTCAAAATTTGTTTAATTTTCCTATTTGCTAATTCTACTTGTCCACTTGTCTGAGGGTGATAAGGGGTAGCAACTTTATGGGTAATACCATATTTCTTCATTAAAGATTCAAATGGTTTATTATAAAAATGTGTTCCCCCATCACTGATGATAGCTCGAGGGATTCCAAAACGACTTAAGACATTTTCTTTTAAAAATTTGAGAACAATTTTATGATCATTTTGTCGACATGGAATCGCCTCAATCCATTTTGAGACATAGTCAACTGCAACCAAAATATACATATATCCAAATGAGGATGGAAATGGACCCATGAAATTAATTCCCCAACAATCAAAAATTTCAATGACAAGGATAGGGTTCAGAGGCATCATATTTTTTTTAGAAATGGACCCTAATTTCTGACAACTTTCGCAACTTTTACAAAAAGTATGACTGTCTTTAAATAAAGTGGGCCAATAAAATCCACACTGCAAGATTTTCGCAGCTGTTTTCTTTGAAGAAAAAAGACCTCCACATGTTTCTGAGTGACTAAATTTAATGACACTACATACCTCATTGTCGGGTACACATCTCCGAAAGATTTGATCAGGAGAATATTTGAACAAATATGGGTCATCCCAATAAAATTTTTTCACCTCAGTCAAAAACTTTTTTCTGTCTTGATGTGACCATTGAGGCGACATCTTTCCTGTTACAAGAAAATTGACTATGTTCGCAAACCAAGGCATGGAATTGACAGAAAATAAAAACTCATCACGAAAAAAATCATTGATAGGTGTGCTATCAAAAGATGAGCCTGTTGTAAGTCTGGACAAATGATTTGCGACAACATTTTCGGCTCCTTTCTTATCTTTTATTGTGATGTTGAATTCTTGAAGCAACAAGATCCACTGTATCAACCTAGGTTTGGCATCTTGTTTAGACATTAAATATCTAATAGCAGCATGATCAGTGAAAACAACAATAGAAGAACCAATTAAATGAGCTCGAAATTTGTCCAATGCAAAAATTACAGCAAGCAGTTCTTTTTCAGTAGTGGTATAATTCATTTGTGCACTATTTAAAGTTCTACTTGCGTAACAAATCACATGAGGCTTATCTTCCTTTCTTTGGCCTAAAACAGCGCCAACAGTAAAATCACTTGCTTCACACATTAATTCAAAAGGCAAAGACCAGTCAGGAGATTGCATGATAGGAGCCGATGTTAGAAGACCAATTAATTTTTCAAAAGATTTTTGGCATTCTTGAGTCCAATCAAATAGTGCATCTTTTGTCAGAAGATTGCATAATGGTTTAGATATGACACTAAAGTCCTTAATGAATCTTCGATAAAATCCTGCATGTCCTAAAAAGGAACGAACTTCTCTGACTGTTTTTGGGGAAGGCAAATGAGCAATTAATTCAACTTTGGCCTTATCAACTTCAATTCCTTCAGAAGATATCAAATGACCTAACACAATTCCTGAGGTAACCATGTAATGACATTTTTCCCAATTTAAAATAAATCCTTTTTCTTCACATCTTTTAAGAACTTTATCCAAATTATCAAGACAATTTTCAAAAGAATTTCTAAAAACTGTCAGATCATCAATGAAAACCTCTAAATAATGCTCAATCATGTCACTAAAAATACTTAGCATGCATCTTTGAAAAGTTGCCGGAGCATTACAAAGACCGAAATGCATTCTTCTATATACAAAAGTGCCAAAGGGGCACGTAAAAGTAGTCTTTTCTTGATCCTCTAATGCAATTGGTATTTGATTATACCCCGAATAACCATCAAGAAAACAATAGTAGGGATGTCCTGCTACTCTTTCTAGAATTTGATCAAGAAATGGTAAGGGGAAATGATCTTTCCTAGTGGCTGCATTCAATTTTCTAAAATCAATACACATACGCCAACTAGATGAAACTCGCGTAGGTATTAATTCACCTTTTTCATTTTCAACCACTGTTATTCCAGATTTCTTAGGCACAACTTGTGTAGGGCTTACCCACCTTATCGAAATAGGGTAAATAATTCCAACATCAAGTAATTTAAGAACTTCAACCCTAACTACCTCTTTCATATGTGGATTTAATCTTCTTTGAGGTTATTGTGATGTTTTAGCATTATCCTCTAAATATATTCTATGTGTACAAATTAATGGATTAATGCCTTTTATATCTGTTAATGTCCATCCAATTGCACTTTTATGCCTTTTAAGTACTTCTATCAGCATAACTTCTTGTTCTTCAGTAAGGATTGATGAAATTACTACTGGAAAGCTTTGGTCTTCTCCCAAAAATGTGTACTTCAACCCAGAAGGTAATAGCTTTAGTTCCAGTGTGAGTACTTCTTTATGAATATTACCATTCATGGGTTGTAACTCTTCGAATCTCGACTTCCATCCCTTATATTCCATTGCTTGTGTACAATCAAGCAAAGAACATATTTCAGAAATATCACCATCTACTTGCGTACCTGAATCAAATGAATTAATTAAACAAACTTCTAATGGGTCAGAAGAACTCCGTTTTAGAATATGATCATCTACAATGGCCTCAATCCCTTCAGCTTCATCATTTTCATCATTGACTTCATCTGGTTGCTTGCATAAGTTGAAAACATTAAGCTCAAGTGTCATGTTTCCAAATGTTAGCTTCATCAATCCATTTCTACAATTTATCAAAGCATTGGATATTGCTAAAAATAGACGGCCTAAAATAATAGGAATTGACTTGGAACAATTAATCATAGGTTCAGTTTCCAAAACAATAAAATCCACAGGATAAATGAATTTATCAACTTGTACCAACACATCTTCCACTATTCCTTTTGAAATTTTAATTGATCTATCAGCAAGTAGAAGAGTTACCGAAGTTAGTTTTAACTCACCTAGATTGAGTTGTTGATAAACTGAATATGGAAGCAAATTAACACTAGCACCAAGATCAAGTAAAGCTTGTTCAATCATATGTTCTCCAATAATGCATGAAACCGTAGGACAACCAGGGTCTTTATGTTTCAAAACATTATTGCTTTGAATAATGGAACTTACCTGATCGGTCAAAAAGGCTTTCTTTTTCACATTTAATTTCCTTTTAACAGTGCATAAGTCCTTCAAAAATTTGGCACAAGAAGGAAAGTGTTTGATAGTATCTAACAACGGAATATTGACCTTCACTTGTTTAAGAATTTCAAAAATTTCAGTTTGGTGGTCCAATTTCTTTGGTTTGCTTAATGCTTGAGGAAATGGGAGTGGAGGAGACGAGAGTTTGGTCTCATTTTGGCTAGATGACTTATCAACCTCTTCCTTATCTTGGGGAATTGATTCACCATATTTCTCACAAGGTTCAGAAATTTCTTTTTCAACAACTTTTCCACCCCTAAGAGTTATCACAGAATTGACTTGATTTATTTGTTAGTTTTCTGAACTACCCTCATTTAAACTATATTGACCTTTGGGATTCCGTTGAAGTTGAGAAGGAAATTTTCCTTTCTCATGAATGGTGAGTGCAAAAGTAAGTTTGGATAGAGTGTCTTTTATGTCTATCATGGTTTGAGTGTTTTGTTTATTGATGGCATCTTGCTTTTCTATGAATGCACTCAATGTTCCTTCAAGGTTTTTCCTATATGGTGGGACATAAGGTGCATATCCTTGAGAATTTTGAGAATCTTGTTGTTCCTGAGGAGGTGGTGGTTGCATAAATTGTGCTTGATTATTATTCCTCCAACTGAAGTTCGGGTGATTTCTGTAACACCCTCCCTAGGGTATCACATGTCTGACTTCCGACTCATAATCTGAAAATGTTTTCATAAAAGGTTTGAGTTAAAAACATGGGTTTAAAAAAAATTCTTTCTTGTGGAAATAAAAACTTACTATAATCCATAAGTATTACTGAAAAATATATTGCACAGGTTCATATACAATATTGACACCAATTAATATTTAATAATTTAAAAATAAATATAAAACTAACAGACTCTTTTTTTTTTAACAGTAGCAAACCCTATGACGGGTCCTACTCAATAGCACGGTACAACACTAACGAGAAAACTTAACATACTTATTTCTTTTTGTCTCCTTCTTGATGCATCAGACATCTGTTCTATGTCAATACTGCACACTATCTTGATCATGAATGTCCACTCCTTATTGTTGTCACCAATCTCAAAACAGCTACCGCCCGTTATGTCTAAGACAACTTGATCCTTCTATATTTTTTTTTTATACATACACAATAAAACAACATAACAAAGAGGTGAGATCACCTACACTAGTACCAACACGGCAGCACAGAGATAACACAAACAACAATATCATACAGGGATATCATATCAGACTTCCAATAATATATTCAATATTAATCAATTATCATCATCAAATCATTTATCAATTTAATTATCATAAACAACGATTACGATAATGCTCTAATAATCATCATCATCATCCAAGTATTCAAAACAATTGTCATAGCCAATATCTCTCAATTAATGTATCATGCAGATATAAAATACTCAGTATCATGCATGTGCACCTAGACTCAATTTTTCAAAAACAACTCCATGGAGGTTTTCACAATTTCGAGAAGAGTGCTCTGGTCAATTGTCAGCCTTAGCCCAAAGACAATCTCCCAATCGTAGAAAAGAATCGTGTTCTTGTCGGGTATCATCAATGCATTGCAACAGACTGCATCGCCAAGTGGCACAGGGTACTCGCCAGCTGTCCACTGGTCGACCGCCGCGCCTCGACGCCCCCAAGATCCATCATAGACCTCACTATCAATTCTTATTCCCTCTTCAACCACAAGGGCCAAAATAGCTTATTAGCTATACTTTATACAATGCACGAATATATCAGTGCAAGTCCAACCCCAATGGGCCAAATCTTTTCAATTTCATTTGTTCAATGTAATCATATGCCTCAACGCATATTTTTCCAATGCATGTATAATGCACCAAATCCAATCACAGGCATCTCTTTCCAATGCATATAAAATGCACCAAATACTCCAAATGCCAATCACAGGCGAAATACGTCATTTTCACAAACAGTGTCCATACGGTGGTTCAACAATAATTATACTGTATTTTCAACAGCAAAATTACGTTATTACATTTTCATAGTTATAAAACACTTTTGCCGTGTTTTCACAAAATTGCACAACATTTCCGTTTCGTTTTCACAATTCTAAAACGTTTCTGTTACGTTTTCACAATTCTAAAATGTTTATATTACGTTTTCAAAATACCATAACACTTCTGCTATGTTTTCAAAATTCTGAAACGTTTCTGTTATATTTTCACAATACCGTGAGACTTCTATTACATTTTCAAAATACCGTAACACTTTTGTTACGTTTTAAAATTCCAAAACATTTTTATTACGTTTTCACAATACCGTAACACTACTGTTACGTTTACAAAATTTTGTAACATTTCTGTTACGTTTTGTTGCGGCATTTTAAACCACGTCCTAATTTTTCAATGTTTTTCTCAAACGCGTAAAAATATACGTTTATCAAATCGCATAATATTTTTCCACTGTTTCAAAATCACGTAACTTAAAAATCATTCTTTTACGTCATATAAATCATTTTCTATCATTCTCAAAATATTTAAACATAATTCAAATCACGTAGAAATATTTTACTATATTTCAAATCGCGTAGAAATAATTTACTATATTTCAAATCGTTTTTAAGATACGTAAAATATTTTTCAACATTTTACAATCACGTAAAATATTCCTCAATATTCCAAACATTATTCTGGACTTAAAAGAATCAATATCATTTTCAACACACTTTTCAAATTGCGTAGAAATATTTTAACGTATTCCAAATCGTGTAGAAATATTTTTCCATATCACGTAACTTAAAAATCACTTAAATAATTTTTCGCCACAAGTTCATTACAGAAAATATTTCTTGATCTTTAAAAATTTCTTTTCAGCTTTTTCCAAAATAATATAACTTTATACTTCATTTAATGTATTTTCTTACTCAAGAAAATCTTTTTCCATAGTTCTTTACTCAAGAAATTCTTTTCGGAATATAATTTACAAAATCACTCTTCAATTAATTTAAATCAATATTTCAAAACTTAACATGTTCTAACGTACTTCAAAACTCGAAAATAAGTTATATGTTTAGTAAATTCTCAAAATACCATTATATTCTCCATTTTTCTCAAATCAATTTTAAAATCAATTCTCTTCAAAATAAATTGAAGTTAAAACATTTTCAACCTCTCTTTGTTTTTCGTTTACAAAATTTTCTCAAGTGATAAAATACTCTGATTCCCTTTTCAAAATCCTTGTATTAAACCAAACTATATTTCTACTTTGAAAATTACTTTATTTTATAAAACCAAGGCATTACAAACCTTCTAAGACGTGGACATGACTATTGAAATCATCAAAACATTTTTTCCTTCTAAATTGATATGGTTTTACACAAACAAAACCATTAAAAATTCTTTGTTTTCAAAACCGAAATACCGATGGTCATAAAAACCAAACCCATTTGTTCAAATTCATTTTTACTTTCTTTACAAATCCTTTTTCACTTTCTTTGCAAATCCTCAAAAATTATCATTGCTATTTTCATTTAAATCTCATGTTTAGTAAAGTACTTAGAAACTTTTTACACAAAATAAATCAATAAAAATCCTTCTAAAATCGTATTCATGTACTTTTTGAAAAATAAACTCTTTGTTTATTTTCCTTACTTTTCTAAACATCCATTTTCATCATTCAAGAAAATATTAATTTTGTGAACACCTATTTTGAGGTGTCTTATCCGAAATTCTCAATGTTCTAGGGACCCAAAAATTAATTCCCTTATTCTTGAAAATTTTCAACATAAACCCTCATCATGGGTATCAAAACCGTATTTCCTTTCCTTTGGCCATTGAAGCCAAAAATTGATTTTCTTTCCATCATCAAATCATGGCATACATATACATAATTTTCAACATAAATACTATAAACATGCCATATACTCATCATGCATAATATAAGCATACCATCAAAGCCATAAAGTCATGCATAGCATATCAAGCATAGGCAAATAATTAAAACACATAAACACCCACAAATAAATTACATGACCATGGATATGAATCCTCACATGAATTCAACATCCATCAAATATAAGACCATCTCTCACCACCATGCTTGGTTGGTGAGATGGATCTCTCTCTTACCTCTTGAAGATCCTCAAAAGCTTATTGATTTGCTTCTCTTTCCAAGTCCTTCACCACCAAGGGTTTCTTAAACACAAAACAACACATATATAGAAATTAGTATACTAAGCTTGATTAAGAGAAACCATGGATCAAACATGGTTTAAAACCTTGAAAATCAAGAGAAAAGTGAAGAATAACAAACTTCACCATTAAAGCTTCAATCTTTAGCTTGAAGAATAAAGTTAAAGATAGATGATTTAGAGAAAATCTCCAACATGAAAATTGCTTAGAATATCATGTAGATTCAAGATCTATGATTGGATGAAATTAAAAAGGATTAGATGGTGATTTTGAATGGTATGGCCGAAATTCCTCTTGAAGAACAAAGATGAAATTTTTGATTTTTTTGTGAGAAGAAAAACTTCTTAGACTTGGTTTAAGACAAAGGATGAAGTGAAAACACTTAGTTTTCCTTCCACCAATTTTGTGGATCTCCATGGAAAATTCCTAAAAAAAATTACAAACAAATATTAAAATCAATAACAAGTGTAGAAATAGGTAAACCATGGTTCAATCATGGCTTAGAAAATCAAAACTAGAAGATTAGAAGAAGAAATATGAAATTTACCATTTTTGGTAGAATCTTGAAGCTTGGATTTTGAAGTACTAGATGTTGGATTTTGAAGAAACCTTCAACATGAAAGTTGTTGAGAATAAGGTAAGGATTCAAGAAACTAGGTTGGATGAAATTAAAGAGTGATGGAAGCCACATCAATGGTGCTTGGCCGTGAGCTTGCTAGAAGGAGAAGGAGAAGGAGAAAAATTTTCTAAGAGCTTTGCTTGAAGGAAAGTTTCAAGAATGATGAAGTATGGTCAATAATGACCAAAGGTGACCAATATGGTCTTCAAATGTCATTTTTGTCTCTAAATGCAGCCCAAAACCGTAGCCCCCCTCCATGCTTCTTCAAAGAGTTCAATAATGATGCAACATTGATCAAGACATCTAACAATGACATAAAGCATCAATTAATGCATCGAAACTTTTCCTTTAGTTCCAAAAACATGCAAAAACTGTCCCCCCCTTCATCCTTGCTTCTTCAAAGTTGTCATCTTTTCAAGCCATTATTTGAAGCATTATAAGCCATTGATTAATTCAATGGTTTGGATTAATGTAGGCTTTAGGTGTAGCTTTAGATTAGAAGACTTAATCTAGGCCATTGGATCTTTCTCCTTTAAATTCTAGTCATTGGATGTGTCTCCAAAATTAAGGTTCAAGATTGCTTCTTCTAACTTTTAATCCAAGGGTTATAATTAGTCTTTGTCACTTTTTAAGACTAAATCTTCACCATTAATTAAATTTACATCCAATGGTCATAAATGGTCTTTATTACTTTACAAGACCAAATCTCCACCCTTGATTAATTCTAAATCCAATGGTTATAAATGGTCTTTGTCACTTTTTGAGACCAAATCTTCACCCTTGATCAATTCTAAATCCAATGGTTATAAATGGTCATAGCCATTTTATTAAACTTATCCTACACCGTTGATTAAATCAAGATCAAGTCTTTACCGTTGATTAAATCTACGGTTGATATTCAAGTCTTCAATATTAGAAGACTTGCTTCCTATTGGTCCGTCAAAAGTTGTCATAACCACTAATGTTGACTTAACAGAATAATATTTATTTTTATCTGCTAAAAACTCCACAAAAGATTATATTTACTGTATTTTTATCATCTGATAAATTAAATACAGTACAAAACACAGTACAAGAAATTTTCTAAAACTGTTTCTGGATTCAGGTTTAGTAAGATCCCCTATCTCCGTCTAAACAGTACAAATTTTTCTATGCGTAGAAAAATTTTTACTTTGCGGGACCCACCTGGGCCCACATAAGGTCACCTGGGCTCACATAGGACCACCTGGGCCCACATACAGTAAAAAAATTCATAATCATCCACAAAAATCACAAATATTAGAAAACGTATAAAAATTAAATTAGATTACGTAAAATAATTACCTAACGGTAAAAATTAAATTACGTAAAGTTTTACCCGGCCCAAAAATTTTTATTTTCCTGACACGGAGTAAATCACTCAAAACGATCAAATATGTTGATGGAATATTCAAAATAATTTTACAATATCCAGAAATTACTAAATAGTAAAATTCTGTTAACTGTCAAAATTACTGCTTAAGAGATATGGGATTTTTGGGATGTTACAATTTCTCCATCTTGGATTGTAAGAATTTGAAAAAGAAGAGGTGAATGGCTTTTTAAAATTGTTCATTGCATTTACTTGCTCAAGCACAACTTCTTTAAAAATAGGAATATTATGACATTCATTTGTCGAGTGTCCTAATTCATCACAAATGCTATAAATTTCTTTATTTTGCACAGATTTGACTTCTTTTACTTTGCCTAATTCCATAGATTCAACCTTTCTAGCCAAACTAGCATACCTTGCATTTAGATCTTCTTCTTGACTAAGATGGTATTTTCCTTTTCCTGCATTTGCAAGGTTATATCTAATTGAATTTTCAGAAGGATTAGTACCATGCCAAGATTGAGAATTTTCAGCCAAATGGTTTAAATAATCTAAAGCTTCTTCGGGTTCTTTATCAAGAAACTCACCATTACACATCGTTTCCACAAATTGTTTAGTTTCAGGTGTTAAACATTCATAAAAGAAGCTTATAGTCTGCCATTTTTCAAAACCATGATGTGGGCAAGAATTTAACAAATCTTTAAAACGTTCCCAACTTTGAAAATACGCTTCATTTGAATTTTGAGAAAAATTTTGGATTTGTCTTTTCAAAGCATTGGTTTTATGTGTTGGAAAAAAATTCTTTAAAAACTCACCTTGCATTTCTTGCCAAGTGCCAATTGATCTTGGTTTCAAAGCGTTAAGCCAAGTTTTTGCTTTATCTTTCAAAGAAAAAGGAAACAATTTAAGCTTAACAATCTCTTCAGTGCAATTTTGATCATTGAAAGCAATACAAACTTCCTCAAATTCTTTTAAATGTAAATATGGACTTTCATTTTCTAAACCATGGAAATTAGGAAGTAAAGAAATCATACCTGGCTTAAATCTAAAATTATTAGCAGTGAGTGGAAAGATAAAACATGATGGACTAGAATTTCGAGGTGGTTGCAAATATGCACGCATAGTTTGCAATGGTTGATTTTCCAGTTCATCATGTATACTTTCATTGTCAGCTCGTTGTGTTCGATTTTCATGTTCAACATGTGCACCTTCAATTTCAGCCATTGTGTTAATTGTGTGTGATTATGATTCAAACAAATCAATATATAAAGTACTAGGATTGATTTTAACCAAACGACTAGAATTTGAATCACGATACCAGTTAAGCATAAATAAGTGACATAAAATAAAAATAATATACAAGTAGGCGGTATACACCAGCCGTTAAATATTAAGTAGGATGTGGTATAAACCAACCACCCAAAAATAAAAATGCAAAAAATAAAGTGCGGAAAATAAAATACAGAAAAATAAATGACAGAATTTAAAAGTTAGATTGCGAGAAAAATAAATGATAGAATTTAAAAGTTAGATTACGAAAAATAAATGACAAAATTTAAAAGTTAGATAGTAAATAAGCGAAAGCGTAAATAATAATAATAATAATAATAGCAAAAAATGTAAATAAAAAAATAAAAAAATGAAAATAAAAAAAACGAAAATAAATAAAAAAATAAAACGAAAATAAATAAAAAATGAAAATAAATGACAAAAATAAAAATAAATAAATAAAAATTAAAAAACGTAAATAAATGACATAAATATAAAAGTTAGTTAATAAGTTAGTAAGTAGTAAGTTAATTAGTAAGTTAGTTAGTAAATTAGAAATTGAAAAAAGTAGAGGAAGAATATACTTGTTGGTGAAGTTTCCTTACAGAAAAGGAACCTCAATATATTAGAACTTCAAATCAAGTTCCCCAGCAACGACGCCAAAAACTTGATGGGAAAATTAAGTGTTTCAAACCCAAGTGCAGGTTGTTTCAAGTAGTAAATTCTCGGGAGTCCGAGATCGATCCACAGGGAATTGATGAAGAGAAAATTATTTGAGGTACGTAGAAGATTTGTCACAATACTAAAAATAATATAAGTTGTTCACAGATGAAAAAGATTTGCTTGAGTTAGGAGATCCACTCTTGGTAATAAATTAAAAACAAGATTATTTCATTTTATAACTCAATTGAAATCATGCATAATGAAGATTCCAATCGGAAGATTTAACATTCAAAGTTCAATCATGTAATCATATAATGGTTTCAATAATTATTTACCAATACTTGTAAATCGTCAAAAGCATCAACTGTGCCAATCCTATTGTTTACAATAGATCAAGATATTCATTATACAAGAAGAGTTTCTAAATTAATTGGAAACAACATACAACTCATATAAAGATCACATAAAAATATATCATTTAAAGCACAAGAAAGAAATTAATCTAACCTTAACTTATTACTAAGAGCTTTACCTTTTCACTCAAGCAAGATGAAGATTTAGTTACTCATAGACAAGAAGAAAGAAAGAGGGAAGAAGAGAAAGATGAACATAACTTCAATTAAGAACAAGAGAAAATTACAACAAAGGAAGCAATTAACATACAAACATGAAAGTAAAATCTAGACTAACACTAAGCTAACACCCTCAAATGATTAGCCATTGTCTCTTTTTATAGAATTAGAAGAGTACAAATAGCCAAAAGAGATGATGGATGATGATAACAAAATGCTAAAAGAGATGAATGGTGGGTGGATTCTTGTCTCCGAAATGTTTCCCTTCTGAACTCATGGCATGCGTCATTTTTGAGTCAAGTGGTCTTCATGAAAGTTCTAGCACGTTGTCTCAGCTTTCCAGAGACACCAAGTTTAGCCAAATCCAATAACCACAGCCCAAGATATGGCCCAATTACTGCTCATGGGTCAGGCCTGAATCCAGCACCTCTGTTCTGAATTCCAATCCCAATATCACCTTCAAGGAATCCGAACTAGCTTTTGTGTTCTTCATGAAAGTTGTAGATATGGGTCTTAACCTTTCACTTTCAAAGTTTTAGATTTATTGAACTCCAATAGCCCGAGATACAGCCTAATGAGTGCATAAAGGTCAAGCTGTCAGGTTCAAAACACTAGATTTTGCTTCAACTCCAATTTGAGTTATCCAAACATGTGTTTCTGGTCTTGAGGCCTTCATGAAAGTTGTAGACATTTATCTTAGCTTAAAAACAAGACCAAAATCACATCCATCGGATATTTGTAACTCAAATTATAGCCAGTTTACTGAAAAAGCCAAGTAAGAAGGTTATACAATGAATGAAATATATTGCTATCAATGTGGCTCTTGTTATCAAGTAAATAGTTATTAGAGAATTATCTTAACTTTCCAACAAGACCAACATCTCATTAATCAGATAATTACAACTCAAGTTGTGGCCACTTTACTTAAGAATGCAATCACCCAAATTAATGATAATTCAAGCAATAATTTCTTCAATGATCCAATTAAGCTTAATTTCATAAAATGTGACAAAATCAACTTAATTAAGCCAAATTGAACCTTAAGAAGCCTAGTGAGAGTATTATAAAATGCATAAAATATATTGTTATCACAGGACAAACGTCTTGTCCAAACTGGCCAGCATCAAAAGCCCCAGGAATAATAAGTCTGTCATTCAAGGGACCATATCCCTATCGAGCATAGCGACTTCTGAGATTGTGATGTCAGTTGATGAAGAAAATAACTAGATGAGGTCGATCATTAGCTACCTCCAAGATGGAATACTGCTTCGGGATTCGAATGAAGCGAACAAAGTTGTATGGACATTGGCTTGACGTGTGCTAGTGGATGACAAACTCTATCGCCAAGGTTTTTCAATCCATTTGCTAAAGTGCCTCACCCCAGAAGAAGTCCAATACGTCCTAGTAGAAATACACAAGGGGTATTGTGGCCTACACTTAGGGAGAAGAGCCTTAGCGAGGAAAGCCTTGAGAGCGAGATACTTTTGGCCCACTATTTTAACAAATACGATGACCTATGTGTGAAATTGTGGCCAGTGCTAGAGATTCTCCAACATCCAAACTGCTCCACCTGAAGACTCTCCACCTACCGGTCCCCTAGCCCCTATTCAAATAGGGTTTGGACCTCTTAGCACTTTACTCCTAAGCACTTGGCTAACTGAAGTACCTAATCATAACGATAGATTACTTCACAAAGTGGATTGAAGTGGAGTCCCTGGCCACCATCATGGTAACAAAGGTCAAGAAATTTTTGAAGAAGAACATCATTTGCCAATTTGGGATTCTAGAGTCCATAGTCATAGATAACAGAACCCAATTCGTGAACAAAAAATTAAGAGAAACGTGCTCTGATATCTACATCAAACAACACTTCACCTTGGTAAAATACCTTTAGGCCAATGACCAGGCTGAAGCCAACAACAAGGCAATCCTTTGAATTCTGAAGAGGAGATTCGAAGACGCTAAAGGCGAATGGGTAGAACAATTGGGACTTGTGCTATGGGCTTATTAGACTACTCCTCACTCTGCTGCAAGGGAAACTCCTTTCAAGCTTATGTATGGTTGTGAGGTGATGATCCTAGTAGAGATTAGGGAACCGAATTGGAGGCGAGAATATTTCTCGTGAGAGCAGAATGACAAATTACTTCGCAAGTAGCTCAACATCACCTGGGAGCAACGCGATATGGCCCATATCAAAGAAGTCACTTTCAAACTTTAAACCGCTCAAAGATACAATAAGTGAATTTCCCCTAAAAATAAAAACGATAATCAGAGGGCGAAATACGAAGGAAAGGAAGTTGGCCCCCAACTAGGAAGGCCCTTACTGGATCTCGGAAGTGTTGGAGAAGGGAGCATACAAGATCACTTACCCTACAGGGAGAGAGTTACCAAGTTCTTGGCATGATTCTAACATGAAGAAATATTATAACTGAGCGTGGTTTGAATTTCTTAATTTTGTAAAAGAAAATGTGTAAAGTAAAGAACAAATCAATGAGGATAAGGCATATTCAGTACAATCACTCGCTCAGTTCTTCTATATCTTTTGCAAGCCAAAAATGCACGAAGATGCTAAAGGAACATTGGATCCTTAAAGTGCTAAGTCTAAAAGCTAAGTTAGAGGATCTCGAATCCTAACTTAAGCTAGTTGCTAAAGGGATCTCGGATCCCTAAAGCATTTACAATAAAAATCTAGGTTAGAGGATCTCGGATCCCAACTTAAGTTAGTTGCTAAAAGGATCTCAAATCCCTAAAGCATTTACAATAAAGTCTAAGTTATGGGATCTTGAATCCCAACAACGAAAATGAATTGAGGCAAGGGGCAAGGCCACAAGAAGGCTTTGGACCTCTTAGACACAATAACAGTAAAAGAGAATTATATAAACAAAACAAGAGGACAAAGCAGATATGAAAGAAAAGTGAATTACAACTATCAAACCCTTGAAAGGCCAATTGTTTATACAAAAATGTAAAGACCCTTAAAGGGCCATCAACAAAATAACAAAAGAAGAAAACATAGGAAGCTTAAGATCTGGGGGCATCATCCACGTTGGAGGCATTAGCCACATTGTTTTCTGTCATGGTCGTGGTAGTTGCAGTTCAATTATTGACATTTTTAGCATTATTCTCCTCCATTGTGTGGCCAATAATATCCCTATTGATGACCTCTACAAATAGTGGGTCCTAAAGAAGTTAGTGATCGAAAAGTAGAGGACGAAGACCTAGGCCAGAGTGTTCTCGAAGGATTCCTTGGTGGAGTTATGCCAATCCTTTACAAATTCCTTCTTCTCTTATGCTTAGGCCAGCTTTGTGGTCTCCAACTATGCAGTTTTCTCCTCAGCAGTCTCCGCCCTAGCCTTCTAGTCATCCTTCTTCTTGGCCTTGGCCTCAAAGCTTTTTATCTTGGTTTAGAACATTTTGGCCTTGGTCTTCTAGCCCTCTATCCTCATGTCTTCATCCAGGACCTTCTAATTCGCCACCTTTAGATCCTCCCGGACCTCGAAAAGACTCTTCTGTAAATCTGCCTTCTTAGTCTCCAACTTTGAGACCTTGTCTTGAGAAGTTTGGAGGTTGGCCTCTAGCACGGTGATCCTCTTTATGTCCATGAAGGATGTCTCTAAGTACTGTACTGAAGAATGCTGACTGATTACAAGTTCAACTTATCTACCTTTAAAATGAGGTCAAAGGGTAAATACTACTTCAAGGCCACAATATCCTCCTCGGTCTTGAAGAAAGTATTTGTGTGGGCACGAACATCAAAGAAGTTGCTCCAAATGTTGGACCTCATAGTGTCGTCCCCCGTGGTCAGATCGAGGACCCAAGTCTCCCTTGTAGAGGTCTCCACGACGACATGCAGAGAATTAGCATTATTGGTCTTCTTCAATCAGTTCTAACCCTCCTGCTTGGGAGCCTTGCATTTGCATGTGGGAACGGAGGCCAGAGATCTAGATGAACCACAACCAGTGCCTTTGGTCCCTTGTTGGTTGTTGGCAGTTTCCCAGATCCCAGAGTTTGTCTTGGTGGCCTCCAAATCGACACCAATTTCCCTAAGCATCTTCCTCAGCTTTGATATACTGTTGGGAGGTGTCATGCTATCTGCAAATGATTGAAATAGAGAAAATTGACATTAGAGATATATACAACAATAATAAAAAAATACATAACAAAAGCAAAATGCTAAGTGTTGGGAAGACGATGCATACTCATAAAGGCTTTAAGCTCCTTCAGGTCCCAGTTGATCAGTTGGGAACACTTGAAGTTCTCATTATCCTCTGTGATATCCATGAGGAAGCGAAAGGTCCCTTGGTCAATCTCCGATATCCGACCCCATTTGATGTTGAGCTGATTTTGGCATTTGAAATGTTGGTTCTAGTAAAGGTTAATCCTGGGTTCCCAACTTCTATTGAGGTCGAAAAGAAGGCACTTGAAATTCTTTACCTAGAAGAAGGTGTCTTTATAGTCCTTATTGCACTCACCAAAAAGCACAAAGCACTTGCGCCCTTGATAGCTTTGAATAGTACACCACGATAGTTTCTCGCTATCTATGCTCGTAAGGAGGTCATACATGTGGAAGAAAACGTTCATGGAGGTAAGAACCTCAAACTAGTTATATACGTGATGTGTGGATAAAATACACACATCTTGTGCTTGATTTGAGGTGAATTTATGTGTGCTTTGATTGATTTATGTTAGAATTTATGTCACTTTTAATCTAATTATCCTCGATATCTCGTGATTAGTTCTTCTCTATGTTTTTAGGTCCAAAAGAGGTATTTTGACATGGCTCTATGAAGCTTTGGATGGATTCGTTGCAATGGAGTTAGGCTCGGAATTTATATGATCAAGATTCGCTGAGTTTTTGACCTTTGCGGGATAAAATGAGCATAACTTGAGATACGGAGGTCGAAACGAGATGATTATGGGCAATGGAAAGCTAAGAAAAAAAGCTACAATTTTCATGGAGATCATAAGAGTTGATTCTCATTCTAGGAGAAACCTTGGCCCGTGAAAAATTCTACGGGGTCATGGGAAAACTCGTGGAAAGTTATGAAAAAAAGTGAAATTTCCTATTTAATGTTATCTTTTGGGATTTTGTCAGATTATTCTCATTGCTTAGGGCCCAATTAAGAGATATAACTGAACACACACCTCTTTTAGGGTTGATCCTATATAAAGAACCAAAAGATGAGATGCTTACAATTGTCTTTTTCTCAACTAAGGATTGAAGGATACGGTTTTGGAAGACAAGTGCAAGAGCAATTGAAGTTTAATCATTGAAGACATCTTCTCTTTCATCATCTTCTCCATCTTCTCTTTTTATCTTTTTATTTCCTTTTTTCTTAAGATAAAATCATGGTTGCCTCTTTAACTTTTGTTCTTGTTTGTGCTACATTAGCCATGAGTGGCTAAATTCCTTTTTCTAGGATTATGATGCAACTCTCTATTTTTCTATGTTGAATTGTTAATTTGATTCTTTGTTAATGAAAAATTATTATTCTTGATTCATTCTTAGTATGATTAATGTTTGTGGTATGTTACCGTCCATATTTATATGACCTTAGGTTTTAGGTGAATGATTGAAAGATGAAACCTAATTGCTAAATAATCTAAGAATTGAACTTAGAAATTGAAACCTAGATATAGACTTAAATCCTTTGTGGAGCAAACAATTGTTATAAAACCTAATAAGTTGAAACTTGGATTAATTGCCATAAGAATGAGATTGATGGAGTTTTAGCATGTTTTTAGTGCCAAAAAATTAGGCTTTCAACAATTTAGGACAAACCGCCTTTAAGAACATAATTGAACATTAGCAAAGATAGGATTACAATTTATCATTGGGGGTAATGTAGTGAATTCTTAGTCCTAAGTCTTTAAATCTCGGTTGAATCTTAACTTTTCTATATTTATTTGCTTAATTTTTTGCTTTGATTTTTGTCTTGATTTTAATTGAGCTTTCACTATTGTTTTAACCACTTAAATAATCAAAGTCGTCATAAGAGTTAGTAATCAATTGATCCTCGAGGGAATGATCTTTATATTACTACTTGAATGATCTATGCGTTTACAGAAAATTCACAATAATACGATCTCAAAAGATCAAATAAAGGCCTAAGAGTTGGGATATAGTTATGACTAGGTTGCCTGAGCCTAGTGAAGAACACCTCATACATGTACATGAAATAAGACCTCGACATTCGCTACCAGCAAATCCTTTCATTCTCGTCGCAGGGGAGAATTATGAAGTTTTCTTCTAGCATCTCGTACTACATCATATCCATGTATTCCCGGAGTGCTTTCACTTTATCTTTATTGTTGATACCGGACCAGATCCCCAGAGGTTTGTAATGAACCCAACTATAGAGCTTAGCGTCGGGGGCAAAGGAGGTTTCTTCACTTGCTCCTCGAGAGTCAGTTTCTTTATGCCCATTATCTCAGACATCAGATTTTAGATAGATCCTACAGAGGTAGAAGACTCATCAGAATCATTGCTAATGGGCCCAAGATGCCCTTCCATCTCCCTCTTGATCTCGGAGAACGAGCGATAATCAAGAAGATATCTTTGAGTTAAGCGTCGAAATGCTTGCTACCTTGAGTATGATACTCGGTAGTCATAAGGTTCCTCCGCACCCTAGATGGGGGGAAACCCGTTAGGGCCCTCCCTTGCCACACGCAACGCGGTGGAGTGGGGGTTGTTCCTGCACCTCCAGAGAAGAATTCTATTCTCCATCGCTCTCCATTTCCCTTACTACAACCATAAATAGTAGAATGGAAAAGGAAAAGGAAATTGGGATACCTATAAAAGAGAGAGGACTAGTTAGTGAAGATAAATAGGGAAAAGTAGTGAATTGCTACACATAGTGGCTTGAGAGAACTAAACTTCACTGGAGAAGAGGGAAAGTAGAAGAGTTTCTGGGAAACTTGGAGAGTAAGGGAAATAGAAAGTGAAAACTGCTTTCCCTCACCCCCTATTTATAGGGAACGACCAACACCAACTACCACCCATGATAGGAGCAATTTGGGAAACGTTTCAAAAATTGAAATTTTAGCTAGGCATGGAAACCAAGTGACTATTGCACATAAGCGAATCCCTAAGCGCCACGTGGTGAAAAAGGTTGCTATTACTTAGACGAGTTTGTTTACCTCAAGAAAAGACCACTTTTACATGTCTCCTTGCAACTAGTGTTGTTGCGTCTGGGGGCTATGCTGATGAGTTAGATAATTCAGATGTCTTGATATATACAGGGCAGGGAGGGAATGTGATGAACACTGATAAACAACCTGAAGATCAGAAGCTTAAGCGGGGCAATCTTGCTTTAAAGAACAGGAGTGAGGAAAAGAATCCTGTTAGGGTGATTCGTGGCTCTGAATCAATGGATGGAAAGTTTAAGACATATGTCTATGATGGACAGTATGTAGTCGAGACTTATTGGCAGGATATGTGGCCACATGATAAGCTGGTTTTTAGGTTTCAGCTGCAAAGAATCTCAGGTCAACCAGAGCTTGCTTGGAAGGAAGTGAAGAAATCTAAAAAATTCAAAACAAGAGAAGGTCTATGTGTTAATGATATTTCTAATGGGAAAGAGCTAATTCCAATATGTGCTGTGAACACCATAGATGATTTAAAACCCCCACCATTTAAATACCTAACTAGCATGATATATCCTAATTGGTGCAATCCCATTCCTCCAAAAGGGTGTGATTGTACTAATGGATGCTCTGACTCGAACAGACGTTCTTGTGCGGTCAAAAATGGGGGAGAGATCCCATTCAATCACAATGGGGCTATTGTAGAAGCAAAGACTCTAGTCTCTGAGTGTGGACCTTCTTGCAAGTGCATTTCATGCTATAATAGAGTCAGCCAACATGGCATAAAGTTTCAACTTGAAATTTTTAAAACCAAGGCAAGAGGATGGGGTGTGAGATCCCTAAATTCCATCCCTTCAGGAAGTTTTATTTGTGAATATATAGGAGAGCTTCTTGAAGAGAAGGAAGCTGAACAAAGAACTGGCAATGATAAGTATCTTTTCTATATTGGAAATAACTACAGCAATCATACTCTTTGGGATGGACTTTCGACTGTTATGCCTGATGCACAATCAACTTCTTGTGAAGTTGTGGAGGATAGTGGCTTCACCATTGATGCTGCCAAGTATGGTAATGTGGGGAGATTCATCAACCGTAGTTGCTCCCCTAATCTTTATGCTCAAAATGTCCTTTATGATCATGATGACAAGAGGATTCCTCACATAATGCTATTTGCTGCTGAGAGCATTCCTCCCTCGCAAGAGCTGACTTATGATTACAATTATATGATAAATCAAGTCCATGATTCTGATGGCAATATAAAAAAGAAGGATTGCTATTGTGGTTCTGTGGAATGCGCTGGTAGGATGTATTGAGGCATGACAACTATTGCTATTGTTGCTTATGGTGACTACTCTAACAGTAAATGCAGAAATAACGAGAAAAACGTTACCTATTTGAGTCCTTCAATTATGCCAACCATGTCCATAGATTTGCAACAGTTGGTATACACTCAGTTCTTGAATTTTAAATTTAGCCTTTTATCCTTTCAAAAGGAGAATGAATGCATACATTGTTTTGTGAGAGACTTTCACTTGCCACTGACTTTTGCAAACACTGTATAGGTTGGATCGTAGTTTCACAATGATGGTCATCCGAGCAATCCTTGTTCACTAACTGAACCACAACGGAGGAGTCACTCTCCACCCACAGCTTGGGGACCCTCCTCTCCCAACCTATGGTTATGATATGAATGATGCCCGCAGCTTTGTTATCATTTTTCTTTAGAGAAATTGACCCTTAGGTGCAGCTTGGGAAAAAGTTTTTCATTTCAGTTTGTGTTTAATTAATATTTGATTAGTCAAGTTTCAATTTAATTTTCCCAATAACCTACTTATAATTAATCACTAATCTATCATGCATTCCTGCCACACCTATGGGTCATTTTCGTGGTTAATCACGAAGTGAAATGTAAAACTTATTCTTAAGCTGTACCTATGAGTTATTTTTCCTTTTTTTCAACCTGCGTTTTCCGTTTTCCTTGGTTGCAAGCCCAAGCCATTGTGCACAAGTTCATTCCTCGGTTGCCAAATTGTTAAGCTTTTTGGGGTACAGAGGGGGACGTTGTTCCCCGTTTTACGCCTAGCTGAAGTGTTAGCCAAAAGATAGAGCAGCGATCTATCCCTGCTACACAACAAACTACTTCATTTCATCCTGTACCAGACTATAACCCATCTAAACAAAGCCTTAAGCAACACTAACATGAAGGCCATTTCATTTGATTTGGATCAAAACTAGTGTTAATTAAGCTAGAATTATGGTTTTTCTTTTCTTTTCCTTAACATTCCTGTAAGTGTCTATGTGAGAGTTGTTAGAAAAGAATTATGATTTTAAATTGCAGTTGTGGTTACGGTTAGTATCACTTAATATTTCATCTAATCCTACTTCATCCAACTCAACTTCATCTGGCTCATCATCAAAACAACCACACCTGCCTTCTGATGCTGTCATCACATAAATGCTTCTGTTAATTCAGTTAGTTAATTAATTATAGTTACATTCAGTTAGTTATTTAACTCATTTTGTGTATATAAGCATTCAATCACTTGTAATAATAACTTAAGATTCAGTTTTCATGAGTAATAAAGATTTCTCTCAGTAAGCTTTAGTTTCTTCCTCTCTTTGATTCTTTGGTCATCTCCTTATTTCTTGTTTAGTTACATTGCGTTTACCGTAATTACAAATAATTGTGAACAATACGGCCGATACAATCACAACTGTGATCGTAATATGATTATAGAGATCACTAAAACTATAATATTATAATTGCAATTGCAGTTGCGGACTGTAATTTAAACCATGAAAAAAGTTAATGAATTGTAAGTTTATTTGACTGAATTAAGACATTAAATATTAAGTGACCCTTTGAAGTACTGTATTTTGCCAATTGCCTTATGGGTCGATATCAAATTATCAATTTAATTTATTTTAACCACATCAAGGCACGTGTTATGGCATTGGATGCTAAATACCAATAAAGAAGAAAGGATACTAAATTTATTTTATTCATAATCTATGTAGTCTCATATGAAAAGTACATGAATCCCTGTTATTTTAGTACACAAGAGGACAAAAGAACACACATCCACGTTAGAGCACATAGTAAGTAACATACTTGGAACAACTCCAATTTTTTCATATTATTTTTTTATACTATTTTTTATATTGATTAATGAAGTACAAATTCATAATTAATTATATATATAAGTTAGTTAATAAGTATTATATTAACCAATTAATACACATAATTATCTATTAATCAACTAATATATGTGATTAATTATGAATTTGTACTTCATTAATCAATGTCAAAAATAGTATAAAAAAAAATGATAAGACGATTATTTTTATACTTTGGAGTGACACTATATAAAAAGACAGAAACAATTGAATACTAGTGCATATCTATTTCTAATATGTTCCTGGGATCTCAAAGTACTTTTTCATTTTAATTGAGCTGAATCTCGGTGTCATAAGCATCTCCGGCCTTCCAATTACTAGGGATAGCATTCTTGGACTCCACCCAATTCTGCCCTTCACTGCCACTCACTTGGAACCTCAAGTTTATTTCATCACTTGGTGGGCTAGCAGTGTCAAACACTGCCCCAAAGGCCCTACGCAGTGGGCTCCAATTATGGCTGTCTTTCTGCACCATTAACAACATTTCAAGAATCAAATTCAATACAATACACAGGGAGACAAGAATTGGATAGAACTAATAGAAGCACTCTCAAAGTAAAAGTAAACTAACTAATCTTTAAGCAACTAAGTCAATATACATGACAAAGTTGATATTTCAATCTAATAATTCAGAAATTGTTATATTGAGAATCAATTCATCTATATGCACGCAATTTTGGTACATTAAATTTACACCTGATAATTGATAAACAATATACAAATATCTCGTTAATAATGTATATTATGTAGTTAACAAAACTAATAATTGATTATCAATATTAATAATCAATTATTAGTCCTGTTAATTATATAATAATACATGTTATTAATTAGATATTTATACATTGTTTATCAAATATAAAATTAGTGTAACAAAATATGTACAAACATAATTTTTTCGATTGATAATTGTATGTATGGATGCAACCAATATATATAAATGTATACCTGCCACATCTCAACAGCAGTGACGTCGTTTGTTCCATCTACATTGAGAATCATGACAGCAAGGTAGTGAGGATTTCTGCTGCTTTCATGGACCTTAAACTTGATGTTGATGTTGAAGTTGAAGTCACGGTATGTACATGTGACCCTTTTGTATTCAATATCCACTACACCGAATTTGAGCAGCGCTGCAGATGCAGCTTTGTTGCGTCCCATCTTTGAGAAGGCACGTGGGCTCATGATGAAGTCTGCATTGTCTTCCTCACTATGGTCTGTTATCACAACGTATGCTCCATCGTCATCGCAATATTGCGGTATTTTGCACTTAACCTGAACCATCATCATTTATATTTGATAAATAAACAATTTTAATTAGTGGAAATACTTGGCAAAGTCTTTTTTTTTTTGTATATAAATATTTTGTTTGATTGTTTCAATGAGGATGAAGCTTTTTTTACTAGGTACTGTTAGAAATAGTGATTAACAAAAACAGTTCTTATATTTTTACACCTGAAATTTCATATCGTTAAATAATGAATAAATTATTAGTTAATTGTATATATTGATTAGTTAATAAATTAATAATATGTTTTTTCTTAGAAAAACATGTTATCAGTCCATACTTATTGTTAATTAATAATTTTAAAATTTTATTAAGAGTACTTGTTAAATATATATTAAAATAAAAAATTTAATGCATTAAAAATAGAAAAAATCTTTATTTTTTCATGTACAACTTCCTATATCGGTATATTTTACTAGTAAAACCCATAATTTTATTAACATTAATTGGTGTAGGTGGTGTGAAATTTTTAGTGTAAAAGAAAAAAATCTATTAAAAAGAAGGGAAAGAATATCTTTACCTGATAGCATGCACCACAGCCACTTCCACCGCTCCACAGCCCAGACACGCTTGCGACGATGCCATTGTTGATCTTCCTTCCACGTTCGCCAAAGCCACAAGCTCCTCCTAAAATATATATCAATTGACCAATCATATTATATATGTTATGTGATGCTGCAAAAGTAGTGTAATGTCACGGTGCATTAGTGAAGAAAATTCTTATAGCATCTTAAAGGAGGAAAGCTTGCATAACCAAAAGTAAATTCTTCAAATTTACTTTTTCTAGAAAGAAAACAAAATACAGTTTCAAAATATCAAGGTCATTAGTGAAACATGCAAATGTGCTTCCCCACCAACATGGGTATATATCTATCCACTATCCTAATTCCTAGCCTGCAAACAAATGTGCTTGGTACACAATTTATATGTACAAGCACATGCCATGGGTATAGCTAGCTAGAAGATGGGGAGGCTCACATACTTGAGTTTCCATAGCCATCACGGCTAC
Organism: Ormosia emarginata; assembly: GCA_029884605.1. Classification (NCBI taxonomy): domain Eukaryota; kingdom Viridiplantae; phylum Streptophyta; class Magnoliopsida; order Fabales; family Fabaceae; genus Ormosia; species Ormosia emarginata. Next base: position 20,148,769 of record JAQQTP010000064.1, on the reverse strand, counting down.
GATAAAAGGTTGCTCTGGATTCAGTAAAAGTGCCCTCGTCTGAATGGGAGTTACACACTGCGGGTAAGAGCAGTGTGACACAAACAAGGCCAAGTTGGAGCTTAAAACTAAGTTCCATGTCTAAATGACAAAATTTCTCAGGCGCAAAGAGGAGGGGATGACCAGTGCAATAAACTAAAGTATATGAAGCAAGAATAACTACTAATGAGATATGAAGTCATATTTATAGTACAGGCCTTAGGTCCAAATACTAGAGTTGGTGGCACACTTAAATATCTAGCAGTCACATTTAATTGTAATGCATTCACAGATTTATTAATTAGTATGACTATGAACTTAACATAGCTTTAGCAAGTGGCGGGTGTAGAGATGAATTTTTGCTCAACTTAATCCCATTTTACATTTTTAGGAGTTAAAATTTGTATTTATTTTGTAAGAAATATATTAAAATTTACACTTACTTAATTTTGTTCCGCATTTATAAATATTTTAAAATAATTTGTATAATAATCTATTATTATCTTAAATTAATTTATTATCTTATATAAATTAAAAAATATATTTAAAATAAATATAAAACTAATAAAAATAATTAATATAATTATCATTATTAATAATTAAAATAAACATAATATTTATTTAAATATAAAATACAAGACGACGGATTGATTCCAAATTCATATTTATCCGCTCCGAGGTGGTAATTGTTTAGGTCGTGGGGCTTGTTTAGGTCAATTGTAATCATCTCTTCATCTTTTTTTTTTTTTTTTTGAGGTTTGAAATTGTATAAAATAAAAAGTAGCAATGGTGATAATAATAATAATGTTAACGTTAGGTCCCTTTGTTTATGCCACGGAATTAGACAGATGTTGTAAGATTGATAGATAAGAATGGAAAATCGCAATGTAGTGTTAATAAGAGTTGGCCCACTCCGTCATGATTTTACAACGACTTGGATTGATTTTTAAACAAAATTTATATAAAAGGCAGATTACCTAGTTTGGGTTATGGTTGGGCTGGCTCCAGCTGAATTTACTCGTCAAATCTATCTTTTTAATTGTTTTGGTTTGTTTAAATTTTTTACAATATTTATTTTATTAGTTTTTTAAAACCATTTTATACCTTTTATATTTTTTTCATTTAGGCAGATTAATTTGTTTAACATCTATTACATCCTAAATTAAGTTGAAATCTTCTTAACTTACAGACTAAACAAACACTTACTCCATCTTATTTAAGAGTGAAGTAATACAAGCTAAATCGAGTCAAGACGAGTTAACTTGTTTTAACACATATAATCTCAACTCTCATGCATGTTATTAATGTCATAATAGAAATAAATATCTGTTGTTTTTTTAAAAAAAAAAACACTATCTGTTTACTATTTTATTTTATTTTATTTTTTCCTTTCAAAATAATGATAACAGTCATACTATAAAGATAATACATGAAAAATCACAACATTTCTTATACCATTATATATTGAAATTTACAGGATCGCTTCAATATTTTTTTTTTAAAAAATCAAAATTTAAAACTGCATAATTTTTTTTTATTATAATACAACTTTTAGTTGCTCAACATATATTATAATAATGAAGTAATTATAGTGGAGGAGGATTTGTTTTGTGGGATATTTTCTTATAAGGGCAAGTCGGCCATAGGAAAGGAGGCATCCAATCACCAATATATGTGAAATCCAGTGCAGTAGGTGCTTCTTATTCCAAGCCGTCCATTTGGTGGCTCTTTCCTTAGTACACGAAGCTGCCAAGAATGAGAGAGTTGAGCACGCTGTTATTGATGCAATCAGTACGAGGATAGTGCTTTGATCTTGAAAGCCAATAGCCATCGTAAATTTTTTCTATCATTTTTATATTAAAACTTTGCAAATGTTTGACTTTATATGTGGTACACACCCAAATTAGGCACTTGTATAAAAATTAAAACCAAAGAAAAATATAATACTTACATAATTTATTAATTATATATTAGTATAATATATTTATTTTGTATAGAATATAATAATTTCATTAAAGTTTATACTTATTTAAAAATCTGAAAATTGTTTTTTGTTTCCTTTGTTTGAAAAAAAGATTAAGTTTAGGGTCCATTTAGTATGCAGGATAGGATAAAAATTTGATTGTATAAGTCTGATAGTATAAAATTTGATAAAATTTTAGTATTATTCAGTATTTAGCGTAACATTATATAAGATAATGTGTTGTATCACTACAACATTCCTGCAATACTCATATACTAGAAAAACCCCCGAGATGGTCCTCGAACCCCCGTACCCACCTATCACCCAAAACTCCTTCTCCCTTCCATCCCTAACTACGAACCCAACGCAACCCGTACGAAACCTAGGCAATGCATCCACCGCTTCCCATTGGCCCCTCGCGATGTCATAGCACTCCACGGAACGAATTCGGGTTCTGGAAGCGGTGAACATGGTATGGCAGGAGCCGCTGTCGGCGACAATGATTTGATCGGAGCCGCCGAGGATGGGATTGCAATGCAAATGAAGCTGCCGCTGGGGGAGAGCATAGGGGTGAGGGATTCCCATGATAAGTCATGGAGGTTGAAGCAGAAGGTACAGGAAGTGGATGAGGGGTAGTCGATGGGGAAGGAATGGATGTCAAAGAGAGAGCATCGATGAAGTAGAGATGGGGCACGAGGGGGAGGGCGGCGGGGGCTGCGAGGGCCGTACACGCCGTGTTGCGGGGGTGGGGGGCACATGCCGTTGTGTGTGGGGTCGAAGAGGAAAGGATCAAAGTTTATGCTTCAAAACTTAATTAGGCCTTATCCCATCCTCCAAGGCCTAATTAAGTTATACACTATTTTAATGTATAAGAAGGATATGCTGGATAAACTTATACAATATTATAGTTGCACCAAACAACTGATAAAGTCATAATGTATTGTATAAGCTTATCTTATAGGGCCTTATAAGTTGTGGTTATAAGTCCACTATCGAATTTCTCCTTGATAAAGTATCGATCGATCTCAATGTATTTTGTCTTGTCATGTTGAACCAGATTATGTGCAATGCTAATGGCTTATTTGTTGTTGTAAAATAATTTTATAGGCGCTTCACGCTTTAGTCTCAAGTCATCTAATATGATCTTCATCCATAGCAACTCACAAACTCCTTGTGCCATAGTTCGAAACTCAGCTTTTGCACTTAACCGTGCTACTACATTTTGTTTCTTACTTCTCCATGTTACTAGATTTTTACCCAGAAACATACAATAACCTCATTTTGACCTCTTGTCAGTAACTGAACTTGCATAGTTAGCATCTGTGTATACTTCCAATGATAGGTTTCCCTTATTTCTAAATAATAATCCTCTGCTAGACGTGATTTTAAGATACTGTAGAATTCAATCCACAGTTTGCTTGTGTCTCTCCCGCATATGATGTATGAATTGACTAACAATACTGACAGTATACGCTAGAACTAGTTTGATACGTTCTAGGTATATGAGTTTTTTTATTAGTCTCTGGTATTGAGCTCTATCCACCATGTGGCTCTCTTCATCACTTCCTATTTTGTGATTTTGTTCAATGGGTACACTGGTAGCCTTACACCTAAGCTTTCTGGTTTCTTTGAGAAGATCTATGACATGTTTCCTTTGAGAAATGAAGATACCTTGCTTGGAGTAGGCAACTTCAATCCCAAGGAAGTACTTTATCTTTCCAAGATATTTCATTTCAAACTCAACAGCTAATTTTTCCTTTAGGAGTTACTTCTCAACCAGGTCATCTCTTGATATAATGATGTCATCAACATACACAAGCAGAACTGTGAGTTTACCTTCTTGTAAATGTTTAAAAAAGAGTATGATCACATTAACTTTGTCTGTATCTCAGGGGCACCATTATTTTTGTGAAACTTTCAAACAAAGCACGAGGAGACTGCTTTAATCCATATAAAGCCTTCTTTAACATGCACACCTTATTCCTTCCACTAACGGAATCATATTTAGTTGGAATTTGCATATAAACTTCCTCCTCTAAGTCGTTATGGAGAAAGACATTTTTAACATCAAACTAGTATAATTATCACCCAAAGTGGGTAACAAGGGAGAGTAAGATTCTTACAATATTCATCTTGACTACTGAAGCAAATGTCTCCTCATAGTCAATTCCATTAGTCTGAGTGTATCCTTTTACCATCAACATTGCTTTATACCAGTCTAGTGTACCATTAGACCGATATTTCAAAGTATATATCCATCTGCACCCCATTGGCCTTTTGTCACATGGTCTCTTAACAATCTTTCATGTTCTATTCTTTTCCAATGCACCTATCTCCTCATTCATGACTTGAATCCAATTCTTATCCTTTAATACTTCTTGTACTGATGTTGGGATTTTGATAGAATCTATGACTGAAATAAAAGTCCGGTGTTGCAGGGAAAGATGTTTAGAAGAGACAAATTAAGAAATACGATACTTGGGATTGGAACAATACATTTTCGTTTTCCTCAATGCAATGAGTAAGTCATCTGGATCAAGTTCATAATTATTCAAGACATGTTATCAGGTTCAGAAACAATATTATCTAGGTCAAGTTCACAATTATTCAAAGGAATATTATTAGTTTTAAAAAACAGGAAGTTCAGAGACAAGATAACTTATATCTTTAGTACTTACCATTGGTTCGGACGCCTGGAGTTGTTGTTGGGCTAGTTCGAGTTTCCTTCTCCTCTGATACACTAATTTTGGTATGTTGGACTTGGCCTTGACCTTAGCTAGTTCATGTGGGGTACCAGAAAAAGAGGTTAATTCTTGTGTAAAGTCAGACAGTAAAGGAAGTAAGGACTCAAGAGAAAAGGACTCAGCCTCAACTTCCTAAGTGTTCTCCCCCTGAAGCTGATGACGAGTAAAAAAGGACTCATTTTCATGAAAAGTGACATTCATGGAGACGAAAAAATGACGACTTGAAGGGTGATAACATTTGTACCTCTTCTTGTCAGGAGCATAACCCAGAAAAACACATTTGACGGCACGGGGATCAAGTTTGCTGCGATATTGGTGATGTACATGGACAAAAGCCATACAACCAAAGACAAGGGATTGTAGACTCTGCATAATAAGAACTGATGGGAAGTGAGAGGTCATGAGTTGAACTAGACTTACATTACTCAGGACACGAGATGGTAACCGATTGATTAAATATGCAGCAATTAAAACAACTTCCATCTAGTATGAGCTAATAATAGACATTTGGAATAGTAAAGCTCTAGTGATTTGAAGTAAATGACAATTTTTTCTTTCTGCAACACTATTTTGCTGAGGAGTATCAACACATATGAGTTCATGCATAATACCATGCTCTTTAATAAATTTAGAAAAATTTTGGTTGACATACTCTTACCATTATCAAAACGCAAACGTTTAATCGACTTTCCAAATTGGGTATGAATCAGGCGGTAAAACTGAACAAACAATTAAAACATATCTGATTTTTCTATCATTAGAAAAAGTTAAGTTACTCTAGTACAATCATCAACGAAAGAAATAAACAATTTAGTGACAGAAATGTTAGAAATAGATGCAGGACCCCAAACATCAGAGTAGATAAGTGCAAAAGGCTCAACACTTTTATTAGAAATAGGTGAAAAAGTTACACAATGGTATTTGTCAAACTCACAAACATCACAATGAAAAAATCCAATAGATTCTTTTAATAATAAAGACGGAAACATAGACTTAAGTAAAGAAAATGGAGGATGTCTTAGACGCTTTGGCTATAGCTAAATTTGAGAAGCTAGAGACTCAGAACTGGACTGATGACAGGAAAGTAACAACTGTTGATCAGGACCACCATTAGCTGGCAATGACATATTAAGGAGATAGTACAACCCTCCATGTTCCTTAGCAACTCCAATCGTCCTCCCCGTGACAAGATCTTGAAAGACACAATGAAAATGAAAAAATGTTACAACACAATTATTGTCTTTAGTAAGCTTATGAATGGAAATAAGATTATTAGAAAGTTTGAGAACATGGAGCACATAGTTTAAGTGTAGGGAGGGTTAGAGTTTAATAGTATCAGAACCCACAACTGAGGTATGAGAGCTATTAGCTATGGTATATGATGCTTACTAGAAGAGGATTGATAAGATAACATAGGTGGAGAATAAAAGGTCATATAGTCAGTTGCACCAGAGTCCATAATCTATAAATTCTTAATACCAGAAGCATTAAAGACAAATCGCAATTAGATGTCTATTTTTTTCATATTTTTTAAAATATTAGAGACGAATTTAGAAATGAAACTTTTGTCTCTAGCATGTTTGGTTCACATTAATCTGCCATCATGTACTCGATTACTTAATTCAAAGCACATTTCTTCAACAAGCATGCATATTAAATATTGAGAAAATGATCCTTCATATATAGATTAACCTACAAGCAAGCTAATTTAACTAACAATTTACCTATACTTAAACCAATAACCTACTTACTTTCTCATGCATCACTACTTTATTAGTTAACTGTAAATTATTGATTAAATTAGTTTGATACTTGACTAATCAATATACAAACTGAAATGAAAAACATTTTCTAACTATCCTAACATTCATGACCGAGCGGCTCCATCATCAATGTAGAACTCTAGCAAATCATCCTTCTTTAGGCCCTTGTTATTGTAAAACTGATACTATCTGTCACCCATGTTACAATCATAATCATTTTTTCAATTCCACAACAAGTGGACTTTGATAGGCTCAGCTTCTCTGTCTTCCAAATCAACCAAATAAACTTCCTCCATTTTTTTGTGGAAGTCTTGCACGAATAAATCTAGCCGGTATGTGCTTCAACAAAACAAAAAAAAATGTATTAGTTTGCTTGCTTTTTGACATTTGTAGATAATGCAAAATTTGCATAACTGACAACAACAACAACCAAGCCTTTTCCCACTAGGTGGGGTCGGCTACATGGATCAAACGATGTCATTGTGTCCTATCATGAACCAAGTCTTCAGAAATGTTATTCAAATTTAAATCTTTTTTAACCGTTTCACCTATAGTCTTTCTTGGTCTTCCTCTACCTCTAGCTATTGGGCTATTCTCCACTTGATCTACTCTTCTTACAGGGGCTTCTAATGGTCTTCTCCTTACATGTCCAAACCACCTAAGGCGAGATTCTCCCATCTTTTCCACAATAGGTGCTACTCCTACTTTCTCTCTAATGCATTCATTCCTAATCTTATCTTGTCTAGTATGACCACACATCCAACGCAACATCCTCATCTCCGCGACACTGATCTTGTACTCTTGTTAGTTTTTTTCCGCCCAACATTTAGTACCATACAACATAAATTAAAATTTGCATAACTGAAAGACAAAATAAATTAAAATTTACTTCATAACTCACCAGAGCTTGCTTCCCAGAGGCTTAATCCTTTGTCAGTTGAACTTTCATGAAAGATAGTCGTCATTTCCAACGACAACAGGGTAGTCAATCTCCTTATTCAACATGTTCTTTAGCCTCATATTGAATTTACACCCCCCAATACACCATTGTCATATGGTGTGTGGTTGTCAATGCATATAACGTCTTGAACAGCCTAAAACCAGACCACAGATACACTTCATTTTGCCATCCAAATAGACCTATCCTTACGGTATGCCCTTTGGAGTCTGTCAATTCACATACACCGCCTATTTCCAAATGATATTTTTCATAAAAATTTTCAGGCAGCTTTGCATCCTCCTAAAACAATTTCAAATACTTCGTTAGTAATTAACCAACAAGCTACAAGCACAGATGCATTATTCATTTATAGATATGTAACCTTAACCTACCTTCATTGGATCTACTACAATTTCAAACCTAGCCAGCGGTCCATCACGATGGGAGCTTCTAGAAAAGGCCATTATACTACTACAATAACGGCAAATTCATGTCATATGACAAAACAAACATATAATATACATAACTATAACGTTTATGTGAGCAGTGGTCATGTTGATTGTCTAACACTGATCACATCCATTTACAAATCGATAGCCAACATATATAAGTTTACGATTACTGGTGATAACAGAAGCACAGGACCACAAGAGTAACGCAATTGATTATGAAATCTGATCTTCTACCTTTCCAGTGCCGCAAAACTTGAATAAGGCCCCGCTGCGTTTTTATGTAATTCAAAATCTGTTGCATAATTAAAACAGAATGCAGCCAGCTCCCTGTATCCTTATTGTTTTCAAAAGAGCCATCGAAAATCTGAAAATGTCTTCGAATTGTTTTATTAGTCATACTATGTTATCAATTGTCAATTGATATGAATATATATTGCGCCGAGTGTTTCAGAAGATCATACTGTTTATTGGGTTGTTGTTAGAGGCAATCGACCATAATGCTTACTTCTTGGTTCACTTTCTGTCTCTATGTGACTTTTTTGTGACCCAAAAGCACAGTTCATCAGTATTCCCTTCGTGTCACAAAAAAGGTCTTTTACATACTTTCAAATGTGGGGTAGAATGTTTTACTAATTTTATATTAATTTCTCTTTTATAATCTGGTGATGACTCGCATGCCTTCTTGGACCTGGGAAAAAAAATTTGCTACTTGAATCTGAAGTTCAAATCAACATAAGCTTTTTGCACAACCTACATGCAACTTGGCAAGATATGCGGAGATTAAGATTTAAGATGACATGGGGCATGTTAGATTAGATCCGAAAAATTTTGCGAACTGAATCTAAAGTCCGAATGCATGTTTAGATTAGATCCCAAAACTTCTATTTTCTTAAGCCTATATGGGGCAAGCCCTGTATCTCTTCCATTTTTTTTCCTGTTCACCAAGCCCTGTTTCTCTTTATTTTAGTTTAATTCTCGACTATTTGATCCCCCACTGTGTATCTTTCCTTTATTTCCCAGCTATTTTTTAAATTCATCATTACATAAATGCCATGTCCTTCTGGTAACATATTCCTTGTACGGAGGAGCCATCGACTCCACATAAGCCAATCTCGTGTATTATACATTTATACCTAAACATGTTGTTTATAATCTTGTTTCATTTATGACTGAATGGCTGATGTCATTGTGAAACATTAGTTTGATAAACTGGGTTGTTATAATCCGTTCTATTTTTATGGTTGTAAAATAGGAGAAATTTTTGTTTAAATTTAAAATATTTAAATTAAGTGTATTAAATTAATTAATATTTTTTTTAATTTTTAATTATATAACACAAAAATTTATAAAAATATTAAATATAAATTAACTTAATATATCTGATTGAGTATTCTAAGTTTATGTAACATTCTCTCCTACAGATAGTTTATCAGAATTTCAACACAATGTGATTCTTTTGTGCGCCTAAAAAATTGTTCTGTTACTTATTTCACATTGTAGGCCATACAATCTCGTGACCTTCCTGTATATATTAATTATTAATTTTATAGACTTTGGCTTCTAAGACGTGTAACATTCTCATGACTCATATTAACGCCTGGAATAACTTGGACCTGCGACCTGTGAATGGACAGGAAGTTGGCGTCAATCTTGGCGTCATTAATCTATGTAACCAGTGCTTCTTCATCCAGATCTTCTTCATACTTAAATGATAAAAATGTGGAAAACCCTGAAATCGCTATTATAGAAATTAAAAACTTTTCCAATAGTCCTTATTGATATTTTAATCTTGAACCAAATATTTGATTACTCTTTGAGAAATGGTTGGGAAGATTATATTCTGTTGCCATATAAAATGCGAAATTAACAAATCCCTGAAGCCGTACCTAGTCTGAGTAAATAATTGGAATTTATTAATTAGTCTTATTCCTATGATTCCCACGAGATAAGCAGAAAATCAAAAAATAGAATGTTGTCATCAGATGGTTCATTTTGTTTGCGCTCTTCTCAAAGATTCATACACATTTTTCATCTCCTAGTTGAGATATTGATATGAAGTGGCAATGAGCTTCGCGAGTATAGTGCCAACAAGTATAGGCTGGTGCTGAGATAAGTCCAACAAGTATAGAATGGTGCTGACCCCCTCCCGACCAGAAAGTAGGGTAAAAAAAATATAGGCTAAAATCCTATTTATGTCTCATCCAAACATTGACAAGTTGGTGAATGACTCATCTGGACATAGATGCTTGCCTATTATGGATGCATATTCGACATATAACCAGATCTCAATGCATCCGAAAGGTGACAAAAAAATAGCCTCCATAATGAGAGAGCAAGCTACTACTACAAGGTGATATCGTTTGGGTTAAAGAATGCGGGAGCTACCTTTCCAAATAATGATGAATAAGGTCTTTGAAGATCAAATCAGGAAGGTGCTGGAAGTGTACATAGATGACATGACAGTAAAGACCTCGGCCATAGAAGACTATGTTTTCGAGCTCGTGGAAGTATTCACATAGCTATGGAAACATAAAATGAGGTTGAACCTAGAGAAATGTATGTTCGGGGTCCAAACTGAAAAGTTTCTAGGGTTTATGCTAACCTACAGAGGAATTAAAGCCAACCTAGATAAATGTCAAGTTATCATAGACATGCAGAACTCCAGCTCCACAAAAAAGATCCAACAGGTCATAGGTCGCATAACGGCACTCACGAAATTCATCTCCAAGTTAGCACAAAAGGCTTTACCTTTCTTCAAGCTCCTAAAGAAAGGAAAGGACTTTGTGTGGACCTTGGAGTGAGAAGAGGCTTTCCATTGTTTGAAGCCTGCATTTTCCACAACTTCCATTTTGACCAGGCCAAAAGAAGAAGAGACACTATACCTCTACCTTTCAGTTTTGGAAAAAGTTGTTAGCTCAGTCCTCGTAAGAGAAACAAAGACGAATAAAAAAACCTATATATTTTGTTAGCAAAGTGCTGCAAAAACCCGAGCTCCAATACCAAAGGATAGAGAAGCTAGCCTTTGCCCTACTTGTTTCTTTCAGAAGGTTAAGGCAGTATTTCTAGTGTCACCTCATAGTGGTGAGGATAGACTAGCCTATCAGACAAGTGCTGCATAGACTTGAGCTCGCTAGAAGGATGATAGCTTGGTATTTGGAGCTATCCGAGTTCGAAATAGGATATGAGCCCCACCTAGTAATAAAGTTATAAGTTCTATTTGATTTCATAATAGAATTCACTCATTGCCCAATCTTTGATCATGTTAAGGAATGAACAATCTATGTTGATGGAGCTTTTAATTCAAAGCATAACAGAGCAAGAATTATATTGGGAAATACCAACGAAGTGGTAGTTAGGCAGTCTCTAAAGTTTGAGTTCTCTACCTCAAACAATCAGGCTGAATATGAGGCCATGATAGTTGGACTCCTTATGGCAAAAGATCTTGGAGCATCCAAGGTCAGCCTCTGTAGTGATTCACAATTAGTAACTTCCAAAGTCTTTGGGGAATACCAAGCTAATGACCCGCAATTGTAGAAGTACTTGACCAAGGTAAAGTAGCTCATGGAGGGGTTCACTGAAGTAAAGATATATTATATTCCTTGAGAGCAGAATTCCAGGACAAACGTCTTGTCCAAACTGGCCAGTATCAAAAGCCCCAAGAATAATAAGTCTGTCATTCAAGGGACCATATCCCTATCGAGCATAGCGAATTCTGAGACTGTGATGTCAGTTGATGAAGAAAATAACTAGATGAGGTCGATCATTAGCTACCTCCAAGATGGAATGCTCCCTCGAGATTCGAATGAAGCGAAGAAAGTTGTATGGACATTGGCTTGACGTGTGCTAGTGGATGACAAACTCTATTGCCAAGGTTTTTCAATCCATTTGCTAAAGTGCCTCACCCCAGAAGAAGTCCAATACGTCCTAGTAGAAATACACAAGGGGTATTGTGGCCTACACTTGGGGAGAAGAGCCTTAGCGAGGAAAACCTTGAGAGCGAGATACTTTTGGCCCATTATTTTAACAAATACGATGACCTACATGTGAAATTGTGGCCAGTGCTAGAGATTCTCCAACATCCAAACTGCTCCACCTGAAGACTCTCCACCTACCGGTCCCCTAGCCCCTATTCAAATAGGGTTTGGACCTCTTAACACTTTACTCCCAAGCACTTGGCCAACTGAAGTACCTAATCATAACGATAGATTACTTCACAAAGTGGATTAAAGCGGAGTCCCTGGCCACCATCATGGTAACAAAGGTCAAGAAATTTTTGAAGAAGAACATCATTTGCTAATTTGGGATTCTAGAGTCCATAGTCACAGATAACAGAACCTAATTCGTAAACAAAAAATTAAGAGAAGCGTGCTCTGATATCTACATCAAACAACACTTCACCTTGGTAAAATACCTTTAGGCCAATGACCATGCTGAAGCCATCAACAAGGCAATCCTATGAATTTTGAAGAGAAGATTCGAAGACACTAAAGGCGAATGGGTAGAACAATTGGGACTTGTGCTATGGGCTTATTAGATAACTCTTCACTCTGCTACAAGGGAAACTCCTTTCAAGCTTATGTATGGTTGTGAGGTGATGATCCTAGTAGAGATTAGGGAACTGAATTGGAGGCGAGAATATTTCTCGTGAAAGCAGAATGACAGATTACTTCGCAAGTAGCTCAACATCACCCGAGAGCAACACGATATGACCCATATAAGAGAAGTCACTTTCAAACTTTAAACCGCTCAAAGATACAATAAGTGAATTTCCCCTAAAAGATTCAAAGTGGGAGACCTCGTCTTAATAAAAACGATAATCAGAGGGTGAAATACGAAGGAAAGGAAGTTGGCCCCCAACTGGGAAGGCCCTTACTGGATCTCGGAAGTGTTGGAGAAGGAAGCATACAAGATCATTTACCCTACAGGGAGAGAGTTGCCAAGTTCTTGACATGATTCTAACATGAAGAAATATTATAACTGAACGTGGTTTGAATTTCTTAATTTTCTAAAAGAAAATGTGTAAAGTAAAGAACAAATCAATGAGGATAAGGCATATTCAGTATAATCACTCGCTCAGTTCTTCTATATCTTTTGCAAGCTAAAAATGCACGAAGATGCTAAAGGAACATTGGATCCTTAAAGTGCTAAGTCTAAAAGCTAAGTTAGAGGATCTCGAATCCCAACTTAAGCTAGTTGCTAAAGGGATCTCGGATCCCTAAAGCATTTACAATAAAAATCTAGGTTAGAGGATCTCGGATCCCAACTTAAGCTAGTTGCTAAAAGGATCTCAAATCCCTAAAGCATTTACAATAAAGTCTAAGTTATGGGATCTTGAATCCCAACAACAAAAATGAATTAAGGCAAGGGGCAAGGCCACAAGAAGGCTTTGGACCTCTTAGACATAATAACAGTAAAGGAGAATTATATAAACAAAACAAGAGGACAAATTGTTTATACAAAAATGTAGGTCATCAACAAAAGAAAAGTGAATTACAACTATCAAACCCTTGAAGGGCTAATTGTTTATACAAAAATGTAAAGACCCTTAAAGGGCCATCAACAAAATAACAAAAGAAGAAAACATAGGAAGCTTAAGATCTGGGGGCATAATCCACGTTGGAGGCATTAGCCACATTGTTTTCTGTCATGGTAGTGGCAGTTGCAGTTCAATTATTGACATTTTCAGCATTATTCTCCGCTATTGTGTGGCCAACAATATCCCTATTGATGACCTCTCGAGATAGTGGGTCCTAAAGAAGTTAGTGATCGAAAAGTAGAGGACGAAGACTTGGGCCAAAGTGTTCTCGAAGGATTCCTTGGTGGAGTTATGCTAATCCTTTACAAATTTCTTCTTCTCTTATGCCTAGGCCAGCTTTGTGGTCTCGAACTCTGCAGTTTTCTCCTCAGCAGTCTCTGCCCTAGCCTTCTAGTCATCCTTCTTCTTGGCCTTGGCCTCAAAGCTTTTTATCTTGGTTTAGAACATTTTGGCCTTGGTCTTCTAGCCCTCTATCCTCATGTCTTCATCCAGGACCTTCTAATTCGCCACCTTTAGATCCTCCCGGACCTCGAAAAGACTCTTTTATAGATCTGTCTTCTTACTCTCCAACTTTGAGACCTCGTCTTGAGAAGTTTGGAGGTTGGCCTCTAGCACGGTGATCCTCTTTATATCCATGAAGGATGTCTCTAAGTATTGTACTGAAGAATGCTGACTGATTACAAGTTCAACTTATCTGCCTTTAAAATGAGTTCAAAGGGTAAATACTGCTTCAAGGCCACAATATCCTCCTCAGTCTTGAAGAAAGTGTTTGTGTGGGCATGAACATCAAAGAAGTTACTCCAAATGTTGGACCTCATAGCGTCCTCCCCCGTGGTCAGATCGAGAACCCAAGTCTCCCTTGTAGAGGTCTCCACGACGATATGTAGAGAATTAGCATTATTGGTCTTCTTCAATCAGTTCTAACCCTCTTGCTTGGGAGCCTTGCACTTGCGTGTGGGAACGGGGGCCAGAGATCTAGATGAACCACAACCAGTGCCTTTGGTCCCTTGCTGGTTGTTGGCAGTTTCCCAGATCCCAGAGTTTGTCTTGGTGGCCTCCAAATCGACATCAATTTCTTTAAGCATATTCCTCAGCTTTGATATACTGTTGGGAGGTGTCATGCTATCTGCAAATGATTGAAATAGAGAAAATTGACATTAGAGATATATACAAGAACAATAAAAAAATATATAACAAAAGCAAAATGCTAAGTGTTGGGAAGACGATGCATACTCATAAAGGCTTTAAGCTCCTTCAGGTCCCAGTTGATCAGTTGGGAACACTTGAAGTTCTCATTATCCTCTGTGATATCCATGAGGAAGCGAAAGGTCCCTTGGTCAATCTCCGATATCCGACCCCATTTGATGTTGAGCTGATTTTGGCATTTGAAATGTTGGTTCTAGTAAAGGTTAATCCTGGGTTCCCAACTTCTATTGAGGTCGAAAAGAAGGCACTTGAAATTCTTTACCTAGAAGAAAGTGTCTTTATAGTCCTTATTGGACTCACCAAAAAGCACGAAGCACTTGCGCCCTTGATAGCTTTGAATAGTACACCACGATAGTTTCTTGCTATCTATGCTCGTAAGGAGGTCATACATGTGGAAGAAAACGTCCATAGAGGTAAGAACCTCAAACTAGTTATATACGTGATGTGTGGATAAAATACACACATCTTGTGCTTGATTTGAGGTGAATTTATGTGTGCTTTGATTGATTTATGTTAGAATTTATGTCACTTTTAATTTAATTATCCTCGATATCTCGTGATTAGTTCTTCTCTATGTTTTTAGGTCCAAAAGAGGTATTTTGACATGGCTCTATGAAGCTTTGGATGGATTCGTTGCAATGGAGTTAGGCTCGGAATTTATATGATCAAGATTCGCTGAGTTTTTGACCTTTGCGGGATAAAATGAGCATAACTTGAGATACAGAGGTCGAAACAAGGTGATTATGGGCATTGGAAAGTTAAGAAAAAGAGCTACAACTTTCATGGAGACCACAAGAGTTGATTCTCATTCTAGGAGAAACCTTGGCCCGTGAAAAATTCTACGGGGTCGTGGGAAAACTCGTGGAAAGTTATGAAAAAAAGTGAAATTTCCTATTTAATGTTATCTTTTGGGATTTTATCTGATTATTCTCATTGCTTATGGCCCAATTAAGAGATATAACTGATCACACACCTCTTTTAGGGTTGATCCTATATAAAGAACCAAAAGATGAAATGCTTACAATTGTCTTTTTCTCAACTAAGGATTGAAGGATAGGGTTTTGGAAGACAAGTGCAAGAGCAATTGAAGTTCAATCATTGAAGACATCTTCTCTTTCTTCAACTTCTCCATCTTCTCTTTTTATCTTTTTATTTCCTCTTTTCTTAAGATAGAATCATGGTTGCCTCTTTAACTTTTGTTCTTGTTTGTGCTACATTAGCCATGAGTGGCTAAATTCCTTTTTCTAGGATTAGGATGCAACTCTCTACTTTTCTATATTGAATTGTTAATTTGATTCTTTGTTAATAAAAAATTATTATTCTTGATTCATTCTTAGTATGATTAATGTTTGTGGTATGTTACCGTCCATATTTACATGACCTTAGATTTTAGGTGAATGATCGAAAGATGAAACCTAATTGCTAGATAATCTAAGAATTGAACTTAGAAATTGAGACCTATACATAGACTTAAATCCTTCGCGGAGCAAACAATTGTTATATAATCTAATGAGTTGAAACTTGGATTAATTGCCATAAGAATGAGATTGATGGAGTTTTAGCATGTTTTTAGTGCCAAAAAATTAGGCTTTCAACAATTTAGGACAAACCACCTTTAAGAACATAATTGAACATTAGCAAAGATAGGATTACAATTTATCATTGGGGGTAATGTAGTGAATTCTTAGTCCTAAGTCTTTAAATCTCGATTGAATCTTAACTTTTCTATATTTATTTGCTTAATTTTTTGCTTTGATTTTTGTCTTGATTTTAATTGAGCTTTCACTATTGTTTTAACCACTTAAATAATCAAAGTCGTCATAAGAGTTAGTAATCAATTGATCCTCGAGGGAATGATCTTTATATTACTACTTGAATGATCTATGCGTTTACAGAAAATTCACAATAATACGATCTCAAAAGATCAAATGAAGGCCTAAGAGTTGGGATATAGTTATGACTAGGTTGCTTGAGCCTAGTGAAGAACACCTCATACATGTACATGAAATAAGACCTCGACATTCGCTACCAGCAAATCCTTTCATTCTCGTCGCAGGGGAGAATTATGAAGTTTTCTTCTAGCATCTCGTACTACATCATATCCATGTATTCCCGGAGTGCTTTCACTTTATCTTTATTGTTGATACCGGACCAGATCCCTAGAGGTTTGTAATGAACCCAACTATAGAGCTTAGCGTCGGGGGCAAAGGAGGTTTCTTCACTTGCTCCTCGAGAGTCAGTTTCTTTATGCCCATTATCTCAGACATCAGATTTTAGATAGAACCTACAGAGGTAGAAGACTCATCAGAATCACTGCTAATGGGCCTAAGATGCCCTTCCATCTCCCTCTTGATCTCGGAGAACGAGAGATAATCAAGAAGGATATCTTTGAGTTAAGCGTCGAAATGCTTGCTACCTTGAGTATGATACTCGGTAGTCATAAGGTTCCTCCGCACCCTAGATGGGGGGAAACCCGTTAGGGCCCTCCCTTGCCACACGCAACGCGGTGGAGTGGGGGTTGTTCCTGCACCTCCAGAGAAGAATTCTATTGTTGGGAATCTGATGACCATCAAAGCATCAACTTGGGGGCAGTGTTCCATACTGAAATTTGGGTTTAAATGGACCAAGCTCAAGAATAATGAGACAATGACCATACACAATGGACAAAAAGAATATCCCTTGTAAAAAGACATAGGGAAAGTCAACTTCATGCAAGGAAGGTGCCAAGAAGCTTCCTCCTGCCATTGGAATGACCAATCTACCACCCATCTCAACTTTGTACCCACGACACTCATTCTCTACAAATAGGGAACTACAACTTCATGGTAAGGATATTTTCTCTCATCCCCTACACTTGGAGCCCTAGCTTAGTTGAGCGTTAGAATGTCTTTACAAGTAGCCAACCCTCCTGCACCAATCACTACAAAAAAAGGGTAAATTACAGCAGCTTTTTTTTTTGCATATTACGGCGATTTTGACTGCTGTTTTTCGCGTCAGCGGTAGTTTCCAAAATTGACGTAATTGACTTCGTCATTCGGTATAATACGACCGTTTCTCATTAACTGTCATGACAACTGCCACAATTTACCATGTATAAAACGACGATTTCGTGGTGCATAAAACGATGGTTATAACTACCGCAATTTGCATAACACCAACAAAAAAAATGTAAATTACAGTGGTTAGAACTGTCGTAATTTACATAACACCAACCAAAAAAATGTAAATTATGACGGTTAGAACTGCCATAATTTACATAATATTAACAAAAAAAATGTAAATTATGATGGTTACAACTGCTGTAATTTACATAACACCAACAAAAAAAATATAAATTACGGCAGTTAGAACTATCGTAATTTACATAAAACCAACAAAAAAAATATAAAACGGCCGTTTAGAACTACCGTAATTCACCTAAAACCAACCAAAAAAAAATGGCAGACAACCCAGCTCAATAGCATAATCCATAATCCATAATTCATGTTATAAATTTTTAGCGTGAAGAAATAAAGAATGTAGCAAAGCTACCCAAAATATGACCAAGCTTTAATGGTTGCTCATCAACTATCAAGACTAATATTTGAGTAACTTGGAGACCAGTAACAAGATCATGGCATGAAACTATACTACAAAAACTTGAGGAACAAAGCTTAATCTCCTCCTCGTTCTTGGCACATTGATAATACGATCAGCCATTCCCTTCAACTCAATAGTCCAATCATTGTACAAATCCCTAAAAGAGAAGCAAAATAGGCAAGATAATTTTAACAAAAAGGAAAAATCACCCAGCAAAAGAATGTACAATAGCATCTCCTTTTTGGTAGTGTTAAATATATATATGCTGAAGTAAGGCCTCTATAAATACCGTAGCAATTACAACCACAAAATTCATTACCACTTGAGTCTTGACTATACCAGTTCAAGACGTTCATCAACAACAAAAAAAACACAGTGGAAAAGAATAATATAATAGTCAATAATAATTCCTTCTTTGCCTTGTTCTACTTAGGAAAGCGTAAGAGTCTTGGCTCATTACTGGTCCTTCAGAATGGCAACCACAATGAATGCACCATGAATGTGAGGATTTGAGTACATGGGCCTAATCACAAGTTTCACCTGGCTCTTAACCCTGCTTGCAACGTCAATTGACTTGCAGAACTAAGTGGGTTTTTATTTGAAAAAAGCAAGCAAAATATCAGAACAAAGAAGACAGTTTTGGTCCTCAAGAAGTTATAGTATAAGGAAAAAATATTTTAAGAACATGAATTATGAATTAGAATTTTAGAACATGAATTATGATATAAGGAAAAATTATTCATGATTTAATGAATTCAGATTTGATCTTATTTAGCTTTATATTTCCATCAAAGACTGGGTCATGTTTTGTTTAACTCATGATGGCAACTAATTACATGTCAATGATATAGGAGTAGCTATTAACATACATATATTCTTCTATCTATATGATTTATCCAATAAAAGAAAAATACAAAAGCTAGCATAACAGTAACTCTTCATTGATTATTTTCTCTAAACTCAATATTTTTCTCATGAAAAATATTGAAATAACTAGTAGGTAAAAAAATAAGGACACATGAGACTAAGATTAAGATACCAGCCCAAACATACATCTACTGTATAGTTACCTTACATAAAGGGGCCTATTTACAATAACACACAATAAACAATAAGGTAATACAAGAAAAAAAAAAGGTAATCAACTCAAAGAACAGTTAAACCTCATTGATCAAAAGTTCACTTTCACATTTGCTGCTTCCAGTGCCTAGAGCTCTCTTTTCAACCTTTCGGAAAATGCCTCTACCCCACCAATACCCATGACATAACTGCACATTCAAAAACTACAACAATTTAACTCTGCACATTGGTATTGTAAAAGAAAATATGATTTAACAAAAGTATTTTTTATAGAAAAATGAGTGAATTATTGAATTATGTATGTATCCAACCAACATAAGTATATAATTTCATTCAATTTTTTTAACTAACATGTAATAAGCATCATGTTCATTACTTGCTTTTTTTTTTTGGGTGACCATGATGTGTCCCCACACCCTTTGGATATAAGACTAATCTCTACTTAAGTGTTGGCTTAGTTCTGGCCACAAGGTGCTTCTAGTGGGTTTTGAACCCCTGCAACGCAAGTAAAGTCCACCAACATGGAGCTCAGTTTGCCAACTAAGCCACATCTTATGGTTAGCTACTAATTTATGAACTCCCTGGATCAGTATCAATCAAAAAATATGGCTAGAAAAACTCCATTCTCCTGATATATATCCATAAGCCATTGAACACTGCATGCTTGGATTACACAATTTTCTCAATGATATAACCTGACATCAATATTGTGCATTGTCCACTGCGGAGGAGCCAGACTCTGGCTTCTAAGGTTATCAAATCCTATAAGGTATACATTCATCAGCTAAAGAAATATATGATACATAAAGACATCAAGAAACAAACTTTAAAACAGGAAATGGTCATATCTTGATTTGTTTCTGTTCCAGAATCTGAGATCATTATCTTTAGAACATAAAGATCTTTATGACAGAAGAAAGAATCGAACAATACCAGTGTAAACGTACATCCATTGGGATCATTTGTTACAACTTCTACTTTTGAGAGGTGCTTTAGCTTGTATATATTAGCAGGCTGCAAGCACAAGAAATTTAGACAACAAAAAAAATATGATATAATAGAACCTCCAACCAATACAAATTCAAGGGGGGAAAGGACTATTCTAACATATATTGAGAAGTATCAACTGAGCCAGTTTCAGTTTATCTGTTTCTTCATTCTAATTAACTGGTTTCAAAACCCACAGAAGTAATAGAATGCATAAATGCTACATGTTAAATCCTTAAGAAACAAAGTAAACCCTATTGCCTCACAAAATAATGCCAAAGCCAACAAGAGACTATCTTAACCAGATGAATATTATACTTGTCCAGAAGTATCTTATTAATATACCAACGAGACAACCACCACAACATGCACTTGTTCATATAATGAAGCCCACAAGACATATGGAATGCATAAATACTAGATACCTTTCAAATCTTTTGAATGACACACTAATGCACTTTGGCCTTGGGATTCAGATAAAAATATTGCAATGACTTGTCTAAATTTCACTCCTAGATATAATACTTCTTGGTAGCATACATCAAAATATTCATATCATTGTTAGGCAAGGTTCTAGAAGTGCAAACAAACCTATCATGAACACTGATTCCAGTGTTGTTCGTATTGGAGCAGAAACATGAAAAAGGTTCGCGCTAAACCAAATAGTAAATTGGAAAGTGAATAGAATGGGAACCCTATTAGAAGCCTATTGGATTACCAATATAATTTTATCATAAATTTTGAAAAACTCAGCACATGAACATTAATAATCAACACTCATACACAATTTAATCCAAGTATCCAACCATCTAATCTCCAAAATATGCATTTGTAGAAGAAAAATCCCAAAATAAAAATCCCAAAAACAGAAACCCTACCCCACTTATGTTTGTGATTAGGACATTGTTGCGGTGAACGCTGAAGATGATGGCGTGAGGGAGACTGAGATGTTGATTTTGTGATGTTGAGCCACTGATTGAGACGAAGGAGCAGTGCGTAGTGCGTGGCTGCGCCACTGATTGAGATAACCTGCAACAGCGAGAACAGAGGGGATTCAGTGGCTATGGCTTTAGGAAATGGTTGGAGTGGTGGTGGCTTGAGGTTCAATTTTGTGAAGAACTAACTTCAACCCGTGTCTGCCATCTCCGGTGGCGGTGTGGCCATGGGGGTGCAAGCAACGACTCGCGTAGTCGGCTACAAGGAAGGGAGGGTCTTGGTTCACAGTGGAAGAGGGCGGATCTGCGACGAGGTCGTGGGTTATGAGGTACGACGGATCTGGTGGTTTGGGTTGCAGGTTCTATGGAGTGACGTTAGGTCGAGGGAGAGTGCGGGAGAGTGAGAGGGAGAGTGAAAGGGCAAGGGTGAGAGAGTGAGAGGGAGATGAAGAATGCAGAGGGAGAGGGAAAGGGGGAGAGTGAGATTTTTTTTGTTATCAGTGAAAATTTAGTTTTTTTAAAAATATTTTTATTAAAATTTAAAATGAAAATAATGGCAGTTAAAACTTTCATTTTTTACATCTAATTGTCATTTTTTACTTGTAAAATACAACAGGTGCATAACTGACATATTATACTAGATATTACGGCAGTTTTTGATAACTGCCATATTAAAACTGACATAATTTACCCTTTTTTGTAGTGAATACTCAAAGAAGCTATTGAAGTGAAGAACATTATGTCTAAGGAGCATACAACATCCTCAAAGTCCAAAACAGAACATAATCCAAATTCAAAAGTGAAAAAATAAAATCTAGTGGCTTCTCCAACCAATTACAAGAGCCATTGTGTATACAAGAACCAAATAAGTTTGGTAGATTAGGTAATATTAGATATTTGAATGTGGTAAAAGTTACATATCTTACTTTTTAAACTATATGCTACACAATTTGTTTATTTATTTATTGTATTATAATAATAATAGTTTTTTTTACTAAGTTTTATAATTTATATTATCTCATTGGGGGTGCTCATAGGTTAACCTGACTTGATCCTGTCTTCAGATTTTGATAGGACTAATTTCTTGGACTTGGTTCTAGTTGATCATGGCTGACTAATGACCAAGTTAAAATCAGGCCAACGTTGACCCAAGATTTAGACAAAATATATAAATTTGAACATTATGCATAAGTAAGTTATAAATTTTTAAAAATAGGAAACTGAAATTTAGGGATGTTTTACAAAATATTTTTTCAAATAAATTATATAAAAAATAAATAGTATTATGTTATGGATATGGTATTAATTTAAGTCAATAAGTTTTATAATTTATACTTAATTTTTTTAAAAATGATATCTTAAAATATTTCGTAATATCGAGCCAAGTGAGATCAACCCAAAAGTAGGGGTGAAAACGGGTTAGGTCAGACCCGATCTTACCTTAAATGGGCCTAGCCTATTTACCTGACATAAGTCATTTTTCAAGGTCTAACTTGACCTTTTTTAAAAGTTTGATCTGATCTAAAAGTTTATTTAGAAGCCTACTTTGCAATAAGATCTTTAAATAAATCAATAGACCTATCTCTAAATAAGCTAACGAGATATGTCAATGAGTTTAGGTCTTTATATAAGTTAATAGACATAAACTTTTAAAAAATATTATATTATTTATTAAATTAATATATTATATAAATATTAAATTTTCATAATATATACAAAATAATAATATATATAATTAAATAGACTAACCTACTAGGCCTAAAAACCTTTTTCAAAAGTTTGAAGTAATCTATTTAACTAAATAGACTTTTTAAAAAATATTGATGACATTTTTATTAAATAAGTCAGGTCACGTCAAATTTTAAATAAGTCAAACTATAAGCCTCAAATAAATCACTTGACCTATTTTCATCCTTACTTAACCCTTTGTTTGTTTCAAGAGAAAATGAGTGGAAAGAAAATGGGAGGAGAGAAAATGAGAAGAATATACTTATTTTATGTGGAGAAAAATAGAGAAGAAAGAAAAAATTCATGTGAGACATTTTCTCCTATCTAATGTGAAGAAAATGGAAAAGAATGAGAGATAGTGACTTAAAATGACTATTATATCCCTATATCCCTAAATATTATATAATTATAAATAAGGGTATAAAAGTCATTTAACGTAAATTCATTTTCTTTCTTCTCACTTTGCTTCTCAACCAAATAAGAGAAAGAAAAATTTTTCATTTTCTTTCTCTCCTTTTTCTCTTCATCCAAACAATAGTAGAGAAAATATATTTTTCTCTTCATTTTCTATCTTTCTTATTTTCTTTCTTTCCATTTTCTCTCCACATCTAAACAAAGCATAAAAGACACAAACCTAACCCAAAAAATACACTGAACCTAATTTTTAAAACCTGGCTTAATTAATTTTAGGCCGAACCAGATTATTAAGTCAAAGTTGGGTGGTCAACACCCCTATTACTTCGACAATGTGCAAAATATATTATACATTTTTCCTTTAGCTTCACATAAAATTATTAAAAGCTTAAACTAGAGAGCCGGATGAAGATCCGGTTGAAGTTAAAGCGGGTGAAGAAGTAATGCCAAAGGAGTCGTTTTCGAAAGCGATTCTCCAAATATTGCAACTTTGTTTGTGAACCGTCATAAAACCATTACATGAGGGTGAGCACATGGCTAGTGGCTATCCATTGCTATTATTTTTTTTTACCACACATAATGTGTGGGTGTGGTCAAGGTGGGGAAGAAAAAGCACAATGAGGGTTATGTAACCACAGCGAGAAAAAAAAAAAGTATATCCTGTGAATATGTGATTTTTTAAACTTTTAATGTTGAATTTATCAATTTTAATTTTAAAAATTTAGCTTTTTTATTTTTTTAAAATCTGATTTTTTTGTCGTAGAAAATTAATTTAATTTTTTTTATAAATTTTAACTAATAAATAATTCACACACGAAATAGAGAATGATAGAGGCAAGATTTATTTTAGGTCAACTTGAGCTAACAGATACTTTTAAATTTATTTAATCACAATTGGCAACCTAAACTCCATGTGAGCAAACTTTAATTACATTGAAGGGAATCGAATATTGTGATAAACATTTGTGGCCACGGCCACTCTTTCAAGTGTTCAAATGAAAATTGGTCCCACACTTAAAAAGTGCATAAACACTTCATGGGAGAAAAAAATAATACTATTTTTATAGTGTTTCGATTAACATTTATTTATTTTTTTCATTAGTTTTACAGCATATATTGAATTTTTATGTTTAGTGACAAAAAAGTGTACAAACCACTTATATTTTGATAAATATTTTAAATCCCAGAGCCACCACTTTAAGATGAGTTTTACTTAACATCTACCTCTATTTCAGATATGTTATTCTCATAGCAATATTTATAAAAATATCTTGTTCAAAGACTAAAAAATGAGTAGATGGAAAATAAGAAAAGTAAGTTTTATCTTTGAGACTTTTTAGACAAAAATGATAGATATATTTTATATTTTTTAATTTGATAAATAATTTTTTTTATGTTTATGTGAAATGAATAATTTTTAGATATTTTAGTTTCTAAACACATTATTTTATTGTGATATAAGATGGTTCAAATGGTGATTGAGAAACCAAAAGTTGAGGGTTATTAATTCATATGCCCCATATGCAACAAAACCAAAAACGTGTCGTGCTAAAGGATTTATTCAACTATCTTTCCCATTATTCAATTAAAAAAAAAAAACAATGAGAATCACAAAGCATCTTCACCCATGTTTTTTTCTTAATTCATGGTGTCAAGGTTACTAACCATTTTGTCACTCAATCCAATTGGGTCACAAAATACCATATCAACCACATTCTTCAAATCTTCCACCCTTACATAACCTGTTTGAAAACATATTTTAAATGTCCATCTCATTTCCACACTTTCCAGGAATGAACACATCATATCTTGGCTTATTTTTCAATTATTTAAAAAAGAATATTTAAAATTACTGTACTCTGCCTTACACCGAAATATAACTTCACTGCCATGAACCATCACATTCCCAAAATGTGTTGTTCTTTTATAAATTTGCACAGAACCTCCTATATTAAATACAAAACCATGCACAAAATATGACACTTGTACACATTCATGGATTTAATCAACATTGTTTAATGTTCAACACACATACAAACAACAAACACTAATACATGATAAGAAAATCTCCACACTTACTACTACAACCAATTCAATCAATAAGTTGTAATCAACTGTCATCCGATTCATACTTCTAATCAAATATTCTGAATGCAACAGATACAACACGAAAATCATGGATGTAGTGCCTAAATACATAACCAACTCAATACAGTTTAGGCAAAACAGAAAATCATCACGATAAAAGTTACCAACATGGGGGTCTATCACGATAAAATGGTACTGAGTACTGACCTCTGAATCTCACCCTTTCTTCGTGTTCTTCTTTTCTTCTCACTCTTTCTCCATTTTTTTTTCCTGAGTTTGAATTTTGTCTTTGTTTGCATTTGCATATTCAAAAGCTGATTTGGGGCTGTGATGGAGTTGAGAAGCGACGCATTGTGATTTCTGTTTCTCGTAGTCACCGGAGAAGCTCGCAATTTGCACCAGACCAGACTCACTGATAGGATAGCAATGGGTATCCTTGAATTCGAGGACAAGGGACCTCCTAAACAAAATGAAATTGCTGAAATTTTTTTCCTGCTTTTCTTCATTCATGAACAGAATATAAAGCTTTACATGAGCCAATGATTGGCATCCCACGAAATAAGAAAACTGAAAACAGAATCTAAAAGAAAATACACAATAACAACAATAACAAACTTCTAACTCAGCTAATTATCCCTCTCTAGAATGCTCCATCCACTAAACATAGTCTTGTAGGTAATTTGGTTTCTTCATAGTCCTCTTGGGCCAAACATTATGGGTCGCAGAGACCGTATTGCTATCATCACCCTCCATTGGGGGAAGCACCTTGTCCTCAAGGTGGAACAATGTGCGAAGAGTGTCCCACTGTTTCCAACTAGTGTCCTCTGGTGCAAGACCCAACCATTGAACAAGAACCAGCAAAGTTGGAGGGTCAGTGTTATAATCCCATTTGCTCTCCAAAATCGTTAATGGCTCCACCAGTGGATGATTTTCATATGCATCATTTGGTAATGCAGCAATTGTAGAAGTTATCGGGCCTTGATGTGGTTTCAGCAGAGAACAATGGAAAACAGGGTGAATTTTGGCTGTTGCAGGAAGTGCCAAACGGTATGCCACTTGACCAATGCGTTCTAAAATCTGAAAAGGTCCATAAAATCGCTTGGATAGCTTATGATGTGAAGCTCCTGAGACAGAATGTTGGCGATAAGGACGAAGCTTGACATACACCCAATCGCCTACCTCATAAGAATCGGCACGACGTTTGGTATCTGCATTAAGTTTCATGACAGTTTGCGCTTTGGACAACCGTTTTTTTAGAATTTCAACCATATTTTGGCGGCCAGCTAGTAAAGAATCTACAACCTCAATAGGAGAAGAGCCAAGCAAGTAGTGTGGTATTGATGGAGGTGGTTTGCCATAAGTGATCTCAAATGGTGTGATACCAGTACCCGAATGAATAGAGGTGTTATAAGACCATTCAGCTAAACCAAAAAATGTGTACCATCCGGATGGCTTCTCATGAACAAATGCCCGTAAGTATTGTTCCAAAATGCGGTTTAGGACTTCGGTTTGGCCATCGGACTCTGGATGATATGAAGTACTCATCCTGAGTTTAGTACCACACAACTTAAATAGTTCCTGCCAGAAATGACTAATGAATAAAGGATCACGGTCAGAAATCAAGCTTCTTGGAAAGCCATGGTGTTTGCATACCATGTCCAAGAATAGAGATGCCACCTTAAAAGCTGTGAAATGGGAGGGTAGGGCTCCAAAATGCGCCCTTTTTGAAAAGCGATCCACCACTACTAATATGGCAGTATGACCCTGGGACAATGGAAGTCCTGTAATGAAATCTAATGAAAGATCTTCCCAAATAGCAGAAGGGATTGGAATGGGCTGCAGAAGGCCAGCAGGTTTCTTTGTCTCGTATTTAGTTTGTTGACAAGTAGTGTATTGCCCAACGAAAATCTATACATCCTTACGCATGCCTTGCCAGAAAAAATTTTCTTGTAATTGTTGGAGTGTTTTGTTGATTCCCATATGACCACCCAACGGTGTTTGGTGAAATTCTGCTAGTAACAACTGACGGAAAAAGCACTGTTGACTTAACCATATTTTGCCTTTGTAAATAATTAAGCCATCATGGATGCGATAGTCAGGGAAGGAACTTGGAGCAGTGTCTATCTTGCTTAACAAAGCTTGAAACTCAGGTTCATTGGAAATTTCTTGGCGTAATTGCTCGAGGAAGGAGAAGTGTGGCATTGAAAGGATTAGGTACTGGGCCTCTTGGTCACTAGGAATGCGTGAGAGTGCATCTGCCACCATGTTACTTTTGCCAGATTTGTATTGAATAGAGTAATCATAACCAAGTAACTTTGATAAATAAACTTGTTGTTTAGGAGTTTGTATTACCTGAGACATTAGTTCTTTGAGGCTTTTATGGTTAGTGAGAATGACAAAGGGACGGCCTAAGAGGTATTGGCGCCATTTCCGGACAACCGTTATTATAGCATGTAGTTCTCGGACATATGTGGAGGCTCTTTGCATACGAGGACAAAATGGTTTACTGAAGAATGCAATCGGGTGATTGGCTTGCATTAAAACAGCTCCCATTGCTAATCCCGAAGCATCAATTTCGAGAACAAAAGGCAAGTTGAAATTTAGTAATGCCAAGACAGGAGCTTCTGTCATTGCTTGTTTGAGGGAATCGAAAGCATGTTGCACTTCAGCACTCCATTTAAAGCAATCTTTGCGTAGCAAAGCTGTTAGAGGGGACGTAATGGTGGCATAACCTTTAATGAACTTTCTATAGAAGCCAGTGAGGCCAAGAAAACCACACAAAGACTTGAGGCATGTTGGGATAGGCCAGTTCACCATAGCTATGATCTTGGATGGGTCAGGTTTCATTCCCTTAGTAGACACAATGTGACCGAGATATTCAAGCTACATTTCCCCGAAAATACACTTCGAACTCTTCAAGAAAAACCTGCCTTCTAAAAGTGTTGTAAAAACACAATCTAAGTGAGTGAGGTGGTTGTCAAAAGAACAACTATAAACCAGTATATCATCAAAAAACACAGCAATGAATTTGCACATATAAGGTTTTAGAAGCTCATTCATGGTGGCTTGGAAGATGGATGGAGCATTGCACAAGCCAAACGGCATAACTTTGTAGTCGTAATGGCCCTAGTGGGTGCGAAAAGCCGTTTTCGGAATGTCATCTTCATCCATAAGTATTTAGTGGAAACCTTGCCTCAAGTCGAGCTTGGAAAACCAAGAAGCAGTGCTAAGCTCATCAAGTAATTCATCAATGGTGGGCATTGGAAAACGGTCTTTCACCGTTATGGAGTTGAGGGCTCTATAGTCCACGCAAAAACGCCAGCTCCCATCTTTTTTTTTTTCACTAATAGAACTGGTGAGGAGAAGGGACTTCTACTCAATTGAATCATCCCTGATTGAAGCATGTCCTCCACTTGTTTTTCTATCTTACATTTTTGGAAGTGAGGGTAACGGTAAGGTCGCACGTTGACAGGAGAAGAGTTGGGAAGGAGGTGTATTTTATGTGTAATATTTCTTGGTGGTGGGGGTTCGGTAGGAGGATTGAAGAGAGCTCTGTATTGCTAAAGAAGGGAGGCAATTTCAGGTAGATGGTGGGTGAGAGGTTGGTCTTGTGGGTCGGGTTGGGTGATGGAAATATGGAATAAGGCAGAGGCGGCATGGGTTTGTAAGCACCGTTTCACTTCTTGGGTTGTGGCGTCGACAGGCTTCGTAGGAGCATCAGGTTGAAATTCAACTAAGTTGCCCTGGCGGACGAATTGCATTGTAAGAGAGTCATAGTCTGTTATTATGGGCCCAAGACGTTTCAACCATTGGATGCCCAAGACCAAATCAGCACCGCCGATTGGGAGGACATGGAAATCCACCTCAAAATGTTGACCCTGAACAATGGGGCAGATTAAATGGCAATCAAGCAAAGTCGTTTCCTACCATCACTTTTAGAGCTTTGGTTGGTTGGGTAGTGAGGGCCAAGAATTTTGCTAATCGAGTTTGGATGAAATTGTGGGTGCTACCTCCATCAATGAGCACCGTAACTCCAGAATGACAGATATTGCCGTAAAGACGCAGAGTTTCGGGGGCTGGTGTTCCCGAAAGTGCATTGAGGCTGATTTGAACCTCCGTGTTATCCAGTGAAGGCGGTGGAGGTGTGTCCATTGGAAGAGAACCAATATCGGTGTCGTCTTCGTCTTCGTTGGCTATGAGTAAGAAGAAACGAGCTTTGCATTTATGGGTGTTGGACCATTTTTCGTCACAGTTGTAACATAGACCCTTTTCGTGGCGTGTCGCCATTTCGTCAGGAGATAGTTTCTTAAATTGGATTTTGGAATTGGAGGATGGTGTTTATGGAGTTTGGGCTGTTGTGGGCATTTGGGTAAGGGGGTTATTTTGTGGGGATATGGTGGGTGTGGTGGGGAAGAATGTGCCTTTACCTTTATAACCTCGTTTACGATCCTCGATTTTGTCTTCCTGGAGTTTAGCTAATGTTGTGGCCTGAGGCAGAGTAATAGGTTGTAGCGCCTGAACTTCCCGACGAATTTCCAGTGATAAATTGGAAATAAAGCAACTGAGGAGGAACGAGGGTGGGAGTCCAACAATCCTGTTGGCTAAGCGCTCAAATTCAGTGAGATACTCGTTGACAGAGCCTCGTTGGTATAGCTTAAATAAGGCACCCTTGGGGTCGTCGTAAAACGATGGCGCGAATCGTGTTTCCAGAGCCTGTAAAAAACCGGTCCAAGAGGTAATCAGGCCATTTCTGAACATCCATTGGTACCAGCTGAGAGCTGGACCATCCATGTAGAAGGAGGCGACAATGATTCTTTCCTCTTCCGGTGTCCCTTGATAATCAAAGAATTGGGAAATTTTGAAAATCCGGCCCATAGGATCGTCACCGTCAAAGCATGGTACCTCGAGCTTGATGTGTGGGTGATTGTTGTAGGGCGGGGGAAAAGGTGGTGGAGGTGGAGGGTTTGGTGTCTGGGTGGAGAGGGTATGTAACTGTTCTAGGATTGTGTCTATTTTAAGGGAGAGGGATGTTTGGTTATCTGTGAGTATGGCTTGGTGTTGGGAGAAGCGGAGGACGGCTTCCTCCACGCGCTCGGTGGCTGATTTAGATCTGGTATTGTGGTCAGCCATAGTAGCAGGTCGGACCAATTGATAGGATGGCAATGGGTATCCTTGAATTCGAGGACAAGGGACCTCCTAAACAAAATGAAATTATTAAAAAAAAATTCCTACTTTTCTTCATTCATGAACAGAATATAAAGCTTTACATGAGCCAATGATTGGCATCCCACGAAATAAGGAAACTGAAAACGGAATCTAAAAGAAAATGCACAATAACAGCAATAACAAACTTCTGACTCAGCTAATTATCCCTCTCTAGAATGCTCCATCCACTAAACATAGTCTTGTAGGTAATTTGGTTTCTTCATAGTCCTCTTGGGCCTAGCATTATGGGTCACAGAGACCGTATTGCTATCACTCACTCAAGGTAATAGGCTAAGGTTGCTGAGTGAGACCCATCTCCTATTATCAGTCAAGTTTAAATCTTTTCTTACCTATCTCATGCTACTGTTACTATTACTGTTATCCATCAAGAATAAGATTATTACTTTTTCATATTTATTTATCTTCTTTTGATGGTAGTTTACAATTAACAAAGGGAAAGGGAATGAGAAATATGTTTGAATGGGGAAAAAAGGAGGGGAAGGAAATGTTTATGTGAAAATTGAAGCCTTTTTTAAGCATAAATACCCTCCTTTTCATTTTCTCTTTATTTTTCTCTTTACAAGCAATACCCTAAAACGTCCCAAATTTTTTCCCTTAGAATTGGGGAATTTGTTTATTTTAAATTAAATAAGAATAAATAATTCTTATCCACATTGCTCAAGTGGTAAGTAAATAGTACAGATCTCTTCCATTAATTTTACATTATTGACTTAAAGTTTAGATAAGTTTGTTTAAAATTACTTGAAAGAATATTTTTTGAATATTGTTATTGCTTTATCACAATTGTATATGTATGATTTTTATTATATAGGCTTATGACAATAATTACTTCCTTAAAATAGAACTAAATTATATAAAATAAATTTGTCCTAATACAAGAATCAAATCGCAGAAATAAGGAAACAAATATGTACAATAAAGCTTAACACTCCCCCTCAAGCTGGTGAATGGATATCTATCATTCTCAGTTTACCAATAAGATCCTGAAAGCACATTGTGGGTAATCCTTTAGTTAATATATCTGAAAATTGATATCATAAAGGAATGTATGCGTAATGCTAATGTTGAACCAGATTATGCGTAATGCTAATGGCTGATTTGTTGTCGCAAAACAGTTTCATAGGCGCTTCACGCTTTAGTTTCAGGTCATCTAATATGATCTTCATCTATAGTAACTTACAAACTCATTATGCCATAGTGCGAAACTCAGCTTCACCACTTGGCTGTGCCACTACATTCTGTTTCTTACTTCTCTACGTTACTAGATTTCTATTAAAAAACATACAATAACCTGATGTTGACCTCATTCAGCATCTATGTTCACTTCCATGGATAGGTTTTCCCCCTTTCTAAATAGTAATCATCTTCTAAGCGTGGTTTTAAGATATTGTAGTATTCGATCCACAGCCTACATGTGTCTCTCTCGTGGATCATGCAAGAATTGACTAACAATATTGACAGCATACGCTAGATCTGGTCTGATACGTGCCAAGTATATCAGTTTCCTGACTAGTCTCTGGTATTGAGCTTTATCCACCTTAGGGCTCTCTTCATCACTTCTTATTTTGTGATTCTGCTCAATAGGTACACCAGTAGCCTTACACCCAAGCTTTACGGTCTCTTTGAGAAGATCTAGGACATATTTCCTTCGAGAAATGAAGATACGTGCTTGGAGTAGGCAACTTCAATCTCAAGGAAGTACTTTAGCTTTCCAAGATCTTTCATTTCAAACTCAGTTGCTAATTTCTCCTTTAGGAGTTGCTTCTCAACTAGGTCATCTCTTGATATAATGATGTCATCAACATACACAAGCAAAATTGTGAGTTTACCTTTATGTGAATGTTTAAAAAAAAAGAGTATGATCACCTTGGATTTGTCTGTATCCCAGGGACAACATTGTTGTTGTGAATCTTCCAAACCAAGCACGGGGAGACTGTTTCAACATGTATAAAGCCTTCTTTAACTTGCACACCTTGTTCCTTCCACTAGTAGTATCATATCCAGTGGGAATTTTCATATAAACTTCCTCCTCTAAGTCGCCTTGGAGAAGGCATTTTTAACATCAAATTAGTGTAATTCTCACCCAAAGTGGGTAGCAAGGGAGAGTAAGATTCTTACAGTGTTCATCTTGTCTACTAGAGTAAATGTCTCCTCATAGTCAATTCCATAAGTCTAAGTATATCCTTTTTCCACCAACCTTGCTTTATACTAGTCTAGTGTACCATCAGACCGATATTTCAAAGTATATATCCATTTGTACTCCACTGGCCTTTTATCACCTGGTCTCTCAACAATCTCCCGTGTTCCATTCTTTTCCAATGCACCCATCTCCTCATTCATGGCTAGAATCCAATTCTTATCCTTCAATGCTTCTTGTATTGAATTTTGATAGAATCTATGGTTGAAATGAAACTATTATGTTTTGGTGTGCTGGCCTTGGCCTTGACCTTAGCTAGTTCAGGTGGGGTACCAGAAGAATATGTTAATTCCTTTTTAAAGTCAGACAGTAAAGGAAGGAAGGACTCAGGAGAAAAGGACTCAACCTCAGCTTCCTGAGTGTTCTCCCCCTGAAGCTGAGGATGATTAAAGAATGACTAATTTTCTTGAAAGGTGACATCCATGGAGACAAAAAAATGACGACTTGAAGGGTGATAACATTTATACCCTTTCTTGTCATGAGCATAACCTAGAAAAACACATTTGACAACATGGGGATCAAGTTTGCTATGATGTTGGTGATGTTCATGAACAAAAGGCACACATCCAAAGACACGAGACTGTAGACTCTGCATAATATGAACTGATAGGAAGGAAGAGGTCATGAGTTGAACTAGACTTACATTACCCAAGACACAAGATGGTAACCGATTGATTAAATATGCAGTAGTTAAAACAGCTTCCCCCCAGTATGAGCTAGAAGCAAATATTTGGAATAATAAAGCTCTAG
Organism: Ormosia emarginata; assembly: GCA_029884605.1. NCBI lineage: Eukaryota > Viridiplantae > Streptophyta > Magnoliopsida > Fabales > Fabaceae > Ormosia > Ormosia emarginata. Next base: position 20,115,163 of record JAQQTP010000064.1, on the reverse strand, counting down.
TGATTTCAAATAAATGATGTTTTTTTTCTTTCTGCGATACATTTTGCTGAGGAGTATCAACACATATGAGTTCATGCACAATACCATGCTCTTTTAATACCAAGTGGGGCCTCAAACTCAAGGGGGGTGAATTGAGTTTATGAAATATTTTTGCAAATCTTTTGCAAAACACTTGTTTATCAAATTTTCATTGAAGCTATTGTTTAATTGAAGTGAATAGATAAATGAGATCAAATGAATCACTCACAAATAAAAAACCCAAGATAGAAAGTATTCAAGCAAAGCTAGATATCAAACTCAACACAAGCATATATAATTAAAGCACAAAGTAAAGAGATAGAGTTGAGAAGAACAAACACAAGGATTTATCCTGGTTCAGCCACCCCTTGTGACCTACGTCCAGTCCTCAAGTAAACTACTCGAGATTTTTTACTAAACTTCAAGCTTGAATGGGTGCTTGAAAACTTTTACACAATAGAGCACTCACCACACCTTGGGATACCTCACCCTTTGTGCTTGAGCCTCAAAATAGGGATACCTCACCCTTTTCACTAGAGGGATACCTCACCCCCTTTACAACCTTTGAAGGATACCTCACTTTCTTTACAACAAGTGATACCTCACCCTTTACAATCTTTGAGAGATACCTCACTCTCTTTTCTCTAGAGGGATACCTCATCCTCTTCATAAAGAATCAAAGTGTAGATAAGATGAAACTCTTACAAGAGTAGACTACATAAATTGAAGCCCTATGATGCTCTTGAAGAATATCTCAAATATGTATAAAAACAGAGCATAAGTGATTTAATGATGATTCACGGATTAGAGTGATTGAAATGATGCCCCAAGATGTATATTTATAAGGTTTTAGATCAATAGAGCCGTTGGGTGGCTTTTATGGCAACATTAAATGCCAAGAAAATAGTCGTTGGGCACTGTCAGAATGTTGGCAATCGATTACACACTCTTGGTAATCAATTACATGGTTGTATGAACGTGTTCTTGGCTTTCTGGGCAGGATGTAATCGATTACCAACTTTGTGTAATCGATTACACGCCCTTTGACTTGCTGGTAATCGATTACATGGTTGATGTAATCAATTACAAGGCTTCTGTTTTGCTTGTAATCGATTACCACACATGTGTAGTCGATTACTTTACACTTTGAACACATTTTTCAAGCCTAAATGAGGATTCATGTCATTTCTAACTTTAAGAAACTTGGATTGAACAATATTGATATATGTTTAACATGATCCAAGATTGAAATCAACATTTCTATAAAATATGAACTTTGAAAAACAAGTTGATTTAAGATATCTTTGAAAAACCATTTAAATATAATTGAGATACCTTGAGAGTATTTCACATTGATGTTCTAAGACCTATATCTAATATACCTCTTTTGATCTTAGTCTTCTTCTTTTGGTCTTAGTCTTTTCTTTTGATCTTGGTCTTTATCTTGACTTTGTTATCATCAAAAAATCATTTGACATGCTTCAAGACATAAGCATTCACATCTTTAATAAATTTAGAGAAATTTTGATTGACATACTCCTTACCATTATTAGAATGCAAATGTTTAATGGACTTTCCAAATTAGGTCTGAACCATGTGGTAAAACTGAACAAATAATTGAAACACTCCATAATCCATAAATTCTCAGTGCCAGAAGCAGAAAAGGATTTAAAACAAAATTTCTTACTAGTCATGGTTAGAGAACAAGAGTCAGAAGGCTTACTGAGAATGTCAATGAGAGTCCGTAAGTGCTTCAGCTCATTTTTACTAAGAGCTGGAACTTCATCACCCACATTTGAGTCGTCACTCGGAGGCATAGAATTCGAAGTGGTCATATTTGCTTGACTGTGCTGCATACCTTTGAACCCTCCTGTGTGGCGAAGAACCTGGTCCTTTCCATAGAGTCTGAAGCAGTTCTCCTTGGTGTGACTAGATTTCTTACAATAGGTACACCAGCGACCCTCTCAGTTTGGCTTGGAGAAGGAAGAAGAATAGCGTGATTTAGTTGTCTTACCCATAGCCAAGGCTGATCCATTAGTGGGCTTTTCATCAAGCATGACAACCCTACGACTTTCCTCTCCTCGAACAATGTAGAATACCTCAGACAGTGATGACAGTGTCTCCTTACCTAGAATCTGAACCCGAATAAGGTCATACTCAGAATTCAGGCTAGAGAGGAATTCAAAGATCCGATCCCTTCCCATAAAACTAGCCAACGTGGAAGCATCCTTGCTGCACTCCATTTTGAGATTATGGTATTAATCCAACTTAATCCATAGACCATTAAAGGTTCTATAATAATAAGTAACTGATAGTGCCCCCTATTTGGTAGCAAAGATCTTAGTCTTCAACTCATAGAAAGTGGCGATATCCTATTTCAAAGAAAAGCTTTGGCGAAGATTGTCCTAAATTTTATGGGAAGAAGGAATGAACATACAATTTCTGCTAAGCTCAAGAGTCATAGAGTTCTAGGGCCACATCATAATAAGAGAGTCCCCATCATCCCACATCTCAAAGTGAGCGTCATTCTTCTCAGGGGCAATTCCTTTAATGTGGTTTAACTTTCAATAGCCCTTAAGTGTAGTACGAATGACTTGGGCCCACTGCAAGTAATTTCTTCTTTTAAGGCGATAGGTAGCGTGCAAGACTGGTAGATCATTGGAATTCAGAGGTAGGGGCGGTGTCACGCTGAGCTGTGAGATGGCTTTGGCAATCTTGTCGTTTGACATATTCGAGGGAATGAACACAAAACGGGGGCGTGCGGTGCGAGGTGCCAGTACGGAGTGCGAGATGATGGTGTGCGGTGCGACTCTATTTTATCGGCGGTGCACGGTGTGCAGTGCAGGGGTCACACGTGGCTCCGATCTAGGTGAGAGGATAGTGGCAACGATGAAGGTTGATTGAAGGCAGCGATGAAGGTTGATTGAATCCCAATAATGAAGGCTGGTCTAATCAGCAATGAAGGCTAATTATAGCTGAAACGACAGAGGCTCCCAGATCGAGAGCTCTGATACCAACTTGAAAGAATATTTTTGAATATTGTTATTGTTTGATCACAATTGTACAGATATAATTTACATGATATTGGCTTATGACAATAATTACTTGCCTAAAACAAAGCTAAATTGTAAAAAATAAATCTGTCCTAATACAAGAATCAAGTCACAGAAATAAGGAAACAAATATATACAATAAAGCCCAGCAAAATTAATGGTGAAGAATATCCTTCCTGAAACATGCATTTATTGTTCTCCAAGAACATACTAGAATTTCTCGTAATTAAGGGGGCCTATAATAATTTGAGGGGTTGTCTCACTATCCCAAAGAGGACTAATGTCACATTTAATGGATGTGAGAAACCTTAAAAGATTAATAATAATAATAATAATAATAATAATAATAATAATAATAATAATAATAATAATAATAAAAGTAACTCTCTCCATTTTCTTTTCTTTCCTTTCATTCTTTTCACATTTCTTTCATCACGCTCTATTATCTCTTTGTTTATGACTTGTTCTCCTGAGTAACTCAAGTTTTTCTACTGCCATTGGATGGCTTAAGCCTTTAGTAGAGTATAATAGTGTGGAAAGAAGAGAGAAAGAGAGAGAAAGAAAGAAAGAGAAAAAGTTACATTATAAATAGTTCTAGTAAAAATGTTTTTATTTTAGAAACTGTTGATTATTGTATATTTTGATCTGATTGTGATTAGATTATGATTCTATTTTGATTTGATTTTTTCTGTTTAGTTAACTATATCCCTATCGTTTTGGAAACTCCTATTATTATGGGATATTGATTGATCCCTTTTGTAATTACTTTTTATATACTTGTTGTATGTATTGAATGAGTGCTAAGAGGATTTCTCTCAAGCAATTCTAGCACATCAAGTTGGTATCCAGAGCAGGTTTCAAACCAGGGATGCATCTCCGCTCCCCATCGCAGTTCTAAGTCACTGTCACGACTAAAACACTAACCTCCGGACCCTCCACCACAAAGGTGAGGGCATGAATCGTCTTAGAAGCATCCGGTCGATTGTCCCTCCAAGCAGCTCGCCGGAGGCCCCTGCTATGCGCCTGATAGTCATATATTTTATACATCAATAAACCTCCATTTTTAGTCATTTACACTCTCCATGTACTTAATTGATTAAGCTTGGTAATATTTTGTAAGTTTGGACTCAAATTGGACTTAATTGATTTTTTCTAGCATTATTTTGATCTTACACTATTTCTGTATTTCGGTCATATCTTGAGTTCTAGATATCTTATAATTATGTATCTTACCTTGTAGGAAAGATAAGAGAAAGCTCTACAATTTTCATGAGAGCTCCAGGGAAAAATCAGACATCTAGTAGAGCTAATTGGGCTTGGAAGTCAGAACACGAGTTTTGTAACTAGAACCCGAAAAGTGTGCAGTAATCATTGCATAATTCGAGTTGAATGAACTGAAATGGGTTGAAAATTTGGCATCTAAAAGTTAAGACCTATATCTACAACTTTCATGAAGAACACAAGAGCTCATTCCGACAGCTTAGAGGTCATATTGGGTTTGGAAGTCAAAATAGAGGTGCTGAAATTGGGTCTAAGTAGTTTGCAGTAAGTGGGTCATATCTTAGGCTATAGAACGAATTTTTGGATGATTCTAGTGACATTGGAAAGCAGAGACAATTTCATAGAACTTTTATGAAGACTACTTTGCTTGATTCTGACGTTATCCATGAGTTCATTACTAAATGATTTCGGAGACACAAAATTTCAATAATTTTCCACTCACAAAAGTTCTTTGGCATTTTCCACTCATCCACCCACTCATTCACTCACTTATTAATCAATTCCCTTGTCATTTTGTATCCCTAATCCTCTATAAAAAGAGGCCATAGGTAGATCATTTGGGGGAATATAGGTTAGAGAGGAAGATCATGTTATTATGTTATTTACTTGTTGTAATTTTCTTTTGTTGAAAATAGAAGTTATGATCATCATCATCTTCTTCTCTCTTTCTTTCTTCTTGCTTATGAGTAACTAATCTTCATCTTGCTTCGGTGATGGGGTGAAGCTTTTGGTAATGAAATAAGGTTAGATTAATTTATTTCTTGTACGTAAATTATATATTATGAAGTGATCATTATACGTGTTGTATTTTGTTTCCAATCAATTTAGAAACCCTCCTTGTAAGGTGGAGTTCTTGATTCATTGTAGACAAGTGGTTTGACACAGTGAATGCTTGAACTTATTTACAAGTGTAGGTGTTGGTAAATAATTAAAGGAATCATAATATAACTGCGTATATAATTCTAAATAGACTTTGAATGTTTTATTCTCCGATTGAAACCTCCGTTGTGCATGAATTTTAATTGAGTTATAAAAAGAATTAATCTTGTCCTTAATTTATTGCCAAAAGTAGATCTCTTAACCAAAACAAGTTCTTTAATTTAATTGTGAACAAGTTTTATTATCTTTATTATTGTGACAAAGTCTTTCCTTACCTCAAAGAATTTTTCTTCAACAATTCCCTGTGGATCGACCTCAGACTCCTGAGAAATTTATTACTTGAGACAACCTGCACTTGAGTTTGCATCCTTTAATCCACATCATGTTTTGGTGACATTGCTGAGGACTTGATTTGAAGTTTTTATTTATTGAGGTTCTTTTTCTTTAATAAAATTTGTTCTCTCTTTTTCCTCACATGAGCAAAAGATTGGTTTGTCAGTGCTTCGGTTTCTTTACTAACTCTTTAACTTTCTAACTTACTAAATTTCTAACTTTTATATTTATGTCATTTATTTATGCTTACTACCTTTCTAACTTTTATATTTATGTTATTTAATTTTGCTAACTAACTTTTTTATTTATGTCATTTAATTTTGCTATCTAACTTAATAACTTGTACATTATTTTTTTTATTTTTTTTAAGTCATTTATTTAAGCTTAATATTTAATAGCTGGTGTAAACCACCGACTTGTACATTATTTTTTCTATTTTAAGTCATTTATTTATGCTTAATTGGTATCGTGATTTAAATTCTGGTCATTTGGTTAAAATTAACCCTAGTACTTTATATATTGATTTGTTTCAATCACAATCACACACAATTGACACAATAGTTGAAAATAAAAGTGTACATGATGAACATAAAAATCAACCGTTGCCAACCATGCATGAATATTGGCAACCACCTTGAAATTCTAGTTTATCATGCTTTATCTTTTTACTCAATGCCAATAATTTTATATTTAAGTCAGGTATGATTTCTTTACTTCCTAATTTTCATGGTTTAGAATCTGAAAGCCTATATTTACATCTAAAAGAATTTGAGGAAGTATGTATTGCTTTCAATGACTAAAATTGCACTGAAGAGATTGTTAAGCTTAAATTATTTCATTTTTTTTAAAAGATAAAGCAAAAACTTGGCTTAATATTTTGAAACCAAGATCAATTCGCACATAGTAAGAATGCAAGGTGAGTTCGTAAAGAAATTTTTTCCAACACATAAAACCAATGCTATGAAAAGACAAATCCAAATTTTTTTCCAAAATTCAAATGAAGTATATTTTCAATGTTAGGAACGGTTTAAAGATTTGTTAAATTCTTGCTCACATCATGGTTTTGAAAAATAGCGCACTATAAGCTTCGTTTATGAAGGTTTAACACCTGAAATCAAACAATTTGTGAAAATAATGTGCAATGGTGAGTTTTTTTTATAAAAAACTTGATGAAGCTTTAAACTATCAGTTGGCTGAAAATTCTCAATCTTGGCATAATACTAACCCTTCTGAAAATTCAATTAGATCTAACCTTGTAAGTGCTAATAAAGGAAAATATCACCTTAGTCAAGAGGAAGATCTAAATGTTAGGTTTGCCAGTTTGGCTAGAAAGGTTAAAGCCATGGAATTAAGAAAAGCAAAAGAAATCAAATCTGTGCAAAATGAAAAAATTTGTGGCATTTGTGATGACTTAGGACACTCAACACATGAATGTCCTAAGATTTCTGTTTTTAAAGAAGTTGTACATGAGCAAGTAAATGCAATGAATAATTTTAAAAAGTCATTTACTTTTTCTTTTTCAAATTCATATAATCTAGGATGGAAAAATCACCTGAACTTCAGCTGGAGGAATAATAATCAGTCACAATTCATGCAACCACAACCTCCTCATGCATAACAGGACTCTCAAAATTTTCAAGGATATGCACCTTATGTCCTACCATATAGGAAAAACCTTGAAGAAACACTGCATGCATTCAAAGAAAAGCAAGAGGCCATTAATAAACAAAATAATCAAACCATGAGTGACATAAAAGAAACTCTTGCCAAACTTTCTTCTGCACTCACCATTTACGAGAAAGGAAAATTTCTTTCTCAATCTCAACCAAATCCCAAGGGTCAGTACTGTCTAAATGAAAGTAGTCAAAAAACTAACAAATAGATCAAGTCAAGTCAGTGATAACTCTTAGGAGTGGAAATATTGTTGAAAATCAAATTCTTAAACCTTGTGAAAAAGAAGATAAACCAATTTCCTAAGAAAATGAAGAAGTTGACCAAAAAGAGACGAAACTCTCGCTTGCACCCCTATTTCCTCAAGCATTAAACAATTCAAGAAAATTAAACCATAACACTGAAATGTTTGAAATTTTAAAACAAGTGAAGGTCAATTTTTATTTGTTAGATGCTATCAAACAAATTCCTTCTTATGCCAAATATTTGAAGGACTTGTGCACTGTTAAAAGGAAACTAAATGTGAAAAAGAAAGCCTTTTTAGCTGAATAGGTAAGCTTCATTCTTCAGAATAATAATGCGTTGAAATATAAAGACCCTAGTTATCCTATAGTTTCATGCATTATTGGAGAACATAAAATTGAAAAAGTTTTATTTGATGTTGGTGCTAGTGTTAGTTTGCTTCTATATTTAGTTTATCAGTAACTCAACTTAGGTGAGTTAAAACCAACTTCTGTAACTCTTCTACTTGTCGATAGATTAATTAAAATTCCAAGATGAATAATGGAAGATGTGTTAGTACAAGTTGATAAATTCATATATCCTGTGGATTTTATTGTCTTGGATATTGAACCTATGGTTGATAGTTACAAGTCAATTCCTATTATTTTAGGCTGTCCATTTTTAGCAATGTCTAATGCTTTGATAAATTACAGAAATTGAGTGGTGAAGCTAACATTTGGAAACATGACACTGGAGCTCAATGTTTTTAACATGTGCAAACAACCACAGGAAATCCTTGATGAAAAAGAGGAAGTTTAAGGAATTGAAGCCATCGTAGATGATCATCTTCAAACAAGGAGTTCTTCTGACCCATTAGAAATTTGTTTAGTCAATTCATTTGATTCAAGCATGCAATTAATGATATCTCTGAAATATGTTTTTAGTTTGATTGTACACAAGTAATGGAGTACAAGGGATGGAAGCCAAGATTTGAAGAGTTAAAACCCATGAATGATAATGCTCTTGAAGAAGTACCCACACTGGAACTAAAGTCATTACCTGTTGGGTTGAAGTACACATTTTTTGAAAAAAAGCAAAGCTTTCCGTGACAATTTCCTCATCCCTTACTGAAGAACAAGAAGATATGTTAACAGAAGTACTTACAAGACATAAATGTGCAATTAAAGGAAATAAAAGACATTAATCTATTAATTTGTACACATAGAATATATTTAGAGGATAATTTTAAAACATCTCAACAACCTTAAAGAAGATTAAATCTACACATGAAAGAGATAGTTAGAGCTGAATTTCTTAAATTACTTGATGTTGGAATTACCTATCCTATCTCTGATAGTCAATGGGTAAGCCCTACACAAGTTGTGCCTAAGAAATTTGGAATAACAGTGGTTGAAAATGATAAAGGTGAATTAATACCTACGTGAGTCTCATTCTGTTGGCGTATGTGTATTGATTTTAGAAAATTAAATGTTGCTACTAGGAAAGATCATTTCCCCTTGCCATTTCTTGATCAAATTCTGGAAAAGGTAGCAGGACATCCATACTATTGTTTTCTTGATGGTTATTCTGGTTATAATCAAATACCAATTGCATTGAAAGATCAAGAAAAGACCACTTTTACATGTCCCTTTGGTACTTTTGCATATAGAAGAATGTCTTTTGACCTTTGTAATGCTCCAGAAACATTCCAAAGATGCATGTTAAGTATTTTTAGTGACATGATTGAGCATTATTTAGAGATTTTCATAGATGACCTGGCAGTTTTTTGAGATTCATTTGAAATTTATATTAATAATTTGGAAAAAGTTCTTAAAAAATGCGAAGAAAAAAGATTTGTACTAAACTAGGAAAAATGTCATTACATGGTTACTTCAGAAATAGTGTTAGGTCATGTGATATGTTCTAAATGAATTGAAGTTGATAAGGCCAAAGTTGAATTAATTGCCCATTTGTCTTCCCCAAAAATAGTCAGAAAAGTTCGTTCTTTTTTAGGACATGCAGGGTTTTACAGAAGATTCATTAAGGACTTTAGCGTCATATCTAGACCATTATGTAATCTTCTGTTGAAAGATGCATCATTTAATAGAACTCAAGATATGACCGAAATACAGAAACAATATAAGACCAAAATAATGCTGAAAAAAATCAATTAAGTCCAATTTGAGTCCAAACTTACAAAACATAACCAAACTTAATCAATTAAGTACATGGAGAGTGTAAATGACTAAAAATGAGAGTTTATTAATGTATAAAATATGTGATCATCAGTGCCCTCACACGTGATGATCTGTTGATAATTTTAGTATTTTGAATGCCTTATATTTGATCTAATTGGACTCCATATGTGCTCAATTGATAACATTTAGCTAAGTTTCTGATATAGAGCTTAATCAAATGTTTTTTTGTGAAATTATGCTTAAATGTGGTTATAAATGCTCATCATTGAATTGTGCTTTTTAGGAGATTTTTGAGTGTTTGAGTCAATTAGCATCAAGCCAAGCTTAATGTCCATCTAAGGAGAGAACTAAAAACTTAAGAAGATCAATAATATCTCCAGAAGCAAAGAAGGAAGAGTATATGTGAAGAATCAGAGTTAAAGTTGAAGAAAGAAAGTAACACGGCCCATGTCATCTGACACGGGGTAGGCCGTGTACTTCTCTAGTACCACAAGATTAAGTCCAACCCTGAGTTTGCCCAACACGGCTCGTGTCATCAGACACGGGGTAGGTCGTGTACGTTTCTGTCATGACAAGGGGATCCAGTTTTGCGCTTTGACTAACAACACGACCCATGTCATCTGACACGGGGTAGGCTGTGTATTTCTCTGGTACCTTAAGAAGGGTTCAGTGCTGAGCCAATTCGACAACACGACCCGTGTCATCAGACACGAGGTATACCATGTTCTTCTCTGAGTTCCAAATTACCTGAGTTTGTTATTGTAGAGTCAGACACAGGATAGGCCGTGTCATATGACACAACCCATGTCTGTGAATCAGAAACTTAAATTCGAATTCTGATACAAAATTAGGGATGAAAAGTTATAAATAGAATTGACTAGAACTCATAAAGAGGTGTCTGAACTGAGAGTCATCAGAGAATAGAAGAGGATTCAAAGAACAAGAAAGTGGGAGATTTGATCAAAGATTGGAGACTCGGGTTTAAGCAATCGGGGATCAATCAACCTCACTCGTTGCATGTTTAGATTAGGATTCAAATTCAATTAACCTCACTCGAATTTCATTGTCATTTAGAGTTTAAATTAGGATTCAGTTAATAGTGTTAATTGAGTTAGTTCTTTGTGGATCGACCCTTACTAACTGCAACTGGTTGTAAGGTTTTTATAATTTTAGTGGAACTTGGTAACTATTTTTAATCTCAATTTTAATTCACAATCCACACAACATCACGAGACTTCTTCCATCTCGTCCTGATGACGCGTGTAGGCCACGCGTCACCATCCTGACCTCCGTTTGACTCGCCGCTTGTGTCGTTCTACTCGCTGGCATCTCCTCTCTCCATTTTGGTGGTCGATTGTCTAGTTGACCCCCTATTGACTTCGTGGGTCAGTTTCTCTCTCCACAATGGCTTTTGCAACCTATTCATCTACTGCCACCTCTGACAGTTCTAGACCTGCGAAGAAAAATCTCATTTCGTTTGTCTTTTTTGGCAGCCCTACTATAACTTCAAAGAAACTTAATGGTAAGAATTTTATAGATTGGTATAACATTGTTGAGGTGTGGTTTTTAGGTCAAGGTCTCTATGAGCACCTTACTAAGAAGGAAGCAGACATTGCTATTGATGTGTGATGAGTGGAAAAGGGCTGATTATCAGTTAGTGTCTTTACTATGACAATCTATTGATCCGAAGTTATTGATGCACTTCCGTTCTTACAAAACATGTCATGACATGTTTAAGAAGGCTCGAAGTGTATAATCTAATGATATACAACGCCTCTATGATTCTGTCCATAACTTGGCCATGCTCCAGATGACAGATCATGACCGTCCTTCTTACTTAAACAGAGCACAGTCAGTCATTGAAGACATCAAACTTATCCTATCAGGCGATGATCTTACAAAGGTACTAGAAAAACTTGATAACATGTATATGGTCTTTGTTCTCCATTGTCTACATAAAATTTTTGAATCTATCCGAAATCAATGTTTGACCAATCCTAATATTCCTACGGTGGAGGAACTCATTGATCGTTTACTTTGTGTTCCTTCATCAGAGGAGACATCTAGCATTGGTTATCAGACAATTTCAGAATCTTTAGCTTTTGTCTCAAACTCAGTAGATCGTGGAGGCCGAGGCCATAGGCGTGGTGGAAGAGTTGATCGTGGTAGAGGTGATCACTCTTAGTGTTCTTATTGCAAGCGCACGGGACATACTCAAGACAAGTGTTATTCTTTGCTTGGTTTTCCTAAAAAGACTGCTAATGTAACACAGTCTTAGGCATCAGGTTCTGCTGATAAGAAAATTGAATTTGGAAGTGACAATTAGAATCACTTTTCAGCCAGTGAATACAAGGAGTACCTTCAACTTAAGGCCAGCCAACAAGCCTTATCTTCAGCAACTATAGCTTATACTGGTAATTCTACGGTTTGTCTCTCTCATTCATCTCCTGTTGGTTCTTGGATTTTGGATTCTGGTGCTTCTGATCATATAATAGGTAATTCTTCCTTCTTTTACACCTTATCCTCTCCCAAAATATCACATCACATCACTCTTGCTGATGGCTCTAAAACAACGGTCATTGGCATTGGTCAAGCTTCACATCTTCTCTCTCTATCTTTGAATTCAATTTTATTTGTACCTGGGTGTCCTTTTAATTTAATTTTTATTAGTAAACTTACTCAAACTCTCAATTGTTCCATAACCTTTACTTCTAATTCTTTCTTTATTCAGGACCGGAACACGGGACAGATGATTGGAGTAGGATTTGAATCACATGGTCTCTATTATCTACAGCGCTCGTCCTCAACCATATGTGCTACCACAGAATCACCTAGCGTTCTTCACCGTCGTTTGGGTTATCCGAGTCTGAATAAACTCAAGAAAATGATTCTTCATTTCTTTCGTCTACAGTCCTTGGAGTGTGAGTCATGTCAACTTGGAAAACATGTCTGGGTTTCCTTTCCAAGCAAGGTTACGGGCCGTTTAGAGTCTCTTTTTGATATTATTCATTCTGATGTTTGGGGTCCTAGTCATGTCGTGTCTGTTTTAGGATATAGGTACTTTGTTACTTTCATTAATGATTTCTCAAGATGTAATTGGTTATTCTTAATGAAAGAATGTTCCGAGTTATTTACTATTTTTCAAAATTTTTGTAGTGAAATTCTCAATCAGTTTGGTCAAACTATTTGTGTCTTATGTAGTGATAATGCAAAAGAATATTTTTCTGCCCCTTTCAATTCTTTCATGGCCTCTCATGGCATGGTTCATCAATCTAATTATCCTCACACACCTCAACAAAATGATGTAGCTGAGATCAAACATCGTCATATAGTTGAAACAACTCACACTCTTTTATTACATGCTAATGTCCCTTTAAAATTTTGGAGTGATGTTGTTCTCACTGCAGGTTATTTAATAAATCTTATGCTATCTTCTATTCTCAATAATCAGATTCCTCACTCTCTTTTATATCCTAAGGAATCCCTTTATACTGTTCCGCCCCATATTTTTAGTTCTACTTATTTTGTCCATAATGTTGCTCTAGGTCTAAACAAGTTGGATGTCTATGCTGTGAAGTGTGTCTTTCTCGGTTATTCTCGTGTCCAAAAGGGGTACCGGTATTATTCTCTCTCCACTCATCATTTTTACATCTCTGCAGATGTCACATTCTTTGAGGATACACCTTATTTTGTCTCACCGGTTGTGCCAGAATTTGTCTCTCAGGTATTACATGTTCCCTCTTTTGATCCTCCCATCTATATTCCTTTTGTGCCATAGATGCCCGAAAATTCACTGGCCTCAGAGTATCCTATCCAGCCGTTGACTTATTTTCCAACGTCGTTCACGTCTTGAGATTCCAGAAGGCTGCCCCTGTTCTAGATACTAGTGATTCACCTCCTACTCCTGCGTCTTCACCTATTACAGCCCAACCCGAGCCTCTAACTGACCTACCCATCACTCTTCGCAAAGGTACTTGTTATTCACGTAATCCTCATCCTATTTATAATTTTTTGAACTATCATCGTTTATCTTCTTCCTATTATGCCTTTGTCTCTGCCTTGTCGTCCATTTCTATTCCTAAAACTATTCAGCAAGCACTATCCCATCCCGAGTGGCGACAGACTATGCTTGATGAGATGACAACCTTGGAATCTAACCATATATGGACTCATGTTCCGTCCCCTCCTAGGAAGTCTACGGTTGGTTGCTGCTAGGTTTTCACTGTCAAAGTTAGTCTCGATGGCACGGTGGATCGGTTGAAGGCTCGTCTTGTGGCAAAAGGGCACACTCAGATTTATGGTCTCGATTATGGTGATATTTTCTCTCCTGTTGCTAAAATGGCCTCTGTTCGTCTCTTTTTGTCACTGGCTGCCATGCATTATTGGCCTTTGTATTAGTTGAATATTAAAAATGCCTTTTTACATGGTGATTTAGATGAGGAGATTTATATGGAGCAACCACCTAGGTTTATTGCTCAGGGTGAGTCGGGTCTTGTTTGCAAACTGAAGAAGTCATTATATGGCCTAAAACAGTCTCCTCGAGCTTGGTTTGGGAGGTTTAGCAACGTAACATAGCAGTTTGGTATGGTCTGTAGTGAGGTGGACCACTCTGTATTCTATAAACATTCATTGTCTAATAAGTTCATTTATCTTGTGGCCTACGTGGATGATATTGTAATCACATGTGATGATCATGAAGGGATCAATGGTCTAAAACAATACTTGTTCCAACATTTCCAAACCAAGGATTTGGGCAGGTTAAGATATTTCCTTGGGATGGAATTTGCTCAATCAAAGATAGGCATTGCCATCTGTCAAAGAAAATATGCACTTGACATTCTGGAAGAAATCGGGATGCTAGATTGTAAGCTAGTCAATACTTCTATGGATCCGAATGTTAAGCTTATGCCAAATCAGGGGGAGTCATACTCAAACCTAGGCAAATACCGGAGGTTGGTGGGAAAGTTGAATTATCTTACTATGACCAAACCAAATATATCATTTGCTGTTAGTATTGTAAGCCAGTTCCTTAACTCCCCTTATGATAGTCATTGGGATGCAGTAGTTCGCATCTTACGATAAATCAAGGGATCTCCTAGAAAGGGGCTAATATATGAGAACAGAGGCTACACAAACATTGTTGCCTACTTAGATGCAGACTGGGCAGGATCTCCTGGTGATAGGAGGTCAACTTTTAGATATTATGTTTTCATTGAGGGTAATCTTATTTCTTGGAAGAGTAAAAAACAGAATGTAGTCGCGGGATCAAGTGCAAAAGTAGAATACCGACCCATGACCCTCACTACATGTGAACTTATATGGCTAAAACATTTACTTCAAGAGTTGAAGTTTTGCGAGATAGGCTCTATGAAACTGATTTGTGATAATCAAGTAGCTTTGCACATTGCTTCCAATCTTGTCTTTCATGAATGAACTAAGCATATAGAAATTGATTGTCATTTCATTCGAGAAAAACTTCTTTCAGGAGAGATCAATATTTCATTTGTAAACTTTAATGATCAACTTGCAGATGTTCTCACCAAGGCTCTGTGGGGCCAAGGATGACATACATATGTAACAAACTTAGTGCTTATGATGTATATGCACCAACTTGAGAGAGAGTATTGAGTATTGTATATTCTGATCTGATTGTGATTAGATTAGGATTCTATTTTGATTTTATTTTTTCCATTTGGTTAACTCTATCCTTATAGTTTAGGAAACTCCTATTGTTATATCCCCTTTGTAATTACTTGTTATATATATTGAATGAGTGCTGAGAAGATTTCTCTCAAGCAATTCTAGCACATCAAGTGAAACAATTGATTAAATGGAGTAGTTAACAATGTTCAAAGAGTGGATAATGTCACATGATACTCAAATGCAAGATTCCGTTATTGCTTTTGGATGGGTATGTGTGTGTGTATATTTGACTTGAATTTGGATTCTAGCTGACCTGAGGGGAGGTGTTATTTGCAAATGTTCATATTATTCATGGTCTTTATTTCTTAATGTTAAATTTTTTTTTAATGGAAAATCTTTATTGCAATGTATAGCTATGATGCCCTTGATTTTTTTTTTATTTCTAGAGAAATCTTATGGGTCTTCCCATTTTTTGTTAGCTTGTTAATCTTTTACCCTTTGTTTGTTTCAAGAGAAAATAGGTGGAAAGAAAATGAGAGGAGAGAAAATAAGAAGAATATACCATTTTTTCTTGTTTGGATGTGGTGAAAAAATAGAGAAGAAAGAAAAAATTCATGTGAGACCCACATAAAAAGTTTTCTCCCCTCTAGTGTGAAGAAAATGAGGAAAAATGAGAGATAGTGACTTAAAATAACCATTATATCCCTATATCCCTAATTCCTAAATATTATATAATTATAAATAAGGGTATAAAAATTATTTAACGTAATTTTATTTTCTTTCTTCTCACTTTTTTTCTCAACCAAACAAGAGAAAGAAAAATTTCTCATTTTCTTTCTCTCCTTTTTCTCTTCATCCAAACAATAATAGAAAAAATATATTTTTCTTTTTATTTTTTATCTTTTTTATTTTCTCTCTTTCCATTTTCTCTCCATGTCCAAACAAAGCATTAAAGTTTTTTATTCGCCCCCTCTCTCTATTTCCTTGAATAATTGCTTCTTTGCAGAGAAGAAAGAAGAGTGCAGGCTCATTAGTTGGCAAAGCTTGAATACATGTTCCAGATGGTTTTGGATTGACAATGAGGGTTAAGAGAATATGCTGAATTCAGAGACGTCAAGAAGAATGGTTACATCATTCAGTAATGGTCATTCTGAGGAAAGATTTGGGAAGCCACTGATGGAAAATGGGGATGGCACTTTTCTTGCTCTAGCTAAATATAAGCGGTATAAAGTTTCTGCTGTTCGTGATTTCCCAGTAGGATGTGGACCGTTTCCTTCAAGAATTGATCCTAAGACTTGTCCAAACAATTGACTGTAGTTTGAAGAAGGAAAATCTGGTGGTCTCATCTCATATGTACGGGCCGCCTTTGACAAACGATGAAATAAATTTCTAAAGAAAGCAGTCATCATCAGGTTGAAATAAATTCCAAGACAGTAGATAAAGAGGGAAATGGAGATGCTTTACACTTTGAGGGAACATTAGCCTTTGAAGGATTGCAGGTTGCATCTGACAAGATAGAAGTGCTAGGTCTGATGTCTAAATCAGAATGTCCTAGGAGGCACTTTAAAGGTTCCTCCAAATTTAATTTGATTGGTGGTACAAATGAAAGCAAGGGAAAGATAGTTAATTTTTTTGCACAGCGTGTCATGTCAAAAGCTGATATCAAGAATAAAGACTCATCAAATCATGCTGGGAAGAAGCCTTTACAAAAGAAAAAGGGAAATGCTGCTTCTGAAGGTACAGGTCAATTGATAATTTGGGAAAAGAAGGATTCTCTTTACCCTAATGAGGATATTGAAGAATTTCGAGTTGTCCAGAAATGACGTGGTTTCAATGTAAACGTTCCTCCTTTTAGTCATCATAATTTCAGTGGTCATCATGACAGTGACTCAAATGTGACCCGAAATAAAGTGAGGGAAACATTGCGCCTTTTCCAAGCTGTTTGTAGAAAGCTTTTGCAGGAAGAAGAATCGAAGTTAAAAGAGCAAACAAATACTCGTAGGATGGTTCATTTACAAGCAGCAAAGATACTTAAGGAGAAAGGGAAATATATTAACACTGGCAAGCAGATCTTTATAAATTACAAAATCTTCCAGGATGAATCTCAGTATAGGGTGGCATAGATTATGTGAAGCACAATGGTAAGATCCTTGCAACTAGTGTTGTTGCGTCCGGGGGCTATGCTGATGAGTTAGATAATTCGGATGTCTTGATATATACAGGGCAGGGAGGGAATGTGATGAACACTGATAAAGAACCTGAAGATCAGAAGCTTAAGCGGGGCAATCTTGCTTTAAAGAACAGCAGTGAGGAAAAGAATCCTGTTAGGGTGATTCGTGGCTCTGAATCAATGGATGGAAAGTTTAAGACATATGTTTATGATGGACAGTATGTAGTCGAGACTTATTGGCAGGATATGGGGCCACATGATAAGCTGGTTTTTAGGTTTCAGCTGCAAAGAATCTCAGGTCAACCAGAGCTTGCTTGGAAGGAAGTGAAGAAATCTAAAAAATTCAAAACAAGAGAAGGTCTATGTGTTAATGATATTTCTAATGGGAAAGAGCTAATTCCAATATGTGCTGTGAACACCATAGATGATCTAAAACCCCCACCATTTAAATACTTAACTAGCATGATATATCCTAATTGGTGCAATCCCATTCCTCCAAAAGGGTGTGATTGTACTAATGGATGCTCTGACTCGAAGAGATGTCCTTGTGCGGTCAAAAATGGGGGAGAGATCCCATTCAATCACAATGGGGCTATTGTAGAAGCAAAGACTCTAGTCTATGAGTGTGGACCTTCTTGCAAGTGCATTTCATGCTATAATAGAGTCAGCCAACATGGCATAAAGTTTCAACTTGAAATTTTTAAAACCAAGGCAAGAGGATGGGGTGTGAGATCCCTAAATTCCATCGCTTCAGGAAGTTTTATTTGTGAATATATAGGAGTGTTTCTTGAAGAGAAGGAAGCTGAACAAAGAACTGGCAATGATGAGTATCTTTTTGACATTGGGAATAACTACAGCAATCATACTCTTAGGGATGGACTTTCGACTGTTATGCCTGATGCACAGTCAACTTCTTTAGAAGGATAGTGGCTTCACCATTGATGCTGCCAAGTATGGTAATGTGGGAGATTCATCAACCATAGTTTCTCCCCTAAGCTTTATGCTCAAAATGTCCTTTGTGATCATGATGACAAGAGGATTCCTCACATAACGCTCTTTGCTGCTGAGAGCATTCCTCCCTTGCAAGAGCTGAGTTATGATTACAATTATATGATAGATCAAGTCCATGATTCTGATGGCAATATAAAAAAGAAGGATTGCTATTGTGGTTCTGTGGAATGCACTGGTAGGATGTATTGAGGCATGACAACAATTGCTATTGTTGCTTATGGTGACTACTCTAACAGTAAATGCAGAAATAACGAAAAGCACGTTATCTCATCCGGAAAAGGAATACATTTTTACTCTGCCTATTTCAGTCCTTCAATTATGCCAACCATGTCCATAGATTTGCAACAGTTGGTATACACTCAGTTCTTGAATTTTAAATTTAGCCTTTTATCCTTTCAAAAGGAGAATGACTGCATACATTGTTTTGTGAGAGACGTTCACTTGCCACTGACTTTTGCAAACACTGTATAGTATGGATCATAGTTGCACAATGATGGTCATCCGAGCAATCCTTGTTCACTAACTGACCCACAACGGAGGAGTCACTCTCCACCCACAGCTTGGGGACCCTCCTCTCCCAAGCTAATGGTTATGATATGAATGATGCCCGCAGCTTTGTTATCATTTTTTTTTAGAGAAATTGACCCTTAGGTGCAGCTTGGGAAAAAGTTTTTCATTTCAGTTTGTGTTTAATTAATATTTGATTAGTCAAATATCAATTTAATTTCCCCAATATCCTACATATAATTAATCACTAATCTATCATGCATTCTTCCTGCCACACCTATGGGTCATTTTCGTGGTTAATCACGAAGTGAAATGTAAAACTTATTCTTAAGCTGCACCTATGAGCTATTTTTCCTTTTCTTCAACCTGCGTTTTCCATTTTCCTTGGTTGCAAGCCGAAGCCATTGTGCACAAGTTCATTCCTCGGTTTGCCAAATTGTTAAGCTTTTTGGGGTGCAGAGGGGGACGTTGTTCCCCGTTTTACGCCTAGCTGAAGTGTTAGCCAAAAGATAGAGCAGCGGTCTATCCCTGCTACACAATACACTACTTCATTTCATCCTGTACCAGACTATAACCCATCTAAAGAAAGCCTTAAGCAACACTAACATGAAGGCCATTTCATTTGATTTGGACCAAAACTAGTGTTAATTAAGCTAGAATTATGGTTTTTCTTTTATTTTCCTTAACATTCCTGTACATTCCTGTAAGCGTCTATGTCAGAGTTGTTAGGAAAGAACTATGATTTTAAATTGCAGTTATGGTTACGGTTACTATCACTCAATATTCCATCAAATCCTACTGCATCCAACTCACCTTCATCTAGCTCATCATCAAAACAACCACACCTGCCTTCTGATGTTGTCATCACATAAATGTTTCTGTTAATTCAATTAGTTAATTAGTTATAATTACATTCAGTTAGTTGTTTAACTCATTTTGTGTATATAAGCATTGAATGCACTTGTAATAATAAGAACTTGAGAGTCAGTTTTCATGAGTAATGAAGATTTCTCTAAGCTTTAGTTTCTTCCTCTCTTTAATTCTTTGGTCATCTTCTTATTTCTTGTTTAGTTACATTGTGTTTATCGTAATTGCTAATAATTTTGTGACAGTGTGACCGATGCAGTCACAATTGTGATCGTAATGTGATTATAAAAATTAATAAAACTACAATATTATGATTGCAATTACAATTGCGAACTGTAATTTTAAACCATGAAAAAAGTTAATGAATTATAAGTTTATTTGGTTGAATTAAGATATTAAATATTAAGTAACCTTTCGAAGTACTGTATTTTGCCAATTGCTTTATATGAGTCGATATCAAATTATCAAATTAATTTATTTTAACCACATCAAGGCAGGTGTTATGACATTGGCAACTAAATACTAATAAAGAAGAAAGGGTACTAAATTTATTTTATTCATATTCTATGTAGTGTTAGATGAAAAGTACATGAATCCCCATTATTTTAGTATACAAGAGGACAAAAGAGTACTAGTGCCCATCTGTTTCTAATATGTTCATGGGATCTCAAAGTGCTTTTTCATTTTAATTGAGCTGAACCTCGGTGTCATAAGCAGCTCCGGCCTTCCAATTACTAGGGATAGCATTCTTGGACTCCACCCAATTCAGCCCTTCACTGCCACTCACTTGGAACCTCAAGTTTATTTCACCACTTGGTGGGTTAAAAACATCAAACACTGCCCCAAAGGCCTTGCGCAGTGGGTTCCATTTTTGGCAGTCTTTCTGCACCATTGACAACATTTCAAGAATCAAATTCAATACAATACACACGGAGACAAGAATTGGATAGAACTCACAGAAGCACACTCAAAGTAAAAGTAAACTAACTAATCTTTAAGCAACTAAGTCAATATACATGGCAAAGTTGATATTTCAATCTAATAATTCAAAAATTGTTATATTGGGAATCAATTCTTCTATATGCACGCTATTTTTGTACATTAAATTTACACCTGATAATTGATAAACAATATACAAATATCTTGTTAATAATGTATATTATGTAGTTATCAAAACTAATAATTGATAAACAATATACAAATATCTTGATAATAAAGTATATTATGTAGTTATCAAAACTAATAATTGATTATCAATATTAATAATCAATTATTAGTCCTGTTAATTATATAATAATACATGTTATTAATTTGATATTTATACATTGTTAATCAAATATAAAATTAGTGTAACAAAATATGTACAAACATAATTTTTTCGATTGAGAATTGTATGTATAGGTGCAACCAATATATATAAATGTATACCTGTAACATCTCAACAGCAGTGACGTCGTTTATTCCATCTACATAGAGAATCACGACAGCAAGGTAGTGAGGGTTTTTGCTGCTTTCATGGACCTTAAACTTGATGTTGAAGCCATGGTATATACATGAGACTCTTTTGTATTCAATATCCACTACACCGTATTTGAGCAGCGCTGCAGATGCAGCTTTGTTGCGTCCCAACTCTGAGAAGGCACGTGGGCTCATAATGAAGTCTGTTCTGTCTCCCTCTCCGTAGTCTGTTACCACAACGTATGCTCCATTGTCATCGCAGTATTGCGGTATTTTGCACCTAACCTGAACCATCATCATTTATATTTGATAAATAAACAATTTTAATTAGTGGAAATACTTGGCAATTTTTTTTTTATATATATAAATATTTTGTTTGATTGTTTCAACGAGGATGAAGCTTTCTTTTACTAGGTACTGTTAGAAATAGTGATTAACAAAAACAGTTCTTATACTTTTACATTTGAAATTTCACATCGTTAAATAATGAATAAATTATTAATTAACTGTATATATCAATTAGTTAATAAATTAACAATATTTTTTTCTTAGAAAAACTCGTTATCATTCCATACATATTATTAATTAATAATTTTAAAATTTTGTTAAGAGTACTTGTTAAAAAAATTTAAATAAAAATAAAAACACATTTAAAGCATTAAAAATAAAAAAAATTATTTTTTCATTTACAACTTCCTATTTCGGTATATTTTACAAGTAAAACCCATAATTTTATTAACTTTAATAGGTGTACGTGGTGTGAAATTTTAAGTGCAAAAGAAAAAAATTTCTATTAAAAAGAAGGGAAAGAATATCTTTACCTGATAGCATGCACCGCAGCCACTTCCACCCCTCCACAGCCCAGACACGCCTGCGACGCTGCCATCGTTGATCTTACTTCCATATTCGCCAAAGCCACAAGCTCCTCCTAAAATATATATCAATTGACCAATCATATTATATGTTATTTGATGCTGCAAAAGTAGTGTAATGTCACGGTGCATTAGGGAAGAAAATTCTTAAAGCATCTTAAAGGAGGAGAGCATGCATAACCAAAAGTAAATTCTTCAAATTTACTTTTTCTAGAAAGAAAACAATATACAGTTTCAAAATATCAAGGTCATTAGTGAAACATGCAAATGTGCTTCCCCACCAACATGGGTATATATCTATCCACTATCCTAATTCCTAGCCTGCAAACAATGTGCTTGGTACACAATTTATATGTACAAGCACATGCCATGGGTATAGCTAGCTAGAAGATGAGGAGGCTCACATACTTGAGTTTCCATAGCCATCAGGGCTACCATAATAGGTTGCTCTGGAGTTCGTAAAAGTGTTCTCGTCTAAATGGGAGTTACACAGTGCGGGTAAGAGCAGTATGACACAAAGAAGGCCAAGTTGGAGCTTAAAACTAAGTTCCATGTCTAAATGACAAATTTTCTCAGGCGCAAAGAGGAGGGGAGAAATGCAGCAAGCAAGTAATTAAGAGTGACCAATGCAATAAACTAAAGTATGTGAAGCAAGAATAACTACTAATGAGAAAAGGCTTTGTGAGATAGGAAGCTAAGATATGGAGTCATATTTATAGTACAGGCCTTAGGTCCAAATACCAGAGTTGGTGGCCCACTTTTTCTCCCACTTTTTACCTTATGTGCGAGTACACATGGATAGTCCCTCCACGACTATTTCATTATCTTGAGCTTGATGAATTTTATTTATAAGAAAAATAAATACAATGATTTCAAATATAGATTCATAAATATTAATAAGATTCTATCTGTTTATGATTTTTATATATATTTTTTATATGACTCTATTATGTAAAAAAATAAAATGAGAAAATTCATTTCTCATAAAATCTTGACTTATAATCGTATATTCAAATATTTTTTACATAGGTACAAATTTCAAATAAGCACATTCAAGTGGTATAAAAGTTCACTGCAAAATAGAGTCTGTTTTATGTGAGTGTATTTATCTTAAATTTGTGTCTATAAAAAAAAATTCTCGTATCTCTAGAGCATGTAGTTCTGATTGAATGATATGAGATTGATTTTCCAATTGATTAGACAAAGAAAAGACAAAAATTGGACATATTGATAACCTTTAACACACTAACGTAGAGTAGTTTTTATGTTTATCTTGTTAACCATGTGGTTTAATGCTACTTTGATGGGTCAAAACCGAAGGCTATGAGGAAATAACAAATGGAAGGAACCTTAGTCAACCCACCATCATGTATATATGTTTATACGTGTCAGTCCCCATTATTTTATTTAAATAAAATTTAAAGGTGTTACATTTTATTATGATTATATATATTTTAATATATAATTACTTATAATTTCACTTAATTATAATTATAATAACTCCGTTAAAAAATTTTTATAACTTTTTTAAGTAAAAATAGTTTTTTATATTTTTAAGATAAAATTTAAATAACAGAGATATCAATCAATAAAATTAATTTTAATATTATAATATTATATAATAAATAAATAAATGAAGTAGCGCATTACGGATAAACTATAAACAACTAGAGTTGATTATTATTCAAGATTTCACACCCACTTAAATATCTAACAATCACATTTGATTGTAACGCACTCACAAATTCATTAATTAGTATGACTATGAACTCAACGTAGCTTTAGCAAGTGACAGGTGTAGAGATGAATTTTTGCTCAACTTAATCTTATTTTACATTTTTACGGGTTAAAATTTGCACTTGTTTCAAAAGAAATATATTAAAATTCGCACTTATTTAATTTTATTTTGCACTTATAAATATTTTAAAATAATTTATATAATAATTAATTATTATTTTAAATTAATTTATTATCTTATATAAATTAAAAAAATTATTAAAAAAATAGAAAACTAATAAAAATAATTAATATTATTAACAATTAAAATAAATATAATATTTATTTAAATATAAAATACAAGACGAATTGATTCCAAATTTACATGTATCCGCTCCGAGGTGGTACGAATAAGTACCTGCAAGTTGGGGGTCAAATAGTTATTTCAATCTCTTTTTTCTCTTTTTTTTTTGGGTTTTAAATTGTATAAAAAGTAGTAATGGTGATAATAATAATAATAATGCTAACGTTAGGTTCCTTTATTTTTGTACCTGCCGCCAAGTTATTAGCGGGTTTATGCTTGCCATCCCATTACTAATTTTTATGCCACGGAATTTTTATGCTCCAGCCGAATTTACTCGTCAAATCTTTTTAATTGTTTTGGTTTGTTTGAATTTTTTACAATATTTATTTTATTAATTTTTTAAAATTATGGTATACCTTTTATATTTTTTTCATTTAGAAAAATTAATTTGTTTAACTTCCATTACATCGTAGATTAAGCTGAAATCTTCTTAATTTGCAGACTAAACAAACACTTGCTCCATCTTATTTAAGAATGAATTAATACAAGCTAAATCGAGTCAAGACGAGTTAACTATTTCTAACACATGTAATCTTAACTCTCATGCATGCTACTAATGTCATAATAGAAATAAATATTTGTTTTTTTATTAAAAAAACACTATCTGTTTATTCTTTTATTTTATTTTTCCTTTCAAAACAATGATAACAGTCATACTATAAAGATAACACACGAAAAATCACAACATTTCTTATACCGCTATATTGAAATTTACAGGATCGATTCAATATTTTTTTAAAAAAAAAATCAAAATTTAAAACTGCATAAATTTTTTTATTATTATACAACTTTTAGTTGATCAACACTATAATAATGAAGTAATTATAGTGGAGGAGGATTTGTTTTGTGGGATATTTGCTTATAAGGGCAAGTCACCCATAGGAAAGGAGGCATCCAATCACCAATATATTTGAAAGAATAATTTTAATATTCTTATTTAATCTTCATACTAATTTTTATAATTATTAAATAAAGAAAGTATTAAATATTTTTTACGTTTTTAAGACATTAAATATATTTATTTTTTTATTTAATATTTTTTTATTTTAATATTAAAAAAATTATTAAGAAAAACTTATAAAAAATATAACAAAACTCTATTTGAAATCCAGTGCAGTAGGTGCTTCTTATTCCAAGCCGTCCATTTGGTGGCTCTTTCCTTAGTACACGAAGCTGCCAAGAAAGAGAGAGTTGAGCATGCAGTTGATGCAGTCAGTGCCAGGATAGTGCTTTGAGCTTGAAAGCTAATAATCTTTGTAAATTTTTTCTATCATTTTTATATTAAAACTTTGCAAATGTTTGAGTTTATATGTAGTACACACCCAAATTAGGCACTTGTATAAAAATTAAAACCATAAAAAAAATACAGTTATCATTTATTTAATAAAAATATATATTATGCTTATGCACAACTACTATATAAATGTCCACATCCGTGAATGACATTATAAAATGTTTAAGATATATCCTCCGCGTAAGTGTTGCTTCTGTTTGAGAGTTAAGAATTATGGAATATTAAATATTTTCTTTCAATTTATATTTATATTTTAATTCAACCCAACAGTATGTGATGTATATATGAATAACGGACAAATCTTTTGATTTGGAAATTAATTGCTATATAGCCTTTTTTTTTTCTTCAGTAAATGTTATCTAAGTATTATTTGAGTGTGCATTGTTAGTGGAAAACGTTGTTTTGAATAGTTAAATCGATGGATTGTTATATATATGTGAACATTTTTTTTTTTTACTTCTGTAAGTATCCCTTAAAGCGTGTAGGGAGTTGCACGTCAAACAAATGCCAAATTTTACAGTACCATTATTTGCACAGATAATAATTGTACACAACCTTCACGTTAGGTTAATTAACCACTTGTCAAATTAATTTAGAGGTGATAAGAGCAGTTGATTAATCACTTATCAAGTATATTTAATCAAGTATATAACTAATAAATTTAAAAGAGACTACTCATAAATTCATAACTTAAAATCGTGATTAACAGCAAATATTAAATGGTTAAATCAATTTAAAAATTAATTAATCAGCCATCTATGAGGGATTTATGCATAGACCTACCTGTAACAATTATTTCCTTGAGTTTAAGTATGATTTCATAACAAACTTCATACTAGTACCTAGGAGTGATAATAAGTTAGGCGACCTATCAAGGGTTTATGACTTAGCCTATTTATGACCTATCTAAGTCTACCATATTTAACAAACAAGTCAGTTTTAGACTTTTAAAAAAATTTATTTAATTATGTAGACTAAAGTTTAAACTTTGAAACAACCTATTTAGCTTATAAAGTTGACCTATTTATTTATTATTTATGCATATAATTAAAAATTCATAATACTTATGTATAGAAAAAAAAAATATAGTACTTACATAATTTATTAATTATATATTAGTATAATATATTTATTTTGTATGTAATATAATAATTTCATTAAAGTTTATACTTATTTAAATATTTGAAAAGATGAAATTTGTTTTTTTATCTTTGTCTAAAAAAAAGATTAAATTTAGGGTCTGTTTAGTATGCAGGATAGAATAAGACCTGATTGTATTATGCCTGATAGTATAAAGCCTAATAGTATGACTTGATAAACTTTTAGTATTATCTAGTATTTAGCGCGACATTGTATAAGATACTGTGTTGTATCACCACAACATTCTTGCAATACTTATACACCGGAAAAACCCCCGAGATGGTCCTCGAACCACCGTACCCACCTATCACCCAGAATTCATTCTCCTTCTCCCTTCCATCCCTAACCACAAACCCAACGCAACCCGCACGAAACCTAGGCACCGCATCCACCGCTTCCCATTGGTCCCTCGTGACATCACAGCACTCCACGGAACGAATTCGAGTTCTGGCAGTGGCGAACATGGTATGACAGGAGTCGCCGCCGACGACAATGATTTGACCGGGGCCACCGAGGATGGGATTGTAGTGCAGGTGGAGCTGCCGCTGGGGGAGAGCATGGGGGTGAGGGATTCCGACAAGAAATCGTGGGGGTTGAAGCAGAAGGTAGAGGAAGTGGGAGGATGGGGCACCTGTCGTTGTGTGTGGGGTCGAAGAGGAAGGGGTCAAAGTTTATGCTTCAAAACTTAATCAGGCCTAATCCCATCCTCCAAGGTCTGATTAAGTTATATGCTATTTTAATGTATAAGAAGAATATATTGGATAAGCTTATACAATACTGTAGTTACACTAAACAACTGATAAAATCATAATGTATTGTATAAGCTTATCTTATAAGGCCTTATACGTTGTGGTTATGAGTCCACTATCGAATTTCTCCTTGATAAAGTACCGATCAATCTCAATGTGTTTGTCTTATCATGTTGAACTAGATTATGCGCAATGTTAATGACTTATTTGTTGTCGTAAAACAGTTTCATAGGCGATTCACGCTTTAGTCTCAAATAATCTAATATGATCTTCATCCAAAACAACTCACAAACTCCTTGTGCCATATGTCAAAACTTAGCTTCTGTACTTAACCGTGCCACTACATTTTGCTTCTTACTTCTCCATGTTACTAGATTTCTACCCAGAAACATACAATAACCTGATGTTGACCTCTTATCAGTAACTGAACTTGCATAGTCAGCATCTGTATACACTTCCATGGATAAGTTTCCCTCATTTCTAAATAGTAATCATCTTTTAGACGTGGTTTTAAGATACTGTAGAATTCAATTCATAGCCTGCTTGTGTCTCTCCTTAGATCATGTATGAACTGACTAATAATACTGACAACATACGCTAGATCTAATTTGATATGTGCCAAGTATATCAGTTTTCCTACTAGTCTCTAGTATTGAGCTCTATCTACCTTAGGGCTCTCTTCATCACCTCCCATTTTATGATTATGTTCAATGGGTACACTGGTAGCCTTACACCCAAGCTTTCCAGTTTCATTGAGAAGATCTAAGACATATTTCTTTTGAGAAATGAAGATACATTGCTTGAAGTAGGCAACTTCAATCCCAATGAAGTACTTTATCTTTCTAAGATATTTCATTTCAAACTCAGCAACTAATTTCTCCTTTAGGAGTTGCTTCTCAACTAGTTCATCTCTTGATATAATGATGTCATCAATATACACAAGCAGAACTATGAGTTTACCTTCTTGTGAATGTTTTAAAAAAAGAGTATGATCACATTGACTTTGTCTGTATCCCAAGGACAACATTATTTTTGTGAATCTTCCAAACCAAGCACGGGGAGACTATTTCAACATGTATAGAGCCTTCTTTAACCTGCACACCTTGTTCCTTCCACTAGTGGAATCATATATAGCGGGAATTTTTATATAAACCTCCTCATCTAAGTCGCCATGGAGAAAGATATTTTTAACATCAAACTGGTGTAATTCCCACCTAAACTGGGTAGCAAGGGAGAGTAAGATTCTTACAGTGTTCATCTTGGCTACTGGAGCAAATGTCTCTTCATAGTCAATTTCGTAAGTCTGATTGTATCCGTTTGCCATCAACTTTGCTTTATATCGGTCTAGTGTACCATCAGACCGATATTTCAAAGTATATATCCATCCACACCTCACTGGCCTTTTGTCACTTGGTCTCTCAATAATCTCCCATGTTTCATTCTTTTCCAATGCACCCATCTCCTCATTCATGACTTGAATCCAATTCTTATCATTCAATGCTTCTTGTACTGATGTTGGGAATTTGATAGAATCTATGACTGAAATGAAACTCCGGTGTTGTAGGGAAAGATGTTTAGAAAAGACAAATTAAGAAATAGGATACTTGGGATTGGAACAATACATTTTCCCTTTCCTCAATGCAATGAGTAAGTCATCTAGGTCATGTTCACAATTATTCAAAGACATGTTATCAGGTTCAGAAACAATATTATCTAGGTCAAGTTCATAATTATTCAAAGGAATGTTATCAGTTTCAGAAACAGGAAGTTCAAAGACAAGAGAACTTGTATCTTTAGTACTTACCGTTGGTTCGGACGCTTGAAGTTGTTGTTGGGCTAGTTCGAGTTTTCTTCTCCTCTGAAACACCAATTTTGGTGTGCTGGCATTGGCCTTGACCTTAGCTAGTTTAGGTAAGGTACCAGAAGAAGATGTCAATTCCTGTGTAAAGTCAAACAGTAAAAGAAGGAAGGACTCAGGAGAAAAGAACTTAACCTCAGCTTCCTGAGTGTTCTCCCCCTGAAGCTGAGGATGAGTAAAGAATGACTCACTTTTAAGAAAAATGACATTCATGGAAACGAAAAAACAACGACTTGAAGGGTGATAACATATGTACCCCTTCTTGTCAGGAGCATAACCTAGAAAAACATATTTGGCAGCACAGGGATCAAGTTTGCTGCAATGTTGGTAATGTACATGCATAAAAGTCACACAACCAAAAGACACGGGACTATGGACTCTGTATAATAAGATCTTATGGGAAGTGGTAGGTCATGAGTTGAACTGGACTTACATTACCCAGGACACGGGATGATAACCGATTGATTAAATATGCAGTAATTAAAATAACTTCCACCTAGTATGAGTTAGAAACAGACATTTGGAATAGTAAAGCTCTAGTGATTTCAAGTAAATGACGATTTTTTCTTTCTGCAACATCATTTTGCTGAGGAGTATCAACACATGTGAGTTCATTCACAATACCATGCTCTTTAATAAATTTAGAAATATTTTGGTTGACATACTCTTACCATCATCATAACACAAATGTTTAATGGACTTTCCAAATTGGGTATGAACCATGTGGTAAAACTGAACAAATAATTGAAACATATATGATTTGTCTATCATTAGAAAAAGTCAATTTACTCTAGTGCAATCATCAATGAAAGAAACAAACCATTTAGTGCCAGAAATGTTAGAAATTGATGCAGGATCCCAAACATTAGAGTAAATAAGTACAAAAGGCTCAACACTTTTATTAGAAATAGGTGAAAAAGTTACACGATGATGTTTGACAAACTCACAAACATTACAATGAAAAAACCCAATAGATTCTTTTAAAAATAAAGACTGAAACACAGACTTAATAAAAAAAAATAGAGGATGTCCTCGACGCTTTTGCTATAGCTAAATTTGAGAAGCAAGAGACTCAGAACTGGACTGATGACAAGAAAGTAGCAACTGCTGATCGGGACCACCATTAGTTGGCAATGGCATATTAAGGAGATATTACAACCCTCCATGTTCCTTAGCAACTCTAATCGTCATCCCCGTGACAAGATCCTTAAAGGCACAATGAGAATGAAAAAATGTTACGACACAATTATTGTCTTTAGTAAGCTTATGAATGAAAATAAGATTATTAAAAATTTGGGAACATAGAGCACATTGTTTAAGTGTAGGGAGGGCTAGAGTTTAATAGTACTAGAATCTGCAACTGTGGTATGAGAGCTATCAGCTATGGTTATATGATGCTTACTAGAAGAGGGTTAATAAGTGTCGCGACCGAGATCGCGGCGAGAGTGGTGAACAAATAAATTGTTAGGAGTCGCCACCAATTTTATTTGAAATAGAAAAAATTGGAAAACCTTTCATAGGAAATGGTCTTTAAAACCAAATTAGATTTGAGAGTCGGTTATGCATAGGGAAGGGTGGAGACTTAATCTCACAGCCCCCCTAACACACCCGTCCTAAGACGGTACCTTAAATCAGTTGTGAAAAATTGATAATCTCAAAATATATTTGTTTCACCCCTTTTATTAAAAACATTAAAAAAATAATTTGTGAAAATTTAATTTTTTGGGCTTAACATAATAGAAATTCCACTCCTACGCATCCTCGGGTGCAGTGAGGAACTCAAAGTTGCATAGTTCTTTATAAAATTTTTGTGGGTTAGTTATTTTTTTAATTTTGAAAAGATTTATTTTTACTTTAAAAATTCATTTGATTTCCTTATTTTTTTAAAAAAAAATTGAATCATCAAGTTATTACAACTCAGATGATTATGAAAGTTATAGGATTAACAAACTGTCACAACTCAGTTAATTCTGTTTTATTCTTCTAAAAAAGGTTCAATTATTTTTTTTATTTTTATCATTTTTTATTTTTTCATTTTTTTTACTTTTTACTTTTCAGCCCAATGAACATATTAGTCTAACTCATTTTAAAAAAAAAACTAAAAAAATTAAAAAAAAAACAAAACAAGTAACTCAAGGCTTACGAAAAAATGAAAAAAAGGAGGGGGTTCTGTTTGGGATATTTACAAGTGGTTTTGGAGTAAAGAAGATGAAGGCCGACAATTGGCGTGATGTTGCCGGCAATTCGGCTAGATTCGGGTTGGTGGTGCGGCTGATGCAGGCTCCGGCGAGCTCGGTTCTACAATGTCGGCTGATTTGGGTGGCGCACGATTCACGAAGGGACAATGAATGTGGTCGATGGTAGCTGGGCTCACGGATCTGATTGTTGAGTGGCAGATCGGGATTGGTGCCACTCAGATCTAGTTCGACGACTCGATTCGGTTGTATGACGCGATACGTGCTCGGAAAAATGGGAAGCGGTGTGTGTAACAACCTAATATCTGTACCCTAGTATATCTAGCATATACCTGGATAAACAGTATCAGTTCTGCTACTTCTAACTTAATCATCAACTAATCCATAATATTTAAATAAATCATTATGGAGAGACATATCTAAAGTTATACATATAAACTTTTACATATAACTTTTACACTTTCAAAGCTAATATAAATTAATACATAAGCTTTAAACTTAAAACATAAAACCAAACTCTTCTAATTCTTCTGTTTCCTTCATCTTATTACCCTAATGTAGGGTCTTGACCTGCTAACCATGAAACATAAAGGGGTGAAAATGTAAAAATTCTTAGTAAAACATATATCTCATGGTATTAAAACTAAATATATACAACGATATATTTCTAAATTAAAACTCGTATATGTAACTTAATGTTTACTTAGGAATTGTATTCCGTTCTTTGGTATTAAGCCTACTTATCCTTAGTCTGAATATATTGATCCTTAGCTTAACCTTGGACCTGACATCCTAGGCCTAGCTTTGGATAACTAATCCTTAGCTTAGTTTTAGACCTGACATCCTTGACTTAGCTTTGGATAACTAATCTTTTCATGAGACACTCCGATGTCATCACTTTACTAGGCTTACCCTGCAATGTTCACTACTTAGATAACTAATCCTTTCATGAAACACTCTGGTGTCATCACTTTACTAGGCTTGCCTGACAATGTTCACTATTTAGATAACTAATCCTTTCATGAGACACTCCGGTATCACAACTTTACTAGGCTTACCCGATAATATTCACTACTTAGATAACTAATCTTTTCATGAGACACTCCAGTGTCACCACTTTATTAGGATTACCTAACAATGTTCACTACTTGGATAACTAATCTTTTTTAAATAAAGGAACCAACTCTTGCCAACTAGGTCCTATGACACTCAACTATTGTCATCAAGACCCTATGACACTTAACTCTTGCCAACTAGGTCTTATGACGCTCAACTCTTGCCAATTAGGCCCTATGACACTCAACTATTGTCATCAAGACCCTATGGCACTTAACTCTTGCCAACTAGGCCTTATGGCGCTCAACTCTTGCCAATTAGGCTCTATGGCGCTCAGCTCTTGCCAACTAGGTCCTATGGCGCACAACTCTTGCCAATTAAGCCCTATGACATTTAACTGTTGCCAACTAAGTGCTATGACACTCAACTATAACTATTAAAAGAGTTACAAGTGTTTATAGGGCTCAAACCATACCCAAAACACCTCAAATCTTGTCTAAAAAGGTTGATTTTTAAGATTGTACCAAATGTGCATCATAACTTCAAAAATTCTGAAACTTTATAAGAATATAGCTTTCTCTCATATCTTTCCAATGCTATAAACCTTGCTTTATGATAACAATGTATTTTATTTATTTTATAATCCTCCCACTAGGCTTCTTAAGGTTCAATTTGGCTTAATTAAGTTGATTTTGTCACATTTTATGAAAGTAAGCTTAATTAGATCATTGAAGAAATTATTGTTTGATTATCATTAATTTGGGTGATTACATTCTTAAGTAAAGTGGCCACAATTTGAGTTATAATTATCTGATTAATGTGATTCTGGTCTTATTAAAAAGTTAAAATAATTCCTTAATGACTATTCACTTGATAGCAAGAGTCACATTGATAACAATATATTTCATTCATTGTATAATCTTCTCATTTGACTTTTTCAGTAAACTGGCTATAATTTGAGTTACAAATATCTGATGGATGTGATTTTGGTCTTGCTTTAAAGCTAAGATAAATTTCTACAATTTTCATGAAGATCTTAAGACCGAGAACACACGCTTGGATAACTCAAATTGGAGTTGAAACAAAATCTAGAGTTTTGAACCTGCCAGCTTGACCTCTATGCACTCATTAGGCTATATCTCAGGCTATAGGAGTGTAATTGGCTAGCTATCATGAGCAATAGTTTTGATGATAACAAACGTGAAGACAAACATGAAGATGATGAGAAGACCAAGTCCAAGATCTTCAAGAATAAGCTTTAGGACTTAGGATCCTTGTAAAAGCCTCATTGGATATCTCATTAATTGGCATTGCAAAGAAATGTTTTCAAAATTGTTTTTCCAAAATTAAACAACCATTTTCTGGTCATTTGAAAGCATTTAAAACTGGTTTTATAACAGAGGTATTCGAATACCCTGATAGGTATTCGAATAGAGTGTTTTCAAGCTTACACGTTTTACTGTTTTCAAAGTGGTATTCGAATACCCATCTATGGTATTCGAATAACTTGTTTCGAAACTGATATTTCCTGCTGTGCTAAAACAGAGGCATTCGAATACCTCATAAGGTATTCGAATACCGTTCTGCAGAATTGTTTTTCACGAAACGTTCAAAAATGGCAGCAACGACCATATTTGCTTTTAATGATTTCTTAATTGGCACCCAACGGCTAGTTGCTTTCTTTGCTCTATAAATACAGACCTTGGGTCTCTTCTGAAAACCCCCAACCCACTTGAATTATTTTTTGCTTGGCTGAAAACGAATTTTACATTATTTTCTCTCCTTTCTGTGCTCTCTTTGCCAAAACCTTGAGATATCCTTTAGAGAGCTCATTAGCACTTCAAGTTGTAATATCTGCTCTAAGTGAGAGTTTATTTTTCATCTATTCTCTCGCTTCGTAAAAGGGTGAGGTATCCCTTAGTGAATTTGTGAGGGTGAGGTATCCTCTAGTAAAAGGGTGAGGTATCCCTTGGTGTAAAGAAGGTGAGGTATCCTTCAAAGGGGTGAGGTATCCTCTAGTAAATAGGGTGAGGTATCCCTGTTGTGTAAAGGTTGTAAGCACTGTTGTTAAGCTTGTGTTGAATAGTGAAAAATCTCGAACCGTGTTTCTGGGACTGGACGTAGGCCACAAGTGGTTGATGGTCGAACCAGGATAAATATCGTGCCTCGCTTTTCTACCCTTAATCTTTTATCTTTATGCACTTTATTTATTCTTGCAATTTAATTATTATTTGTTCTTCTTATCTTTATCTCATTCTCGCCTTTATTATTTAAATTTAGTATAATTCATTTGTTTAAGGCTTTTGCGAAAAATTTCTAATTACTCAATTCACCCCCTCTTGAGTCTTGAAGCCACTTGGGTAACAAGTGGTATCGAGCTAGACTCTTGTATAAAGAGCTTAGCCGCTTCAAGAGTACATGGCTTCATCAAATGTTTTATCAGAAGCAACTTCCATAAATCGACCACCCTTTTTCAATGGGGATGGTTATGCATATTGGAAGGAAAGAATGAAAATCTTTATAGAGGCTATTGATCTAGATGTGTGGGATCTTTGTCGAAAATGGCGCATTTATACCTACACGCGTGTCAATGGTGTAAAAACCGAGACACCTAGAAGTGATTGGTCTAAAGATGATAAAAGAAAAGTTCAAAATAACTTAGTAGCCAAAAACATCATTACCTCAGCTTTGGGACATGATGAATTTTTTAGAATTTCAAATTGCAAAACTGCTAAAGAAATGTGGGACACTTTACAAGTTACCCATGAGGGTACTAGTGAAGTTAAGAGGTCGAGAATCAATTCTCTAACTCGTGAATATGAATTATTTACAATGAACCAAGGAGAAAGCATTCAAGAAATGCAAAAGAGGTTCACCCACATTGTTAATCATCTTGCATCATTAGGAAAGAATTTTACTAACGAAGATTTGATTAACAAAGTGTTGAGATGTCTTAGCGGATTTGGCAACCAAAAGTAACAGCAATTTCAGAATCAAGGGATCTAACAACTATGTCATTAGCAACTCTTTTTGGAAAACTTCATGAGCACGAATTGGAACTAAACAGACTAAGTCAAAGTGAAGAAAACGATAAAAAGAAAAAGGGGATAGCGCTTAAAGCCACCACCTCCACTATCAATAATGAAGAAGAAGACGATGGAAATGACGTGGACAACATTGAGCTAAATGAACAAAATCTCAATCTTCTGGTAAGAAAATTTGGTAAGTACCTAAAGAAAAAGGGGACACAAAGAAGACCGCCTTTCCCCCAAAGAAAGTTGAAAGAAACCCTCCAAAGAAAGAAGAGTCTACATAGCTTGGGATGACAACGACATGGACTCCACTGATAGCTCAGATAGCGAAGAAGCCCATCTATGTTTTGTGGCCAAAGCAGAAGAAAAAGAAGAAAGCGACAACGAGGTAAATTCTGAATTATCTCCTTCTTATGATGAGTTACAAGATGCCTTTGAAGAATTGCATGACGAAACAATTAGGCTTACAAAATTAATTTCTTCATCTAAGAAAACCATCTCTTCTTTAGAAAATCAAATTCTAATTTTGAATAAAGAAATTGAGGAATTAAAAATTGAAAATGAGACATTAGGATTAATTGATGCATGCTCATATCATTCTTCACATGCTTCTACTTCGTATTCTTGTTCTTCATGTCATGTGCTTGAAAATGAAATTGAAGATTTAAAGAACACCCTTGCCAAATTCACATGTGGAAGAGATAATTTAAATATTTTATTAGGAAAACAAAGGGTTGTTTTTCAAAAGGTGGAATAGGATATAACCCGAATAATCAACACAAATCCTATAAAAATTACTTTGTTAATTCTAGCATCTCATGTAGCCCATTTGTTAAATGTTTCTATTGTGGGGAGAAGGGTCATAGTGCTTCAACATGCAATGTAAGGAAAAATATCAATACAAAAATTGGAACCAAAATGGTATGGGTTCCTAAGGGCACTATACCCAAAACTGACAATCAAGGACCCAAGAAAATTTGGGTACCAAAAACCAAAAATTGAATTGTGTTGCAGGTGTGCTTGATAGCCAAGAGCTAACTTCGGCATTTTTGAAAATGGTTGCTGCAAGCACAAGGCTATAATAAATTCCAACCTCTCCTTCTTGTCTCTATCAGGCTTGGACTTGCATTCATATGAGTATTTCCATGAAAAGGTAAGCTTTCTTATCTCAAATATGCCTTCTGGATGCAAAATGTATGCTTTTATGTTTGAGTTATTCGAATACCTCCCTGTGGTATTCGAATACCATTGCATCTGTACGTGAAAATCCATGTTTTTCTGATAGGTCTATTCGAATACCTTCCTATGGCATTCGAATACCATACATCAGTACATCAATTTTATGCCTTTATAAAGCTAGAGTATTCGAATAACTATATAGCTATTCGAATAACCAGATATCTATCACATCAGTTTTTCTCACATGCTATCTGGAGTATTCGAATACCTTCCAAGGCATTCGAATACTTGCTCCTTCCGGAGTTTATAAAATGTGATGGGTATTCGAATACAGCAAGAGGTATTCGAATACCACATGACTGAAAGCAAGTTTTACGACGTGTTCTTTGTTTCGTTTCTGTTTCCTCTTCTTATACATATGCAATGAAAATATATTCCAACTATGAATAACATGCTTTAATCTTATTTCATCAAGCCTTCATTTTTGCCCTATATGAAAATTATATGATGTTCTTAAATGCATATTTCTTGGCTTGTTCTTGCTCTTTTTTTTTTTTAAAAAAAAAAAATATGCTCAATGTAATTGGCTATTGTTTTGATATACAAACAAGTGCAATAAGTGGTATATGAAATATTTAATATCTATGTTTTTATTGACATATGTCAGATTTATAAGAATTTGTTAACAAGTGGTAAATGCTTAG
The DNA here is from genome assembly GCA_029884605.1 of Ormosia emarginata. Taxonomy (NCBI): domain Eukaryota; kingdom Viridiplantae; phylum Streptophyta; class Magnoliopsida; order Fabales; family Fabaceae; genus Ormosia; species Ormosia emarginata. The sequence goes on along the minus strand of JAQQTP010000064.1, from coordinate 20,077,693 downwards.
AACATCTTGACAAGTGATATCAAACAAGTGGTAAATGCTTTACATTTTGACAACAAGTGATATCAAAGTGGTATAAACATAATAACAAGTAATAACAAATGATAACAAATGATATCAAACAAGTGATTTCTTGGCCAAATTAATCGATAAATATATTTTTGCCCTTGAGAATCATTTGCTGCTTTTGCCTCATTGTTTTTAAATGCTTATTGGCTTATGAGTTTGACTAACCCCTATGGATCCAACATTAATGGATACCAATGAAAGCACTCTGAATTTTGTTGTAGGAAGAACACTACCTCAAGCATAAATTTAAATGGACAAAATTCATTCAACTTGAGGACATGCATATATTGTTTAATATGATAAAATGGGAGAGAAAAATACTTGCCCCATCTTTTTGATCATGACAAAAGGGAGAGAATGGTATTCAATGTACAAAAGGGGGAGAACAAGTTTAAATGTCTTTGTTTGAGAAAAGTCAAGAAAAGAAAAAGTCAAAACAAAAATAGAAATTGAATTCCAAAAGTAAGGGGAGGCTGCATGCATATCTCTGATGAAAATCACCTCTTATGAAAAAGAGGGGAGTAAGTATCTCTAAACTAACTTTGTGAATTCCAATTTATATGAACTAATGCTTTTCTCAAATGTTAGTTTGTCATCATCAAAAAGGGGGAGAATGTAATTGGCTAGCTATCATGAGCAATAGTTTTGATGATAACAAACGTGAAGACAAACATGAAGATGATGAGAAGACCAAGTCCAAGATCTTCAAGAATAAGCTTTAGGACTTAGGATCCTTGTAAAAGCCTCATTGGATATCTCATTAATTGGCATTGCAAAGAAATGTTTTCAAAATTGTTTTTCCAAAATTAAACAACCATTTTCTGGTCATTTGAAAGCATTTAAAACTGGTTTTATAACAGAGGTATTCGAATACCCTGATAGGTATTCGAATAGAGTGTTTTTCAAGCTTACACGTTTTCTGTTTTTCAAAGTGGTATTCGAATACCCATCTATGGTATTCGAATAACTTGTTTCGAAACTGATATTTCCTGCTGTGCTAAAACAGAGGCATTCGAATACCTCATAAGGTATTCGAATACCGTTCTGCAGAATTGTTTTTCACGAAACGTTCAAAAATGACAGCAACGACCATATTTGCTTTTAATGATTTCTTAATTGGCACCCAACGACTAGTTGCTTTCTTTGCTCTATAAATACAGACCTTGGGTCTCTTCTGAAAACCCCCAACCCACTTGAATTATTTTTTGCTTGGCTGAAAACGAATTTTACATTATTTTCTCTCCTTTCTGTGCTCTCTTTGCCAAAACCTTGAGATATCCTTTAGAGAGCTCATTAGCACTTCAAGTTGTAATATCTGCTCTAAGTGAGAGTTTATTTTTCATCTATTCTCTGCTTCTGTAAAAGGGTGAGGTATCCCTTAGTGAATTTGTGAGGGTGAGGTATCCCTCTAGTAAAAGGGTGAGGTATCCCTTGGTGTAAAGAAGGTGAGGTATCCTTCAAAGGGGGTGAGGTATCCCTCTAGTAAATAGGGTGAGGTATCCCTGTTGTGTAAAGGTTGTAAGCACCTGTTGTTAAGCTTGTGTTGAATAGTGAAAAATCTCGAACTGTGTTTCGGGGACTGGACGTAGGCCACAAGTGGTTGGTGGTCGAACCAGGATAAATATCGTGCCTGCTTTTCTACCCTTAATCTTTTATCTTTATGCACTTTATTTATTCTTGCAATTTAATTATTATTTGTTCTTCTTATCTTTATCTCATTCTCGCCTTTATTATTTAAATTTAGTATAATTCATTTGTTTAAGGCTTTTGCGAAAAATTTCTAATTACTCAATTCACCCCCCCCTCTTGAGTACTGAAGCCACTTGGGTAACAAGGAGTTCAACAATTCTGAAATTTTGACAGTGGAACGTTAAGACCCATATCTACAACTTTCATGAAGAACACAAAAGTTGGATCTGAATTTTTGAAGGATATATTGGGCTTGGAACTCAGAACAGAGGAGCAGAAGTTGGGCTTGACCCATGAGCAGTAATTGGACCATATCTCGGGCTGTAGGCGGTGTATTTGGATAAAACCAGCAGCAATGGAAAACTAAGACAATTTCCTAGAACTTTTATGTAGACCACTTGATCATAAAATGACACATGCCATGAGCTCAGAGCAGAAACATTTCGGAGACAAGAATCTCTATAATTTCAGCTCATTCATCATTATTAAGCAATTATTTTGGCATTTTCTTCTCATCACCAAATAACTCCATTGTCTTCTTGTACTCCTTGAGCTCTATAAAAGGGAGCTTGGGTGCTCATTCAGATCATCTTTGATCTTAGTTTAGTTTATGCTATTGTGTTATTTGTTTCTCTTGTTGTAGTTTTCTTTGTTCTAAATTGAAATTATATTCATCTTTTTCTTCTTCTCTCTTTTTTTCTTCTTATCTATGAGTAACTAATTTTTATTTTACTTTGGTGAAAGGGTGAAGCTTTCGGTAATATGTTGAGGTTAGATTAATTTCCTTCTTGTGCTTAAATGATATATTTTTAAGTGATCATTATATGTGTTGTATGTTGTTTCCAATCAATTTAGAAACCCTTCTTGTATATTGAAGAACTTGATTCATTGTAGACAAGACGTTGGCACAGTGGATGCTTTAGACTATTTACAAGTGTTGGTGGATAATTAAAAGAATCATAATATGATTACATGTATAATTTAAAATTAAACTTTGAATGTTAAATCTTCCGATTGGAACCTCCATTATGTGTGATTTCAATTGAGTTATAAAAAGAAATAATCTTGTCTTTAATTTATTACCAAGAGTGGATCTCCTAACCCCAAGCAAATCCTTTTCATCTATGAACAACTTTTGTCACCTTTAGTATTGTGACAAATCTGCTGCTTACCTCAAATAATTTTCCTTCATCAATTCCCTGTAGATCGATCTTGGACTCCCGAGAATTACTACTTGAAACAACCTGCACTTGGGTTTGAAACTTTTAATTTCCCATCACTTCATTTGGCTAAATGTAGCCAAAGTTATGCTACATTTTGTAGAGGCCAAAACAAGGCATTCTTTGATTTACCAGAATTTGACTTGACTTTAAATTGAAACTGGGAACAAACTACAAGTGAGAAAATTCTAAAATTTCATAGGCAAGAAGCCTTACATCTTAGCTTCAAAATACCACTTGTCCCATGTTGATACGACATCGGAGTAAGAAATTATGCAATCTGGCATACTGGCTGCCAGAATGTCTTTTCTGCAGATTCTACCTTAGATTCAAACAAAAACTGGTATTGATTGGCTTTCTCAAAAATTCTAAAATTTTTACCATATGAAGCTTTATGTCTTAGCTTTCAAATAGCACTGGAATCAAGTGATTCCGATATCTACAGCTCAAGTTATGCAATAAACAGTACATGTTGTCTAGATGTTGCCCTGTTTCTGCAAAATCACCTGTCGTAATTGATTACAAGGGTGTTGTAATTGATTACAACATATCCAGAGGCCTTGTAATCGATTACAAAAGCTGTGTAATCGATTACAAGCTGCTCAGAAACACATTTCGCGGCCCCAGAAACTTGGTAATCGATTACAAAGGCTATGTAATCTATTACACCTTGTAGAAAACCAGAAAAATAACTTTCCTTATGCAGCAAACTCATTTCTAATAATACAAACTTGAATTCTAAGTGATTTTTAACACCATTCTAGGTCCCTAAACTTGTTGCAACTCTTTTACAATCTATTAATTCTCTTGGGCATAGATTTAGGTCCAAAATCACCTAACCCCAACCATTCTCCAAATCCATTTCCTATGGATTCTAATGGTTGTTCTTGAGCCATAAATAGCTATCTAGCATTCTCTAAGCTTAAACTATCCTAACATAGTTCTTAGAATCAAGAACCAAGTTAAGAACATGGATTTGGCTATCCAAAGCCCTATTTATATTCAAAACCCCAAACTATATTCAAAGATAATCAAAGAGGGAGAAATGAATAGAAATCCCCTTACCTCTTAATTGGATGAAGATCCTAAAGCTTAAATATTGATCTTTCTCTCTTCATTTTCCTCTTCCCTTCTTCTTCTCCCTTTTCTTCCTTTCTCCCTTTCTTTTATGTTCTTTTCTTTCTATTTTTTCCTTCCTTCTGCCGAGAGAGAAGAAAGAAATATGGGGTGGGACATGGAGGAAATTAAGGGAAAAGTTTAACTTGAGTTTCTGTGCTGAAACTTATATCTGCTAAGGACACTTGAATTATGTTAATTCAAGTTTTTCAACTTCCAACAACTTTAGAATAAATACTAGGGTTCATCTAAATTGTTGTTTTACTTTTATTCTATTTTTTCATATCTGCTGGGGGTCAATCCGACATTAAAAGCACAATCAGTATGCCTAAAAATACCAAACTGACTCCGATTGTTCTCAAATTTTAATTGTACCTTACTTAACTCATTTGTGACCTAGAAACAAGTTATCCATACCTGTTTCCTTCAACTTAGCAATATATGCTATTATTTGAGTCATTTTAGGCTACTTTTCAACTTCTGGTTTGCAATTAAGTGCCTAAACAAACTCAGTTTATCACAAAACTTAATTGACATGTTATACAAGTATAATAGTACCTCTGAGACTATATACATGCCTAACATGTTTTCTCAGGATGTTACAACGCTGCTCTGTGGGTCTGGTTCGAGGTTTCGAGTGAGTGGCTGGCACTGGTTGGTAGTGGTGTGCACATAGCAGCTTGTGCGCAGACGGAGACGACTATTGGAGGTAGAGCCGGATCTATGACTGTGGTGGATTGTACGTGGGCCGATACGGAATAGAGGGTTTGGCATGGCGTGGTTTGCGGGTCGGAGTGTTGGGCTTAGTGGTGAGGTTGGTTATGGAGGTTAATGGTGGTTGTATGTAGTGAAGGAGTACTTTGATTAATGGGTTGAAGATGACGAAGGTGATGAAGTGGTGATGAATGAGATGAACGTGGGGATGTTACTATGTGATGGTGGTTATGGAAGCTTGAGGGTAAAGAGGATGAAGGCTACGTAAGTGGAAAAAAATATAGCTATGGGTTTGCTATAGGAAGTCCCTTTGGGGAACTAGCCTGTTAGTTTTAGGCTGTGTGTTGAAAAGCATGTAAATTATGAGTTTTTGTAGAAAAATTTGGGTTTGGAGAGTGATGGTGATAAACTTTAGAATGAGTTTGTTTAGGATGACTGTTGTGGTTTATTTAGGATGAGTTTGTTTAGGATGATTGTGTTTATGATGAATTTGTTTAGGATGACTGATAGGGTTTGTTTATGATAAGTTTAATGGCATATGGGTTATGGGTTATTGGGTCAGGTTATGGGTGGATGAGATGGATAATGGGTTAATTAGGTTATGGGTTTCTGCTAGAAAATTGGGTCGTTTTATATTTTTTCTTTATTTTTATTTTTTTAATTTTTTAATGTCCCGGACAAAGTTGGGTATTCACAATAAGATAATAAAGGTAGAGAATAAAAGCTCATATGATCAGTTGCACCAAAGTCCATAATCCATAAATTCTCAGTACCAGAAGTATTAAAAAATTGAAAACAAAAATTCTTACTAGTCATAGTTAGAGAACAAGAGTCAAAAGACTTACTGAGAGAGTCAATGAGAGTCTGTAAGTGCTCCAACTCATTTTTTCTAAGGGTTCTTCATCACCCACATTTGAGTCATCACCTGGAGGCATAGAATCCGAAGTTGTCATATTTGCCTGACTATGTTGCATACCCTTGAACCCTCCTGTGTGGCTAAGTACCTGGTCCTTCCTATGGAGTCTGAAATTATTCTCCTTGATGTGACCAGATTTCTTACAATAGGTACATCAGCGACCCTCTCGGTTTGGCCTAGAGAAGGAAGAAGAAGAGCTTGGTTTAGTTGTCTTACTCATAGTCAAGGTTGATCCACCAGTGCGCTTATCATCAAGCATGATAGCCGTACGATAGTCCTCTCCCTGAACATTGTAGAATACCTCAAACAACAATGACAATGTCTTCTTGCCCAGAATTTGTACCCGAATAGGGTCATACTCAGAATTCAGGCCAGAAAGGAACTTAAAGATTTGATCCCTTTCCACAAAACTAGCCAACGTGGAAGCATCCTTGTTGCACTTTATTTTGAGATTCTGGTATTGATCCAATTCAATCCACAAGCCATTAAGGGTTCCATAATAATCAGTAACTGAGAGTGCTCCCTATCTATAGCCATGTCATAATAAGAGAGTCATCATCATCTCACGTATCAAAGTGAGGGTCATCCTTCTTAGGGGTAGTCCTTTCAATGTGTTTAACTTCCAATGTCCCTTAAGTGTAGTACGAATGACTTAGGCCCACTGCAAGTAATTATTTCCATTAAGGCAATAGGTGGGGTGCAAGACTAGTAGATCATTGGGATTCAGAGGTGGCGTGGTGTTGCGCTGAGCTGCGAGGTGGCTTTGGCAGTCTCGTCGTTCAACATACTCGAGGGAACGAACAAAGAATGGGGGCACGCGATGCGAGGCAGTGGTGCCTGGTGCGACTTTGTTTTGCCGACAGTGTGCAGTGTGGGGTGCGCGATGCGACTCCGCTTTGCTGGTGGTGCGCAGTGTGCAGTGCAGGGGTCACGAACGACTCCGATCTGGGTGAGGACAGTAGTGTGACGGCGGTTGGAGTCGTGGGATCCCGGTGAGGGGCGAGGACGGTGGCAACGAGGAAGGCTAACTGAACGCATCGATGAAGGCTGATTGAATCCCAACAATGAAGGCGCTAGTCTGATCAACAATAAAGGCTGATTGCAGCAGAAATGACAGAGGCTCCCAGATCGAGAGCTCTGATACCAACTTGAAAGAATATTTTTTAATATTATTATTGCTTGATCACAATTGTATATGTATGATTTACATTATATAGATTTATGATAATAATTACTTACCTAAAATAGAGCTAAATTATATGAAATAAATATGTCCTAATACAAGAATTAAATCACAAAAATAAGGAAATAAATAAGTACAATAAAGCCCAACAAAATTAATGGTGAAAAATATTCTTCTTAAAATATGATTACTCGCAGTTAAGGGGCTGTAATAATTTGATGGATTGTCTCACTATCCCGAAGAAGATTAGTGTTACACTTAAATGATGTGAGAAACCTCAAAAGACAAATAATAATAATAAATAAATAAGTAACTCTCTTTGTTTCTTTTCTTTCCTTCCCTTCCCTTTTCTTTCCTCACCCTCTATTATCTCTCTGTTGATGACCTGTTCTCATGAGTAACTTAAGTTTTTCTACTGCCATTGCATGCTTAAGCCTTTAGTAGAGTATAATAGTGTGGAAAGAAAAGAGAGAGAGAGAGAAAGAGAGAAAGAGTTACATTATAAATATTGCTAGTAAAAATATTTTTATTTTAGAAACAATTGGTTAAATGAGCAGTTAACAATGTTCAAAGAGTGGATAATGTCACGTGATACTCAAATGCAAGATTCCGTTATTGCTTTTGGATGGGTATGTGTGTGTATTTGACTTGAATTTGGATTCTAGCTTAGGCGTTATTTGCAGATGTTCATATTATTCATGGTCTTTATTTCTTAATGTTATCTATTTTTTTAATGGAAAATCTTTATTGCAATGTATAGCTACGAGGCGTTTTTATTATAATATAGTTTTTTTATTTTATTTATTATTTTACTTAACTTTTTAAATTATGTACCAAAATATGCTTGTTTTAAAGCATATTCAAAAGTTGTCATGGATGATAGCGACATCTAATTTATGTAATTCTTTTTTTTAATAAGTAGTTTAAAAGCCACCATAGGTGATGACTACTAAGGATGGCAATGGAGCTGAGCGGGGGCGGGTACTATTTCTCCCGCCTCTGTCACGGATATTTATTTATGATCCATGCGGGTAGACATGATATCTATGAGTATTTGTGAGTAATTAATAATTTAAAATAAAATCTTAAAAATTACAAAAAATCGTAAATGAAATAAATTTTAATACCACATACTATAACTTTGTTCAACAATCTACAATTCTTACAAAATTAAAAGAATATTATAAATAACAAACTAAATTTAATTATATTTTGTAATAATCAAGATACATAAATAACTATTGCATAAATAATATATATTTTTTTAACAAGTTTTATCATTATAAGCTCATTCAATAAAAAATTCATTTTAAAATAATAAAAATATATGTATTTTCATCTCATCTCAAAGTTAAAAAGAAAAAAGAATCATAATATATTATATATATTAAATAAAAATATATACTTAACGGGTTTGCAGACTACAGACGAAAGATCTATAATCCCCGCCTCGCCCCCGTCCCCATTTATTAAACGGTACCCATCTCATCTCTCCCGTTGTGGGTAATCCTCATGAGATCCCGTGGATGCAGGTAATTTTGTCATCCCTAGTAGCAGCTTTTGACTTGTGTAATTTTTTTTTGTAAATAGTTCAAAAGCCGCCATGGGTGATGGCGACTTCTGACTTGTGTAATTTTCTTTTTTTTTTTAGTAAGTAGTTCAAAAACCGCTATGGGTGATGGTGGCTTTAGACTTGTGTAATTTTATTTTTTTAGTAACACGATGGAAAGTAATAGAGCTTAAGTGATAGTTAACAGTGTATAAAAAATTATGGAATGATGAGTATAAAGACTAAATTTTTTCCTATATATAATTTCTTATCATATTTATGACAGTTAGAAAATTTATTAATGGAAGATCAAAATATTTCTAATAGATACAATACTTTCAAACAAAGAAGATTGCTGATTGACTTTTGACATTATTGTATCTATTAGGGGAACCTTGATCTTCCATTAATAATTTTTTCAACTTTCATAAGTATGATAGGAAATTATAAGATTTCATTTAGTCCTTATACTCATCATTTCATAATTTTTTATACATTGTTAATTATCACTTAAGCTCTATTACTTTTTTTCATGTTACTAAAAAAAATTACACAAATCAAAAATTGTCATCATTTATGACGACTTCTGAACTACTTGCTAAAAAAAATAAAATTACATAAGTCAGAAGTCATCATCACCCATAACAACTTCTGAACTATTAACTAAAAAAAATAAAATTACATAAATCAGAAACCGTCATCACCTATGACGGCTTTTGAATAACTTACTAAAAAAAAGAATTACACAAGTCAAAAATCATCATCACCCATAACAGCTTCTGAACATATTTTAAAACAAATATATTTCGGTACATAATTTAAAAGGTTAAGTAAAACCATAAATAAAATAAAAAAAAATTTATTCTAATAAAAACCCCTAGCTATGAAGATTTTTTTATTACTGGAGAAATCTTATGGGTCTTCCCATTTTTTGTTAGCTTGTTAATATTTTGAAGTTTTTTATCCGTCCCCTCTTTCTATTTCCTTAAAAAGATGCTTCTTTGCAGAGAAGAAAGAAGAGTGCAGGCTCATTAGTTGGCAAAGCTTGAATACATGTTCCAGATGGTTTTGGATTGACAATGAGGGTTTAGAGAATATGCTGAATTCAGAGACGTCGAGAAGAATGGTTACGTCATTCAGTAATGGTCATTCTGAGGAAAGATTTGGGAAGCCACTGATGGAAAATGGGGATGGCACTTTTCTTGCTCTAGCTAAATATAAGCGGTATAAAGTTTCTGCTGTTCGTGATTTCCCAGTAGGATGTGGACCGTTTCCTTCAAGAATTGATCCTAAGAGTTGTCCAAACAATTGACTGTAGTTTGAAGAAGGAAAATCTGGTGGTCTCATCTCATATGTACGGGCCGCCTTTGGCAAACGATGAACTTGCTAATGTGCAGTTGGTAGGTATAGAAGCAGCTTTGGAGGATGCAGAGTTGACAAGAACTGCAAAAGCTGTAAAATGCGATTCCTTCAATGTGTCAAAGTCGTCTTCTACAGTGGATGAGGTGGTCTTTTAAGGTGGTTCAAAATTCTTATCATCTGATGTCAATGTATCTGGTTCCAGTGCTTGTTTGGAGAAGGCTGTAACTAGAAACTATTTTCCTCAACGAAGAGTTTCAGCTGTCAGAGACTTTCCTCCTTCATGTGGACAAAATGCTTCACATCTCAGTAAGGGTGAATGTCTGAAGGGGATCTATTCTTTGGAGAACAAGAATATGGGTCAACAAAACATGGCTGTAGATGACAAGCCATTGAAAAAGGTAACAGCAACTGATGTAAAGGAAGTAGAAAAGAATGTTCAAGATGGATATGCTTACAACGGAAGGCTAGTGGGGATAGTTCAAGCTGAGTCTGAAGGGAATGCTACAAAGAAAGTGAAGAAGCTGGATGTCTTTGAACCTTCATGCAAGTGCATTTCATGCTATAATAGAGTCAGCCAACATGGCATAAAGTTTCAGGAAGTTTCATTTGTGAATATATAAGAGAGCTTCTTGAAGAGAAGGAAGCTGAACAAAGAACTGGCAATGATGAGTATCTTTTTGATATTGGGATTAACTACAGCAATCATACTCTTTGGGATGGACTTTCGACTGTTATGCCTAATGCACAGTCAACTTCTTGTGAAGTTGTGGAGGATAGTGGCTTCACCATTGATGCTGCCAAGTATATATGGTAATGTGGGGAGATTCATCAACCATATATAGTTGCTCCCCTAATCTTTATGATCATGATGACAAGAGGATTCCTCACATAATGCTCTTTGCCGCTGAGAGCATTCCTCCCTTGCAAGAGCTTAATTATGATTACAATTATATGATAGATCAAGTCCATGATTCTGATGGCAATGTAAAAAAGAAGGATTGCTATTGTGGTTCTGTGGAATGAACCGGTAGGATGTATTGAGGCATGACAAGTATTGCTATTGTTGCTATTTTTGCTATGAGTTATTTTTCCTTTTCTTCAACCTGTGTTTTCCGTTTTCCTTGATTGCAAGCCATTGTGCACAAGTTCATTCCTCGGTTGCCAAATTGTTAAGCTTTTTGGGGTGCAGAGGGGGACGTTGTTCCCGGTTTTACGCCTAGCTGAAGTGTTAGCCAAAAGATGGAGCAGCGATCTATCCCTACTACACAACACACTACTTCATTTCATCTTGTATCAGACTATCACCCATCTAAACAAAGCCTTAAGCAACACTAACATGAAGGCCATTTCATTTGATTTGGACCAAAACTAGTGTTAATTAAGCTAGAATTATGGTTTTTCTTTTTTTTTTTCCTTAACATTCCTGTAAGTGTCTATGTCAGAGTTGTTAGGAAAGAACTATAATTTTAAATTGCAATTATGGTTACGGTCACTATCACCTGATATTCCATCTAATCTTACTTCATCCAACTCACCTTCATCCAGCTCATCATCAAAACAACCACACTTGCCTTCTGATGTTGTCATCACATAACTGCTTTTGTTAATTCAGTTAGTTAATTAGTTATAGTTACATTCAGTTAGTGATTTAACTCATTTTGCATATATAAGCACTCAATGCACTTGTAATAATAAGTTAAGAATCAATTTTCATGAGTAATGAAGATTTCTCTGAGTAAGCTTTAGTTTCTTCCTCTCTTTGATTCTTTGTTCATCTTCTTATTTCTTGTTAGTTACATTGCATTTAACGTAATTGCAGATAATTGTGGGACAGTGCGACCGATGCGATCACAATTGTGATAAAAATTATGGTTATAGGAATTACTAAACTACAATATTATAATGAACTGTGAGTTTATTTGGCTGAAGACCCTTTGAAGTACAGTATTTTGCCAATTGGCTTATGGGTTGATATCAAATTATAAATTTAATTTATTTTAACCACATCAAGGCAAGTGTTGCAGCATTGGCAGCTAAATACCAATAAAGAAGAAAGGATACTAAATTTATTTTATTCATATTTCATGTAGTCTCATATGAAAAGTACGTGAATCCCTATTATTTTAGTCCACAAGAGGACAAAAGAGCACACATCTACTCAACAACACACAAAATGTAACATACTTGGAGCAACTCCAATTTTTTCACATTATTTTTTTATACTATTTTTTATACTGATTAATGAAATACAAATTCGTAATTAATCATATATATAAGTTGGTTAATGAGTATCTTATTAATTAATCAATACACATGATTCTTTGTTAACCAACTAATATATATGATTAATTACGAATTTTTACTTCATTAATCAATGCTAAAAATAGTGTAAAAAAAAAAATAATGAGACGATTATTTTTGTACTTGGAGTGACACTATACAAAAAGACAAAAACAATTGAATACTAGTGCCCATCTATTTCTAATTTGTTCCTGGGATCTCAAAGTGCTTTTTCATTTTAATCGAGCTGAATCTCGGTGTCATAAGCAGCTCCGGCCTTCCAATTACTAGGGATAGCATTCTTAGACTCCACCCAATTCAACCCTTCACTGCCACTCACTTGGAACCTCAAGTTTATTTCACCACTTGGTGGGCTAGCAGTGTCAAACACTGCCCCAAAGGCCCTGTGCAGTGGGCTCCAATATTGGCTGTCTTTCTGCACCATTGACAACATTTCAAGAATCAAATTCAATACAATAGGGAGACAAGAATTGTATAGAACTCAGAAGCACTCTCAGTGTAAAAGTAAACTAACAAATCGTTAAGCAACTAAGTCAATATACATGGCAAAGTTGATATTTCAATCTAATAATTCAGAAATTGTTATATTGAGAATCAATTCTTCTATATACATGCTATTTTTGTACATTAAATTTAGACCTGATAATTGACAAACAATATACAAATATCTTTTTAATAATATATATTATGTAGTTAACAAAACTAATAATTGATTATCAATATTAATAATCAATTATTAATCCTGTTAATTATATAAGAATACATGTTATTAATTAGATATTTATACATTATTAATCAAATATAAAATTAGTGTAACAAAATATGTACAAATATAATTTTTTCGATTGAGTATTGTATGTATAGGTGCAACCAATATATATAAATGTATACCTGCCACATCTCAACAGCAGTGACGTCGTTTGTTCCATCTACATAGAGAACTGCGACAGCAAAGTAGTGAGGGTTTTTGCTGCTTTCATGAACCTTAAACTTGATGTTAAAGCCACGGTATCTACATGAGACCCTTTTGTATTCAATATCCACTACACCGTAATTGAGCAGCACTGCAGATGCAGCTCTGTCGCGTCCCAACTTTGCGTAGGCACGTGGGCTCATGATGAAGTCTTCTTCTTCTCCCTCACTATAGTCTGTTACCACAACATATGCTCCATCGTCATCGCAGTATTGCGGTATTTTGCACCTAACCTGAACCATCATCATTTATTTTTGATAAAAAAAAATTAATTAGAGGAAATACTTGGCAAAGTTTTTTTTGTATAAATATTTTGTTTGATTGTTTCAATGAGGATGAAGCTTTCTTTTACTCGGTACTGTTAGAAATAGTGATTAACAAAAATAGTTCTTATATTTCTACACCTGAAATTCCACTTCGTTAAGTAATGAATAAATTATTAATTAACTGTATATATCGATTAGTTAATAAATTAACAATATGTTTTTTTCTTAGAAAAACACGTTATCAGTCCATACATATTGTTAATTAATAATTTTAAAATTTTGTTAAGTGTACTTGTTAAATATATTAAAATAAAAAATTTAATGCATTAAAAATAAAAGAAAATCTTTATTTTTTCATTTACAACTTCCTATTTCGGTATATTTTACAAGTAAAACCCATAATTTTATTAACATTAATTGGTGTAGGTGGTGTGAAATTTTAAGTGTAAAAGAAAAAAAAAATCTATTAAAAAGAAGGGAAAGAATATCTTTACCTGATAGCATGCACCACAGCCACTTCCACCGCTCCACAGCTCAGATACGCTTGTGACGCTGCCATCGTTGATCTTCCTTCCATATTCGCCATAGCCACAAGCTCCTCCTAAAATATATATCAATTGACCAATCATATTATATATGTTATGTGATGCTGCAAAAGTAGTGTAATGTCACGGTGCATATTTTACTTCTAAAAAGCATCTTAAGGGAGGAGAGCATGCATAACCAAAAGTAAATTCTTCAAATTTACTTTTTCTGGAAAGAAAACAATATACAGTTTCAAAATATGAAGGTCATTAGTGAAACATGCAAATGTGCTTCCCCAACAACATCGGTATATATCTATCCACTATCCTAATTCCTAGCCTGTAAACAAATGTTCTTTGTACACAATTTATATGTACAAGCACATGCCATGGGTATAGCTAGCTAGAAGATGAGGAGGCTCACATACTTGAGTTTCCATAGCCATCACGGCTACGATAAAAGGTTGCTCGGGAGTCCGTAAAAGTGTCCTCGTCTAAATGGGAGTTACACAGTGCGGGTAAGAGCAGTGTGACACAAACAAGGCCAAGTTGGAGCTTAAAACTAAGTTCCATGTCTAAATGACAAATTTTCTCAGGCGCAAAGAGGAGGGGAGAAATGCAGCAAGCAAGTAATTAAAAGTGACCAATGCAATAAACTAAAGTATATGAAGCAAGAATAACTACTAATGAGAAAAGGCTTTGTGAGATAGGAAGCTAAGATATGGAGTCATATTTATAGTACAGGCCTTAGGTCCAAATACCAGAGTTGGTGGCCCACTTTTTCTCCCACTTGGGGACTATGGAATGTAAAAGGATTGGAATAATGATGTGTAAATTTAGACCCTTAGGGATTAGGGTTCTTTGTATAATTGATATCCGAGCTGGTTTTTCATTACAATGGCAAAATGCCTAACTTTTGTTTTATTGTAACAGTTTTCTGGGAAGATCCATGCACTTGCAGCTCCACTCCAGGTTCAGAATATCGTGATAGAAATTTTAACCAATGCTAAAAAAAAGAAGAAGAAGAAAGAAATAAGATACTGGTAGAAACTCTTCTTTATATCTAACTGATCATTACACCAACACCCGCATTATTGTTAACTTATATATCTCCTGTTCTATGAACTGTTTTACTGATTTTGAATACTAAATTTTTATAGTGGAAGACACTTATGAATAGACACACAGGTTCAGAACACCATTTTGCATTTGATGTATAATTTAAAATTTTGGGCATATTTTTAGTTTGGATCTAACTTTGATTGTTTTACTTTGTCATCCATTTTCTAACTTCCTACTTTTTACCCTATGTGAGAGTGCACATGGATACTCCCTTCACCACTATTTCATTATCTTGAACTAGGTGAATTTTATATGTAATCTACCTTTGCCTTAAGAAAGAGAGACTATTATATTTATACATAAAATTTGAGAATAAATTCTCTTGTGTGAGATTTTCATATGACTTTATCATGTGAAGAAAAAAATAAACACAACGACTTTAAACATTGATTTAAAAATTTTAACAGGATCCCATCTGATTATGATCTTTGAATTTATATCTTTTTTTACATGACTCTATTATGTGAAAAAATCATGAGAAATCCTCATAACATCCTGTTTTATGATAGCATATTAAAAGATTCTTATATAAGTATAAATTTAAAATAAGCACACTCAGATGGTATGGAGGCTCACTGTAAAATAGAATCCGTCTTATGTGAGTGTATCTATCTTAAATTTGTGTCTATAAAAAAAAATCCTCATATATCTACAGGATGTAATTCTGGTTGAATGATATGAGATTGATTTTCCAATTGATCAGAAAAAGAAAAGAAAAAAATTGGACATATTGATAACCTTTAACACACTAACGTATACTAGTTTTTATGTTTATCTTGTGAACCATGTGGTTTAATGCTAGTTTGATGGGTAAAAACCGAAGGCTACGAAGAAATAACAAATGGAAGGAACCTTAGTCAACCCAACATCATGAATATATGTTTATACGTGTCAGTCCCCATTATTTTATTTAAATAAAATTTAAAGGTGTAAGATTTTATGATTATTATATGAATAATACTATATCTTCCTATTCAATCATCTTAATAATTATTTTAATACTAAATAAAGAAAGTATTAAATAAAAAAATAAATGTATCTAATGTCTTAAGAACATAAAAAACATTCAATATTTTTTTATTTAATAATTAAAAAGATTAATACAATGATTTGGTAAGAGGATAAATCATTTCTCTTATTATATATATTAATATATAGTTACTTATAATTTCACTTAATTATAATAATAATTACTCCGTTGAAACTTTTTTATAACTTTCTTTAGTAGAAATAGTTTTTTATATTTTTAAGATAAAATTTAAATAACAGAGACATCAATCAATAAAATTAATTTTAATATTATAATATTATATAATAAATAAATAATTAGATGAAGGAGCACATTACGGCTAAACTATAAACAACTAGAGTTGATTATTATTCAAGATTTCACACCCCAGTTAAAGATTTCGAAGCTACATTTGACTGTAACGCACTCACAGATTCATTAATTAGTATGACTATGAACTCAACGTAGCTTTAGCAAGTGACGGGTGTAGAGATGGATTTTTGCTCAACCTAATCCCATTTTTGCATTTTTTAGGGTTAAAATTCACACATGTTTGTAAGAAATGTATCTGATGCAAATTATAAGTTGCAAATTCAACTGCAGATTGTTTCAAATAAAAAATTCTCGGGAGTCCAAGGACGATTCATAAGGAATTGATGAAGAAAAATTCTTTGAGGTAAGGAAAAGATTTGTCACAAAAATAAAGGTAATAAAAGTTATTTACAAATGAAAATGATTTGTTTGGATTAGGAGATCTACTCTTAGTAATAAATTAAAGATAAGATTATTATTTTTTTATAATTCAATTGAAGTCTACACATAATTGAGGTTCTAATCGGAAAATATAACATTCAAAGTTCAATTAAGATTATATATGTAATTATATTATGGTTCCTTTAATTATCCACTAACGTCAACACTTGTAAATAGGTTTAAGAATTCATTGTGTCAACCTCTTGTCTACAATGAATTAAGATCTCCACTTTACAAGAAAAGTTTTTAAATTGATTGAAAACAAAATATAACACATATAATGACTACTTGATAATACATCATTCAAGTACAAGAAAGAAATTAATATAACATTAATTTATTACCAAAAGCTTCACCCTTTCACCCAAGCAAAATGAAAATTAGTTACTCATGAACAAGAAGAAATAAAGAGATAAGAAGAAAAAGATAAACATAACTTCAATTTAGAACAAAAGAAAATTATAACAAGATAAACAAATAACACAATAGCATAATCTTGATCTCTAAGCCAAGATGCCAAAATGATTAGTCAATGCTCCCTTTTATTGAGCTCAAGGAGTACAAAATGACAATGGAGTGGTTTGATAATGAGTGGAAAATGTCAAGGGAGTTGTTTGATAATTGTGAATGAGTAGAAAATTATTGAGATGTTTGTCTCTTGAATGGTTCGGTGCTGAACTCATGGCTATCGTCAGAATTTGGAAAAGTGATCTTCATGAAAGTTATAGGCTTTTGTCTTAACTTTCCAATGCCACTAGTTTCAGCCCTACAACTCAAGATATGGGCTGATCTTTGCACACTGCTCAGGCCCAATTACAACTCCTATGTTCTGACTTCCAAGCAAGGGTGTCAAAACGGGCCGGTCCTTTCGGGCCATGTAAGTTTCGTGCTAGTATTTTGCTAGTCCAGCCCAGCCTATTTAGTCTTATGTTGTGTTAAAAGAGTGGGTTGGCTTGACCCATTCAAGTTTAGCCCATTCGGGCTATGTAAGTTTCGGGTTGGCATTTTGCTAGCCCAGCCCGTCCATTTTGTCAGGCTATTTGGGCCGGCCCATCGGGCTTGACCCATTTTGACACCCCTACTTCCAAGCCCAATCTGACTTCCAAGCCATCCGAATTAACTCTTATGTTCTTCATGAAAGTTGTAGATTTATGTCTTAACTGTCCTACAAGACCATAATCACATCAACCAGATATTTGAAACTCAAATTATAGTTAGTTTACTGAACAATGCCAAATAGATCAATTAAGGCCAATTAAAGCAATAATTCCTTCAATGATCCAATTAAGCTCAATATCATAAAATATGACAAAATCAACTTAATTAAGCTTAATTGAACCTTAAGAAGCCCAGTGCAAGGACTATAAAATGAATAAAATATATTGCTATCAAATTCCCCCACACTTAACTTTTGCACTCCTAGACAAAACACGTAAGACCAAAACTATGGAACAAAGAAAAACGACACAGATTCAAAAGTTAAAAACTCTAAAAGACTCAATTTTCAATGATATTCAAGAAGAGCAACCAAAGATTCAATGGATCAAAACATTAATGAGGTAACATTTCTTTGCATCTCAAACCAACAAGCAAGGAAACTTCAGTTGAAAAGAATGAATCAAAAATGATAGATCCTCACATGATTCACTCTCAATCCCTCAAGTGTATAAAAGGTAGATATGTCACTCAATTTAACTCATGAAAAATTGTACTACCATAAGATTGTTTATCTTCTACTTCTCCACTACTCTAAACGCATGCACACACAAATCAAGAGGACTTTATTTAAGGTTGTAATGGGGTCAAGGTAAATGAGGGGAGTAATAAGATACGACAAGTTAAGTACTAAAGAGAATAAAAGAGTGTGAGAGTTGAGTTCAATTAACAAGCATGAAAGTTCATCCCAACTCCACCTAATACAAATTCCCTTTATATATTATTTTTCCTTCCCTTTTTCTTCTTGTTGGCCCTTCTTTACACATTTGGTTTTTTTTAAAATATAAATATACACACTTTTTTTTCAATTAATCACTCTTTCCTTTTTAACCAACCATTTTGCACACACACTCCCACACTTATTCAAGAACTCATCCAATGACAAAGCTAATGTTCTTTATTCCTTAAGGTTGGGTAAGAACATAGTTTTTCATTTAAGGCACGTAATGAGCTAGAAACAATGAATGGTCAAATAAGCTCAAAGAAGTTAAGCAAAGGAAAATATGCAAGGTTTGCTATTTGGTTAAAGTAGCTATTTCGGGAAAAATGCCTCGATCATGTTTATGTATACATATGAAAATGTAACCTAAAAAAGAATCAAAGCAAGTTCTAGAGTAACAATTTCATGAGTGAAAATCACACAAGAAAGAAAAGAATGGTTTAAATGTTTAATCCATTCATCAATAAGCTCAAAATCTCACAAGGCATATTTCTATCATTCTCATTTCACTAATTCAACATTCATATCCAAGCATGTGATTTTTAAGAAAAAAGACAATTTATGCTATGATCTATGAATCCATTTGCTACTTCTACACAAAATAGTTACTTCCCTAATTAAGATGCGTCTCAAGAGTAAAATTACCTCAAAGGCATAATTTACTCCTTACTCTGTCATCCTTAATTGGTTTTGTTGTGAGTAAGTTTCTGACAATTATGTCAATAAACATACTTCCCAACTTAGATGCGTCTCAAGAGTAAAATTACTCCTTTGTCTATCATCCTTAATTAGTTTAGTAAGTTGCTGATAATCATATCATACTTCCTAATTTTTTTTTCAAAAACTATCCTTCCCCCTCAACTAGATCACAACATTGTCTGCAATGTTAAAATATAGATGAGTAAATGATAGAAGATATTACTTATTGTGGCAATTATTGAAAAGAGAAATCTGACACAAATTTAAACAAAAACAAAGTACAATGAATAAAACCAAAGGTAAAAAGAAGTTATAGATGGAGTGTCAGATCAAACTCGTGTTTCTTGTTGCTTTCCTCATTACTTCTTTTGAACAATCTATATGAGCTTTTACTGGATCAGGTTCATAAACAAAAGCTTGTAATTTATCAATTAATTCATCAACAGTGGAAGCAGAAATAAGGAGCAGTCTTGTTGAATATGTGTTAAATTTCTGTTCCACAACATGGTCAAGAAAAGATAACAAATTTTCAAAAAAATTACTAACATTCAACAAACCTATGGGTTTATGATGGATGTTCAATTGGGCCCAAGAGACAATTTGAAAAACTTCTTCTAAAGTACCAAAACCACCCAGTAAGGCAATGAATGCATCAGAATTTTCAAGCATTATCCTCATTCATCCATGCATAGATGATACTTGAAGTTCATGCTCAATTGTCTGTCCAGTGATGTTCTTTTGAGTTAAAGGTCCAGGAATGATACCTAAAACTTGACCGACATTTAGATGTGCAGAGACTGATACAACCCCCATTAATCCAATGCTACCTCTCCCATATACTACACGAATGTTCCTCGTAGCAAGTGTTCGACCATGAGTACTTGTTGCATTTACAAACTCAAAACCATTCACATAACTTGACCCATAAAATACACAGATATTTGTAAGTCTACGAACAGAAGCTCCCTCCTTTTCTATACTTTCCCTCTCTTTGAATGATTATGAGTTAGAAGAAAGTGAAGAAAATGTAGTATTTAAATAGGAAAAAGAATGGAAAAAGTAAAGATAACACCTATATGGGTAGGCTGGTTGTTGTCAGAAAAGTTTTAAAATTAAGAAACATTAATATATTTATTTTTTTAGACTTCAAGAAAACCATCAGGGTAAAAAAGTCTAGAAACCCATGAAGGACCCTGCTCAAAGGATCGTCTGTCCAAAACCAAAATATAACAAAATCATGCAAAGTTAAAAGAAATAAACATTATAATAACAAATAGTGGCATATCTTTATACTGCATGTCATCAGTGCAATAGTGACATATCTTTATACTGCGTGTCACCAGTGCAGTAGTGGCATATCTTTGAATTGCATGTCACCAGTGCAATAAACACTCACACATGTTTATTCGAAGAAAAGAAAAAGAAAAAGAAAGAAACCACCGTGGGTTTCTTCCATCCTGTGTCTAGAACTTGGAGAGCTCACCCTTGGGTTCGTAACATCAACAAAGATGCTAAAATCTGAAACCCACAATGTCCAAGATCCAGAACGCCCCATCTCAGGGCACTGAGAGCCCCTTTTAATAAAAGAGAGGATCAAGCTCAGATGCCTCATACACTTTAGCAACCGTACTTCTCACTAATAACCAGAGTGGGATGCTTCTGTTTGTACATTAACTCCACAGTACCTAGATAGTGAACATTGGGTTATGGAGTGTGGCTCTCTACAGAGCATGGTACACGAAAATTATTTAAGGACCGGCGTGCAAAGGTCCACCTGAGTCAATGACGGGTCTGCCACTGGCAGGGGCTCCACAGTCAATTAAGAGCATGGTACTCTTTCAATCGCCCTTCTTTTTTTTTTTTTTGGAAGAAGGAGAAGAACATGATAATATATACATATTGTTGTGATCGTGGCTCACATTTTCCTCTGGTTTTACGTCCAGAAACGGTTTAAAAGCCTTATATGAGTCGAGGATAATTTTCCCATCTAATTTTCTTATAAATTAGCAAATAAGGTCTTTTACAGTCAGATTCCCAAGACTGTAACGTTTTTGTTCATCCTTGAAGAGATTCTACAAATTAAGAAGTTCACGATGCACAAATCCACAAGAATGCATCTCAAGAGTCAATAAGATATCATATAATGACTCCTTACTTAGTCCATTCTTAATGAAGAATATTTTATCTTCTCGGTTTGTGGAAACTATCCCTAAAGAACGACATCGCTTGTTACAATTCCATCTTGCACATTTGTGACAGACTTGTAACCTTTTCGCTCTTCTCCTTTTAGAATATGAACTTCTACTGAGACCTGGCATGTACGAGTCAAATGAAATTGAAGATTCACCTGCTAAATGAACATTTGCTTCGATTATCCAGTGTATATCTTCTGGGATACCTTGTGCATTAACAGTCTCAATTTTTCACACCTAACTTTGTAAATTTTTGTTAGAGCATTTTGAGGAAGAGAAGGAAAATGTTTTCTTAAATTTGAAAGAATGACATCCATTTTAAAGGAAAAGGAATAAGTTATTATGGGAAACTGAAAATAAACCGATTTGAGAGCCATGGAGTACCGTTATCTGCCACTTAACTGCGGTCACAAAAAACTGTAAAAAGAAAGTCACAAAATTAGAGCAAATTCTTCTCATAACAAGGATTAGAAAGGGATGAATTCTACCTCAACAACTTGATTTTCCATGGTTTAAGTCTTTGTCCATTCACCTTAAACACATTACTATTCATAGGGTTCTCAATGTCTATGGCCCCATAAGGATACACATGTTTAACAATAAAAAGGACAGTCCACCTAGATCTCAATTTTCTAAGAAATAGGTGAAGACGAGAATTATAAAGTAGAATCTTTTGACCAATTTCGAAAGATTTTCTCAAAATTGATTTGTCATTAAAAGTTTTTGTTCTATCTTTATAAATTTTTTAGTTTTCATATGCATCATTTCTTAATTCCTCAAGTTCATTTAATTACAATTTGCGTAACCTGTAAGTATCATTAAGATTTAAATTAAAAGCATTAATGGCCCAAAATGCTTTATGCTCCAGTTCTACAAGCAAGTGACAAAGTTTTTCATGGACTAATAGATAGGGTGACATGCCTAAAGATGTTTTGAAAGAAGTACAGTAAGCCCAAAGTGCATCAGTTAGTCTTAAAGACCAATCTTTACAATTTGGATTAACCGTTTTTTTCAAAATTTGTTTAATCTCCCTATTTGCTAATTTTACTTGTCCACTTACCTGAGGGTGATAAGGGGTGACAATTTTGTGGGAAATGCCATATTTCTTCATTAAGGATTCAAATGGTTTATTGCAAAAATGTGTTCCCTCATCACTAAGGATAGCTCAAGGGATTCCAAATCGACTTAAGACATTTTTTAAAAAAAATTTAAGAACAGTTTTATGATAATTGTGTCGACATGGAATCACCTCAATCCATTTTGAGATATAATTAACTGCAACCAAAATATACACAAAACTAAATGAGGATGGAAATGGACCCATGAAATCAATTCTTCAACAATAAAAAATTTCAATGACAAAGATATGGTTCAGAGACATCATGTTTTTTTTAGAAATAAAACCCAATTTCTGACAGTTTTCACAACTTTTGCAAAAGGTATAGTTGTCCTTAAATAGAGTGGGCCAATAAAATCCACACTGCAAGATTTTCACAACTGTTTTCTTTGAAGAAAAGTGACTTCCACATGCTTTTGAATGACAAAATTTAATGAGACTACCTACCTCACTGTCGGGTACACATCTCTGAAAGATTTGATCAGGACAATATTTGAACAAATATGGGTCATCCCAATAAAAAATTTTCACCTCAATAAAAAAATTTCTTTTGTCTTGGTGCGTCCATTGAGGCGACTTATTTCCTATTACAAGAAAGTTGACTATGTTAGCAAACCAAGGCATGAAATTGACAAAAAATAAAAATTCATTAGGAAAAGAATCATTGATAGGTGTGCTATCAAAATGTGAGTCTGTTCTAAGTCTGGACAAATAATCTGCAACAACATTTTCGGATCATTTCTTATCTTTTATTGTGATGTTGAATTCTTGAAGCAACAAGATCCACCGTATCAACCTAGGTTTGACATCCTACTTAGACATTGAATATTTAACAATAGCAAGATCAGTGAAAACAACAGTAAATGAACCAATTAAATAAGCTCAAAATCTGTTCAATGCAAAAATTATAGCAAGTAGTTCTTTTTCAGTAGTGGTGTAATTCATTTGTGTACTATTTAAAGTTCTACTTGCGTAACAAATCACATGAGACTTACCTCCCTTTCTTTGGCCTAAAATAGCACCAATGGCAAATTTACTAGCATCACACATCAACTCAAAAGGCAAAAATCAGTCAGGAGATTGCATGATATGAGTAGATGTCAAAAGACCAATTAATTTTTTAAAATATTTTTGACATTCTTGAGTCCAATCAAATGGTGCATGTTTTATCAAAAGATTACATAATGGTTTAGATATGACACTAAAGTCCTTAATGAATCTTCTATAGAATCATGCATGTCCTAAAGAGGAACGAACTTCTCGGACTGTTTTTGGGGAAGGCAAATGAGAAATTAATTCAACTTTGGTCTTATTAACTTCAATTTATTTAGAAGATATCACTTGACCTAACACGATTCCTAAGGTAACTATGTAATGACATGTTTCTCAATTTAACACAAATCCTTTTTCTTCGCATCTTTTAAGAACTTTATCCAAATTGTCTAGACAATTTTCAAAAGAATTTCTAAAAACTGTCAAGTCATCCATGAAAACCTCTAAATAATGCTCAATTATGTCACTAAAAATACTTAGCATGCATCTTTGGAAAGTTGTCGGAGCATTACAAAGGCCGAAAGACATTCTTCTATATGCAAAAGTGTTAAAGGAGCACGTAAGAGTAGTCTTTTCTTGATCCTCTAATGCAATTGGTATTTGATTATACCCCCAATAACCATCAAGAAAATAGTAGTGGTGAAGTCCTGCTACTCTTTCTAGAATTTGATCAAGAAATAGCAAAGGGAAATGATCTTTCCTAGTGGCTGTATTTAATTTTCTAAAATCAATACACATACGCCAACTAGATAAGACTCGCGTAGGTATTAATTCACCTTTTTTTCATTTTCAACCACTTTTATTCTAGATTTCTTAGGTACAACTTGGTAGGGCTTACCCACTAGCTATCAGAGATAGGGTTCCAACATCAAGTAATTTAAGAACTTCAACTCTAACTACCTCTTTCATGTGTGGATTTAATCTTCTTTGAGGTTGTTGTGATGTTTTATCATTATCCTCTAAATGTATTATATGTGTACAAATTAATGGATTAATATCTTTTATGTCCTTTAATGTCCATCTAATTACACTTTTATGTCTTTTAAGTACTTCTATCAACATACTTTCTTGTTCTCCAGTAAGGGTTGTGGAAATTACTACTGAAAAGCTTTGTTCTTCTCCCAAAAATGTGTACTTCAACCCAGCAGGTAATGGCTTTAGTTCCAGTGTTAGTACTTCTTCATAGGTATTATCATTCATGAGTTTTAGCTCTTCGAATCTCGACTTCCATCTTTTGTATTCCATTACCTGTATACAATTAAGCAAAGAAGATATTTCAGAAATATCATCATCTAATTGTGGTCCTGAATCAAATAAATTAATTAAATAAATTTTCAATAGGTTAGAAGAACTCCTTGTTTGAAGATGATTATCTACAATGACCTCAGTCCCATCAGTTTCCTCTTTTTTGTCATGGACTTCCTATGGTTACTTGCACATCTTGAAAACATTAAGCTCTAGTGTCATGTTTCCAAATGTTAGCTTCATCACTCCATTTATGTAATTTATCAAAGCATTAGATGTTACTAAAAATAGGTGACCTAAGATAACAGGAATTGACTTGCAACTATTAACCATATGTTCAGTTTCCAAGACAATAAAATCCACAAGATATATGAATTTATCAACTTATACCAACACATCTTCCAATATTCCTTTTGGAATTTTAATTGATCTATCAGCAAATAGAAGAGTTACAAAAGTTGGTTTTAACTCACCTAAGTTAAGTTACTGATAAACTGAATATGGAAGTAAATTAACACTAACACTAAGATCAAGTAAAGCTTGTTCAATTTTATGTTCTCCAATAATGCATGAAATCGTAGGACAACCAGGGTCTTTATGTTTCAAAATATTATTGCTCTAAATAATGGAACTTACCTGTTCAGCTAAAAAGGCATTCTTTTTCACATTTAATTTTCCTTTTGATAGTGCATAAGTCCTTCAAAAATTTGGCATAAGAAGGAACTTGTTTGATAACATCTAAAAATGGAATATTGACCTTCACTTGTTTAAAAATTTCAAAAATTTTAGTGTAGTGGTTCAATTTCCTAGAATTGCTTAATGCTTGAGGAAATAGGGGTGGAGGCGAGAGTTTAATCTCATTTTGGTCAGATCGCTTATCAATATTTTCTTTATCTTGGGGAATTGATTCATCATCTTTCTCAAAAGGTTTAGGAATTTGTTTTTTAATAACTTTTTCACTCCTAAGAGTGATTACTGACTTGACTTGATCTATTTATTAGTTTTCTAAACTACTCTCATTTACACTGTACTGACCCTTGAGATTCGGTTGAGGTTGAGAAGAAAATTTTTCTTTCTCGTGAATGGTGAGTGCAAAAGCAAATTTGACAAGAGTGTCTTTTATGTCAATTATAGCTTTAGTGTTTTGTTTATTAATGGCCTATTGCTTTTCCATGAATGCATGCAGTGTTCCTTTAAGGTTTTTCTTATATGGTGGGACATAAGACGCATATCTTTGAGAATTTTGAGAGTCTTGTTGTTCTTAAGGAGGCAGTGGTTGTATAAAATATGCATGATTATTATTCTTCCAGCTGAAGTTCGGGTGATTTCTCCATTTCGAATTATATAAATCTGAAAAAGAAGAGTTGAATAACTTTTTGTAATTAGCTAGCTGTCATTGATAGTTGTTTTGATGATAACAAACATAAAGATAATGAGAAGACCAAGTCCAAAGACTTTCAAGAATAGCTCTAGGACTTAGGATCTTTGTAAGGAGCTATTTTCAAAATTAATATTCTAAATCCAAAAAATCATTTTCTGGATATTTAAAAGTGTTTAAAATTGTTTTTCATTTAAGGGTATTCAAATACCCCATAAGGTATTTGAATAGAATGGTTTTCAAGTTCATACGTTTCATGTTTTCAACAGAGGTATTCGAATACCATGCATGACATTCAAATATAGAGCTTTTCAAAATCTGTTTTAAAATGTGAGGTATTCGAATAACCCATGTGGTATTCGAATAACATGATTTCAGAATATACCTTTTTAACTGAGGTATTTGAATACCCTTGACTGGTATTCGAATAACCCTGCTTTGATCAGTTTTTTAAATAAGTTTTATTAGAGGTATTCGAATACCCCCTGATGGTATTCGAATAACCCACGAAGCTCTGTTTTAAATTTTGAAAATGGCAACCAACGTTTTTGTATTTAATATGTATTTAATGGCACCCAACGGCTCTTTTCTTCATTGCTCTATAAATAGAGACTTTGGGTCTCTTCTGAATGTTGCCAAACCATTTGAATTATTTTTTGCTTGTGCCAAAAACGTGATTCTCTATTTTCTCATATTTTCTATGCTCTTTTCGCCAAAAAACTTTGAGATATCCTAAGAGAGCTTCCTAGTGCTTCAAATTATAACATTTGCTCTAAGTGAGAGTTTCTCTTCATCTATTTTCAGCTTTTGTAAAAGGGTGAAGTATCCTTCAGTAAAAAGGTGAGGTATCCCTTGTTGTAAAGAAGGTGAGGTATCCTTTAAAGGGGGTGAGGTATCCCTCTAGTAAATAGGGTGAGGTATCCCTCTAGTAAATAGGGTGAGGTATCCTTCTTGTGTAAATGTTGCAAGCACCTGTTTTAAGCTTGTATTGAATAGTAAAAAATCTCGAACTGTGTTTCGGGGACTGGACGTAGGCCACAAGTGGTTGGTGGTCGAACCAGGATAAATATTGTGCCTGCTTTCCTTTCCTTAATCTTTTTTCTTTCTGCACTTTATTTATTATCTCTTGCAATTTAATTATTAGTTGTTCTTATAATCTTCATTTTATTCACGCATTTTATTATTTAAATTCAACATAGTTTATTTGTTTATGCTTTTTGCGAAAGTTCTTAATTACTCAATTCACCCCCCTCTTGAGTACTGAAGCCACTTGGGTAACACTTTTTAAAATTGTTCATCATATTTAGTTGCTCATGCACAACTTCTTTAAAAATAAGTATCTTTTGACATTCATTTGTTGAGTGTCTTAAGTCTTTACAAATTTCTTTATTTTGTACAGATTTTACTTATTTCACTTTCCCTAATCCTATAGATTCAATGTTTCTAGCCAAATTGGCGTACCTTGCATTTAGATCTTCTTCTTGACTAAAACAATATTTTCCTTTACTAGCATTTGCAAGGTTATATCTAATTGAATTTTTATAAGGATTAGTGTCATGCCAAAATTGAGAATTTTCAGCCAAATGGTTTAAATAATCTAAAGCTTATTCAGGTTCTTTATCAAGAAACTCGTCATTGCACATTATTTCCATAAATTATTTAGTTTCAGGTGTTAAACCTTCATAAAAGAAGCTTATAGTGCACCATTTTTCAAAACCATGATGTGGGTAAGAATTTAACAAATCTTTAAAATGTTCGCAACATTGAAAATATGCTTCATTTGAATTTTGAAAAAAAAATTGGATTTATCTTTTCAAAGAATTAGTTTTATGTGTTGTGTTGCGACCGTGATCGCAGCGGAATAACAACTTACATTAAAAAAATTTGGAGTTGCTACCAATTTTATTTTTATTTGAAAAAATTAAAAAACCTAAGAAAAATAGTGTTTGAAACTAGATTGAATTTAGGAGTCGGTTATGTATAGAGAATGACAGAAACTTAATCTCACTACACCCCTAACACACTCGTCCTAAGACGGTACCTTAAATCAATTGTGCAAAATTTAATAATCCCAAAATATATTTATTTCACCTCTTTTTTATAAAAGATAAACTAAAAAAAGAATTTTTGAAAATTTAAATTTTGGCTTGATAGAATAGGAGTTCCGCTCTTACGTATCCTCGGGTGCAATGAGGAACTCAAAGTCACATAGTCCTTTAAAAAATGATTATGGGTTGGTTATTTTTAAACTTTGAAAAGATTTACTTTAAAAAATTCAGTTTTGATTTTTTTTATGTAAAAAAACAAAAAAAATGAGTCATTAATTTCAATTATTTTTTTATTTTTTTATTTTTTATTCTTTCCCTTCCTACAAATATATATATATATATATATATATATATATATATATATATATATATATATAAAAAGAATCGAAATTTAAAAAAATAGTCTTACATAATCAAAAGAAAAGGATGGGTATGAAATGGTTGCAGGGAGTGGAAAACTCAGGCAGAGGCAGGCTCGACGGCGCGGCTGGTTCGAGTGGCGAGGCAGTGACGTACGATGCGAGTTCTGGAGACGACAGATCAGGCTCCGATGAGGAGCGGATAATGGCACAAACTGTGATGCAGCTCTGATCTAGGCAGTTCAAGGAAGCGGCGCGCGACGACGGCGTCAGGCTTGGGTGATGCACGGGTCGCGGTTCGATATCTGAGTTTCACGGTGCTGCGTGGCTGGGCACAGACTTGCAGATCGGAGGTAACGGGCTCGGTTCTGGGCACGGTTGGCTGGTTAGTGGTTTCGGGCTACGACGGTTCGGCGACTTGTGAGGACTGCACATGGGACAGTGCTGGTGGTTTTGTGCAGGTCTAGCTCGAGCAACTACGGGTTTGGTGCGCGGGGCGGCGAGGACGGTTGGGTGTTGAGGACGACGGGTCGTGTGGGTCGTTTTGCGCAAGACACAGTGAGCAAGCATGTTCTGGTCGGTTCCGACAGGTTGCGGTGTTGATAGAGACGATGGTGAGGATGTATGGCTCTAGTGGTTTTCTGGGATTATGAGTTTTATGATGGGTTTAAGATGGTGATGTGGGTGAAGGTTGGAGATGGTGGTTTGGGTGGTAATGAGTTGTAGGTTGCGAGAGGAAGGTTGATGGTGAGTTTATGGTAGTTGTTGATAGTGGGTGTTTAGAGGTTGAAGATGATGGCTAATGGTGGTTATGGCTTGGTGAGGTGATGAAGTCACGGTTTGGAGAAGATGAAGGTGACGTTCGTGGTGGTGATGATTATGGTGGCTGTTTGGGGATCAATCAGTAGCTTTAAACCGAAAAGTGTTTAGGCGAAAAGTCCCTTTTTGTGTGTGTGTCATGGGTTAATATAGAAGGGGATTAGGCTGAAGTGTTTGAGTTAAAGTGTGATTAAGTTTTGTTTAGGATAAGTGTTGGGATTTGTTTAGGATGAGAATGTTTAAGATAATTGATGAGATCTGATTAGGATGAGTTTGTTTAGGATAACTTATAGGATTTGGGATAAGTTTAATGGTATATGAGTTGTGGGTTAGATAATGAGTTATGAGTTAATGAGTTGGATAATAGATTATGGGTTAATGGGTCAATGGAATATGAGTTGGATATTGGGTTAATAGGTTGGATAATGGGCCAATGGGTGAAAGTTGGGTCCTTTTTCCTTTTTTTAACAAAAATTCCTAGACAAAATTAGGTGTTCACAGTTACCCCTCTTTACTTGTTTATTATTAGATAAAAATAATAATCGTAGCTTTTCATTTTATCATGGTAAAGAACGAGTAAAGACATGAACTCAAATTTTAGTTGGGAAAAAATAAAAAAAATAAACAATGCGAGAACAAAAATGCAAAGAGTCGATGTGCTCAAAAGAATTAAATTGTATAGAACCAATGCGCTCAAAAGAATTAAATGCATGGAGTCGACGTGCTCAAAAGAATTTAAAATATATGGAGTCGATGCGCTCAAAAAAATTAAAATGCACAGAGTCTATACGCTCGAAAGAATTAAAATGAATGGAGCAAATGTGCTCAAAAGAATTAAAATGCAAAAAGCTGATGCACTCAAAAGAATTTAAAATATATGGAGCCGGTGTGCTCAAAAGAATTAAAATGCATGTGTAGAACCGATGCGCTCAAAAGAATTTAAAAATGCAAGGAACCGATGCGCTCAGAAGAATTTTAAAAAAGAAAGGAGTCGATGTGCTCAAAATAATAAAAAAATACATGGAGCTGATGCGCTCAAAAGAATTAATAGAAAACATCTGTGTCAATTAGACAAAGGCTTGAAAAAAACATTTGAACCGACACCAACTTTGGAAAGCTTCAACCAATCAAACTCGTCTGTTCACTTATTTTTCTTGATCAAACCTTTTGGCTAGCTTGGAATCCTCTTTACTTGCTTTTTTTCCTTCTTCATTTCTTCATTCTCTCTCTCTCTCACACACACACTCTCTCTCGCTTTGTCTCTCTCTCTCTCTCTTTTTTACCCCCTTTTCTTTTTGGTAAAGAAAACTTATGTGGCTTGTATTGTAATCATTCCCCACAAATGCCTCATTGCATTCTGTACCTTGAGCTACTAAGACATTTTAATCTAACTCAATCATTGAAGGATTGTTGTAGAATTGTCAAAATCAAACAGTTGACCTTAAATTTATCTTATTTGAGACATAACTTAATGAGTTAAACATGTATTCATGAATGGATAGAAATTCGTTGAATGAACAAACTTCATTTTATTACTTTGGTAATCTGATTGTACATGAACTTTTGGCAAGACATATACTTGAAAGATGAAAGCATAGGAACAAAGAAAAATTGTAAATATATATAAAAAAAAATTGCCCCAGTATTGGTTCCTTGTCCCTTAACCAATTGATTCCCTGCAACTGCTTGATAATTCAACCACTGTCTTTGTTGCTACTTCCTTTAAACACGTCTTCAAAAATTTTGCCCCAGTATAGCCAATTGAATGCAGACAAAAATTGCCCCAATTTGGTGAATCCTTCAAGGAGTTTTAGGTCATTTTTCTTTGAGATTCTGCCTATTTACTTGACCTAACTTTTACTTAGGCCGCCTTTTCGGATTTTCAATTTAACGGACCCTTTTTTTATTTTAATTTTTTATTGCTCTAACTTTTGCTTAGGCTACCCTTTCAGGTTTTCAACCTAACGAGCCCTTTTTTTAAGGCATAAAATCTCTTGACGACATCGGTGTTTACAGGCCTTGGCAATTCTTCTCCATCCATATTCTACAAAATTAAGGCTCCTCCTGAAAATGTCTACTTGACTATGTAAAGGCTTTCATAACTCGAAGCCATTTTCCTTTGGCATCCTCTTGATTAGGAAGGATCTTCTTCAACACCAAATCTCTTGAACATAATTCTCTAGGATGAACTTTCTTGTTAAAGGCTCTGGCCATTCTGCTTTGATACAATTGTCCATGACAAATAGTTGTCAGTCTTTTCTCTTCTATCATATTCAACTATTTATACCAAGTCTTCACCCATTCGGATTCCTCTAACTCTGCTTCCATCAAAACCCTTAGAGAAGGAATATCGATTTCTATAGGAGAGACAACCTCTATCCCATACACCAAAGAGAAAGGTGTTGCCCTAGTACTTGATCGTATATTGGTACGATACGCGTGCAAAGCATATGGTAACATTTCATGTCAATCCTTGTAGTTCACAACCATCTTAGCAACAATTTTCTTGACATTTTTATTTGCTGCCTCAACTGCATCATTCATTTGAGGTCTATAGGGAGCTGAATTATGATGCTTGATTTTGAACTTTTCACAAAAACTTTTGAATCTCAACACTATTGAGATTGGTAGCATTATCTGTGATTATCTTTTCTAGAATCCCATATCTGCAAGCAATGTTCCTTTTGAGGAATTTCAAAAATATCTTTTGAGTGATATTGGCATATGAAGAAGCTTCTACTCACTTGGTGAAATAGTCAATTGCCACCAAAATGAATCGATGACCGTTGGAAGCCTTGGGGTTAATAGGCCCGATGACATCTATTCTCTACATCAAAAAAAGCTATGAAGATACCATATTGTGCAAGGGGAATAGAGGTACATTGACTCAATATGCATATATATGGCACTTATAGCACTTTCAAACATATTTCATGCAGTCTGATTCCATGGTGGACCAATAATAACCACTTTTTAAGATTTTTCGCGCCATCATATGACCATTAATATGAGTTTCATAGATTCTTTCATGGACTTCAATCATGATTATACGAGCTTCACGAGCATCCATGTATCTGAGCAAAGTGCCATCATGGCTTTTCTTGTACAAAACCTCTCCATTTAAGAAAAACGTCATTGCCAACTGACGGATAATCTTCTTATTCACCTCACTTGCCCCAGTTAGGTATTCTTGATGTTGAATGTACTGCTTGATATCATGATACCAAGGTTTATCATCTGGCTCGCCTTCCACATTAGCACAGTACGCTGGCTCACTATGTGTCTTTACTTGGATGGGTTGGACATTGTTGTGAATATCCAACTTGGTCATTACAGTTAAAGTGGCCAAGGCGTCTGCAAATTGATTCATGTCTCGAGTTAGATGGGATAAGGTCACCTCCTCAAACTTCTCAATCAACTAGGTCAAATACTTTTGATAAGGCACCAATTTTGGGTCTTTGGTTTGTCATTCACCGTTCACCTAATAAATAATGAGTGCGGAATCTCTGAATACTTTCTTGACATTTTTATTTGCTGCCTCAACTGCATCATTCATCTGAGGTCTATAGGGAGCTGAATTATGATGCTTGATTTTGAACTTTTCACAAAACTTTTGAATCTCAACACCATTGAGATTGGTAGCATTATCTGTGATTATTCTTTTCAGAATCCCATATCTGTAGACAATGTCCTTTTTGAGGAATTTCAAAAATACCTTTTGAGTGATATTGGCATATGAAGAAGCTTCTACTCACTTGGTGAAATAGTCAATTGCCACCAAAATGAATCGATGACCGTTGGAAGCCTTGGGGTTAATAGGCCCGATGACATCTATTCTCTACATCAAAAAAAGCGATGAAGATACCATATTGTGCAAGGGGAATAGAGGTACATTGACTCAATATGCATATATATGGCACTTATAGCACTTTCAAACATATTTCATGCAGTCTGATTCCATGGTGGACCAATAATAACCATTTTTTAGGATTTTTTGCACCATCATATGACCATTAGTATGAGTTTCATAGATTCCTTCATGGACTTCAATCATGATTATACGAGCTTCACGAGCATCCATGTATCTGAGCAAAGTGCCATCATGGCTCTTCTTCTACAAAACCTTTTCATTTAAGAAAAACGTCATTGCCAACTGACAGATAGTCTTCTTATTCACCTCACTTGCCCCAGTTGGGTATTCTTGATGTTGAATGTACTGTTTGATATCATGATACCAAGGTTTATCATCTGGCTCACCTTCCACATTGGCACAGTACGCTGGCTCACTATGTGTCTTTACTTAGATGGGTTGGACATTATTGTGAATATCTAACTTGGTCATTACAGCTAAAGTGGCCAAGGCGTCTGCAAACTGATTCATGTCTCGAGTCAGATGGGATAAGGTCACCTCCTCAAACTTCTCAATCAACTGGGTCAAATACTTTTGATAAGGCACCAATTTTGGGTCTTTGGTTTATTATTCACCGTTCACCTAATAAATGATGAGTGTGTAATCTCCGATTATACCCAGAATACCCATTCATAAACGAGAACCTTTGATTTCCTGTTGTGTTATCAACCAAAACATCGATATGAAGGAGCAGGAAATCATCTTTTAGACTGACCTTATTTAGATCTCTATAATCCACGCACATCCTGACCTTCCCATCCTTCTTAGGTACTATCATAATATTAGCTACCCATTCCGAGTGTCTTGACACCTCTAAAAATCTAGCTTCTAATTGCTTAGTCACTTCTTCCTTGATCTTTAGTGACATATCAGGATACATTCTTCTCAATTTTTGCCTTTTTGCTTCTGCATCTAGGTATAATAGGATTTTATGTGATGCTATCTCAGGGTCTAATCCAGGCATATCTCTGTAGGACCATGCAAACATATCAAGATATTCCTTAAGTAGCACCATCATTTATGTACGCTAAGGATTATCTATTATTTTCAACTCCTTCTTGTCTTCTTCAATCCCCATGTTAATTACTCATATTACCTGGTTATCCACACTAAATTGCTTTTTTGAGTATTTCGATAATTTTTTAAATTTCTCAACAATTTCTTCTTCTTCACCAGATCCAAGGTCTTCCTTATCAAACGTTGCAGGGGAATCAATTGAAAAGTTTTCAAGGTCCCTTTCATGAGGCGAACTTCCTACAAGACTCAATTCCCTGAAAATTAATTTGTATGGAGTTAGAAAGGTAAAATAGAGTAGAAATGATAAAGTGATAGCAAGATTTATTTTTTTTAATAGAAAGGAAAATCGGTAAATGCAAAAAGGATAAGTCAAAAGTGTGACAAGGTGGAATGTTGAATAAACATACAACTTTATTTAGTTAATGTCTCAAATAACATAAATATAAGCTCAAAACATAGCTAAACCCAAATATCTCCTTGTTACAGTATGACTAGACAATTACTTGGAAACAATAACATCAATCATTGGTTCAGATTGCCAGTCCTTCAGTTGCTCCTTATCAGTAAAAGGATGGATTACTTTGCATTCTTCTGGGCCTTCTTCATGCAATGCATTAATAGTAAGATGGTGTCAGTGACGAATGACTTCTTCAGGCATGATTACCTCGGCTGGTGCCGGGAACATGTCCCTCAGGTGAGGAATGTACTTCATTTTGCCCTTATCATTCCTTTCTTCTAGAGTCATATTCTCTATTCTTTCTTCCAGTGACGCTTCGTACCCCAACCCAAACTTGTCTAACTTTTCTGGAAATGACACCAATGATCGAGTACCTTGTAGTTGTGAGCTCAAGCCTTTTCCTTTCTGGTATCCACTATTAGCCATAATTTAGGCCACCACTTGATTCACACTTTGTGTCAGAGATTTATTCTTACCAAACACAGTCACAACTATTTCATACTATGCCATAAATTCTCCTCATCTTTCTCTATACTCTCTACATACGATACTGAAATTGGTTTTGATAACATAATTTCTTCCTCTCTGTGTATGGTAGTGATCGATCCATTTTCGATGTACTTAACACTTTGATGCAAGGTGGAAGGAACAGCACCCACGGCGTGGATCCATGGTCTCCACAAGAGCATAATGTAACCAGATTCAATATCCATAACTTGGAACAACACTTGAAAATTATTTGGACCAATCTCTAGCGGCAGCATCATCTCTCCCAAAATACCCCTTATATTTTCGTCAAAGGCTCGCACTACCATTTCTCGGGGTAACAGTTCATCCTCCCATTTTCTTTGTAACTATATACCCTTTACATTTAAGGGTTATGTGCAAAGCCCGTGGATTTTTCTCAGACCGAGAAATGATCTCTTCATCGGTAAATATGATCATGTTGATGTGTTTCACCGGGTCCACCACGTTGACAACACTTTCAGGGGTAACATCGGGCTTAACATAGGCCTCATTCAGAACTCTCAATAACATCTTTCGATGCATCTCAAATATCAAGACGAGCGACAATAGAGATATTCCAGCTAGAGTATTTTTTAATTGTTCCATCACGTCATATTCACTTTGCTTCATTATTTTCAGGAATTCTTATTCTTCTTCCTTCCCTTTCTCATCTTCTCTTGTGTTTTCCTTCTTACTACCTTCTTTAATATTTTTCCTCTTCTCTACTTCTACTGGGCTATAGCATCGCCCACTCTTTGTAATTATATTAGTCACAGACTCTTCATCCCGGTGTATTTCAATCACTCGGGCCTTTGAAGTCTCTTCCTCGACTCCCTTAATCTCTACCTTGGGTTCATAATTCTATGGCAGTGAATGAGTATCATTATAAGCAAATGACGTTGGCTTCTTGACTGTCACAATTACTTTCCCTAGCGTCGAGGCTTGGTTGAGAGGTGGTACCTTGAGCACAAAGTGTTCAATCACATTGACCTCTTCAGAGGAAGCTAGCCCTTGTATGGCTTGTATTACTCCCAGAGTGAGCAAACGTTAGACTCGAACCTTAAAGTCCCAATAGTTCTCAATATCATGTCTCATTCCCCC
Source organism: Ormosia emarginata (assembly GCA_029884605.1). Taxonomy (NCBI): domain Eukaryota; kingdom Viridiplantae; phylum Streptophyta; class Magnoliopsida; order Fabales; family Fabaceae; genus Ormosia; species Ormosia emarginata. The sequence goes on along the minus strand of JAQQTP010000064.1, from coordinate 20,041,092 downwards.
ACAATAATAAGCACAATTTGACTCTTTATTATGCTTATCCTCTTTTTTCATCATGGTCGCTGGTGCAATAATACTATAATATGTTTTCTTCAACCCCTCAAATATTTCAACCATCGGCGTACGCAAGCTCATAACCTTTCTTATGGGTGATCCTTCCACCTCTAAAGCATTTACCACATTCCTTCCACCATGATTAGGAATTGGGTTGCTGACAATACTGGGTCCAGCCTCTTCTTGAATATCAAGCTTCCCATAAGCAATTAACTTCCTTACTGCAGTCTTGAAAGATTCACAATCTTTGATTGAATGCCCTGAGATGTCTATGTGGTATTTGCAAGTTGAATTCGGGTTATACCACGTTCGAGATGGTGGTTCGAGGGGATGTACATGATTTCCCGAGATGAGGTGAGCATCAAACAGCCTTTGGAATAGGTCTGTGTTTGAAATGGACAATCTTGAAAAAAAAGAGTAGGTTTTGGGGATGGGAGCAGCCTTCATTTTGGAGATTTGGTCGAGGTTGTGGGTGGCTTGGGTAATTTTGTGGAGGTGCAAGTGGATATCGGGTGTAGGTTGGAAGGATTTATATATATAGTTGTGGTGTGGGAAGGTTATTGATTTGGAATTGTGGGGTTAGGGTGATATTTGCTGTTGGCACAACTTGGTGAGGTGGGAAATAATGAGGTGTAGGTGTTTGGTATGGGAAGTGAGGGTTAGGGTTATATGGTGGTTGATGACTGGGGTTTTGTGGGGAATATCGAGGTGTGAAGATCTGTTGGCATTGGACATAATTCACCTCAAATCCTTTCTTTTTTTTTGTTGGAATCCCTTCTTAAGAGGATTATTATCTGTATTATTCATTGGCAACTTCCCAACTTTGGCTACAATCTCAATCTTTTCCCCAGCATTGATCAAGTCAGCAAAATCTTTATAGGCTACTCCAGCCATTGCCTTGATAAAAGGATTTCCCAAGGTCCCTAAGAAATATGAACACATCTTAGACAATGTCAATAGGGGTTGAACCTGAGCTGCCAAGGCTTTCCACCTTTGTGCATATTGTTTGAAGGATTCCTCATTCCCTTTATGCATTGAGCTCAACTGTTTCCGAGTTGGAGTTGCATCCAGATTGAATTTGTATTAGTCCATGAATAGATCAGCCAATTCCATCCAACGAGAAATCTTAGAGTAGTCTAATTGAGGATACCACTCTAAAGCAGGACCCGTAAGACTCTCGTGGAAAAAACTAATGAGGAACTTATCATCCCTAGACCAAATAGCCATCTTGGTTCCATAATTGATCAAATGAAACCGAGGGTTGCCACTCTCGTCATACTTGCCAAAATCAAGGATCTTGAAGTCCTTAGGGATTATAACATTCGTGGTAGGACACAGTTCTTCTATTCTGAGAGGTCCATAAGCATTGGGGCCCTTAATTACCTGGATCTGTTCTTTCATTTTCTCCATCCACTCTTCCTTCATCTTATCTTTCTCGGTCATGATGTGGCTATTCCCCGATTGTGGCATTGTTGCTTGCCCAGGAATAGACATATGATGTTCCTAGGTAGGGCCAACATAACCAGGACTTTTAATATGAATGCCTTCCAAGGGATGATACCCTTCCCCAATAGGCATGACTATCGACGTCACTTGATGTGGTTGCTCATGAATTCCCACAGCGATGCCTGATGTTACAGTCGAGAACGTCAGGGCGGTTATTGGTGGCATATTTACATATGCTTCGACCCCATTCGCACCTCTATTTCCACTGATCGAGTGGAGAGTCTCCCTCAAATCTTGCATTATTGCTTCCAACCTTGCTTGGGTCTCAGACATTTCATTCATCCTTCTTATTATTTCATCAATTTCTCTACTAAAATTTCTCCCTGTCTTAGGATTATTAGTAGTCATTCTAGTCTAAGATCTGGTATTGTGAACTCGAGTTTGATTGGTCTCTTCTTTCCTAGGCTGCGCAATGATTCCTGAACTATATTGATTTGTTAAAACAAAATAACATTAAACAAAGAAAAAAGAAAGATATTGTTAGCACTATTGTGAGGATGCTTAGTGACTATGGAAAGATTCATGATTGCGGGATTTAAAGGATGTAAACTCAAGTGCAGGTTGTCTCAAGTAATAAATTTCTCGGGAGTCCGAGTTCTATCCACAGAGAATTGATGAAAAAAAATTAATTGAGGTAGAAAAATGATTTGTCACAACACCAAAAGTAATAAAAGATGTTCACAAATGAATCTAAGAACTTGCTTGGGTTAGGAGATCCACTCTTAGTAATAAATTAAAGACAAAATTATTTCTCTTTATAACTTAATTGAAATCTACACACAACGGATGTTTCAATCAAAAAATATAACATTCAAAGTTCAATTATATATGCAATCATATTATGATTCCTTTAATTATCTACTAACATTTGTAAATGAGTTCAAGCATTCACTGTGTCAATCCTATTGTCAACAATAAATCAAGATCTCCATTATACAAAGAAGTATTTTAAATTGATTGGAAACAAAATACAACACATATAATGTCCATTTGATAATATATCATTTAAGCACAAGAAATAGAATAATCTAACCTTATTTCATTACCAAGAGCTTCACTCTTTCACCCCAAGCAAGATGAAGATTTAGTTACTCATAGATAAGAAGAAAGAAAGAGAGAAGAAGAGAAAGATGAACATAGCTTCAATTTAGAGCAAGAGAAAATTACAACAAAGGAAAACAATAAACAAGCATAATCATAACTTCTAAAAACTAAGCCTAACTCCAAGAAGACCAAATGATCAGCCAATGGTGTCTTTTATAGAGGATTAGGGATACAAAATGACAAGGGGGCTGATTAAGAGTAGGTAAGGAGTAGGTGGATGAGTAGAAAATGCCAAATGGTGAGTTGGTGAGTGGAAAATTATTGAGATTCTTTGTCTCCGAAATCATTCAGTGCTGATCTTATGGATGCCATTAGAATAAAGCAACATAGTCTTCATGAAAGTTGTAGCATTTTGTCTCAGCTTTCCAATGCCACCAAGATCATCCAAAAATTCGTTTTACAGCCCATGATATGACCCAATTACTGTAGACTATTCAGGCCCAGTTTCAGCACCTCTATTTTGACTTCTAGACCCAATATCACATCCAATATGTCCGAATGAGCTCTTATGTTATTCATGAAAGTTGTAGATATGGGTTTTAACTTTCAAGTATCCAAATTTCAGCCCAAGGAAGTTCCTACAACTCGAGTTATGTTCTGATTACTGTACACTATTCAGGTTCCAGTCACAAAACTCGTGTTCTAACTTCCAAGCCCAATTAGCTACACTAGATGTCTGAATGAGACTTTGAGCTCTCATCAAAGTTGTACAGCTCTCTCTTATATTTCCTACAAGGTAAGATACATAATTTTTACACATCTAGAACTCAAGATATGGCAGAAATACAGAACAGTGTAAGACCCAAATAATGCTGGAAAAATCAATTAAGTCCAATTTGAGTCCAAACTTACAAAACATAACCAGACTTAATCAATTAAGTACATGGAGAGTGTAAATGACTAAAAATGAGGGTTTATTAATATATAAAATATGTGATTATCAAATTCTCCCATACTTAGCTTTTTGTACTCTTGGGCAAAACACATAAGAGCAAAGCTAGGAAACAAAGAAAAACGACATAAACTCAAAAGCTAAAAACTCTAAAAGACTCGATGAATCAGGAAGAGTAACCAGAAATTCAAAGGATCAAAGCATTAATGAGGTAACATTTCTTCACATCTCAAACCAACAAGCAAGGAAACTTCAGTTGAAAAGAATGAATCAAGAATGATAGATCCTCACAGAATTCACTCTCAATCTCTCAAGTGTTTAAAAGGTAAGTATTTCACTTTATTCAACCCATGAACAATTGCACTACCATAAGCTTCCTTATCTTCTACTTCTCCGCTACTCAAATCACATGCATACAAAAATCAAAAGAACTTTATTTAAGGTTGTAATTGGGTCATGGTAAAGGAGAGGGGATAATATGAATATGAGAAGATAAATACTAAAGAAAATAAAAAAGCATTATAGTACAGTTAGAGTAGAGAAAATGTTTGAGAACATTCACCATAAAGGATAATCACCAATATTTGACTAATGTTTTATTGAAGATCAATCCCAAATTGGTGAATTGAATTCATTGTTAGACCTGAACCTTCTTATTTTCTTCCTGTTGTTTCCAAGCATCCACCTTTATTCTAGACTCTAATAATCTTTTGATTGCAACGGTGGTTGGTTTTTTTTTTTTAATCATTTTACATATACACCCCCACACTTATTCAAGAACAAAGTCAATGCTTTCTTATTCCCTAAGGTTGGATAAAACATGTTTTTTTCTTTTGTTTTCTTTTTTTTTAAGGCACGTAATGAGTTAAAAACAAGGAATGGTCAAATAAGCTCAAAGGAGTTACACAAGGGAAAATATACAAGTATGATTATTTGGTCAAAGTAGCTATTCCAAAATGCCTTAATCATATTTATGTATGCATGTGAAAATGTAGCCTAAAAAATAATCAAAGCAAGTTCTAGAGTAACAATTTCATGAGTGAAAATCACACAAGAAAGAAGAAAATGATACAAATATTCAATCCATTCATCAATAGGCTCAAAATCTCACAAGGCATATTTCTATCATTCTCAATCCACCATATCGACATTCATATCCAAGCTTGTGAAATTTAAGAAAGAAGATTATTTATTCAATCATGCTATGATCCCTGAATTTCAATTGCTTCAAAGGATGTGAGAGTGCATTCGCTTGAATCTTTCAAAGGAAATCAAACAGCAAAACTTTGTTACTTCCACAAATAAACACTAAATAGTTACTACCCCAACTAAGATGCGTCTCAAGAGTAAAATTACCTCCAAGGCAAAATTTACTCCTTACTCTGCCATCCTTAATTGGTTTTATTACGAATAGGTTTCTGACAGTCATATCACTAAACATACTTCTCAATTTAGATGCGTCTTAGGAGTAAAATTACTCCTTACTCTGTCATCATTCATTGGTTTAGTAAGTCTATGACAATCATATCATACTTCCCAAAAAAAAATTTTTTTGGTCAACTATCCTTCCCCCCAACTAGATCACAACATTGTCCTCAATGTTAAAATATAAATGAGTAAAGGATAGAAGATATTACTAGTTGGAGAAATTACTGAAAAGAGAAACCTGAAACAAATTTAAACAAAAACAAAGTATAATAAATAAAACGAAAGCTTAATATTATTTAAATAACTGGAGTGTCTGATCGGGCTTGCGATGCATACTACTTCCCTCACTGCTTCCTTCTGACTAATCTATCTAAGTTATTACTGGATCAGGTTCATAAACAAAAGCTTCTAATTTATCAATCAACTCATCAATAGTGGAAGCAGAGATAAGAAGTTGTCTTTCTGAAGATGTGATAAATTTCTGTTCCACGGCATGGTCAAGAAAAAGTAATAAAATATCAAAGAAATTATTTACATTTAACAAACCTATGAGTTTATGGTAGATGTTCAATTGGACCCAAGAGACAATTTGAAAAACTTCTTCCAAGGTACCAAAATCACCTGGTAAGGCAATGAATGCATCAGAGTTTTCAAGCATTATTTTCATTCGTTCATGCATTGATGATACCTTAAGTTCCTTCCCAATTGTCTTTCTAGTGATGTTCTGTTGAGCTAAAGGTCCAGGAATGACACCTAAAACCTGACTGCCTCTTATATATGCAGCAAGTGATACAGCTGCCATTAACCCACGACAACCTCCCCTATATACAAGATGAATATTTCTTGCAGCAAGTGATCAACTAAGAGTGGTAGCTGCATTTACAAACTCTAAACTCTTCCCGTACTTAGACCCACAAAATACACAAATATTTTTAAGTTAACGAATAGAAACACCTTCCATTTCTATACTCACCGTCCCTTTGAATGATTCTACGTTAGAAGAAAATAGAGAAAATAGAGTGTTTAAATAGAAAAAAGAATGTAAAGGGTAATAATAGCACCTATAAGGGTAGGTTGGTTGTTGTCAAAAAAATTTGAAATTGAGAAACACAGAATCTTTAAAAAAATTTATTTTTTTTATTTTTTTTTGCTTCAAGAAAACCATCAAGGTAAAGAAGTCTAGAAACCCCTGAAAGACCCTGCTCAAAGGATCGTCTGTCCAAAACTAAAATACAGCAAAATTATACAAAGATAAAAGAAATATAATAGCAAATGATGACATACCTTTATGTACAATTTTCATGGCGTATCTTTATATTACGCGTCATAAGTGTAGTAATGGCATATCTTTATACTGCGTGTCACTAGTACAGTAGACACTCACGTCCGTTTATTCAAAGAAAAGAGAAAGAAGAAACCATCGTGGGTTTCCATCCTGGGTCTGGAACCTGGAGAGCTCACACTTGGGCTTGTAACGTCAACAAAGATGCTAAAATCTGAAACCTGTAATGTCCAAGATCCAGAACGTCCCATCCTAGGACACTAAGAGCCCTTTCTAATAAAAGAGAAGATCAAGCTCAGATGCCTCATACGCTTTGGGAGCTACGGGTTACTTCTCACTAATAACCAGAGTGGGACGCTTCTGCCAATCCATCAACTCCACAGTGCCTAAATAGTAAGCATTGGGTTATGGAGTGCGGCTCTCTACAGAGCATGGTACACGAACTTTTTTAAAGACCAGCGTGCAAAGGTCCACCCGAGTCAATGACAAGTCAACCAAAGGCTGGGGATCCACAACTAATTAAAGTCATGGTACTCCTTCCGGATCACCCTTGTTTAAACATTTTTTTTCATTTTTTTTAAGAAAACATGAAGAAGAAGAAGATAATATGTACAGATTGTTGTGGATATGGCTCACATCTACCTTTAGTTTCACATCCAGTAACAACTTAAACACCTTTTATGAGTTGAGGATAAGCTTCACATCTAATTTTCTTATAAATTGGCAAACAGGGTCTTTTAGAGTTAGATTCCCAAGACTGTAGCGTTTTTCTTCATCCATGAAGAGATTCCACAAATTAAGAAGTTCACGATGCACAAATCCATAAGAATACCTCTTAAGAGTCAATAAGATATCATCTAATGACTCCTTACTCAGTCCATTCTTAATGAAGAAAATTTTATCTTCTCTGTTTGCGAAAACCATCCCCAAAGAACGACATCGCTTGTTACAATTCCATCGTGCACATTTGTGACATACTTGTAACCTTTTTGCTATTCTCCTTTTAGAATATGAACTTCTTCCAAGACCTGGCATGTATAAGTCAAATGAAATTGAAGACTCACCTGCTAGTCGGACCTTTACTTCAATTATCCAGCGTACATCTTCTGGCATACCCTTATGCATTAACAGTCTCAATCTTTCACATCTAACTTTGCAAATTTTTGTCAGAGCATTTTGAAGGAGAGAAGGAAAATGTTTTCTCAGGTTTGAAAGAATAACATCTATTTTAAAGGAGAACAAAGATTCAGTTATTTTGGGAAACTAAAAAATAAACCGACTTGAGAGTCACGAAATACCATTATCTGCCACTTAACCGACAACACAAAGAACTACAAAAACAAGGCAACAAAATTAGAATAAATTCTATTCACAACAAGGATTAGAAAAGAGATGAATTCTACCTCATCAACTTGGTTTTCCAGAAATGGTTTGAGCCTTTGTCCATTGACTTTAAACACATTACCATTCATAGGATTCTCAATATCTATAGCCCCATGAGGATACACATGTTTGACAACAAAAGGACCACTCCACCTAGATCTCAATTTTGACCAATTTCAAAAGATTTTCTCAAAATTATCTTGTCATGAAAAGCTTTTGTTCTAGCTTCATAAATCTTTGAGTTCTCATGTGCATCATTTCTCAATTCCTCTAATTCATTTAATTACAATTTGTATATCTTGTAAGCATCATCAAGATTTAGATTGAAAGCTTTAATGACCCAAAATGCTTCATGTTCTAATTCTACAGGTAAGTGACAAGGTTTTCCATAGACTAACCGATAGGGTGACATGCCCAAGGATGTTTTGAAAGCAGTACGGTAAGCCCAAAGTGCATCGTTTAGTCTTAAAGACTAATCTTTACGATTTTGGTTAACCATTTTTTCTAAAAGTTGTTTAATCTCCCTATTTGCCAATTCAACTTGTCCACTTGTCTGAGGGTGATAAGGGGTGACAATTTTGTGTGTAATACCATATTTCTTCATTAAAGATTCAAATGATTTATTGCAAAAATGTGTTCCCCCATCACTGATGATAGCTCGAGGGATTCCAAATTGACACAAGATATTTTCTTTTAAAAATTTGAGAACAGTTTTATGATCATTGTGTCAGCATGGAATCGCCTCAATCCATTTTAAGACATAATCAACTACAACCAATATATACACAAATCCAAATGAGGATGGAAATAGACCCATGAAATCAATTCCCTAACAATAAAAAATTTCAATGATAAGGATGGGGTTCAGAGGCATCATGTTTCTTTTTGAAATTGAGCCTATTTTTTTGACAATTTTCACAACTTTTGTAAAAAAGTATAGCAATCTTTAAATAAAGTGGGCCAATAAAATTCACACTGCAAGATTTTCGCAGTTGTTTTCTTTGAAGAAAGGTGACCTCCACATGCTTCTGAGTGACAAAATTTAATGACACTACCTATCTCACTGTCGGGCACACATCTCCTAAAGATTTGGTCAGGACAATATTTGAACAAGTATGGATCATCCCAATAAAATTTTTCACCTCTGTCAACAATTTCTTTCTATCTTGGTGCGTCCATTGAGGCGGCATCTTTCCTGTTACAAGAAAGTTGACTATGTTAGCAAACTAAGGCATAGAATTAACAGAAAATAAAAATTCATCAGGAAATGAATCATTGATAGGTGTGCTATCAAAATGTGAGCTTATTATAAGTCTGGACAAATGATCAGCGACAACATTTTCAGCTCATTTCTTATCTTTTATTGTGATGTTGAATTTTTGAAGCAACAAGATCCATCGTATCAATCTTGGTTTGGCATCCTCCTTAGACATCAAATATCTAACAACAGCATGATCAGTGAAAATCACAATAGAAAAACCAATTAAGTAAGATCGAAATTTGTCCAGTGCAAAAATTACAGCAAGTAGTTCTTTTTCAGTAGTGGTGTAATTCATTTGTGTACTATTTAAGGTTCTACTTGCGTAGCAAATCACATGAGGCTTACCTTCCTTTCTTTGGCCTAAAACAGTGCCCACAGCAAAATCACTAGCATCACACATTAACTCAAAAGACAAAGATCAGTTAGGAGATTGTATGATAGGAGCAGATGTCAGAAGACTAATTAAATTTTCAAAAAATGACATTCTTGAGTCCAATCAAATGGTGCATCTTTCAACAGAAAATTACATAATGGTCTAAATATGACACTAAAGTCCTTAACGAATCTTCTATAAAATCCTGCATGTCCTAAAAAGGAACGAACTTCTCTAACTATTTTTGGGGAAGGTAAATAGGTAATTAATTCAACTTTAGCCTTATCAACTTCAATTCCTTTAGAAGATATCACATGACCTAACACTATTCCTGAGGTAACCATGTAATGACATTTTTCCCAGTTTAGCACAAATCATTTTTCTTTGCATCTTTTAAGATTTTTTTCCAAATTATCAAGACAATTTTCAAAAGAATTTCTAAAAATTGACAGATCATCCATGAAAACCTCTAAATAATGCTCAATCATGTAACTGAAAATGCTTAACATGTATCTTTGGAATGTTGCCAGAGCATTACAAAGGCCAAAAGACATTCTTCTATATGCAAAAGTACCAAATGGACATGTAAAAGTGGTCTTTTCTTGATCTTCCAATGCAGTTGGTATTTGATTTTAACCTGAAAAACCATCAAGAAAATAGTAGTATGGATGTCCTGCTACACTTTCCAGAATTTGATCAAGAAATGGCAAAGGAAAATAATCTTTCTTAGTAGCAGCATTTAATTTTCTAAAATAAATACACATATGCCAACTAGATGAGACTTGCGTAGGTATTAATTCATCCTTATCATTTTCAACCACTGTTATTCCAGATTTCTTAGGCACAACTTGTGTAGGGCTTACCCATTGGCTATCAGAGATAGGATAGTTAATTCCAACATCAAGCAATTTAAGGACTTCAACTCTAACTACCTCTTTCATGTGTGGATTTAATCTTATTTGAGGTTGTTGAGAAGTTTTAGCATTATTCTCTAAATGTATTCTATGTGTATAAATTAATAGATTAATACTTTTTATGTCCTTTAATGTCCATCCAATTGCACTTTTATGCCTTTTAAGTACTTCTGTTAACATACCTTCTTGTTTTTCAGTAAGAGACGAGGAAATTACCACTGGAAAGTTTTGCTCGTCTCCCAAAAATGTGTACTTCAACCAAGCAAGTAATGACTTTAGTTCCGGTGTGGATACTTCTTCATGGGCATTATCATTCATGGGTTTTAGCTTTTCAAATATTGGCTTCCATCCATTGTACTCCATTACCTGTGTACAATCAAGCAAAGAGCATATTTCAGAGATATCATCTTTTAATTGCATGCCTGAATCAAATGAATTGACTAAACAAATTTCTAATGAGTCAAAAGAACTCCTTGTTTGGAGATGATCATCAATAATGGATTCAATTCCTTCAACTTTCTCCATTTCATCTAGGACTTCCTGTGGTTACTTGTACATGTTAAAAACATTGAGCTCCAGTGTCATGTTTCCAAATGTTAGCTTCACCACTCTATTTCTACAATTTATCAAAGTATTAGATATTGCTAAAAATGGACGGCCTAAAATAACAGGAATTGACTTGCAACTATCAACCATAAGTTCAGTATCCAAGACAATGAAATCCACAGGATATATGAATTTATTAACTTGTACCAACACATATTCCATTATTCCTCTTAGAATTTTAATTGATCTGTCGGCAAGTAGAAGAGTTACAGAAGTTAGTTTTAACTCACCCAAGTTGAGTTGCTAATAAACTGAATATGGAAGCAAATTAACACTAGCACCAAGATCAAGTAAAGCTTTTTCAATTTTATGTTTTCCAATAATACATGAAACTATAGGATAACCAGGGTCTTTATATTTTAACATATTATTATTCTGAAGAATAGAGCTTACCTGTTCAGCCAAAAATGTTTTCTTTTTCACATTTAGTTTCCTTTTAACTGTGCACAAGTCCTTCAAATATTTGGCATAACAAGGAATCTGTTTGATAGCATCTAACAGAGGAATATTGATCTTCACTTGTTTCAAAATTTCAAAAATTTTAGTATGGTGGTCCAATTTCTTTGGATTATTCAATGCTTTAGGAAATGGGAGTGAAGGCAAGAGTTTGATCTCCTTTTGGTCAACTTCTTCATTTTCTTGGGGAAATGGTTCATTTTTTTTCTCACAAGGTTCGAGAATTTGTTTTTCAACAACCTTTCCACTCCTAAGAGTTATCATTGACTTGACTTAATTCATTTGTTAGTTTTCTGAACTCCCCTCATTTAGACTGTACTGACCCTTGAGATTTGGTTGAGGTTGAGAAGGAAATTTTCCTTTCTCATGAATAGTGAGTGTAGAAGGAAGTTTAGCAAGAGTTTCTTTTATATCAGTCATAGTTTGATTGTTTTGTTTATTAATGGCCTCTTGCTTTTCTATGAATGTATGTAGTGTTTCTTCAAGGCTTTTCCTATATGGTGGGACATAAGGTGCATATCCTTGAGAATTTTGAGAGTCCTGTTGTGCTTGAGGAGGTGGTGGTTGCACGAATTGTGACTGCTTATTATTCCTCTAGCTGAAGTTCAAGTGATTTGTCCATTCTGGATTGTATGTATCTGAAAAAGAAGAAGTAAATGACTTTTTAAAATTATTCATTGCATTTACTTGCTCATGTACAACTTCTTTAATGTGTTGAGTGTCCTAAATCATCACAAATGCCACAAATTTCTTCATTTTGCATAGATTTGATTTTTTTTGCTTTTCTTAATTTCATGGCTTCAACCTTTCTAGCCAAACTGCAAACCTAGCATTTAGATCTTCCTTTTGACTAAGGTGATATTTTCCTTTATTAGCACTTGCAATGTTAGATCTAATTGAATTTTCAGAAGGGTTAGTACTATGCCAAGATTGAGAATTTTTCAGCCAATTGGTTTAAATAGACTAAAGCTTTATCAGAATCTTTATCAAGAAACTCACCATTGCACATTATTTCTACAAATTGTTTAGTTTCAGGTGTTAAACCTTCATAAAAGAAGCTTATAGTGCGCCATTTTTCAAAACTATGATGTGGGAAAGAATTTAACGAATCTTTAAACCGTTCCTAACATTGAAAATATGCTTTATTTGAATTTTGGGAAAAAAAATTTGGATTTGTCTTTTCATAACATTGGTTTTATGTGTTGGAAAAAATTTCTTTAAGAACTCACCTTGCATTTCTTGCCATGTGTCAATTGATCTTGGTTTCAAAGTGTTAAGCCAAGATTTTGCTTTATCTTTTAAAGAAAAAGGAAACAATTTAAGCTTAACAATCTCTTCAGTGCAATTTTGGTCATTGAAAGCAATACATACTTCCTCAAATTCTTTCAGATGTAAATATGGGCTTTCAGACTCTAAACCATGAAAATTAAGAAGCAAAAAAATCATACCTGGCTTGAATATAAAATTATTGGTATTGAGTAGAAAGATAAAATATGATGGACTAGAATTTCGAGGCGGTTGCAAATATTCACGCATGGTTCGCAACGATTGATTTTCATGTTCATCATGTACACTTTCATTTTCAGCCATTATGTCAATTGTGTGTGATTGTGATTCAAACAAATCAATATATAAAGTACCAGGATTAATTTTAACTAAACGATCAGAATTTAAATCACAATACCAATTAAGCATAAATAAATGACTTAAAATAGAAAAAATAATGTACAAGTAGGCGATTTACACCAGCCATTAAATATTAACAAGGATGTGGTATAAACCAACCACCCAATAAATATTAACAAGTAAAAAGTTAGAAATAAAATACAGAAAATAAAGTGCGAAAAGTAAATTACAAAAAATAAAATACAAAAAATAAAGTGCGGAAAGTAAATTACGTAAAAATAAAATACGAAAAGTAAAATACAAAAAATAAAGTACGGAAAGTAAATTACGAAAATAAATTTAAAATATGAAAAGCGGACAGAGGCAGAGCCCCACCAGAGCCGACGAAAGAGAAGAGAAGAAGAAAGATTATTTCGTTATGTTAGAAAGCAATAATAAATAACAAAAATTATAAAGTTAAGAAAACAGAAAATAAATAACATAAATAAAAAGTTAGAGAGCGAGAAAATAAAAGTTAGTAAGCGAGAAAATAAATGACATAAATTAAAAGTTAGTAAACATAAGTAAATGACATAAATATAGATGTTAGAAAGTTAGTATGTTAGTGTTAGTAGGTTAGTAAGTTAGATAGTTAGAAAGTTAAAGAGTTAGTAAAGAAACCAAAGGATCGACAAGCCGATCTTTTGCTCCAGTGAGGGAGAAGAGAGAATAGATTTTATTAAAGTATGAGAACCTCAATAAATTAAAACTTCTAATCAAGTCCACGGCAACGGCGCCAAAAACTTGATTGCGGGATTCAAAGGATGCAAACCCAAGTACAGGTTGTCGCAAGTAATAAATTTCTTGGGAGTCTGAGGTCGATCCACAGGGAATTGATGAAGAAAAATTAATTGAGGTAGGAAAAGGATTTGTCACAACACTAAAAGTAATAAAAGATGTTCACAAATGAGTTTAAGAATATGCTTGGGTTAGGAGATCCATTCTTGGTAATTAATTAAAGGCAAAAGTATTTCTTTTTATAACTCAATTGAAATCCACATACAACGGAGATTCCAATCGGAAAATATAACATTCAAAGTTCAATTATATATGCAATCATATTATGATTCCTTTAATTATCTACCAACATTTGTAAATGAGTTTAAGCATTCACTGTGTCAATCCTATTGTCTACAATAAATCAAGATCTCCATTATACAAAAAAGGTTTCTAAATTGATTGGAAACAAAATACAACACATATAATGTCCATTTGATAATATATCATTTAAGCACAAGAAATGGAATAATCTAACCTTATTTCATTACTAAGAGTTTCACTCTTTCACCCAAGCAAGATGAAGATTTAGTTACTCATAGATAAGAAGAAAGAAAGAGAGAAGAAGAAAAAGATGAACATAGCTTCAATTTAGAGCAAGAGAAAATTACAACAAAGAAAAACAATAAACAAGCATAACCATAACTTCTAAAAACTAAGCCTAACACCAAGAGCACCAAATTATTAGCCAATGGTGCCTTTTATAGAGGATTAGGGATACATAATGATAAGGGGGCTGATTATGAGTAGGTGAGTAGTAGGTGGATGAGTGGAAAATGCCAAATGGTGAGTTGGTGAGTGAAAAATTATTGAGATTCTTTGTCTCCAAAATCATTTAGTGCCGATCTCATAGATTCCATTAGAATAAAGCAACGTGGTCTTCATGAAAGTTGTAGCATTTTGTCTTAGCTTTCCAATGTCACCAAGATTATCCAAAAATCCATTCTACAACCCAAGATATGACCCAATGACTGTAGACTATTCAGGCCCAATTTCAGCACCTCTATTTTGACTTCTAGACCCAATATCACATCCAATCTGTCTGAATAAGCTCTTATGTTCTTCATGAAAGTTGTAGATATGGGTCTTAACTTTTAAGTATCTAAATTTTAGCCCAAGAAAGTTCTTACAGGTCGAGTTATGCTCTGATTACTATACACTATTCAAGTTCCAGTCACAAAACTCGTGTTCTGACTTCCAAGCTCAATTAGCTCCATTAGATGTCTGAATGAGACTTTGAACTCTCATCAAAATTGTAGAGCTCTCTCTTATCTTTCCTACAATGTAAGATACATAATTTTTACACATCTATAACTCAAGATATGGTGAAAATACAGAATTAGTGTAAGACCCAAATAATGCTGGAAAAATCAATTAAGTCCAATTTGAGTCCAAACTTACAAAACATAACCAAACTTAATCAATTAAGTACATGGAGAGTGTAAATGACTAAAAATGAGGGTTTATTAATGTATAAAATATGTGATTATCAATTCGCACGGTCATTCAATAGCAAGGCAGGATCCTAAATTCAAGACTACGAGTTCATCCTCCCTCAGAAAAGAGTGTAGTTGGCAATAACCTCAAGGGAGTATTCTCTCCTCAGTGGGTGTTATCTTCTTGAATATTCACATGCATGTAGTTATTCTTTTACTAAATACAAAGTTTCTCGTACTTTCACTTAAGGACAAATTATCTCAAGGCGAAAGCACGGTTGACAACTTATTCAAGGGAGAATTAACTCATCAATGAATGGTGTCTAATTGAGAGATAGCAAAATTAACGTTTGAAGCATAACATAACAACTGATCATTTATATTCAATTCAAATTAGTACAAGACCTTACTCTTTTCAAAGTATAACATTACATCAATAACTTTGTTTGTTTCTTCCTAAGACCTCTAGCAAGACCTCGACAATACTTCATAAACTCGACTATTTTTGCTGGTAGCCATAACAATGGGTTCATGCGAATCTGAAGGTCTGCTTCTATGAAATGATCAACCATTCGTGCAAAGTGATATTGCAAGCTGTCAGATATGTCCTCATATTTCTTCCTTCATTCTTCTTTTTTAGCCCTCTGAACTTGTGCTACTAGTTGCCACATTTCCTCACTTTCTTCTTTTTGCTCCCATTGTCTTTGGGCTTCAAGTCTCCATCATTCCTTTTCTTATTCCAACTCTTGGATTTTTAGATCCAAATGTCTCATTCTTCTATTCGTTTTCTTGAATAAATCATGATATTCTATAACTAATATTTGTCCTTGATTTGAGCGTCGCTTCATCTCAGTCAGAGCTTTCTAAAGGGCTTGTATTCTTTGTTCTTGTGCCCTAGTGTTTACTTCTAATTCTTCTTTCTCCTGTAAAATCTTTTCTATTATCTCTTCTTGGACAATTACTTTTGCTTGTAACTCTCGGATCTCCAATGTGGTCTTACTTGATTCTACTTCTTTTTCTTTTTTTGCTTTTTTGCTTGACTCGGGGCTTTAAAAGCATCATCTTGTGTATCCTTTAAGTCCTCGATTCTATCGGCTAACTTCTGACATCGGCTTCTATGGATGACAACTTCTAACTCAGCGACTTCCTTCCCTTGTTCTAAAAACTTCATTTATGCTTTCAACCTCTCTATCTGGGTGGTCATCTGGGATATAACTTGTGAGTGGTCTTCAACGCTTCAAATTGCCTGAGGGGTACTATTTTGCTCATTCCTGACTTCTCCCCACTGTAGGTACTCGGACTAGAAATTACCATACATTTTCTCAATTCTTTTGTCCCTGCCCTATGAATATTTTTCCAAGCATCCCTAACCTCCTTTTCCTGCTTGGCGGTGCTTCCATCTTTTTAATATTAAAAAATTGAATGCTTTAAGTTGTGCTTCATCGGGCACGTGCTGAGTCCATTGGAGCTGTCTGAGTACAAGAACCAGTGCAAATGACACACATCCTCTCGCGCCCATTAAAGGAACATTTGTAAAGTCACCACAACTGAGAACTATCTCTTCTCTATGGTACCAAGGGCATACCCATTTGAAAGAATCTGGCCCCATCTTCATAAACTCATTTTTTCATTCACAAGCTTTTTGTTGCTTCATTGATATGCGACCAAAATTTCTTAACTGGGCAGGTAAGAGGCCTAGGCGATTGTGTACATCCATGTGCATCATAATCCAATCATATAGCATATCAGTACAACATCGAATCATCCCTCCCCTTTTTTTAATGGCAAATCTCCATTCTTAAGAAAATATCAGCGAGAATAGCAAGAATTGGATTTGCCTTATGATTTTCAAACTTGAAGAAAGCATCCATTGTTGTTTTGTCCACCACATCTGAGGTAAACGAGAATAATACTAACCCAAAGATAGTTAATGCCAAGGTTTTGTTAAAGAGACCCCACTTTCCCTATTGTGCTAGAAACTCAATATGTGCCTCCAGGTAACTTTTCTTCAAGCCTTGTGTTCTTCCAATTTTCTCCAAATCTAACTGATTTGCTTGAACTCCTATCAATTATGTTATCTTCCCTTCTGACACATAATGCCCCCCATAAAGATTAACATTTGGATACTTACTCATTGGGAGCCTTAACATAATAGCATACTCTTCTGTGGTCGGTGCAATATCCAAGTTAGGCAACTCAAAACATTTTAGAGAACAGTTCCAAAATTGAGCAAGGCCACTCAAGACAGGCTTTAATTGTAATGCACAACAAATCTAGGATCTATCCATAACTGCTTGAGAACTCTAATCAAGCTTTAGGAGTCATACGTTGAGTAATGTGCTTCACATGCCTCAAATCCCTGCCATTTACTGTAATTTTCATATTTCTCTTGAGATCAACTGTATTGCTAGTGTTTTGCCCTTGACTTATTTCTTCCATTCCTTGCTATTGATAAGTGTTAACCTTTCTACTTTACCAAGGAAACTCACCCTACAAAAAAAAATAAAAGAACATGTAAGTAAACCAGAAAAAAGAAAAAAAGAAAAAAGAAGAATGCAACCTAAGGGTACCCCTTATCGAGGTGACTTTAAAGAATATATCCTAAAAGCCTACATGGAGGAACCCTTATAGGGTCGTAAACCAAAAAGATGGCATGAAGATATAAGATGATGTATTTTTTTTAAAAAAAATGCTATAAAGACATGAAAACACAAGATGATTTTTTTTTTAAGAATGCCATGAAAATGAAAGAATTTTTTTCAAAAAAGTTAAGGATTCCATAAAAAAAAATAAAAGATGTATTATTTTTAAAAAAAAAGATGCTATGGATGCCATGAAAATGTATGAGACATTTTTTTTATGCTTTTTTTTAAATGCAAGAATAAAAGACATGAGGAGTTGATAAATAAAGAAGAAGTTTGCTTCTTTTGTGCCCTAGTCAGGTGGAACTTAATGGTTGAATTTCCTTAAGGTCATGACTCTACTTTTGGCAGTCCTTATGTTCAATTTATCATTGCAAGATTTTTCAGAACAAATCTAGACCTCTAAAAAGACATGGTCCCCATATTGCCCCTATCTCGAAAGACAAGGACCCAATTCATGAATTAATCACAAGTAGGGATAAACCCTCTCAATATGACTAGTCTATGATACTAGTAAAAATTTGAGAGGTGCCTCAACAAATGTCAAGTGAGCATAAAGCCCTTCAATAACAAAAGTCGAGACCCCTCCTATTCCTCGGGTTCACACAGACTCAAGTATAAAGTCCAAAAAGTATGTGAGGTAAGTGATAGTAATGTGTGTGAGGGAGCATACAAACTTGTACAGAAATTTAGAAAGACCAAACTAACCCCCAACCTGCAAAAGCATATATATAATAGCCAGCCAGCAATCATTTATCCTAGGGTTTTAACAATTAAGCACCAAATATATATACAAGTCAAAATATACACAAGATGATATTATCATATATTTACATAAAAGTATAAAAATAAAATCTATTTACAAACAAATAAGAAAAACAAAAAAAGGTAAAATAAATAAATAGATATTATTAACAATTTGCACAACTAACAACATGCCTGACCCTCCAAATTAAAAATTTAGGTGTAACACTCCAAATTTCCGTATCTCTTAAACAGTAATTTTGACAGTTAACAGAATTTTAATGTTTAGTAATTTCTGTGCACTGTAAAATTATTTTGTTTATTCCATCAGCTTATTTGATCGTTTTGAGTGATTTACTCCGTGTCAAGAAAATAAAAATTTTCGGGCCGGGGAAAACGTTACGTAATTTAATTTTTACCGTTAAGTAATTAATTTAAGTAATCTGATTTGATATTTGTGCATTTTATAATTTTTGTGATTTTATGGATGATTTTGAAATTTTTCCTGTCTGTGGGCCCCGCAAGGAGTATGTGGGCCCAGGTGGCCATACGTGGGTCCAGGTGGGTCCTGCAAAGCAAAAATTTTTCTACGCATAGAAAAATTTGTACTGTTTAGACGGAGATAGGGGATCTTACTAAACCTAAATCCAGAAACAGTTTTAAAAATTTTATTGTACTGTATTTTTTACTGTATTTAATTATCGGATGATAAAAATACAGTAAAAATATTATTTGTAGGATACAAGAATAAATATTATACTGCGTAATCAACAAAGAGAGCTTGACTTGATTTATACCCTTGGATGAGAATACTTAGTTTGAATATTAACCATTGATTTAATCAAAGGTTAAAAACAAATAAATAAAGCGCTTGGATAATAACCATTGATTTAATCAATGGTGTGAGAATAAGCTTAGTTAGGAAGGCTTTGATATCAACCATAGATGTAATCAAAGGTGTAGAATTGGTCTTGAAAAATGACAAAGACCATTTATAACCATTGGATTTAGATTAAATCAAGGGTGGAGATTTAATCTTAAAAAGTAACAAAGACCATTTATGACCATTGGATGAAGAATCAATCAATGGTGGAGATTTGGTCTTCTAAAATGGATTAAGACTAATTAGAACCCTTGGATTAAAAAGTTAGAAGAAGTAATTTTGACCCTTAATTTTGGAGACACATCTAAGGGCTAGAATTTAAAGGAGAAAAATCCAATGGCCTAGATTTAGTCTTCTAAAATTAAAAATCTACCTAAATCCTAACCATTGAAGTAATCAATTGTTAGAGATGCTTCAAGTAATGGATAGAAAAGATGACAATATTAATGCATGCAAAATGCAAGGAGGGGACGGTTTTTGTAGTGTTTTGGTGACAAAGAGACAAGCTTTATGCATGTCTTGATCAATTAGTCATCATTCTTGACTATTAGTGACTACTTGCACTCCAAAGAATGCATGAAGGGGGGGCACGATTTTTGAAGACTTTAGACTATAGGAAAGTGTTTCATTACTATCATCACTCATTCTTGGTCATTTGTGATCATTTCAAAAACTTAAAACACTTAGAAAAAAATTCTCTCCTTCTCCTTCTCTAAGCTCACGGCCATGGCACCATCATCTACCTTCCATCACTTAAAAATTTCATCCAACTTGATTTTCTAAACCTAAACACCATTCTAAGAACATCTCTAGTTATGAGTTTTTCCAAAATCATTCATCTTGATCTTCAAATCCAAGCTTCAAGTTTCTATCAAAAATCAAAAATTTCATCTTTGTTCTTCAAGATACACCATTCGGTCAAGGTACCTAAAATCACCATCCAAGCTCTTTTAATTTCATCCAACCTTAGATCTTGAATCTACATGATGTTCTAAGAAACTTTCATGTTGAAGACTTCTTCTAAATCATTCATCTTCAAGGAGTTTCTTCAAGATCAAAGTTATTGGGTTTTTGAGGTGAAGTATAAGGAAACTTCATTTTCTTCTCTCTTTTTCATGATCTAAGCCATGTTTGATCCATGGTTCCTCTTAATCAAGCTTAGTATACTAATTTCTATGTATTTTGTTTTATATTTGAGAAGCCCTTGGTGGTGAAGGACTTGGAAAAAGAAGCAAAACAAGGAGCTTTTGAGGATCTTCAAGAGGTAAGAGGGAGATCCATCTCACCAACCAAGCATGGTGGTGAGAGATAGTATTTTATTTGATGGATGTGGAATCCATGTGAGGATTCATATCCATGGTCATGTAATTAATTTGTGGGTGTTTATGAGCTTTGATTAATTTTCTATGCTTGATATGCTTTGCATGATTTTATAGCTTTGATGATATGCTTGAGATGCTATACATGCTTTTATGGCTTTGATGGTATGCTTATATTATTTATGATGAAATATATATGTATATGCCATGACTTGATGGTGGAAAACAAATTGATTTTTGGCTCCAATAGCCAAGGAAGAGCTACGGTTTTGATGCCCTTGATTAGGGTTCATGTTGAAAATTTTCAAGAACAAAAGAATTGATTTTTTGAGTACTTAGAACACGGTGGATTTCGAACAAGACACCTCAAAATAGGTGTTCACAAATTAATATTTTCATGAAAGATGAAAATGGATGATTTGAAGAGTATGGAAAATAAACAAAGGATTTGTTTTTCAAGAGAACAAGAATATGATTTTTGGAGGAATTTTTATTGATTTACTTTGTGTAAAAAGATGCTAAGTGTTTTTCTAAATATGAGTTTTGAATGAAACGGACAAATGTTGATTTTAAGGATTTGCAAAGAAAGTGAAAAAGGATTTGCAATGAAAGTGAAAAAGGATTTGTAAAGAAAGTAAAAACGAATTTGAACAAATGGGTTTGGTTTTTATGACCATAAGACTTACGGTTTTGAAAACAAAATTTTAATGGTTTTGTTTGTGTAAAATCCTATCAACTTAGAAAGAAAGAATGTTTTCATGATTTTAATAGTCATGCCCACATTTTTGAAGATTTGTAATGTCTTGGTTTTATGAACAAGTTTTCAAAATGAAACAAAAGAGAATTTCAAAGTAATTTGATACAACAAATTTGGAAAGGGAATCAGAGCATTTTAATGCTTGAGGGAATTTTTGAGAAAAATAGAGAATATGATTTTCCTAACGTGTAAATCATACTTTGGGTTTTGAAGAGTGATTTTTAAAGTTAAAAACATTGATTTAATTCGATGGAAAAGTGATTTTGTGAATTATATTTTGGGAAAAGGATTTTTTTGGGAAAAGAAATGTGGAAAAAGATTTTCCTGAGTAAGAAAACATGAAAAATGAAATATAAAGTTATATTATTTTGAGAAAAGTTGAAAAAGAATTTTTGAAGGCTAAGAAATTTTTTCTGTAATGAAATTGTGATGAAAAATATTTTACGTATCTTAAAAACGTGATTTTTAAGCTACGCAATTTTGAACAATGTGTTAAAAATGATATTGATTTATTTAAGTCTAAAATAATGTTTGGAATATTGAGGAATATTTTATGTGATTAAAAAATGTTGAAAAATATTTTACGCATCTTAAAAAAAATAATTTGAAATACAGTAAAATATTTCTATGCGATTTTAAATACGTTGAAATATTTATACGCGATTTAAATTTATGTTTAAATATTTTACGTGATTTGAACTGCTGTTGACAAATCACTACGTGATTGAATAGAGATAGAATATTTTTTTTATGCGATTGTGAAAATGGGAGAAAATTGTTATGAGATTTGGAAAGTATTTTAAATATTTTGAGAATGATAGAAAATGATTTACGTGACGTAAAAGAATGATTTTTAAGTTACGCGATTTTGAAACAGTGGAAAAAATACTATACGATTTGAGAAACATATGTTTTTACGCGATTGAGAAAAACGTTAAAAATTAGTACGTGGTTTAAAAGTGCAACAGAAGAGTTGCAACATTTTGAAAACGTAACAGAAATGTTACGAAATTTTGTAAACGTAACAGTGGTGTTACGGTATTGTAAAAATATAAAAGAAGTGTTATGGTATTGTGAATACATAACAGAAACATTTTTGGATTGTGAAAACGTAACAGAAATGTTACGCGATTGTGAAAATATGATAAAAGTATTTTACAACTATGAAAACGTGATAACATGATTTTTGCTGTTGAAAGTACAGTATGATTACTGTTGAACCAGTGTCCATACACTGTTTGTGAGAAAATGACATATTTGTCTGTGATTGGATTTGGTGCATTATACATGCATTGGAATGGTCCGATGAGGACTAGATATGGTTGATAGCCTAGGAGAAACACACCTCTTGAGTGGGTGCGATATGCGTAGTGTAAGTCACTTGTTGACCTTGGGGGCATCGGGGTGCGGGTTGCCTACACGGGTGGTTGGTCACACTTCTTCCCGTAGGTTAGACCGATGCAACACACCGATGATCCTGACCGAGACACTATTCTTAATCAAGATCTGATAAAGACTGTCGTGTATATGCTAGATGTGCAAAATCAAAATGAGGATTATAGCACGTGGTTTGAGGCATGCGGTACCGACAGATCTTTTCGATCATTTCTCCGACCTGAGTTTTAGCTCCATGGAGTAGGAAATCGAGTCTTGTGTACATGCATACTCTGAACATTTATATCTGTGTGATATATTAATTGAGGAATATTGGCTATGACAATTGTTTTGAATACTTGGATGATGATGATGATAATCATGTTGATGACATTATTGTGATTATTGTATGATGATAATAATGTTAATGGTATGATGATGATAGATGATTAATGTTGAATTGTTAGAATTCTGGTATGATATATCTGTATGATATGTTATTTGTGTTATCTCTGTGCTGCCATGTTGGTATTGGTGTAGGTGATCTCACCTCTTTGTTATGTTGTTTTGTTTCTTTGTGTCAGACATCTTGTTAAAATCAAATAATAGAAGGATCGAGTTGTCTTAGACATAACGGGCGATGGATACTCAGAGATTGATGAAAACATTGAAGAGTGGCTGTCTCAAGTTCGAAGGTGTTCTGAGTAGACAAGGAGTAGAGTTCTGATGCAACAAGTTGGATACAAGATAAGGAATGAGTATGTTAAGTTTTATCGTTTGTGTTATACCATGCTATTTAGTAGGACCCGTCATGGGGTTTGCTACTGTTGAAAAAAAAAGAGTCTGTTAATTTTATATTTCTCTTTAAATTGTGAAATATTAATTGGTGTCAATATTGTATATTAATCAGTTTAAATATATTTTTAGTAATACTTATGAATTTCAATAAGTTTATGTTTCAGTAAAGAAAGAAATTTTAAAACCCATCTTTTTATAACTCAAACCTTGTGTGAACTTCTTTACAGAATTTGAGTCGGGAGTCAGACATGTGATACCCTAGAGAGGGTGTTACATTAGGAGTCATCACCAATTTTATTTTTAATAGAAAAAATTAGAAAACTCAAGAAAAATAGTCATTAAAACTAGATTGAATTCGGGAGTCTGTTATGTATAGAGAAGGGCGAAAACTCAATCCTACTACTCCCCTAACACCTCTGTCCTAAGACGGTACCTTAAATCAGTTGTGCAAAATTTAATAATCCCAAAAAATATTTATTTCACCTTTTTTTTTATAAAAAGATAAACTTAAAAAAGAATTTTTAAAAATTTAAACTTTGGCTTGACGGAATAGGAGTTCTGCTCCTACGTATCTTCGGGTGTAATGAGGAACTCAAAGTCACGTAATTCTTTAAAAAATGATTATGGGTTGGTTATTTTTAAACCTTGAAAAGATTTACTTCAAGAAATTCATTTTTTGATTTTTTATGTAAAAAAACCAAAAAATGAGTCATTAATTTCAACTATTTTTATTCATTTTTATTTTTTTGTTTTTTTATTCTTTCCTTTCCTACCAAAATATAAAAAAAAACTAATTAGAAATTAAAAAAAAAAAGAGTCTTACAAAATCAAAAGAAAGGGGGGTTTTGAAATGGTTGCAAGGAATGGAAAACCCAGGCAGAGGCAGGCTCGACGGCGCAATTTCTGACGATGACAGATCAGGTTTCGACAAGGAGCAGACAATGGCACGAACTGTGATGCAGCTCGGATCTAGGCGGTTCGGCAAAGCGGCGTGAGACGACGGCGTCGAGCTTAGAGTGTCGGCAGTAGTAGATCAGATCTGGGTGGTTCAGAGGACGCGGCGGTTCACGGAGTGTGACTAGCCGTCTGAGTTGGGCGATGCGCGAGTCGTAGTTCGATATCCTGGTGTCACGGTGTTGTGCGACTGGGCACAGACTTACAGATTGGAGGTAACGGGCTCGGTTCTGGGCACAGTTGGCTGGTCTGTGGTTTCGGGCTACGGCGGTTTGGCGGCTTATAAGGATTGTGCGCGGGACGATGCTTGTGGTTTTGTGCAGGTCTGGCTCGAGCAACTACGGGTTTGGTGCACGGGGTGCCGAGGACGGTTGGGTGTTGAGGATGAAAGGTTGTACGAATCATGCTGCTCAGGACACGACGAACTGGAGGGTTCTGGCGGGTTGCGGTATTGATAGAGACGATGGTGAGGATGTATGGCTCTGGTGGTTTTCCGGGATTGTGAGTTTTATGATGGGTTTAAGTTGGTGATGTGGGTGAAGGTTAGAGATGGTAGTTTGGGTGGTAATGGGTTGTGCGTTGCGAGAGGAAGGTTGATGGTGAGTTTATGGTAGTTGTTGATAGTGGGTGTTTAGAGGTTAAAGATGATGGCTAATGGTGGTTATGGCTTGGTGAGGTGATGAAGTCACGGTTTGGAGAAGATGAAGGTGGTGTTCGTTGTGGTGATGATTATGGTGACTGTTTGGGGATCAATCTGTAGCTTTAGGCTGAAAAGTGCTTAGCTGAAAAGTCCCCTTTTTGTGTGTAGGTCATAGGTTAATATAAGAGGGGATTAGATTGAAGTGTTTGAGTTAAAGTGTGATTAGGATTTGTTTAGGATAAGTGTTGGGATTTGTTTATGATGAGTATGTTTAGGATAACTGATGGGATTTGATTAGGATGAGTTTGTTTAGGATGACTGTTTAGGATAACTGATGTGGTTTGGGATAAGTTTAATGGTATATGGGTTGGGGGTTAGATAATGAGTTATGGGTTAATGGATCAATGGGTTGGATAATATATTATGGGTTAATAGGTCAATGGATTATGGGCTAGATACTGAGTCAATAGGTTGGATAATGGGCCAATTGGTGAAAATTGGGTCATTTTCCTTCTTTTTTTTAAACAAAAAGCCCTGGATAAAATTGGGTATTCACATGTTGAAAAAAATTTCTTTAAAAACTCACATTGCATTTCTTGCTATGTGCCAATTAATCTTGATTTCAAAGCGTTAAGCCAAGTTTTTGTTTTATCTTTTAAAGAAAAAAGAAACAATTTAAGCTTCACAATCTCATCAGTACAAGTTTGGTCATTAAAAGCGATACATACTTCCTGAAATTCTTTTAGGTGTAAATATGGGCTTTCAGATTCTAAACCATGGAAATTATGAAGTAAAGAAATCATACCTGGCTTAAACCTAAAATTGTTATCATTGAGTGGAAAGACAAAACATGATGAACTAGAATTTTGAGGTGGTTGCAAATATTCACTCATAGTTCGCAACGGTTGATTTTCATGTTCATCATGTATATTTTTATTTTCAGTCATTGTGTTAATTATGTGTGATTGTGATTCAAACAAATCAATATATAAAGTACCAGGATTAATTTTAACAAAATGATGAGGTTTTCCTTAAGCCTCTTGATTTCGGACCTATTAGGACTAGAACAAACAGAATTTGGAAGATGAAATTGAAAAGAAGAATAAAGAAGCAAAAGAACTAATTCTATCCGTTTTAGGAAATTTCTATAACTCACGCTACAGATTTCGGAATTGGGTGATTCCAAAACGAGGTGAAAGATCTCTTTCTGAATCATGATTTAGACTCAAGAATCATCGAAAAAGAGTACGCATAACTTGAGTTATGAGCACGAGAAAATTAAGACGAAAATTGAGAAAATTACGAAAATTGAAAGAAGAATTAGAAACGAAAATTGATGAAAAGAAAAAGATAAGGATGGCGCCACAAACCTAGTTTGATAAGCCAAGAAGGATCGCCACAAGAAAAGATTAATTCTTGATAAGATCAAATGATGCAAGGAAGAACCCTAGCAGAGCAAAACACCCAATTTTCTTATATGCCAAAAGTCTGTCTCTCTCAAGATCCCCAAATGTTTTAATACAATTTAGTTTAGGGTTTGCCCATTTAGGACTTAACTAAAATAAAACAAAACCCATAGCATAAGCATCACTGATATGTTCCAGTGATTAAGGAGACATATTCTGTAACACCCCAAAATTTTCATATCTCTTAAACAGTAATTTTAACAGTTAACAGAATTTTACTGTTTAGTAATTTCTGTGCACTGTAAAATTATTTTGTTTATTCCATCAGCGTTTTTGATTGTTTTGAGTGATTTACTCCGTGTCAGGAAAATAAAAATTTTCGGGCCGGGGAAAACTTTACGTAATTTAATTTTTACCGTTAGGTAATTATTTTACGTAATCTGATTTGATATTTGTGCATTTTATAATTTTTGTGATTTTTGTGGATGATTATATTTTTTTTTTGACTGTATATGGGCCCAGGTGGTCCTATGTGGGCCCAGGTGACCTTACGTGGGTCCAGGTGGGTCCCGCAAAGCAAAAAAATTTTCTACGCATAGAAAAATTTGTACTGTTTAGACGGAGACAGGGGATCTTACTAAACCTGAATCCGGAAACAGTTTTAGAAAATTTCTTGTACTGTGTTTTGTACTGTATTTATTTATCGGATGCTAAAAATACAGTAAATATAATCTTTTGTGGGGTTTTTAGCAGATAAAAATAAATATTATTCTATTAAGTCAACATTAGTGGTTATGACAACTTTTGACGGACCAATTGGAAGCAAGTCTTCTACTATTGAAGACTTGAATATCAACCGTAGATTTAATCAACGGTAAAGACTTGATCTTGATTTAATCAACGGTGTAGGATAAGTTTAATAAAATGGCTATGACCATTTATAACCATTGGATTTAGAATTGATCAAGGATGAAGATTTAGTCTCATAAAGTGACAAAGACCATTTATGACCATTGGATGAAGAATTAATCAAGGGAGGAGATTTGGTCTTGTAAAGTAACAAGGACCATTTATGACCATTGGATGTAAATTTAATTAATGGTGAAGATTTAGTCTTAAAAAGTGACAAAGACTAATTATGACCCTTGGATTAAAAGTTAGAAGGAGCAATCTTAACCATTAATTTTGGAGACACATCTAATGGTTAGAATTTAAGGAGAAAGATCCAATGGCCAGATTAAGTCTTCTAATCAAAAGTCTACTTAAATCCTAACCATTGATCTAATCAATGGCTTAAAT
Organism: Ormosia emarginata; assembly: GCA_029884605.1. Lineage (NCBI taxonomy): Eukaryota > Viridiplantae > Streptophyta > Magnoliopsida > Fabales > Fabaceae > Ormosia > Ormosia emarginata. Next base: position 20,013,142 of record JAQQTP010000064.1, on the reverse strand, counting down.
GGCTTCAAATAATGGCTAGTAAAATTTGTCACATTTTAAATAAGCAATAGGAAGGAGGAGACAATTTTGAGTAGCCTTTTTAGGCCAAAGAAAAAGTTTTATGTCATTATTAGTGATCTTGGTCAATGTTTCATCATAATTGATCATTATTGATCAATTTGCACTCAAGAAGAATGCAAGAAGGGGGGCTACGAATTTTGGTCTGATTTTGAGAGCTTTGAAGACCATTATTAGCTATCTTGGTCATTATTGATCATTCTTGATCATCTTTGTCTCCTCCAAAAGCAAAAACTCATCAAACTTTTCTCTCCACCTCTCCTCCAAGCAAGTTTTGGCCATGACCATCAAGAACACCCTCCATCACTCAAAAATTTCATCCAACTTGATTTTCTAAACCTAAACACCATTCTAAGAACATCTCTAGTTATGAGTTTTTCCAAAATCATTCATCTTGATCTTCAAATCCAAGCTTCAAGTTTCTATCAAAAATCAAAAATTTCATCTTTGTTCTTCAAGAGAAACCATTCGGTTATCTACCCTAAAATCACCATCCAATCTCTTTTAATTTCATCCAACCTTAGATCTTGAATCTCCATGATATTCTAAGCAACTTTCATGTTGAAGATTTCTTCTAAATCATTCATCTTCAAGGAGTTTCTTCAAGATCAAAGTTATTGGGTTTTTGAGGTGAAGTATAAGGAAACTTCATTTTCTTCTCTCTTTTTCATGATCTAAGCCATGTTTGATCCATGGTTCCTCTTAATCAAGCTTGATATGTTAATTAACTTGTGTTTTGTTTTGTATTTGAGAAGCCCTTGGTGGTGAAGGACTTGGAAAAAGAAACAAATCAAGAAGCTTTGGAGGATCTTCAAGAGGTAAGAGGAGATCCATCTCACCAACCAAGCATGGTGGTGAGAGATGGTATTTTATTTGATGGATGTGGAATCCATGTGAGGATTCATATCCATGGTCATGTAATTAATTTGTGGGTGTTTATGAGCTTTGATTAATTTTCTATGCTTGATATGCTTTGCATGATTTTATAGCTTTGATGATATGCTTGATATGCTATACATGCTTTTATGGCTTTGATGGTATGCTTATATTATTTATGATGAAATATATATGTATATGCCATGACTTGATGGTGGAAAGGAAATTGATTTTTGGCTCCAATAGCCAAGGAAGAGCTACGATTTTGATGCCCTTGATTAGGGTTCATGTTGAAAATTTTCAAGAACAAAAGAATTGATTTTTGAGTACTTAGAACATGGTGGATTTCGAACAAGACACCTCAAAATAGGTGTTCACAAATTAATATTTTCATGAAAGATGAAAATGGATGATTTGAAGAGTATGGAAAATAAACAAAGAATTTATTTTTCAAAGAGTACATGAATACGGTTTTAAAAGGATTTTTATTGATTTATTTTGTGTAAAAAGTTTCTAAGTGTTTTACTAAACATGAGATTTAAATGAAAATAGTAATGATAATTTTAAGGATTTGCAAAGAAAGTGAAAAAGGATTTGTAAGGAAAGTAAAAATGAATTTGAACAAATGGGTTTGGTTTTTATGACCATCGGTATTTCGACTTTGAAAATAAAGAATTTTTAATGGTTTTGTTTGTGTAAAACCATATCAATTTAGGAGGAAAATATTTGATGGCTTCAATGGCCAAAGACTCTATGATTTTTGGAGGTTGGAATAATTTTGGTTTTATGAACAAAGTGAATTTCAAAGTGGAAACGTAACTGGATTTAATACAAAGGATTTTGGAAAGGGAATCATAGCGTTTATCACTTGAGAAAATCAAGTTTTTGTAAACGAAAATGTTTTCGAACTGCAATTTATTTTGAAGAAGGTTGTGTTTGGAAATGATTTGGGAAAAATGGAGAATATAATGGTGTTTTGAAAATTTACTAACGTATAACTTATTTTCAAGTTTTGAAATACGTTAGAAAAATGTTAAGTTTTGAAACGTTGATTTACATCAATGGAAAAGTGATTTACATGTGAAGTATATTTTGAAAAAGAATTTCTTGAGTAAAGATCTGTGGAAAAATATTTTCTTGAGTAAGAAAATATATTAAATGAAATATAAAGTTATATTATTTTGAAAAAAGTTGAAGAGGAATTTTTGAAGGTTAAGAAGTATTTTACGTAATGAAATTGTGATGAAAAATGTTTTACGTATCTTAAAAACGTGATTTTTAAGCTACGCAAATTTTGAACAATGTGTTAAAAATGATATTGATTTATTTAAGTCCAAAATAATGTTTGGAATATTGAGGAATATTTTATGTGATTGAAAAATGTTGAAAAATATTTTACGTATCTTAAAAACAATTTGAAATACAATAAAATATTTCTACGCGATTTGAAAAATGTTTAAATATTTCTACACGATTTGAAAAGCGTTTAAATATTTTACGCGACTGAAATATTGTTGAAAAATCACTACGTGAATTTGAATAGTGATAGAATATTTTTACGTGATTGTGAAAATGATAGAACATTGTTATGAGATTTGGAAAGTATTTTAAATATTTTGAGAATGATAGAAAATGATTTACGTGGCGTAAAAGAATGATTTTTAAGTTACGTGATTTTGAAACAGTGGAAAAATACTATGCGATTTGAGAAACGTATGTTTTTACGCGATTGAGAAAAACGTTAAAAATTAGTACGTGGTTTAAAAGTGCAACGAAGAGTTACAACATTTTGAAAGCGTAATGAAATGTTACGAAATTTTGTAAACGTAATTGATGAGTGTTACTGATATTGTAAAAACGTAATAAAAATGTTTTGGAATTTTAAAAACGTAACAAAAATGTTACGGTATTGTGAAAATATAAAAGAAGTGTTATGGTATTGTGAAAACATAACGAGAAAAAGTTTTTGGATTGTGAAAACATAACGAAATGTTACGCGATTGTGAAAATACGGTAAAAGTGTTTTACAACTATGAAAACGTGATAACATGATTTTATTTGTTGAAAGTACGATATGATTCTTGTTGAACCGGTGTCCATACAACTGTTTGTGAGAAAATGACATATTTGATTGGATTTGGTGCATTATACATGCATTGGAATGGTCAGATGAGGATTTGGATATGGTGATTGCCTAGGAGAAACACACCTCTTGAGTGGGTGCGATATGCGTAGTGTAGGTCACTTGTTGACCTTGGGGGCATCGGGGTGCGGGTTGCCTACATGGGTGGTTGGTCGCGCTTCTTCCCGTAGGTTAGACCGATGCAACACACCGATGATCCGGACCGAGACACTATTCTTAATCAAGATCTGATAAAGACTGTCGTGTATATGCTAGATGTGCAAAATCAAAATGAGGATTATAGCACGTGGTCGAGGCATGTGATACCGGCAGATCTTTTCGATCATTTCTCCGACCTGAGTTTTAGCTCCATGGAGTAGGAAATCGAGTCTTGTGTACATGCATAATCTGAACATTTATATCTGTGTGATATATTAATTGAGGAATATTGGCTATGACAATTGTTTTGAATACTTGGATGATGATGATGATAATTAGGACATTATCGTAATTGTTGTTTATAATAATTGAATTGATAAATGATTTGATGATGATAGTTGATTAATATTGAATATATTATTGGAAGTTTGATATGATATCCTGTAAAATATTGCTTGCTTGTGTTATCTCTGTCTTTACGCCATGTTGGTATTGGTGTAGGTGATCTCACCTCTTTGTTATGTTGTCTTGTTGTGTAATACGTATTGTTAAAATTAAACAGTAGAAAGAATGAGTTGTCTTAAACATAACGGGCGATGGACACTCAGAGATTGATGAAAATATTGAAGAGTGGTTGTCTCAAGTTCGAAGGTGTTCTGAGTAGACAAGGAGTAGAGTTCTGATGCAACAAGCTGGATACAAGATAAGGAATGAGTATGTTAAGTTTTAACGTTAGTGTTGTACCGTGCTATTAAGTAGGACCCGTCATGGGGTCTGCTACTGTTAAAAAAAAGAGTCTGTTAATTTTATATTTCTCTTTAAATTGTGAAATATTAATTGGTGTCAATGTTGTATATGAATTAGTTTAAATATATTTTCAGTAATACTTATGGATTACAGTAAGTTTATATTTCAGCAAGAAAGAAATTTTTTTTTTAAACCCACGTTTTTAACTCAAACCTTTTATGAAAACATTTTCAGATTATGAGTCGGAAGTCAGACATGTGATACCCTAGGGAGGGTGTTACATTAGTTGGTATCAGAGCACGGTTTGAGTCTTTTGGGGTTTGTGGTTAGGTCTGTTTTGCTTGTGTTGTGTTCTCTGTGTTATTGTTTTCCCGAAAGGAAACAATATTGTTTATAATGGATATTAGATCCATTGTATTTCGATCCGCACGCCACAAGAAGAAAAAAAAAAAAAGGAAATGACTCAGGATAGTTGTACGTATGTGGAAGTGGAACATGTTACTAGTAATGCAGCTGCAACTGCAGGAGCTAAAGGAGCTAAAGGAGCTACGGGAGCAACGTGGAAGGATGACTGTAGGAACAAAGGACCGCTGTTCAGTGGGAAAGAAAAGAAAGTTGAAGTTCAGGATCTGATGGAAGAGAATCAGTCTTGGAATATAAGATTTCAAAATTTTGGAATCCGATATTTTTAAGGATATTGGAAAGTAATTGATTTCGACGGAAAATGTATTTACAACCATTGAGGAAACCAAAGGCAGTAACTGATGTGAAAAAAGGTACTTAATGAAGGAATGTACGTCAAGGAAACAAACGTTTATTTGAAATGGTTACATCTGGTTTCCATTTTATTTTGATTCGTCCATCTTTGAAGAAAAGAAATGACTCGTGATAGACGTACGCGTGTGGAAGCGAGACATAATGGTGGTGATATGACTGCAACTTTGGAAGTAATACAAACAGTGGCTGAAGCAATTATACATCAAACTCAGAAGATTGTTCCGCAGCAAGAATTGATTTCTTAAGCTAAGATTTTGTTAGAGTTGAATCAGTCTCAGGATGAGAGACCCTATAACGTTGGACTATATTGGTTACGAAAAAGGGAAAATCGTAAGGTCAAGTGATTCCAATAGAAAAGGTACTTGCAATCTCCAAGAAGTCAACAACAACAACAATCTTGTGGAGAAAGTACTAGAATGGCAAGTTTAGTTTGACTGTGACATTTGCACCGAAATGTAAGAAGTGTGGAAAGGGGCACTTAACGAAAGATTGTACGTCCAAGGAAATAATTTGTTTTAAGTGCGGGAAGTTTGGAACACAATCTTTGAAAATGGAGTTCCAATGAAAACAGAGTTTTCTGTTAGTAAAATTTCAGATAGTAGGAAGTGTTCGGAGCGGACGATTTAAACAATGGAGATTGTGTCATTGGAGCTAATCTTATAAACCACACTGAATATTTCTGTGAATAACCTATTCCTTATGGCATATGATTGAGTAGATCAATTATATGTTAGAGTTATTCGTAATCCTCTGATTTGTTTTCTTCTGTTTCTATTCTTAGCCGATCGGGCTACTTAAGTTATTCAAATCATTGTTATAGATCAAATCTTGGTGTTAGTTTGATCTGTCGTTCAAAATTTTGTGTTAGTTTGATCTGTTTCATAAACAGACGTGATCTTTGAAAATGGATTGGTTATTTTCCAACCATATCCTATGAGATTGTCTCAATACAGTGTTAGTATTTCAGAAAAAAAAAACTCATTCCTGAAAATCAGGCAAAATCAAATTCTTGTTGAATATGTTTAGTAACATATTAGATAATTTTGCTACCTTTTCTTCCTAAACCTCTATAATGTTCTTTCATATATTGCATTTGCAAGAAAGAATATTTTGCAAGAAAGGATATTCCTATTTAAAATCCATGTCATAGTATTTGATATAATGTGGTAGAAAGGAGAACTCGATTAGTGAGACGTTTCCATAAAAGAAGCTAAAATTTGGAGAATAAAGTGATATGAGGATAAGAAAATTTTAAGTAATACATTACATTAGTTGGAAGTTATCTGAGAAAAACTATTCTAGGCATGAATGAAGGATGGTAACCGCTGTATTGATATCAGAGAATTCATTCTTGAAGATCGAGTTACATCCAATTCCTTGCTGGATATGTTCGATAACATATTCGATTCGTTTTGTTCTTTTTCATGATGTTTTCTTTCATCTACTGCAATTGAAGGAATATTTTGCAAGAGAGAATATTCCTATGTATATCCAGGTCAGAGTATCAAAGTAGCGTAGTGGAAGCGTGGTGGATTCTTCAAAAATTGAAGAAGTCTGTCTATGGGGAAAAGTTAAGACGGTAATGGAGAACCGTAGAAAAAAAAAATTATTATTGAGATATTTGTTTGATCAGGGGAAGTGAACAAGAGATAAAGAACTTTCAATGGTTTAGAATCGTTTGGAATAACGTAAGAGATGAAACTACATGGGAACTGAAGAAAAGATAAAAGGAATAATGTCATTATTTATTCCGAGAGTGTGAAATCATGGTCATGAAATTTCGAGGACGAAATTTCTGTAAAGAGGGGGAGTATTGTAACACCCCAAAATTTCCATATCTCTTAAACAGTAATTTTAACAGTTAACAGAATTTTACTGTTTAGTAATTTCTGTGCACTGTAAAATTATTTTGTTTATTCCATCAGCGTTTTTGATTGTTTTGAGTGATTTACTCCGTGTCAGGAAAATAAAAATTTTCGTAGGGAAAACTTTACGTAATTTAATTTTTTTTACCGTTAGGTAATTATTTTACGTAATCTGATTTGATATTTGTGCATTTTATAATTTTTGTGATTTTTGTGGATGATTATATTTTTTTTTTTACTGTATATGGGCCCAGGTGGTCCTATGTGGGCCCAGGTGACCTTACGTGGGTCCAGTGGGTCCCGCAAAGCAAAAAAAAAAAATTTCTACGCATAGAAAATTTGTATTGTTTAGACGGAGACAGGGGATCTTACTAAACCTGAATCCGGAAACAGTTTTAGAAAATTTCTTGTACTGTGTTTTGTACTGTATTTATTTATCGGATGATAAAAATACAGTAAATATAATCTTTTGTGGGGTTTTTAGCAGATAAAAATAAATATTATTCTATTAAGTCAACATTAGTGGTTATGACAACTTTTGACGGACCAATTGGAAGCAAGTCTTCTACTATTGAAGACTTGAATATCAACCGTAGATTTAATCAACGGTAAAGACTTGATCTTGATTTAATCAACGGTGTAGGATAAGTTTAATAAAATGGCTATGACCATTTATAACCATTGGATTTAGAATTGATCAAGGATGAAGATTTAGTCTCATAAAGTGACAAAGACCATTTATGACCATTGGATGAAGAATTAATCAAGGGAGGAGATTTGGTCTTGTAAAGTAACAAGGACCATTTATGACCATTGGATGTAAATTTAATTAATGGTGAAGATTTAGTCTTAAAAAGTGACAAAGACTAATTATGACCCTTGGATTAAAAGTTAGAAGGAGCAATCTTAACCATTAATTTTGGAGACACATCTAATGGTTAGAATTTAAAGGAGAAAGATCCAATGGCCTAGATTAAGTCTTCTAATCAAAAGTCTACTTAAATCCTAACCATTGATCTAATCAATGGCTTAAATGGCTTCAAATAATGGCTAGTAAAATTTGTCACATTTTAAATAAGCAATAGGAAGGAGGAGACAATTTTGAGTAGCCTTTTTAGGCCAAAGAAAAAGTTTTATGTCATTATTAGTGGTCTTGGTCAATGTTTCATCATAATTGATCATTATTGATCAATTTGCACTCAAGAAGAATGCAAGAAGGGGGCTACGAATTTTGGTCTGATTTTGAGAGCTTTGAAGACCATTATTAGCTATCTTGGTCATTATTGATCATTCTTGATCATCTTTGTCTCCTCCAAAAGCAAAAACTCATCAAACTCTCTCCACCTCTCCTCCAAGCAAGTTTTGGCCATGACCATCAAGAACACCCTCCATCACTCAAAAATTTCATCCAACTTGATTTTCTAAACCTAAACACCATTATAAGAACATCTCTAGTTATGAGTTTTTCCAAAATCATTCATCTTGATCTTCAAATCCAAGCTTCAAGTTTCTATCAAAAATCAAAAATTTCATCTTTGTTCTTCAAGAGAAACCATTCGGTTATCTACCCTAAAATCACCATCCAATCTCTTTTAATTTCATCCAACCTTAGATCTTGAATCTCCATGATATTCTAAGCAACTTTCATGTTGAAGATTTCTTCTAAATCATTCATCTTCAAGGAGTTTCTTCAAGATCAAAGTTATTGGGTTTTTGAGGTGAAGTATAAGGAAACTTCATTTTCTTCTCTTTTTTCATGATCTAAGCCATGTTTGATCCATGGTTCCTCTTAATCAAGCTTGATATGTTAATTAACTTGTGTTTTGTTTTGTATTTTTGTGTTTTGTTTTGTATTTGAGAAGCCCTTGGTGGTGAAGGACTTGGAAAAAGAAACAAATCAAGAAGCTTTGGAGGATCTTCAAGAGGTAAGAGGAGATCCATCTCACCAACCAAGCATGGTGGTGAGAGATGGTATTTTATTTGATGGATGTGGAATCCATGTGAGGATTCATATCCATGGTCATGTAATTAATTTGTGGGTGTTTATGAGCTTTGATTAATTTTCTATGCTTGATATGCTTTGCATGATTTTATAGCTTTGATGATATGCTTGATATGCTATACATGCTTTTATGGCTTTGATGGTATGCTTATATTATTTATGATGAAATATATATGTATATGCCATGACTTGATGGTGGAAAGGAAATTGATTTTTGGCTCCAATAGCCAAGGAAGAGCTACGATTTTGATGCCCTTGATTAGGGTTCATGTTGAAAATTTTCAAGAACAAAAGAATTGATTTTTGAGTACTTAGAACATGGTGGATTTGAACAAGACACCTCAAAATAGGTGTTCACAAATTAATATTTTCATGAAAGATGAAAATGGATGATTTGAAGAGTATGGAAAATAAACAAAGAATTTATTTTTCAAAGAGTACATGAATACGGTTTTAAAAGGATTTTTATTGATTTATTTTGTGTAAAAAGTTTCTAAGTGTTTTACTAAACATGAGATTTAAATGAAAATAGTAATGATAATTTTAAGGATTTGCAAAGAAAGTGAAAAAGGATTTGTAAGGAAAGTAAAAATGAATTTGAACAAATGGGTTTGGTTTTTATGACCATCGGTATTTCGACTTTGAAAATAAAGAATTTTTAATGGTTTTGTTTGTGTAAAACCATATCAATTTAGGAGGAAAATATTTGATGGCTTCAATGGCCAAAGACTCTATGATTTTTGGAGGTTGGAATAATTTTGGTTTTATGAACAAAGTGAATTTCAAAGTGGAAACGTAACTGGATTTAATACAAGGATTTTGGAAAGGGAATCAGAGCGTTTATCACTTGAGAAAATCAAGTTTTTGTAAACGAAAATGTTTTCGAACTTCAATTTATTTTGAAGAAGGTTGTGTTTGGAAATGATTTGGGAAAAATGGAGAATATAATGGTGTTTTGAAAATTTACTAACGTATAACTTATTTTCAAGTTTTGAAATACGTTAGAAAAATGTTAAGTTTTGAAACGTTGATTTACATCAATGGAAAAGTGATTTCTGTGAAGTATATTTTGAAAAAGAATTTCTTGAGTAAAGATCTGTGGAAAAATATTTTCTTGAGTAAGAAAATATATTAAATGAAATATAAAGTTATATTATTTTGAAAAAAGTTGAAGAGGAATTTTTGAAGGTTAAGAAGTATTTTCTGTAATGAAATTGTGATGAAAAATGTTTTACGTATCTTAAAAACGTGATTTTTAAGCTACACGCAATTTTGAACAATGTGTTAAAAATGATATTGATTTATTTAAGTCCAAAATAATGTTTGGAATATTGAGGAATATTTTATGTGATTGAAAATGTTGAAAAATATTTTACGTATCTTAAAAACAATTTGAAATACATAAAATATTTCTACGCGATTTGAAAAATGTTTAAATATTTCTACACGATTTGAAAAGCGTTTAAATATTTTACGCTGATTGAAATATTGTTGAAAAATCACTACGTGATTTGAATAGTGATAGAATATTTTTACGTGATTGTGAAAATGATAGAACATTGTTATGAGATTTGGAAAGTATTTTAAATATTTTGAGAATGATAGAAAATGATTTACGTGACGTAAAAGAATGATTTTTAAGTTACGTGATTTTGAAACAGTGGAAAAATACTATGCGATTTGAGAAACGTATGTTTTTACGCGATTGAGAAAAACGTTAAAAATTAGTACGTGGTTTAAAAGTGCAACAGAAGAGTTACAACATTTTGAAAACGTAACAGAAATGTTACGAAATTTTGTAAACGTAACAGTAGTGTTACGATTGTAAAAACGTAATAAAAATGTTTTGGAATTTAAAAACGTAACAAAAATGTTACGGTATTGTGAAAATATAAAAGAAGTGTTATGGTATTGTGAAAACATAACAGAAAAGTTTTTGGATTGTGAAAACATAATGAAAATGTTACGCGATTGTGAAAATACGGTAAAAGTGTTTTACAACTATGAAAACGTGATAACATGATTTTCATTTGTTGAAAGTACAAAGATGATTCTTGTTGAACCAGTGTCCATACACTTTTTGTGAGAAAATGACATATTTGATTGGATTTGGTGCATTATACATGCATTGGAATGGTCCGATGAGAATTTGGATATGGTGATTGCCTAGGAGAAACACACCTCTTGAGTGGGTGCGATATGCGTAGTGTAGGTCACTTGTTGACCTTGGGGGCATCGGGGTGCGGGTTGCCTACATGGGTGGTTGGTCGCGCTTCTTCCCGTAGGTTAGACCGATGCAACACACCGATGATCCGGACCGAGACACTATTCTTAATCAAGATCGATAAAGACTGTCGTGTATATGCTAGATGTGCAAAATCAAAATGAGGATTATAGCACGTGGTCGAGGCATGTGATACCGCGAGATCTTTTCGATCATTTCTCCGACCTGAGTTTTAGCTCCATGGAGTAGGAAATCGAGTCTTGTGTACATGCATAATCCGAACATTTATATCTGTGTGATATATTAATTGAGGAATATTGGCTATGACAATTGTTTTGAATACTTGGATGATGATGATGATAATTAGGACATTATCGTAATTGTTGTTTATAATAATTGAATTGATAAATGATTTGATGATGATAGTTGATTAATATTGAATATATTATTGGAAGTTTGATATGATATCCCCGTAAAATATTGCTTTGCTTGTGTTATCTCTCATGTCTTTGCCATGTTGGTATTGGTGTAGGTGATCTCACCTCTTTGTTATGTTGTCTTCTTTGTGTACGTATTGTTAAAATTAAACAAGAGAAAGAATGAGTTGTCTTAGACATAACGGCGATGGACACTCGAGATTGATGAAAACATTGAAGAGTGGTTGTCTCAAGTTCGAAGGTGTTCGAGTAGTAGACAAGGAGTAGAGTTCGATGCAACAAGTTTGGATACAAGATAAGGAATGAGTATGTTAAGTTTTAACGTTAGTGTTGTACTCGTGCTATTAAGTAGGACCCGTCATGGGTCTCTTATTGTTAAAAAAAAGAGTCATTAATTTTATATTTCTCTTTAAATTGTGAAATATTAATTGGTGTCAATGTTGTATATGAATTAGTTTAAATATATTTTCAAGAATACTTATGGATTACAAGTAAGTTTATATTTCAGCAAGAAAAAGAAATTTTTTTTTTTAAACCCACGTTTTTAACTCAAACCTTTTATGAAAACATTTTCAGATTATGAGTCGGAAGTCAGACATGTGATACCCTAGGGAGGGTGTTACATATTCAGCTTCAAGTGCCTGGGTTCTAATCCTGCTGTGGACAAAATATATTTTTTTGAACACAGTCATACATAATAGAACTAGAATGTAATAAAATTAAATAAAATAAAAATCAAATAAAAACAGCCCAAAAATATATAAAGGTCTTGAAGTTCAAATTGACTCTTTTGGCTCTTCTCCTTTCATTCCAAGTGGGCTATGCATGCGTAAATCCTAGGCTCCATATATTGGGCTTCAATTTGATGTTGGGCCTCTAATAAGTTGTTCACCATCTTTTTAAGTTCTTCTTGGTCTCTTTTAGCTCTTGCTCTTGTCATGGGCCCTCCTAGACCTTGTATTGGATCTTGGACTTCTTTTTGGACTTGGGCCTGGGCTTGGGTTCTCCCATGAAGTCCTCATCATTCCCTCCTTCTTGAGAAGCATTTGTTCTCAAATCTATTAATTCATCACCTGCATCATAAAAGGACAAATCAGCCACATTAAAGGTAGCACTCACACCATACTCACCTGGTAAGTCAATCTTATATGCATTGTCATTGATCTTAGCCAATACTTGAAAAGGTCCATCTCCTCTTGGCATAAGCTTAGACTTCCTTTGAGATGGAAATCTTTCCCTCCTGAAGTGTACCCATACCCAATCACCTGGTTCAAATGTTACCTTCTTCCTTCCTTTGTTTGCATGCTTGGCATACCCTTCCATTTTCTTCTCAATTTGGGCCTTAACCTTCTCATATAATTTCTTGACATAATCAGCTTTAACTTGCCCTGACTTATCTTGCAATTGAGAAATGTTAGGCAAAGGTAATAAATCCAAAGGAGTCAAAGGATTAAAACCATATACAATTTCAAAAGGTGACAACTGAGTAGTACTATGTATCGCTCTATTATAAGCAAACTCAACATGTGGCAAACATTCCTCCCAAGACTTAAGATTTTTCTTTAGAACAGCTCTAAGGAGAGTAGATAAAGTCCTATTTACAACCTCTGTTTGCCCATCAGTTTGGGGATGGCAAGTAGTAGAAAATAATAGTTTTGTGCCTATTTTTCCCCACAAGGTCCTCCAAAAATGACTAAGGAATTTAGAGTCCTGATCACTTACAATACTCCTAGGCAAACCATGCAGTCTAACCACCTCTTTGAAGAATAAATCAGTTACATGACATGCATCATCCACCTTCTTGCATGGTATGAAGTGAGCCATCTTTGAGAACCTGTCAACCACCACAAAAATAGAATCCTTCCCTCCCTTAGATCGAGGCAAACCTAGAACAAAATCCATAGAAATATCAATCCAAGGGTGTTCAGGAACAGGCAAGGGAGTATATAATCCATGCGGCATGACCCTAGACTTAGCCTTTTTACAAACAAGACACTTATCACATAACTTATGCACATCATGCTTCATATGGGGCCAGTAAAAATGCTCATGCAAGATGTCATATGTCTTTTGCACCCCAAAGTGTCCTATTAAGCCCCCTTCATGTGCCTCTTCAACAAGCAATTCCCTAATTGAACCTTTTGGCACACAAAGTCTCTTGTCCTTTATTAAGTAACCATCATGCTTGAAATACCCATCAGATACAACATGAGAACATGTTTGATAAATATGAGAAAAATCAGCATCATGTTCATACAATTTCTTAATATATTCAAAACCAAGAAATTTAGTTTCAAGAGTAGTCAATAAAGCATACCTGCGTGACAAAGTATCAGCAACCACATTGGACTTACCTTTCTTGTACTTGATCACATAGGGGAATTGTTCAACAAACTCCACCCACTTGGCATATCTCTTGTTCAACTTTCCCTGTCCCTTCAAATACTTTAGAGACTCATGATCACTATGAATAATAAACTCCTTTGACAAAAGATAGTGTTGCCAAGTTTGCAAAGCCCTAACTAAAGCATACAATTCTTTATCATATGTAGGGTAGTTAAGGGCAGCCCCATTCATTTTCTCACTAAAATAAGCAATGGGATGTCCCTCTTGCATTAAAACCGCACCTATGCCTACCCCAGATGCATCACATTCAAGCTCAAAGGATTTAGCAAAGTTAGGCAAAGCAAGTATGGGTGCATGTGTTAATTTCTCCTTTAGGACAGCAAATGCTTTCTCTTGTTTCTCTCCCCATTTAAAACCCACATGCTTCTTGACTAGTTCATTTAGAGGTGCAGCAATGGTACTAAAATCCTTAACAAACCTCCTATAGAAACTAGCAAGCCCATGGAAACTTCTTACCTCACTCACACTCTTAGGAGTTTGCCATTCTTGGATTGCTTTTATTTTCTCTTTATCTACATGCACTCCACTAGAATTAACCACAAATCCTAAAAACACAACATGGTCCTTACAAAACGTGCACTTTTCCAAATTAGCATACAATCTTTCTTTTCTAAGCACATGTAAAACAGATTATAAATGATGCAAATGCTCGTCCAAATTTTTACTATATACAAGAATATCATCAAAATAAACAACCATAAATTTCCCTAGAAACTCTCTCAAAACATGGTTCATCAATCTCATGAAAGTACTAGGGGCATTTGTCAAACCAAATGGCATTACTTTCCACTCATACAAACCATACTTGGTTTTAAAAGCTGTTTTCCACTCATCACCTTCTCTAATCCTAATTTGATTATATCCACTTTTCAAATCAATCTTAGAGAAATAACAAGAGCCATATAACTCATCTAACAAATCATCAAACCTGGGAATGGGATGTCTGTACTTGATGGTGATGTTGTTGACGACCCTACAGTTAGAACACATCCTCCAACTTCCATCTTTCTTTGGCACCAATACAACTGGAACAGCACAAGGGCTCAAGCTCTCCTCAACCCATCCTTTGCTCATCAATTCAGCAACTTGCCTTTGAATTTCTTGGGTCTCTTGAGGATTACTCCGGTATGCTGGCCTATTAGGCAACACAGCCCCTAGCACCAAATCAATTTGGTGTTCAATACCTCTCAATGGTGGAAGTCCTGGTGGTATATCTTCTGGAAAAACATCTTGAAATTCCTGCAAAATAGATTTAACTCCACTAGGAAGTTCAAGGTCAGAATCAAGTGCAGTAATCTCCTTATTATAGAGTATATACATAGACTTCCTTGCCATTAAAGCTCTCCTCACCTCTCCACTCTTCACAAACAAAGCATTCTCTCTCTCTTTCTTTTTGCTTTCATTTTCATTTTCTTTCCTTTCTTTCCTCTCTTGCCTTCTTTTTTCTCTCATGATATTTTCATCATTACATACCTCTTTTGGAGACAATGGAACCAATGTAACCTTGTGGTTTTCATGGTGAAAAGTGTATTTATTTGCGTGACCATCATGGTGAGCTTTTCTATCAAACTGCCATGGTCTCCCAAGAAGCAAATGACTAGCTTCCATTGGAACCACATCATACAAAATTTTATCTTTATATTTTCCAATAGAAAACTCAATCTCCACTTGCTTATCCACCCTCAATTCTCCCTCCTCACTCAACCACTGCAACTTGTATGGTCTAGGATGGGGCTTAGTCTCCAAATTCATTTTTGTCACCAACCTAGTACTTGCCACATGAGTATAACTCCCTCCATCAATGATTAAGGAACACAGTTTTCCTTGGATACGACATCTAGTATGGAAAATATTTTCTCTTTGACTTTCCTCACCCTCTTTGGCTATTCCTCCTAACATTCTCCTCTCAATGAACAAATCTCCTTCAGGAATCTCCTCCTCTTCCTCTCTCTTTTCCTCACTTGAGGATTCAGTTTGGGAACTCTCACTAGTGATTTCTCAATTATCTTTTAACACCATAACCTTCTTAGTTGGGCATTCAGATGCAATGTGCCCCCTACCCAAACATTTGAAACACTTTATGTCTCTAGACCGAGACTTGTTTGCCATTTCTTTGCCCTTGTTTTGGGTTGGGTTTGGGGCTATCGTGGAGATCCTAGAAGATGAAGTACCCTCCTTCTTGAACCTATCATTCCATCTAGAGTTATCATAGTTTGATACACTCTTTCTCACACTTTTTCTTTTTAGTTGTTGTTCCACTTTCATAACATGGTGAACTAAGTCCTCCATTTCTACATAATTTTGAAGCTCAACAACATCTCTTATATCTCCATTCAGCCCATTAAGGAACCTAGCCATGGTAACCTCCCTTTCCTCCTCTACATTAGCTCGGATCATGGCTATTTCAAGGTCTTTAAAGAACTCATCTACACTCTTACTCCCTTGGGTCATTCTTTGAAGTTTATTGAGAAGCTCTCTATGGTAGTGGGATAGAACATACCTCCTTCTCAACACTCTTTTTAACTCCTCCCAACTCTCTAACATAGGCTCTCCATACCTCCTCCTCTCCTTTTGGAATTGATCCCACCAAACTAAGGCATAGTCAGTGAATTCCAAGGTAGCTAGCTTGACCTTCTTCTCCTCATTTAGGTTGTGGCATGAGAAAATTTGTTCTACCTTCATCTCCCACTTAATATAGGCTTCAGGATCACTTTTTCCTTTAAATGGTGGTATGGTAACTTTCACAACCTCCTCTCTATTTCTCCTTTGTTCTCCATCATGTTCTCTCCTTTCATGCCTCTCATGTCTCCTCCTATCTCTATGTTGGTCATTCTCCCCATTCTGGTTTTGGTTTTCTAAAGTTTCAAGTCTCTCATAAATTCCCTCCGTATGCTCCCTCAACACCTCATTCATCCTTTGAGTTAAGGCATCTAACAACAACCTATGCTCCCTAGTAGGGGATGGGGGTCCCTCTCTTTCAGCCATAGATTAATTTGATGTAAAGAAGTCCTCTCCAAAACTATTTCGCTCAAAGTGTTTCACACAAATTTGGCTTTTAAGCTAATGTATCTCTCTTGCCTTTTTCCACTCTTTCTCTTGCTTAAAGTTCTTACTAGAATCAAACAATCTCTTCAAGAAATAAATTTTTAATTTGCAGCAATCACAAGGCTTTTAATATCACAAGACAAGTAGCAAAGAACAAGTTCACTACTCACAATTAGAAAGACAAGTGATTCATAAATTCAAACAAGAGACAAGAACAAGATTTAGGTCCAGAAATTCAAATAGCTTCCCTCAAACCAAATGTTGAAGCACTTCTAAATCTCTTTTTTTTTTTTGAATTCAACAATCAAATTCAGCCTCTACAATCTTAGTACAATTCAAGCGATTCAGAAAAAAAATCACAAATAAGTGCTGTTTTCACTTACTTGGCAGCCACTGTATGCCTCTTTGTGCAGCCTTCGTTCCTCCAAACACAACTTCAAAGAAAAAAACCCTCTTTTGGCTCCAAATCACACACCAAACACTAGCCCTAATAACTAGCTTTGATACCAAATGATGAGGTTTTCCTAAAGCCTCTTGATTTCAGACCTATTAGGACTAGAACAAACAGAATTTGGAAGATGAAATTGAAAAGAAGAATAAAGAAGCAAAAGAACTAATCCTGTCTGTTTTAGGAAATTTCTATAACTCACGCTACAGATTTCGGAATTGGGTGATTCCAAAACGAGGTGAAAGATCTCTTTCTAAATCACGATTTAGACTCAAGAATCACCGAAAAAGAGTACGTATAACTTGAGTTATGAGCACGAGAAAATTAAGACGAAAATTGAGAAAATTGTGAAAATTGAAAGAAGAATTAGAAACGAAAATTGATGAAAAGAAAAAGATAAGGATGGCGCCACAAACCTAGTTTGATAAGCCAAGAAGGATCGCCACAAAAAAAAAGATTAATTCTTGATAAGATCAAATGATGCAAGGAAGAACCCTAGCAGAGCAAAACACCTAATTTTCTTATATGCCAAAAGTCTGTCTCTCTCAAGATCCCCAAATGTTTTAATACAATTTAGTTTAGGGTTTGCCCATTTAGGACTTAACTAAAATAAAACAAAACCCATAGCATAAGCATCATTGATATGTTCCAGTAATTAAGGAGACATATTCAGCTTCAAGTGCCTGAGTTCTAATCCTGCTGTGGACAAAATATATTTTTTTGAACACAGTCATACATCAAATAGAACTAGAATGTAATAAAATTAAATAAAATAAAAATCTAATAAAAATAGCCTAAAAATATATAAAGGTCTTGAAGTTCAAATTGACTCTTTTGGCTCTTCTCCTTTCATTCCAAGTGGGCTATGCATGCGTAAATCCTAGGCTCCACATATTGGGCTTCTATAACATCCCAAATTTTCGTATCTCTTAAACAAGATAATTTTGACGAGCTAATGTAAATTTTCTTGTTTAGTAATTTCTCTTACCGTAAAATTATTTTGTTTATTCTGTCACAACGTATTTGATCATTTTGAGTGATTTACTACGTGTCGGGAAAATAAAAATTTTCGGTAGGGGAAACTTTACGTAATTTAATTTTTACCGTTAGGTAATTATTTTACGTAATCTGATTTGATATTTGTGCGTTTTTTAATTTTTGTGATTTTATGGATGATTATGAAATTTTTACTGTTTGTGGGCCCAGGTGGGTCCCGCAAAGCAAAAAATTTTCTACGCATAGAAAAATTTGTACTGTTTAGACGGGGACAGGGGATCTTACTAAACCTAAATCCAGAAATAGTTTTAGAAAATTTTCTTGTACTATGTTTTGTAATGTATTTATTTATCGGACGATAAAAATACAGTAAATATTTTCTTTCGTGGGATTTTAGCAGATAAAAATAGAAATTATATTGCTTAAGTCAACCTTGGTGGTTTGGATATCCACCATTGATTTAATTAATGATGGAGACTTGATCTTGATTTAATTAACGGTGGAGATTTGATCTTAAAAGTGAATAAGATCATTTATAACCGTTAGATGGAGATTAAATCAAGGGTAGAGATTTGGTCATATAAAATGACTATGACCATTTGTAACCATTGGATATAGAATTGATTAAGGGTGGAGATTTGGTCTTGTAAAGTAACAAGGACCATTTATGACCATTGGATTTAGATTTAATCAATGGTGAAGATTTAGTCTTAAAAAGTAACAAAGACTAATTATAACCCTTGGATTTAAAGTTTGAAGGAGCAATCTTAACCGTTAATTTTTGGAGACACATCCAATGACTAGAATTTCAGGAAAAAATCCAATGGCTTCAGATTAAGTCTTCTAAAATCAAAAGTCTACCTAAATCCTAACTATTGAATTAATCAATGGTAGAAATCTTTCGAATGGTGGCTAATTATTATGGTCATTTATTGAATGCACAAGGAGAAGCGTCATGGAAGAGGATGGTTTTGGATTGTTTAGGAGACATTTTTTAGTAGCCTTTTTAGGCCAAAGAAAAAGTTTCATGTCATTATTATTGGTCCTAGTCAATGTTTCATCATAATTGATCATTATTGATCAAATAGCACTCAAGAAGAATGCAAGAAGGGGGGGCTACGGTTGTGGTCTGAATTTAGGAGCTTTGAAGACTACAATTGATCACCTTTGGTCATTATTGATCATTCATTCTTGTCTCCAAAATTATCAAGAACCAAAACACAAAAGTTTTCTCTCCATTTCTCTCCTTCTTCATGTTTTGGCCATGACCATCAAGAACACCTTTCATCACTTTTTAATTTCATCCAACTTGATTTTATAAACCTAAACACCATTCTAAGAACATCTCTAGTTATGAGTTTTTCCAAAATCATTCATCTTGAGCTTCAAATCCAAGCTTCAAGTTTCTATCAAAAATCAAAAATTCCATCTTTGTGCTTCAAGAGAAACCATTCGGTCAAGACACTCAAAACCACCATCCAATCTCTTTTAATTTCATCCAACCATAGATCTTGAATCTATATGATGTTCTAAGCAACTTTCATGTTGGAGATTTTCTCTAAATCATTCATCTTCAAGGAGTTTCTTCAAGATCCATGTTATTGGGTTTTTGAGGTGAAGTATAAGGAAACTTCATTTCTTCTCTTCTTTTTCATGATCTAAACCATGTTTGATCCATGGTCCCTCTTAATCAAGCTTAGTATACTAATTTTTATGTATTTTATCTTGTATTTGAGAAGCCCTTGGTGGTGAAGGACTTGAAAAAAGAAGCAAAACAAAGAGTTTTTGAGGATCTTCAAGAGGTAAGAGGGAGATCCACCTCACCAACCAAGTATGGTGGTGAGAGATGGTCTTATATTTGATGGATGTTGAATCCATGTGAGGATTCATATCCATGGTCATATAATACTTTATATGTGTTTATGAGCTTTGATTAATTGCCTATGCTTAATATGTTTTGCATGAGTTTATGATTTTGATGGTATGCTTATACTATGCATGATGATAATATGACATGTTTTATATATATATATATATATGATGTGTATGTATGTGTATGCCATGATTTGATGATGGAAAGAAAATTAATTTTGGACCCAATGGCCAAGGAAGAGCTACGGTTTTGATGCCCTTGATTAGGGTTCATGTTGAGAATTTTCAAGAACAAGGGAATTAATTTTGATCCCTAGAAACATGGTGAATTTCGGTCAAGACACCTCAAAATAGGTGTTCACAAATTAATATTTTCATGAAAGATGAAAATGGATTATTTGAAGAGTATGGAAAATAAATAAAGGGTTTGTTTTCAAAGAGTACATGAACATAGTTTTTGGAAGGATTTTTATTGATTTATTTTGTGTAAAAAGATCCTAAGTGTTTTTCTAAACATGAGTTTTGAATGAAACGGGCAAACGTTGATTTTAAGGATTTGCAAAGAAAGTGAAAAAGAATTTGTAAAGAAAGTAAAAATGAATTTGAACAAATGGGTTTGGTTTTATAACCATTGGTATTTCGGTTTTGAAAACAAAATTTTAATGGTTTGTTTGTGTAAAACCATATCAATTTAAAAGGAAAAGTATTTGATGGCTTTAATGGTTTTGTTTGTGTAAAACCATATTGATTTAGAAGAAAAAATGTTTTGATGATTTCAATAGTCATGTCCACGTTTTTGTAGAAAATGTAATGCCTTGATTTTTATGAACAATGTGAATTTCAAAGTGGAAACGTAACTGAATTTAATACAAGGATTTTGGAAAGGGAATCAAAGTGTTTTATCACTTAAGAAAATTTTATAAACGAAAGACAAAGAGAGGTTGAAAATGTGTTAACTTCAATTTATTTTGAAGAGAATTGATTTTAAAATTGATTTGATAAAAATGGAGAATATAATAATGATTTGAGAATTTACTAACGCATCACTTATTTTCAAGTTTTGGAGTACGTTAGGAAAATTTAAGATTTTGAAACATTGATTTACATCAATGGAAAAGTGATTTTGTGAATTATTTTCTGAAAAGAATTTCTTGAGTAAAGAATTGTGGAAAAAGATTTTCGTAAGTAAGAAAATATATTAAATGAAGTATAAAGTTATATTATTTTGGGAAAAGTTAAAAAGAAATTTTTAAAGGTCAATAAATATTTTCTGTAATAAAATTGTGGTGAAAAATTATTTACGTATCTTAAAAACATAATTTTTAAGTTACGTGATATGGAAAAATATTTTTATGTGATTTTAAATACGTTGAAATATTTATACGCGATTTGGATTACGTTTAAATATTTTACGTAATTTGAATTACTATTGAAAAATCACTACGTGATAGAACAGTGATGAATTATTTTTACGTGATTGTGAAAATAGCGAAAAATCATTATTGATTTGAAAAGTGTTTTAAATATTTTAAAAATAAAAGAAAATGATTTACGCGACTTAAAAGGATGATTTTTAAGTTACGCAATTTTGAAACAGTGAAAAAAAAATATTATGGGATTTGAGAAACGTATATTTTTACGCGATTGAGAAAAATATTGAAAAATTAGTACGTGATTTAAAAGTGCAACAAAAGAGTTGCGGCATTTTGTAAATGTAACAGTAGTGTTACGGTATTGTGAAAACGTAATAAAAACGTTTTGAAATTTTTAAAACGTAACAAAAGTGTTACGGTATTGTGAAAATGTAAAAAAAAGTGTTATGGTATTGTGAAAATATAACAGAAACGTTTTTGGATTGTGAAAACGTAACAGAAATGTTACGCAATTATGAAAATACGGTAAAAGTGTTTTATAACTATGAAAACATGATAACATGATTTTAGAGTATGATTACTGGAAAACCAATGTATGCACACTGTTTGTGAAAATAACGAGTTTTGTCTGTTATTGGCACGTGGTGCATTTTAGATGCATTGGAAAAAATATATATATGTGTTGAGGTATATGATTTAATTTAACAAACGAATTTGAAAAGAATGGCTTTGTGATTGGACTTGCACTGATATGTTCGTGCATTGTATAAACTATATCTGAGAAATTATGAGATATACCTGTGATTGGTATTTGGTGCATTATACATGCATTGGAATGGTCCGATGAGGACTAGATATGGCTGATTGCCTAGGAGAAACACACCTCTTGAGTGGGTGCGATATGCGTAGTGTAAATCACTTGTTGACATTGGGGGCATCGGGGTGCGGGTTGCCTATACGGGTGGTTAGTCGCGCTTCTTCCCGTAGGTTAAACCGATGTAACACACCGATGATCCTTACCGAGACACTATTCTTAATCAAGATCTGATAAAGACTGTCGTGTATGTGCTAGATGTGCAAAAATTGAAATGAGAATTAAAGCACGTGGTCTGAGGCATGTGGTACCGGCAGGTCTTTTTGATCATTTCTTCGACCTGAGTTTTAGCTCCATGGAGTAGGAAATCGAGTCTTGTGTACATGCATAATCTGAACATTTATATCTGTGTGATATATTAATTGAGGAATATTGGCTATGACAATTGTTTTGAATACTTGGATGATGATGATGATAATCATGTTGATGACATTATTGTGATTATTGTGTGATGATAATAATGTTAATGGTATGATGATGATAGTTGATTAATGTTGAGTGCATTATTGGAATTCTGGTATGATATATCTGTATGATATGTTGTTTGTGTTATCTCTGTGCTGCCATGTTGGTATTGGTGTAGGTGATCTCACCTCTTTGTTATGTTGTTTTGCTGTGTCTGTATTGTTAAAATTAAACAGTAGAAAGAATGAGTTGTCTTAAACATAACGTGCGATGAATACTCTGAGATTGGTGACAACAATAAGGAGTGGACATTCAGGACTCGAAGGTGTGCAGTGTTGACAAAGAACAGATGTAGAACAGATGTCTGATGCAACAAGATGGATACACAATAGAATAAGTATGTTAAGTTTTAACGTTAGTGTTATACCGTGCTATTAAGTAGAACATGTCATAGGGTTACTATTGTTGTTTAAAAAAAAAGAGTCTGTAAGTTTTATATTTCTCTTTAAATTGTGAAATATTAATTGGTGTCAATATTGCATAATGAATAGTTGAAATATGATTTTCAATATTACCTAATATTTTCAGTAAATTTACGTTTTAGTAAAGAAGAAATTTTAAAACCCATCTTTTATAACTCAAACTTTGTGCGAACTTCTTTTCAGATTTTGAGTTGGGAGTCAGACATGTGATACCCTAGGGAGGGTGTTACAGCTTCAATCTGATGTTAGGCCTCTAATAAGTTGTTCACCATCTTTTTAAGTTCTTCTTGGGCTCTTTTAGCTCTTGCTCTTGTCATGGGCCCTTCTAGACCTTGTATTGGATCTTGAACTTCTTTTTGGACTTGGACCTGGGCTTGGGCTTCTCCCATGAAGTCCTCATCACAAAACGATCAGAATTTGAATCACAATATCAATTAAGCATAAATAAGTGACTTAAAATAAAAAAATGTACAAGTTAGCGGTATAAACCAGTCATTAAATATCATAGTTAGTAAATTAGTAAGTTAATAAATTAATAAGTTAATAAGTTAGAAAGTTAGAAAGTTAATAAGTTAGTAAGTTAGAAAATTAGTAAGCTAGTAAGTTAAAAAGTTAAAAGAGTAGAGAAAGAATATATATGATGGTGAAGTTTACTTAAAGAAAGAGAACTTCAATAAATTAATTTTTCAAATCAAGTCACTGGCAACAGCGCCAAAAACTTGATGCGAATTATAAGTTGCAAACTCAAGTGCAGGTTATTTCAAGTAAAAAATTCTCAGAAGTTCGAGGTCAATCCACAGGGAATTGATGAAGAAAAATTCTTTAAGGTAAGGAAAAGATTTGTCACAATAATAAAGGTGATAAAAGTTGTTCACAAATGAAAAAAGATTTGCTTAGGGTTAGGAGATCCACTCTTAGTAATAAATTAAAGATAAAATTATTTCTTTTTATAACTCAATTGAAATCCACACATAATGGAGGTTCTAATTGGAAAATATAACATTCAAAATTCAATTAAGATTATATATGTAATTATACTATGGTTCCTTTAATTATCCACTAACGCCAACACTTGTAAATGGGCTCAAGAATTCATTGTGTCAACCTCTTATCTACAATGAATCAAGATCTTCACTTTACAAGGAGGGTTTCTAAATTGATTGCAAACAAAATACAACACATATAATGACTATTTGATAATACATCATTCAAGCACAAGAAAGAAATTAATCTAACCTTAATTTATTACCAAAAGTTTCACCCTTTAACCCCAAGCAAAATGAAAGTTAATTACTCATGAACAAGAAGAAAGAAAGAGATAAGAAGAAAAAGATGAACATAACTTCAATTTAGAACAAAAGAAAATTATAACAAGATAAACAAATAACACAATAGCATAATCTTGATCTCTAAGCCAAGATGCCAAAATGATCAGCCAATGCTCCATTTTCTAGAGCTTGAGGAGTACAAAATGATAATGGAGTGATTTGATAATGAGTGGAAAATGCCAAGGGAGTTGTTCGATAATTGTGAATGAGTGGAAAATTATTGAGATGCTTGTCTTCCGAATGATTCGGTGTTGAACTCATGGTTGCAGTCAGAATTTGAAAAAGTGGTCTCATGAAAGTTGTAGGCTTTTGTCTTAACTTTCCAATGCCGCTGGTTTCAGCCCAAAATCACTCCTACAACTCAAGATATGGGCTGATCTTTGCACACTGGTCAGGTCCAATTACAACTCCTCTATTTTGACTTCCAAGCTCAATCTGACTTCCAAGTCATTTGAATTAACTCTTGTGTTCTTCATGAAAATTGTAAATTTGGGTCTTAACTTTCCTACATGATCAGAATCACATTAACCAAATATTTGAAACTCAAATTATAGTCAGTTTATTGAACGCTGTCAAATAAACAAATTAAGACCAATTAAAACAATAATTCTTTTAATGATCTAATTAAGCTCAATATCATAAAATATAACAAAATTAACTTAATTAAGCTTAATTAAACTTTAAGAAGCTCAGTGTAAAAACTATAAAATGAATAAAATATATTGCTATCAGTATCAAAACTTGTACCCACCTAATTTTGTTCTGTACTTATAAATATTATAAAAATAAATATTAAACTAATAAAAATAATTAATATTATTAATAACTAAAATAAATATAATATTCATTTAAATATAAAATACAGGATAGATTAATCTCAAATTCGCACACATCCGCTCCGAGGTGATACGGATAATTACTTGCAAGTTGGGGGTCAAATAGCTTTGATTGAAACATATTTTTACTTAGTCGTCCATTTTCCAACTTCCTACTTTTTACCCTATATGAGAGAGTGCACATGGATACTCCCTCCACCACTATTTCATTATCTTGAACTAGGTGAATTTTATATGTAATCTACATTTGCCTTAAGAAAGAGAGACTATTATATTTATACATAAAATTTGAGAATGAATTTTCTATTGTGAGATTTTTATTTGATTTTGTAATATGAAGAGAAAGATAAACACAATAATTTCAAACATAAATTTATAAATTTTAACAGGGTCCTATTTGATTATAACTTTTGTATTTCTATTTTTTTTTCATGACTCTATTATGTGAAAAAATCATATGAAAAAATTTATTCCTCATAAAATCTTGACTTATGATCACATATTAAAATATAATATTCTTATATAGGTACATACTTAAAATAAGCACACTTAGATAGTGTGAAGGCTCTCTATAAAATGAAACTTGTCTTATGTAAGTGTATCTATTTTAAATTTGTGTCTAAAAAAAGAAAATCATCATATACATTGAGTTCTGGTTGAATGATATGAGATTGATTTTCCAATTGATTAGAAAAAGAAAAGACAAAAATTGGACATATTGATAACCTTTAACACACTAACGTATAGTAGTTTTTTTGTTTATCTTGTTAACCATGTGTTTTAATGCTAGTTTGATGGGTCAAAACCAAAGGCTATGAGGAAATAACAAATGGAAGCAACCTTAGTCAACCCAGCATCATGTATATATGTTTATACGTGTCAGTCCCCATTATTTTATTTAAATAAAATTTAAAGGTGTAAGATTTTATGATGATTATATATATAGTAATATATAATAACTTATAATTTAACTTAATTATAATTATAATTATAATTACTCCGTTAAAACTTCTTTATAACTTTTTTAGTAAAAATAGTTTTTTATATTTTTTAGATAAAATTTAAATAAAATAGATATCAATCAATAAAATTAATTTTAATATTATAATATTATATAATAAATAAATAGATGAAGTAGCGCACGGATAAACTATAAACAACTAGAGTTGATTATTATTCAAGATTTCACACCAACTTAAATATCTAGTAGCCACGTTTGATTGTAACGTACTCATAGATTCATTAATTAGTATGACTATGAACTCAACGTAGCTTTAGCAAGTGGCGGGCGTAGAGATGAATTTTTGTTCAACTTAATCCCATTTTGCATTTTTAAGAGTTAAAATTTACACTTATTTCGTAAAAAATATATTAAAAATAAATATAAAAATAATTAATATAATTAACATTATTAATAATTAAAATAAATATAATATTTATTTAAATATAAAATACAAGACGAATTGATTCCAAATTCACATTTATCCGCTCTGAGGTGGTACGGATAAGTACCTACTAGTTGGGGGTCAAATAGTTATTTCAATCTCTGACAAATTGCAATTGAATTACGTGGGTCTTGTTTGGGTCAAATGTAATCATTTCTTTTTTCTTTTTTTCTTTTTTTGGGGTTTTAAATTGTATAAAAAGTAGTAATGGTGACAATAATAATAATGCTAACGTTAGGTCCCTTTATTTTTGTGCCTGCCTCCAAGTTATTAGCGGGTTTATGCTTGCCATCCCATTACTAATTTTTATGCCACGGAATTAGACAGATGTTGTAAGATTGATAAATAAGAATGGAAAATCGCAAGATCTCGAGTTGTAGTGTTAATATGAGTTGGCAGATTACACTCCATCATGATTTTACAGCGATTTGGATTTATTTTTAAACAACTTATATAAAAGGCAGATTATAATTAAATAATCTGCCCTAGTTTGGGTTATGGTTGGGCTGGCTCCAGCCGAATTTACTCGTCAAATCTTTTTAATTGTTTTGGTTTGTTTGAATTTTTTACAATATTTATTTTATTAGTTTTTTGAAACTATTTTATTCCTTTTATATTTTTTTTTTCATTTAGGCGGATTAATTTGTTTAACTTCCATTACATCGTAGATTAAGTTGAAATATTCTTAACTTGCAGGCTAAACAAACACTTATTCCATTTTATTTAAGAGTGAATTAATACAAGTTAAATCGAGTCAAGACAAGTTAACTTTTTTCTAATACATATAATCTTAACTCTCATGCAAGTTATTATTTTCATAATAGAAATAAATATCTGTTGTTTTTTTAAAAAAAAAAACACTATCTGTTTATTCTTTTATTTTATTTTTTTCCTTTCAAAATAATGATAACAGTCATACTATAAAGATAACACACGAAAAACACAACATTTCTTATACCATTATATTAAAATTTACAGGATCGCTTCAATATTTAAAAAAAAATCAAAATTTAAAACTGCATAAATTTTTTTTATTATTATACAACTTTTAGTTGCTCAACATTATAATAATGAAGTAATTATAGTGGAGGAGGATTTGTTTTGTGGGATATTTGCTTATAAGGGCAAGTCACCCATAGGAAAGGAGGCATCCAATCACCAATATATTTGAAATCCAGTGCAGTAGGTGCTTCTTATTCCAAGCCGTCCATTTGGTGGCTCTTTCCTTTGTACACGAAGCTGCCAAGAAAGAGAGAGTTGAGCATGCAGTTGATGCAATCAGTGCGAGGATAGTGCTTTGAGCTTGAAAGCTAATAATCATTGTAAATTTTTTCTATCATTTTATATTAAAACTTTGCAAATGTTTGAGTTTATATGTGGTACACACCCAAATTATATAGGCACTTGTATACAAATTAAAACCATAGAAAAATATAATATACAATTATCATTTATTTAATAAAAATATATATTATGCTTATGCACAACTCATATATGAATGTCCTCATCCTTAATGACATTATAAAATGTTTAAGATATATCCTCCAAGTAAGTGTTGTTTTTGTTTGAGAGTTAAGAATTATGGAATATTAATTTTTTTTTTCAATTTATATTTATATTTTAATTCTAGCCAACAGTATGTGATGTATATATGAATAATGTACAAATCTTTTGATTTGGAAATTAATTGCTATATAGGCATTTTTTTCAGTAAATTATATCTAAGTATTATTTGAGTATGCATTGTTAGTGGAAAACGTTGTTTTGAATCGTTAAATTCATGGATTGCTATATATACGTGAACATTTTTTTTTTTTACTTCTTTAAGTGTCCCCTAAAGCTTGCAGGGAGGAGTTGCACGTCAAACAAATGCTAATAATTGTACACAAACTTCACATTAGGTTAACTAACCATTTGGCAAATTAATTTAAAGGTGATAAGAGCTGTCGATTAATCACTTATCAAGTATATTTAATCAAGTATATAACTAATAAATTTAAAAGAGACTAGTCATAAATTCATAACTTAAAATCTTGATTAACAGCAAATACTAAATGGTTAAATCAATTTCACAATTAATTAATCAGTCATCTGTGAGGGATTTATGCATAGACCTACCTGCAACAATCATTTCCCTATGCTTAAGTATGATTTCATATCAAACTTCATACTAACACTTAGGAATGAGAATAAGTTAGGCGACCTATCAAGGGTTTATGACTAATTAGCCTATTTATGACCTATATAAGTCTATCATATTTAATAAACAAGTCAGGTTTAAACTTTTAGAAAAATCCATTTAATTATGTAGACTAAATTTTAAACTTTGAAACAACCTATTTAGCCAATAAAGTTGGCCGGTTTATTTATTATTTATGTATATAATTAAAAATTCATAATACTTATGTATTAAAAAAAATATAATACTTACATAATTTGTTAATTATATATTAGTATAATATATTTATTTTGTATAGAATATAATAATTTCATTACAGTTTATACTTATTTAAAAATCTAAAAAGATGAAATTTGTTTTTTTTCCTTTGTCTAAAAAAAAGATTAAGTTTAGGGTCCGTTTGGTATGCAGGATATGATAAGGTCTGATTTTATTAGGTCTGATAGTATAAAGCCTGATAGTTTAAGGCTTGATAAAATTTTAGTATTATCTAGTGTTTGGCGCGACATTGTATAAGATACTGTGTTGTATCACCACAGCATTCCTACAATACTCATACACCGGAAAAACCCCCGAGATGGTCCTCGAACCACCGTACCCATCTACCACCCAGAACTCCTCCTTTTCCCTTATATCCCCTACCACAAACCCAATGCAACTCGCACAAAACACAAGCAACACATCCATCGCTTCCTATTGGTCCCTTGTGACATCATAGCGCTTCGTGAAACAAATTCGGGTTCTGGCAGTGGCGAACATGGTATGTCGGGAGCTGCCAGTAGCGACAATGATTTGTCTGGAGCCGTCGAGGATGGGATTACAACGCAGGCAAAGCTGCCGCTAAGGGAGAGCATGGGGTGAGGGATTCCCACGAGAAATCGTGGAGGTTGAAGCAGAAGATAGAGGAAGTGGATGAGGAGCAGTAGATGGGGAAGAAGTGGGTGTCGAAGAGAGAGCCGTCGATGAAGTAGAGGTAGGGGCTGAGAGGGAAGGCGGCGAAGCTGCAAAAGCCGTGCAAGTTGGGGTTGTAGGATTGGGGGGATGGGCACCTGGCGTTGTGTGTGGAGTCGAAGAGGAAGGGGTCAAAATTTATGCTTTAAAACTTAATCAGGCCTAATTCCATCCTCCAAGGCCTGATTAAGTTATACGTTATTTTAATATATAAGAAGAATATGCTGGATAAGCTTATACAATACTATAGTTGCACCAAACAACTGATAAAGTCATAATGTATTGTATAAGCTTATCTTATAAGGCCTTATACGTTGTGGTTATGAGTCCACTATCGAATTTCTCCTTAATAAAGTGTCGATCAATCTCAATATGTTTTGTCCTGTTATGTTGAATCGAATTATGAGCAATGCTAATGGCTTATTTGTTGTTGTAAAATAGTTTCATTGGTGCTTCACGCTTTAGTCTCAAGTCGTCTAATATGATCTTCATCCATAGCAACTCACAAACTCCTTATGCCATAGTTCGAAACTCAGTTTCTGCACTTAACCATGCCACTACATTTT
The DNA here is from genome assembly GCA_029884605.1 of Ormosia emarginata. Taxonomy (NCBI): domain Eukaryota; kingdom Viridiplantae; phylum Streptophyta; class Magnoliopsida; order Fabales; family Fabaceae; genus Ormosia; species Ormosia emarginata. The sequence continues at coordinate 19,982,670 of JAQQTP010000064.1, read as the reverse complement.
GTTTCTTACTTCTCCATATTACTAGATTTCTACCCAAAAACATATAATAACCTGATATTGACCTATTGTCAGTAACTAAACTTGTATAGTCAGCATCTGTGTACACTTCCATGGATAGGTTTCTCCCATTTATAATTAGTAATCCTCTTCTAGACGTCGTTTTAAGATACTGTAGAATTCAATCCATAGCCTGCTTGTGTCTCTCCCACAGATCATGCATGAATTGACTAACAATACTGACAGCATACGCTAGATCTGGTTTGATATGTGTCAGGTATATCAGTTTTCCTACTAGTCTCTAGTATTGAGCTCTATCCACCTTGGGGCTTTCTTCATCACTTCCTATTTTGTGATTATGTTCAATAGGTACACTGGTAAGGGAACTTAAAACGATGGGTGCGAGGACCCGGAAAGGAAAAGGCAAATGGGTACGGGGACCCGGAATTGAAAAGGCGCGCGGGGACCCGAAACTGAAGGCAATGGGCGTGGGGACCTGAAAACTAAAGGCAGATGGGTGCGGGGACCCGAAAACTGAAGGCAATGGGTGTGGGGATCCGGAAACTAAAGACAATGGGCACGGGAACCTAGAAACAAAAAGAGGATAGGCGCGAGGACCCGAAAACTAAAGGCAATTGCTGTTTTTTTTTTTTTTGTAAATGCATATGATGCTTGAGTTGATGCTTGATGCAATGGATGCATGATAATGCAATAGATGTGAAGCTTGAGGATAGTGCATGTAATGCCTGAGATGATGCATGATGCAATAGATGTCCTACGGTAGGGATTCTTATGAACAAATTGGGTAAACAGAACTGATACATCAGAGCTTTAGCTGAGTCACTCTTGGTTCCACAACACCCTTAAGAACTTCTTCCCATAGCAGGATCAAGGTTGAACAGTAACAAAATTTGCTTTATGATTTGCCTGGTTATTCTTCATTTTCTCATCAATGCTTTTAAAAGGCCTTGAGCCAGAAAATCTTATGCAGCGGACCTTAAGCCCAAGAACTTTGTGCAATGAGCCATGGGCCAAAGAAGTATTGTTCTTAACAAAATTATATTTTTTAACCAAAGTCTTGAACCAAACTCTTCTTGGAAAAAGGGTTCATTGCCAATCTTATCTTTAAATTTCTCTTCATCAGATATGTCTTGCGTAGAAACTTCTGACTTTCTTCTTCCAAAGATTCCTATTCCACTGGACACACTTTAATCCGAATTATCCATTGAGGATGTCATTTCCTTCATCGATTGAAATTTTAGAGTTCTTTTGGTTTGAGTTATTCAACAAGAGACTACCATCAGATGGTTAAGTTGTACTATTGCACTCATGTTCACCGAACTTGAAGCATCATGTACCAGATATGCATAAATTCAAAAGTGGAACAAGAAAGAAATTTACTAACTGAGTAATTTCTTGACTGACTTTGGGAGTATGACTATACAAAGGGCATTTACAAAAGACATAAGAAATGGAATAGTACAAATGCTAGAATGATTTTTGCCCCAGTTTGGATGTGATTGATCTTTACTTAACAACTGGACATCATGACCATTCTTTTATCAGGTATTTACAAAAACCTGCCCCGGTGTAAGGTATCGAAAAAAGAAATTGACCTAGGATAAACCATTTGAGAACAAAGTTGCCCTAGTATAGGCCACTTGACAACAAAATTGTCCCTGTGGGGGACTTGAGAGATTTTTTTGTTTTGTCCAAGTGTGAGGCCAAATAGACCTAGAAAAATTGCCCCAGTTTAGAGTTGAATTGAAAAGGATAGAGATTTGCCCTAATGCAGAGCCAGATTGAATCAAAAGATTTGCCCCAGTGTAGGTCAAATCGAGCTAGAGAAATTGTCCCAGTGTAAGGTCAGCTTAAACAAGGTGAAAACTTGCACTAGTGTAAGTCTCTTTTTTTTCATCTTTTTTTTTTTTAAGAGCAATGCACTAGATACTTGTATGAGTACAACCCTTTTGTCTTAAAATTAAAACTTGTGAAAATAAAGATAATCATTCATTGATCATAATGGACTTTTTAAGGATTGTAATGTGGTCAAGGCTAGTGGTTATGAAATGAAAGATATAAGGCTCGAACAAGTGTTTAAAGGTTAAATGGGACCAAGGATCCTTGTTCAAACTTTAAGCTTTGTCACTTGCCTTTGCACTTTCAAACACACTTTTCTCTTATTGTTCTCCATTTTACTTTCCGTTCCTTTCAGTTTTTCTTCATTTTCTCTTTTTCATTATGTTTCAAAATAGTAACCATGACAATCAACATTTGTCTTGTGCCATCCCCTAATGTAGGGGTGATCCTTGTCCAAGGATTTTTGAAGAAATCTTTCAAGCTCAAAATGGGAAAACAAGAGATAATGAAAAAATAATAATAAATTCTTATGAAAGATAAAGAAAGACGGTCAATCTTCATTTCAAATTTTAAATGTTCATTTTCAAAAAATTTTAATTTAGAGACAAAGGATAATACACACCAAGTGAGTACTTATTTGCTCTTTTTTTTTCTCTTTTTTCTTTCACCTCTCCTTTATTTTTTTTGTTTATTTTTGTTTTTTTTATTTTTTTTTGTTTTTGCAAAGAACACCTGCACATGGAGGCTTCATGACCACCAAATTTTTGCTAGCACAAGAGTCTCATGGGATCCGAACCAAAAGAAAGCAAACAAAGGAAAGAAAGACAAGAAAGAAATGATAAGAACACAAGTGCTATGAACATGGAAAAAGGAAACAAGGTATGCTGAGAGAACTATGCAAATCCATTACATTAATGTTTCAAGAAAGTTTACATAAGTTCAAAACCAGAATGAATCACCACTAAGATGAACTTTCTAAGGTTGCCCCTAATTGACCACTCCAAACATTCACTCCTATCACAGATGAGCATGCCTGGAAACATCTGACACTGCTTGCTAGACTACTGTTTAGGTAGCCGTTGTCATCCATGAATTTTCCTAAAAAACCCTTTGATTCATTCGGCTTGAAGTCCACCCTTAACCAATTCAACTTACTTCTTCATCATCCATTTGATGCAATTTTCCCTTTTTCATTCCGCTCTCAATCCTTTCACCAATTATTACGATATCTGAAAAATTCGATGACACATTCCCAATCATATGATCATAGAGTGGCACGTGAAGTGTATCGGTGAACATATCAACCATCTCTTTCTCTAACAAAGGGGGTTCCACTTGTGCAGCTATTTCCCTCCACCTTTGAGCATATTCCTTGAAGGTCTCAGCATCCTTCTTAGACATGCTTTGTAATTTCATTCTATCTAGTGCCATGTCAATGTTGTATTTATACTGCCTTACAAAGGCATCAGATAAATCCTTGAAACTCCTTATATGGGCACGCTCAAGACGCGTGTACCAATTCGAAGCTGCCCCAGTTAAACTATCTTGAAAGAAGTGGATTAACAGCTTGTCATCGTGAGCATGGGAGGTCATCCTGCGGATGTACATGGTCAAATGGTTCTTTGAGCAAGTGGCCCCCCTATATTTGTCGAAATCTGGGACTTTAAACTTCCGAGGAATTACCACACTTGGGACAAGGCAGAGCTTAGTAGCATCCCTGATACCATAACAACATGCTCCTTCAATGACCCATAATCTCTCTTCTAAGATTTTCAACTTCTCTTTGGACTGAGAATTTTCAGCAGAAGAATTCAAAGGATATTGTGGCATGAGAGTGGGGACAAAATGTTGCAATGGCTGGGTTCCACTAATACCAAAGTAATGGGCATGTGGTTGAGTTGTGCTCAATGGATTGGAAGCAGGTCTATTGCTATCAGGGAAATTGATAGCCTGTGGCGGTACAAAGCCGGAAGGGAGGCCATATGGTAGGAAGCTTGGCATCTGAGCTTCCTGAGAACTGGTGACTGAGGGTTGAGTTGTGTTGTTTGGATAAACGGTGAATGGCATTACAACTCCTTGAGGATTAAAGCCTTGGTATTGCATAGAGGTTGGAGAGAAACCGGGAGGGCGAAGAGGTGCGGCCGGATGTCCTTCGTTCGCCACTGAGGGATTCCCATCTGTGCTCCTTACACCTTCCATGGATTGTAGCATCTCCATCATCTTAGACACTTGATCTTTGAGCTGATTCACCTCATTTCTCAGCTCTTGAGTTTGTTCTCTTTCATCCATGATCCCAACTTGGGAACAAGTCTTGTAAGGGTGTCGCAGAAGCTATTTTTCTGCTATAGTGTCTGTCTACTTTTCTGCTCGAAAAAACATGATATGAATATGCAATTGTCAGTATTGTTTAACCAAAACTGGCAACATGTATGTATGCAAAGTATTGACTATTTATGTAGAATGATTTTTGGAATTTTTTTGTTTTTGTTTTTGTTTTAAATGCTAGGAATGTCATGAAAATGCAAAATGATGTATCCCTTTTTTCTGATTTTTTTTTTAAATGCAAGAATGAATGAGAATGAAAATGCAAGATGGTATATCTGTTTTCTATTTTTTTATAAGAATGCTTGGAAAATGTAAGCCATAAAAAAAATGCATGGATGAATTACATGAGAAAGGGATAGATAAAGAAGAAGTACGCTCCCTTTGTGTCCTAAGGAATGCCTTAAATTTGAGGAGTTTTATTCTAAGGATCTATGGGTCTTTTTAATTTGTGAAAACTTTCATTGGGTGGCTCTACTTTTCTAAAGGCCTCTAGAGCTAAGTCCTATTTCAGAATGTTAACCACAAACAGTGGGTAAACCACTAGGTGTGGGATATTCGTGAAAAAGGCACACTCTAGATGAGGTTTTCGCAATAACCAAACAGGATGTACATCCAAAATGACTATCACTACGCAATCTCTACCTAACTTAGGCTTCACTCAGACCCGGGTATAGGGCACCACTCGAATGTGTGTGATAAACGTGTATGTGCACTGGGTGTATGGAGCATACAAACCTCCATAATCCTAAGAATTAACCTCATCCTGTCAAAATAACAGTCAAATAGAATATATATACAACAGCCAACCAACAATTTTCTACCGTAAGGTTTCGACAGTTAAGAACAAAATATTGATGCGACAAAATATGTACAAGAAGATAAAATTAACACAGGATAAAACCATCAAAAAATATTACAAAATAAAAAAAAAAACTATTTATAGCCAAATAAGAAAATAAAAACAAAGGCAAAAGAAAGGGTAAAACAAATAAATAAAGATTATTAATAATTTGCACAACTAACAATAATAAGTCTGACTCTCTAATGTCCCAAGTGGAGTCGTCAGCTGTCGCAACCGAAATCGCGACGGGACGACCGAAAAAAGATTAAGATTGAAAATCAATGGAGTCGCCACCAATGTTTATTTAATTTGGAAAAACATTAGAAAAACCCTTAAAGTAGGCAAAACTGGTCTTTTTAAAAAATGAGTTCGGGTTCGAGAGTCGATTACAGATAGGGAAGGTATTAGACTTACACCTGCTGCTTCCAAGAATCGGTCTTAAGTTAGTTGTGCAAATCTTAATAATATCAAATGTATTTATTTTACCCCTTTTTGAAAAGACTTTGTAACTATTTATTTTATTTTTTATTTTTTAAGAAAAAAAAAAGAAACAACCAAATTATGAAAATTTAATTTTTGGCTTGACAAAATATGAATTCTGCTCCTACGTACCCTCAGGTGCAATGAGAAACTCAAAGTCACGTAGTTCTTTAGAAAATAATTGTGAGTTGGTTGTTTTTATTTTAATTTTGAAAATATTTTTTATTTTGAAAACTCATTCAAATTTTTTAATGTTTAGAAAAATATTCGAATCATCAAGTTGTCACAACTTAGATGATTCTAAAAGTTATAAGATTAACATGCTGTCACAACTCAGCTAATCCCAATTTATTATTGAATTAATTTTAAACGAAAAAGTTTACAAAAATAATAATAATAATAAATAAATAAATCAAACTAATAAATGAATAAGCTAAAATGAATAACACGTGTATATAATGAAAGATAATAACACAAGAAAAAGAAAAAAAAATAAGCAAACTTACCTCCAAGGTATAGAAAAAATAATATGCTTAAAAAAGTTGGTGCACAGGACCTCACGCGTTCTCTTTAAATCAAACCTTGAAAAGCAACTCTCTTGTAAGAGAAAATTTTTTTTACTAAAGTCCTCTAGCTCTTATACTTAGTATTAAGCCCAAGAGTATAATTTTCTCTAACTCTTATACTTAGTATTAAGCTAAAGAGTGTAAATTTTTGGATGCCCAAAACCATTGAGAACCACCCCTTTATATAGGAGGAGGAGAGGGAGAAGGAACATGACCTCTCCAATGTGGGACTTTGTGATACAAGAAGACACCTTAGCATTTCAAATTTCTTCTTTTTCCTTTCATTTTTTCTTTTTTCTTTTGGATTTTCATTCATCTTTTCTCTCTTTTTTATTCTTTCTTTTGTTTTATTATGAATTAAAATGTTTGAATGATCCAAGCAACAAAAATTGTATGGACAAAATTAGGTATCAACAACAACAACAACAACAACAACAACAACAACAATAATAATAATAATAATAATAATAATAATAATAATAATAATAATAATAATAATAATAATGCTGACCTGTTCTCAAGAAGAAGAAGTCTAACCTATAATAATAATAATGTTGACCTGTTCTCAAGAAGAAAAAGTCTAACCTGTTCTCATGAGTAACTTAAGTTTTTCTACTGCCATTGGATGGCTTAAGCCTTTAGTAGAGTATAATAGTGTGGAAAGAAAAAGAGAGAGAAAGAGAGAGGGAGGGAGAGATAGAGTTACATTATAAATATTGCTACTAAAAATACAATAATGATATTCTTACTTATTTTCTCTCACATCACTTTTTACACTCCTCCTAATATCATTCATCATATATACTTTTTTCTATTACTTTCTCTCACTAAATCACACACCCTTAAAAAGGGTGTTAAGGGTGCATACACTTCTAAAAGGGGTGAATGATTAACATTTTTCGTAAAAATATTTTATTTTAGAAACAATTGTTTAAATGAGTAGTTAACAATGTTCAAAGAGTCACATGATACTCAAATGCAAGATTCCGTTATTGCTTAAGGATGGGTATATTACTACAAGAAATTTATAGATTAGCTATGGAAAAATCCTTAGCTAATCCGTAGCTAAATTTATTAGCTATGGATTAGCTACGAATTGGTCCATAGTCAAATTTTCATAGCTAATTAGCTACTAAAAAATTTCATAACTAATTCGTAACTAATTTTTAATTTTTCATAGCTAATCTGAAGCAAATTCGTAGCTACTTTTCGTTCGGAGACTTTCTTTATTTCTGTGGATAATTAGCAACGAAAAATTTTGTAGCAATTTTATAGCTAATTTTAACAATCCGTAGCAATTCTGTACTATTTCCTAACTATTATGTTGTTAAATCCGTAGCAATTCTGTAGTAGTTATCCGTAGCAACTCTGAAACTATTTCCTAGCTATTATGTTGCTAAATCCGTAACAATTCTGTAGCTAATCTATAGCAGTTATCTGTAACAATTTCGTAACTATTTCCTAACTATTATGTTGCTAAATCCGTAACAATTCTGTAGCTAATTCCTAGCAATTCCATAATTATTTTGTAGCTAATCTCTAGCAAACCAAAATTAATTTTATAATAATGATTGATATATTTTAAAATTATATCTATATAAATATTTCAATCCAAACAAAAAAAAAACCTAATAAATAAATTGTGCAAAGTAACAAAATATCAATTTACTACCGAAATAAAATCGGTCTCTAAATTGTTTAGAGATCGAATTAGAGACCGAAATTATGTTATAAAAAAATTTTAAAAAAATTAAAAATATATCTTATTATTAGAGACCGATATTTCGGTCTCTAGATAAAAAAAAAATTACAAAAAATAAAAAAATAAGTAGTGGCAAAGAAATTAGATTTCGCTAAAAAAGTAAAAAATAAATAAAAAAAATAAGAGACCAATATTTCGGTCTCTAAATAAAAAAAATTCTAAAAAATAAATTTACTGTCTTCATCTCGCCCAATTGCCCCTTTACCCATCCAGGAAGCACGAAGCACCCAAATCCTTCTCAACCCCCAAATCCCACTTTCCCTAATTTTTTCCCCAATTCCTTTCTCTCTTGGCCTCTCTCCATCACCCTCCTCTTAGTCTCTGTTTCGGCTTGGCAGCCGCGAATCGCGCCCCCCACCCACCCCATCTTCCTCTCCGTTTAGCTGTCGCGCTCGCGCCCCTACCCTGCTCTTCCTCTCTGTTTGGCCATCGCGAAATCGCGCCCCCACCCCCTCTTCCTCTCTGTTTGGCCGTCGCAAAATCATGCCCTCGACGTTGCTTTGGTCTTTCTCGCCACCGCGTCTCGCCCTCTCTCGCTTCTGGTCTCGCCCTCGTCCTCTCTCGCCGCCACGTCTCGCTCTCTCTCGTCGCCCGTCTGTCCCTCTGTTGCTCAACATATTGCTCTCAATGTCGATCTTCGAGCTGCTCAGGTTCATTTCACCTTCTATTTTTTGCATACTAAGTGCACAAAAAACACACCAATTATTATTTTTATTATAAAAATTGATTCTTTGAGCTAGAATAACGTGTTTTAGGGCAGCACTCCAATATTAAATTTGGTTTTTTTGTGATTTTTTTTTAGGAATTTTGATATACCATTGTGGAGTTTATCTTTCTTTGCTCACTTATTGATGAAGTATGCAGTAAATGACATATTGATATGCTCGTTTTGATTACGTTATCTTGAAAGATTGTTGTACATTTATGGTTTACAGTTATTCAAGTTAGGTCCTGTTCAATTGGTTTGCATGGTGGAAGGGTATGATGCTGGCAAACAGGTACAAAACCATCAACTTATACTACTACCTCAACTGCTGTTGTTTCATTCGGTTGCCAAATTATAAAACCTGTGAATTTTTATTTTATTTTATTTTTTTGTGTTAGGTGATTTGAGCTTCAAAAAGGATTGATATTATTATCATGGTCCTATTGCATTCTATGTTGTTTTCTGTCTTTTGTTCCTTTGCCCATACTGATATTTATGCTCTTGTCTTGTGAGGTGTGCATGGTACATTGTTCCCTTGCTTAATTCATTGACATACTGCCAAATAGTTATGCCTTTTATTTAACTGTCCTATTTTTTGACCAGACATCATTTTCTAGGGGAGTCGCTATCCAATTTAGAAATGATGAAGAGAGTGAGGCCTTCCATTGTGTATTCCAACAATGGAAGGAGGAATTCAATGTTCAAGGTGCTGCTTTAGAAATTTGTCTAAACCTTGTTGTAGAATGGCTTTTGGTAAAATGTGTTGATTTTGATTTGGTTTGCAGAATTCTTAACCATATACATATTAAGTATTTATTTTTTATTTTTGTAGTAGAACTTACTCTTTATTTGTGTTTTACTACCATGCAGTCACCAATACAACCCCTGTGCTTGCTTGTTCCTACAAATTATCTTAATTGTTCCTCCATATTCTAGATAAGTTTCCAATTGAATTCAGTGGGAGAATGAGCATTTTGGCATCTTTTAGATGTGTTTTTTTAAATAAAAAAATGTATTCTCAATAAACCATGAATTATCATGACACATATATTCTTTGCTTGCTTTTATCAACAAAAAGGAGAAATCTAATATTCACATCTTGCAAAACTTCCAGTGATTATTAGTTATAACTCCAATTTAATTTTTTTTTTCATGCGTGAAACATTTGTTTGCTCTATTGTGTCAAATTGAGTAAAATAGTTAAGACTGAAGGGTGCCTTCTATTATTTTTCAGTATCGATATGCTTTTATTGATATATCAGGTTGCTTCTTCTTTTTTCAGTTGTTAAGTCACTCTTGTGCAATAATATTGAGCTAGGATTTTCTGAATTTGTAAGTAAAGGCATGACAGATTAGCGATTGTGCATGGAATCCCAAAGTGTTATAATTTATGTTATTGGCTGGAGTTAGTTTGTCAGTTCCCCCCCATATTATCAAGGCTTGGTTATCAATGACTTTTTTTTATCACTTTTTTTGTTTAATGGTAGTTTCATCTAGTTTTTTTTTTAATTTTCCACAAGTTATCAATGACCGATTTGGAATTGTTGAGGGTCTTATGACCACTGTTCATGCCATCACAGGTTAGCTATTTAGCTATGATCTTTTTGAATTAATCTATGATCTTTTTCAATTTAAGATGAATATGGTATTCATTGTCTACTTTTTGTTACAAATCAGCTACTCAGAAGACTGTTGATGGTCCATCAAACAAGGACTGGAGGGGTGGAAGAGCTACTTCCTTCAATATAATTCCCAGCTACTGTTTTTTTCTCCTTTTGGTTGAATTTGTATGATCATTTCTGAAGACCAAACTTTATGCCTAAACCTTTTTTGTTTTAAACCTTTGTAGATGAGAAGTTTCAGTATCTTGACATATTTTAGCTATTGACATCTGGGAATGAATCTTTGTATATTGAACTGAGGGGACTAGGAGAGTTTGTATGGTTTGATTTACTTTCTTTGTCAACCATAGTTACTTAATACCCTTATACCCGTCATCACTTCTGAAAATTACTTGCTAGTTATGGCTTGTGAGATTTGAACTCCTATTGTGGACTGGAGTCTGAGAAAGAATTCATGTCCTTATAGCAGTGAAACCATAAAGGTTTTTTCTTCACATCTGCTTCATCTAACAAGGAAGATATATCATATATCATATGGGGAATACCATCAGTTATAGCAAATTATTTTATTGATTTGATGGATTTGGTCAGTAGTTTGAAAAAATTGAAAGTTATTAGTGTGACAAAGAATCATGGGGGCCTCTAATCTGGCCTTTTGTAAGTTTATAAGTTTATTGTTTGACTTGTGTTAGGGGTAAATTTATGAATTCCTCATCCACCTATCAATACCCATTATGCTTTAAGATGTGGAGTATAATGTTCATTTTGTCATTCTGCCTGACTTAAGTCTTAAGCAATGCTTTAGCCCAAGTTTAAAACACTGTCAAAGTTATGCCTTCAAAATTTGAGCTTCACATAGATCTAGTGCAAGTGTTGTAGCAACTACTGCTTGATGCATATTGCATACATGATGACTAGGTAGAAACAAACATAACCTGGTGTTGGTAGCTCTAGTTATTGGGTTTCCAGGTTGCCCTACTCTTATGTCTATGTATGATGTTGTAATATAAGGTTTACAAGTGCCCATGGAAAGTGGGTAATGGTGTCCTAATATCAAACATATAACACAGGTGTTAGACAATGAGAAAGAGACTATATGTGCCAAGAGTAGCAACATAAGTTCAGATTTGATGTTAAATATAAACAATTAGGACCATGATTTTATTTTTGAAAGGAAATCAAATCAGCTCCGTTGTAGCTAATCTTTAGGGTCCTTGGTTTGAATGATGGATTCAATTATCAAAGGCAAAAGTTATGTCAAAGATTGAGCTGCACTCTGATTATCATTCTATTCATATTTCTTTAGTGGAACCTCAACTTGATTTTTCATTTATTGCATGTATTTTTTTTTTACTCCGGAGTAGTTTGTTGTCTGCTATCTTTGCTATTTCTCTTCTGTTGATTGACATCTATCTGTGAGTTTCAGTTTCATTATTTACTTTAGTTCATTTTTCCTTTTGTTTCCATGATAGACTTTGCAGTTGGTTGTTATTTCTATCCAATTTCTGGTGTTCAAAGCCTTTCATCCAGTGTGCAAAGTACTCCAAAAAAATGGCCATTCAGATGATGCTTCAAGAAGTTCAAAACTCCTTCAGGAGTTCCTAAAATCTGGTCCAAAGAAGGAACTTCTTCGAACGTGCTTTGATAAGGACAAAAAGAACTTTTCTTCAAAAAACAAGATGACTAAAACTGAGTCAACTAGTAAGATTATCAAGAAACATGACTCAAAAAAAGTTTCTGGTCTCAACAATCAGCCTTCTAAGAAGAGGAAGAGGAGACAAACCGGCTGGTACGAGAGATGATGCAGTCCATGAACTTTCAACCTTCTTAAATATTTTCCGTGACTGATGGAGCAGAAGAGCAAGAAGATGATGAGGAGTTTTTATGATTAGAATTTAGTTGTGTTGTGTTTAACTTTCTTACATTTGAAATGTTGTAGTAATGAGAAGTTGTAGATAATGCTTAGTTTAGTGTATTATAGAAAGTCTTGATATTTAAATGAAATATTCTAAAGACGGAATTAATTTAGTTTACATTATTTTTTATATGTTTGATTATATATGAGATTGTTGACTGTTGTTTATTCGGTATTTTAAAAATTTGGATTTTAATAAATTTAAAAATAATTACAAATTCATATCACAAATTAGGGATCGAATATATAAAAAAAGACATTTAACGACCGATTTAAAAACTGATAAATCAATCTTGTAATATATTCAGCCTTTTAGAGACCGATTTAGAGACTGATAAATTCGTCTCTAGTTTAGAGACCGATTTAGTGACCCATTTTATAAATATATAGATCAATTTAGAGACCGATTTATCAGTCTCTAGTTTTGAGACTGAATTAGCGACCGATTTTACAAAATATATAATATATTCATGCTTTTAGAAACCAATTTAGAGACCGTTTTAGAGACTGATTTAGAGACTGAAAAATCAGCCTCTAAAAAATCGGTCTCTAATGTACGTTTTTGAAATATAATTGACCAATATTTAACTGAAAATTAGAGACCAATTTAGAGACCGAAAAAATCGGTCTCTTTAAAATCGGTCTCTAATATTTAGTGACGAGACTTTTAGAAACCGATTTAAATTGGTCTCTAAATCGGTCTCTAATTATTTTAGAGACTAATTTTCTTAATTTAGAGACAGATTTTTTAGTCTCTAAAACCCAAATTTCTAGTAGTGTAAGCCCCCAGGCCATTCACAATTGCTGTAGAAATAATTTGAAGAACCTAAATATTATTTTGCAACCAACAACCAATACAGTGAGGGCTAAACAACAAACAATGAAAAACCATGATGACCAAACCTAATCCATGAATAGCAATGAGGGCCAGTCAATCCATTCAAACAAGTCTCTACATAATAAGCAATACAAAGAGTTAGAGAGAACAAGATGCACCAGTTTAATGCCAATTAAAGTTGATTATGCATTTGTGTATCACGACCATGTGAAAAGAGCATAAGACTTTATACACCACACACAGAAAATAGAGAACACAAATACTGAAAGATTGAAGAATAGGCCATATTTTTTGTTTGTTTGTTCTAACCATAGTAAGAAATTTAGATCCAAAAAATATATATTTTAGAATCCAAGTGTCATAATAGGTTTAAGCCTCAAATGCTTAGCCTCAAGTGAGATTTCCTCCCTTATTACCCCAAACCAAACATAGCCTAGAAGAGAAATTGAGCAGCTTAAAAAAAATACAAAAAAAAATTTGTTTACAGGTTTTGAATGAAATGAAGGGGCATATATATGAACGAAGAATTTAAAATAAATGGATTAAATATGGTGGATACATAGGGTTGGAGAAAAAGATCTCACTCCTTCAGTAAGCACACAAACTAAGAACATGTACATTTGAGGGAAAAGAAATGATAATGGACTAATGATAAATGTGTAATTCTGAAACAACACACATTATTTCCATTATTTTAAGTCATTGTCTCCCCTGTTTGTGTTCTTCTAAATGAAAATCTACTCGATGACAATTTCAATTTATAGTTCATCTGTAGTATATTACATTAATAATCATTTAAGAAAAAGTCTTGAAGCTGACACGGAATTTTAGTCAAGTCACACCTCCAGCTTCCATATGATAGTTCTAATAAATAATATCATTGTTGGTCCCGCTAAGCATCTTCACAAAAATATTATGAACTCATCTACAAGCCCTAGTCCTCCATAACAATACCTGACCACGACTCAGATGCCCAATAGTTGGCTCTACAAGCTCAAAAAAAAAAAAAAATAGGAACCAGCAAGCTAGTAATGAGCTCTTAATATTGCATTTTCTCTTGTATTCCATTTAAATGTATTTAGCTCGCTCTAATTTTGTCTAAGCCTAATAAGACCCAAATTGCTTTATACTCTGAAAACAAAAAAAGTCAGGAAAATTAATTGGAGCTTCATTACTAAATGGACATGAGTAAGCAACTATATATCAAGCAGATAAGTTATAGGCCTTGTGCTTTCAACATATAGATAGGAAATAAACAATGATATCCATAAATTTAATAGACAAATGACAAGCATATAGAAAATCTAGTATATGTGCACAATATGTTTATAATTTACAAGCTCATAATGTACCACCTAGTCATCAAGCATTTTAAAGTTCAAACTTAAAATCTAGTATGTCCAAGATGCTAAACACACCCATAGACAATCCCTAAATATTTCATGTCCCCAGAAGCAGCCCTTATCTCTTTCGGCAAAGGAGACACCGGTGACACTAAAAATATATCAAAGGAAATAACAAATAATACACACCTCAAATAGCAGCCTCCATCTCTATCTTTTGCCAAACCAAAATCAATAAACATTGCCTGACTAATCAGTAAGTTAAAACTGAAATTAGAAATGTCACAAATGTATGACAAGATGCCCCCACAAAAAACTTGATTTATAACTTCTGAGATCGCATTTGTCCATTGAAACTTAAGACAATGTGAAGCTCCGTATGAACACTAGGAAGTAACATTTCCCCAAGTAAGTTTGAATCAAAATTGAAAATCAAACAGAAGGGCTCTGTTACCATCAATAAAATCTAACTTAGCACCAACAATCCAAATTGGTTGGTATTCCAGACTGTTTATAATTTTTAGAACAGAAATTCTATGAGCAAAATATAAATCTCATGTTAATACTTTTGAATGGGGAAAGAGAATCAATCTTTAGTGCAATTAGTTTGTCTATTAAAACATGTAATTGAGCTCAAATTTTAGAGATGATTACTTGTTGTTTATATTGCAATGCTCCCAGTAGAAAATAATATAAATTATGGTGCTCAGTCAAGAAAAGATACCTGTGACTTGAATTCACCTTTCTTATCCATTGTAAGAAAAAATTCAAATAGAGGAACACCAGTAGCAGATGTTGCGAAATAAAAATTGAAACCCTATTAAAGTGAAATAAAACAGAACTATTAGAAGCAGATACAAGTTGCAGAAGTTCTCCCAGTGAACTTAAACACACATGAACTGCCATACAGAATAAACTACCAACCAAACTAAGGATAAGGATTGAACATTAAGGCCAAATTTATATGAGACTAAAGCTCTTTCTACTATACCAACACCACAAGCTTCTTCAAACTTGTTCAAATCAAGATTCTCTAAACTCGTGGTAGCAAGAATATATAACTAATCTTTTCAGAAAAGTTTCATAACTAATCTAAAAGCACTAATATATAAGCATGCATATAGAACAATGTATGTTGATCTTGTATGAGTCACAAGGAAATTAAATCATACAGGTCCAATATCCTCTATGGAAGGTTAAGATTTGAAAATTTTCCTTCCATGTATGTATTGTATAAAACAGGTCATCACATTAATTTTCCCAAGGAGTTTCTAGTACAATACAACCTTAGAGTCATTCTCCAGAATCTCAGTATGTTCTGCAACTCATTGTACACTAAATGCCACAAATTACCCAGAATTATCCTACTAGTTTCTAGTACAGTACAACCTTAGAGTCATTCTCCAGAATCTCAGTATGGTCTGCAACTCATTTTCCACTAAATGCCACAAATTACCCAGAATTATCCTACTATCAATTACTATCACACACACACACACACTATTTTGTTCAACCTCGGAGACACAAAAAGCACATTTTAAGAAAAGGTATTATTTTCCTAATATATTCAGCATTATCATCCTTGCAAAGAGTTTGCCATAGCAAAACTCTCCTGACAAAAGCTACAAACAGAAAAAGCCACCAGCATCTTCACATACAAAGAAGTGCAAAACAGAACTAAAAGGTGCTTAAAACTTCACTCAATCAACCCAGCAATCAATGACCACGTATCATTAACACTCCTACGACAAAAAAAAATCTTTTAACCGAATAAATGAACAACAACAAAAATTCCAGGCATGTCTTAACTGAACAACAATTCCATCACAAAATCCATCCTCCAATAGACTAAACAAAATCCTTTATAACTTCACAGATCCAAAATTACAGAACCAAAACATCATAAACTCATAATTCTCAACCGAAGTGTCTAAGATTTCAACACAAAATCATTAGATCTGTGAATGCAGCAAGAAGATTCAAAGCCGAAATAACCAAAAACTAGAGAATCCAAGCTCACAAACATAAATTGAATCACAAACATCAACAAACACAAATTGAATCACAAACATCAACAAACACCGATCAAACAAACTCAAACATTAAAAACAAACAAATGAAAAATCAAATAAAAATCATCAGACATCAAACGAAAACAAGAGACATAGATCGAATCTAAGAGAGAAGAGTTGAAAACTATTACCTTTAAGCAGAATCGAAAGTTGCTCATTCAGAATCCTCAGCACCAAACTTCCAAATGGAGAAGACAAGGGGATGGGTGGCTGGGAGGACGCGGGTTGGGGTTTTTCGTGGGTTTAGGTGCGGGTTGGGTGTGGATGCGGGTTGGGTTTTGCTGTGGGTTTGGGTGGTGGTTGGGAGAGAGAGACGATGGAGGTGGGTGGGGTTTGCAGAGACTAGGTTTGGGTGGTGGGTGGGTGCGGGTTGCTGCAAGGAACTGTTGCGGGTTGGAGTGGTGGGATGGGGGGGGAGGGAGTGGGGTGCGGGTTGGGTGGCTGAATGGAGATGGTGGCCGGTACGAGGGAATGGGGGCGAAAGGAGTGAGGTGCGGGTTGGGTGGCTGAAGGGAGAGAAGACGAGGTGGGTGGGGGAAGGGAGAGAAGACGAGATGGGGGGGAAGGGAGTGGGGCGGTGGTTTGGTAGCTGAATGGAGTGGGTGGGGTGGGTTTCATACTACAATATTTGGGAAAGTGAGGGCAGGGCTGGGCGCGCTAAGGGAAAGGGAGGGGTGATTTTCATAAACTTTTTTTTATTATTTAGTAATGGAAATATTTGGTAGCTACTCTGTAGTAAATTTAGTTACAGATTAGTTACATAATAAATTTTTTTATCTAAATTTTGTGGTTAAATTGTAGCTATTTTGTAATTAATTATTAAATAAAATTTGTATTTAAGATTTAGCTATAGAAGTATATTTCATAGCTAATTCATAGCTAATTAGCTACACAACAAATTTTTGTAGCTAAATTTCAAAGCTAATTCATAGCTATTCTGTAACTATTTACTTGATAAAAAAATTTCATGCATTCAAAAATTAGCTACGAAGATATTTGGTAGCTAATCCGTAGCTAATAGCTACGGCTTAGTTACGAAATAAATTTTTTTAATTACATTCTGTAGCTAAATTTTAGCTATTATGTAGCTAATTGCAAAATAAAATTTGCATTTAAGATTTAGCTATGAAATTTTATTCTATAGCTAATCCGTAGCTAATTAGTTACGAATTAACTACAACAAATTTTCGTAGCTAAGTCGTAGTTATTCTGTAATTATTTGATTGATAAATTTTTTTTTATATATTCAAAAATTAGTTACAAAAATTTATACCGTAACTAATTCGGAGCTAATTGGTTACGGATTAGTTACGAAAATTTTTCGTAGCTAAATTTGGTAGCAAATTTCAAATATTCTTGTTGTGGTATGTGTGTGTATTTGACTTGAATTTGGATTCTAGCTGACCTGAGGGGAAGCGTTATTTGCAAATGTTCATATTATTTATGGTCTTTATTTCTTCATGTTATATAAATTTTTTTTAATGGAAAATATTTATTACAATGTATAGCTATGATGCCCTAGATTTTTTTATTACTAGAGAAATCTTTTGGGTCTTCCCATTTTTTGTTAGCTTTTTAATTTTTTAACTAATTAGCTACGGATTAGTTACAACAAATTTTCATAGTTAAGTCGTAGTTATTTTGTAATTATTTGATTGATAATTTTTTTTTTATATATTCAAAAATTAGTTACAGAAATTTATTCCATAACTAATTTGAAGCTAATTGGTTACGGATTAACTACGAAAATTTAGTAGCAACTTTCAAAAATTCTTGTTGTGGTATGTGTGTGTATTTGACTTGAATTTGGATTCTAGGTGACCTGAGGGGAAGTATTATTTGCAAATGTTCATATTATTTATGGTCTTTATTTCTTCATGTTATATAATTTTTTTTAATGGAAAATATTTATTACAATGTATAGCTATGATGCCCTAGATTTTTTTATTACTAGAGAAATCTTTTGGGTCTTCCCATTTTTTGTTAGCTTTTTAATTTTTTAAAATTTTTTATTCGTCCCCTCTCTCTATTTTTCCTTGAATAGTTGCTTCTTTGCAGAGAAGAAAGAAGAGTGCAGGCTCATTAGTTGGCAAAGCTTGAATACATGTTCCAGATGGTTTTGGATTGACAATGAGGGTTTAGAGAATATGCTGAATTCAAAGACGTCAACAAGAATGGTTACATCATTCAGTAATGGTCATTCTGAGGAAAGATTTGGGAAGCCACTGATGGAAAATGAGGATTGCACTTTTCTTGCTCTAGCAAAATATAAGCGGTATAAAGTTTCTGCTGTTCGTGATTTCCCAGTAGGATGTGGACTGTTTCCTTCAAGAATTGATCCTAAGACCCTTGTCCAAACAATTGACTGTAGTTTGAAGAAGGAAAATCTGGTGGTCTCATCTCATATGTACGGGCCGCCTTTGGCAAACGATGAACCTGCTAATGTGCAGTTGGTAGGTATAGAAGCAGCTTTGGAGGATGCAGAGTTGACAAGAACTGCAAAAGCTTTAAAATGTGACTCCTTCAATATATCAAAGTCGTCTTCGACAGTGGATGAGGTGGTCTTTTCAGGTGGTTCAGAATTCTTATCATGTGATGTCAATATATCTGGTTCCAGTGCTTGTTTGGAGAAGGCTGTAACTAGAAGCTATTTTCCTCAAAGAAGAGTTTCAGCTGTCAGAGACTTTCCTCCTTCATGTGGATAAAATGCTTCACATCTCAGTAAGGGTGAATGTCTAAAGGGGATCTATTCTTTGGAGAACAAGAATATGGGTCAACAGAACATGGCTGTAGACGACAAGCCATTGACAAAGGCAACAGCAACTGATGTAAAGGAAGTGGAAAAGAAGGTTCAAGATGGATATGCTTACAACGGAAGGCTAGTGGGCATAGTTCAAACTGAGTCTGAAGGGAATGCTACAAAGAAAGTGAAGAAGCTGGATGTCTTTGAACCTTCTTGCAAGTGCATTTCATGCTATAATAGAGTCAGCCAACATGGCATAAAGTTTCGACTTCAAATTTTTAAAACCAAGGCAAGAGGATGGGGTGTGAGATCCCTAAATTCCATCCCTTCAGGAAGTTTTATTTGTGAATATATAGGAGAGCTTCTTGAAGAGAAGGAAGCTGAACAAAGAACTGGCAATGATGAGTATCTTTTTGATATTGGGAATAACTACAGCAATCATACTCTTTGGGTTGGACTTTCGACTGTTATGCCTAATGCACAGTCAACTTCTTGTGAAGTTGTGGAGGATAGTGGCTTCACCATTGATGCTGCCAAGTATGGTAATGGGGGGAGATTCATCAACCATAGTTGCTCCCCTAATCTTTATGATCATGATGACAAGAGGATTCCTCACATAATGCTCTTTGCTGCTGAGAGCATTCCTCCCTTGCAAGAGCTTAATTATGATTACAATTATATGATAGATCAAGTCCATGATTCTGATGGCAATATAAAAAAGAAGGATTGCTATTGTGGTTCTGTGGAATGAACCGGTAGGATGTATTGAGGCCTGACAAGTATTGCTATTGTTGCTATTATTGCTATGAGTTATTTTTCCTTTTCTTCAACCTGCGTTTTCCGTCTTCCTTGGTTGCAAGCCACTGTGCACAAGTTCATTCCTGGGTTGCCAAATTGTTAAGCTTTTAAGGGTGCAGAGCGGGACGTTGTTCCCCGTTTTACGCCTAGCTGAAGTGTTAGCCAAAAGATGGAGCAGCGATCTATCCCTGCTACACAACACACTACTTCATTTCATCTTGTATCAGACTATCACCCATCCAAACAAAGCCTTAAGCAACACTAACATGAAGGCCATTTCATTTTATTTGGACCAAAACTAGTGTTGATTGAGCTAGAATTATGGTTTTTCTTTTCTTTTCCTTAGCATTCCTGTAAGTGTCTGTGTCATAGTTGTTAGGAAAGAACTATGATTTTAAATTGCAGTTGTGGTTACGGCTACTATCACCTTATATTCCATCTAATCCTACTTCATCCAACTCACCTTCATTCAGCTCATCATGAAAACAACCACACCTGCCTTCTGATGTTGTCATCACATAACTGCTTTTACTAATTCAGTTAGTTAATTAGTTATAGTTCCGTTCGGTTAGTTATTTGATTCATTTTGTGTATATAAGCATTTAATGCACTTGTAATAATAAGAACTTAAGAATCAATTTTCATGGGTAATGAAGATTTCCCTGAGTAAGCTTTAGTTTCTTCCTCTCTTTGATTCTTTGTTCATATTCTTATTTCTTGTTAGTTACATTGCATTTAACGTAATTACAGATAATTGTGGAACAGTGCAGCCGATGTGATCACAATTGTAATAAAAATGTGGTTATATATATCACTAAAACTATAATATTATGACCGTAATTGCAGTTGCAAATCGCAATTTAAAACCATGAAAAAAGCTAATGAATTGTGGATTTATTTGGCTGAATCAAGACATTAAATATTAAGTGACCCTATAAAGTTAAGCATTTTGCCAATTATCTTATGGGTCGATATCAAATTATAAATTTAATTTATTTTAACTACATCAAGACAAGTGTTATGGCATTTGCAGCTAAATACCAATAAAGAAGAAAGGGTACTAAATTTATTTTATTCATATTTCATGCAGTATCTGATGGAAAGTAGATGAATTCTCATTATTTTAGTCCACTAGAGGACAAAAGAGCACACATCCACCCAGCACCACACAGTAACATACTTGGAGCAACTCCAATTTTCTCACATGATTTTTTTATATTATTTTTTATACTGATTAATGAAGTATAAATTCGTAATTAATTATATATATAAATTGATTAATGAGTATCTTATTAACCAATCAATACACATAATTTTTTATTAACTAATTAATATATATGATTAATTACGAATTTGTACTTCATTAATTAATATAAAAAATGACATAAAAAAAATAATGAGACGATTATTTTTATACTTGGAGTGACACTATACAAAAAGACAGAAACAATTGAATACTAGTGCCCATCTATTTCTAATTTGTTCCTGGGATCTCAAAGTGCTTTTTCATTTTAATCGAGCTGAATCTCGGTGTCATAAGCAGCTCCGGCCTTCCAATTACTAGGGATAGCATTCTTGGGCTCCACCCAATTCAGCCCTTCACTGCCACTCACTTGGAACCTCAAGTTTATTTCACCACTTGGTGGGCTAGCAGTGTCAAACACTGCCCCAAAGGCCCTGCGCAGTGGGCTCCAATATTGGCTGTCTTTCTGCACCATTGACAACATTTCAAGAGTCAAATTCAATACAATACACAGGGAGACAAGAATTGGATAGAACTCACAGAAGCACTCTCCAAGTAAAAGTAAACTAACTAATCTTTAAGCAACTAAGTCAATATACATGACAAAGTTGATATTTCAATCTAATAATTCAGAAATTGTTATATTGAGAATCAATTCTTCTATATGCACGCTATTTTTGTACATTAAATTTACACCTGATAATTGATAAACAATATACAAATATCTTGTTAATAATGTATATATTATGTAGTTAATAAAACTAATAATTGATTATCTATATTAATAATCAATTATTAGTCCTGTTAATTATATAATAATACATGTTATTAATTAGATATTTATACATTGTTAATCAAATATAAAATTAGTGTAACAAAATATGTACAAACATAATTTTTTCGATTGAGAATTGTATGTACGGGTGCAATCAATATATATAAATGTATATATACCTGCCACATCTCAACAGCAGTGACGTCGTTTGTTCCATCTACATAGAGAACTGCGACAGCAAAGTAGTGGGGGTTTTTGCTGCTTTCATGGACCTTAAACTTGATGTTAAAGCCACGATATATACATGAGACCCTTTTGTATTCAATATCCACTACACCGTATTTGAGCAACGCTGCAGATGCAGCTTTGTTACGTCCCAACTTTGAGTAGGCACGTGGGCTCATGATGAAGTCTTCTTCGTCTCCCTCACTATAGTCTGTTACCACAACGTATGCTCCATCGTCATCGCAGTATTGCGGTATTTTGCACCTAACCTGAACCATCATCATTTATTTTTGATAAAAAAAAATTAATTAGTGGAAATACTAGGCAAAGTTTTTTTCTATATATAAATATTTTGTTTGATTGTTTCAATGAGGATGAAGCTTTCTTTTACATGGTACTGTTAGAAATAGTGATTAACAAAAACAGTTCTTATATTTCTACACCTGAAATTCCACATCGTTAAATAATGAATAAATTATTTGTTAATTGTATATATCGATTAGTCAATAAATTAACAATATGTTTTTTTCTTAGAAAAACACGTTATCAGTCCATACATATTGTTAATTAATAATTTTAAAATTTTGTTAAGAGTACTTGTTAAATATGTTAAAATAAAAAATTTAATGCATTAAAATTAAAAAAATTCTTTATTTTTTCATTTATAACTTCCTATTTCGGTACATTTTACGAGTAAAATTCATACTTTTATTAAAAAAATGATCATCTTACACTTTTAAAAGGAGTGTAGGAACTATTAATACTCTTTTCAAGGGTATTAATTAAGTGAGAGAAAGTAAATAGGAAAAAATATGTATGATGAATGATATTGAAAAAAATGTGAAAAAAGGTGTATATACTGTTTGTGGTAAGAATATAAGAGTTGATTTTATTAACATTAATTGGTGTAGGTAGTGTGAACTTTTAAGTGTATAAAAAAAAATCTATTAAAAAGAAGGGAAAGAATATCTTTACCTGATAGCATGCACCACAGCCACTTCCACCCCTCCACAGCCCAGACACGCTTGCGACGATGCCATTGTTGATCTTCCTTCCATGTTCGCCAAAGCCACAAGCTCCTCCTAAAATATATATCAATTGACCAATCATATTATATATGTTATGTGATGCTGCAAAAGAAGTGTAATGTCACGGTGCATATTTTACTTCTAAAAAGCATCTTAAAGGAGGAGAGCATGCATAACCAAAAGTAAATTCTTCAAATTTACTTTTTCTGGAAAGAAAACAATATACAGTTTCAAAATATGAAGGTCATTAGTGAAACATGCAAATGTGCTTCCCCACCAACATGGGTATATATCTATCCACTATCCTAATTCCTAGCCTGCAAACAAATGTTCTTGGTACACAATTCATATGTACAAGCACATGCCATGGGTATAGCTAGCTAGAAGATGAGGAGGCTCACATACTTGAGTTTCCATAGCCATCACGGCTACGATAAAAGGTTGCTCGGGAGTCCGTAAAAGTGTCCTCGTCTAAATGGGAGTTACACAGTGCGGGTAAGAGCAGTGTGACACAAACAAGGCCAAGTTGGAGCTTAAAACTAAGTTCCATGTCTAAATGACAAATTTTCTCAGGCGCAAAGAGGAGGGGAGAAATGCAGCAAGCAAGTAATTTAGAGTGACCAATGCAATAAGCTAAAGTATATGAAGCAAGAATAACTACTAATGAGAAAAGGCTTTGTGAGATAGGAAGCTAAGATATGGAGTCATATTTATAGTACAGGCCTTAGGTCCAAATACCAGAGTTGGTGGCCCACTTTTTCTCCCACTTGGGGACTATGGAATGTAAAAGGATTGGAATAATGATGTGTACATTTAGACCCATAGGGATCAGGGTTCTTTGTATAATTGATATCCGAACTGGTTTTTCATTACAATGGCAAAATGCCTAACTTTTGTTTTATTGTAACAGTTTTCTGGGAAGATCCATGCACTTGCAGCTCCAATCCAGGTTCAGAATATCGTGATAGAAATTTTAACCAAAGCTTAAAAGAAGAAGAAGAAGAAGAAAGAAATAAGATACTGGTAGACACTCTTCTTTATATCTAACTGATCATTACACCATCACCCCCCTACCCTTTTTCTTTTAGTAGACATTATTGTTAACTTATATATCTCCGGTTCTATGAACTGTTTTACTGATTTTGAATACTAAATTTTTATAGTGGAAGACACTTACGAATAGACACACCGGTTCAGAACTCCATTTTGCATTTGATGTATAATTTAAAATCTTGGGCATATTTTTAGTTTGGATCTAACTTTTCGTCATCCATTTTCCAACTTCCTACTTTTTACCCTATGTGAGAGTGCACATGGATACTCCCTCCACCACTATTTCATTATCTTGAACTAGGTGAATTTTATATGTAATTTACCTTTACCTTTATTTATACATAAAATTTGAGAATGAATTCTCTAATGTGAGATTTTCATATGACTTTGTGATGTGAAAAAAATAAAAATATAATGACTTCAAACATGGATTCATAAATTTTAATAGGGTCTCGTTTAATTATGATCTTTATATCTATATTTTTTTTTTTACATGACTTTATTATGTGAAAAAATCATATGAAAAAATTTATTTCTCATATAATCTTGACTTATAATTACATATTAAAATATTTTTATATAAGTACAAAATTAAAATAAGCACATTCAGATGGTGTGTGGAAGCTCTTTGTAAAGTGAAACCTGCTTTGTGTGAGTGTTACTATCTTCAATTTGTATCTATCAAAAAAAATCATCATATATCTGTAGCATGTAGTTCTGGTTCAATGATATGAGATTGATTTTCCAATTGATTAGAAAAAGAAAAGACAAAAACTGGACATATTGATAACCTTTAACACACTAATGTATAGTAGTTTTTATGTTTATCTTGTTTTCGTGGGTCAAAACCGAAGGCTATGAGGAAATAAAATAACAAATGGAAGGAACCTTAGTCAACCCACCATCATGTATATATGTTTATACGTGTCAGTCCCCATTATTTTATTTAAATAAAATTTAAAAGTGTAAGATTTTATGATGATTATATATATACGATGTTACTCGAGTGAGAAAAGTCTTTATTGTAAGAGTTGAGAGGAGTAAATATTGATCATTAGATCTTACATAAATAGTTAAGATTATAATATAAATACATGTATTTTTTTAAGTGGTCACATGACCTTTAAAAAACTTTTAATCTTGATCATATATGTATAATTATATGATCAAAATTTATTCCTCTCACAATAAAAATTTATCTCACTAGATATGCTTCATATATATATATATATAATTTCACTTAATTATAATTATAATTATAATTTCTCGTTAAAACTTTTTTATAACTTTTTTAGTAAAAAATAGTTTTTTATATTTTTAAGATAAAATTTAAATAACAAAGACATCAATCAATAAAATTAATTTTAATATTATAATATTATATAATAAATAAATAAATGAAGTAGCGCATTACGGATAAACTATAAACAACTAGAGTTGATTATTATTCAAGATTTCACACCCACTTAAATATCTAGCATTCACATTTGACTGTAACGCACTCATAAATTCATTAATTAGTATGACTATGAACTCAACGTAGCTTTAGCAAGTGACGAGTGTAGAAATAGATTTTTGCTCAACTTAATCTCATTTTGCATTTTTAGGGGTTAACATTTACACTTTTTTCGTAAGAAATATATCAAAATTTGCACTTACTTAATTTTGGTCTGCACTTATAAATATTTTAAAATAATTTATATAATAATCAATTATTATCTTAAATTAATTTATTATCTTATACAAAATTAAAAATATATTAAAAATAAATATTAAACTAATAAAAATAATTAATATAATTAATATTATTAATAATTAAAATAAACATAATATTTATTTAAATATAAAATACAAGACTGATTGATTCTAAATTCACACATTCATCCGCTCCGAGGTGGTACGGATAAGTACCTGCTAGTTGGGGGTCAAATAGTTATTTCAATCTCTGACAAATTGCAATTGAATTACGTGGGCCTTGTTTAGGTCAAATGTAATCATTTTTTTTTCTTTTTTTGGGGTTTTAAATTGTATAAAAAGTAGTAATGGTGATAATAATAATAATGCTAACGTTAGGTCCCTTTTTTTATGCCACGGAATTAGACAGACGTTGTAAGATTGATAAATAAGAATGGAAAATCGCAAGATCTCGAGTTGTAGTGTTAATATGAGTTGGCAGATTACACTCCATCATGATTTTACAGCGATTTGGATTTATTTTTAAACAACTTATATAAAAGGCAGATTATTTAGTTTGGGTTTTGGTTGGACTGGCTCCAGCCGAATTTACTCGTCAAATCTTTTTAATTGTTTCGGGTTGTTTGAATTTTTTACACTATTTATTTTATTAGTTTTTTAAAACTATTTTATACCTTTTATATATTTTTTTCATTTAGGCGGATTAATTTGTTTAACTTCCATTACATCGTAGATTAAGTTGAAATCTTCTTAATTTGCAGACTAAATAAACACTTGCTCCATCTTATTTAAGAGTGAATTAATACAAGTTAAATCGAGTCAACTTATTCTAACATATATAATCTTAACTCTCATGCAAGTTATTAATGTCATAATAGAAATAAATATCTGTTGTTTTTTATATAAAAAAAATACTACCTGTTTGTTCTTTTATTTTATTTTTTCCTTTTAAAATAATGATAACAGTCATACTATAACTAAAGATAACACACGAAAAATCACAATATTTCTTATACCATTATATTGAAATTTACAGGATCACTTTAATATTTTTTTAAAAAAAATCAAAATTTAAAACTGCATAATTTTTTTATTATAATTATACAACTTTTAGTTGCTCAATATCATAATAATGAAGTGATTATAGTGGAGGAGGATTTGTTTTGTGGGATATTTGCTTATAAGGGCAAGTCACCCATAGGAAAGGAGGCATCCAATCACCAATATATTTGAAATCCAGTGCATTAGGTGCTTCTTATTCCAAGCCGTCCATTTGGTGGCTCTTTCCTTAGTACACGAAGCTGCCATGAAAGAGAGAGTAGAGCATGCAGTTATTGATGCAATGAGTACAAGGATAGTGCTTTGAGCTTGAAAGATAATATTCATTGTAAATTTTTTCTATCATTTTTATATTAAAACTTTGCAAATGTTTGAGTTTATATGTGGTGCACACCCAAATTAGGCACTTGTATAAAAATTAAAACCATAGAAAAATATAATATACAATTATCATTTATTTAATAAAAATATATATTATGCTTATGCACAACTCATATATGAATGTCCACATCCTTGAATGACATTATAAAATGTTTAAGATATATCCTCCAAGTAAGTGTTGCTTTTGTTTGAGAGTTAAGAATTATGGAATATTAATAAATATTTTCTTTCAATTTATATTTATATTTTAATTCAACCCAACAGTATGTGATGTATATATGAATAATGTACAAATCTTTTGATTTGGAAATTAATTGCTATATAGGCATTTTTTTCCAGTAAATTATATCTAAGTATTATTTGAGTATGCATTGTTAGTGGAAAACGTTGTTTTGAATCGCTAAATTGATAGATTGTATATATACGTGAACATTTTTTTTACTTCTGTAGGTGTCTCTTAAAGCTTATGTGAACACTATTAGAAAAATCAGATTTAGAGACAGAATTTAGATATAAATACAATTTTGTCTCTAATAAAGACAGAAACAAAAATAGATTTGATAATTTAGAGACAAAAATTATCTATCTTAGAATTTTTTGTCTCTTTTTTTGTCTTTATTTTCATCTCTAAATAAATTTTATAATTTAGAGATGGAATTTAGAGACAAAAATTATTCGTCTCAAAATTTTTTGTCTCTATTTTCGTCTCTACATGGTTAATGTTGGGTTTTAAAAAAGTCAAATTGATTTAGAGACAAAAATTAAAAACAGAATATACTCATCTCTAAATTTGTCGTCTCTAATGACATTTCACTTCTGTCTCTAAATATTTGATATAATTTAATTAATAAATTTTTTTTATAAAGTTAGAGACGGATTGTTTCCGTCTTCCAAAATTACTTATCTTTTTGAAACCATTTCCCCCATCTTTTTTCATTCCCTCTCATTCTCTCTTTTCCCCCTTCCCTTCTTTCTTCCCCATTCACTGTGTGAAGTCCTAGCCCCATATGCCTTTCTTTCTCTATCTCCTTATTCTCTCTTTATTCTTGTAACACCTATCGTATGGTATCACATTTATATTACTTAATTACCAAATTACCCCTTCCATTATAAAATATGATTTGTAATATAAATATGAGTTATAAAATTTCTTAATATCAATAAGATAACCTTAGCGAAAAATAAAAATATTCTAACATCATCACAAATAATTTACATCATATATACATTACAAAAGGACTGTCAAGATTATTTATATACAGACATAATCCTCAAAGTATTAGAACATTATTTAAAACTAACATACTGCCCAAGTATTACTAAGCAGCAGAACCCTCAGACGGGTCCTCCTCAGATTCCTCAGCAGGTAGGAATTCAGCTTGACGCGAAGTCCTACGGATAGGTATCTGAGCAGACGACACAATGCTAATCTCACTAGGAGTACGGTAGTAAGCTCCCTAGTACTGCCTAATAGACAACGGAAACTCTAAGTGTACATAAATATTTACACTAAAATAAGGGTTTCCTCGATAAAGCCTACTCAGGGTAACATTCAAGTCTCCTATATAGAAAATACACTCTCTATCTAGGTCAACATGCCAGGCTTCTGTGTAACGCCCCTTTTTGGGAGGGAGCGTCACATTATTGAATCAAAACGAAAATGCAAAAAATGAAATTTTTGAACAATTAAGACCCGGTTCATTTTATTCAAGATTAGTTTATTTAAACTTATTATCATGAGTAAAATACATGAGATATATATATATATATATATATATATATATATATATATATATATATATATATATATATATATATATATATATATATATATATATATATATTGATTGAATCAATTGATCGAATATAATTAGCCGTAAAAATAAGGCAAAAAGGTAAAACTTACATCTGAATAACTTGCACATATATTATATATATGAATGTTAACAACGTTTTGAATACAAGCCTGGAATATCCAAAAAGTAAAACTATACCTGCCCCAAAGGAATATACAAATATACCCCAGAGATATCAAAATATACAAATTTCACCAAAATAATACATCAGGCCCCCAAAATAAAACACTTGGTAGCCATCGGTAGCTACCAGTAAGATCAGTCTCTCGAAGGAGGAGGGACCGTATCCGGGTCCTCAGCAGGATCCTCCTCTTCAGAGGAAACCTCAATGGGAACCACAGAACCACGGGCAGGAGCCCGAGCAGTAGAATCAAAAGAGTCCTCCTAAGGGGTGTAGTAACGGTCACCCCACATCTCTCTGATGGGTAGGTAGAACTCCAGTCGTAGGCTAACATGGCAGGTGAGGACTGGCGCCTCATGACGTCTCCAGGCTAGGGCAATCGATACGTCCCCCAGATAGACGCAGCGATCGGAACTCAGGTTGATGTGCCAGCACTCTGGCCCTCCGAGGAAGGTCAGACGCACGTCGCCCAGAAATCTGCGCATGCGTGCCTCCATCGTCTCAGTAGAAGTCAATCTTGGTCAGGCCAGAAGCCGGGAAACTCGAGATCTTCCGCCTCCTTGTCGTCGTCTTCGATCAATACAGTATGCGCACATACAACAAGTAATAGAGACACAAGAAAGAGGTAAGACACCCTACCATCATTACCAATTATGGCAGCCAAGAATAATACGGCGCATCGCGCCCACATAACAATCTCAAAAATAACGACAATAGCAATAATCAGATAGCACATCTGTAAGCAGATAAACAGTTCTAGGCAGGCAATCATCATAATAATAATACAAACATGTTCAAACTCATATAGGGTAAAAATCATTAATAGTAAAACATCTCATGATGCACATGTATACGGTATTCAAATTCCCTACTCCATGGAGCTAGACTCAAAC
The DNA here is from genome assembly GCA_029884605.1 of Ormosia emarginata. Classification (NCBI taxonomy): domain Eukaryota; kingdom Viridiplantae; phylum Streptophyta; class Magnoliopsida; order Fabales; family Fabaceae; genus Ormosia; species Ormosia emarginata. The sequence goes on along the minus strand of JAQQTP010000064.1, from coordinate 19,952,473 downwards.
AGTCGGAGAGAAAGATCAGGAGACGTGTCTGTAACTCGGCTGCCGCGGCCAAGGTGCTAAAACTCAACAGTTTTCTACGTGCACATCAGGCATTGTACAGACAGTCCACGTTCGATCACGATATAGGACAGTGTCTTGGTCTGGATCGTCGGTGCGTTTGCATCGGTCTACCCCACGGACAGAAGAGCTACCAACTGCCCATTGTGAAGGACCCGCACCCCGACTCCCCCAAGGTCATCACACGACCTACACTTGTCTATTCGCACCCGCACCAAGGTGTGTTCAATCTCCTAGGCAACTCGGCCTTACAACAGTCCACAGGACATTCACAATGCATATGACTCTATGCATGAGCATATATGATCAACATCCCATACTATTCCATAATATGCCACACTTGGCTCAATCAAGCATTAACACAACTTTGGTCACTCATATAGATCTATAATATCATAATAATGAAATCGATTAAGGTAATACACTTTAAGGTCCATCATACATTCTTATTCATGATTTGCCGTTCATACAAGAAATCTGTCACTTGGTAAGTTCAGTATCATTTCACAAACATACAATTGATTCTGCTACGGGCGTCTAGTCGCCCTATCTGTAGCGCCTGAGCGCCGTACTAGCGCCTAAGCGCTGATCTCGAAGCGTCTGGGCGTTAACCAAGCCGCGTCACAGGGAAATTTCTCTGGGCAATGAGCGCCTAAGCGCTCTATGCACAGCGCCTAGGCGCTGGTGCATTTTCAAGGGTTCTGCAGATTTCAGTTCTGCAAAACCGTGGCCCAACCAATCCCAAGGTATTCCAGTTATTTTAACAAAGCATGGTTTATGTCAACAAAACACACATTATAAACCCATATAATCACACAAATTAAACAACTACAAAACCATGGAAACAACACAATGTGACAAAGGGAGTGACCCAACATGGGTTTCCCCCATTCACAACAACACACACAAGACATTCCCTTAACCAAGATTGGTTGAGGAGGATCATCTTCCTCTTACCTATGTGTAGAAATCAAGAGAGCTCCAAGAAAACTCCTTGTAAATTTCGGATTTCACTCTCCAAAAGCCCTAGAAATGGTGACAAGATTAGAATGACATATGGACATAAAAAATGGAGTGTAAATGGCCATTAGAGGACCCTTGAAAACGAAAATGAAGAGAAGGGAAGAGAGGTCTTGAAACTTACCCAAAAACCCTAACTTTGAAGCTTGAAGAAGGTGGTGAAAATGGTGAAATCTCAAGATGCTCCAAGCAAGAAAGATGTCTAGGAGAGGGAGAGGGTTAAGAAAATGTGGTTGGTTTGGATTTTTGTGATGGATGAGTGGGGAAAGGCTGCTGGTGTCGTGGGGTTCCAGGAGAAAGGAAGGAGAAAAATAATAATAGGAAGAAGAAGAAAGAAGCAGACGGAAGAAGAAGTAGAAGGGGTGATATGGGAAAATCAATTCTTTTCCCCCAAAGTGCTGTCCAGCCGTGAATGAAGGAGAGAGAAGGGGGAATGGCTGCATTGCATGGGGAAAGGAGGAAGAGGAAATTTCCAAGAAGCTTCCTCCAAGCTTCCATGAGAAGCTTTGCACGTTTCTCGATAAAATGAAAGTAAAGTTGTTTCCTGATTAGGCACACTAACACAAACAAATATTTACACTGTCAGTATTATTTTTCCTCCAGTGTAGAAGAGTTACTGATGATGAAAATAATATTTCATTACTCATCGGATGATTTTACAGTACCGCGATTTCATTTATCGGGTAAAACCTCGTAAAATGTAAACTTCGTAAACTGTGTCCGGCCTCGGGTTTAGTAAGATCCCCCGTTGACAAGTCCACAATTTAGAGTTTACCAGCCACAGGGAAGATATCGCATCTTCCCGGGTCTGCACAGTATATACGCAAAACGAGAAATATATTAAAATATTCGATATTTCCAGAAAATTCTCAAAAAATTCTCAAAAATTGTAAATATTATAAAATGACGATATATAATTAAACAGGTATTTTTCGGGATGTTACATTCTGGACCTCCACGAAATTGCAACCTTATATATCCTAGGAAACTAGGCATCGTCATCTTCTCAAAACTCTGTTTCCTCAGGAGGAATCAGATCCTCTTCGCCTTCTTGTTCAATTCCTTGCTCAGCGTCTTTACAAATATAAATACAGTACAAAATAGGCATACAAAGAGGTGAGATCACCTATGTCAATACCAACATGGTAGCATAGAGATAACACAAACAGCACACCATACAAATATAACATACCATAATTACAATAATGCCCTAAACATTATTTATCATAACAAACAATATTTACAATCATGCCCTCAGTTAGGGGTGTAAATTGGTTCGGGTAATCCAACCAACCCGATAAATTTGAACCAAACCAATTTAATTGGTTCAGTTTGGTTTGAATATATTGATTGGTTCAGATAAAATTCGAACCAATTAAGCTTTAATTGGTTCAGATATTGGATTTTGATTTTTAAATCTGAGACCCAATCCGAGACCTGAGACCCGAACGTATACGTATGTTTTTTTTTGTATAATCTATGTTATATGGCTATATGGCATATGCTGCTAACTGATAAAGTGTTAAGCTATTGTATTACTAAAATTAGAAACCAGTAGCAGCAAACACCAATGAAAACGAAACCAAGTCACCCTCACCAACCACCGTAGGCTCACCCTCACCAGTCGCCCTCACCACCGCTTCTCACCCTCACCACCGCTGCTCACCCTCACCACCATAGGCTTACTGCAGCTCACCATCACTTCAGATCTGCTCCATCAACGCAGATCCCGTTCTGTCATGGGAAACGAAAACCAGTCACCACCGTAGCCCGTAGTCTCCTCACCATCACCGCTGCTCACCCTCACCACCGTAGGCTCACCGCAGCTCACCGTCACCACAAATCTGCTCCATCACCGCATATCTGCTCCGTCACCGCAGATCTGCTCCATCACCACCGCAGATCCCATTCCGTCACCGCAGATCGTGGTTCCCCTGTTCCTCACCGCAGATCGTGGTTCCGCAGAGCCTAAGTATTTCAAAGTAATTATATCTGCTCTCGCAGATCCTCACCCTCACTTTTTTTTGCTTTGCTCTCTGCTCCACATAATTTTTTTGATATTGCTAAGTAATCATATCTGGGGGAATGCAGTTAAGCATTGAATTTATATATATTGATCAATTTATGTTATATTTCTAAATAAATATGAACCAGTGGGGCACTTAGGGGGTGGAGATTGAAACTGATGAGAACTCTGGCTGGAGTGGAAGATAGAAATCGATGGAAGCAAGTGAGTGGGTTTGAAAAATGAGAGATTGGAGTGAGTGAGGAGAGGAAACTATTGCATTTTCCTGGGAATTCCATTTTTCCTAGAAAATCTTGAACTTCACAGCAACTCATGACCATCGGTTCTTTCTGTTTGGGTGATGGTTTGAAAATTTTGATGAATTGCTATTGCATGAATAGCTATAGGTTCTTGAGCATGGTTACTGCTGGACCATGTGGGAAAACCCCTTAATTGCTAATGCATGAATACTTGATTTCTTTTATGTCTCAAGTGTTTTACATCTTTTGTACTGCTGTGATCTAGGGAAAACCCCTTCCAACAGTGGGTGCCATTTAAGAAATAATAGAGTACTTTACTTTAATTGCTTTCTAAAAGTTGTATGATACCATTTAGGCCAAAACTAAAGTCCTCGTTCTTTGGATTCTAATGGTGTAAAATTGTTCATTGAGTAAAGTCTTGTTTTCTATCATTCAAGTTCCTAGACCCACCAAAATTAAAGTCCTTCTCTTTGGCTTACAATGCTGTAAAAGTGGCTCAATGAGTAAAGTGTCGTTCTATCTTTCAAGTTCTAAGAGAAATTGAAGTTTCAAGAAATATTGGAACCCTATTGTGTGGTAGAAAAGGCAAATATGGTAATGGTGTAGAGAAGGCAATAGTGGTGAAGATAAGCCTTGTTATAAATTTGGCAAGTATACCAAATCGTGACAAGTAATAAAGAGTGAGTGAGTGATCGTTCCCACAGACCCCCCATAGGCATGTGAGGATCCAATCCGTTTTCACGATCTCTTCTCCTCAGAACACCACAAACCCCCCAAAATAGCAATGGTTCGTGCTCCTCTTCTCTATTCTCCACTGGCTGCCTCTAATTAGGTCAGAATAGTTAACTTATACTCTGTATAGAGCGCCTAGGTGCTGCGTCTGGAGCGCCTAAGCGCTATGTACCCAGAACGTCCTTTACTTCATGCTTCAGGGCGCCTAGGCGCTTCGTCTCGAGCGCCTGGGCGCTATGTGTCCAGGGAGTCTCCTCTGAATTCTTCAAGGGCGCTTAGGCGCTCCTTCTATGGAATTGACATTTTGAAATGGTGGAAAGGAAAATCAATGAAATAGTATGTTCTATCTCGTATGGCTAGAGATATTTTGGCTATTCCAGTGTCTATTGTATCATCTGAGTCTGCATTCAGTACTGGAGGTCGAGTTCTTGACCCATTTCGCAGTTCCTTGCATCCCACTACTGTTGAGGCATTGATTTGTACTCAGAATTGGATCAAGACTCCTAAAAAGAATCTTGAACTACATGATGAAATGGAAGAAGTGGAGAAAGTTGAATCAGGTATGAAAACTTAGTTTTAATTCTCAAGTTTTTTATTTGTTGTTATACTTATTATTGTTACTAATTAATCTTGTTTACCTTTATGTTTATGTTTGAATTTTTAGAGTTGTCAAGATTATCTTCAAATCTTGAAGTTGGGCTTCAATAAGTCTTTGATCTTGATAAAGGTGTCTTCTCAAGTATAGCTATTTTATTATGAACAATTTATGTTTTCTTGCATTATGGAATCACATTTTCTGCGAAACTGATTGTGGATGAGTAAATTTTGGGTATCTAAAACCTATTACTTTATTTGAACAGATGCCCATATACAATTTAATAGTTAGATCTATTCTCCATGATTTAAACAACTGCTGAATTTAGATCTATGTTCTAATATTATTTGAAATTTTGAATACATTATGTGCACTTTTCTGTATTGCATGTATAATTGTATAGCTAATTTTTGTGTTAAAAAAATAATAGCCAACCCGATCACCCGAACCAAACCAATCCATAGATGTTTGGTTCGGTTTGGTTCGGATTTGGCTATCAAAAAATAAGAAAACCGAACCAAACCAAACCAATTGATTTTGATTGGTTCGGATTTATTTTTCTCTAAAATCCGAACCAAACCACCCGCTTACACCCCTACCCTCAGTCACTATTTATTATAACAAATATAATAAATAATAATTATGATTATACCCTCAGCGTTTCCAAATTATTCAATAATTATAATTATGTCCTCAACATTATCTAATATTCCACAATTCATAGTATAATCATACGATAATTACAATAATGTCATCAACATCATCCAATATTCCTCAATTAATATATCACACAGATATAAATATTCAGATTATGCATGTGCACAAAGACTTACTTTCCTACTCCATGGAGCTAAAACTCAAGTCGGAGAAATTGATCCAAAAGATCTGTCTGTACCAACATGTCTCAGACCACGTGCCACTATTCTCATTAGTGTTTGTACATCTAGCATATACACGACAGTCTTTAATAGATCTTGATTAAGAATAGTGTCTCGGTCAGGATCATCAATTTGTTGCATCGGTCTAACCCACAGTACAGAAGAGCTACTAACTGCCCATTGTAGGCAACCCGCACCTCAATGCCCCCAAAGTCAACGAGTGACTTACACTACGTATATCGCACCCACTTAAGAGGTGTACGTCTCTCCTAGGCAAATAGCCTTATCCAGTCCATCAGACTTTTCCAATGCATGTATAATGCACCAAATGCCAATCACAGACTAATCTTATAATTTCTCATACAGTGTCCATACACTGATCCAACAGTAATCCTACATATTCAATTGCGAAATCATATTATCGCGTTTTCTCAATCGCGCAATATTTTTGTCACGTTTTCACAATTTCACAACATTTCTGTCGCGTTTTCAAAATCGCGTAGCGATTTTCCATCGTTTTCTCAATCACGTAAAAATTATTTCATCATTTTTCAATTGCATTAGCGATTTTTTCACAATATCTCAATTGCGTAAAAATATTTAAATGATTTTCAAATCGCGTAAAAATATTTAAACATTTTTTAAATCGCGTAGATTAAAAATCACGTTTTTAAGTTACGTAAATCATTTTTCACCATTTTTTCACTATGTAAAATATTTTTCAACCTTCCAAACCTCATTTTGGCATTTCTTAAAATAATATGATTTCTCACTTCATTTTCCACATTTTCTTACTTAAGAAAATCCTTATCATAATTTATTCCATAATTTCACCATTTCATTGAATTAAATCAATGTTTTTAACTTAAAATTTTCTAACGTGCTCCAAAATCCAAAGGATGAGTTATACGTTAGTAAATTTTAAGTCACCAACGTATTCTTTATAATTCCAAAAAAATCAATCATCTTTAAAATAAATTGAGGTTCAAACACTTTCAACCTCTCTTTTCCATTCATATACGAAAATTCCATTTTTCAAGTGACAAAACACTTTGTTTCCATTTCTTTAATTCTTGTACTTAATCAATTATATTTCCATTTTGAAATCACTTTGTCTCATAAAACCAAGGCATTACAAGCCTTCAAAAACAGTGGTACATGGCCATTGAAACCATCATATATTTTTCCTTCTAAATCAACTAAGTTCCATTCATGTTTTTACACAAACAAAACCATTAAAATTCCTTCATAACCGTGAGACACTTGTTCTTTGAAACCAAAACATTTGTTCATTTTCCTTACTTTTCTAAACATTCAATTTTACCATTCATGAACATATTAATTTGTGAACACCTATTTTGAGGTATCTTGGCCGAAATCCTCTTGGTCTTTGGAACTAAAATTTTATTTTCCTTTCCATCATCAAATCATGACATACATATACATATTCATCATATCATATAATTAAGCACACCTTAAAGCAATAAAAATCACCTAAAGCATGCAAACACAAATAAATAATTTAAAGCACATAAACACCTACAAATAATTACACAACCATGGCTATGAATCCTTACATGGATTCACCATTCATCAAATACAAGATTCATCTCTCACCACCATACTTAGTTGGTGAGATGGATCTCCCTCTTATCTCTTGAAGAACCTCAAAAGCTCCTTGCTTTGCTTCTTTTTCAAGTCCTTCACCACCAATGGTTTCTTAAATACAAAACAAAACACAAGTTTATTAGCATATTAAGCTTGAACAAGGAAAATCATGGATCAAACATGGCTTAGAACATGAAAAAGAGATAAGAAGTGAAGTTTCCTTACACTTCACCTTAAAAACCCTAGAACTTTGCTCTTGAAGAAAGTCCTTGAAGATGATGGATTTAGAACTTGGCCTAAACTACAAAGTGTCTTAGATTGAGGTATAGATTCAAGAAGTGAGGTTGTTTAAAATTTTTTAAGAGTGGTGGTAGGTTCAAGAGGTCATGGCCGTGAGCTTGAGTGAAGAGAAATGGAGAGAAAAGTTTGAAGAGCTTAGCTTTTTGGAATGATCAAGATGAGTAATAATTGTGTCTTCAAACTTTGCTATGGCCTTAAGCCATCACAAAACCATCCCCCCCTCCTTGTACACTCAATGAGTGACCAATTTCACTAGCCACCATTTTGGGCATTGTTAGCCATCGATTAGATCAATGGTTAGTATTAGTATTGATTCTAATTATAGCCTCTGGATTATAAGACTAAATCTAGGCCATTAGATCTTTCCTCCTTGAAATCCTAGCCATTAGATGTATCTCCAAAATGAAGGGTCAAGATCACCTCTTCATACTTTCCATCCAATGGTCACAAATGGTCCTTGCCACTTTGTAAGACCAAATCTCCACCGTTGATTAAATCAATGGTGAATATCCAAAGACTTCAACATTAAGCTTGCTTCCTATTGGTCTGTCATAAAGCTGTCATAACCACTAATATTGACTAAGTAGTATAATATTTATTTTTATCTGCTATTACCCTTCGAACAATATTTTTACTGTATTTTTATTGCCTGATAATTAAATACAGTACAAAACACAGTAAAAGAAAATTTTAAAAACTGTTTCCGGTTTCGGATTTAGTAAGATCCCTCGTCCCCGTCTTAACAGTACAAAAAAATTTTGCTGTAGAAAATTTTTTACTTTTTTGGACCCACTTGGGCCCACGTACAGTCCCCTAGGCCCACAGACAGCCCATGGATAATATTAAAATAATCAGAGAAATATAAAAATTTCATAATCATCCACAAAATCATAAAAATTATAAAACTTATGAAAATCAAATCAGATTACGTAAAATAATTAAGACTTAACAACAATAATTAAAATACGTAAGATTTTCTCCGGCCCAAAAATTATTATTTTCTTGACACGGAGTAAATCACACAAAACGATCAAATGTATTCATGGAATACTCAAAATAATTTTACAGTACACAAAAATCACTAAACAGTAGAATTCTGTTATTACTGTCAATATTACTGTCAAATAGTTAAAAAATTTGGGGTGTTACAATTCTCATCCCAATGCTCCAACGGCGTTGACGATTGTTCTCACCGTCGCCGGTCATCGCTCCAGCTCCAGCTCCATCGCGCCTCCACCACGTCCCTGAGTGTCACAACCGGGATCGCGACGGGACGATCGAAAAAAAAATAATTTGAAAATCAATGGAGTCGCCATCAATGTTTATTTAAATTGGAAAAACATTAGAAAGCCCCTTAAAACAGGAAAACTGGACTTTTGGAAAATGAGTTTGGGTTCGGGAGTCGATTACAGGTAGAAAAGGTGTTAACACCCTACACTGCTCGTTCCAAGAACGGTACCTTAAGTTAGTTGTACAAATTTTAATAATCTCAAATGTATTTTTTATTTTACCCTTTTTTAAAAGACTTTGTAACCATATTTTTTTATTTTTTTTTATTTTTTTTAAAAAGAAAGAACAAATTTGTGAAAATTTAATTTGGCTTGACAGAATAGGGATTCTGCTCTTACGTATCCTCGAGTGTAATGAAGAACTCAAAGTCACGTAGTTCTGTAGAAAATATTTGTGAGTTAGTTGATTTTAATTAAGAAAAGATTTTTGAAAAGAGACTTTATTTGAAAACAAATTCATTCTTGCACAGGGTTTAAGTTAGTACTAGACTACTCAATAAACTCTTATGATCCAAATGACATTGAAGATAACATCCGCTATTCAACTATCATCATTGGTCATTGCATTGATTGAATTTTTTTTTCTTTTTCTTTTAAAAGGGAAATGCACAAAGACAAACAAGTAAACACAATTTTAAAACAACACAGTCATTTTTTAAGCCAAACAAATCAAAACAAATTTTATTTTTATTCTTAAAATTTTTTAGAATTTTCACCATTTTTTATCATTTTAAATTTTCTTCATTTTTTTCTTTACCTGCACTTAATTAAAGGCAATCTTGACCCATCCACTAATTTGAACAAACCTATCTGGTCAAAGCCCATTTTCTGTTTTTCCATTTCTTCTTTTATATTTTTTACTAGGTATAATCAAACTAAACTAATTTAACTGAAACACTAAAGTCCAAATACCACAAGCCCAACTATCTCAATGTTAGCAATCAACCCAAATGCAAATAGACTAAACATACTAAATATACTAAATATACAATAAAAAATGAGATCTGAGAGCTTGTTGGGTTAAAGATGAAGGTTGGTTGGTGGTTGTTAACGGTGGGTTGTTGGTTGTGGTGATGGAGGTGATGGGTTATGGAAAATGGAGGAAGGTTGATGAAAGGTGGTTTATGGGTGAGTTGGTTGTTGATGGAGGTGGAAGTTTAGTGGTGGTTATGGAGGTTGTGGGTGGTTTTAATGGATGTGGTGATGGTGGTTGGTTTGGTGGATTGTTGATGATGTGTGGTGGTTTAAAAAAATGGTGGAGGTTATGTTTGGAGGTAAATGATGAAGGTTAATGATGGGTGAATGTTGTTTATGGATGGTGAAGATGGGAATGGTGAGTGGGGATGAAATGGATGAAGATGATGAAGTTTTTGGGAGGTGAGTGGAGGTAGGAGATGATGAATAGTAAAGTTAAGGGTGGAGAAGATGATGAATAGTGAAGTTGCTTGGTTGTAATGGGTTATGGAAGGTGGTAGTGGTTATGAGTGTGGGAGGTTAGTTGATTTAGGAAGATGATGAATAGTGAAATTGAAGAGGAAAGTGAAGGTTCTTGGCTGGAGGCTTCTTGAAAAAATTTCTGTTGGTTCTCTGTGTTGTAAAAATAATACTTGAAGCAATCTCCCCCCCCGGTTGTTCACGTTTCTTCCTCTTGTAAATAAGAAAACTGCAACCCCTTCTCCCCAAGAAATTAGCTTAAGCAGATAGAGTTCTCCTTACAGGTGTACCTATTTCTATTTTCATGTATCTTCATTGAGGTTGTCACCTTCCTATCCCTGTAACTTTTCATTTTTGTTGCATTGAGCCTTGCAATTTGTTATTGTAGCTCAGTGACAGATTGTGTTGAAAAGCAAGGAGACCCGAGGATGCTAGTTGCACTTCAACTATTGGGTAGGAATTTTAGTTTTGGTTGGACGTTGGAATGTAAACAGAACTGCTGAAGAATTGCTCTCCCTCCCCTCTTTTCTCTTTTTTTTTTTTATTTTAAATCGAGATTAACTTTTTTATTTGTTTTTTTTTTATATTTTTATTTTTGCACAAATAAAAAAAAGTAAGATGAAAGTAAATAAAATTTGAAAAAGAAAATGATGTGTTCACAACATTACAATTAAGCATCTTTTTACTAACCCTGTGTTTATATGTTTTTTCATTAACGGAACGAAACAGAATAGGTGGGGATGGATTGAAAAAGAAAGGAATGGAATAGAACATAGTTTCCCCTCTCTTTGTTTGGAAGATTCATTAACGGAACGAAACGGAACATGTGTTTCCCTCATTCCACCTCAATTTTGGGAGGAACAAATATTAGACATTTGAGGGGAAGAAGGGGGAAATGATTCCACATGTGTTCCGTTCCGTTCCTATGCATTTTAAAACTTCTAAATATAAAAATTTATTTCTGTTCTCCCCATTTTCTTTCCGTTTCTTCCATTACCTGTCATTCAAACATAGTGTAAATTATTAATCATTCATCAAATAATAAAAATTTTATGAATAAAATTGGGTATCAAGATCGAGCAAGCACGTCGTTGCCGCCGCCATGCATTCGCAGCCACCACTGTCCGCGCCTCCACCTCATCACCGTCCACGTCTTTGGCCAAGACTCCAGCCACACCGTCGGCTAGGTAAGAATTTCGTAGAACCACCCTTTTATTTTGAGGTTTAATGCTATTCTTGATTTTATGCATTTTCAGTGAATTAATTTTTTTGATAAAGCACTTGTTGCTCAACACAAGTGGAGCTTTTGTCTTTTGTCTGAAACAAAACAAACTCCATATTTCTCAGTGGAGCTTTCTCTCAGTCAGTGGGACACCGAAGTTGGGATCGGTGTTTTGTGTAAAAAAAATTGAAGAATTTTTTCGTCCTCACTGAATGGGTCGTTTTTGTTCATCTCTGACAGCTCCCCCAGTATGATTCACGAGAGCGTTGGTTCGTACAGGATACAAACAAGGTGAGTTTCCTTTTTTTGTTACAATGCAGCTTAATATTCGCAGATCAGGGACATGTTGAATAGGGTAAATGGTGGTTTGGTAATGGGGTTTATATGGGTGTGTAGATCCACTTTCTATTCCCTGCGTTGTGTGTGGATTGTAATTTGGTAATAGGGCCAATTTTGGTGCGTTGTTGATCTCTAGCAGTAAAAAATGAGTACATCATTTTTGGTTAATTCAAGTGGAAAACCAAATATAATGGTAAGAATTGAATGGGCTGAAAATCTTTTTGTGAATAAAGCTTAAGACTTTAGAAAAAAAAGGTCCTATACAGGTGTATGAGCCCTCCCCCTTACAGACAAACCTTGTTTAAAAATAGGATTTAAAGAGTAAAGGTTCTTGGTCAAGTGTCATTATGTGGAGCTTTTCTGCTTTCTAACAGTAAAAATGGAGTGAAAATATATTTTTTTTTTTATTGAAGATATAATTTTTGTTTTTTATTTTCGTTGAAGGAATGTTAGTAATGTTGGGAAATCTATATGTGGCTCCAATATATGTTGATTTTTCCATGCAAAGAAGCAGGGTGAAGTTAAGTGTTTTTGTAAGCTAGTGGAAGTTTTACACTGGGAATATGTCATTTGTTGATAGAAATAGAAGTGGGAGGGCACAATTGATAGTAAAGTTGGAAACAGTAAAGTTGGATTTAGGAATTGTTGATTTAAAATAAGATGTAGGAATTGCAAGTGAAGTGAGGACTGTGTACTCATTGCTGACTTGCAAAATTTTTTTTTTTTTTTTTGGTTTTGCAATGGTAAGGTCAACATATGAGTATCTTTGTTGATAGAGTATGCCAGTTTCTTTAATGGCCAATTGATAGTCACTTAATTCTGATATTTGATAGGGTGTATGGTTCTGTAAAAAGGTATCTAAGAATTGTCTGATGGAGTGATTATCAAAAGTCTGTGAGATGGAGGAACATATCCAATCAGCATCACCGAACAACTTTGCTAATGAGATTTTTGAAGTAGATCACATCCTAGTTGATAATTAGTTGTGTGTACAGTTGTTGTTCTTTTGGGATTTTGTGTGGTGTTGAATAAAAATGCTGAAAATGGTGTGTTATTTGATTTGGCATTGAATAATTTTAACGTTATTTTTTACAGGGATGGGAGGAGATGTCCTTAGGTGTTCATGATAGAGACCAGGCGAATAGTGATGGAAATTTTGGGTTTGTTGGGAAAGATTTGTTTGCAATTGATGGTGTAGAAGACTTTTGGGAAGGTAGAATTCCAATCTTTATCCCGTGATATGATGGTGAAATATCATTTTCCCATTGTAGGTGTTGTGTATGACTTCTATAATGAGTATGGAAGATTGAATGGGTTCAGCATAAGGAAACGTATGTGTGGACCATTGATATACTAACATGGCAATGTTTGTTGTTTGTTATTCATTCTTGGTAATTCGGTCACTGTCACTAACATTGAGACAAATTTATGTAAAGGGTAAGGCACCCATGGTAGCACCAGCCCTTAGCCCTGAACCAGGATGGGAGGTGAGTTACTGCTGCATTATATATAATGATATAAAGAGGTTTCACTTAAAGATATAAATTTAATTCATTCATAGGTAGTCTCCACTTTAATGCCTCATTACCCTTGTAGACATCATCTGTTTACATATTGTTTCTATTTTTGTGTTTTCTTTTGGGTTTAGAGCTTTACGATGTGGCTTGCTACTCTTTTTCCTTCTTTTTTTTTTAAAGTACTTCTAGAAAAAAAAAAATTCCACCTTATTTGTGCTTTTGGCAGTAAATTGAGAGGGTATTATGATACATATCTCCCATTCCTGTTGGAGGCTTGTAATGATGAGACTCCTGATGCCAGACAGGTAAGCATTAGGCATGTTCTGTTGGTTAACAGTTTGAATACCATTTTTATTGTTTATGCCGTTTGATTGTTAATATTGGTATTTCTTCCTTTCTGTAGGCTGCTGTGTATGGCCTTGGTGTTTGTGCAGAGTGTGGTGGATCTGTGTTCAAACCTCTGGTTGGAGGTACTGCTTGATAGTTGACATTTCATCAAGGTCTAGCACGTGTTTATCATCAGAAAAATCAACGAAAAGTTGCTCATGATGAGATGACCAAGCCAATTGAGAGGGCAGAGAGCAATGCCTCAGCTTATGAGAAACGATCAGAATACTGTGACAGTGAGATGGTAAAGGCTGATCTTGATGTTGCAACACAATTGGATCCTTTAAGGACATATCCATATAGATACAGGGCAGCAAGTACTTTCCTTATCATTCACTCTCCTATGTGCCATTTGATTTTATTAATTGGAGACACAAATTTCAGATAATAATACGCATGTCTTGATATATTAATCTACTGCCACTTATCAGCCTTATTCTCATGGTTGGGGAAAACTTTACCTATTAAATAGGATGATGCTTTTTTGTTTTAAAATTCTATGTTCTGATTCTTAAGCCTAGTCCATGTGCAATTGACAAATGGCATATTCAACTTGGAGAGATCATCAAGCCCAGAAATGTGACTAGGTTCCATCATCTGTAGTTTGATTACTACTTTAAACACAGGTTTGGTTTATCTGCATTGTAATTAAGTAATAAATTGATTGGATCTGAATTCCTAAAGGGCAGTTATTTTTATCTGTTGCCTTGCTTTGGTGGCCCAAAATCTTTAATAAAGCTTCAATTTGTAATTTTAAGTTTTAGGTGACTTAGTATTAGGTAGTAAATCCAATAGGCAGAAATTTTAGTATTGGGCAGAGTCTATCCTTTCTGACCAATCAACTATTTCAGATTCTGTAAGTTTATTTATGGAAGCTATAATGAATATAATGAAGGAGAAACGTTCTGGAAATGACTGGGGTCTTGATTTGACCTTTGTTTTTACGTAGAACTCTTTATCTTGAGCAGCTGAGTGCTCTAATTCAAGTTGGTTAGCCTTATATAATTGCCATCAAAATTAGAAAATCAACCTCAATCAGTAAATGAGTGTCTGAGTAGAAAAATCCCAGTTTTCTTGGTCCCAATAAGATGTCTTCTTTTTGAAGTTGTTTCAGTGGCCTTCTGGATCTTCTAATTTAATTTAATTTAATTGCACCTTCTTTCTTGGAGATTGATCATCTCATCTGGGGCCTGAACTTTTCTGTAGTTATACAAGGAGCTGGCGGAATGCATATGGTTGATCTACTTTTTCAGCGTGTACTTGTTAATGAGTGTCTGAGTAGAAAAATTTCAGTTATCTTTGATGAGATTTTTACTGGTTGTTGGCATTTGGGAGTTGAGGTGATTTCCCTTAATGACCACTCTTCTTATTTCTTGTTTACAAAAAATTGTATCTTATATATTCATTTATTTGATTAGCTGTTTATATTTCTTTTCACAGACTGCAATGGAGCTAATCCATTGTGTACCAGATATAGCCTGCTTTGGGAAGCTGATGATTGGTGGAATTATACCATTGGCTGCGACCTTGGCAACGAATGCTGTGTTTGATTCATTTATTGGAGACTCAAAAGGTATTGCAAAAGCGACTACTTCTTGACAAGGACTGAACAATATATTCTCTTGAAAAGTTAGAGCAAGACATCAATGTGAATTGAGGCCAATCAGATTCTTGTTAATGCAAAAACAATTTCTTAGTTGCTAACATATTTTTAGGAATAAAATGAAAACATGATTTTTTTTTTATTTAACTTTGAGTTGCATTACTTGTAATTGTACAAGTTAGACAGAAGTCTATTTGTAAAATGTAATAGCAATTACTAGTATGCATGAAATATTATAACTACTTCATATATTTTTAACTATTTTGATATCTTTTATAGTTACTTGGATAATTATAATGATTGATGATTTATTGTGATTTTTGATAAATTTTAATTTTGGATAATTATATGCATAAAAAAATAGATTTTTTTTTTATTTTTTATAAAATGAAGGCGTCTGATTGTGGCAAATTTCAACTAGATGCTTAATTTTTTTAAATATTTTTGTAAAATATTAGAGACAGATTTAGAGATGGAAAAATCTGTCTTTAATTAAAAAAGAGACGACTCTTATAACTGAATAGCGATGGAATTGTACCCATTTAAAGACGAAATTTTTTTGTCTCTAATTTAGATACAGAATTAATTTTTTCGTCTAACAATCAGAGACGCCACTTTTAGTAACGGATCGGTTTCCGTCTCCAATTCTATCTTTAAATCTCTAAATATTTAAAGATAAAATTTTGCACATTTAGAGACGAAATTTTTTCGTCTCTAAATCTGAATTTTCTAGTAGTATGAGTTGCACGTCAAACAAATGCTAAATTTTACTATACAGCTATTTGCACAGTTAATAATTGTGCACAACCTTCACATTAGGTTAATTAACCACTTGTCAAATTAATTTAGAGGTGATAAGAGTTGGCGATTAATCATTTATCAACACTACTAGAATTTTTAGATTTAAAGACGGAACAAATTTTATCTCTAAATGTGTAAAATTTTGTCTCTAAATATTTAGAGATGGAAATTGTTTCATCTCTAAAATTTGCGTCTCTAAATATTTAGAGACGGAAAATGAGTTCTGTCTCTAACTAAAAAAATTCTGTCTCTAATTCCGTCTCTAAATCCATCTCTAATTTTTTTAAAAATATTTAAAAAAATAGGCATCTAATTGTGATTTGCTACAACTAGACGCCTTCATTTTATTAAAAAAATATATTTTCCTGTGTATATAATTATCCAAATAACTATAAAAGATATCAAAATAGTTGAAAGTATATGAAGTAGATACAATATCTTATGCATACCATTACATTATCTTATTAGATACAATAAATGAAGTAGATACAATATCTTATTATATTTTGCAAGTAGACTTCTCTCTAACTTATACAATTACAAGTAATGCAACTCAAAGTTAAACAAAAACAGAGGAACTGTGCTCAACATTTGCTTCTGCATTACTAATCTAGTCTTCTTCTTCACTGCCATGCAAATTATTCTGTCCTTCATGGTGCAAATTCTCTACAAATGTTTGTCAGTTTAAAACTTCACTATTAATAGAAGCCTACTACTTGCTACTACTTTTCTTGATCTAATACTTGAGTTGTTAGAGTATAGTTTAAGAGATCATTCTTCAGACTAAGACACAATCACTTGTGAGCATTATAAAAAAATTAGCAATGAAATCTACCATTCCACCTAGTTGATGTTTGGAAAGATAAATTCATTTTTTCATCAATGTGATTCAATTAAAGTAGTGTTCGGGAATCTTTCCCCAGGGCTCCACTACATTGAATTTACTCCATACTCATCATGAGCCTTCACCATCAGTAGCATCTTCAACTTGTACAGAGGACCACCGACCTATATTATAAACAAACAATAAAGTTTGGTCAAATTTAACCTGTTTTCTTGATAGAGTGAGATGCATATACAGTTTACAAGATACGAACTCAATTATTTGATAACATAAATGTTCATTATGGTCATTATTTTCCTACATCATCACACAATCTGGTAGAAGTTTGAATTTTTCAAGGACTTGCATTATCCCCTACTAAGAAATGCATAAATGTTGAAGTTCAAAACACCTTTAGGTTTTCGGATGCCAAGAATAATAATGACTATAATATGGCATTTGAACTACTGTTAATGGATGACTGTAGTAACTAAAAAAATTGAAAAAATTACATATATGACTTTCATCATCCTCCACAAAAAAGTCCTATGCCATCTTGTCCTCCACTGGCAATAGTGCCTTGCCTGTCACACTCACAAAATACAGGGTATAGTAGGATCAGATTTATATAAGCAAAAATTAGTAAAAATATGGTACATCTACTATCTTGATGAAAGATATGAAGATTGAAGTGCATGAGTCATTCTCTTCATCTTGCTTTCAATATTTAACAAAATTAAGAAACAAGGAATAGATTAAAAATGAATCAGTATAATGCTGCAAAAATAATATTAATGTAAGAAACTTTTGTGATTCAAAGAATGAAATAGGGTAGTTCATCCAAAATGTAGTCAAAATTATCAGCATATATTCCAAATATGGACTAATGACATTGGCTGACTTACCTTATAGCATAACTGTTCATCTTTCTATCATGTATCTTACTGAAATTTCATCCTTAACACTGGAACTGCGACATAGATTATAATAATGGCAACTGTTTCTTAAACGCCATACGTATCAAATTATGACCGAGCTTGATTAAGGGGAGGGTTAAATCTGTGCAACACTAAATGATTTATATATATATATATATATATATATATATATATATATATATATATATATATATAATGTAAGAAACTTCTGTGATTCAAAGAATGAAATAGGGTAGTTCATCCAAAATGTAGGCAGAATTATCAGCATATATTCCAAATATGGACTAATGACATTGGCTGACTTACCTTATAGCATAATAGTTCATCTTTCTGTCATGTATCTGACTTAAATTTACATCCTTAACACTAGAACTACAACATAGATTATAATAATGGCAACTATTTCTTAAATGCCATACGTATCAAATTATGATCGAGTACTGATTAAGGGGAGGGTTAAATCTGTGTAACACTAAACGATTTATATATATATATATATATATATATATATATATATATATATATATATATATATATATATATATATATATATATATATATATATATATATATATATTGCCCAAAAGTGATATGCAAATTTCATTTAAGTTAACTCAGTAAGTTAATAATCCAAACATGGGGTTAAAACCAAAAACCATGTTCTCGGCAAGCAAATAACAAACATTTCATTAAAACCAGAAATTGAAATAACAAGAAGGCAAAGGAAACTTATTAGCTTGAAGAACTAAGCAGGATCTAATAGGACCACAGTGCATTCAAAATATACAGGAACAAACCACCATATGGTAATCAAGCATTAATGGCTACAATCCATCATTTTTACACATGTTTGAGACTCATGAAACCAAGAGAAGATAAACCTTATAACCTTCAACATTTCAGTTTTTCTAAACCTCTTGAAAATTTGATTTCTCACACTTTTTATCCATCCAATATATACTATAAAGAATTCAATAATAGATAATGGAACTATCACTGCGACCACACACAAGAAAAATTAGTTATATACCATGTAATAACAAAATGTACCTATGAAGAATTTGGGACTTATTAAGTTTGTAAGATCAGCTAAGCAGCTTTTCTTAACAAGGACAAATACCTAAAGAAACATGTTCACAAAAGAAATTGAAGTTAGAGATAAATGAGCCTATCACAATGTACAAGCAAAACAATTAGACAACTTTTTAATTTTTTTTCCTTATCCTGAAGCTCTTAGGCTCACCATTGTCGAAGATTATCAAATTCTGGTGTCTTCTAGATTTCTGGATGACAATATAAAATATAATCTTCACCCTTTAATGGAGGACAGGCCCAAATATAGCAGCTTGTAAAACCACGTTTCTTGCAATATTCAAGGTATCCAATCTACAAAGGAATAAATAGTCAAAAGTTGAATATCTCTAAAAAAAAGGGTTCCACAAGGATGTAACAGATATGATAAGAGCATGACATTAGTGGCTAAAGTTTACCAGAATTTCATAGAATTTCATGGTAAACAAATGTGCAGAGAGCCTCTCCAGTCACTGCTTTAACCTCAAGCCTAAAATACTTCACAAAGTCTAGATATGAAAGATACACCCAGCGCTGATTGGGAAATTGAGATTCAAATCCAAATTCTTGAACATACATGCCAAATAGGCATACTTCCACACCTTCAATCTTCTGAAACAACAAAATTACCTGGAATAGAAAGCTAAGGCTATAAATATTCATGATTAATGATAATGATTCAATTACCACTAGATCTAGTAAAGCAACTTTTCCATTACCTTGGATGTATATGGGAATTCTGTCAGGTAATTTTCTTCCTGAAAAATCTCCAAAAATAGTTGTTTCACTTCTAACTTCTTGTCAACAGATGACACAACTCTTACAAGTGCATCAGCTCCAGGCACCTACGAACATCCAAGTGAAAATGTTTTATATATCGTCAGCATAACACACGCCTCAATGCAATTAGTATAGTAGTCCATAGGAAACCAGAGTGTGCTAGCAAGGAATGTAATAACCATGTGCAAGCTCGCTAGTACACACAACGCCACCAATCAAATCAACCAAGTTTCAAGCTTTTTTTGACACATTTTAGCATTAAAAACATTGGTTTTGATTCTTTGAAGCTCAATAACTCAACCATTAAAAATTCTAAAGCCTCCAACCCCCCACAAAGCATCAGGGGTCCAAGTTATTACATATAAATAATCAAATTCAAATGGGTATTATTCAGCAAAAAGAAAATTTAAAAATAAAAAAAAACTTGATAATAACAAATGGACCAACTTTGAAACTGAAAAAGGGGCAAAATAAGAATAAGAAGAAGGATGGATCACTCACCGGAGCAGGGGAGGCACAGCCGTAATTAGCGAAGCGTCGAACGACTGTGAATGTTCCGATCATTGTTCATGTCACGTGTCCCCTCTTTCTCTTTCTCTCTATCTGTGTGTGTGTGTGTGTGTGTGTGTGTGTGTGTGTGTGTGTGTGTGTGTGTGTGTGCATTCGGTGTTGTCTGGTGGGGCTCCATTGAGCAAAGATGTGATAGAGGGGTTTGTGGAGAAGTACCCAAAGGTGTTTGTAGAGAGAATTGGGTTCTGTTTAAGTGGAATTTTGGTTTAAAGATTCAGAATTAATTCCAACAAACAAATAAATGTATCAAAACGAATGTGAGTTCAAAGTTATGTAGTAATTTCGGTAGAAAATGAATTTGTTTAGGAAAATGATGAGTAACGTGCAAAATGTAAAGTGCTGAGAAAGTAAATTGTAAGAAATGTAAAATTTGCAGAAAGATAAAGGTACAGAAACTTTAAATGAGCATAATAGTAAAGTGCAGAAAATGTAAAAGTGCAGTAAGTTTAAAGTACAGAAAACGTAAAACGCATGAATTTAAAGTGCAGAAAGAGTAAAGAAATTTAAAGAACAAGACTTGAAAATAAAGAATTTAAAAGACATTGCATTAATATAAATTACTGAAAATGTAAATGGAAGTCATACTTGGAATCAAATCCGTTAATCTGCTTGAGTGAGATGTTAGGATTGTATATCCAGTAAAACTACTATTTGCACATCGTGAATACTAATATTTATAGGCAAAATATGAAAAATAACTAACTCCTAAAAACTGACCACGTTCATGGCAATTATATCATGCTTATTTATACTAATATTTTGCTCAACTGAGAGCAGCTATGTCATCCTTCGTCAATAGCATTAGTAACTTTATTTTCGACGAAACCATCCCTTGGCCATTTGAGAGTGGGCCACCACTTGGATCACCATCTGGCTGTTGAATTCAAGACGAATAACTAAAAGCAACTGAGATATTTCGACAAAAAACCAACATCTGACTATAACACTAGATCATCGTCTAACTGTCGAAAAAACTTCTTTGTCGAATACCTCAATGTTATCATTCGACCACAGAAAAACCATCTTCGTCAAATTACTTATCTTTGTCGAATGTCAACTGTTTGTCAAGAATATCTTTATTAAATCAAAACTTATATTTTTATCCCCAACAAATGCCCCCCAAAATTTTTCTTTCGACGTTACTGGAAGAAAGATAAATTTTAATCTTATCTTCTAGTTCCAATCCGACATCAAGACCTTATCAAAAAATCTTTTTTGAAATCATTTTTGATTTGGTTTTTAAAAATCCAATAAAATCTTCCGTGGATTTTTTGAAAACCACAACTGCTACTTATCATTTCAAACATTAAATAGCCGTTTCTTCCTAATAAATAGGGATGATATTTATCCCTTTCTGAAAAAACAGCTTTTTACGAATATTACGCGTCCTCTTACCTTCTATACTGTTCATCACTTCTTTAAATTTCATAGACACACGCCACTTTTACTCCATCTTCTACTGTTCATCTTCCTCCACCTTTTTTTCGTGCGTCTTTTCTGCAAAAGCTTCTTTTTCTACAATGGCTTCTCATTCTCAATCTGTTAATGAACCATCAGTAGATTTGGGCAGCCACGCCGTTGTTCAAGACCCAGTTCTAGAGAAATCTGAACTGTGAAATCTTTCCAAGGTAATCCTTCCTATCAACGACCTTTCACTTTCTTTAGATCCTCCAGCTGCTTTCTTGGGCCCAGTTCTGCCCAAAGAACTTATCACCAAAGAAATTCAAAGCTTTTTCCCTTGCAAAAATCCAAAAGAAGAATGTATTTTGGCTTCTCTTCCTTCCATCCCCATCAGTTATTTTAACAAATCAAAGGCTTTTTAGAACCCCACCTGGCCAAATCAATGGGTATCTTGATTGGCTTGATAGAGTCCAAGCCTCTAAAGAAACTTCATGGAGGAAATTAGGTATATTTGACGGTATCCAACTTTCACGTTATCTCATGAAAATGGATTCATGTATGTTGGGTGCATCTTTTTTCTTTTGGAACAAAACCACCAATTCCTTTCATTTCCCTTATGGCATGATGGGACCTATGCTTTTCGACGTGGCTGTCATAACTGGTCTTCGACCAGATGGGAAAGTCATAACTCCTATCCTTCTCCCCTTGAACGTCATAGACGTTTATTCAAAAGCCCCAACTTCTTTTTCAAATTTTGTCAATTTCTATTCTTCATCAGATGGCCCTGTGTCCAACGAAGAACATATGGCTTTTCTCCTTCTCTGGTTGTCGGCCTATGCTCTCTGTACTAAATCAGTTCAGGTGTCAAAATCTTACCTTCACCTTGCCAATCTCTTTCATAAAGGTCAAGAATTGGCTTTTGGTCAGTTCCTTCTTGCCAATCTTTACTTTGGTATTGGCGATATTGTACAAAGCATTAGGTCACAAACAAAGAAAACTAATGCTAGTGGCCCCATATGGTTGCTGCAACTCTGGCTAAATGTCATTCTTGGAGACTATCTAGTCGACGCTTCTCCTTCAACAATTTCTTCTGCTACTTATGGCATTAGACTTTGCCATTTCAAACATGAAAAAATCCACAAGCATCGCTCAGAGAATTTTATGCACTTTTTCAGCATTTTCCATTCTATTTCCTTCAATACTGAAGACATTTATTTTGCACCCTTCGCTGACCACTCCGTCGGTCCAGAGTGGTTTACTCGACCACTTATTTCTGACAACCCTTTTATTCAAGCCGACAATCTTTCCATTTGGTCAAATTTTCTTTGTCGGCAAGTGTTAATTGTTGGCCTTCCTGGTTCGATGGACAATCTTTTAGAATTGCACCTGCCAAATTCAATGGCTCGTTAACTAGGATTCTGTCAAGCCATTCCCACTCCATTCTCTCCAAAAGCCAAAGAACACTTTGTTAATGGCTGCTTGCAAGACATGTCAGATCTTGTACGGGTGGCTATGAAAAACGAGAGGCACAAACAACATTTTTTGATTTCTCCTTTCACACCCTATAGAGGAGTTACTCTAGATTTTGTCGAATGGTGGACTACATACTATAGTCCTTACCATATCGATATTGATGTTTGTAGAAGCCGAATAACCGAACAACTCGTTCCTGTGCAGGGTCAAGAGCCTTCGACAAAAACCAAAGGTAAACATATTCAAGATATTAGAGCTTTTGAGAAATTTTACAAGATCAAGTTGGACTACAGGTATCCTAGCACAATTGTTCGACACTATGAAGAAGTTCTGGCTAAACAAAAGCAAGTGCACAAAGAGAAATGCTCTATTAATTTTATTGCGATTTCCATGAAAAACCCTTTGGCACGACTTGAACCTTTTCAAGTCCCTTTTCCAAAACCAGTGCCTCTTCCTTGTGCTCGTTTTGGTTTAGCCGACGAATTCCCAAGCAAACACACCAAGGCTGGTAACTTCCTTACTTCTGATAGAGTCTTTTCTGTGAGTAACATTTTTCTTACAAGAACTCCAGAAGTTACTTTTACCCGTCAGTTTGCGTCCCCGTGTGAACAATTTGCCAAAGATACCTGAGTCATCACTAAATTGCTCGAAGGTACTTCTTTCGATTCTGAAATCAATTCCTTATTTCATCAACTAATTATTTTTCTTTCTTTTCTTTCAAGCTACTCCTTTAAAAAGACCTTTGGAGCATAAGCAATCAGGAGAAGGAGAAGAAGAAGAAACAGAAACTTCTGCCTTAAAGAAAAGAAAAGGCAAGAAAGCTCAAAACCCTACTACCCCAAAGGCTCAAAAAACTAAAACAACTAGAGCGGCATTGATGAAAAGCCCTGCTAAACCCAAAGCCGCTGCCAAGGCTTCTAAGGCAAAAACTTCTAAGGTATATTTTTTTCAACCAACCTTTTAGAATTTAATTTCAATTTGTCGAAATTAAACCTTTTATCAATTACACGTTGGTGGCTTAACTCCCACTTCTTCTGTCGAAATCATTGAATCTCCAAGCCCATCTTCTGAAAATCCTTTGAAGGTATAATTTCTTTTATTTCTTTTTTTTTATATGTTGGTAAATTCTCATCTTATTTTACCTTTGCAGAAGAAGAAGAAAAAGACTCAATCCTCAAGTTCTAGCTTGAAACCTACTGAACTTGAGGCCGAAACTACTTCTGTTCCTCCCAAGGTAAATATTAACCGACATAATTTTTCCTAATTAGAAACTCAAGACTCCATTTAATAATGTGATCTTTTCTATTTCAGGATCCAGAATCTGAACAAATCGCTGAAAGTCCTTCAGGACCTATCACCGAATTGAACGCTGAGGATCCAATTCAAGAACTCTTGAGGTAAGATTTTCTAAGTCTTAAAAGAAAGAATTCCTAAGATTTTTCTTATCTTGATGTCACTTTTATTTTCTACAGCAACTGATAGATCCTGTCGCTCCTGACAATCCTACTGGACAAGGCAATGAAACTCTCTCTCTAGAGGATCAATTTTTTCAAGCTCCTGAAATACTAACTGTTTCCTTGCCTTTCCCGACAGAAATTCAGGGTGCTAGCTCTTCCCAAATAAATAAAGATAATCCTGTCGAAATTGCTTCTGAAGAATTCGACATGAATGCTCTCTTAGCTGAAATTGCACCTTCCAATCTTCCTTCGTCATCTCAAATTCATTCTATTGTCATAGAGTCAAAAAAATGCTAAAGATATGGAGGTAGATTTGGATGAATTGATATCTATGCTGTCAGGTAGCCATAGAAGTTCTCCACAATCAGCTCGCTCTTCGATCTAGCCTGGACAAGATTCCAGTGATTCTCATGTTACTGAGCTTTTGGCAGAGCTAAAAAATGCCTTCACCTACTCCTTTGAGCAATTAAGTTTCGATCAACCACTCCAGGAAGGAATGCTGACCATTGTGGTTGAATTGGAACCTCTTTCTCAACAACTTCCAATAATGAATAGAGCTCTTCCTTCGACTGTCAAAGATTTTCTCCAAAACTTATCTATGAACATGCCTACTATTCGTCAGGTCATTCCTGCTTATGATCAAAAACTTCAAGAAAAATCCAAGATTTTAAAGCAACTGACCGACGCAAAGAATGAGATAACCAAACTGAAAGGTTATCTTATTGATGAAAAAAATAAGGAGGCAGAACTTGACAAAGAAATTGAAGATTTAGAGAAAAAACTTGAAGAAACTCGTTGTCGAAAACAAAAACTCAGCATGACACTGCAACAAGGGAATGTAAAACAGCAAAACATCATCAACAACTCAAAACAATGGGCTGTCGAGACCAAAGCTGTATTGGCGGATATACATTCTCTTGAACCAGAATATCAAAAAGCTTGTGCCGATAAACGAGCTTTGGAGGACTCTTGGGAAGTTTTGTAGAGGTTTTAATTGCATTGGTTCTTTTATGCCGTCGGTTTGATAATCCGACAGGATTTGTATGGCCTTCTAGGCCAATACTTAATAATGATTCCTTTTGATCAGTTTCCAACACGTTGCTCTTTAAACATTCTTTATTCTGTTTCTTTTCAATGCATCTCGTAAATGTGCATCATAATTAACTTAATTAATTATAATGAAAGTTACAAGGCAACACGTAATGACTCCTTCTGCAGAAAATCTTCTATATGTTCTTCTGAAACACCGAAGTTCAAATCCGTATTCCGATTTTTCTTTTCCATCATTTCACCATATCTTTAGATAATTTCTTCTTCTCTCAATGGGATAAATGGAAAAAAGGGCTCTGTATTAATGGTGACGATCAACTTGAACTTCAGTAAGAATCGTAATATTTCTGATGAGCTTCAGTAAGCATCGTAACAACCTAGTGTTTCTAAAACACGGTTGTTATGATGTAAATGACTCATCAGGGAGTAGACTACCAACCAAAATCTCATCCAGGACAAGTTAAGGGTCGTCTGCTCCTTCCTCTTCCTCAGGTCCTACGAGCTCAATTCAGAACACATTCAGCTGGGGAGAAGCTTCTGGTTTATTTAGAATAGGTTTATTTCTCTGTTATCTTCCTTAACAATCTAAACCAGATGTAACATCAGTATGTAATTTGTATTTGTTGAATATATGAATGAAATTTTACTTTTACTCAATTTCTATCTTTACTTTATACATTGTCGGTTTATATGGCTTTAAATATTTGCCATTAATTGATTTAATCCTCAAACCAGAATTAACTTCGACAAGTGCATAAGCATTCCCAGAAAATACTTAAGTAATTTTAAATGGTCCTTCCCATTTTTGAGACTATTTTCCATATTTTCGACACCTCTTATCCATGGGCAAAATGACTTTCCAAACCAAGTTATCAATCTTAAAAGATTTATACTTAACTCGACTGTCGTAAAACTTTGCAATCTTTTCTTTCTGTCGAATCAAGTTTTCTAGAGTTACTAATCTTTCATCACTTAATTCATTCAATTCATCAAACATCAAGTCCCAATAATGCTCAATTGGTAACTCGTCTTGTTTTTGAATTCGAATGGAATGAAGATTAATCTCAACTGATAACACTACATCATGACCATAAACTAACTTATATGGTGAAGTGCCCGTCGATTCTCTTGGTGAATTTCTAAATGCCCATAGAATTTGATTAAGGGTATTATGTCAATTTCTAGGTTGTCAACCAATATGCTTTTTAATCAAATTTATGATTATTTTGTTCATGGCCTCTACTTGGCCATTCGCTTGAGCATAATATGGTGTCGACGTGAGCATTTTAATTTTCCTTGAACTGGCATATTCGACAACTTTCTTTCTAATGAATACTGATCCTTGGTCGGTTGTCAAAGTTTGTGGTATTCCAAACTGACAAACTATATTATCTTCAATAAAATCAATCACATCTTGCTGGGTTACATCCTTCAAGGTTACAGCCTCAACCCATTTGGTGAAGTAATCAACTCCTACTAGAATGTATTTATGACCCTTCAACGAGACAGGATGAATTTGGCCAATTAAATCCAAAGCCCACCCTCTGAAAGGCCAAGGTTTAACTATAGCATGTAACTCACCAACAGGAACATTTTGTATATCGCCATGTCTTTGACACTCTTCACAAGACTTGGCAAACATTATACAATCCCTAATTAGTGTTGGCCAATAATACCTTTGATGTCGTAGGACCCATTTCATTTTTTCACCTGCCTGATGAGCTCCACAAATTCCTTCGTGGACTTCTGCCAAGACAATATAAGCCTCTGCTTCACTCAGGCAAACTTCTAAATTTCCATCGACAGATTTTCTATACAAGACTCCCCCTAATACCACAAACTTCGATGCTCTATACTTGAGCTTTCTATGCACATCTTGACTTGGACTTTCCAAATAACTCAGTATTGGTTGTCTCCAATCATTAATCGTCGAAATGTCATTTTGTAGTATATCTCTTTCCTCTAATGGATATAAAAGTTCCCTTATTTCCATTAGATTTGAAAGAACCTTGGATGAAAGTCTATAACCAGAGGCTACTTGTGTTAATTCATTAGCCTCTTCATTTAAACCTCTGGAAATGTGTTCGACAGTTACCTCGTCGAATTGTTTCATTAACTTACTTGCCACAATATAATATTTTATTAGATTTTCACTAACACATTTATATTCTTGGGCAAGTTGCTTAACGACCAACTGTGAATCACCAAACATATGCACATTACGTGCTTTCATTTCCACTAGTATCTCCAATCCGACAATTAAGGCTTCATATTCATCCTCATTGTTAGAACAGGTATATTTAAGTTCAAACACTAAGGTTTTAAACCGACAATATTTATATTATCTACATCCAAACAAGGATGGTCGGCCAAGAAGTCAGTAATTGCTTGGCCTTTTACTGCTCTCATTGGTACATATTGTAAAGAAAATTCTGACAAAGCAATTGTCCATTTTCCAATACGACCATTTAACACTGGTTTCGATAACATATATTTTATTATATCAGTTTTTGACATAACCAGTACATTACAAGGCATCATGTAATATTTAAGCTTAGTACATGAGAAATACAATGCTAAAAAAGTTTTTCTATTGCACTATATCTTCTCTCAACATCATTTAAAACTCGACTAAGATAATACACGGCCCTTTCGACACCATTTACATCTTGAGCCAGCATACTTCTTATGGTTTCTTCTGATGCTGATATTTACAATTTCAATGGTCGACAGGGCACTGGAGGCATCATGACCGGTGGCTTTGTCAAGTACTGCTTTATATGGTTGAAGGCTTCTTGGTGGTAAGGTTCCCACACAAAATCCTGTTCAACTTTCAACTTGATCAATAGAGCAAAAACTCTGGTTCTTCCCGACAAGTTAGATATAAGTCTTCTTAGGAAGTTAACTTTTCCTAAAAAAGATTACAATTCTTTTTTGTTTGTCGGTGGTGTGGCCTCCAAAACTGCTTTGGCTTTATTCTTGTCCACTTCTATACCCTTTTTATGGACTAGGAAACTCAATAATTTAGCAGCCGACACTCCAAAACTACATTTTTCTGGATTCATCTTAAGGCTATGCTTCCTCATCCTGTCGAATACCTGCCTTAAGTTTGTCAAATGACTTTCCTTTGTTTCCGACTTGACAATGATATCGTCAATGTAGACTTCCATAAATTTTCCAATGACATCATGGAAAATTATATTTATTGCTCTCGGATAAGTGGCCCCTGCATTCTTTAAACCGAAAGGCATGACTACCCATTCAAATGTCCCAATGGCTCCTGGACACCTGAAGGCAATTTTCGACACATCCTCATCGGCTATAAAAATTTGATTATAACCTGCATGACCATCCATAAAACTTAATAATTCATGTCCAGATGCGGCATTAACTAACATGTCCGCAATTAGCATAGGATACTCATCTTTAGGTGTGACAGTATTCAAATTTTTAAAATCTACACATATTCTCAACTTGCCATTTTTCTTAACTACAGGAACAATATTAGAAAGGCATTCGACATAGTTGTTCTGATGAATTTGGCTTTGAGCAATCTTTCAACCTCTTCTTTTATCTTTAATATCACCTCAGGTGCAAATCTCCTATTGGTTTGCCTAACAGGTCTGCATCCTTCTTTCAGAGGCAATTTGTGCTCGACAAGATCTCTACTCAACCCAGGCATTTCATCATAATCCCAAGCAAAACAATCTTTATATTCCATAATTAACTCGACAAGCTTTTCTTTGAAATCCTTTGGCAGAAATGAACTCACGAAGATGAGCCTTCTATCTGCTTCAGTGCCCAAGTTTATTTCTTCCAAAGGATCTTCCACTTCCACACTTTGTTTTTCATCAAGCCCTTTTTCAAATCCTAAAAGACCGTCATCAATTACACAATCCGACAGCATGCTTTCAGTAGTGAATACTGCTTTGTCGGCTAAATAAGCCGACAATTTTTCTGAGTAATCCTTAACACTCATAACTAGTGCTTGACCGATCTTCTTCGGCCTTCTTCACCAGTCGTACACCAAACTGATCCCTCAAGCAAACTTCAAGTGCGTCTTTCTTAATCACTCCACCACTTGCTGTTACTGGTTTAACACTTGGAGCATATATTCTGAAATCGACATGAAGTTGCTGGAGATAGCAAGGACTGTCATCTGCTTCTATTACTTCAACTTGGTCGTCTTCATTCCAAAGAATGAGCTTATGATGAATTGTTGATGGTATTGCTCCGACGACATGAATCCAATCTCTCCCTAGCAAAAGATTGTAACTTGACTTCGTCGAAATTACCACAAATAATGTCGGCCTTGCAATGGATCCGACTTGTACTTTCAACATCACCACTCCGTTTGATGGGAAGGTTTTACCACTAAAATCTGTGACTATCATGTTTGTCGACATCAAATCAGACATCTTTCCCAAGTTTTTTGATCATGGCCCTTAGGATTAATTTGATTGCTGCCCCCCCCCGATCAAAACTCTATTGGTGGGTTTTCCTTCCAACAGAGCCTTGATGTGTAACGGTCATAAATGAACCTTCTGATCTTTTGTCGATTTTTCAAGCTGAGCTGTATTATCAAAGATTGTGATCATATTATCCTGGAAAAGAAGCCAATGATCATCTAGGTCAGCAAAATCTTCTTCATTCTCCCCAGTGTACTCAATTTCGTGATACCCTTCAAAATCTGCAGGTAACACTGAAACTAAATTAACACTCATTGACTTCAAGAATTCCTCCTCGTCGGACAGCTCTTTATCACTTAAATGCCTTCCAATCCTGAAGTAATCTTTCGACGGCAAATTACTATCTATAGCCGTCAAGATATCTTCCAGATTATCTTCCAAGTTGATGTCCATGTCGAATTGCTCCTCATCACCAAGGCCTAAAGGATCCTCTGGATCATTCAAGGCCTCAATAACTTCATCAGTCATTGGGTCTATATCTTGACAGTCAGGCTTTGCCAATCTCTCTCTTTCTTTTCTTATGTCGAGCACTTTCTTCCTTCACTCAACATCTTGATCTGGGTCTTCTAAGATTCTCCTGATTTCTTCTTTCGACGAGTCTTCAATATTACTATTTCCAATTCCAGAGTCCTTAATCTGCTCTCTTCCTATTATCGGGTTTGCAGCATTCGAGTTAATCAACTCCTTGTCCTTTTCGACTGGTAAACTGTTCTTTCTTGCCTCTTTTTTTACCGCTATCAATCCAATTGGCCATTTCCTCTTTGTTTTATTTGGAATTGGCCTTCGAACTTGCTTACCCCTTCTTATTTTTTCCAACCATTCTTGTTGGGATTTATTATCAGTATCAAGCCGTCTAACTACATTTGTTATCGGCTCCCCTGGGAATGATCCCTTGGTAACAACACTTTTTATCTTCCTACCATCTTTATCCTGATCAAGCATTGGTTTCTTTTCGACCACCAAACAACCTGTTTCTACGGGCTGCTCCTTGATCACTAATCCTTCAGCCATATCTCTTCTCTTTTGTGCTTGTCTTAATCTCTATAATCTCCTTTTCTTACTCTTTGATATTGGAAGAACCTTTGATGACCCTGCTTCATCTTGGTCAATTGAAGTTTTTCTTAAATCAATTCTTCCATTCTTGTAGTCTTCATTCCAAAAAGGTTGATCCCTTTGAAAATTACTCCTCCTGACAGACACATTCCGTCGAAAATACGTATGTCTATCCATTACGGAATTCTTCATCCACTTATTCACGGCAACATTAGCTAGTGGCACCCTAGTCTTAAATGTTCTGACATGAGCTTTGTTTCCCGCAAACCCCTGTGATTCGACTAACCAACCATTCATGTTAGGCCTAGGCATATAGACTGGCTTTGGCCTTGGAGCATGAAAAGTCTTCTGTGGTCTCCAGGTTTTCTTGTTGAGAAATCTTTCCTTACCTCGCTGGACACTTAGTTGTTCTTCAGCAGTTTTCTTCGTAGCAAGCTTATCATATACTGCATTACACCTTGGGCACAACCTTACCTTGCCCTCATCTTTCTTTCTTTCAAGAAATGTCTCAAGAGACTCACCTGGCTTAGGATATACGTCGATTGCATCCTTTGTATCCACGTTGAACTCTTGCAACTTCCTTATATTGAGCATCCCAACGTTTAAAGGAACTTGCTGATCAACACAAGATACTTTAGCCTGAAACGGATCTGTATCAACTTTCATATCCGTTTTAAGCTTGTCGGCAAACTTCAGACGCCCATCCATTATTGCTTTTTGAATTATGTCTCTGAAATGAACACATTCATTAGTAACATGACTGAAACTATTATGAAACTTACAGTATTTTCGGTCTTTAATTTCATCCAACTTTAACAACCTATGACCTTCCAACAGTTTAATCTGTTTGTCTTTTAGTAATAAATCAAAAATTTTGTCAGCTTTGTTTACGTCGAATGTATATATTTTTCTATTAACATAACCCATTTTCTCCTTATTTCTAGTAGGTTGTAACGCCTGACAAACATAAGGAGGACCGTTCTGAAGTTCAGCAATGTTAACTTCGAACTCATCATCGCTGCCTTCAAACTCATTGTCAGATTCATTTAATCCAACGAATGCCACATTTTCTCTTTTAAGAAATCTTTTTTGTTTTTGAATTTTTTCAACTTTTAGTTGTTCTATTTGCCTAACTTTTTCACCTAATTGGGCAAGATCAACTAAATGTTGATTCACTAACTTCTTCTTTATATAATAATCTAAACCACCTGCAGCTACCTTTACTATTTCGACCTCTGGTATTGGAGTACAACATCTACTCCTCATTTATCGGAACCTAGCCAGATAGTCATCCACAGTTTCATTATACATCCTTTTGATGTTGAAAAGATCTGTAAGTCCCACTTTCAAATCTCCTCTAAAAAACTGATCATGAAAGCTTCTTTCCAATTGAGCCAAGGAGTGGACTGAATTTGGTCTCAATGTCGAAAACCAGGAAAAAACATTTTTTGTGAGGGAACTTGGGAAGAATCTCATTTTAAGGCATTCAACAGTAGCCAACTCCCCCATCTCTATTGTAAACCGTGCAATATGTTCGACGGTCGATTCCCCACTTTCTCCTGCAAACTTGGAAAGTTTTGGAATCTTAACTCCTCTAGGCAACTCTGCCTGTTGGACCCATTCAGGAAATGCTGATACAAAATATGGCTGGTTGGCATAGCCAACGTTAAAACCAAATCTATTCAACACTTGTTCCACTATTTGGTTTACATTTTGTTCAACCATTTGGTGCCCCCCAAGATTTGGATGAAGCAATCTCATGGCTATATCATTTCTGGCCATTTGATCCTCATTTCCTAGACGGAGCACATGGACATTTCGATATTCCAAACGAGGTTGATCATTTTGGCCTGGTTGATCTAAGTTTTGTGGATTTTGTCCCACATTTGCCTGAGGTGCGACCATTTCTCTATTTATCCCAGGTTGGACTCCCTGAATATTATCATTGGCCACATCACCTACTCCCAAGGCTTGGTTTAGCCTTGTCATTTGCTGAGCCAATGCACTGCAAACATTATTTGTATTTTCCATGATTGGTGTAATCACAGCACCCGTTTGCTGAGTGAACATATGCACCATATCATGATTACTCTCATCCATCTGTTGTCGAAAACTGGCCAAAGAATTCATAGTTAGCCCAGTTATATTCTGAGGAATATCTCTCGACATATTTGGAAATACAGGTGCCAAATTCAATCTCTCCTGTCGAAAGGGAGTTGGACTACTTGAACTTGCAACTCCTATTCCTTGGCCATTAAAACTTGCTAAAGCCGAACTTATTTGTGGTTGGCCTTGTGAGGCTACTGTTTGGCCTATAGTATTAGCCAAAGCAGAACCAAGTCCCATTTGTGCCAACAGAAGAGGAACATAATTTAGTGGCAAACCATATTACGGTGCCAACCTTGAATTTGAGTTCATTACACTTTGATTACTTGGTTGATTTGGTGATGACTGAGTCACTCCAGGCACCACTTGTTCTAACACTGGGTTACTCCTAAGAGTACCGGTTGTCGAAGATGGCACACTAACTTCAACTGAAAGTGCATTCGACGCCTGATTATTTGCGTTACTCATAGTTTGCGTATCTTGAGAAGGGCAAGAAAATACTAACTTTTCACTTCTTAAACGCATAAAACCATCTTCTTATGAAGAGGTTTATGACACTACCGAGTTACTCTGAACTGGTCCCACCGGGCGTGCCAATTTGTTTAAGTGGAATTTTGGTTTAAAGATTCAGAATTAATTCCAACAAACAAATAAATGTATCAAAACGAATGTGAGTTCAAAGTTATGTGGTAATCTCGGTAGAAAATGAATTTGTTTAGGAAAATGATGAGTAACGTGCAAAATGTAAAGTGCTGAGAAAGTAAATTGCAAGAAATGTAAAATTTGCAGAAAGGTAAAGATACAGAAAGTTTAAATGTGCAGAATAGTAAAGTGCAGAAAATGTAAAAGTGTAGTAAGTTTAAAGTGCAGAAAATGTAAAACGCATGAATTTAAAGTGCAAAAAGAGTAAAGAAATTTAAAGAACAAGGCTTGAAAATAAAGAATTTAAAAGACATTGCATTAATGTAAATTGCTGGAAATGTAAATGAAAGTCATACATGGAATCAAATCTATTAATCTACTTGAGTGAGATGTTAGGATTGTATATCCAGTAAAACTACTATTTGTATATCGTGAATACTAGTATTTATAGGCAAAATATGAAAAATAACTAACTCCTAAAAACTGACCACGTTCATGGCAGTTATATCATGCTTATCTATACTAATATTTTGCTCAACTGAGAGCAGCTATGTCATCCTTCGTCAATAGCATTAGTAACTTTATTTTCGACGAAACCATCCCTTGGCCATTTGAGAGTGGGCCACCACTTGGATCACCATCTGGCTATTGAATTCAAGACGAATAACTAAAAGCAACTGAGATATTTCGACAAAAAACCAACATCTGACTATAACACTAGATCATCGTCTAACTGTCGAAAAAACTTCTTTGTCAAATACCTTAATGTTATCATTCGACCACAGAAAAACCATCTTCGTCGAATTACCTATCTTCGTTGAATGTCAACTATCTGTCGAGAATATCTTTATTAAATCAAAACTTGTATTTTTATCTCCAACAGGTTCAGAGGGAGAGAGAATTGGGTTCAGAGGGAGAGAACGAGGGTTCAAAAGGGGAGAGAATTGGGTTCGACGAGTTGAAATTAGGGATTTAGGTAGAAAATTTAGAGGCGAAAACAACATTTTGTCTCTATCTTTAAAAAATTATAATTAAATTATATATATATATATATATATATATAATTTAGAGAGACAAAACACATTTATCTCTAATATATTTTGACTTTTTTAAAATATTTATTTGACTAAATAAAGATGGAATTAGAGACGAAAAATTCAGAGACAGATGAATTTTGTCTCTAAACATATTTGACTTTTTAAAACATCACATTGACCGAATAGAGACAAAATTAGAGACGGAAAAATTTTAAACGGATAAATTTCATCTCTAAATTTCATCTCTAAGTATATTTGACTTTAAATTTACTAAATAGAAACAGAATTAGAGACAAAAAATTCTGAGATAGATCATTTCAGTCTCTTAATTCCATCTCTAAATTTTAAATTTTATTTTCCCTCTCTAATTCATCAAATTTGTCTCTATTTCTGTCTTTATTAGAGACGTAATTTTTTTCATCTCTAAATTTCGTCTCTAAATCAGAAATTTCTAGTAGTGCAAGTATATTTAATCAAGTATATAACTAATAAATTTAAAAGAGACTAGTCATAAATTCATAACTTGAAATCGTGATTAACAACAAATATTAAATGGTTAAACCAATTTAGCAATTAATTAATCAACCATCTGTGAAGGATTTATGCATAGACCTACCTACAACAATCATTTCCCTAAGTTTAAGTATGATTTCATATCAAACTTCATACTAGCACTTAGGAGTGAGAATAAGTTAGGCGACCTATCAAGGGTTTATGACTTAGCCTATTTATGACCTATATAAGTCTGTCATATTTAATAAACAAGTCAGGTTTAGACTTTTAGAAAAGTCCATTTAATTATATAGACTAAAGTTTAAACTTTGACACAACCTATTTAGCCTATAAAGTTGGCCTATTTATTTATTATTTATGCATATAATTAAAAATTCATAATACTTATGTATAAAAAAATATAATACTTACATAATTTATTAATTATATATTAGTATAATATATTTATTTTGTATAGAATATAATAATTTCATTAAAGTTAATACTTATTTAAAAATATGAAAAGATGAAATTTGTTTTTTTTTCCTTTGTCTAAAAAAAGTTTAAGTTTAGGGTCCGTTTGGTATGCAGGATAGGATAAGGCCTGATTGTATTAGGCCTGATAATATAAAGCCTGATAGTATAAGGCTTGATAAAATTTTAGTACTATCCAGTATTTGGCGCGACATTGTATAAGATACTATGTTGTATCACCACAACATTCATGCAATACTCATACACCAAAAAACCCCCAAGATGGTCCTCAAACCATCGTACCCACCTATCACCCAAAACTCCTTCTCCTTCTCCCTTTCATCCCCAACCACAAACCCAACGCAACTCGCACAAAACACAGGCAACGCATCCACCACTTCCCATTGGTCCCTTGTGACGTCATAGCGTTCCGCGAAAAGAATTTGGGTTATGGCAGCGACGAACATGGTATGGTGGGAGGTGCTGTCGGCGACAATGATTTGACCGGAGTCGCCAAGGATGGGATTGCAACGCAGGCAAAGCTGCTGCTAGGGGAGAGCATGGGGGTGAGGGATTCCCATGAGAAATCGTGGAGGTTGAAGCAGAAGGTAGAGGAAGTGGAGGAGGGGCAGTCGATAGGGAAGGAGTGGGTGTCGAAGAGAGAGCTAACGATGAAGTAGAGGTGGGGGCAGAGAGGAAGGGAGGCGAAGCTACAAAGGCCGTACACGCTGAGGTTGTAGGGGTGGGGGAGGGGGCACCTGGCATTGTGTGCGGGATCGAAGAGGAATGGGTCAAAGTTTATGCTTCAAAACTTAATTAGGCCTAATCTCATCCTCCAAGGCCTGATTAAGTTATACGTTATTTTAATGTATAAGAAGGATATACTGGTTAAGCTAATACAATATTGTGGTTGCACCAAATAACTGATAAAGTTATAATGTATTGTATAAGCTTATCTTATAAGGCCCTATACGTTGTGGTTATGAGTCTGCTATCGAATTTCTTCTTGATAAAGTATCGGTCGATCTCAATGTGTTTTGTCCTATGATGTTGAACCGGATTATGCGCAATGCTAATGGCTTATTTGTTATCGTAAAGCAGTTTCATAGGTGCTTCACGCTTTAGTCTCAAGTCATCTAATATGATCTTCATCCATAGTGACTCACAAACTCCTTGTGCTATAGTTCGAAACTCAGCTTCTGCACTTAACTGTGCCACTACATTTGGTTTCTTACTTCTCCATGTTACTAAATTTCTACCCATAAACATACAATAACCTGATGTTGACCTATTGTTAGTAACTGAACTTGCATAGTCAACATCTGTGTATACTTCCATGGATAGGTTTCCCACATTTCTAAATAGTAATCCTCTTCTAGACGTGGTTTTAAGATACTGTAGAACTTAATCCACAAACTGTTTATGTCTTTCCCGCATATCATGCATGAATTGACTAATAATACTAACAACATACGCTAGATCTGGTTTGATATGTTCCAGGTATATCAGTTTTCCTACTAGTTACTGATATTGAGCTCTATTCACCTTGGGGTTCTATTCATCACTTCCCATTTTGTGATTATGTTCAATGGGCACATTGGTAGCCTCACACCCAAGCTTTTCGGCCTCTTTGAGAAGATCTAAGATGTATTTCCTATGAGAAATGAAGATACCTTGTATAAAGTAGGCAACTTCATTCCCAAGGAAGTACATTAACTTTCTAAGATATTTCATTTCAAACTCAACAGCTAATTTCTCCTTTAGGAGTTGCTTCTCAACTAGGTCATCTCTTGATATAATGATGTCATCAACATATACAAGTAGAACTGTGAGTTTACCTTTTTCTGAATGTTTAAAAAAGAGTATGATCACCTTGACTTTGTCTGTATCTCAGAGACACCATTATTTTTGTGAAACTTCCAAACCAAGCACAAGGAGACTGCTTCAACCCGTATAAAGCATTCTTCAACTTGTACACTTTGTTCCTTCTACTAGTGGAATCATATTCAATGGGTCCTCTAAGTCGCCATAGAGAAAGACATTTTTAACATCAAATTGGTATAATTCTCATCCAAAATAGGCAGCAAGGGAGAGTAAGATTCTTACAATGTTCATTTTGGCTACTGGAGTAAATGTCTCCTCATAGTCAATTCCATAAG
The DNA here is from genome assembly GCA_029884605.1 of Ormosia emarginata. Classification (NCBI taxonomy): domain Eukaryota; kingdom Viridiplantae; phylum Streptophyta; class Magnoliopsida; order Fabales; family Fabaceae; genus Ormosia; species Ormosia emarginata. The sequence goes on along the minus strand of JAQQTP010000064.1, from coordinate 19,914,431 downwards.
TCTGAGCGTATCCTTTTACCGCCAACCTTGCTTTATACCGGTCTAGTGTACCATCAGACTGATATTTCAAAGTATATATCTATCTATATTCCACTGGCCTTTTGTCATATGGTCTCTCAACAATCTCCTATATTCCATTCTTTTCTAATGCACCTATCTCCTCATTCATGACTTGAATCCAATTCTTATTCTTCAATGCTTCTTGTACTGATGTTGGGATTTTGATAAAATCTATGGCTGAAATGAAACTCTGGTGTTGCAGGGAAAGATGTTTAGAAGTGACAAATTAAGAAATATGGTACTTGAGATTGGAACAATATATTTTCCCTTTCCTCAATGCAATGGGTAAGTTATCTGGGTCAAGTTCACAATTATTCAAAGACATGTTATCAGGTTCAGAAACAATATTATCTAGGTCAAGTTCACAATTATTCAAAGGAATGTTATCAGTTTCAGAAATAGCAAGTTCAAAGACAGGAGAACTTGTATTTTTAGTACTTACCATTAGTTTAGACGCCTGAAGTTGTTGTTGGGCTAGTTTGAGTTTCCTTCTCCTCTGATACACCAATTTTGGTGTGCTGGCCTTGGCCTTGACCTTAGCTAGTTCAAGTGGGGTACAAAAGAAGATGTCAATTTCTGTGTAAAGTCAGACAGTAAACGAATGAAGGACTCACGAGAAAAGGAGTCAGTCTCAGCTTCCTGAGTGTTCTCCCCTTAAAGCTGAGGACGAGTAAACAATGACTCATTTTCATGAAAAGTGACATTCATGGACACAAAAAAAATGACGACTTGAAGGGTGATAACATTTGTACCCTTTCTTGCCATGAGCATAACCCAGAAAAATACATTTGACAGCACGAGGATCAAGTTTCCTGCGATGTTGGTGATGTACATGGACAAAAGTCATACAGCAAAGACACGAGACTGTAGACTTTGGATAATAAGAACTGATGGGAAGTGAAAGGTCATGAGTTGAACTGGACTTACAATATCTAGGACACGAAATGGTAATCGATTGATTAAATATGTAACAATTAAAACAGCTTCCCCTTAGTTTGAGCTAGGAACAAACATTTGGAATAGTAAAGCTCTAGTGATTTCATGTAAATGATGAATTTTTCTTTCTGCAACATCATTTTGCTGATAAGTATCAACACATGTGAGTTCATGCACAATACCAGGCTCTTTAATAAATTTAGAGAAATTTTGGTTGGCATACTCTTACCATTATCAGAATGCAAACGTTTAATGAGCTTTTCAAATTGAGTATGAACTATGGGTAAAATTGAACAAACAATTGAAATATATTTGATTTGTCTATCATTTGAAAAAGTCTAGTTACTCTAGTACAATCATCAATGAAAGAAACAAATAATTTAGTGCCAGAAATGTTACAAATATATGCAAGACCCCAAACATCAGAGTGGATAAGTGCAAAAGGCTTAACACTTTTATTAGAAATAAGTTAAAAGTTACACGATGGTGTTTGACAAACTCACAAACATCACAATGAAAAAACTCAATAGATTCTTTTAAAAATAAAGACGGAAACATATACTTAAGTAAAGAAAATGGAGGATGTCCTAAACACTTGTGTTGTAGCTAAATTTGAGAAGCAAGAGACTTAGAACTGGACTGATGATAGGAAAGTAGCAACTACTGATCAAGACCACCATTAGCTGGCAATGACATATTAAGGAGATAATATAACCCTCTATGTTCCTTAGCAACTCCAATCGTCCTCCCCGTGACAAGATCTTAAAAAACACAATGAGAATGAAAAAAATGTTATAACATAATTATTGTCTTTAGTAAGCTTATGAATAGAAATAAGATTATTAGAAAGTTTGGGAACATGGAGTACATTGTTTAAGTGTAGGGAGGGCTAGAGTTTAATAGTACAGAACCCGCAACTGAGGTATGAGAGCTATTAGCTATGGTTATATGAAGCTTACTAGAAGAGTGTTGATAAGATAACAGAGGTGGAGAATAAAACGTCATATGGTCAGTTGCACCAGAGTCCATAATCCATAAATTCTCAATACCAGAAGCATTAAAGAATTGAAAACAAAAATTCTTACCAGTCATAGTCAAAGAACAAGAGTCAAAAGACTTACTGAGAGAGTCAATAAGAGTTTACAAGCGCTCCAGCTCATTTTTACTAAGGGCTAGAACTTCATCACCCACATTTGAGTCGTCACCCAGAAGCATAGAATTTGAAGTTGTCATATTTGCTTGACTATGCTGCATACCCTTGAACCCTCCTGTGTGGCTAAGAACCTTGTCCTTCCCATGGAGTTTGAAACTGTTCTCCTTGATGTGATCAGATTTCTTACAATATGTACACCAACGACCCTCTCAGTTTGGCCTGGAGAAGGAAGAAGAAGAACCTGGTTTAGTTGTCTTACTCGTAGCCAAGGCTAATCCACCAGTGGGCTTATCATCAAGCATGACAACCCTACGATTTTCCTCTTTCTAAAAAGGATAAAATACCTCAGACAGCGATGACAATGTCTCCTTGCCCATAATCTGCACCCGAATAAGGTCATACTTAGAATTCAGGCCAGAAAGGAACTCACAGACCTAATCCCTTTCCACAAAACTAGACAACGTGGAAGCATCCTTGCTGCCCTCCATTTTGAGATTATGGTATTGATCTAATTCAATCCACAGGCCATTAAGGGTTTCATAATAATTAGTAATTGATAGGGCTCCATGTTTGGTAGCAAAGATTTTAGTCTTCAACTTATAGCAAATAGTGATATCCTATTTCATAGAGAAGGTCTGGCGAAGATTGTCCCAAATTTCCCAAGAAGAAGGAAGGAACATACAATTTATGCTAATCTCAGGAGTCAATGAGTTCCAAAGCCACGTCATAATAAGAAAGTCCTCATTATCCCACGTATCAAAGTGAGGGTCATCCTTCTCAAGGGCAGTCCTTTCAATGCGGTTTAACTTCCGATGGCCTTTAAAAGTAGTACGAATGAATTAGGCCCACAACAAGTAATTTTTTTTTCATTAAGGCGATAGGTGGGATGCAAGACTAATAGATCATTGGGATTCAGAGGTGGGGGTGGTGTTGTGCTGAGCTGCTAGATGGCTTTGGCAGTCTCATCGTTCGATATACTTGAGGGAACGAACAAAGAACGGGGAAGCGCGGTGCGAAGCGGTGGTGCACAGTGGGCGGTGCCTAGTGCGACTTTGTTTCGCCGACAGTGTGCGGTGTAGGGTACGCGATGCGACTTCGCTTTGCTAGTGTTGCGCAGTGCAGGGGTCACGCGCAGTTGGAGTCATGGGTTTTTGGTGAGGGGCGAGGACGGCGACAACAATGAAGGCTGATTGAAGGCAACAATGAAGATGGATTGAATCCCAACAATGAAGGCTAGTCTAATCAGTAATGAAGGCTGATTGCAACAGAAATGACAGATGCTCCCAGATCGGGAGCTTTGATACTAACTTGAAAGAATATTTTTGAATATTCTTATTACTTGATCACAATTGTATACATATTATTTACATTATATAGGCTTATGACAATAATTACTTGCTTAAAATAGAGCTAAATTATAGGAAATAAATATGTCTTAATACAAGAATTAAATCACGAAAATAAGGAAACAAATATGTATAATAAAGCCCAACAAAATTAATGGTGAAAAATATTTTTCCTAAAATATGTATTTATTATGTTCCATGAACATACTAGAATTACTCGTAGTTAAGGGTGCCAGCAATAATTTGATAATTGTCTCACTATCCCGAAAAGGATTAATGTCACATTTAAAGGATGTGAGAAACCTCAAAAGACAAATAATAATAATAATGATAATAATAATGATAATAATAATAATAATAATAATAATAATAATAATAATAATAATAATAATAATAAATATGTAACTCTCTCCATTTTCTTTCCTTTCCTTCCCTTCCATTTTCTTTCCACACCCTATATTATCTCTCTGTTTATGACCTGTTCTCATGAGTAACTTAAGTTTTTCTACTGCCATTGGATGGCTTAAGCCTTTAGTAGAGTATAATAGTGTGGAAAGACAAGAGAGAGAGAGAAAGAGAAAGAGAGAGTTACATTATAAATATTACTAGTAAAAATATTTTTATTTTAGAAACAATTTATTAAATGAGTAGTTAACAATGTTCAAAGAGTGGATAATGTCACATGATACTCAAATGCAAGATTCCATTATTGCTTATGGATGGGTATGTATATGTGTATTTGACTTGAATTTGGATTCTAGCTGAGCTGAGGGGAGGTGTTATTTGCAAATGTTCATATTAATTTATGGTCTTTATTTCTTAATGTTATCTATTTTTTTTAATGGAAAATCTTTATTGCAACGTATAGCTATGATGCCCTTGATTTTTTTATTACTAGAGAAATCTTTTAGGTCTTCCCATTTTTTGTTAGCTTGATAATTTTTTAAAGTTTTTTAAATCTTAAGATGGCTCAATTCCTAAACCTAATGGCAGTGATCTGGTCCTTCTTGCTTCTTGGGAATGGAATAATAATATTGTTAGTTCTTGGTTGCTATATTCTATTTCAAAAGAAATTTCTGCAAGTGCAATTTATGCAGATTTAGATGAAGCTATTTGGAATGATGTAAAAGATCGTTTTCAACAATGTAATGAACCACAATTTTTCCAGCTGAAGAAAGACCTGGTGAGTCTCTCATAGGGTTCAATGTCTGTTACTCAATATTTTACCAGACTTAAAGTCATTTGGGAAGAACTCAGTGATAGTCATCCATTGGTGTGTTGTACATGTGGAGGAGCCAAGCCATTGCAAGATCACTTACAAGCTGAATATGTAATGTGTTTCTTGATGGGATTAAATGAATCTTACTCCCAGACCCAAGGTCAGATCCTTTTGATGGAACCTCTTCCACCTATTAACAAGGTATTTTCGTTGATTTTACAAGAAGAAAAACAAAGACAAATGGGAATTGATCATTCTCAGTTATCAGATTCACAAGCTATTTTTTCAATCAAATCCACGAATTCAAGAAATCATTCAGAATTTGCCCCGAGATTTAGTCAAAAAGATAGACCATTGTGCACACATTGTGGGATTTATGGTCATGTCAAAGAAAAGTGCTTCAAATTACATGGTTTTCCATCTGGATATAAGAAGGGGTTCAAGAATAAGAATAATGCTTTCTATTCATCAAGTTTATGATTCTAGTCATTTGCAACCTAAAAATAATGTCATGTCATTCACTCCAAAACAATATCAACATCTGTTATCTGTCATTACCTCTCAAATATCACAAGCTGCCAAGCCAAATGTGCAGAAAGATGAGTCCTCTCCTCCTTCTCCAATAGGTACTATCTTGTTTGCCACCTTTTCTCAGGTGTTTAATCAGTCTCAATTGTGGCTTTTAGATTCTGAAGCTACCAACCATATTACTTGTTCCTTCCAAAATTTCGTTCAATATTCCAGATTAACTGATGGTTTTGTTAATCTCCCTAATCATGCCAAAGTTAAAGTACATTCCATTGGATCTGTCTAGTTAAACTCCAAATTAATTCTTGATAATGTCCTTTACATTCCTGACTTTCATGTCAATCTCATTTCCCTTAGTGCATTGTTAAACTGTTTTTCATATAATATCTCATTCACCAAAAATTCTTTCTCTATACAGGATCCCAGCATTTCGAAGGTGATTAGAAGGGGAAAACTGATTGGAGGGCTTTATATCTTCGAACCAAACTCCTCCTCTTCACCGCAAGATGTTTTCCATTCTGATTGTAATGTCCAAAAGTCTGTTTTTCCAAATTTACCTTCTCTAAGTCAAGTTGACAGTTGTAATTTTGTTTCATTTGACATTTGGCATGCTAGGCTAGGTCACTTGTCTAATAAAGATTTTAGAAAACTAAGTGATAAAATTTCTTTTGTTTTGCCTAAATCTGAAAATGATTCTTTGTGTACAAATTGTCCATTAGCAAAATTTAGAAGATTATCTTTTGTTTCCCATAATACTATTTCTGATATGCCTTTTGATTTAATTCATTGTGATATTTGGGGTCCATATCATATTCCCACATATAATGGTAGGAGGTATTTTCTGACTTTGGCGGATGATTGCATAAGATTCACATGGACTTATCTAATGCAATCTAAATCAGAAGCCACTATTCTGGTACAACAATTCTTTGTTTTGATAGGAACTCAGTTTGGCAAAGTGATAAAGAAGTTTCGATCAGACAATGCAAAAGAACTAGCATTGACAGGTTTTTTACAAAATAAAGATGTCCTACATCAATTCTCTTGTGTCCAAAGGCCAGAACAAAATTCAGTGGTTGAGAGAAAGCACCAACACCTTCTCAATGTAGCTCGTGCACTTTACTTTCAATCCAGAGTGCCAATTAATTTTTAAGGTGAATGCTTGATGACTGCTACATTTCTGATAAATAGGACTCCTGCACCTCTACTGAAATTCAATACTCCTTTTCAATTGTTGTACAAGAAGGAACCAGAATATCAGACTTTAAGAGTCTTTGGATGCATATGTTTTGCTGCCACTTTAACCTCCAACAAAACCAAATTCTGCCCTCGAGCTGGCCCTTGTATCTTTGTTGGATATCCACTTGGCTACAAAGGTTATAAATTGTATAATATGGACACAAGACAATTTTTCATTTCAAGGGATGTTCAGTTCCATAAATCTATTTTCCCTTTTCATGCCTTACCTATTATTGACTTCCACAGTAAGCTTTTTCTTGATCAAGTAATACCTTTACCTCAGCCAGATATTTCCACAGACACATTTCCTATACCTCAACCAGAAATTCATATACCTTAATGAGAAATCCTTATACCTCAACCAGAACTTCCAATAACTACACTTCATCCTCCTTCATTATCAACCCCCAGAAGATCAAACAGAATCACCAGGCCTCTTTCTTACCTAAACCAATATCATTGTAACCTGATTCCATCATTATATCCTATTTCAGCACACATGTCATATAGTCACCTTAACCTACCTTACAGGAATTTTGTCATGAATGTTGATTTAACATTTGAACCAACCTTCTATCATCAAGCAATGAAATATCCTGAGTGGCAGAAGGCAATGGAACTTGAGTTACATGCTATGGAAGACAACCACACCTAGGATGTGGTTCCATTACCAACTGGTAAACATACAGTTGGTTGCCACTGGTTGTATAAAATCAAATATAAACCCGATGGCACTGTAGAAAGATACAAAGCTCGTTTGGTAGCCAAGGGATACACTCAATAAGCAGGAGTTGATTTTCTTGACACCTTCTCCCCAGTGGCCAAGCTCACTACTATTCGAGTTTTGCTATCCATTGTAGCCATTAAGAGATGGAATATGTTACAGATAGACATAAATAATGCCTTCCTAAATGGTGAGCTTTTTGAGGAGGTCTACATGGATTTACCTTTAGGTTATCACTAAAAGGGGGAGAATCTAGTGTGCAAGTTAAACAAATTTATCTATGGTCTTAGACAAGCCTCTAGACAGTGGTTCCACAAATTTTCCATAGCCTTAATCTCTCATGGCTTCATTCAGTCAAAAAGTGACTATTCTCTTTTCTCAAGAGGCACAGGTAACTCTCTAGTGGTTTTGTTAGTATATATTGATGATATCATCATTGCTAGTGCAAATCAGTCCAACATACAGAATATACAAAATCTGCTACAAACTTTATTCAAACTGAAAGTACTAGGTGATTTAAAGTATTTCCTTGGTTTGGAAATTGCACAATCTGAAAAAGGGATTTATCTATCCCAAAGGAAATACACTATTTATTTACTTGAAGACACAGATTACTTGGATTGCAAACCAATCACCTTGCCAATGGAATCAAACATCAAACTCAACAATTCAGATGGAGAATAAATACCTGATGCCTCACTGTATCGAAGAATTATTGGAAGATTGATGTATCTCACCATTTCAAGACCAGACATTAGTTTTGCTGTAAACAAATTAAGTCAGTACATGAGTTCTCATAGAACTCCACATTTGCAAGCCTTACACCATCTCCTTCGTTACTTGAAGAATGCTCCTAGTCAAGGCTTATTGTTCTCTGTATCTTCTCCATTAAGTATTAAAGCTTTTGCTGATGGTGATTGGGGAAGCTGTTCTAATACAAGAAGATCAACAACTGGTTTTTGTGTGTTCCTTGAAGACTCCTTAGTTGCTTGGAAATTGAAAAAACAACATACAGTCTCAAGGTCCTCTACTGAGGCTAAATATCGAGCCTTAGCAAGTGTGGCTAGTGAAATCACTTGGTTGACAACTTTGCTTAAAAACTTTGAGATACAAATTGACACTGCTATGGTGTTTTGTGATAACCAATCTGCCATCCATCTTGCTACAAATCCCACTTTTTATGAAAGATCCAAACATATAGAAATTGATTGCCACTTCATTAGAGAAAATGTGAATGATGGCTTAATCAATATGGTACATGTGAGATCACAATACCAACTTGCAGACTTACTGGCCAAAGCTGTTCCAGCCACTCATTTTCGTCATCTCATGTCCAAGTTGGGAGTCTTAGATATATATCTCCCACCTTGAGGGGGAGTATTATAACTATAACTTATAGAGTTAGTTAGAGTTTGTTATCTCCGTTATGTTCAGTTATGTTAGTTAGCTTAGTTAGTTAACTTTGCTTAGTTAGCTTTTCAGTATTCAATTCTGTATATATACACTTGTAAAGGAAATGAGAATTACGTTTTCTTTCTTCAACTCTGTTAGCGTTCTGCTTAATATCCCCTCTCTCTATTTCCTTGAATAGTTGTTTCTATGCAGAGAAGAAAGAAGAGTGCAGGCTCAATAGTTGGCAAAGCCTCAATACATGTTCCAGATGGTTTTGGATTAATAATGAGGGTTTAGAGAATATGCTGAATTCAGAGACGTCAAGAATGGTAATTCTGAGGAAAGATTTGGGAAGCCACTGATGGAAAATGGGGATTGTATTTTTCTTGCTCTAGCTAAATATAAGCGGTATAAAGTTTCTGTTGTTCGTGATTTCCAAGTAGGATGTGGACCGTTTTCAAGAATTGATCCTAAGACCCTTGTCCAAACAATTGACTGTAGTTTGAAGAAGGAAAATCTGGTGGTCTCATCTCATATGTACGGGCCGCCTTTGGCAAACGATGAACCTGCTAATGTGCAGTTGTTAGGTATAGAAGCAGCTTTGGAGGATACAGAGTTGACAAGAACTGCAAAAGCTTTAAAATGTGACTCTTTCAATATGTCAAAGTCGTCTTCTACAGTGGATGAGGTGGTCTTTTCAGGTGGTTCAAAATTCTTATCATCTGATGTCAATATATCTGGTTCCAGTGCTTGTTTGGAGAAGGCTGTAACTAGAAGCTATTTTCCTCAAAGAAGAGTTTCAGTTGTCAGAGACTTTCCTACTTCATGTGGACAAAATGCTTCACATCTCAGTAAGGGTGAATGTCTAAAGGGTATCTATTCTTTGGAGAACAAGAATATGGGTCAACAGAACATGGCTGTAGATGACAAGCCATTGGAAAAGGCAACATCAACTGATGTAAAGGATGTGGAAAAGAATGTTCCAGATGGATATGCTTACAACGGAAGAACTTGTAATAATAAGAACTTAAGAATCAGTTTTCATGAGTAATGAAGATTTCTCTCACTGAGCTTTAGTTTCTTCCTCTCTTTGATTCTTTGTTCATCTTCTTATTTTTTGTTAGTCACATTGCGTTTACCGTAATTGCAAATAATTGTGAGGCAGTGTTGTTGATGCAGTCACAACTGTGATAAAAAATGAGATTATAAATATTACAAAAACTACAATATTATGACTACAATTACAATTACGAAACGCAATTTAAAATCATAAAAAAAAAACTAATGAATTGTGAGATTATTTAGCTAAATAAAGACATTAAATATTAAGTAACCCTCTGAAGTACAGTATTTTGTCAACTGCCTTATGAGTCAATATATATCAAATTAATTTATTTTAACCACATCAAGGCAAGTGTTATGGTATTGGCAATTAAATACCAATAAAAAAGATAGGATACTAAATTTATTTTATTCACATTACATGTAATCTCAGATGAAAAGTACATGAATTTTCATTATTTTAGTCCACAAGAGGACAAAAGGGCACACATCCACTTAGCAGCACACGGTAAGTAACATACTTGAAACAACTCCAATTTTCTCACATGATTTTTTTATATTATTTTTTATACTGATTAATAAAGTACAAATTCGTAATTAATTATATATATAAATTGGTTAATGGGTATTAACTAATCAATACACATAATTTTTCATTAACCAATTAATATATGTGATTAACTATGAATTTATACTTCATTAATCAGTATAAAAAATGATGTAAAAAGAAATGATGAGACGATTATTTTTGTACTTGGAGTGACACGATACAAAAAGACAGAAACAATTGAATACTAGTGCCTATCTATTTCTAATCTGTTCCTGGGATCTCAAAAGTGCTTTTTCATTTTAATCGAGCTGAATCTCGGTGTCATAAGCAGCTCCGGCCTTCCAATTACTAGGGATAGCATTCTTGGACTCCACCCAATTCAGCCCTTCACTGCCACTCACTTGGAACCTCAAGTTTATTTCACCACTTGGTGGGCTAGCAGTGTCAAACACTGCCCCAAAGGACCTGCGCAGTGGGCTCCAATGTTGGGTGTCTTTCTGCGCCATTGACAACATTTCAAGAATCAAATTCAATACAAAACACAGGGAGACAAGAATTGGATAGAACTCACAGAAGTACTCTCAAAGTAAAAGTAAACTAACTAAATTTTAAGCAACTAAGTCAATATACATGGCAAAGTTGATATTTCAATCTAATAATTCAGAAATTGTTGTATTGAGAATCAATTCTTCTATATGCACACTATTTTTGTACATTAAATTTACACTTGATAATTGATAAACAATATACAAATATCTTGTTAATAATGTATATTATGTAATTAACAAAACTAATAATTAATTATCAATATTAATAATCAATTATTAGTCCTGTTAGATATATAATAATGCATGTTATTAATTAGATATTTATATATTATTAATCAAATATAAAATTAGTGTAACAAAATATGTACAAACATAATTTTTTCGATTGAGATTTGTATGTATGGGTGCAACCAATATATATAAATCTATACCTGCCACATCTCAACAGCAGTGACGTCGTATGTTCCATCTACATAGAGAATCGCGACAGCAAGGTAGTTAGGGTTTTTGCTGCTTTCATGGACCATAAACTTGATATTGAAGCCACGGTATCTACATGAGACCCTTTTGTATTCAATATCCACTACACCGTATTTGAACAGCACTGCAGATGCAGCTTTGTTGCGTCCCAACTTTGAGTAGGCACGTGGGCTCATGATGAAGTCTTCTTCGTCTCCCTCACCATAGTCTGTTACCACAACATATGCTCCATTGTCATCGCAGTATTGCGGTATTTTGCACCTAACCTGAACTACCATCATTTATATAAATACTTATATTTGATAAATAAACAATTTTAATTAGTGGAAATACTTGGCAAAGGTTTTTTTTATATAAATATTTTGTTTGATTGTTTCAATGAGGATGAAGCTTTCTTTTATTAGGTACTGTTAGAACAGCCATATGAACTACCGCAAAATTTATTCTTGTGGCAGTTTAGAGCAACCGCCACGAATTAACCGCCACAAAATGATCACTTTTTTGTAGTGATAGTTCTTATATTTTTACACCTGAAATTTACATCGTTAAATAATGAATAAATTATTAGTTAACTGTATATATCGATTAGTTAATAAATTAACAATATTTTTTTTCTTAGAAAAACACGTTATCAGTCCATACATATCGTTAATTAATAATTTTAAAATTTTGTTAAGAGTACTTGTTAAATATATTAAAATAAAAAATTTAATGCATTAAAAATAAAAAAAAATCTTTATTTTTTCATTTACAACTTCCTATTTCGGTATATTTTGCAAGTAAAACCCATAATTTTATTAACATTGATTGGTGTAGGTGGTGTGAAATTTTAAGTGTAAAAGAAAAAAAAATCTATTAAAAAGAAGGGAAAGAATATCTTTACCTGATAGCATGCACCACAGCCACTTCCACCGCTCCACAGCTCAGATACGCTTGCGACGCTGCCATCGTTGATCTTCCTTCCATATTCGCCATAGCCACAAGCTCCTCCTAAAATTTATATCAATTGACCAATCATATTATATATGTTATGTGATGCTGCAAAAGAAGTGTAATGTCACGGTGCATATTTTACTTCTAAAAAGCATCTTAAAGGAGGGAGCATGCATAACCAAAAGTAAATTCTTCAAATTTAATTTTTCTGGAAAGAAAACAAAATACAGTTTCAAAATATCAAGGTCATTAGTGAAACATGCAAATGTGCTTCCCCACCAACATGGGTATATATCTATCCACTATCCTAATTCCTAGCCTGCAAACAAATGTTCTTGGTACACAATTTATATGTACAAGCACATGCCATGGGTATAGCTAGCTAGAAGATGAGGAGGCTCACATACTTGAGTTTCCATAGCCATCACGGCTACGATAAAAGGTTGCCCTGGAGTCCGTAAAAGTGTCCTCGTCTGAATGGGAGTTACACAGTGCGGGTAAGAGCAGTGTGACACAAACAAGGCCAAGTTGGAGCTTAAAACTAAGTTCCATGTCTAAATGACAAATTTTCTCAGGCACAAAGAGGAAGGGAGAAATGCAGCAAGCAAGTAATTAAGAGTGACCAATGCAATAAACTAAAGTATATGAAGCAAGAATAACTAGTAATGAGAAAAGGCTTTGTGAGATAGGAAGCTAAGATATGGAGTCATATTTATAGTACAGGCCTTAGGTCCAAATACCAGAGTTGGTGGCCCACTTTTTCTCCCACTTGGGGACTATGGAATGTAAAAGGATTGGAATAATGATGTGTACATTTAGACCCTTATAGGGATCAGGGTTCTTTGTATAATTGATATCCGAACTGGTTTTTCATTACAATGGCAAAATGCCTAACTTTTGTTTTATTGTAACAGTTTTCTGGGAAGATCCATGCACTTGCAGCTCCACCCCAGGTTCAGAATATCATGATAGAAATTTAACCAAAGCTGAAAAAAGAAAAAGAAGAAAGAAATAAGATACTGGTAGTTACTCTTCTTGATATCTAACTGATCATTACACTATCACCCCCCTTCTCTTTTTCTTTTAGTATACATTATTGTTAACTTATATATCTCCGGTTCTATGAACTGTTTTACTGATTTTGAATACTAAATTTTTATAGTGGAAGACACTTATGAATAGACACACAGGTTCAGAACACCATTTTGCATTTGATGTATAATTTAATATTTTGGGCATATTTTTAGTTTGGATCTAACTTTGATTGAAACATATTTTTACTTCGTCATCCATTTTCTAACTTCCTACTTTTTAACCTATGTGAGAGTGTACATGGATACTCCCTTCACTACTATTTCATTATCTTGAACTAGGTGAATTTTATATATGTAATCTACCTTTGTCTTAAGAAAGAGATACTATTATATTTATACATAAAATTTGAGAATAAATTCTCTCATGTGAAATTTTCATATGACCTTGTCATGTGAAAAAAAAAAAAAAAGATAAACACAATGATTTCAAACATAAATTCATAAATTTTAACAGGGTCCAATCTAATTATGATCTTTATATTTATATCTTTTTTTTTATATATGACTCTATTATGTGAAAAAATCATATAAGAAATCCTCATAAAATCTTGACTTATGATAGCATATTAAAATATTCTTATATAAGTATAAATTTAAAATAAGCACACTCTAAAGGTGTGGAGGCTCACTGTAAAATGGAACCCACCTTATATGAATGTATCTATCTTAAATTTGTGTCTATAAAAAAAAATCCTCATATCTACAACATGTAGTTCTAGTTGAATGATATGAGATTGATTTTCCAATTGATTAGAAAAAGAAAAGAAAAAAAATTGGACATGTTGATAACCTTTAACACACTAACGTATAGTAGTTTTAATAATTATCCTGTTAACCATGTGGTTTAATGCTACACTAACGTATAGTAGTTTTTATATTTATCTTGTTAACCATGTGGTTTAATGCTACACTAATGCTAGTTTGATGGGTCAAAACCAAAGGCTATGAGGAAATAACAAAAGGAAGGAACCTTAGTCAACCCAACAGCATGTATATATGTTTATACGTGTCAGTCCCCATTATTTTATTTAAATACAATTTAAAGGTGTAAGATTTTATTATTATAATATATATTAGTATATAATTACTTATAATTTCACTTAATTATAATTATAACTACTCCGTTAAAACTTTTTTATAACTTTTTTAGTTAAAATAGTTTTTTTTATTTTTAAGATAAAATTTAAATAACATAGAATCAATAAAATTAATTTTAATATTATAATATTATATAATAAATAAATAAATAGATGAATGAGTGCATCAACTAGAGTTTATTATTATTCAAGATTTCACACCCAGTTAAAGATCTAGTAGCCATATTTGATTGTAACGTACTCACAGATTCATTAATTAGTATGATTATGAAATCAATGTAGCTTTAACAAGTAGAGCGGGTGTAGAGATGGATTTTTGCTCAACCTAATCCTACTTTGTATTTTTTAGGGTTAAAATTCACACTTGTTTGTAAGAAATGTGTCAAAACTTGTACTCACCTAATTTTGTTCCGTGCTTATAAATATTTTAAAATAATTTATATAATAATTAATTATTATCTTAAATTAATTTATTATCTTATATAAATTAAAAAATATTATAAAAATAAATATTAAACTAATAAAAATAATCAATATTATTAATAACTAAAATAAATATAATATTCATTTAAATATAAAATACAGGATAGATTAATCCCAAATTCACACACTTCCGCTCCGAAGTTGGGGGTCAAATAGCTTTGATAGAAACATATTTTTACTTCGTCATCAATTTTCTAACCTCCTACTTTTTACCCTATGTGAGAGTACACATGAATACTTCCTCCACTACTGTTTCATTATCTTGAATTAGGTGAATTTTATATGTAATGTACTTTTGCCTTAAGAAACAGAGATTATTATATTTATACATAAAATTTGAGAATAGATTGTCTAATGTGAGATTTTCACATGATTTTATTATGTGAAGATAAAAATAAATACAATAATTTCAAATATGAATTCATAAATTTTATTTTGTATTCGGTGTTTTTTCATTAACAGAACGGAACGGAATAGGTCGAAATGAATAAGAAAAAAAAAGAAAGGAATAGAACATAGTTTTCTCTCTTTTTATTTGAAAAATTCATTAACAGAACGGAATAAAACATGAGTGTAGATATTTTTTATAAAGTGAAACCTGTCTTACATGAGTGTATTTATCTTAAATTATTGTCTATAAAAAAAATCATCATATATCTACAGCATGTAATCCTGATTGAATGATATGAGATTGATTTTTCAATTGATTAGAAAAAGAAAAGACAAAAATTGGACATATTGATAGCCTTTAACACACTAACGTAGAGTAGTTTTTATGTTTATCTTGTTAACCATGTGGTTTAACGCTAGTTTCGTGGGTCAAAACCGAAGGCTATGAGGAAATAACAAATGGAAGAGTAAACCTTAGTCAACCCACCATCATGTATATATGTTATACGTGTCAGTCCCCATTATTTTATTTAAATAAAATTTAAAGGTGTAAGATTTTATGATGATTATATATATAAATATATATATTTTATATATATATATTATATATATATATAATTACTTATAATTTCACTTAATTATAATTATAATTATAATTACTCCGTTAAAACTTTTTTATAACTTTTTTGAGTAAAAATAGTTTTTATATTTTTAAGATAAAATTTAAATAACAGAGACATCAATCAATAAATTATTTTTAATATTATAATATTATATAATAAATAAACAGATGAAGTAGCGCATTACGGATAAATTATAGACAACTAGAATTCATTATTATTCAAGATTTCACGTTCACTTAAATATCTAGCAGTCACATTTAATTGTAACACACTCACAAATTGATTAATTAGTATGACTATGAACTTAACGTAACTTTAACAAGTGGCAGATGTAGAAATGAATTTTCGCTGAACTTAATCTCATTTTATATTTTTAGTGGTTAAAATTTGTCAATGTTTCGTAAGAAATATATCAAAATTCACACTTACTTAATTTTGTTTCGTATTTATAAATATTTTAAAATAATTTATATAATAATTAATTATTATTTTAAATTAATTTATTATCTTGTATAAATTAAAAAATATATTAAAAATAAATATAAAACTAATAAAAAATTAATATAATTAATATTATTATTAATTAAAATAAGAATAATGATATATCTTCTTACTTAATTATTGTAATAATTATCTTAATATTAAATAAAAAAATATTAAATAAAAAAATAAATACATCTAATGATTTAGAAATATAAAAAATATTTAATATTTTTTATTTAATTTAATAATTAATAAAAAATTGAGTAGTAAGATAAAATATTTTTACAAAATATTTATTTAAATACAAAATACAAGACGGATTGATTTTAAATTCACATTTATCCGCTCCGAGGTGATACGGATAAGTACCTGCAAGTTGGGGGTCAAATAGTTATTTCCATCGCTGACAAATTGCAATTGAATTACGTGGGGCTTGCTTAGGTCAAATGTAATCATCTCTTTTTTGTCTTTTTTTGGGGTTTTAAATTGTATAAAAAGTATTAATGGTGATGATAATAATAATGCTAACGTTAGGGCCCTTTATTTTTGTCCCTTTCTTAGCGGGTTTATGCTTGCCATCCCATTATTAATTTTTATCCCACGGAATTAGACAGATGTTGCAAGATTGATAAATAAGAATGGAAAATCGCAAGATCTCGAGTTGCAGGATATGTTTAGATTTGTGGAATTGAGTGGAATAGAAAGAAATGAAATGAAATAGAGATAAATTTTATTATTTAGTTATGTCAAAAAAAATAAAAAAGAATGAGAGTGAGTAAGATAAATTTTATTCTATTCTACTAAAAATTATTAATTTTTTCTCTTCTTAATTTGAAAGGTATGAGATGAAAGTATTTTTTTTATTTTAAATTTTATTTATCTTATCAAAAATCATTAATTTCTCAAATAATAGAATGATAATTTTACTTTATTCTATTCTAAAATATTCAAACAATAGAATAATATTTTTATTTCATTTTATTACATCTCATCATATCTCATTCTATTCTATTTGATTCTATCAATTATTAAATATTCAAATCTAATCATACTATTAATATGAGTTGGCCACATGATTTTACAATGGCTTGGATTGATTTTAAAACAACTTATATAAAAGGCAGATTACCTAGTTTGGTTTATGGTTGGGCTGGCTCCAGCCGAATTTACTCGTCAAATCTTTTTAATTGTTTTGGTTTGTTTGAATTTTTTAAAATATTTATTTTATTAGTTTTTTAAAACTATTTTATACCTTTTATATTTTTTTCATTTAGGCAGATTAATTTGTTTGACTTCCATTACTTCGTAGATTAAGTTGAAATCTTCTTAACTTGCAGACTAATAAATTAAACAAACACTTGCTCCAATCCATCTTATTTAAGGATGAATTAATACAAGTTAAATCAAGTCAAGATGAGTTAACTTGTTCTAACACATAATTTTTACTCTCATGCATGTTATTAATGTCATAATAGAAATAAATATCTGTTGTTTTTTTTTAAAAAAAAACACTATCTATTTATTCTCTTATTTTATTTTTTCCTTTCAAAATAATGATAACAGTCATACTATAAAGATAACGCACAAAAAATCACAACATTTCTTATACCATTATATTGAAATTTACAGGATCGCTTCAATATTTTTTTTAAAAAAAAATCAAAATTTAAAACTGCATAATTTTTTTATTATTATACAACTTTTAGTTGCTCAACATTATAATAATGAAGTAATTATAGTGGAGGAGGATTTGTTTTGTGGGATATTTGCTTATAAGGGCAAGTCAACCATAGGAAAGGAGGCATCCAATCACCAATATATTTGAAATCCAGTGCAGTAGGTGCTTCTTATTCCAAGCCGTCCATTTGGTGGCTCTTTCCTTTGTACACGAAGCTGCCAAGAAAGAGAGAGTTGAGCATGCAGTTATTGATGCAATCAGTACGAGGATAGTGCTTTGAGCTTGAAAGCTAATAATCACTGTAATTTTTTTTCAATCATTTTTATATTAAAACTCTGCAAATGTTTGAGTTTATATGTGGTACACGCCCAAATTAGGCACTTGTATAAAAATTAAAACCATAGAAAAATATAATATACAATTATCATTTATTTAATAAAAATATATATTATGCTTATGCACAACTCATATATGGATGTCCATGTAATACCGTAAAATTTATTAATTTTATTATAAATATTTATTTTTTTAATATTTATAATTTTTGTGAATTTTTTTAGAATTTTTTAAGAATGTAAAATATTTTAATATTATTTTTTATTTTACGTGTAAATTGAGTTGAGTTAGAAAAATGCAATATTTTCTCCGAGAATCTTGATCTGTGGAAACGCGGTGGGGGATCTTACTAAACTTAAAGTTGGACACGATTTACAAAGTTTTACATTTTTCGAGAATTTTATCAGATAAAATAATAATCGTTGTGTAATTTATTATCCGTTGAACAATTAATACTGACTTCTATCAACTGTAACAATTGTCCATTAGATAATAACATGTATTAAAAATTCTATCACATTATCTTAATGTAATCCATTTTATGTCTAATCAAATCCACTTTAATTCAAAAATATAATATTTTAATCAAAACTTTTTTGAGAAGTTTTGACCACCAAATGACTAATGTGCCCTTGGCTTGTTGGAGAAACCATTCTCCCCCCTTCTTTCTCTCTTGTTGTCGCGCAAATGAAAGCCCAAGGGAAGCAAATTTTGTTTCCATACTCGTCACATTTCATTAAAATATCATTCATTTCATCTATCATTTTTTCTCTCTTCAAGTTTCATCTTCATTTCTCTGTAACTTCTCTCTTCTTCTCCCTTCTTCCCTCACGGTTTTGCAGCCCCAAAGGAGACCACTTCTCTTCATTTTCTCACTTCACCAACATCATTTCTACATTCCTCTCATTATCCTCTACACTTCCTATTTGAAGAGTTTCTTCAAATTCCATTATCTTCACCATTTTCTTCCAAGAACAAAGCTTGAACCTTTAAGGTAAAGCTTCCATTTTTGTTTTTCCTTCTCTTCATTTTTGTGTTCCTTGGTTATATTAGTGACCAAGGATTCATGTTTTTCAAGACTTGGTTGTTGATTCTTTGCGTTTGAATTTCTAGGGTTCTGGAGAGCCAAAATCGAATCCACCAAGAAGCATCAAGGAGGCCATTTTCGTGTTCTTCCTTTAGGTAAGAGAGAGATTTACTCACTTCAACCATTATTGGTGGTGATGAGACCTTGTGTGATTGTTGATGGAGAAATCCATATTTAAATGCTTACTTTGTTTGATGATTTTTTATGTTTATGTGTCTTGATTGAGATTAGTGATTGAATTGTGATTTTGAAATGCTTGATGGAGTTCGATTTAAGAAATGAAAGAATTGAGCGTTTACAACCCTATTGAGAGGCCACGGTTTTGGCCATGAATTTCTAGGGTTGGAAATTAATTTGTGTAAAATAAAGCTTATGTGATTAGGTATAAAATGATTAAGGCATGAAACAAAACTTTGAGGGTTTTCTACTCTCTTGAGAGGCCACGATTTTGGCCCTAATTAGTAAGGGTTTGAATTGAAATTGTGTGTACTAAAAATTATGTAATTGGACATTAAAGGATTGATGTTTGTAATGGAAGAAATTGAGTTAGTAATGGCGTTTGGAGGTCACGGTTTTTGAAGGGTTTATTAGCCCAAAAATTCTCATAATCGATCAAGACTTAGTACGTTGAGAATGTTGAATCCATAATGTAGAATTGTGATAATTGTTGAACCATATATATATATATATATATATATATATATATATATATATATATATATATATATATATATATATATATATATAGGATTGATGTTTGTAATGGAAGAAATTGAGTTAGTAATGGCGTTTGGAGGTCACGGTTTTTGAAGGGTTTATTAGCCCAAAAATTCTCATAATTGATCAAGACTTAGTACGTTGAGAATGTTGAATCCATAATGTAGAATTGTGATAATTGTTGAACCATATATATATATATGTGTGTGTGTGTGTGTGTGTGTGTGTGTGTGTGTGTGTGTGTGTGTGATATTGAGAATTGGTTTATGTGGTTATGAGTTCATATGTGGAACTAAGTATTTGTGAATTGTACTTGATGAACTTGCGGCATGACATTGTTGAGAATTATTTATATGTCAATATAATATGTTCCATGAGAAATATTGTTGATAAATATGCATGTTATGCATTGTTTATGAGGAACATATCATTGATACACATACATGATGTAAATTGAGTCGTCATGTATGTGTGATGTCCATTGGACTTTATTGTGAAAGGCGATGTATGCCTAGGAGATTGAATAACACCTTTGTGGGGGTGGGAGTAGACTAAGCGTAGGGTCATAGTGGTTGACCCTGGGGGCGTCGAGGTGCGGGTGTCTTACAATAGACAGTCGTAACTCCACTGGGGTCGTGGGATAGACCGATGCAAATACATCGACGATCTGGACCGAGACGCTGTCCTATATCGCGATCAACTGTTTAAGTGTCATGTATAAGCCATATTGCGCAAATATTTTTATGAGATGAAGCACATGATTTTTAAAGGCTAAAGAGATACTAGCATGACTCCTTGATCATTCTCTCCGAAAATGTTGATGTCTAGCTCCATGGAGTAGGATTTTTGGTACCATAATGCATTGTGTGTTGTCCATTGTCAGTCTCATATTTCATTAAGCATGAGTATTTATAACTGTTGAATTAACTGCCTTTACTATCGATATAATTATCTGATTCAATAAACTGTTCACTGCCTGAGATTCTGTTGATATTCTTCTTTTATTACTTATTTAATTATTGTTGTTATTTTATTCATTATTGTTGATGAATATATGTACTGTAATGTTATGTGGGCGTCCAGCGTCGTTCTATTTTCTTGCTACCACTTTGATAATGAAAGTTGGGTATCTCACCTCTTTTTTGTATATCTATACTTCTATTTTAAATTATGTATTATCGAGAAGACGTCGCGAGGAAGAAAAGGAAACACCTGAGTTTCCTGACTTTTGGCCTGATTACGACTAGAGTTAATTGAAGATGTCTTCGCATCTGCGCCGATTCTTGGGGTATGCTAGGATGACCTTTCACGGTGGATCTGACTATTAGCACATAAATTTGAGCATGGACCGTTGCATCTATCACGGGGAGATGTGTCTTTAGCCTGAAGTCGCTATGACCCGCCTGTTTTTGATTTCACAACTTTTGTTCATTTAGAATTTTACCTGCCTGTTAGAGATTTGTGGGATGACCTTTATTATACCTCACAAGAGGACTCTTTCCTCTCCACGGCTCGGGCTTCTGCCCGAAATTCGGTCGCTCCGATGGTAATATCATCGAATGAGGAGGACCCTGCTACGGTCCCTTCTTGTCAGTCTTAGGGGCTGATATTGTCGGTGGTTAATGATGGCTAACTGTTTATTTTTGGAGAAGCTTGACGTTTTGCTGTATTTGATGGGTGTATATTTGTATCATCTTGGGTGGGTACATCTTTTGCTTTTTGTATAATTTATGATGTAATTAAATAGACTGGTGCATATATATATATTGTGTATGGATGCATGGTTTATTTTAGGTCAGTTTTTACTGTGACCGTTTTAACTATTACTCGCTACGGAAAGAACCTCTAAATTTATTCTTTTGACATCACTTGTTAATAATACAATTTAATAACAAAAAAAATGTAATATCATTTAGAAAGAAACCTATACATCTATAAAATGAACCGGGTCTATGAGGTTTAAAATAATTATTACCTTCCGTAAGTGTTTTATATATTATGGTGTGATGTTCCTTCTTCTCCTAGAAAAAGGGGCATTACAGTCCACATCCTTGAATGACATTATAAAATGTTTAAGATATATCCTCCAAGTAAGTGTTGCTTTTGTTTGAGAGTTAACAATTATGGAACATTAAATATTTTCTTTCAATTTATATTTGTATTGTAATTCAACCCAGCAGTATGTTATGTATATATGAATAATGTACAAATCTTTCGATTTGGAAATTAATTGCTATATAGGCATTTTTTTTTCAGTAAATGTTATCTAAGTATTATTTGAGTATGCATTGTTAGTGGAAAACGTTGTTTTGAATCGCTAAATCGATGGATTGGCATGTATACGTGAACATTTTTTTTTTTAACTTCTGTAAGTGTCCCTTAAAGCTTGCAGGGAGTTGCACGTTAAACAAATGCTAAATTTTATTGTACCGCTATTTGCACAGATAATAATTGTACACAACTTTCACATTAATTCATAAATTTAGCATGATAAGAGCAGTTGATTAATCATTTATCAAGTATAGTTAATCAAGTATATAACTAATAAATTTAAAAGAGACTAGTCATAAATTCATAACTTAAAATCGTGATTAACAACAAATATTAAATGGTTAAATCAATTTAACAATTAATTATTCAGCCATCTGTGAGGGATTTATGCATAGACCTACCTGCAACAATCATTTCCTTAAGTTTAAGTATGATTTCATATCAAACTTCATATTAGTACTTAAGAGTGAGAATAAATTAGGCGACCTATCAAGGATTTATGACCTATATAAGTCTGTCATATTTTATAAACAAGTCAGGTTTAGACTTTTAAAAAAGTTCGTTTAATTATGTAGACTAAAGTTTAAATTTTGAAAAAGTCTATTTAGCCTATAAAATTGACTTATTTATTTATTATTTATTATTATGTATATAATTAAAATTTTATAATACTTATGTATCAAAGAAAATTATAGTACTTACATAATTTATTAATTACATATTAATATAATATATTTATTTTGTATAGAATATAATAATTTCATTAAAGTTTATACTTATTTAAAAATCTGAAAAGATGATATTTGTTTTTTTTTCAAAAAAAAGATTAAGTTTATTGAACTATATAAAATTTTTCATGTAATGTAAACTTTTAAATAGATTTTAAGTAAGGTCAAGTTTTTATATTTTATTAAATAGATTAGGTTAAACCAAAGAAAAAACCTAAATAAGCCAACATTTTATAGAGCAAACATAGGCCTATTTAGACAAAATTTATACTAATCTATTTTCACCCCTACTAATATTCACAACCTCTAGCATGGTCCACATTAATCTTCCCATCATGTACTTGATTACTTAATTCAAAGCACATTTCTTCTACAAGCATGCACATTAAATATTGAAAAAATGATTCTTCCTATATAGATTAATAATGACGGATCCAAAAAATTTTGTTAGTGGGGACAAACCATTCCATTCTATCAGATGAATAATTTTTATTTAAAAGTTGTTATATTTGTTGTGCTTTTTTCTAATATGTAGTATTAATATATTTTTTTATGTGCATAAACACTATTTATTTAAGAGAAATTTACTTATAAACCGTCAAAGATTGTTTACGCACATAAATATGACTCTATGCAAGTAAATAACCAATTAATAATTTAGCATTTCGTAAATGAAATTGGATAAAGTTTGAAAGTGATAAATTAGCAATGGTTTAATAAAATTAAAATTTATCCAATTAACTTTGTATTTAGGTAAAATCTTTTCAAGTTTTCTGAGATAAAAATGATATATTACACATATAGTGGTAGATTTTTTTTAATGGAGGCATGTGCCTCCACGTGGGTACGTCCCTGTAGATTAACCTCCAAGCAGGCTAATTTAACTAACAATTTACCTACACTAAAACCAATACCCTACTTACTTTCTCATGCATCAATTTATCAGTTAACTGTAAATTATTGATTAAATTAATTTGATACTTGACTAATCAATATACAAACTAAACTGAAAAACATTTTTTTTTGTTGGTACATAAATGAAAAACATTTACACAAGCTACACCCAGAATCATTTTCCCTTAAACATCTGGCCGGTCAAGGGTTTTCTAACTCAATTGACACCAGCCCAACTGCCCAAGTCCTTTTTGCCAACTCTTAAACCTCTTACTGTTTAAAATTTGTGATATTCTGTATTTCATTTTCGCTAAACATTGCCATTAATGGTAATTCAGTTTCGTTCTTGTACTGACAGACAAAAATTTATTAAATTTAGAATTAAAATGAACCATAATACAGTCATGGGTACAGCATATTACAAAACACGCAGAGGTAGATCCAAATGCCTTTTGTGGGAAATATAATCTATGGTATTTAGACTCCAATTCCTACTAGTTGCTTGGACCAAGGCTTGGCAGGTAGTACAGTTTGGTTCCTGGTCTTCTAGATGCTCCATTTCAGCTGATCTACATTTCCATCACAATTTTCTGTAGCCAGGAACAATTCTATCAGAAACGTATCAGACCACGCACAAAGTTGCACAGCATATTTGATTGGAGAAGTCAATATGTCTAGACTCTAGCGCTACATGCATTTTATCACTCTAGCTATATAGACCCATGTAATTAAGAGGTGCTGTCTTCGCTTTTCACCCACCCCACCCCTCCCCTCCCCCCCCCCCCCCCCCCAAAAAAAAAAAAAAAAAACAAAACCGGGGTTTCTTTTTGAAAAAAAAGGACAAAAAAAAAAGAGAAAACAAAGAGGGTATTTGTTTTAACAAGTGAAAGTGACAATCACTATAATAGGCATAAAAATATTGACATCAATATCCATCAATGGGACATACCACCTAAATTAGATAGTGTAAAAATACATAGTCAAGACTAACGCTGTGTTTGTTTTGAGAGAAAATGAGAGGAGAGAAAAGGGGAGGAGAGAAAAGGAGAAGAAGATTCCATTTTCTCTTGTTTGGCACAGCAGAGAAAATAGATAAATTTTTTCTCTCCGAAGATGAGCAGAAAATGGGAGAGTATGGGTGGTAGCACATGAAATTATCATTATACCCCAAATTAATATCAGAATATGCATCCCCCTCCTCCTTCTTCCTGGGTTCTTGTTCGTACGGCGCGACGGGCTCCGCGACGAGCGAGAAACCAGTTGGTAGGCGACGTGCGGCCGACCGGATCGAGCCCGACAGCAGCCTTGATCCGCACGGTGGATCTGGGTCGAGCGGCGCACGGTTGCAGGAGATCGATGAGGTTGCTGCGAGTCCTCGTGAACGCCGCCGAAGGATTCGCCGCAATAAACCACAAAGAGAGGCTCCGGTGAGGGACAAAGAAGGAGTAGGGGGTGGGGGTGGGGACTCACGCAATAGGGTGTGGGGTAGGGTGGGGACTCGACCGACAGCAGGGGGTTGGGTGGGGTGGGGACTCCACCCCAGGGGTGAGGGTGGGGACGCGGACGCAGGGCGACGCTGATCCGAAGGCGGCAGGGGGGGGGTGGGGGTAGGGGTAGAGGTGGAGGTGGAGGTTTTTAATTTTTTTTTTTGTTTAACATAAAATATTTTTTTAACATATTAAATTAAATTTATATACTAATATTATAGAATTATAAAAAAATAATTATGATTTTTTATTAAATCAAATTTTAAATCAAATTTGTAAGTGAATTTTTTCTGTGAGACTATATAATTAATATTTATTATAAGTTATAAATTAATTTAGGTAATTTATTAAAAAAAACTAGTTATAGATATAAAATAAAAATAATATATATTTGTATTCATTATAATAAGGGTATATATGTAATTTTATATAATTATAATTTTTTTATTTTATTTTATTCTCTTAACTTTTATTTTCTTTCTCTTCATTTTCTCTTCAACCAAACAATACGAGAGAAAATGTATTTTTCTCTTTATTTTCTCTCTTCTCTATTTTCTCTCTTCTCATTTTCTCTTCCCATCCAAACAAAAAGGACCAGCGTGCAAGGCTCATAATTCCTATGTCTCCCTCAACACGTGTTCGGAAGCAAGCAGCCAAATAACAACAGATGAAACTAAATCACGCCAAATAAAAAGCAGCCTATACGCCAATTCAGTCATAATCTGAACTCTAGTGGCCATATGTGATATTTATAATGCAAATGCAAGGTGTAAACAAGTATACCAAACAGCCCAAGCAGCAACCTTAGCATGACTGTTCCACGTGTCCCTTCTCCTTACATCTTTCTTTTTCATATTTTAGCGGGGAGGGGGTGGGAAAAATCATAGCATGGGTCGTGTCGCCATGAAAAGAACCAACAATTGCTCTCCTAATCGAGAACCTATTTATGCTTGCACTTAGTAGTGGAATAGAAAAGAATAGAAACTACAGAGATTGTGGATGTCACTGTCAGTAGAAGCTTAATATTTAGATAGTTAAGAGTGAGAAGCTTATTGAAAGTATGCCGTGCCCAAAAAGTTCAATACCTTAGAGCTTTTGGGCTTCCTTTTTTAGCTCAAACATGAATCGCCAACTCAAGGTTGGTGCAGTCAGAGACCAATTTAGACAATTACCCATTTTATAGTTGCAAATACCAAAAGGTTAAAGCAAGTGTAAACGTGAAATTATGACCACAGGTGATCACCTAATTGACAAATCCTAGCTCCACATGCATTAAATTTCTGGGCATCACAAACAAACTGGCAAAATAATAATGAAGAACCACAAGGTTTTTCAATTCTTTTTTTTGGTTGAAAGGGGACAGTTACTCTTTTTCTGAGATAATGTTAGTGTTTGATGCGTTGTGTACAGAATTTATTCAATCTTGGAGTTGCAATGAGTGTTTAATATGATAATGACTCCACATGTATTTTACCTGAAAACTCCACGAAAATAGCGATTCAAATTCTCCAACAGTCAAATAAGCTGTGCCTTTTTAAGGTCAGAAACAACTCCACGATCCTCAGTGCCCCTCTCATTGTATAATACCTGCAAAAGGACGGTAACTTTTATTCTTCAAGGCAAATAAATGACCAAAAAAATAAGTTAACTTTTAGATGGCAAGTACCTTATCTATGATTCCATACTCAACAGCTTCACTAGGACTAAAATACTTTGGGCGCTGAATATCAGCTTCAATCTGCTCAGGTGATTTTTCAATATGCTTTGCATATAAATTAACCTTGAAAAAATTAAACAGTGTGAATGTGAGTTGTTATAATAATCTTTAGATCCATATTTGTTAAAGATAATGAGTGAAACCGGCACTCATAAGAGTCCATAATTTAAATCTAAAACATGTATAAGTCCATTTCGAACCCTAAATATATATCTTCTAAAACATAAGTCGTAAATTCATAATCTCAATCTTTGTGGTTGAAGGGAACCAACAAATGTTAGGCCACAGCTGTACAAACTGATATTTTGATATTTTAATGGGACTACAAACACAAAAGTATACATTGGTCCACGTAGCTTTACAGATAACAATGATCAATTACAATTGAACCTTAACTAAGTAAAAATAGATTGAAGTAAACTAGATAATTATTGTTCTAACCAATTCTGTCTTCACATTATTGACTTCTTTTCTTGCAAGGTTAACATCCGTTGCTTGACCTTGAAACCTTGCAATTGGCTGCAAATTGAAAACAATAACATGGTTATGTTTGGATAAAAGATCCCCAGAAGACATACAATAAACTAAGTATAGGAGGAAATGGTTGAGACTGGACCTGTCTTATCATTATTGTTGACGATGGCAAAGCAGAACGGTTTCCCTTTGCACCAGCAGCCAAAAGTAAGGCTGCTTCTCCCCAAGCATTACCAACACAAAGAGTAAAAATAGGAGGCTTGACATACCTGTAGCAGAACAACTTAGCTAGGTTTATACACACAAACCTTCTAGGGGGAATTCTTCAAGTTGGGAACAAGTCAAACAATAAAAAGACAATTTGCCTACTCTTTAGGAGTGGGGTTATGCAGCGAAGCATAAACATAGTTATTCCATCAATAAATATTTGGCATCATGTCCACTTTAAACTAATAATATATAATAAATATTAACATCATGTTTTTAACATTTAAGGGCAGAAATGTTAATCCAGAAAACGAATAAAAAGAGAGAGAAGGTAAGCAGTATGCCAATATAAAATCTCTTCTAAGTAGCATGTCTATGGCACAGCAGGACCTAGATAGGCAAAACTTGGTAAATAAAAATCTCAAAGATAGATCAGCATTTGGTGGTGTCATAGACAACTGTTATCTATTATGCCTCAATATAATGAAATTTCCAAAAACATAACTTATCTTCATTAACAGAGTTCACGACAAAACTCATCTAGGAAATTCACAACGACCACTAATCTGGGTTGGTTATACACATAAGCCGAATATATTTGCTTCATGAATCATGACAAAATTCAAGGACAACAAGGGCATAAAGAAAAGAGTTAAATTAATAATCTGCCATTCAGTTGATGGCCTTGGTATAATTTAGAGATCATCAAACGTACCCAACAACAGTCAACGTCAGCTAGATAATCACTTTCAATGAAAAATACTTGGGTAGGCAGTGCCTATTATAGGTATTGCCACTCAAATTGCTGCCCTACAGAGGGACTCATGTGGGTCCCACCTATTGCTAAAATCTGAGTGGCAGTGCCTTTAAAACCCACTACATGCAAGGTGGAGCAAAGAATATAAACAAAAGCAGTAGTAAAATATCTTTTCACTTAAATGGCACCTATGCAGAATATAGTTCAAGAGCTCAACATACGTGAGATAAAGACAATAACTGACATGATCACAGAAAGCATAGAGATAATAACCTCATCACATCATAAATTGCAAATGCTTCAGTCTCATAACCCAACTTCTCACCTCCCTGAAAGAAGGAAACAAGATTCTATTAAACAAATGGACATTTTTGCGGAGAATGAGGCACCATTCTAGCATCTTATGGGAATTATTTGCAGTGCTTTCTGCTTCGCAAAGAAAAGGGGTGGTGATTAAGACAAGTTCACATGACAGTAGCAAGAAATGAAAGCATTATAGCCCAATGGTGTCAATTGATTCATGGAGCGAACGCCACCTAGTGGGATAAGGATTAGTTGATGCAGCTGTTATTGTTGTAATGATATTCTTGTGAAATTGGGTGGCTCTCTATTAGTAATTTTATTCATAATTTAAATTCTGCATTTTGATACAAAAATAAATATATTAGGTTATGTAGATTTTCTTCATTTAGCTATGCTATTTAAATTAATTGTTAAATTATGTATAGTAATATATATGCCTTAGGTAGACGTTTGGCATCATTGTGTCTCCAAGATAAAAAACCTTAAACCTAAAAAATATTATGGTTAGTGGGTAGTTCCTTGAATTTTCAAAACTCATCCTTCTCTTGCTCTAGTTTCTAAACAAAAATCAGATTGACGTGCATGTGCCAAGATGATAATTTCAATATATTATTAGGTATTAAGGAAGTTATTCAATATTGGTCCCCTCTAACTTAAAAAATCCTGGCTCCACCTCCATCACTTTTGGCTGTCACAACTAAGCTCAATAAGCCAAGGTGGCCCTAAAAAAAGAGGCTTAGTTGATCCACAGGCTTTAGCTATGCTTCATCCTCACAAGATTGAGCTAAGAATCATCCCCACCTGTAACACCCACCCCCCACCTTCAGCCCAATGTTTGCACCAGGTAGTACCTTTAGGCTAGGTTGGACAATTGGACTTAGCTCAAGAGTTGCATTTTCAGTGCACTATATCTCAATCTAGAGAAAGCATGGGCTAGTGCACTCATCAACACCTCAAATTACAATAACTGCTATTTCATATCTCTACCCTCCATCACAATTATAAGCAACTGCTACCAACATTGTGCTTATCAAAATTTACATGGATAGGCATGTAAGAATAACAAGCATAATGATTGAATGCGTCTTGCAATTTTTGGGCTAACAGTAGAACATAAGTGAATTTAACCTGAAAAAGGGCACCTCCGCAAGCATAATTTTGATCAAGGCACACAGCAATAGGCATCCAAAAATAATCCTTACCAATTCCTAAAATAAATACATTTACACTTCAAAACCAATTTTACTTCTAATAAAGTTGTGTAATTTGAACTGTCACATCTACTTCAGTATCTATCCTCTGGCTCTGATACACCCACTCCCTAGTCCCTCCCCCCTCTTCATTTCCTATTCCCTCTTATAACATTTCCAGGTTCTTGAAAAAGGGCACCAACACAAGCATAATTTTGATCAAGGTACACAGCAATAGCAAATAATATCCAAAAATAATCCTTACTAATTCTTAAAATAAATGCATTTACACTTCAAAACCAATTTTACTTCTAATAAAGTTGTGTAATTTGAACCATCACATCTACTTCAGTATCTCTCCTCTGGCTCTGATACACCCACTCCCTAGTCCCTCCCCCCTCTTCATTTCCTATTCCCTCTTATAACATTTATGGGTTCTGCATTAGAAAACTCCTGTTATTTTCACTTTAGTAGTAAGACAAATGCTTTGAACAAAAAAAAAAAATCTGTGTACATCAAGCTATGAAAAAGATGATTTCTCATGGAGCTGAAAAGACTATCCTAGGCTGTATACAAAAAGAACATTACTTACCTTAGTTGTCCCAGTGGAGTTTATGTATAGGTAAATAGGCTTATCATCATCTTCATATTGAAGGTAAAGAAATTCAGCAAGTATCAACTCTGTGACAGATGGAACAAGGGACATGCCCAAATAAACAATTCGATTTTTGTACAAGTAAGAAGCTAAGTCCGGTGGAGGTTGCTCCCATGCACTTCCTCTTGAAAAAGGAATAACCTATCCATAGACAAAGAAAAAAAGAACAACAAACCTGCATAAATTATATTGGCAGCATATATTGTGTCCCAATGTGCCATAAAATATTGTACATGTAAGTTATACCACTCATTTTCATAATATATAAATCATGCATGAACAAAATTACACTTTAAAAAGGACTCATAAGTTATGGAATGTTTATTTTTGACACTACACAGCCATGACTAAATACAACTAATATATGTCAAACAACATTGATCTACACACATCTGTCTCTTTTCAACAAAAGAAGAAAACCTATTAGAATGGTATAAGAAAAACAAAGAAGAACGATGGGATGTGCTCCTTAAACAAAGCATCAAACAAAAACAACGAAAACAAATAGGGCACAATGAAATAAAAATTTGCCTGCCTTATTTCTTGAAAAACCTCTCAAAACAAATTTTAATAAAAAAATTTACTAGAAACTTCAAAGGCATGCCCAAGATTCACCTTGAGGAGAGGAAATTTGTATATCAAAATTTCAGATGGGTTCTGAGAAGAAAAGCATTCAAATTTGCATTTTGTTATTTTATGCTGATTGATGATAGGTTATGTTCAGTTGAGGGTAAGATGACGCATTCGGATATTCAAGTTCCTGGCTTCTTTACTTTGAGGTGGTGTCCATTTTCTCTGGCTGAGAAGATCAGTATTTTTTATACCATGCAAAGAAAGTGAAATTTGGAGTCAAAGCGACATGGGTGTGAAATTGTGATTTGTGAATGCCTTTGTCAAACAAATCTATGCACAACTTTATTACCTAAAGTTGTTTGATTATTATTAGCTAGTATAGGAATCCTACAGTTATTCATGAGAGCCGCTATTTCAATAAAATGTGTCTTTGCAGTATGTACATTTGTTTCCTTGGGTGCGATTAAGATGATTGACCTCAATGACTCGCATGCATTTCCAATCCCTGATTTTCTGCCAGTAGAAACCTGTTCTAAAAAGCATCTTCTACCTTGAATTTTGGCCATCACAAAAACCTACCCACCTCTTCTTCAATCACCCCTCACCCTAAAAATCTCTTCAAAGTCAAATTTCACAACTTGGCAGTACTGTTCAAGGCCCCCAGAATTAGATTTTGTTAGATTCTTTTAAGCCCAATTTCATGTTCAAACTGTTCACATTTCGCTTACATTTTATTCATCTCAACCTTATTTTATATTTTTATTGCAAAAGGAAAATAAAAACCCTATAACCTCCTACAAATGTTTAAACCTGAATCCACACTTCAAATTATTACAGCATTTCTAGACACTTGGTAAAGTTTCACGTCAATCTCTTATCCAATTCCAACGCCGCACTAGAAAAGTGAATTGTGAAATTTGGTTGAAAAAGAGTTGGAAAGAGTACCATAGTGACGACGCCTCTTTTACCCTTAGACCCACGAAACGACGCCGGATTGAGACATGAAGGTCGGAGCTTGTGGCCAGAGAATAGGCTAGAGGTGCTGCTACCGGAGAAAGGAGCAACGAAGTCGGTGGAGAGAGACGTTCTGACGGAGGAGGAGGAGGAGAAGTTCATGGCTCGGATAGGGCTTACGGTTCGAGACGATGAAGGCAACGCCAGCATATGCTTGTTGATTGCGAAGCTTGAAGCTGCGGTGGCAACCTCCATGGCTCAACAGTTGCAACTTCCAAGCTTGTGTTGTGTGTGTCACTCTGAGTGTAAGAGCAAGAAGTCACAGCATTGAAATAGATGTAATTGGGCTTCTTGAGCGTCCAGATCCTTTATGCGATAATTGGACCTCGAGCCCTGTGGAATTGCTTTTTTGTCCAAGTTTTGTTTCTTGCATGGCTCGATAAAAAAAAGTAAAAGTATAAAAAAAATATATACTGATATTTATTAATATTTTAACAAATATGTGTTTATTGATGTTCTTTTTTTATTAATTAAAATAAAATTAAAAATATCAAAATATTAATATATATTAATTTAAAATCATTTACATTAACGATGCATACTACTTTAACTCTTTGAAATATTTCATTTTTCTTTAAAAACATAATATAGACTCAGAAACTCGCTACTATCTTTGCATGGATCCACCCATCAATAATAACCCATCTTTGTAGGGATCCATTACTCTTGTATATAAATAGATAACACATTTCTTCCTCATAATATGACATTGTCATATTCTTAAAAACAATTAGATAACATGTCAAATTTGATCACGCAAAAGACAAATGGAAGTTAACTTTGCCCACTAAGTTCGTGCCCTAACCTCTTCCTCCACGTGACAACCACACCAAGTTCTTTCGTGCCCATTGTCCAACCACCATGCTAATGGTTGCCTAGCTATCACATGATGATGGTACCCTTAGCATGCTTGGTGTGTGTGACAACGATGGTGGTCCTCTACCCTTAGCCCTTCATGTGACAACAACGACAGTGATAGTGGGTAATTGGCTATTCCTTCTTCCCTATGAGCACGATGTTGGCCATGACGTTGAGATGGTGGTTGATAAATTGTTCTTCCCTATGAGTTGCAATGATGGCTGCGACTAGTGTTCTTAGAATTGAACCAAAGTAGCCAGTCCAATCAATTGAACCGAGAATCGTACCAAAGGTTGGTCTGTTCAAGTCATTTGAACCATTGATTTCAAAACTGGAGCTAAAACTATTTGCAATGGTGGTTGGGACCAGTGTTATAAGAATTGGACTAGACTGGCTGGTCCAACTGGTTAAACTGAGAACTAGACCAAAGGTTGGTCTGGTCATACGTGGTGTGTGCGACAGTGATGGTGGCCCTCTTCCCTTAGCCCTTCATGTGACATCAGCGATAGTGATAGTGGCTGCTTGGCTATTCCTTCTTCCCTATGAGCACAGCGGTGGCCATGATGTTGAGATGGTATTGATAAATTGTTCTTCCCTGCGAGTTACAATGGTGGTTGCGAGTTGTAGTGGTGGCTGCGACTAACTAGTTGTTCTCCCCTGTGAGCTATGACTATGATGGTAAGGGCGTAAGCCTTGATCTCTAACCATCACAGCAGCTTGCAACTAAGAGTGGAAATAAGTTAGCCGATTCGTGAAAGACCTATGACTTGACCTGTTTAAAGTTTAACTTGGCTTAACTCATTTAATAAAAAAAGTTAAGTCAAGGTTTTTTAAGAAGTCTATTTAGTTAAACGGATCAAGTTTCAAGCATTTAGAAAAATCTTTATAGTCTAATGATGACTTATTTAATTGCATATATTATTACTTTATATATATTATGATATTTTAATATTTAATAATATAATTAATTTTGTAAATAATATAATATTTTTTTAAAGCCTAGACCCGTTAGTTTATCATGTTGACCTATTTAAAAATAAATGTATTGACTTATTTAAATATCTTATTACAAAATAAATCTTTAAATAAATTTTCAAATTAAACCTTAAAAAGTAAACTTTATCAAATAAATAAATGAAGCTCAAATATTGTATTTAAGAAATAAGTCAAGCCTATTTAGGCAAGACCTGACCAGAAATAGTCTGTTTTCACCCCTAATTACAACTCTCCCTTTGTATTTGCTTCAAATCTAATTGTGAGTTATGGTTCAAAGTTCTGCAAATGGCATTGAATTAACAGACCTGGGTTAGGGCTTTTTTTAATTGTATTTTCCATTTGGGCATTTATCAATTTTATTATTCTATTTGTTATTTGATTTTTATGTATGCTAAAAATGAAAAAAAGAAATCTGATATCCTGATTCAAACAATCGAGTTGATTTAATTAGGATTGACTGAATATTTTGGACAAAACTGATCCAACCTAACTCGGACAAAAGTAATTTATCTTAACTTTTAATTTATTCATAACCCAAGTCGACCTGACTGGGGGTGTTAGTGCACTGCTTATACAAGAGTTTTTATCCCATATCACGAGACAACGTCCGCAACTTCTTCCCACAGCTAAAATTACATAAAGCAATTTGAATTTGAAGTGATTCTTATGCATTAACCACATCACGAGATTTAAACCATACTGCAAGAGGAAAACTAAACCTTTGCTGTATTCGCATAAGATTCACGTAGGACATATAAATGGAGGTACATGCAGAGTCAAGATAAAGGGAAACATAGATCGTAATTTGCATTTTGAGCACCCATAGAATAGCTCTTCATTAGGCAAATCACAAGTACCCTCATCGAGCAACACTACACTAGTCATCTCCTGAACCAGGACACAAGTTTAAAAAGCTGCAATTCAAACCCTTTAAATAGTATTCACCTAGTTTGTGTATTCCAAAAGGGTGGTAAACATTGCATTGCACAAAGATACTACAAAAACCCAAACAAAAGGAAAGGAGGGAGAAAATTTTGAAAAAATAAATAGAGTGGAAGACAACATATCATTTCATTATTTGGATGTTTAATGAGTTTAATGAAAAAGGAGAGTGAAATGTTCAAGTCACTCTTTCCTTGATCCCTTAAATTGAGGGGGCAAAAATTGGAGGCTTTGGGTGACAAGGGTGAGACTCCTTGATCATCCCTTATCATTTCACTCCCTCCTTTAAATTTATTCTCAAACACACTTTTATTAAGTTTTTCATTCCATTCCATGTCATTTCCTTTCTTGCTATTCTCCCAAGCATAGCCTAAATGATTCACATAGCTGGAGCATGGGGAGCCAAGTTTTTCAATCTGCTCCAAAGGGTTATCAGCAAACAACATTGCATTGCAAATAGAAACTAAAATATATCAAAACAAATTAAAAAAAAATAGGAAGAGAACACGGAATGGAAGAGAATATGCCATTCCATTGTTTTGATGTTTAATGGGGGAGAGAAGTGGAATGTTAAAGTCATTCTTTCCTTAACTCCCTAAATTGGAGGGACAAAAATTGGAGGTTGAGTGGCAAAAGAGGGACTCGTTGATCCTCCATTATCATTCCACTC
This sequence comes from Ormosia emarginata, assembly GCA_029884605.1. NCBI lineage: Eukaryota > Viridiplantae > Streptophyta > Magnoliopsida > Fabales > Fabaceae > Ormosia > Ormosia emarginata. The sequence continues at coordinate 19,878,537 of JAQQTP010000064.1, read as the reverse complement.
CCTCCTTTAAATTAATTCTCAAACACACTTTCATTTAGTTTTTTCATTTCATTCCATGTCATTCCCTCCCTTGCTATCCTCCCAAACATAGCCCAAATGATTCACATAACTAGAGCATAGGGAGCCAAGTTTTTCATTCTACTCAAAAAGGGTTATCAGCAAAAAACATTGCATTGCAAGTAGAAACTAAAATATATCAAAACAAATTAAAAAAAAAAAATAGGAAGAGAACATGTCATACTATTGTTTGGATGTCTAATGAGTTTAATGAGGGAGAAGAGTGAAATGTTCAAGTCATTCTTTCCTTAACTCTCTAAATTGGAGGGACAAAAATTGGAGGCTTTGAGTGACAAGGGAGGGACTCCTTGATCCTCCCTTGTCATTCCACTCTCTCCTTTAAATTAATTCTCAAACACACTTTCATTAAGTTTTTCCATTCCATTCCATGTCATTCCCTCCCTTGCTATCCTCCCAAACATAGCCTAAATGATTCACATTGATGGAGCATGGGGAGCCAAGTTTTTCAATCTGCTCAAAAAGGTTATCAGCAAACAACATTGCATTGCAAATAGAAATTAAAATATATCAAAACAAATTATAAAAATAAACAAAGGAAGAAAACATGGAATGGAAAAAAACATGTTATTCCATTGTTTGGATGTTTAATGGATTTAATAAGAGAAATGAGTGAAATGTTCAAGTCATTCCTTCCTTGACCCTCTAAATTGGGAGGACAAAAATTGGAGGTTTTGAGTGACAAGGGAGGGACTCCTTGATCCTCCCTTGTCATTCCACTCTCTCCTTTAAATTAATTCTCAAACACACTTTCATTAAGTTTTTCCATTCCATTCTATGTCATTCCCTCCCTTGCTATCCTCCCAAACATAGCCTAAATGATTCACATAACTAGAGCATGGGGAGCCAAGTTTTTCAATCTGCTCAAAAAGGTTATCAGCAAACAACATTGCATTGCAAATAGAAACTAAAATATATCAAAACAAATTATAAAAATAAAAAAAGGAAGAAAACATGGAATGGAAAAAAACATGTTATTCCATTGTTTGGATGTTCAATGAATTTAATGAGAGAAATGACTGAAATGTTCAAGCCATTCTTTCCTTGACCCTCTAAATTGGGAGGACAAAAATTGGAGGCTTTGAGTGACAAGGGCAAACACACTTTCATTAAATTTTTTCATTCCATTCCATGTCATTCCCTCCCTTGCTATCCTCCCAAACATAGCTTAAATGATTCACATAGCTGGAGCATGGGAGCCAAGTTTTTCAATCTGCTCAAAAGGGTTATCAGCAAACAACATTGCATTGCAAATAGAAACTAAAATATATCAAAACAAATTAAAAAAAATAATTAGGAAATTTTGAAATGGCAAAAAACTAAACGATTCAGATAGTTGCTGCAATGAGCCCCAAGTTGTTCAATTTTGGTTTCACCTGCAAGACTGCAACCCCAAATTCACAAATTCTAACATCACGTTACCTCTCAGTAATGCAACACACCCACCCTCGAAGATTTCATTTTCTTCTTGGACTGCTTCTTCTGCTTCTCCAAAGCATCATAATCAGTTCTCTCCTTCCACTTACTCTTACACAGCTTGATGGGTCGGTTCCCAACGTACTTCCCATTCATCTCTTTCAGCGCAACCGCCAAATCCGAAGAATCCGCGAAGCTGACGAACCCGAAACCCTTGGTTTTTCCAGAGCGCTTGTCCCTCACGACCCTCGCCATGTTGAACGACGGGAACCGCGCGAACGCTTTCGACAAAACGTCGTCGTTCACCTCGTTCCCGAGGTCACCGCAGAACAGCCGGTGGTCGTTCTCCGGCCACTCCGCCAGCGAAGGATCCTCCCACGTCTGACCGGCGGCGCGCCGGGGAACCGCTTTCTTCTTGGCGTCAGCCTTGTGCTCGATCTCGCTGTTGGCGATGGCGGCCTTCACGTTCTCGAGGGCTTCGGGGGTGATCGTCTGCGCATCGCGCTGGAAGAGTTGCTGTGCGTCGCGCTGGAATTGCGTCGGTTGCTGGTACGCGTACGCGGCGGAGGGAGGGGGGCGAGGGGGGATTTGGACAGGCGGTTGCGCCGCGGCGGCGTAGGTGGGGGTTGTTGTAGGTGGAAGGGCATGGGGAAGTAAGAGGGATCGGAGGAGTAGGTGAACTGGGAAGAGGAGGAGGAGGAGGAAGTTGGGTTTGCCATTAATCCCTAAATTTTGAATCGAATTGGGGTTTCGGAATTGGGAATTCAGATAGGGTGTAATGCAAAATTGGAAGACGAGATTTGAAATCGAGGGCTTCGATTTCTCAAGCAAAGGGATTCGATTCGGAAAGATTGGTTTTTTCAGGGTTTCGAAATTCCAATTTTCAGGGTTTTATTGGCAATTTTGAATTAACACAAGATTCATATTTATCAAGACAAGATTAAATGACTGTAGATTCACATAACGCATGATATGATATGCATATGGAAAAAAACTTACCTTTATTTTTTTTAATTTAATTATATTTATTTTATTAATTAAATTATGATATATATTTATTAATTTTTTATTTTTATTTTTAAATATATATATATATATAATAATTTAATTAATAAAATAAATACACTAAATATACAAAAATAAAATAAAATTTATCTTATGCATATAATTTGTAGTTAAGTGAATAGTTATAAATTCAAATATTAAATGTATTAACATATAATCAAATTAGTTCATACATCACACAACTGTAATAAGAAAAAGAAAAAAATTAATAAAATATTTTTTATCTTTTTTTATTATTAGTTTAAAATATGTACTATTAATATTTCTCTTAATAATCATTTAAAATATATAAAATAAATTAATACTAAAATAAATGTAAGAAAAATATCTTAAAAAATATATTATTAATATTTCTCTAAAAAACATATGTATAAAGAGGAAATGAGACAACCAGAATGACAAATTATTTAACAAAAATGATTCTATGTGCTTTTAAATAATATTTTTAATAATATTTTTACTTATTTAATAAGAAAAATATTGAATATTTTTATGTTTTTAATATGTTAAATATAATTATTTTTTATTTAATATTAAAAAATATTAGAAAAATATTTTAAAAAATATAATAAAACTCATTTAACAAGATTCACCACCTGTCTCTTTTATTAGAGTAATGCAAATTTCAATAATTTTTTCTTGATATAATATATAATATTGTTAATTATCTTCATTTCTCTACTTTCTCTTTTTTTTAAAAAAAATCAAAATCAATGGTTCATTACTTACTATGGCAGTGTTCAACACTTGTTTTCCACCATCAAGCAACGTGTTCATGAGGTGGCCAGCCTAGGGGGATCTAAGTTGCACCATACTGTCCATAGGAACTCCTATTCTACTGCAGCAATTGGGTGGGTGTTTCCTAGTGATGGCTGGACACAAGCATTAACGTAGATGGGTCTTGCAAAGAGGGTGGTCGCTAGAGTGGTTGTGGTGGTGTGCTTCGTGATGCTTCATTTTTTTTGCGTAAGATTGGTAGTTCCCCGATGCTTCAAGCTGAGTTTTGGGGCATCCTCTTTGCTGTGGCTGTGGGAAGTTGCTTCTTGTTCTTGATGATCTAGTTGTGTTTCCCAGGGGCTTTAGCCCTTATGTTCACCCAAAAAAAATTATTACGTGAAATAAACACTTTTCTTTCATTTAAGTCCTTTACACATTTAGGGAAATTTAACACTTAACATCTTACATTTATTATTCCTTAAAATAAATTATTTATTCTTATAGTTTTAATTTATTTATTTGTAAGGATAATTAAATAATTATATAGCCATTTTATTAAATTAAATCTAATAACCAATTTAAATCATAGCATGCTATTAGTCAAAAGTTAGATACACAACAGTGTAAATAACCCAAAGTTTTACAATAAATTTTGCAATCAATATAATATGAAATTTAATGTGGACTGGGATTGGATTGGCTAGACCAGCCCATATGAAACGTTTAAGTTTGGATTGAAAGTAATAAATTCAATTTCTTTAAATTAAAAATATAGTGTTTGATAAGAGTGTAAATTAGTTCGGATAATCTAACTAATCCGACCAATCTAAACTAAATCAATCAGATTAATTTAGTTCGGTTCAGATATATTGATTAATTCAGATAAAATCTAAACCAAATAAAACTTAATTAGTTCAGATAAAATCTAAAAATTAAACTAAATATATATATATGAGGAGGATCTTAATGTAATTTTTTGACTTACACTCATTTTTTTCAATCGTTAGATCCACTTTCATCTAATGGTTGAGATTATTTCAAACTTGGGATTTCAAATTCTAACAAATGAAAATAAGTGTAAGTCTAAATTAAACTATATATATATATATATATATATATATATATATATATATATATATATTATGCTAATATTTGTTCAACGCTTCATGAGTAAATTTTAGTAAGTTTACCAATTTACATCTTTGTTCTCTTGTAGTCATTATGAACAAGCCACCATAGCTAATTGGAAACCCTGACAATCATGACCTACAACCAAAGACCTTTAAGAATAAGCCTCTAGCCACCATGACCCATAGCCCTTGAGAACCACCACCCCACCTACCCCCACCTTGATGTCGCAGGATGAGACATTGGGGTGTTGAGGCTGGAATCGCAGATTCACAGGGGAGAGTTCATCGCTTGCACACTCATCATCGCTAGCATAGTAGTCACCGTTTAGTCGCTCACATAGTTGCACGATCTGCAGTCATAGACTCAAGTTTCGCACAATACGAAGATGGCACAATTTGAAGTCGTCATTTTTCAGTGTGGCTGGGTAAGGGTGGAGGATTAAGGATGGTAACTTGGCCCGAGAAAAGCTTTTGATTGAATATATAAATATCTTGACAAAAACTGACCTACTGTTTTGCCATTTCATTTTGACAAAAATCCCTCATCATCATGGGTTCATGGCGTCACAACTCACCGTAGATCTGCTCCACTCAAGCCCTCATCGTCACGGTGCCACCGCTCTGCTGCTCAGGCACTCACCGAGTCTAGAAATATCTTGTGAGTATCACTGCTCATCTATGTTCTCTCACTATCCTCAACCACGATTTCCTAATAAAATATGGTTAATTAAGAAAAAAAATTAAATGTGTCCCTTATTGATAATTTTTTGTATTAATAGAATTGAGGATATATAGAAAAATGATAAGGATGATTTAAGTCATCTTTTTGCATGCCATATAGAGAGTCGAACTAAGAATACTTGAAGTTTTGAACTCTAGTGCTAGTTATGACTGTAATCGAACTAAGAATATATATATATATATATATATATTGTTATGGAAAATTAATTATTTAACTTATTTTCGTATAAAAAATGATCAATTAGGTCACTCAAATCAAATTAATTGTAGATATTTAGTTCGAATTTGACTATTAAAAAATACGAAAATCAAACTAAACTGAATCAATTGATTTTGATTGGTTCAAATTTATTTATTTTTTTTAAAAATCGAATCAAACCGACTCGATTACATCCCTAGAATTTGATAAAAAAAAAAACGTCAGAGATTAAGGTAATTCAAAAAACTCAAGAAAGACCGATGTGTTTTTTTAAAAGCTATAGTGGAAAGAAAAAATAAATAGCTGCCGTCTATGGAAGAGAATTCCCATAGAATTTGCAAGAATCAAGGGGCCAAGAGCAAGATGAGGTGAGAGCTAAATCTTGAGAGCACAATCATCCAAGGCTCCAGAATTTTCCATAAAGTCTGCACATGAATTATCTTCCCTGAGGTTGTGGGTTAGCAGCACCTCCCAAGGCCTCAACAAAAGCTTCTTGATGTCCCAGATAACAACACTGAACCTGTGGTAGCTTTGGAACTGATCTATCACTAGCCGGACTGCATCTAAGGAGTCAGAGCTGCATAAGACTTTCCTGTAACCATAATCCCAAGCCAGCATAAGACCCTGCTTTAAAGCCAAAAGTTTAGGTAGCAGATTGGTAGAAGTCCCAGTAAAGCCTGAAAATCCCACGATCCAATTTCCATTCGACTCACGAAGCAAGCCACCAAAACCCACTCTTCCAGGGTTTCCCATGCAGCTCCCATCGACATCTGGCTTGACGTATATCCTTCTTCAGGACATTACCAAGACACCAGCCTCGAGGGACGATGAGAAGAAGAATTAACTTGCCAAGCCTTAGCAATATTCTCCACCAACATGAAAATTTCTCTAATCAAACACTCCTCCTTCACAAAGGGTTAAGAGAAAGCTACCATCTTACAATGTCTCCATAGCCACCAAAGGGTAGCCAAAAATAAGATGTTTTTTGAAGTTGAAAACCTTTGCATCCAAAGAAGAATATCATCTGTCAAGAACTCATCGTCCTGCATGAATCCTAAACGGTGCCATACATGAAAAGCAATGTGACAATCCCGTAAACAGTGAAGGATGTCCTCATCCATGTGGTTGCATCTGCAACAAGCTGAAGTAAATGCAAGCCCCACAGCGAAGACAGAGGAGGTTCGTTGGAAGAGAGTCATAGAGGATTAACTAATTAAGAAACTTGATTTTCTTAGGAACATGAAGCTTCCAAACCCATAACCACATAGAGTCATGGTGGAGGGTATAGGTGTCAAAACGAGTCAGGCGAGCCCATTTGGGCTGTGGTAGTTCAGGCTAGGCCATTTTTGGGATAGACTAGATTGGATTATGTGAGTTTCGAATTGGTATTTTGTTAGTCCTACTCATTCCTATGTAATGTTAATTAGTCGAGTCGGGTCGGTCTGTTGCGGGTTAACCCATTTCGATTAGGTTAATTCAAGTTTTTTTTATTTTATGTTTATTTTTGTTAATCCAGTTCACTTATTTTTTCAAATTATTAGGGTCAACTCATCGAACTTGACCCATTTTAACGACTCTACTAGAAGGTCTAGATTGGGCAAGGAGCCAAGAATAAGCAGATTTAGAGTCATAAGTTGTTGTTGCATTACAACCCTTAGTCCTTTAGATCAGGGTTTAGAGGAATGAGAATAACCTTAATTCTTAAAACCAATTCTTCAGGAATAGTGCTAGCCAGACCATGAAAATTCCATGTCCCATCAACCCAAGTATCCGTAACTTGCAGCTCAGAGTCTTGAATATTAACGTAATCAACCAGGGAGCCTAGATTGCCATCATCTAACCACTATCATACTATAAAGAGATGTCACCCTTCCCAATTCTATATAAGAACCCATCCTTAAGGCATCGAAAGGTTTTAACAATAGTTTTCCAAGTGTATGAAGCCGACGAAGGGGGGTCATTATAATGAAAGAAATTCTGATCAGGCTTATACTTATATTTTAGGATGGACAAAACTTGGCTCCAACCCAAGAAGGAAGCAAGTCCTCTAATCCTTTCTAATTTTATGTCATGTATCAGTCTTATTAAATTAATAGAATTAAAATAAGTGAGCTGCAAACAGAGTTAAAACAAACGAAACACAACTACCTAATTAATATCACTTTCTACCCAAACACAGTTACCAGCCAAGCCATCTTGAGATAAAGTTGACAAAACTTTCTGTATTTATGTGTTACTGGAGCAAGAAGGACATACGTTGCTCACTTTCTCTTCACATTCTAATACTAAAGCTCATCAATAAGGTAGTGCTCTACCACTTACTTTTACTGTTGCTAGCTTTTTTATTTTCTTTTTTTTCCATTGTGTTGGGTTCTTATAAACTGCTGCACATTCGTGTTCTCTTTGAAATTGCCATATATATATATATATATATATATATATAAGTGTGGATCAACTTACACCAGTGTAAGTCTTTTTTCTCTTACACCTATTTTCAACCGTTAGTTCCACTTTCATCTAATGGTTGAGATTATTTCATTAAAGGTAACCATTAGATGAAAATAGATCTAGCAAATTAAAATGAATGTAAGAAAAAAAAGACTTACACCTACAGTGTAAGTTAATCCTCCCTTATATATATATATATATATATATATATATATATATATATATATTGGGATTCAAATGCTACATAAATAATAAAAAAAAAACACTTACAAAATTATGTTTTCACCTTTCATCTCAGAGCATACCCAATAACATAAGAATGGTCATGTAAGTGTTCTGTTTGATGAATTTCCTAAGAGAGATTTTTCACATTATTTCCATGACTGTTGCAAAATTAAATTCATTGTACTAACCTATTGATTTACTAATATTGTGGTTGGTTGGATATAATTTTATCCAACAACAAATATCCCAAGAAATAAAGCCAAGAGGTCCATAACCATATTTGGTGTCAGTTTTATCATATATCCATTTGGTGTTCTAACAGGAGCTTCAAAGTATTTTTGTTCTCTTTTCTTATACATTTCATGTTAATGAAAATTTTAAATTCTTTTAATGATTAAAAAAATTATTAACATGTAATTACAAAATTTTGATTGTAGTATGGTGGATAATGAAAACTATGACGTTGAAGAAGAAAGTGAGCCAAATATTGGAATGAAGTTTAATTCAGAAGGAGATGCATATGAATTTTTTAAGATATATAGCCGTCGAATTGGATTTAGTATCAGGAAATAATTTGTTAAAAAAAATTGGGAGGAAATGTGAGAAAAAGAACATTTTGTTGTTTTCAAAGGAAGGAACAAGAAGAGCAGATAAACGGTGTCAAACAGTTTATTATCATCGTCCAACTATAAGGGTTGGATACAAAGCTCAGATGACTTGCGAACTTCATGATGGCAAGTTTAGAATATCTCAAGTAAATTTGGAGCATAACCATGAGTTTGCCCCTTCACTCGCCAGGCACATGCTAAGAACCGGATGGAAAATGTTTGATGCTCTAAAAACTGCTGCAAATAAGGCTGATAAAGCTGGAATTCCAATGAAATCAAGTCTAGAACTCTTTGGTGCGCAAGCTAGAGGAAGGGAGAATCTTAGGTTTATGGATGTGGATTATAAGAACTATATATATAAAAAATGGATGATGGCTATAAAAAAAAGGAGATGGGCGTGCTGTAATGGAGTACTTTCAAAAAATGAAATTAGAATATCCTTCTTTTATTTATGAAATTCAACTAGATGATGACAATCTTGTCACAAATATAGTTTAGGCTAATTCAAGATCATTAATTAATTACAAATATTTTACTGATGTCATATGTTTTGATACCACGTACAGGACAAATGATTGTGGTCACCCATTCGCCTTATTTATTGGGATGAATCACTATAGACAAACAATTATCTTCAGGGCTGTATTATTGTATGATGAACTGCAGAGCCTTTTGATTGGCTGTTTCGAGCTTTTCTTATTGCAATGTCAGAAAAGCAGCCCAAGACGATTCTCACTGATCAATTTGTTGCAATGGCTAAGGCCATAACAAAGGTATTTCCTGAATCTCATCATCGTTTGTGTGTGGCATATCTACCAAAATGCTGCAAAAAAATGGCATAGTGCATTTCATGCTTCAAAACAATTTACTAAAGACTTTAGTGATTGTGTTTATGAATACGAGGAAGAAGATGAATGGTTGGCAGCTTGGAATACTATGCTAAACAAGTATGATCTAAAGGATAATAGATGGTTGAAATACATTTTTGAAGAAAGGGAAAAATGGGCTATGGTATATGGAAGGCATATGTTTACTAGTGATATGAAAAGTACTCAACGTAGTGAATCTATGAATAATGTTCTTAAAAAGTATCTAAAACCAAAGCATGACCTTTTGAGTTTTTTGGGGCATTATTCAAGATTACTAGCAAATAGAAGATATAAAGGGCTAAAAGCTGATTTTAAAATGAGACAAACAACTCCATTCTTGGAATTTGATGTTAAAATGTTAAGATATGTTATAAAGGCTTACACTCTTAAGATATTCAAGTTGTTTCAAAAAGAGTATATTGCTTCTTTGGATTGTGTTGTTTTTAAAGTTAGTGAGACTAACTGCATCAAAGAGTACAAAGTTAAAAATCGAAAAAGAAACAGGGAGCATCACGTGCATTTCGACAAGACAACTAACAATGTCATTTATAATTGCATGAAATTTAATTTTGTTAGAATTTTGTGCTCTCATGCATTAAAAGTGCTTGACAAGAAAAACATAAAGGAGATTCCACCTCAATATCTTTTAAAAAGATGGACCAAAGATGCAAAAGATGGTGTTGTCAGTAATTATCATGGAGGACAAGTTCAAGGAGCTTTGATGATTACCAATTACACACAATTATGACTATTGAGACGAAACCGATGATGCAAAACCGTAGTGATAGAACAAGATCGCAAAAAATAAAATTCGAAAAATAACAAAGAAGATTAACTTTGGAATTGAATAAAGGAATCAGTTTTAAAGACTCTATTATTCGGGTTTACCACGGTGATAATTAACAAATCTGTAATTTTTTTTCCTCTTATCAAACTAGGTTACTTTTGAAGGCAAATTATCCTAAAGAATTATTGTTTCCTTTCAAAATACAATAACATATCCAATCTAATCCAAATTCTTATTTTCACAACAATTGGATTAGAGAAGACCCTGTAAGAACAAGATAATTCAAAGAAAGCCTCAAGAGAATTAATCTACTTTCATGATTGAAAGCTCAAGTTCAGTTTCTAGAGTTCTGAAATCAAGGTTCACTTTTCAGTTCTTCCCTTAATATCAAAGAATTATGCAAACATGTGGCCAAGCATATTCACAAACAATTGGTGTACTAAAAACTGAATCAAGAGAAACTAGCATTAAAGAGGTAAGAAATTCATATATTAAACATTATCAATACCCAATCAGGTTACTCCTAAATCCTAGAACAAAGAACTACTTAAACATTTTCGTCAAAATACAATCCATAAGAATGACCAAGAACATTCAGAAAACCAGATTGAAATGCAAAAAGGAGAAGCGAAGAAAAACTCTGATTGAGTCCTGTTGTTTCTTCCGATTTCCTCTTGTCCAATCCCCCATTTTCATTTCTTCAGTCCAATGGTTGTGTATATCCTCTTCTAATCTCCCCTTTCAAATCCCCTTTTCGTCTTCCTTTTTTTCAGTTAGCTCACTTTTGCTGTAAATGAGCAATAATACATATTTAAATGTGTTGACGTTCCACGATCCACAACCGTGGCAGGTTCCACAGGCTGGCTGTGATTCTTATTATCTTGCTTTCAATTGTGTGTAAATGGTCAGAATACTCCACGACCGTGGCAGGTTCCACGGGCTGGCCGTGGATCTTGCTATTTTGCTTGTTTCTCTCCAGCAACAGGTTCCACGGGTGTGGATCATTCCATGGCCAGGGTGTGGTTCTTTCTGCACCTCCTCTTTTAGTTTAGCTCTTCATATTTTGGTGCTTCAAAGTCACAAATTCATTCACCTATGAAATATAAAAACAAAACGCAGTCATCTAAACTAAAGGAATAAAAACCTAAGATATATACTAAAAATCAATACAAAATATGCAACAATTAAATGCTAACTAAGACAAAATTATATGCATGCTTCACACACATCAAGCTTCTCAAGAATCCATTGAAAAACGCCTTTCATGCCTCAGTCGTGATTTCAGAGAGGTCACTACTCTTGGAACAGAAGATGACCAGATGTATACTCATTCTCGTAATTGCTTGACTCAATTGATGAAAGATGTGTAACAAATGAAGAAAAGAAAATGTAATGAGGGTTGTAGTGATGCAAGTAATGCAATTACCCTTAATAACACATCTTCACATGTTGCACAAGGAATTAAGACAAAACCTACAGTTGAGCGTCCAAGAGGTAGAATCAAAGATCCACTTAAAAAGAAAATGACACGAAAAACACAAGCTAAATTGAATATGGTACTTAGAGATAAATTTTATAGACATCTTTATATGATAGTTTGTAAAGTGATATTAATATTTTATATTTATTTATTGTAGACACCACAAACTACTCATGGACATACGGGAGAAAGCCATAATACTGATATTTAGCCAATTTTTAACCAAGTATGCTTATTTTATTACTTTTTAAACTTGTGTTTATCATCATCCACAATAATGATAATGCCTTTTATATCATGTTTTTTTAGCATATTGCAGAGTTCTCTCAAAATACTTCAATGTTTTTTTATTATCATTGCACAGTTTTTGTTCTATTGACTTATATATAATGGGAGAGTTTATTATCAATACTCATTGTCTGTTGTCATTTCTTTTTATTTTATTGCATTAAAATATTTACAAAAGGATATTTTATTATAATTTCTTGTAAATGTAGTGCTGAATATCAATAGACTCAAATATTTACAAAATGATATTTTATTAAAATGAAAAGGTAATTAAGTTTAAAAAAAGTGAAAATAGATAAGGAGTAACAATAAATATTTCTATATTTAATTTGATCAATTTTTCATTTAAATGAAGGAAAAATAAAAACACCAAAAAAGAATGTGCTGATTAGTGGATTTATTAATTTTTTGGATGAAAAAAATAAAAAAAATGCAGTTCACATCATGAAAGTAGGAGTATGGAATTTTTATCAGTAATTTCCTATAAGTGTAGTGCTGAATATCAATAGACTCAAATATTTACAAAAGGATATTTTATTAAAATGAAAAAGAAATTAAGTTTAAAAAAGTGAAAATGATAAGGAGTGATAATAAATATTTTTATATTTAATTTGATCAATTTTTCATTTGAATGAAGGAAAAATAAAAACATAAAAAAAGAATGTGCCAATTAATGGATTTATTAATTTTTTGGATGAAAAAAAATGCAGTTCACATCATGAAAGTAGGAGTATGGAATTTTTTATGAATAATTTGATAATTTTACTTGTTACTTCATGACTTGCTCCTTTGCGCCGAATATGGTAACACATCCTTCTTAGTACTTCATGACCCAAATTGCTCAATTGTCAACTTTATCTTAATAAAAGTGGATGGCTTGGCTGGTAACTGTGTTTTCGTAGAACGTGATATTAATTAGGTAGTTGTCTTCTGTTTGTTTTAACGTAGAACGTGATATTAATTAGGTAGTTGTCTTCTGTTTGTTTTAACTCTGTTTGCTACTCACTTATTTTAATTCTATTAATTTAATAAGATTGACACATAACATAAAATTAAAAGGGGTTTGAGGACTTGCCTCCTTCTTGGGTTGAAGCCAAGTTTTATCCTTTTAGGATAGACACCCAAAACTGGTTAGAGTTATTGAGCAAACGTCAAACCAGCTTCCCCAACAGAGAAACATTAGACAATATGGAATCAAGGACCCCAAGACCACCAAATTTCTTTGGGCAAGAAATCACGTTCCAGTTCACCAAATGGAAGCCTCGATCAGAGCTTATTTTGTTCTAGATAAAGGACCTCATAATTCTATCAATATCAGCACCATTGACTGGGGCAGCCACATTTATTGCATGGGATAATTGGAATTACCAAAATAACGGACTTAGCAAGAGCAAATCTCCCAGGCTTATTAAGCAGTTCACATTTCCAAGTTGCCAACTGTCTATTAATTTTCTCCAAGATGTAGCTAAAATCAGCTCTTTTTAGTCTCCTTTGGATGAAGAGAAAACTAAGATATTTACCAAGATCATTAGCAAAACAGATTGAAGAGTGCTGAGTAAATTTTTCCTTCTTCCATCTTACTATATTCTTAGAGCACACTACTCTAAACTTATCAAGATTCACCTTTAGACATATTACAAAAAGCACTAAGGATGCTAGTAAAAAGACACACTTGAGAATTATGGGCTCTTGTAAAAAGAAGGATGTCGTCTGCAAATAGGAGATGGGAGATTCTAGGCCCCGGCCCTTTGCGAGATGTGGAATGGCTTCTATTCATTTTGGACTTAACCTTACTGGTAATCAAACAAGATAATTTTTCCATGCAAAGAATAAAGAAATAAGAAAACATAGGATCTCTTTGTCTTAACCCTCTCAATGAAGCAAAACTAGGAAGTTTATAACCATTCCAAAGAAGGGAGAGAGAAGAAGAACGAACATAAAATATAATAAGCCTGATGATAGATAGAGAAAATCCAAAGTTTTCCAGAATTGTTTGCAGATAACTCCAATTCACCATATCATAAGCTTTCTCAGTGTCAGTTTTAAAGGCTAAACTCCCTTATTTACCTCTAGAATGATGCATGTAGTGCATAACTTCCTATGCAATAATAGCATTATCTGTTGTACCTTTACTCGGGACAAAGCTACTCTGGAGAGGCCCAATAAGATCTTCCATAAAGGGTCTCATCCTATTAACCAACACTTTTTGTAATCAATTTATAGAGAATGTTACAAATGCTGATAGGGCGGAAGTACTTGAAATTTAGGGGCTTGTCCTCCTTAAAGATAAGGACAATAAAAGTCTCCATAAGCCTTTAATCAAAATTATGTGTCAAGAATGCCTCACTAACCAGCTTCCAAATGCCATCACCTACCACATCCCAATAAGTCTTAAAAGAAAAAAGGTTGGAAACCATCAGGACCAAAAGGTTTGAATGACTCCATGTTAACAAAAGTTGTATGAACCTCTTCCTTGGTCACTGGTTTAATGAGATTTTCCACTCTCACATATGAGAGTTATATGAGATTATCTGATGGAAAACTAGTAAATAGTGGTATTATTCCAAGAATTGGGGCGGAATACCCCAAGAAAATATATACAAGAAACAATGTACACTCTCACAACTCTTATCACAAATTTGAGATCTGTGTAACCTCCTTCTAAGCCAATGGGCTTCTCGTCTTTTACCCAAGAATTCCAAGATGCCCTCCCTCATACAATTTCTCTTATTTATATCATTATTCCCATTCCCCAGCTCCTAACTGATTACCAAAAAAAAACAATAACTAATCTCTAACTAATTAACCAGAAGTTAGTTAGGTCTCATTGGGTTTGGGCTTATGTCTTCTAACATAAACTATATTTACTACATGCTCAATGCCATCAACACTCCCCCCCAAAGCTTTCACCTTGTCCTCAAGGTAAAAAAAGGGGGAAATGAAGCTTCAAAAAGGATATAGACTCCTAGGAATTATCGCATGGAGGAGCCCCCAGCCACTGGATGAGAAGTTCCGCTGCTCCCACTGCATTATATCTCAGATCAAGTCCTTCTACAGGTTGTGTTTCCAAGATCCAATCTGTAGATAGTTCTAGGAGGAGAATATGGGACTACTGGTCCTTAGAGACTGCAGTCTTCAACCTGCTCACATAAAAAATTGGGTGGACTTTGCTATAAGGAGGAAGCTGTAATTTGTAAGTCACTACCTTGACCTTATCCAGCACCTGAAATAACGCATAATAGTGAGGACTAAGTTTTTCATTTCTTCTTTTAGCCATGGATTTCAGCCTATAGGGTTTGGCTTTTAAATAAACCCAATCTCCTATATTGAAGACCAAATCCCTACTTTTCTTATCTGCGAACACCTTCATCTGCTGCTGAACCTTATCCAAATTACTTCCTAATTCCTCCAGCAGCATGTCTCTGTCTAGATGCAACTGTGATACAGCATCTACTTTGAAGGGAAGGTTGTCCCTTTAAATAACACAAGGGGGTCACGACCATAAAGAGCTGTCAAATGTGTTATCCTAATATATTGGATGTCATTGGTGTTAAACCAATATTCAGCCTAACTCAACCAATGGGACCAAGAGCTTGGTTTCTCCCCAGTAAAGCACCTCACATAGGTCTCTAGACACCTATTAGCAATCTCTGTTAGCCCATCATTTTGATGGTGGTATGTAGTACTGAACTTGAGCCTTGTACCCGCGGATTTGAAAAGAGCATACCAGAATTTACTCAAAAATAACTGGTCTCTGCTATCAGAAATAATGGATGTGGGAAATCCATGCAGCCTGACCACCTCATCAATGAATATTTGAGCTACCTCTTGTGCTGTGAAAGGATGGGAAAGGGCCATGAAGTGGGCAAATTTAGTGAAACAATCCACAACCACCATGATAGTGTCTTTGCCTTTGGATCCAGGCAAACCAATAATAAAGTCTATAGTTACTTCACTCCAAACCTGAGTTGGAGTAGGTAAGGGCTGTAATAACCCCGCTGGAGACAAAGTCTGTGCCTTATTCCTTTGACACACATCACAACTAGCAATAAGATCCATAATATCCTTTGTTATGCCTTCCCAGAAAAAAAATTTCAACCAGTCTTTTATATGTTCTCAGAAATCCCGACTGACCCCCAAAAGATGATGCATGGAAATCATGAAGTAAATCAAGAATCCTAAGTGAGTTGGAGTAGGTAAGGGCTGTAATAACCCCGCTAAAGACAAAGTATGTGCCTTATTCCTTTGACACACATCACAACTAGCAATAAGATCTATAATATCCTTTGTTATGCCTTCCCAGAAAAAAAATTCCAGCTAATCTTTTATATGTTCTTAGAAATCCCGAGTGATCCCCAAAAGATGATGCATAGAAATCATGAAGTAAATCAAGAATCCTAAGTGAAGAGCGAGGAAGGTCCATTCTTCCTTTATAAAATAGTTAGCCGTTCTACAAGGAATAAGCAGGCCAAGCTTAAGGCTGGCCAACTAACTCTTGTACAATCTTTTTCAACTTGGGATTTTGCTGAATCTTCTCATATAATTCCCCCCAATCCTCCTGAACAACTATAGAAACAATTGCATACATCATTTGGCGAGACAAAGCATCGGCAACAACATTGTCTTTCCCTGGTCTATAGTGGATATCAAAATCAAACCTCATTAGCTTAGAAGTCCACCTAAGCTGCTCCTCTCCCAAAATCCTCTAATCTATAAAAAATTTCAAGGATCTTTGGTCAGTTCTAATGATGAAGTGCCTCCCAAGGAGGTAATGATGGCACTTCTGCACAACAAAAATAATTGCCATTAATTTCCTCTCATATACATACCTCTTTTGCTCCCTTTCAGTTAGTGCTTGACTAAGATAAGCCACTGGTTTGTCTTGTTGTAGCAGTAAAGCCTATATTCCCCTACTAGAGGCATATAACTCTACCATAAATTCCTTGCTGAAGTCTAGAATAGACAGGACAGGTAATGTGGCCATGGCATCTCTCAATGTTTCAAAAGCTTTTTGAGCCACTAAGGACCACTGAAAATTGTCTTTCTTCAACAACTCAGTCAAAGGTTTAGCTAATTTACCGTAATTTTTGACAAACTTATAGTACTAACCAATTAAACTCAAAAAAGCCCCCAAACCTTTCATATCCTGACGCATGGGCCACTGTACCATGGCTTCAATCTTCTTGGGGTCAGCAGCAATCCCCTCAACTGAGACTATATGCCCCAAATACTCCACATATTGGCTCCCAAAGCAATATTTCTTCTTGTTCACCACCAGTTTATTAAGTAACAAGAGCTGGAAAACCTCTCGCAAATGCCCCAAATGAGTGACTGCATCTCTACTATATATCATAATATCATCAAAAAGGACCAAAACAAACTTCCTTAAGCAAGGTCTCAACACTTTATTCATCAACCCTTGGAAAGTAGAAGGAGCATTAGTGAGACCAAATGGTATTACCACATACTCATAATGCCCTTCATGAGTCTTAAATGTCATTTTCTCAATATCCTCTTCCCTCATACCAATTTGATGATATCCTGATTTCAAGTCCAATTTAGAAAATATTGTAGCCCCCGCCAATTCATCTAACAATTCATCTATAATTGGAATAGGAAATTTATCTGGAATTGTCACCTTATTCAAGGCTCGATAATCCACACAAAACCTCTAACTTCCATCTTTTTTCTTCACCAAAATCATAGGGCTAGCATAAGGACTAGTGCTTGGTCTAATCATATCGGTCTCTAACATTTCCTTAACAAATTTCTCAATCTCAGATTTTTGGTAGTGAGGATACCTATAAGGACGAATATTAGGTATATTTGTTCATTCTTTCAAAATTATAGCATGGTCACATCTCCTCGAAGGTGGCAGCTTAGTGGGTTGTTGGAAAAGCTCCCTAAATTCCTGAATTAAAGCTTAAATCTGCTCAGGAATCTTATTGCTCAGAGCTTGTTGCCTTTGCTGCTGCTACGTTGAAATTCTTCTGACATCCACCAAGAATCCTTCATCTTCCTCTCAGAATGATTTCACTAATGACTTTAGTGAAACTGCATCCTTGCACAATGAAGGGGCCCCCTTTTATGAGATGTATCATTCCTTCCTTCTTGATCTTCGATGATAATTCTCTGAAGTTAGCAGTGATATTGCCCAAACTAGCCAACCAATCCAACCCAAAAACTAGCTCAGGCCCCTTCAACCCAAACACATAAAAATCATGTTACAATTCTAAGTCATGTAACTGTATTTTTACCTTTTTACAACACCCTTCACTTTTCACCTTATACTCATCTCCTACTTCTACCATGAAAGAGGGGGTGGACGTGACATTCAAACCCACTTGCCCTGCTAAATTATAAGCAATGAAACTGTGGAAAGCCCCACAATCAATTAGCACTATTACCCCAACCCCTTGCAACCTTCTCTTCAATTTGAAAGGCCTCCCTCCTGTCAGCCCCTTTAAACTATTATATCCCAACACAATGGTTTTTCCTCTGTCCTCCCATCTGACCTCCTCTTCTATTGTGATTTCAGTCTTTAGGCTTTCCTCTTCATTTTTATCTTCTACCAATAACAGTTGCAGTTATTTATTTTTACATGCATGGCCAACTGAATACTTATCATCACACCTAAAACACAATCCTTTCTTCATCCTATCATAATACTCTGCATCAGGAAATTCTCTGAAATTCCTCCCTCTCTTATTGATATTTGCAGAATCCTGGGTTTTGGGCAAAGCTTTATCATTTGCTCTTGTCGAAGAAGAGCCCACCATGCTCCCAGAATTTGCCCCCTTCTAACCATAAATGCCGCTTGTGTTTGACCCATTCCAACCTCCACTATTATATGTCACAACAGTGCTTCAGGTCCCTATCCTATTGTTGGTCATCGTCTTTGCAGTAGAAACGCCCTTCCACCCTCTTTCCAGCAACTCTTTGATGATTTTTTCATTTTTCTCATCAATAAGCTGAGCTAGTTCCATCATATCCTTCAAAGAATTGACTTTGTGTACTCGCAACTCCCTCCTTATCCCTTCCCTCAACCCATTCAAAAAAATGCTCCTCAAGAATTGATGGTATGAAATTCTTAAGGACTCAGCATAAATTTTGAACTACTTTCTGTACCCCCTCACTGACCTATCCCCTTGCTTCAATGCCATTAGCAATTCATAAGGGTTCTGCGCAACTGAAAGATGAAACCTTTGAATAATGGCCTCTCGAAAATAGGGCCAAGACACCTCGCCAACCCTTCTTTCCCACCAATAAAGCCATGATAGTGTCTGCCCTTCTAATGCCATAGAAGCCACCTTGAGCTTCTCTCCCTCAAGAACCCCTCGAATTTCAAAGAACCTCTCCAGTTTATGCACCTAATTGCATGTCTCTTCCCCTGTTTCTTCCCCTTCGAACAGGGGAAGCTTTATTTTGTGCCAGCGCTCCTCACCATTATAGATTCGCGAGTCACCCATATTGTTCTCACCCTCAGAATCGCAATAGACCTCTACCCTAAGCCCTTCATTCCCTTGAATTGCTGAATCCAGCTTGTGCAAGATATCTTGGATGTTGTTCTCCATGGAATTCATACGAACATCACTCATTTTCCTCCATTCTGCGAAATCCTCACACCTACGCTCCAAAGCTTCAATCCTTGTCTCCATTCGCGTGCTTACCATGCATATCTTCTCCCCAGATGCGAAAGCTTTGATACCAGTTGATGAAAAACTAGTAAACACTGGTATTATTCCAAGAATTGAAGCGAAATACCCTAAGAAACTGTATACAAGAAACAATGTACACTCTTACAACTCCTATCACAGATTCGAGGTCTGTGTAACCTCCCTTTAAGCCAATGGGCGTCCCGCCCTTTACATAAGAATGCCAAGATGCCCTCCTTCATACAATTTCCTTTGTTTATATCATTCTCATTCCCCTGCTCCTAACCAATTACTAAAAAAAATAGCAACCAATCTCTAACTAACTAACCATAAGTTATTAGTTAGGTCTCATTGGGTTTGGGCTTATATCTTCTAACATAAACTCTATTTACTGCAGGCCTAATGCCATCATTATCCAACACTAGTGAGTCAGGATCTGCCAAATCATTAGTGCAAAACAAAGATTTAAAGAATTTTAGAGCCTTATCTTGCAAAATAGTGTCCTCCATGCACCACACACCATCTAGAAGGTGCAACCCATTAGTGTGGTTTCGTTTTCTTCTGACAATAGTTTGCGTATGGAATAACTTAGTATTTTTAACCCCAAGTTTCACTTACTGCTCTATAGGCTTTTGATACTACAGCATCTCTTCTTGGTGAAGAATGTCATTATACTCCTTACACAATAAACGGTCAAGGTCGAGAAGGGAACTAGTCTCAAAGAGTTCAAGGCTTCTTTGGATGCCATCTAGTCTCACCTTTATTTGTTTCCTACGGAAGATATTTCCAAAGATATCTTTATTAAAGGAAATAGAGTCCTCCCTGACCTCTTGAATCCCTATCAAAACATCTTGATTACACCTATCCTAAGCTTGAAACACCATACTGTAATACTCCGCATGGGAAGTCCAGGTTATTTGGAAATTTACGTTTCCTAATTAATGTTGGGCATCATATTTAATTGACAATTATATTAACTATTTAATTTATTGGGCTTGATATTAAGTGATCTAATTTAGTGAGCTCATAGACTTCACAACAATGTGGACTTAATGAGTAGATATCATATTAGCCCATTAAGGGATTATAGGAACCCTAATTGGTTAATATACGTCAGAAATGGTTATGGTCTCCAATATACCAAAATCATAACACAGTTTTTCTTCTCCCCATCTGGAAGAGAGACGATTGTCCCATACAGGAGCTAAGGGGATTTGGTATAAGAAGATCACAAACCACCCCCTTGTTCATGATTGAATGCCGGAAAGATTCCGCAATAGTTGGTGATCAATAGCAATGGATCCAGGTATTTACGAAAATTTAAGAATCTTTGATAATCTAGCATGATGTAGATCCTAGGCCTTATGGTGTTTTGATCTAGAGTGTATGCATTTAGAATTTGTTTTAAAGATTAAAGAATTAAAAAATCAATATCTAACAAGTGGTATTAGAGTAGTCATCATTGTTAGATTATTAGGATTTGTGGATTTTTCAGAGCATAGTTAGGATATTTTTTGATCTTCCTATAATGATTGTTTCTCTCAATTTTTATGAACCCTAATTATGAAATTTAGGGCTTTTACTTTTTTTCTTGCTGCACAAGAATGTGTGTTGGCATGAATTTCAAATTGGTTTTAGTGGTTTCCATGTAGCCAATAATGTTTTGGCTTTATTATATATTTTATTCAACAAGAACGCCTTCCTGCACGTGAAAACAAGGCCACTATGCAATAGTTTCTTTTTTTTCTTGGTTGGTGTAGTATTTTTAATTAAGTTAATTGAAACAACATGTTGCCAAAGAAAACCTTATTGTGTAAATTAATTTGATTAAAATTACATGGATGTTTGCGTGAAGTTATTTATGCGAACTATGCTCAGCCCAAAGGAAGACACAGTTTGGCCAAATACTGATATGCCTGCGGTAGTGAATATGTAATGATTATAAAGTTTTTTTTTTCATGTGAACAATAGTCGGTCCGAAGAAAGATTGTTGTTTGACAGAACTTATCGTCAATATTTGATCATTGCATTAGAGAGTACCACTTATAGTTAATTTCTCTGTCCAAGTTAATTTCTCTGTCCAAAGACTAGGAATTAATGTTGTGCTAGCTATTTTGTGATGGATTCTCAATTCTGGATAATTGTTCATGTCTTATTTTTATTGATATGCTTATTTATATGAATATGTTTGTTTATTTTGTTCTCTATCCAGTTTTTGTTGCTAGTCCTGTAAATATTTCTGCTAAAGTCAATACTATCCCAATGCTGAATGAGACGAATTTCAAAGTCTGGAAAGAAGTCATGGAGATAATTCTCGGCTCTATGGATTTAGATCTGGCACTTAGGACGAAGCGACCCACTCCTACTCCGGAAAACCCTAATAAGGTTAAAATTGAGAAGTGTGATCACTCTAACCGAATGTGCTTGATGATTATGAAGCGTTCCATTCCGGACGCGTTTCAGGGCTCTATTGCTAAGAGCAAGAATGCCAAGAAGTTCCTTAAGGAAATTGAGCAATATTTTGCTAAGAATGAAAAGTCAGAGGTGAGTAATCTTTTGGCCAAACTCGTCTCAGTGAAATATAAGGGCAAAGGGAACATAAACGAGTACATTATGGAAATGTCTAATCTTGCATCAAAGTTCGAGTCACTCAAGTTAGAGTTGTCTGTGGGCTTGCTCGTGCACTTGGTTTTGATTCCTCTTCCTACACATTTTGAGCAATTCAAGGTGAGTTATAACACTTAGAAGGACAAATGGTCCCTCAATAAGCTTATATCTCACTGTGTGCAAGAGGAAGAGAGGCTGCAGAGAGATAAGACAGAAAGTGCTTACTTGACTTCGACCTCTCAGAACAAGAAAAATAAGAGAGCTAAGGATACTGCGGAAGGTTCTTCTCATCAGAAAAAACAGAAGAAGTAGGATAAGGAATTTACTTACTACTTCTGCAAGAAGTCATGACACATGAAGAAAGAGTATCCCAAGTATGTCGCCTGGCATGTAAAAAAGGGTAAGCTTCTCACTTTAGTTTGTTCTGAAGTTAATTTAGCTTTTGTACCTAAGAATACTTGGTGGGTAGATTCTGGTTCTACTACTCACATAAGTATGTCTATGCAGGGTTGTCTGTGGAGCCGACTGCTAAGTGATGATGAAAGATTCATCTTTGTGGGCGATGACAATAAAGTTGTAGTAAAAGCTATAAGAATTTTTAGATTACAATTGAAAATTGGATTTCATTTGGATTTGTTTGAGACATTTGTTGCATTGTCATTTAGACGGAATTTAATTTCTATTTCTAGTTTAGACAAATCAGGTTTTTCTTGTTCATTTGGAAATAATAAAGTTAGTCTCTATCAAAATTCATGTGTTGTTGGTTTTGGTTCTTTGATTGATAATCTATATATGCTTGACATTATTGGTTCCTATGATGAAATATTGCAAACAAGTTCAAAAGGTATAAAGCGAAAATTAAATGAGAATTCAGTTATCTTATGACACGAGCATTTATGCCATATCTCTAAACAGAGAATTCAGAGGGTTGTATCGGATGAAATTCTTGAACCCTTAGATCTGTTAGACTTTCAAGTATGTATTGAGTGTATCAGAGGAAAACGGACAGACATAAGAAAATTAGGTGTCGAAAGAGCTAAGGATGCCTTAGAACTAATACATATGGATATTTGTGGTCCTTTCCCTACGCCTTCTTAGAATGGACAACAATACTTTATTACGTTCATAGACGATTACTCTAGGTACGATTACCTATATTTAATACATGAGAAGTCTCAATCCCTAGACGTTTTCAAGTCTTTTAAGGCTAAAGTTGAACTTCAACTTGGAAAGAAAATTAAGGCTATCAAATCTGATCGTGATGGTGAATACTATGGCAGATATGATGGATCAGGAGAGCAACGTCCAGGACCCTTTGCACTTTTCCTCAATGAGTGTGGAATTGTCCCGTAATACACCATGCCGGGCAAACCCAGTATGAATGGTGTTGCAGAACGACGAAATCGAACTCTTAAGAATATGGTAAGAAGTATGATTAGTCATTCGTTCTTACCATAGTCACTTTGGGGAGAAGCCTTAAAGACCGTAGTTTATATCCTTAATAGGGTACCAAGCAAAGTAATAACCAAAACCCCTTATGAGCCATGGACTGGCAAAAGGCCTAACATAAGGCACTTGCACATTTGGGGTTGTCTAGCTGAGGCACAACCTTATAAGCCGCATGAAAGAAAACTGGACTCAAGAACGATTAGTTGTTATTTCGTTGGTTATGTTAAATGCTCTCGGGGTTATAAGTTTTACAATCCCACATCAAGATCCTTTTTTGAAATAGGAAATGCGAGATTCCTTGAGGAAGTTGAGTTTGAGGGGGAAGAAAATATAAGAAATGTTGCCTTTGAAGAAGAACTTGTTATTGACAGTGATCAAGTCCTTGTACTTATCATTGTTCAAGAAACAGTTCCAATATTAGATAATAATGTTTAGGCTATTATTCCTGACATTGTTCCAAAACAAGGCAACATTGATGAGGTTCTTCCTCAAGCATCACATATAGAACAAACTCAACAACCTCAAGAAGTGCCATTAAGGAGATCCATTAGAGAGAGGAGAAGTGCGATATCAAATGATTATATCATCTTTCTCCAAGAATATGAGAATACCGTTGGTTTAACAGAGGATGATTCAATCAACTTCTGTCAAGCTATGCATAGTTCTAACTCTCAAAAGTGGATTAATGCCATGAAGGATGAGATAAAATCTATGAAGGACAAAGACATTTGGGATCTCGTTGAATTTCCTGAAGGCGCGAAGCCCATTTGTTGTAAATAGATATTAAGAACAAGAAGGATTCAAATGGTAATGTCGAGAGATATAAAGATCATCTTGTTGCTAAAGGCTTACTCAAAAGGAAGACATTGACTACAAAGAGACTTTCTCTCTGGTATCCTCAAAAGACTCATTTAGGACAATAATGACACTGGTAACTCATTTTGATTTGGAGCTATATCAGATGGATGTCAAGATTGCATTTCTAAATGGAAACATTGACGAAATGATTTACATGGAACTACCAGAAAACTTTGTGTCGAGTGACCCACAGTGTATGATATGCAAGCTAAAGAAATCCATCTATGGTCTCAAATAGGCTTCCCGTCAATGGTATCACAAGTTCTATCAAGTCATTACCTTATGTGGTTTTGAGGCAAATGTCGTTGATAAAAGTGTATATCACAAGTTCAGTGGGAGTTAATACATCTTCTTGGTATTATATGTCGATGATATTCTACTTACTAGCAGAGATATAGGCTTATTGCATGAAACTAAGAAATTTCTAATGAATAATTTCAAGATGAAAGATTTTGGGGACGTCTCTTTTGTATTCGGTATTCGATACTAAGAGATCACTCTTGAGATATCCTTAGGTTGTCACAAAAGAGCTATATCGATAAAGTCTTAAATAGATTCAACATAATGTGAACACCCAATTTTGTCTGGGACTTTTGTCCATTGGCTCATTATCCAACTCAGAACCCATTTGACTACCTATAACCCATTAACCCATAACTTGACCCGTTTACCCATCCCATCAATTATCTTAAACTTATCCTAAACTAACCCCAACACTCATCCTAAACAAACCTCAACAAATCATCTTAACCATAACTCATTTGAAACAAACTCCATCACTTATCCTTAACAACTCCTAATCACACTCTAACTTAAATACTTTAGCCTAATCTCCTTCTATAAAATTCATAACCTTTCACTCTAAACAGAGTGTGCTTCTTCATCTTGACTTTTCAACTTGACTTTTAGCCTAAGCACTTTCAGCTTTAACACAAATAATATTCAAACCATATGTGACTTCCCGTAGCCTTCCTTGGCCAAAACCCCCTTACTTTCTTCATTCTACCAACCAACAAATTTCCCCACCCTATCACCACCACTATTCTTCCACCATCCCATCTTCAACACCATCATCATCATCATCTTCTCCACACTCACCATAACCACCATCTTCCTTCAAACCTCCATTACCACCATTTTCCACCAAACCATTAACCACTATCTCCATAACCACAAAACCACCATCACCAAGCCATAAAACCACTGTGTCGCGTCGCTCCAACCAGCAACCGAACTGCACCGCTCCAGCCGCCATGCATCCGTCGCTACTAACCTGTCAAACCGCATCTACACCATGCTCCAAGATGTGACCTGCACCGCGTGCCATCTGCCATAATCGTAGAGCTCAGTACAAAGCTGCACGACCCAGCCACACCGTCGATGCACGAACTGACGAGCCGCTGCAGGTATCCTGCCAACCGACGACCTGAGAACTGCGCATCATACCAGCTGTCTGTGTAGATTCGAGCTGCACCGTAGCAGATCCATCCGAACCCGAAACCGCCCAGGCCTGAAATCGATGCCGCGCCGCATCTATCCGGCTCAGATCCGGAACTACAGCTCCACACCGCGTCGCCGGCGCTGACTGAACCCTATCACCACCATTTTCTTCCACCATCCTATCTTCAACACCATCATCATCATCTTCTCCACACTCACCATAACCACCATCTTCCTTCAAACCTCCATTACCACCATTTTCAACCAAACCATTAACCACCATCTCTATAACCACAAAACCATCATCACCAAGCCATAAAACCACTGTGTCGCGTCACTCCAGCCAGCAACCGAAGAGCACCGCTCCAGCCACGACGCATCCGTTGCTACTAACCCGTCAAACCGCATTTATATCATGCTCCAAGGCGCGACCCACACGCCGCGCCATCTGCCATAACCGTAGAGCTCAATACAAAGCTGCACGACTCGGCCACACCGTCGAAGCATGAACTGACGAGCCGTTATCGGCATCCCACCAACCGACGACCCGAGAACTGCGCATCATACCAGCCGTCTGTGTAGATTCGAGCCGCACCGTAGCAGATCCAACCAAACCCGAAACCGTCCAGGCCTGAAATCGACGCCGCGCCGCATCTATCCGGCTCAGATCCGGAACTATAGGTCCACACCGTGTCGTCGGCGCTGACTGAACCCGACCGGTCTGCGCTCCTCCAAGTCGCCGGCATACCACCAATTGCTTCATCTTGCAAATATCCTAAAAATAAAAGAAAAGAACCTTCCCCCTCTTTCTGTGTGGTTCGTGTGTGCCTTTTTTTTAGTTTTTTTAAGAAGTGGGCTTAAATGGTAAGTTATTGGGGTGAAAGGATAAAAAAGAAAGCGAAAAATAGAAGATGATAAAAGTAAAACAAATTTTAATTTTTTTTAAAAAAAATGAAATAGGATTAAACGAGTTGTAACAGCTTATTAATCTTGTAACTATTTTGGATCATCTGAGTTGTGACAACCTAATGATTCAAATTATTTTAAAAATAACAAAAATTCAATAATCAGTGGGTGACATCTCTAGCGTGACGCGAGCTTCACCTATTCAAGTTTTAATTTGATTAACAGGGTTGCGACGACCTGTTAATTCAAATTTTTATAAAAATAAAAATTAAATATTTTCTTTAAATAAAATCAACTAACCCACACTTATTTTCTATAGAACTATGTGACTTTGAGTTCCTCATTGCACCGAGGATACGTAGAAGCAGAATTTTTATTTTGTCAAGCCAAATTTTAAATTTTCACAAATTATTTGTTTTGTTTAGTATTTTTTAAATAAAAGGGGTAAAACAAATATATTATGAGATTATTAAGTTTTGCATAACTAATTTAGGGTAACCGTTTTAGGACGAATGTGTTAGGGGTGCTGTGGGGGTTAAGTCTTCACTCTTCTCTATGCATAACTGACTCCCGAATCCAATCTAGTTCTAAAGACCATCTTCTAAAAAAGGTTTTCTAATTTTTCTTAATTTAAATAAAATTGGTGGCGACTCCTAACTGTTTATTATTTTCGCCGCTCCCGTCGCGATTTCGATCGCGATAGATGGCGACTCCACTGGAGAAATTTGAGAGTCAAGCCTATACAAATAGGTTATGCAAATATTGTGATCTCTATATGTTTGTTTTACCCCTTTTTTTCTTTTTTTACTTATTGGATTTTTTTGTATTTTTTATGTAAACCTTAGGGTAGAAAACTTTTGGAGTTTACTTTGTGTTTGCTTTGTTTTGCAGAATGTGGGCAGTCTTTAGGAGTGTCAAGGTTTGTATGTTCCCTACACCCACTGCACCTACACATTTATCACACACATCCAAGTGGGGCCCTATACCTGGGTCTGAGTGAAGCCTAAGTTAAGAAGAGGTTGCATAGTAGTAGCTATTTTGGATGTACATCCTATTTAGTTATTGTGGAAACCTTATCTAGAGTATGTCTTTTTCATGAATGTCTCACACCTAGTGGTTTACCCACTATTTCGTGGTCAAACATTCTGAAATGGAACTTAGCTCTAGAGACCTTTAGAATAGAAGAGTCACCCAATGAGAGTTCTTATGAATTAGAAAGACTCATAGATTCTTATGATATAATTCCTCAATTTAAGGCCACCCCTTAGGACACGAAGGGAGCATACTTCTTTTTTATCTAATTATCCATCCTTCTGTCATGATATTCCTAGCATTCAAAAAAATAAAAAAAAAAATTATGCATTTTCATGACATCCTAAAAAAAAATCATGCATTTTCATGACATTATTAGCATTCTAAAAAATAAAAAAAAATCATACATTTTCATGGCATCCATAGCATTCTAAAAAAAATCATTCATTTTCATGGCATACATTTTCCTAGCACTCTTAGCATTAACAAAAAAAAAAGAAAAATATATTTTTATTTCATTTCATCTTATGCATCTCATGAAGCTCATTCATTTCGTCTCATTATTTTTGTTTAGTGTTACCGTGCTCAGCACCATTGCGCGACCAAAGAAAGAAGAGACCAATCAAACCCGAGTTCACAACACAAGGGCTCGAACAAAGCTTGCAGCAATGATAGCTGAGAATGAAGGAAGAAATTTAAGTATGGAAATAGATGAGATGAAAGAGTCTTAAAGAAAAATGGAGGAAATGTTGTCAACCATAAAGGAGACCCTCTCCTTGATTGGGGCAGCTAGAGGTATAGGAGTAACTGGAGCACATTCACACCCTCCAAATGTCACTGCCATGGGAACAAATCCTAGCGTCACCACTGAAATGCCTTTCGTAGGAGCAACCTCAAATACTGCATCGGTAGTGATTCCTATCGGAGAAGGGTATCATTCATTGGAAGGTACTCGAAATGAGGTTCATGGTAACACCGAGTTCGCGTAGGAACCACCACATATATCTATCTTGATGCCGACTGGATTTCCTGCTGGTATTGGTCATGCAACTGTTCAGAATGATAAGACCCTAGTACCTATGGCCCCCTTAGGATAAAAGAATTGTGCTCTACTGCTAACATCATCATCCCCAAGGACTTTAAGATCCTGGAATTTGACAAGTATGATGGGAGCTCCAATCCTTTTTTCCATCTAAAAACTTACATTACCAAAATGTCCATCTGGTCAAAGGACTGGAAGTTCCTCGTCAGTTTCTTTCATGAAAGTTTGACTGGGCCTACTTTGGGATGGTGTATCCAACAAGACCTTTCAAAAATCTCTTCTTGGGACGACTGGGCAAATTTGTTTATGGGACAATATCGGTTTAATCTGGATACAGTCCCAACCCGGGAATAATTGGGAACACTACAGAAAAAAAATGAGGAGACATTCAAGCAGTATGCTCAGAGATAGAGAGCTCTTGTAGCACAAGTGCAACCGCCGTTGACTCTAACATAAATGTGCTCATACTTCTTAAGGACCTTAGGAGCTCCCTATATCAGGACAATGGCGGGCGCTGCGTAATAAGACTTTGCTGATTTAATTACTGCCGGAGAGAGGATTGAAATTCTGGTAAAAGCTGGAAAGTTGCCAACTGATAATAATGAAGATGGTTTTAAGAAGGGGTTTTCTCCTAAGAAAAGAGAGCCAGAGGTGAGCTACGTGCAAAGCTACCAACCTTCACAAGCCTGCTACCCACCATCTTATCCTGCCTACCAAGCCTCTACATATAACCCAAATACTTACCATTTTTATCAAATACCTGCACCTTCTAATTTACCTGCCCTAACCGCTCCTCCCATGAATACACCTCAAATCCCATAACTCCAAATTAATAATATTCTCGTACCCCAACCATATCGCCCAATCTATACCCAATACCCACCTCCACATTCACAAAACTTCCCAAATCACCCACAATCTCGGTCAAACTTTCAAAATTAAGGCCGCTCTCGCCCCCGAAACTTACCCCTTTTCCCAAAACTTTCCATTTCAAATGCAGATTTATTTCAAAGGTTGTTTGATGCTCACCTCATCTCAGGCAATCCTGCAGGTCCCTTTGAACCACCGTTCCCAAAGTGGAATAACCCAACTTTAACTTACAAATACCACATGGATATCTCAGGACACTTAATTAAAGATTGTGAATCTTTCAAGACTGCAGTAAGAAAGCTAATTGCTTGTGGAAAGTTTGATATTGAAGAAGTAGCTGGACCTAGTATTGTCAATAACTCAATTCCTAATCATGGTGGAAGGAATGAAGTAAATGTTGTGCCAGCAACTCGAGACCTCTGAACAATTGGAGATCTGAGGTTGTTAATTGAAATGATTGCCATAAAATAGTTTGTGATGTTGGACTCATGTTAACTTTCTTGAAGCATTAATGCAATGAATTTGCATGGGTGTCTTGTTTCCTTTCATTTTCATCCCTTTGTCTTTCTCTGTATTTATTCTCTTTCATTTCTTTAAAGCGTCTTCTTTAGTAATTCTCAGTTTGGTAGTTGTTAATAAATTTTGCGTGTGTAAATGTCTTTTAAAAAAAAAGTCAAAAAGAAAAAAAAAGGGAGCAAAGAAGTAATCACTTGGTTTGCACAATCTTTTTGTCTCAAAATTAAAGTTTTGAAAATAAACAATTATGATTTGAAAATGAAGATTAGCCGTTTTTCTCTATCTTTTATAAAATTTCATCATTTTTATTGCTTGTTACCCCTTTTGAGCTTAAAATTTTTTCAATAAACCCTGGATAAGGATAACTTCTACACTAGGGGATAGCATGAAGCAAAAGTTGATTGCAATGATGAATGTTATGAAGCATAATGGAAAAGGAAGAAAAGGTGAAAAGGACAAGAAGTAAAAATAAAAAAAGATA
Organism: Ormosia emarginata; assembly: GCA_029884605.1. Classification (NCBI taxonomy): domain Eukaryota; kingdom Viridiplantae; phylum Streptophyta; class Magnoliopsida; order Fabales; family Fabaceae; genus Ormosia; species Ormosia emarginata. The sequence goes on along the minus strand of JAQQTP010000064.1, from coordinate 19,847,633 downwards.
AAAAAAAAAGAAAAAGGAAAGGAGGATAAAAGAAAATGAAATGAAATGGGAAAGAAAAGGAGAATAATAAGAGAAAAGTGTTTGAAAGTGGAAAAGCAGTTGATGAAGTTTAATTTTAAACAATGATCCTTAGTCCCATTCCAGCCTTAAACACTTGTTTAAGCCTTATATCTTTCCTTTCATAACCCCTAGCCTTAGTCATGTTACACGTCTCAAAAAGTCTATTCTGATCGATGAAGGGTTGTGGTCATTTTCGTTAACTTTAATTTTAAGACAAAGGCTACGCTTATCCAAGTATTTAGTTCATTGCTCCTAAAAAAATATGAACATGAACAAAAAAAAAGAGACTTACATCAGGGCAAGTTTCTAACCTATTCGAGCTGGTCATACACCGGAGCATTCTTTCCCTAGTTCAATTTAATCTACACTGGGGTAAATCTTTTGGTCATTAGGATGAGTTCCTACCATATTCATTTCCGTCCTAGACTGAAATTTTTTTTCTTTGGTTTAATTTGGCCTTACACTAGGATAAGTTTATACCTTATTCGTCTTGGCTTTAAACTGGGACAATTTCTCTTTTCCTAGGTTCTATTTAACCTACACTGGGATAAATCTTTTAGTCACTAGAACGAGTTTCGGTCCTACTCAATTCAATCATAGACTGGGGTAAATTTCTCTTTGGTTCAATTTGGCTTGATCCTTGTCCATAATGTCAAGATCGTTCTTATGAAGAGCAAACCAATTCATATCGGGTCAACACCTCTTTCAATCTCATACCATCATTTGTGTCTTTTCCCTTTTTGTGTAGTCAAACTTCCAAGACTAATATGAAAGTTGTTCATTAGTAAATTTCATTTTTGTTGTATTTTCAAATCCACATTTGTCTATTACATAATGCTTCAGGCAAGTAAACATGAGTACAACATTATGATTTGACCATCTAATGACAATCTCCGGATGAACAATTCAGATCAAAGAGAATTTGAAAATTCTAATTGAAGGATAATGTTATCACAAGGGATAATTCAGAAATAAGAGGTACTCAAGAAAAAAGAGATGAAAGTGAGAATTTTAAAGGAAAGTCAGAAAGTGAGCATGAAAGCAGATTAATTTCATAAGCTTTTTCGAGGAAGCACATGTTTTAAGGAAATCCCAATTCTACTAAGAGACCTTTCAAAGATAGATTTATTTGTCTCTTTAGAAAATCCCAAGTCCTTGGCTTGATGAAATTCAAGGCCCATGGCCTGATGAGATGAAAAATAAAAGAAATCCAAGTCCTTGACTTGATGGATTTCACAAAATTTCGTCCATGGCCTGATGATGGCATAAAAAAGAATTACAAGTCTTTACTTAATGGCTTTACAACTTTCTAAGTCTATGATCTGAGGAGGTGTCAAAATAAATGAAGAAAAGACATAAAGAAAAAAGAAGAAGGGAAATGAGGTCAAGAGGATTTCCAAACGAGTCGAAAAGTTTGATGAAGAAAAACACGTGAACGAAAGTTTGATTGGTCAAAGCTTTCCAAGGTTAGCGTTGTTTCAAATGTTTTTAAAATACATCATCTTGCATTTTCAAGGCATTAAAAAAAAGAAAGAAAGAAAAAGAAAAAAAGAAAAAGAAAAGAAAAAAAAAAAAGAAAAAAATCTTTTCGGGACACAGATGCCTATTGTCTTTTAAATTTCGGGACGCAGTAGCCCATTATCTTTTAAATTTCGGGACGCAGATGCCCATCGTCTTTAATTTGCACGGCGCAGATGCCCATTGTCTTTAATTTTTGGGATACAGTAGCCCACTGTCTTTTAATTTTCGAGACGCAGTAGTCCATTGTCTTTCAAATTTCGAGACGCAGTAGCCTATTGTTTTTAATTTTTGGGACGTAGATGCCCATCGTCTTTAATTTTCGGGACACAGATGCCCATTATCTTTAATTTTCGGGACGCAGATGCACATTGTCTTTTAAATTTTGGGACGCAGATACTCATCGTCTTTAATTTTTGGGACGCAAATGCCCATTTTCGGGACGCAGTAGCTCACTTTCTTTTAAATTTCGGGATGCAATAGTCCATTGTCTTTTAAATTTTGGGACGCAGTAACCTATTATTTTTAATTTTTGGGATGCAGATGTCCATCGTCTTTAATTTTCGGGACACAGATGCCCATTGTCTTTAATTTTCGGGCACAGTAGCCCACTGTTATTTAAATTTTGGTACGCAGTAACCCATTATCTTTTAAATTTCAGGACGCAGTAGCCCATTGTTTTTAATTTTTGGGATGCAGATGCCCATCGTCTTTTATTTTTGGGACGCAGATGCCCATTGTCTTTAATTTTCGGGACGCAGTAGCCCATTATTTTTAATTTTTGGGACGCAAATGCCCATTGTCTTTAAATTTTAGGACACAGTAGTCCATTGTCTTTTAATTTTCGGGATGTAGTAGCCCATCGTCTTTAATGTTTGGGACGTAGATACCCATTGTCTTTAATTCTAGGGATGCAATAGCCCATTGTCTTTCTGTCATTTATCTGAGCACATCGCTCTTCACATTATTGTTCTCAGATTGTTTTTTGTTTCTCCCGAACAAAATTTGGGTTCATGTCTTTACTCATTCCTTACCATGATAAAATGAAAAGTTGCGGTTATTCTTTTTATCTAGTAAAAAACAAGTAAAGATGGGCAACTGTGAACACCCAATTTTATCCGAGATTTTTGCCCACTGGCTCATTATCCAACTCAGAACCCATTTGACTACCCATGTCCCATTAACCCATAACTTGACCCTTTTACCCACACCATCAGTTATCCTAAACTTATCCTAAACCAACCCCAATACTCATCCTAAACAAATCTCAACAAATCATCCTAACCGTAACTCATCTGAAACAAACTTCATCACTTATCCTTAACAACTCCTAATCACACTCTAACTTAAACACTTTAGCCTAATCCTCTTCTATAAAATTCATAACCTTTCACTTTAAATAGACAAACTTCTTTATCTTGACTTTTTCAACTTCACTTTTAGCCTAAGCACTTTCAGCTTTAACCCAAATAATATTCAAACCATATGTGACTTCCCGTAGCTTTCCTTGGCCAAAACCCCCTTTACTTTCTTCATTCTACTAACCAACAGCCCCACTCTATCACCACCATCTTCTTCCACCATCCCATCTTCAACACCATCATCATCATCATCTTCTCCACACTCACCATAACCATCATCTTCCTTCAAACCTCTATTACCACCATTTTCAACCAAACCATTAACCACCATCTCCATAACCACAAAACCACCATCACCAAGCCATAAAACCACTGTGTCGCGTCGCTCCAGCCAGCAACCGAATCACATTGCTCCAGCTGCCATGCATCCGTCGCAACCAACCTGTCAAACAGCATCTACACCGTGCTCTAGGACGCGACCCACACCGCGCGCCATCTGCCATAAACGTGGAGCTTAGCACAAAGTTGCACGACCCGACCACACTGTCAAAGCACGAACCGACGAGCCGCTACCGGCATCCCGCCAATCGACGACTCGAGAACTGCGCGCCGTACCAGTCGTCTATGTAGATTCGAGCCGCACCGTAGCAGATCCAGCTGAACCCGAAACCGCCCAGGCCTGAAATCGATGCTGCGTCGCATCTATCCGGGTTAGATCCAGAACTACAGCTCCACACCGCATCGCCGGCGCTGATTGAACCCGACCGGTCTGCGCTCCTCCAAGTCGCTGACGTACCACCAATTGCTTCATCCTGCAAATATCCCAAAAATAAAAGAAAAGAACCTTCCCCCTCTTTCTGTGTGGTTCGTGTGTCCTTTTTTTATTTTTTTTATTTTTTTTAAGAAGTGGGCTTAAATGGTAAGTTATTCAGCTGAAAGGATAAAAAAGAAAACGAAAAATAGAAGATGATAAAAGGAAAACAAATTTTTTTAAAAAAAAAATGAAATAGGATTAAATGAGTTGTGACAGTTTGTTAATCTTGTAACTATTTTGGATCATCTGAGTTGTGACAACCTAATGATTCAAATTATTTTAAAAATAACAAAAATTCAATAATCAGTGAGTGACATCTCTAACGTGACGCGAGCTTCACCTATTCAAGTTTTAATTTGATTAACAGGGTCGCGACTACCTGTTAATTCAAATTTTTATAAAAATAAAAATTAAATATTTTTTTAAAATAAAATCAACTAACCCACACTTATTTTCTATAGAATTACGTGACTTTGAGTTCCTCATTGCACTTAAGGATACGTAGGAGCGGAATTTTTATTTCGTCAAGCCAAATTTTAAATTTTCACAAATTATTTGTTTTGTTTAGTATTTTTTAAATAAAAGGGGTAAAACAAATATATTATGAGATTATTAAGTTTTGCATAACTAATTTAGGGTAACCGTTTTAGGACGGATGTGTTAGGGGTGTTGTGGGGGTTATGTCTCCACCCTTCTCTATGCATAACCGACTCTCGAATCCAATCTGATTCCAAAGACCATCTTCTAAAAAAGGTTTTTTAATTTTTCCTTATTTAAATAAAATTGGTGGCGACTCCTAACTGTTTATTACTTTCACCGCTCCCGCCACGATTTCGGTCACGACACATGAAAGATAGGAAACCAAGAGACACACCCGTTGCTAAAGGAGACAAGTTTAGTCTCAAAAAGTGTCCTAATAATGATCTTGAAATGAAAAAGATACATAAGATTCCTCATGCATCAGTGGTAGGGAGTCTAATGTATGCTCAAGTTTGTACTCGTCTTGACATAGCATTTATAGTGGGAGTTTTAGGAAGATATTTGAGTAATCCTAGTATGCAGCATTGGAAAGCGGCCAAATGTGTGATGCCTTATTTGAAGGGAACAAAAGACTATATGCTCACTTATCGGAGATCTGACAATTTAGAGATCATCGGGTACTCTGACTCCGATTTTGTGAGATGTCTAGATAGCAAGCGCTCCACATTAGACTACATCTATGTGTTGGCTGGAGGAGCTATCTCATCAAAGTTTGCTAAATAGATTCTTATAGCTTCTTCGACTATAGTAACGGAGTTCATAGCTTGTTATGAGGCATCCAACCATGGGATATGGCTACAGAACTTTGTCACTAGTTTACGTGTGGTTAATGGCATTGACAGACCACTGAAGATTTATTGTGACAATAACTTAGTAGTTCTTTACTCCAACAATAATAAGAGCTTGACGAAGTCAAAGTTTATCGACATCAAGTTTCTAGTTGTTAAAGAAAGAGTTCAAGATAGACAAATTTTTATAGAACATACAGGGACAAATTTTATGCTAGTTGATCCATTAACTAAGGGCTTGACACGTAAGGTTTTTCATGAGCATGCTGCTCATTTGAGTGTTATTTCTGAGGATACCTTAGTTTAGTGGAAGTCTTTTTATGTTCTATGTTTTACTTTGGACATTGTGTTATTTGATTTTCTGCATAATAAAGTTGATGATTTATGATTCTATTTTTGAACTTGTTTATGCTTTGTATATGCAACGTTTGTACGTTGGTGTTGCATTTAAGGACTTTGGATTGATCTCATTAAGAACTAAAGAAGGACCAGTTAGAAATAGGCATGTCTGAGATCACATTGCATGTAATTTTCACGCTACTCATCCATATTTGATCTATGTCATTAAGTATATTGCTATGGTGATCATTGTGGTTTAATTACGCTTAATTGTGATAAAAGTTGTAGTGGTTCCATAGCTGATGCGGGCCTAAAGAATTTGTAGTATAATTGTTTCAGGAATAATATGAAGTCCAAGTGGGAGATTGTTAGGAAATTTACGTTTCCTAATTAATGTTGGACATCATATTTAATTGACAATTATATTAGTTATTTAATTTATTGGGCTTGTTATTAAGCGATCTAATTTACTGAGCCCGTAGACTTCATAACTTGATGTGAGCTTAATGAGTAGATACTATATTGACTCATTAGGGGATTATAGGAACCCTAATTAGTTAATATACATCAGAAACAGTTATGGTCCCTAATATATCAAAATCATAACACAGTTTCTTTTCTCCCCATCTGGAAGAAAGACGATAGTCCCATAGAGAAGCTAAGGTAATTTGGTTGAGGAAGATCACAAACCACCTCCTTGTTTGTGATTGATTGTTGAAAAAATTTCGCAACAGTTGGTGATCAATAGCTATGGATCTAGGTATTTATGAAAATCAAAGAATCCTGGATAATCTAACATGATGTAGATCCTAGGCCTTATGGTGTTTTGTTATATGGTGTATGCATCTAGAATTTGTTTTAAAGATTAAAGAATTAAAGAATTAATATCTAACACAAGCAGTTTCAAAATCTAAAAGGTCTCTCTGACTTAGAGATAGGAAGACCCCCACAGAGAAGCAAGATAGGATTGTGATTGGAATGAAGGTTGGTTAAGTTCTCAACATAGGCTTCTGGAAAAGTCGTTCTCCACTAAATAGTAGCCAAAGATCTATTCAACCTCTTGCCCAATTACTTTAGCATGACCTGATTATGTCTGTGCCAACTGAAACGAGGACTAGACACACGTAAATCAAACAGGTTACAAACATCCAGCACATCCAAAAACTTATTAGCTCTAAACATAAAAAAAGTGCCGCCGCGGATCTTAGAAGGAAGAAAAAGTTCATTAAAATCACCAATGAGAGCCCATTAACCTATAACCATGTTGCTAATACTCACTAGATGATCCCGAAGAAGAGTCCTCATAGAAGCAATATGAGACACATATACAGTGGATAGAAACCAAGCGTGGTCACCATCCTCAATACTCATAGTAATGTATTGACTCATGAAATCAATCACAGATCCATTAAAACTACCACCAGCAGATAAAACCCATATACCACCTGTGTGACCCTGAGCCTCAACAATTGCCACTGGGCTATATCCAAGTTGAAGCCAAAAACCAACAACCTTCGAGAAGTGAGCATGGGTCTCTAGTAGCACAATAAGAGAAGGACTATACTTACGAATTAGAAATTCTTGCCTAAATTTGGAGTACCCAAGTTGGGTGCACCAGGTTAATCAGCTCTTAACATTTTCATAGATCTTTATACTTTTAATTGTGTGGCACAAAGATCTATAAAAATGTTAGTATTGATTGGTCTGGTGCATCCAATTGAGTGCTCCAAGTTTATAAGAATCTCTCTACGAATTAATTGTTTACAGTGGCGTTTACCCTGCAAGTTAATCGTTCCACGCACATTCCAAGATAAAATAGAAAAATCTTGAAGAGTGTGTTTGAAATATAAAAAAATAGGAAATGATTTAATTTGTAAATCAAATTTAATTAAATCTTGTATTTAAAATGTTAAAAAATAAAAAATGATTTGATTTCTAATATTCTATAGATTTCATTCTTTTTATTTTTTATAGGATTTGTTAGGATTATATTTGATTTAAAATAAATAGACTATTTTACCTTTAGTAACTATCTCTAATTACTTTTTATAAGGGTTAAAATATAAAATAATAAAATTAAATCAAATTAATTCTCATTTTAATGAATTCCAAATACAAATTGATTTCTATATCAATTCAAATTTTATTTTATTTTTTAAAACTTCAAACCTGAAATTTGATTTCTAAATCAAATCAAATCAAATCAGTTTAAATCGAATTAAATCAAATCATTTCTCATTTTTATTCATTTCAAACACAACTAAAAGGAAATCATGATAACTAACCAAGGGAAAGAGAACAAGCACTTGCTGAGTTTCTCCAACATCCCTTTGCATGGGAAAAGCTTCGTCATGTACTTGCCCCTGAGAATCGGTATCATAATGACTAAGAGACTCATCTATAGTTGTCAAAATGAGTTGGGTCGGCCCAATTCGGGTCGGGTCATTTTTTGAGTCAAGTCAAATTGGATTATATGAATTTCAAGTTGATATTTTGTTAATCAAGTTCGTCTTTTTGTAAAGTAAACGAGTTGAATTAGCTCAGCCCGTTGCGAGTTGACTCATTTAAGTTAGCCTATTCGAATTAATTTTAATTTTAAGTTGATATTTTATTAACCTAATATTTTATTAACTTATTTTGGACGCTCTATCTCCAAACTTGCCATTGTGACTCACCATTATCGTGGGTCTTTAGTCTAACGCCAGAGTGAGCTCCTGTATCCCAAAGACCACCAAAGGGCCCAATTTTATGAGATTCCAATCCATTGTTCGGTTGGCCCAATCCCGTATCCTCCTTATCAACTCTCTGTTTTGCCCGCCACTCCCTAATAGCAGGAGTTTTTTCCTTATTTAAATTAAAACCAGCCTTGCCACTCCCATACAAAATCACGCCTTCAGAGCCTTTAACTTGAGAATTTTGAAGGGAATGATCCTCTTTATCCTTTTAGTTTGGGGTAAATGAAAATAAAAAATAATTTAATTTGATTTAATTTGATTTGAATTAAAAATTAAATTTTTTATTTAAAATTTTAAAAAAATAAAATTTAAATTAATTTAAAAATAAAATTTTATATTTATAATTTATTAAAATAAAAATTAATTTAATTTAATTTAATTTAATTATTTTATATTTTAATTCTCAATAATTATTAAGAATAAAATAATTTATTTATTTTAAATTAAATTAAATCATAACAAATTTTATTAAATTTAATAAAATTTTAAAACAAAAAAAAAATAAAATTTTAAAAATTAAATTATTACTTATTTTTTAATATTTTAAACATATAATTTAATTTATAAATCAAATTATTTTTTATTTTTATACATTTCAATTAAATCTGTCCCATTCCCATATCCACCGGTGTCTTTGACTTTCACATCAACAACCACACGTGATTTCAGACGTTTTTTACGTGATACCACTAACTAGTCCCATGCAAATTTTCCTGTGTTTGCAAGGAAAAGACGGATGTGCTTCATTTTATTGGTAACAAGACCGATGTGTTTTACTTGTCTTTAATGTGTGTTTTGGGCAATTTTCACAAGGTAATTTACTAAATTGTTTTTTATATTTATAAAATTACATTTTTTTATCTTTTAATGTGTGTTGGGCTATTGCTTATATACTTATATACTAGAAGAATCAGTGATGGGTATAAGAATTTAAACATTGAGAGCAAAAATAATACTATTAATATAGAAGCATAAAAAAGTTTTAATAATTATATTTATATATTAAAAAATATATTAATATAAAATTATAAAAATCAATTTATAATTATTTCTTTCGTATTTTTATATTTTAAAAATATTGAATAATTTTTTTATTATTAATACTATCAAATATTTTTCTCTCTATATATATAATCAAGTAATTATTCATCTTCCATACGATTGTGTAGTCGATTCTTTATGATATTCATATAGTGAAGAACAAATAGTTAAATAAAAGAAAAAAAAGTTTGAGAAATCTGAGAAATACCACTAAAGCATAACAGTGAAGAGAATAAGATGAAAGAAGATTTTAGTACTCTGAGTATTTTGACAAACTTTAGTATTCTATTGGCTCCAAATCATAGGGAGACGGTAAGGTATTTTGGAAAATAATATTAAAAAAATATATTTTACTTTCAATGACTATAAATTTAGTAATTTATTTGTATGAGAACAAAAATTACACATACAAAAAAATAAAGAAGATAAATATATATATATATATATATATATATATATATATATATATATATATAATCAAATAAAAATTTATAAGTTGAGTGGGGGGACATGAGTCCTCACTCTTTTCTATTTGGGTTTGTCCCAAATCATACTGACATTAGGCTTGATCCATTTGGATTTTAGACTTCAATAAATATAACACAGACACATATAATTTCAAAGATGCTTTTAATTTATAATATTTAAACAAATAAAAACTTTTAATTTAAATTTAATTTATCAAGATAAAAATTAATTTAATTTATTTATAATTATTTTTTAACATTAATGATTTTAAATCTCATCCATGTATTTTGAACTTGTATGCTTTGTTTGGTATGCATAAATTCAATATAAAGGAAAGGATGAGAGGTAATAAAGAGCTCCTTTCCTTGTATGATATGAGTTTTAAGAAATAGGAGAAAGAGAATTGGAATGATACCAAATCCATGGGTTCCACATATTTTGCATCACTCCATTGTGGGCTAGAAAGGAACGGAAGGAAGAAGGAAGAGGGAAGACAGATGCTTTAGTGGATTCCATCAAAATTTATATGTTTTAAAGGGTAATATAGTAATTTGATAATTATTTATGGAGAGGGTTCAATTGACAATAGTTTAAGACTTAACACACTTATATTAGTCAATAACATTATACAGAATGTAATTTTTGTCAATCAAACCGTTAAATTATAACTATTCATCATCTTGATCATTTGTGTCAAACTTTTTTTAAAAAAAATTGAACATTAATAAGAATGTAAATACATAGTTCTTATTTTTATAGATTTCAAAAATATATATTATGTTAATTTTGATGTATATCAATAATATATTAAATGATTTTAGATTAATTTGAAACTTTATAAATATGATTTACATAATAAGAACTTTCAATCTAATGGTAAATTATATGACAAAATTGTCCAATAAAAAATTATTCAATAATATAAGAGTGGTTTTAATTTATATCGGTGTCAATGGATCTTTCATCATTATTTATATGTATTTTTTTCTTTTCTTTGATAAACCCATACAAAGGAATAGAAATATTCCTTCCTTTTCATTAAATGATAACTATTCTACATCTTTCTTCTTTTTTTTTTTTTTTTGAATTGTATCACTTCCTTTTTCATTCACTTTTGCTAACAAATTTAGGCTATTTTTTAATAACTTATGATAAGTAAAATAGAATGAAATGAGATGTGATATGATGAAGTGAAGTGAAATGATATAAAGTTTCTAAACTATTATTTGAATATTTAAAAATAAAATAAAAAAAATTTTCATCTCATTATTTAAAATAATAAATGAAAAAATAAAATAAAATAACAAGAATTATAATATTTTTGTTCTTATATTATCTCATTTTGTCCAATTTTTTTTTTAAAAAAAAAATATAAAATGAAATAAATAACATCCTATACCATTTCATTTTATTCTAATTTTAAAAATCTTAAAAATAGAAGTATATTTCATTCTTTATTATTCTATTTCATTTCATCTATTACGACCCTCCAAACCAAGCCTTAGGTTATAAGTTGGAACATGGTCTAATCCGTAGATACTGTAGAGTAATACTATCCTATAGTAATAGATGATTGGATATGGAATTGATCTAAGCCAACAAAACGACAAACAAGTTGTGCAGCTAAGCTAAGACATTGTAGCTTTTCACTTTTTGTTGCTTTTTAAATCAAAACTCATTTCACTTCCCTTCACTTTAGCCCATAATATCTAGGGCTGAGGATAGCCCCAGAAACAGAAACCCACAACCAACATGTTCTGAATTCTGATATATCCCCGGCATACACACACGCACGCACACCACAATCAATGCAAATGCAAGCCATGTCGACCACCATGGCCTCCTTTTCTCCTCCGACTCATTTCTCAGCCACTCCTTCATCACACTCCAAACCCCATCATCTTATCCACAAGAACAACTTCATCACTCTCACACCCAAAAAGAACCCTCCTTCCTTCCTCCTCTCTCCATTGAAGGCTTCTACTTCTCCTGACAGTGGGGTTGGGGGAGCTACTGGTTCAGCTGCAACTGCAGTGGAACCACCGGTGAAGCAGGCCGTCCCGGAGCCTCCTCCGCCGGTGGGAACCAATGGGTCTGTAGCAGTGGCTGATGAAGAAGTGAAGGTGGTCAGTGGTTTTGTGGATCCAAGATGGGTTGGAGGGACATGGGACTTGAAGCAGTTCCAGAAAAATGGCAACACCGATTGGGATGCTGTTATTGATGCTGGTAACTTTATGGATTTGCTTTAGCTTGCTCAATGTGCTTAAATATTTGGACTTTATTGACATAACATTTTAGTTTTCTTGTGTTTATGACTTTATGTTTAAATTAAGAGGTTTTTGTAGGGTAAAATTCTCAGCTACCTCATTTTTGTTCATTTAGATCCTCATCTATCTCCTACCATACAATTTACCGCTAACTGAAATTCATAAGACGGAGTAAACAATTTTCAATTGCCAAGGTTGCAAGTGGAAGTTGGTGCCTGTAGAGGGAACAGCTACTTCCAGTTTTAATTCAAATTCCAAATTTGCTTGACTGTGTGCTTAGCCTCATCTATACTTATCTCTTCTTCTAGTACTCATCTATAGGAGGTATAAAACCTGGTGTGGGGACGGGAAAGGGTATGATAAAGTGGAGGCAAAAGCATAGCAGCTGTTGTTATCCTTATCTGTAAAGAATTAAGATAAACACACTTGTGTATATATATCAATACATAGTTAATGAAAAAATTGCGCAAACATTTTGGCTGCTACATCCGCTGTGCAGAAACACTTTCATGGTATCAAGAGCCTTATAGCTTCTCAGGCATGATCCAGCTCCATCTATGGCAGATTCCTTGTCTTCCTCTTCAAAATGTCACCCAATCCTCCCCTCCTTACCAATTTGTTTCTGTTAACACTGCTACACAACTTCTGCTGCAGCTTACCTTGGTGGTTTTACTTAATCAAGCATGGAGTTTGATTTTATGCCAAAGCATGAGAATGATGCCGCCTAAGATTTTGTCCCCCTCTGTAATGAAGTGATTTTAAGCAACCTCTTTTCATAATCAAAGGGTGCTCAATGCTACAAATCCTATTGATATAGGTAGTGCCTTCTTTCTGGTTTAGATTTTTTTGGGATTTGAGCTCAGGATAGAGTTTTTGTTTGGTTTCATTTTCTTTTCTTGATATAGCAATTGACATATATCCTCTCTACAACGTTTCTTGCCAGGAAAAAGAATATAATTTTTGGGATTTTAGATGTGTCATATTAATATATGACCTGTTATCATATATAAGTTATAACATATTTCTTTTGTTTTCCTGATTGCCCTATTCATGAATAATACATTCTACCTCCTGCCAAGATTAAGCCTATCAAAGTGACGCCAGATGTTGCCTCTTGTATGCCACAAATATGGTTTGTGACACTTCTAAACGCCCAGTGGAACCAGTTTGCCAATAATATGGAAAGACTCTGCCTATTAACAGTGCCATTATTATATTCTATTTGACAGTGCATGTTTTCATCTGTTTTGATTTTCCTTTATTTGAGAGAGGGGGAAACAGATGAATAGTTGGTGTAAGGATTATAAATCATTATTTTTTTTTTCTAAATACTCTGAACATTATCTCATCTAAGGACACACTTTTGTAATTGTTTTCAGAGGCTAGGAGGAGAAAATGGCTTGAGGATAACCCAGAATCAACCAGCAATGATAACCCTGTAGTTTTTGACACCTCCATAATACCTTGGTGGGCATGGATAAAAAGGTTTCATCTCCCTGAAGCTGAACTACTTAATGGTTAGTTCTGCTTTGTATTTTAAAATGAAATTAGAGAATAAAGGGTTTTATGTCAATAAGAGGGAAAAAAAAATCTTCATCACCGACTTTTTCTTCTTTTGGGTATGATGCAGGGCGCGCTGCAATGATAGGATTCTTTATGGCTTATCTGGTTGATAGCTTGACTGGAGTAGGTCTAGTTGATCAAATGAGCAACTTCTTTTGCAAAACTCTTCTGTTCATAGCAGTGGTGGGAGTACTTCTGATCCGAAAGAATGAGGACATTGAAAATTTTAAGAAGCTATTGGATGAGACTACATTTTATGACAAGCAATGGCAAGCAACTTGGCAGGATGAGAACTCAAGCACTTCCAAAAAGGAGTAGTGGAATTGCTATTTTGTAGTTTTCTCTCCCTCCCCCCTCCCCCCCCCATCTATCTCTTAATATAGTGTTCTAGTAATCTTGCTAGTGCAAAACAATGACATGAATATGAATTAGAGGTTGTATTTCAATTCTGTGTCATCCTAGAGCAGAAGAATGACCCAGATAGTTTTCGTATGTTTGCAATGCAGGAATTTTCTTGAGAGTCTTGAAATTGTGTTGTTAGTTTGAGTAGCTCTTAATTGGGTCTGTTACGGCCAATCCAGCCAATCCAACAAATATAACAAAGGGTAGTCTACTTTTTCATCCTTGAACTAGGCCAGCGGGATCAATCCTAGAAAGGAGTATACAAACAGTTGTACACATGAATTGCCGTCAATAGTATTCAGTTTGTTCAGGCAGTGATTGCAATTGTAGGATTAGGGAATGCCATAAATGTAATGGAAACTGAATAAATTTCAAGGAATTGAAACTCAAAAGATAGGGACCGATGTATCATTGTCTTTTGTATGTAGGAGTGGTCCTCACAGGGTTGGTCTTTCCTCATCTGTTGTCACTTTCAATGGAGATAATGAAGGAGAGTATTCCAGAGTTCTTCCATCCTTCCATAATGACTGGAGGATGACCTTAACTCCTGTCCTGTCTATCAGGTTAAGTGTCTCGACAAGAAACGTGATGGAGCTCAGAATGAGGACGAGTAAATCTGGATGCTTTCACTTGTGAATATAACCCTTTAATGTTTTTGCTTTTTAGGAATATACCGTCCTCTTATTTGAATTTTGTTACTTTCTATTTTATTACTGATGACTAAGGAAGCGACCCTTGGTAATTCTTCCTCTACATTGTCCTTGGGATGGATGCAGATTTGATTTATTAGTTGCGAAAGAATGTTAGTTTCTTTCTTCAATCAGCCGGTGAAGCCATCACTATGATTTCAAAATCAAATGCAATAGAAGCACATAGTTGCTATTTTCAAAAACCGCGATCCATTAAACTAACGTGGGGTAAGTTAAGTAAAATGTAAAAATAAGAGCATTTGTGATTCAACGGATGTCTAATGTGCTAAAATGAGAGTAAAAAACAAATCTGGCTATAACTTTATCTCATTTCTAAGGGAAATTGTATTCTCTCATGGAATTTTTTTTCTCAGGTGATTAAGTGAAGGAAAAAGACAAATATAAATTTATAAAAGAAATTTTATAAATTTTAATTGAGTTTTACTTATAAATTTTTTTGTATTTATCTTTTTCTTTCACTTGATCATTTAAAAAAATGATGTATTAAGTAAGAACAAAAAACACAAGGTAACAAAATCCTACTTTTTGAGTAGTAAGCAATGATGCATCTAATAGCTAAGCAAAAGGAGCAAAGGAGAGTTGTTCCTTAAGCTTCCCAACCCCTCAAAAGTGTAGCACGGGCAACACGGTTCACTCCCAGAGTGAAGGCTCCCATTCGCAAGTCGCAGTTATGAATTTTACACATGGCCTTAATGTCCTGGAAAGCTCTAGTCATGTACTTCTTCAGCTCATGGTTCACTTTTTCTTCATCCCACATAAAACCTTGAATATTCTGCAGCCAGCATAGAGCCATAGAGGGAGATTTAACATAAAAAATTTTTTTAAAAAAAAATCTTAAGCTTGGCTTTCAAGTTAGGCATTGAGTGTTTTGTTGATCCCATTACCTGAACCCACTCAAAGTAGCTCACAGTCACTCCACCAGCATTGGCATAAATATCGGGTAATATAATGACTCCTTTCTTAGACAAGATCTGCAAAAGGAAATCAGTTCCATTCTCTAAGTTCAGAATATATACCTCATGAGAAATAGTAGATCAGTAAGTCAGTAACCTTACCTCATCGGCTTCAGGGTCAGTCGGGTGATTTGCAGCTTCTAGTATAAATTTAGCTTTCACATCAGCAGCATTTTCCCTTCAAGAACAAGGTACCAAAATTAAGTACTAGCTCTTTAAAACCAAAATGTTAAGTTAAACTTAAAAGAAAAATGGGAAAGAGTAAATAAAATAAGGAGGATGCTATTTTAAATTTTTAATCAGTGTGCAAGACCAAGAGAAAACCAAGACTTTAATGCTGACGATTTCTGTGCTTAGGGTGACATAGACAAACATACTTGTTTAGAACTCCACCCAAGGCACATGGGATAAGAACATCACATTCATGAACAAGCAATTCATTTGGATCCATGGCATCTCCTCCTGGGAAGTCCTTCAAGCTTTCATTGTCTTCCTTGTGTTTCAGAAGGGCAGGGATATCAATTCCATTTGGGTTTTTAATAGCACCAGTGATGTCACTCACAGCAATCACCTTACCCCCTCTCTCAAATATAGACCTAGCAGCCCAAGTGCCCACGTTTCCAAAGCCCTGGATAGTGTAATAAAAAATCAAATGGATGATGAAAGTGGGATTAATATCTATACTATATAATATATCATCCTGCCATGGTGAAGAAGAAATACCTGGATGACAAATGTCTGATCAGAAATTGACTTCCCATATTCAGCAAATAAAGCCTCTGTTGCAAAAACCACTCCAAGACCTGTGGCAGCCTCCCTTCCCAATGAACCTCCAAGATCCTACAGGCCAAAACATTCAAAGCCAATTTCTGAATTCTCATTGATATACACAAGAAAAGAGGATTTTGCAAGTGTATGATTGTATTTATGTATTTGATACTTACAATAGGCTTCCCAGTCACAACTGCCGGTGAATGCCCATGAAACTTTGAATACTCATCAAGAATCCATGCCATGGTCTGTGAAATAGTGGACCAATGAGAAAGATATATGAAACTGTAAGATGCTAGTATCAATAAGAAATGGACAGAAAGTAAGTCCTATATTGTGAAATCAGTACCTGTGAATTAGTTCCCATATCAGGGGCAGGAACATCCCTCTGAATGCCAATGAGATCATGAATCTTTTGGGTGAAAACCCGAGTTAGACGTTCTAACTCACTGATGCTCAGGTCCATCGGGTTGCAGCCAATCCCACCCTTTGCTCCTCCGTAGGGAATGTCTGCTACAGCTGTCTTCCATGTCATCAGCTGAGCTAGAGCATTCACTTCATCAGGGTCAACCTGGCACCAGAGAATATAATATGACTGTTTGATACTCAAAAAGCAAGATAGGGAATTTATTGATAACCTTCATAACTATAACTTAAAAGCATCAGCATGCAACGACTTAATGGTCATTAGAAGAACTGTGTGGATTAACATCTCTTTTTGGTGAGTACTGCGTAGATTAACATTAAAGATGAAGCACGTATGATACAGTTAACCTTATACAAAGCTTCTATGGGTTTGTCACTCAGTTTATAATCTGCTCTGATGGGGAAAAAAAACCATATCAAACATAGCTATAATGTCAAGCTACATTTTATTTACATATTTAGGGAAGCAACTAATGAATAGGAAAATGCAGCATGTATCCTATGTTAGGATTCAGAGGAGAAAAACAGGCAGGTAAAATTTCAAAGGCGTTTTTGGAATTTCATTACGACAACTGAAGAAGCATACAGATACAAGAAACTTATATTAGCACATGGAATAAAACCACGCATGACAAAAAAAGTAGACAGCACCTAATATCAAAATCCTAAGCCTCCTCTTACTTTCCGACGCTGAGAATTGTTTACAATTTTTATGATCACATTAATAAATAAAAAAAAGAAGCCAAGTTTAATAACTAAGTAACCACATTTTTTTATGGGTACAGAAAAAGGGAACTTAGGGTGGTGGCCTGGATGGCACGAGCGGACCCTTACCTATAACCCAGTCTCATGCCTATCCACAAAGTGTCCAAGCCAAGGCTCGAACCGGGAACCAAGTAACCACATTTTTATAAAACATTGACCACAAATGGACTAAAATAAAATGCTTTTTGCTAAATAAAAATTCCCTATAGTTATCCAATTTGGCTCCTTTGAAGTTCATGACGTACTCATTGATAACAACACTTGCAAACAATTGTCACAAAACGCCAGAATACAATTTTTAATTTTTTTTTCCAAAATTCTTCCACTAATGGTTGTAGAACTGCACTCTATTCTCTATTCTATGAATTGGGGTTCTATTTAACATTTGTAATTTGACAAAACATGGCTCATTAGATTGCACACGTGAAAGCTAAATTATACTATCATAAGTTCAAGCAGTGAAATTTTCAAACAGAATGAATTCAATTGAACCAAAATCCAAATTCCAAATATCTATATTGATTTGAAAACAAAACAAAATAAAACAAAACAATTATGCAAACCTCAGGGTGATAACGAATTCCTCCTTTCATAGGACCACGAGCATTGTCATGTTGGATCCTGAAACCCACATAGGAAACCAGAGTTCCATCATCTTTTGGGATCGTACATTCAACCTGTGAATCAGACACCACAGAGAAACTCTTTTCAACACACCCCACAAAAATAATACTTTTTTATGATGTGGAAAGAGAAAACCATATATACACATGAAAATTGAAACCCAAAGAGTGGAAAAACAGAGAAGAGAAAAAGAAAAAGGATTGAAACCCAAAAAAAGTGTGATTTGAAAGATTAATACTTTGATTTCCCTGAAGGGCATGAGAAGGCTCTTCTCAAGCTTGGAATCCAAGCCGAGAATGCGAGCTGCACGTTGAAAGTTGCGATTGGTGGCCGCAAGAGCATTCATATCTGACAAGAACCAATGCAACAGTGTGACTCAGTGATTGAGTGAGTAAAATGTCAAAGAAAAAATAATAATAAAAATAGAGAATAGAGAATAATAGAAAATGAAGGCACCAATTGGTGTGGATATATAGGATGAAGAGAGAAACTAGGCATTGAATGCAATGCGTGAAACATTGGAAAAAGGGAAAAGATGATTTTACATTTTTTTTTAGAAGTTTAAATATTGTATATATTGGTTTTAAAGATATGTGATTGAAAGAAAAAAAAAAATAAAAAATAAAAATAATAAATGATATTAAATGAAGTGTGAAAAGATATATATATATACTGTTTTTGATAAAAATACTCAAGTTGTTAGAGAAAACAAAACCGTAATTATGGTATGTATGGATATTATATTTATTATCATATAATAATAATAATATTATTATTATATTTATTATTATTATATAAATATTATATTGTTATTGAAAGTTCAAACCATGAACGTGATTGCTTTCGATATGGAAGAAGGTTTAAAATGAATTTGGCATGTCATTGTCGCCGTCGTATGGATGAGATCTTTTTTTATACGCTTTTCTTTCCTTTTTTTTTTCTTTTTATACTACAAATGAGATCTTATTATAAAAAAAATATTATTTTGAAAAATAAATACTTCGATCATTTATTTTATTTTTTTAATTTAATCTCTTATATTTTATTTTTGTTAATATAATTTTTTATCTTACAAATTATTATTTAATATAATCCTCTACAAATCTTAACAAAAACGATGATAAGTCATTAATAACTCATTAATTGTGATAATATGATTATGATGTAAAGATAATGTGAATATGACATAATTATCATTAATTAGTGATATGTCATCACTTATATTACAAGGTAATAAAATTATGACGGAAGACTTGATTAAATGACAATTTACAAAATAAAAGATTAAATTTTAAAAAAATCAAATTAGAAAAAAATAATGGATGAGATTACCTATCTTGCCTATTATTTTTTAATAAAAGTAATAATTTATTAACTTCTACATAAATGTTTCTTTTCCCCCTCATGAGAGCTTAGGGAAGTTGCAATTGACGGAGCTGCAAGTTTTATGACCAAATGAGCATTAGGGTAAGTTCTTTGATTTCTTTTTTTTTTTTCTTTCAACCGTGGTAAGGAGAATTGAACTTATGATATCATATAAAAATACTATGTCCTTTGCTACTAATTCAATCTTGATAACTTTAAGGGTAAGCTGATTTAGATTTGTCTCGGACATGTGTTGCCTAGTTGGCCACTATAAGCAATAATGAGATGAGAAATTTTAATGTACTTTGAGATTAATATTTTCAACAGCTAATATTTAATTTAAAATTTATTAAATAATATTTTAAATTTAATCAAATATTCTATATAATTATACAAGTCATGTGTTATATTTTTATTGAATTAAATGTTGTACTTTCAAAATACATAAAAACTTTTTGTATATCATCGTTATAGGGGAGTAGGTCATGTCTATCTCGAATAAGTCGTATTTTTTGTATCACCTACCCAATCAATTCATTGCTTGCATTTTTTAGTATAAATTTATTGCTTATTTTATTTTTAATATGTCCTTTTTTATCTATTTTTTAAAATTGTTGTATAAGAATTTAAAAAGTCTCTATAATAAGCAAAAAAAAATTATATCTCACTGAATTATTCTTCATTAAAATACTTAAAATATTATTATTACTATATTAATTTTTTCTTTCATTTATTAATACCAAAGCTAAGTCAGGAAAAAATATTTAATACTTCATTGATTTTCTAAAATAATAGATAAATACAAATAATTTCTTTTAAAAATGACAGATATAAAAGGATATTGAGAATACACCTAATGAATGTAACCATGAAGTGTGACTAAGTTAGCAATTTGAGTCTTTCTTTTTTTTTTTTTTTGTGTGTGTGTGTTTCTTTTGACAAGAGCAATTTGAGTTATGACTTTACTTAAGGAGGGGGAAAAACTAATGGATGTCATTATAGCAATAAGTTATTGAATTTAAATTTCAAAATTCCCTACTCTAAATTTCAACTAACAAACGAAAATGATACATTCAAAGACAATATACCTCACAGTTTTACCGATAGTGTTTTTGAGCCATTTGATGGCTTTTATTAATACTTCCATATTTCTTATGAAATATTGACACATAAAGTTCTGTGAGGTTCTTATAAATATCTGGTATGTGTGAATAACACAGCTCACTAATAAATTATATTATCATGATTGATCATAATTTTTTATTTATGTATTCTACATAAATATATAAATATTTAAAATCAAATATTGGGATATTAGAAATGTTAAATTATGATCAACGAGCTTATAGTTAACCCAACACTAATATTTAAGATTAGGGTATTATAATGTTGACAGAGAAACTTAGGTGATTAAAATGAATAAAAATTGTAGTTTATTCATAAATCTAATATAATATATCTAATATCTAATGCTATTGTATAAAATAAAGTTTATGTATATAAGTCTCATATCACATGTCACCTCTAAATTCATTTTTTGTTCCAAAATAATAGCTTCTTTCATAAGGTGGGCTACAATCAATCAAACTCTGCATACAACTTAACAACAATTAACACATTTAATTGCATATATGTCTTTAATAAGCTACCAATAATATTTCTATTTGATTATTTAGAATCAATTAAAATCTTTTAAAAAATAAAAACAAATTAAAAAACTCAAACAAATGAAATTGAAACACATTCAACGTTTAACATTCCACTATTGGAAGAATGAATGAAGATTCTCATTTAAGGGAATTTCTATGGTAAACACCTTTTATTTTTTTAGAATTTGATATTCATTATAAGTTGTTAAATATTTTATTAGTTATTAATTATTGTTAAATATTTATTATAAATTTAACATTCAATAAATATTTTACAATTTATCTTGAATATCAAATCTATCAAGATACCATAAAAATTCCTTTCATTGAATTGTGTGTTTCTAATACAAAAATAATTTAATATACAATACAATATCAACTATATGTGTGAACAAAAACTAATACGTGCATATCTAAAATTAACTACAATAACCACTTAACAGCTTGATAACAAACTCATAACTTACAACTAACATCTGTGCTGACTCATCTTATGTTCATTCATGGTCAAGTGCGGCTCTATCATCCACGTCAGATGTAGCTATATGTACAGTTTCAATAAATTCTAAACTATTGCTATAAGATGATTTTGAAAAGTTTTATAACCATTTAATTTTAATTTAATAATTTTTTTTATTCCAACAACGTGTATAATTTTAAGTGTTGCATGTTATATTTTTATTAAATTGATGCAATACTCTTGGAATATATACTCGTAAAGCTGCATTTTTCACATGCAATAACCACCACATGCATTGATTAATTTAAATTATTTAAAATTAAAAAAATTAATCAGCTAATATTAATTTTTCTTCAATTGGACTAATGTATGTTAGTCCGAAAAAAAAAAGAATAAATTCTTTAAATATGTTATTCTGTATTCGATCGCAAGATTCATGTGCATGAAAAATAATATTATTGAGAAGAATTTTCGTTTATACACTTAAACATATTTTAAAAAATTAATCTCTTATCTATTAAGTAGAAATATTATATATATATAAAAAAAGTTTCTCCTCAATTGCTCTTGAAGAATTAATTCAAATTATAACTAGTATCAACGCAATAAATTTATCCTCTCCATTCCTCATGCGGTATAAATTAGTTTGTAATATATTTTCCACATCTTTATGATTCTACTAAGCACATCTTTCCCCACGTCTTCCCACACTATGACGACTATGTATTGCCTTTTTCCGTGATTCCATGGCTTCTCATTTTGATATCATTGATGAAGTCAATGTCAACAATATTCCAAGTAAACCTTCATCCCATGCTTTCTTCTGTGCTTCATATATATCTTTTTGTACATTTACATATGCCTTCATTTCAGTTTTTGTTTATACTGACTTTCCTTCATTGATTTAGCAATTAAGGTGATATACACATGGATCACATAGCAATTAAGGCATATTAGAAGTATTTTCTCCATGAACAGATTGTGATATACTAATACAACACAAGAACGAAGAAAGAACATAACTCCGTTTTTTTTTTTAAATAAAATATTAGCTAATATAACCATATACATTAACATATGTGATAATGTGAATATGTGATCATTAATACTTGTCATAACATGCTTTGTACATTTATAATACCAAGAGTTTGAATGTGCCAAAATGCATCGCAGGAAGGGACAACTTTAGTACTCTGAATGAGATTAATTTCACATTTAAAAGGTATAAGTATCTTAAAGGAGATTAGACAACTTTAGTATTCTGAATGAGATTAATTTCACATTTAAAAGGTATAAGTATCTTAAAGGAGATTAGTTTCACACTCAAATAGTATAGTAATACTTGGACAAGAATCCAAAAAAATTCTAAATATGAAAATCAATTTACAAATCAATTCAATTTTTTTTAATAAATCAAAAACAGGATTTAATTTTTAAATTAAATCAAATCAATTTTTTATTTTAGTGATTACAAATACTATGTGAAGTACTCTATTTAATTTATTTAATGTGAATTATGGGATGAGCATGAATAAAAAGTGATAAAAACGTATAAGTGACCACATAATTGTTATATGATTAACAAAAAAATGTTAAGTAGGTGGATGGAAATATTTATTGCAATATTATTTATAATTTAGAATTTTAATAGCGTATTTGAGAATTCTTAATGATTGTTTGTAGGGGTGGAAATAGGTTATGTCCGGCCAGACTTGTAATACTCTAGAAAATATGATAGACTTGTATAGAGTTACAGAGGTAGCTCAATACCTGTTTATTATGTCTGTTAAGTTTTGTGACTGTCTGAGCACATTTAGGCATTTAGCTGCAACGTTATGTGTGAAAAATAATTATTTTTAGCTCCGGAAATGGCTTAGAGTGCATAGTTAATGAAAATAAATGTAAAGACTTTATTTCTAGGTCACAAATGTGTGACCTATGCTATAGTTAAATTTTGATATTAATCAGAGTTGGTTTAGTATTTTTAAGCATACTGATTGTGTGTTTTAATGTCAGATTAACCCCCAGCTGATATGGAAAAATAAGAAAATGGCGAAAACAGATTTTTAATGAATCTTAGAATTTATTTGTAACTTGTTAGAAGTAAGAACACTTGATTAGGTGAAATCTAAGCATTTTTAGCAAATCAGGAGTTTTAAGATAAATATCTTAAGAGGCAAAGAGCCTCACGTTTTTTACCCTCTTCCTGTTAGGTATTTGTATGCCTTTAAATGAGACAATTCTCTCATTTCTCATCTATTCTCATGGTTACAAGCAGAAAAGGGTAAAAAGAAAGGGAAACTAGGAGTAAAATAAGGAGATTCAAGCAACCAAGGAGAGGAGGAAGGAAAGGAAAGCTTAGAATTGTTTAGTGACTTCAATTTCTGATTTTTGAGGTAGGGGGAACTTGGTTCTTGACTCTTTATTTCCATTTTCTCCATCTTGTTTCATGAGTTGGTGTGGTGAGGGAAATGGACTTGGAAGGGTTGTTTTTGGTGTTTTTAGCTTGAATCTTGTTGTAGAACTTGATGATGACTTGTTTGTGGTTTGTTCTATGGTTGGTAATGGATTTTTCATCTCTTAAACACTCATAACCTCACTTGAGCTAAGAGAGGAGTTTTAGGTTTTTAGGATAATGAATGATTCATTGATCCATTTTGAAGTAAGTTTTAGTTGTATGTGAGTTACAACATGTTTAGGGACCTTGTGTGGTGTTGGAAATTACTTGGTTTAGAATTTTGTATAGTGGAATGGCTATTGTTCCTTAATGGAACGGTGGTTGAATTCTGCAGAATTCTCTGTCGCCTAGGCGTGGGTGAGACAGAGAGGGTCACGCTTAGGCGTGACAAAACTATGCCTAGGCGTAGTATTCTGGAAGTTACAGGGTTGTTGCCCTGCCACCTTCACACCTAGGCGTGGAAGGGTGGCACCTAGGCATGACTTCCAGACTTGAAGAGAAGCTGAAATGTTATGCAATAGAGTTTAGTAAAGGTGTGGTTCCTTCTTTTATGCTTCTTAATGAGTATTGAGACTCTAATAGGAGTATTTAGTGAAGTGAGAATGTTATAAATCAAAAATGGTTTGTTATGTTAATTATGAGAAATAATTAAGCATGTATATATCTATATATGTTATATATGATTTGTGCGTCGTGATCCTAGGGATGGATTTCTTTATTGGTTGATTAAGTTCGAGTAGTTGATGAACTTCACTACTTGAGGTGGTACTTCTCTAGATGGACTTCTAGTAATTGTCCAAGGTTATGGATGGGACTTCTATTTCTTTGTTCAGGATACATGCATTCATAACATTGCCATGGACTTGGTATCATACATTATTCATTTCATTTTTAGGTTATTGCATAGGCATATTCACTAGACATAACTTGGCCTAGCATGGTAATTGTATGGGCGATTGTCGTCATTCGTTAAAACTTCATGGCATGCAATTGTATAGGCGGTTGCGTACTTCTGAGAGGGAAGTGTTAAGTACTTCTATGATTGAAGTGTTGTTTCAATAAATGTGAAATATTTATGAATGTCTAAGTTATTGGTTTTGGAATACTTCTATTGAGATGTAATTTCTCACTCCGATTGTGTTGCATTGTAAATCCATGTCTTTTAAAAGAGAGAAGAAGTGATGTGAAGACTAGTATAATGTTGTTATAATAAGTTTTGGATTAAAGCTTCTATTTATTACTCAATCTAGTGTGTAAAAGCTTATGTATTACAATATGCCCTTCTAAGGCAATGTTGTATATATAACTTTTAGTTTATCGTGGGTCTCTATAAAAGTTTATATGATTTTTATGGATTAAAATTGTGGTTTAAGGTTTGAAGTGACATCGCCAATATTGATTATCCTTGTATGTGTAAGATGTATCGGGATACCAATTTTGGGATGTTACAAGACTTTGCTTTAAACAGGCTTAACATGTATCCCAATTATAAGGCCTGAGTCTGGTCTGTGAGCCTGTAATAGACTAACTTTTAAGGTCTGGTTTGACCTTTTTAAAAGTCTGACATGACCTGAAAACCTATTTAAAGACCTACTTTGTAATGAGACATTTAAATACATATCTTTAAATAGGTCAATATGCCTTTATATAGGCTAATAGACTTACTTTTAAGTAAGTCAACATTTATTTACATAGGCTAACAGACCTAAGCCTTGAAATAGACCAACGAGCCTACTTAAGGTCAATAGGCCTTTGTTATAACTTAACACTCACCTTATAATTTTATAGATGTTCACTATTTTCTTACCTAAGTCTTTGGTCGATGTAAGACTTGGAGATATATCAAGTTACAAAATTATTAGAGTCATATATCTCCAAGTCCTGCATCGACTAAAGACCAGAGCGAGAAAGTAGTGAATATCTATAAAAGTAAAGGGTGATGGTTAACTTATTATTTTCATTCTAATAAATATATTATATTAAATATATTAATAAATATGTTATTTCTATTTTAACTTACTAACTTAGGTTTTAGTTATTGATTTTTATTAAAATTTAATTAAAAAATATATTAATATATTATAATAAATTAATAATTATAATTATAATTTAAAATTATTATAATAATATATATTATATTATATATAGTTAAATAAGTCAGTAGTACTTTTTATTGCACTTAAAAGCGCTATTAGATGGATTGATGTTTGGCCTTTTTAGTTAAATAAGTTTTTAAAAAAGCCTTGACATAATTTGTTTAGTAAACAGGCTAAGCCAGGCTTCAAACAGGTAATGTCATAAGTTTCTGATGGACAACTTGATCTATTTTCATCCCTAATTATTTGTAACTGCTTCAATTTTTTTTTTTAAAAAAAAAGACATGTACATTTTTTTTTATTTTAAATATGTGATATTTAAGACTAAAGTTAAATAATTAAAAGATCTGTGGCTGGGTGAATGTAACAATCAACGCTATTAATCAATTTTGTTGAAGGAAAACAAAGGAAAGGAACGAAAAAGACAAGCCGGCCATTTAAGCTGATAGTGTCGTCGCACCACAATTGGGCCCCAACGTTGTTGATAACGATAATTGATAATTACATTATATTTCTTTAACACAAAGTATGGTTTGGTATCGATCCACCCAAAGAAATATAAATTTTCATTCTTCTCTCATCCTAACTTCTTATATTGGTATTGCTAAACCCTCCAATGCCTGCACGATGGCATCACAATAGAAATACTTAGGCAAAACCAAACACATAGCTAAATTCTCAAAAAGCTTAGGCTTCCTTTCTTAGCCCAAAATGTCAACCAAAAAGGTACATTATATACTTCTACATGTTTTTTAGTATCTTTGTGCTGTGTGATGTGCTTGACATGAGTTTTTCCATGAGAATATTTGTAGGTAACTTACAGCAAAGATAAGGCAGTGCTAGTGAGGGTATATGTTGAGAAGCCTAGGAAGAAGAGGACATCATCAATTCAGCATCACCACCACCACCACCACTATCATCATATCCATCAAACACTTAGACAAGAGGTAGTTCATGTCTCTGCTAGACACGGATACGATAGAAGAGCAGGGCTGCTTATGTACTCGCATCTCCTAAGGCAATCTGCAAGAAAAGCATCATCCACACCCCTACTCTCAAATTGGTTTGCAAACAACAATCTCCAATCTCCAACCCAGGTACCATTGACATTGTAGATAATTAGATACTTACGATATTTCAAAATTTATGAAGAGCTACATAATATCCTGTTTTTTTTTTAAGTCTTCAGTGTTATGAAGGTTTCGTTTTTGGCCCATTTTTAAGGGTGTGCCTGAATTTATTATAATGTACTCCAAGATTATTTAGTGTCAGGAATTATGTAATGCAGCTGTTTCCTTGTCACCCTTTTGCAGATGGCCCCTTCCAAGAAAAAGCCAAATAATGCAGGAAGAGCAGCTTGCTTTGGCAATTGGAAATTACTGATTCCAAGCTTCTTAAGATCATGGTCAAATGCCCAAAAAAAGGAGAAAAATAAGAAACAGATGCATGATGGATTTTCAGGAAATGTTATGAAAAAATTACAGGTATTTGAATGCAAAGTTTACCATATTATCTTGTTATAAGCCATGATACCATACCCCATTCTGATATTTGTTTTGTTCTCAGTTGATGAGAGGAAGAAGTTTCATTCAAGTGTTTTCAACAACACGCAAGCGTGCTTGAGGTTCAATTTTGTGGTGGCTGTTCACCTCTCTCAAGGTGTAATGTCTCGATTAAAATAAAGAAACCGTCATGTAAATAGATTTAAGCTCTTGTCTTAAGAACATGTTAATTACTGACGAGTCCCTTAACATACTGCTTAAACAGCAGCATCTACATTGTCATTTATGCGTTGGCAATACATTCTGATATTTTCGTACGATGTACAAACATTCCAATTTAAATATATCTTAGCAATTGTACCAAAAAAATATACCTTGGCCAAATTACTACATTCATTTATAACTTCTTTATCTTCATGTTCACGATAATGAACCCCCCCACCCCAAAACTTTGGGTTAATGACCGATTTTGACTAGAATTTTTTATTATTATTTAAATGCACTTCTTTTGAGGCAAATTTAATTAAATTCTAAAAATAACACTAAAAGTTAACATTAAGTAATGTAGATATTTTTAAAATTTAATTATTAAAATTTATTGATTAAATTAATGCAAAAGTTAATATATTTATTATAGAGATAAAATGTCAACTGATATTTGATACTTAACAAATGCCAAAGTCTGAATGTAATACTATTACTGTTACCTTGTGTTTTGCTATCAAAGCTTCAAGAAAACCGAGCAGGTGCCTTTTATAATCCTAATCCAGTCACGCAACGAACGGGCAGTACTGTTAGCTTTCATATTATTTTATTCATATACTTTTTTTTTTATTTTATAGAAATTCATTTACTTAGTATTCTATTCCATTCCATCTTTTATCACCAATCCAAACAAAGAAAGATGAAGAAAATTGGCTTTGAGCTTGTTGTAAAGGTTACAATACCAATCTACAGGACAAAGAAGAATATAATAGCTGCTGGATGCAACCCATTAGCAAAATCCAACTGGACTGTAATTACAGAGAAGATGAACAGATTTGACAGTTTTTAGACACTTTCAATTTCAAGCTCAAGGATGCGACCCTGTCCGAGCAGCACCTTTGTTTAATTAATAATTTATTTAACAGAGATGCAACCAGAGAGATTTATTGAAACGGATAAAAATTTATTCGGCAGATCAGCATCAGATTATTTAGGACAGAAAGGCATTCAACAAACGAGTAACCGGAATCACTGCTTGAGAGATATGAAGAGCTATTAAGAAGATACCCGCCTCGTACTGCAAATGAAAAGAATAACCATTATGAGTTTGTCAACCCAAACTCAATGGTCCCAAGCCCTCAACCACTAATCCAAGTGCAGAATACAATAAATATTTTATATGTATTGATATAATATAATTGGCTTGTAAAATTACTCTCATATCCACGCGCTATTGAGATCTATATTGTCGAGTATACTCCCAGAGAGCAATAGCGCCACTGACATGAACGTTGAGAGATCTAACAACCCCAAATTGGGGAATTTCGATACAAGCATCTAGAATATGAATTATATCCACAGGTATACCTTCCTTCTCCCGGCCGAGAACCAGGACCTGAGTACACAACCAAATAACATAATTAAATATAAAGCAGGAATGTCAAAAATTTGTGGCATCAGATGGGAAGTAAATTGAAGCACCATCAGAGACTGCATGAAGAGAAGCATCCAACCAGTTCAGCATGAAAATATTGGTAATTCCAGCAAAATAAAATTTACCCTGATCCACAAACCCCTCACTCACCTCCCACAATTTAAAAAAAAAATGAAAAAATAAAAATAGAAAATTTTATCAAGTAAACACTCATTTTAGTCCTCCTTTTCCAAAGATATACACCACATCACATTGGTCTTTCATTTATTAGTGGCATCATATTGGTCCTTCAATGATAAATAATGCCACCAATTTCGTCCTTCAAGGGCCAATTTGATAGCAAAAATGTGATATTGAATGACCAATCATTGGAGGACCAATTTGATGTATTGATAAATGGAACACTAATATGATGTCGTGTATATCTTTGGAAGATCAGAATGTACGTTTACTCAAAGTTTATCCCTATCTGTTTCTACCTTCATCATTCAATATTGACAGAGTAGATCATTTTGGAGATTGAACATCTAATCATGTAATTTAGGTTGATATATATTTTAAATTCTCTTTGATAACTAAGAGGGAAAGAAAATCACCTTGTCACCCCGTTCTTTAGATATTATTTCCACTACTAGTTTTTACTTGAGAAAGCCACAATTTCATTTCCACCATTTCTACATTCTCAAACGTGTAATATCATTTAGAAAAGTGACCAAAACGAGTGCAATCTATCTAAACATATAGCATGCAGAAAAAGAAATATGCTACCACCAAGTATCATTCCAGAAAGCCATTCAATGGAACCAGAAGATGCAAACCAGCCAATTCAGACAATTGGTTTAACTGTGACCAGGTGACTAATTGGCTAGTCATTTAGCAGGTAAAATTCATTACTCTCATTTCCTGTAAGATTTGCTACTCAAATTTTGACATTATATGAAAATTCCCTATTCTTTATAGAGAAAGATCTTAGCGAAGAAAATCCAAGAGGGAGTGAGGAACCATAGTAAAATAAGTCCAAACAAGAAGTGTGTAAGGAGGAAATTTGACTATTATTGCATCGTCTCCTGCTGATGTAGTGATGTCCCTCAACCTCAATCTTACAACAAAATGTAAAGAAATGGAAGGCTAAAATTCTATAGACAACTTACCGTCTTTTTTGGAAATATATACTGATCAAGGGGTACACTATTTGCAGTTTGTTCCAAACCCAAGATGGAGAATCCTTCTCTCTTTTTTTTCTGCAAGTACGCCTTTATGCTATCTACTGGGACTTCTATTATAGGAACCCACTTTTCAGCTGTCACACTGTAAACAACAATTTTGGGAGTGATTGACAAAATTATAGTGCAATGAATTAAAATACTTTCTATAACGTATATCATGAAAAACACTACCACGAAGGATACATATTTTTCATTTCTTTGTTTCTTTCCAGGGAAGTTATTATACTGGAAATTTCAACTAAAAAAATAAGAAACTAGTTTATCCATAATTAATAAACAACGAAGCTTAAAGCATTGTACCTATTTGCATGACTCTATACAGTGAGGTACTAATTCTGTAATAAAAAGCGAGCACTATTGGGTGGGGAATAACGATATCCAACAAGCACTGAGCATGGATAGCCAGTGGACATGTCTTAAAGATGTGTTATGATGTCCTGTGCAATTATGAAACATTAAATAGACAACTTAAAAAACGGCAGGATATTGTGGATACAACTTGGACTCCCAATACACATTTGAATCACATATATCGATAACAAGGAGCTTGTCTACAACTCTAGTTTTTCTAAAGAAATTTCTTTACTATGAAACACATCCACCAATCCAAAAAAAATTCACTTTAGAAGGATTCTTCTGGTATATAGGAAGTTTTTATTTACATGGATAGAGTTGAAGATATGCTCAAGCGAGAGAATGTTAATGGGCATATGAAAAGGCAAGAAGTTTAAGTGAGTTAAAGATGAGTGTGAGTGCTTGTGTTTGACTGTTGTTCCCTCAACGAGTTAAAGGTGTTTTCACTTGCCGACGAATTTCAATAAATTATATGCCAATATGTTCATCATAGCAGTTAAAAAAATTTGAAATGTCAATTACATCATTTTTATTTCTGCTTTGCAGTCACTTATCAGTTCATAGCCACATTGATAGCAACTTGGATTTCTTTAGGAAAATATGGAAATGAACTCCTTACAGCAGAGGAAAACCTCTGTAAACCCTCAAAGATAGAAGTAAACTAAGAACAAAAATAAAACAAAAGATGGAAAAGATAGAGACACTGCAGACTCTTCAAGAGGTCTGCTTCCTCCCTACCCAAAGGCCCCAATTTCTCACTCAAATGACCGGATGCCTTCTCCCCTCCTCCACTTCCCTATTTATTCTCTCCACTAAGTGCTTATTCATTTGCCATAACCCCTTTAGTTAAATGCTAATTACTGCCCCTCTTTATTCTCTCAACTCGCACTAACTGTAAATGTTCCTTACTACCCCCTCTTTACTCTCCACTCCCACTAGCTATAAATGTTCCTCGTTGCCCCCTCTTTACTCTCCACTCTCACTAGCTATAAATGCTCCTTGCTGCCCCTCATTATTCTCTCGACTCCCACTAACAACTTGACCATCCACAACTTGCCACGTGGACAGGTAGTAACAATTAGAATCCCCTTCCTTCCCTTGCTGACTCATGCTCTCCCCTTTGACTGTGCAATTGCAAGGGACAGATTCCTTGTTTTCGCTCCTACCATTCTTAAAGTACACCCTTATCATGGGTGGATACCTGTCACACATATAAGAAGTCTCAGGTCCATCATCAAACAACCCCGATCTCTAAAGATTTGAGCATCTATAATTATTAGCGGCCCAACAGTATTTCCCTTTTTGACATTTAAGCAGCACCCAAGTAGCAAGTCTATTTGTGGAAGTTTGTGACATGTATAAAGGGAGAAAAGAGAAGTTCTACTATCATCAAAACCTGATTAGTTGGAACTGTTTGTCGCTTATGATGTTTGTATCGGCAATGGCCAGCCCTGATGCTCTAAATACCTGCTTTAAACAACAGTGCAAAGAAAATAAAGTTTTGTCCAGAAAAAGAAAGGAGAAAAATAAGAAAATAAAGTAATAGTATAGATAAGATTGAGAAAGGGAGCAGAGTAACTTACCTCACATGTACGTGCCAAACCAGCAAGATTGGGTATGCGGTCAAGCAGTGATGCTACCAGAATAAAACTCTGTCGACTTGCCTTTAGTCGATCTAGAGATAATCTTCTTGACTGCAGTAATTGGTCCAGAAGGAGATCATCGCTTTCTATTTCTGTCACGTTGATATCCAAATTAAATTATGGTAGATACAAAACTATGAGGCACATACAGAATGTGGAACACAGATGTCAGATGCAACACGTGGTCATAATGACACAACAAAAACAAGACAAAATAAGTGTCTGATTGTCAGTTCCTTTTCATCACTTTATTAGTTGCTGACCAAATTTAAACATACCAGCCATTTTTCTGTAGGTTTCGTCATTGCCATAAAGGAAACCTGCTTCAGTGTCCCCCTTGTCATGTTTGGTGAGAGTAACCTTTTTCTGGAAATCTGAAGACACATCTTTCAGCCGTGTTCCTTCAATGCCACCAGAGAAATTTTCCATGCAATTCTTATCCCCATTGAATTTTAGAGTCTCATTCCTGATAGTCACCACATCCTTTGCCATTGAACACCGTAGGTCTTCTCTAGCATCCTGCGCAATGATGGGGGAAATAAACACACAAGATGAAACAGAAAATATGACATTTCTCTTTTAGATAGGGAAGTATGACAAAGTACTTACATTTAAAAATTTGAGAACTTGCTCCATGAGAGATGTCGGAACACATTCAAAATCAACATCCTTTACACACCAAACAAAAAGTGAGAATCAACAAACCTATCATCTATGAAAGCAATATAAGCTTATATATTTGAGATGTCGGATTGGAGTCTTACTGTATTATTGGGCTTGGACTTGTACTAGTAGTAGTACTATAATAGTACTTGACCTATTTCTTGGTATAAATAGGTGCTAGTGCTTTGTATTTTACATCACCAAATCAATCCAATATCATATTATTCGTTAGTACTCATTCACTTTTCCTATCATCTATGAAACCTATAATTCTTTATACCATGAAAGCAATATAAGCTTATATATTTCATCCAGTTCTGACATATGCGTCAGGGAAAGAACAATTTAAGCACTAGAGCCTAGAGGACTCTTAATATAGAAATACGATAAATCTTATATGCCAATATAAGTGTATGATGCAATGGTGCCATCTCAGTATAGATAAGAAATTGAAAATGTTATCCAAATCTTATGACAAAACAACCAAACAGCAAAGCAATATGAGGATTCAATGACTGTTTCTATATATAAACAGATAAAAGAGTATGTGGCATTGGATTGCTTTTGCCATTGGATCAAACCGTAGCACGTGTCCATCTGATCCAAAACTTAAAACTAAAATATTAACTACCTCATTTTTGCAATTTAGATTTCTATTCCTGAAAGGGTAGCATTATTATGATTGTTCAAATATACACAGACCCTCACCTCAACTCGATTGGAGAAAATCCCAGCAGGGGTGACAGAGCTATTTGGGTTATAAGCATCAAGATATCCTTCCATTGATGCTCGTAAGCTGAAAGATAGATAGTATAAATTAATAAGTTCAATTCATTAGAAAGTAGTACAACAGCTTTTCACAGCTAAACTTTCATCCAATACAATGAGAAATAGAATACAACATGTTGAGATTATAAGGATTAAGTAGAGGAGTAGGAAAAGACAATATAAGTACTAATGATTAGTATGATATTGGATTGATTTGATGATGTAAAATACAAAGCACTAACACCTATTTATACCAAGAAATAGGTCTAGTACTAGTATAGTACTACTAAAGTACAAGTCCAAGCCCAATAATACAGTAAGACTCCAAATCCTAATTAAGTTAAAAAACAAATTATGAAATTAGGAAAAACTACTAATATTGCCTCGTCAATTAGAGGACTAATTAACTCCAGAATATATTCTAAAGATCTTCTAACACTAAAATTGTTGAAGTTGTATTTTGGGACCTTTTTTTGTTTGAAGATTAATATTCACAAAAACACCACTGGAAGGGCAAATACATGCCAAGAAACTTAAATTGAGGCAAGGCTTGTACATTATAGTGAAAATCAAACATAAAATGAAAGGGAAAAAAAAAGAATGATAAACATATTCTCATGTGACTTGATTTTATTTTTCTTCAAATTGTCTTTTTCTAATTCCTTTCAAGATGACATCTTATCCCTCATACGCAATCATTTTTTCTTGGCCATTATAAAATTTCTTCTATTATTGTTTCAAAAAATAAAGATAAGCACTTCTCAACTGAATCCTAGTCTTTCCTGATGATAAATGCTCAATAATTGTTCAAACCATAAAAGCCACCCCAAACAGCTAAGATTCAATTTCTGGCCACCTGGTTTTATCCACAGCCCATCTGCCAGTATGACTGTATGAGTACTAGATTAAACTTCTGATCCTCCTTGCATCATCCAGCAAATTCTAAATTATTTATACACACACACAGTGGTTGCCATTTCAGAACAGCAAGAAACAAGTTGAAAATTAAGCTTACAGCAGCAACATGAAATACTTGACGAGCATACCAAACAATTACAAACACTCTTACAGTTCTACAGATGTTATAAAATTGGAAATCTACATACATCCACTACAGAAGACAAAGATTTATAATAAAATATAAATATATAAGAGAAACAAAAATAAGAATCATACCGAGCACAATCAGAATTCTTTTCAAGGTATGTTTTCAAATCCACAAAGCACCTCTTCTCTAAAGGTAATATCTCAGAAGATCCAGAATTCAACAGTGGAAACAATTTATGCAGAACTTGATAAGCTAGTAACTGCAAAAACAGTCAAGCGTATCATGACTCATTTATTAGAGAGAGAGAGACAGAAATCAACATCATAAATGCTAACCTGGGTAAAACCGCGTAAGCTGTGATGATGTGAGGTTAACAAAGGAACTAGAGGAGGAAACAATTCATCCAAATGTCTAGATTGAACATCTTTAGACGAATTGAGAATGACATTAGCTGCTATGAATACATATGAAGATAGTGCCTGCAATTAAAGCCTAACAAATTAGAAGATTTTTTTTGCATACAGCAGAATGTTGGTTCTTTTTTTTTTGTGATAAAAGAAGAAATTAATTTAGACGAAAAGAAATAATTACAAAGAGAAGGGAGTATAAGTAATCCTCCTAAAACAAAAGAACAAAACATAAAAACCAGGAAAATAAAGAAAATCAATGAAGCAAAGCGGCCCAATCCCTCATCAAGGGAGCACAATGTTGGTTCTAACAGCTAATATATTACATATGTAACTTGTAAAATCATAATTTATTTTAAAAAAAGTGGTAATAGAAAAATTGTTTTAAGTCATCAAACATATTGACCAAAACAAGAAGATAATAAATAAAAGCGTGTTTTTCATGTCAAACTGATAAAGAACATGTAGTTGCAAGCCCAAGGCAATATATACTTTCAGCAATTCAACTGGTACAAGCATAGATACCAACACAAAATAACAAATCTTTTTAGTTGTTTGTAATAATTTGTTCGGAGTTTTGGTGAATGTGTTCAGTGTTCCCTGCAAGTTTGAAGCAGTTCTTATTAATTAACTTTAGATGGTTTGGAAGGAGCAAGGTGGGAAAAACTTTACAGTGGTCAGCTGATTTGCAGTTCTTTGGTGTATTTGGTTGGAACGGAATGCTTGTACTTGCTAGAGTATTTCTATATCACTAATGCCTTATCACTGTTCTGGGATAGATTTTTATGCCCTGCCTTGGGTTTTTATGGGTATATGCTAGAGTAATTCTTTTGTCTCTCTTATCCAGCTAATCCCTATAATTTCAACAAGTTTCATTTTTACATTAAATTTTTTCTAGGACGATGCCCAACATAATCACAATCATGGCACTGTGAACTTTAATAGGAACCATGTAAGTGATGTTATGTAGCTTATGCATCAATTGAGACATTACTGCCTGTTTATACAAGCTAAATTTACATATATAGCGCAGTGAGTAGCAATTAACAACAAATAAAACACAGTAAACCAGAGGTCTCATGTTATAGAAAACAAAGATTCAATAAAAAAACAACATTTACCTGTGGTCTCGTGTCATAATCCCGCAATATAGGGACCAATTGTTCGTTAACCTATGAATTTGAGCATTAGGAAAAGTGGAATAGAAGAAAATTTCAACAGAGACAGGTAACAGATCACAAAATTTGCATAATAGGTTGCACAATGAATTGTGCATGTAACAGATTAACAAGAAACTTAGCCCACTGACAATTCTCTTACAACTTTATGTGAAATTAATCTAAACACAGAAGGAAACTGAAAGAGAAGTTATTTTTTCTCATCCCCGAATAAAACTTACACACAGCAAGTTCTGAACCTGACTTCATTTAAATAACTTATTGAGTCCCAGAAAACCAAATTTCAAGTAAACAACACCAAGCATATAGCCTGTTTGGCCATGCTGTAAAATAAACAAAAAGCTGCATTTTAGTTTTGACAAGCACTTTTAATGTTGAGGTTTTTGGCCAAAGTATAAAATGCTTTTATGTACGAGCAGAAGAAGAAAATATGCTGTTTAAGAGAATCAAGAAATCGGTGCTTCTCCTAAGAAGCAAAAGCAAAAGCAGAAAATCTCCAACATTTGCTATTATCTGGAGCTTATGGTTGGAGAGGAAAGTAAGAGTTTTCAAGGATAATTTTTTGCTATCGCCTCTGTTATGTGATGAAGTGATCTTAAGCCTCTTTATGGCGCTTAACCATTACTTATAGAAGGGTTTCTCTGTGGACATGCAGAGAGACTGGTGAGCTATGCTTGGATGATGTGCTTTCTTCTTTGTTCTGGTTTTAGAGTTTTTTCAGTTTCCTTTAGGAGGATATCTTATCCTTTATTTCTCTTCTCTAATAAAAAAATAAAAAAAAAAAGAAAAAATACAAGAATGAGAGAAGGAAAAGTGGGGAAGAAGAAAGTCTTACAAGTGATGGAAACTTCAAGTAAATATTGATTGCAAATGTCTCTAAGTATTGACGAACAGCAGGTAAGTTATTTCTCTGCAAGAATACAATAGATATAATTATTTCCATTTAGTGTCAAAGAAGAGTCAATAAAAGTTGATATCACAACAGTAAAAATGAATAATGGTTTTGCCATATTAAAAATGATAATTAGATTTATAGCAATTGGCATGTCTAAACTGCTCACAAAATATAATTTATATCTTTAAGCAATTTTCCTTTTTTTATTCAGAAGTGATTTCCATTAATAAAAATACTCAAATACAGAAATACAAATATAATCAAACACAGAATGTAATTATGCATCACAAACAAACACAGAGAGATGAGAGAAGCAAAACATGGTAATTGTCTTAAAATCCAATGCAAAGTTATGAAAACATAACTAAAAAGTACATCTAATAAAACATTTAAATGAAATTTAAATAGAGGAGAACATGCATTTGCTTATATGTGCTCCCAAATATATGCTTCCAATAGCATCAAATGCACAACATATAAAAACTTCGATAGAAAAATAAACACTAAAGAGTGATATGATGTGAAATT
This sequence comes from Ormosia emarginata, assembly GCA_029884605.1. Classification (NCBI taxonomy): domain Eukaryota; kingdom Viridiplantae; phylum Streptophyta; class Magnoliopsida; order Fabales; family Fabaceae; genus Ormosia; species Ormosia emarginata. The sequence continues at coordinate 19,809,609 of JAQQTP010000064.1, read as the reverse complement.
TACTTACATTAAGTGATATGTACATGTAATCTACAACTTTCCCAACTATATCTTCCTCAACAAATGGTGACAAGACACATATTACTTGCCAAGCACGTATTTTGCGTCTATGAATCTGTAACATCAATGTAACAAATTGAACAAGTTAAAAGCCAATCAATTTACTTTGTGGGAACAATATACAAGAAACCTATATATATCCTCACTGATTTTTTTTTTTTAAAGAAGAGGCATTTGCCCCAACATCACACAATGTAATCCGACCAAGCTTACACCTGGGCATCAGGATCCCTTGACACCCAGGAGAAGGAGTCAAGAACTGTTCTAAGACAAGATTTCTTGGTTTTTCGTTACTTTTCCATTTTGAAGAGGGGAAGGATAAGAAAAAATAGAATTTTCTTACAAGACATGGCACCATATGACAACTTTCATTCCTAAAACCATCTCAAAAGGAAGAAGGCAGGCTAATCTAGTCATTTCCATCTCATCAAGCTAAAGGAATGAAGGGAATAAAGGATACTTACAGAACTATACTTTTTGTATAACTCCTTTGCAAGATCTTTATCATTCACCTACATCAACAGATATCATATCCAACATAAGCATTCCATGATAATCATCTGAACTTTGTCAGAAATGAACACCCTACATAAAAAAAAAAGTATGGACAGAACCAAACACAGTCTGACCAAAGAAAATTATTCAAGAAATTAAATTCAAAATTTTGCATAAAATAATGTCAGCCATATCAGCTAAGATGCTGACGTTTATACTCCTATCCCAAATTTAGAGTTATCTTGCTCTCTGAATTTGTATCAGTAATCAGTTGACAGTCTAATGTCACAATCATTTGTTAACAAAAACTAGTTTACAACAGTTAAGTCCCTGCTGTTGACTTACAACATATTATGTTCTTTTCTTAATAGTGTTCCTTTCTCTTTGCAGAGTGTTTCGTGCATGCAATAGAGGGGCTAATTTCATTTTTCTTTTCATACATTAGTATTATTCAAAACCAGAGGACAATCTGAAATTATCTTAATTCTTAAAACCTATCTAAAATTTAAAATAACCCCAAAAGATTCTTCAAAAAATTGAAGGCAGATAGCAGCAGGACCAGCAGAGCAAATCTGGCTTGTACATATCAGCAAGAACAGAATTTCACAGCAGCCCAAATATATAACACACAATGCATATTTCTGTCTTTAAAAAACTCTAGTAGCAAAAATTACTCCTTAATTTAGCATAGAATTTATTCCTTAGCATCAATTGACAGTAATCTACTACCGCACAGTCAAGAAGCTCTAACAGAAATGATTTGCCAGATTCTAGTGCAGCAATGCAATCAGCATCTTCATTTGGTGATCCCACCATGCTAGTCAAGTCTGCCAACTTGTAAAACAGAACAGCAACTGATACACGTGCATACAACTCTGTATTAATAAATGCCTGGTAAGAGAAGTGACCAATTATTACAAAGTCAAAAGCTTCTAGAATGTTTTATTTAAAAAAAAAAGTTATAAATTACAATACAAATGCAAGTAATGGCAATCAGCATGTCATGTTGTTAAGATAAAATACATCAACTTTTTAAGAAATTTGGGTAGAAAAACAGAAAATTAAATTAGCCAAATCATTTTAAATGTTGAGTTGCTCACTTCAGTCAGCTCAGGATCAGGGCTCCTAGCCAGTACAGAGACTTCCAGTCTTGCATCATTGTTGTCAGCTAGTTCAGCTTCAAAATCCTCATCAAATGCAACTGAAAGAGACAATCTCAAATTCATAATGATATTTATATGGTAAAGCAACAGACAGCCAAGTAAATCATACATACAGCAAATAAGCATGTTTGGTACCTGAACCATAGAGAGATAGCAGTTTGAGCTCCTTCAGGTAAAATTTTATAATCCTAGGATTTAAGAGCCACAACCCTGTTAAGTGCAATGCTGCAAGACGAATTGTACGAGGGCTCTTTGTGCCTTCCTCAAGAAGATTTTTAATAAACTGAATGCCAGACATTAAATAAAAATAGTCACTATTTGCAAGAAATTAGCAGAGAAAACACACAGGAACAGAAAACTTGTTGAAGAGAACACAAACCCATTTCAGAGGTCCAGGTGCATTGTCTGTTTGATGCATGCTCTCATCATTAAATACCAAAGGATGCAAAACAGATGACAAAAGAGCAGCAATTGAAGCAACCCTTCGCTTGTTGCAGCTTATATGCAATATCCAAGAGGAATGGACCAAATTCCACATCATCTGATTAAAGATTGCAAGTTATTAGATCAGGGAACAATGCTGGTGGGGTGAGGAGAGAAATGCATGCAATAAAATACAAGAAAGTTCCATCCTTCTAATTCTAAACCATTGTGAATGAGAAGTGTGCAATTTCATGCAAGCTACAAAAAGACAAAAACAAACAAGACCAAGTTAAAAGCAATGTGATAGTAGATAGACAAGTCCTTTAAATCACAAAAACGCTTGAACGACCATAATTATAGGATCAAACTTAGCAGTTATCAATATCAACGTAAGATCAAATCCATTCAACCAATGAAACTCATGCAGACTAAAATAAGAGGCATCATGCCTGGGCACAAGATGCATGGGTATTAAGGATTCCCATGTTTGGTATGGCAATTTTTAATCACCTACATTCCCAAGCAAGCTGATGCTCTTATCTTGTTTCACTTAGCAATGTTAAATATTTACTAAGAGGGCATCACATTCACACACCCACACACATTGGGCATCTCAGATGAAGAGAAGGAATAAGCAATGCTTGTGGTAATCACATATCTATATACCCAACATGGGCATCTTGCTCAAGCATACAACATGCCTGGGCACCAAGCACCTCCATAATTGTGGGTCGCAATCAATGATAACATTCCTGTCTCAATGATTATCCTATTCTAACAAAAACAATAGCATATACACTCCAATTAGTTTTGACAAATGTAGCAAAATTTTCACTCCTGATAGAATAGCATATTGAGATCTTTGAAATTTCAGGTGCCATACAACTGATCACACAGGTAAATTAACAAAACCAGCAACTAAGGCTAGCTTCTCAGGTGCCCACCTTAAAATCAGAAATGAATCCTCAAAGTTTGCTTCATGGACACATGTATACAGCAAATTAATTCAATTAAAGGCACCATGGTAAATTGAACATGTGGAAGGGCACAAACTAAACAGCAAGCTATGAAATAAACCTGTGCATCTATTACATAACTATGGGAAACAACCGCACTTGACGTCACTTTGGCGACTAGCTCTAATAACATTCTGAGAGATCTCAGCATGGGTAAAACAGAACTTTCCCCAGCATTTTCAAGGCTGCAAAACACAAGTTTGAGTAAGCTAAGCTTCATAAATAAGATAAGACACCAGGAGGGAAAAGAAGAAATAGCCAACAGATGTCCATTATATCCTGCAAGGAGTACTAAGCAAACCCCATCCCACCCAACCCACCCCACCCCCCCAAAAAAAAGATGCGCCAGGTAGATAAAAATGTAAACCAAACTACAGGGAAAATTAGAAAAATAAGAAAAGAACATCCATAGTATTGACACAAACCGTGGATATTCACCAAGTTTGATTGTCTCATACATAAATAACCCTAACTGCAACCACATAAATCCCACAAAAATAACACATAGATCAACCTGTTATTTACCTCTCAACAAGATCACTGAAAATGCACCTCAGAGTGCCATCTGAGAAGAAAGCGCAGTTTTCCTCCAAATGAAACCCATTCTTGAGAGCATAAGAAGGAATTGACAACAAAGATTCTAGGCACACCCACTGAATCAGTAATAAATCGTTAAAATCTTTCGATTTATCACTTAACATCCTATAATTAGTGTAAACTTAACCATTGGGCAAAAGCTTTAAGAACATTAAGTGGAACAGATTAATTGGAGGATGATATGCCAGGATACAGGGGTAATGACTGACCAGAACAATTAAATTAGTGAAACTAAAGAGGAAATGAAGATGGAAAGTTCAGAGTCAGTTTATCATGACCCAAATATCAAATATTATGGCTAGGAGTATAAATGAGCTGAGCTATTCATGAACTATTCGAGATCGGCTTGTTAAATACTCGATCAAGCTCGTTTTTTAACTAAACAAACAAGCCCAAGCTTCAATTTGGGCTTGATTATATAAATGAGTCAAGCCCAAGCTTTATGTGCTCAACATTAAAAGCTCGCGAATAACTCGATTTTATATATATATATATATATATATATATATATATATATATATATATATATATATATATATAAAAAATGTAGATAGAAATTATCATAGTTAATAAGAAAATAAGAACTGTACAATTACCAAAGCTATTTATCTTAATAAGTATTTATAAAAGATTAACAAGTATAACAGTATATACAATTGTTAACGGCTTTATTTCCGTACACAAAGGAAGAAGACCATTTCATTATGAAAACATGTGGAACATTTGTAAGTCTTAAAGCTTATTTTGAAATTTCTTTTTGTAATGATGGGAGGTTATGAATTTTTTATCATTTTATGTAACGAATTATGAAAAAAAAGGTCTTTATTTCTATTTTTAATTCATCTTCTACTATAAAGATGTTTAGTAACTATTAGCTTAATAAATTTAAAAAATAAAAAATACTCTGGAGAGATATGATAAAAGGAAAGAAAATAATCAAGCTATAAATGAGCTAAATGAGCCGAACTCAAGCTTTAAATTTAACTCGTTTAAATAAATGAGTCAAGCTTGGGCAGCCTATTTTATTCACAAGTCAAGCCCAAGCTTCAAGTGTTCAGCTTCGCTTGGCTCATTTACACCCCTAATTATGGCAATAAAGATATGTGCCTCAGGACAAAGAAACAGATTAGCACCTTTATATCCAACAAAACAGCCCTTCGAGTTCTTGCCAAAACTCCTGCTCCTAGGAGATCATTGATACTTTGAATGAAAGATACAAACATAGAATCTGACTGCAGCCTGCCTTCTGTCACTGAAAACAATTGCTCATTTTCCTTGATGAGATGCAAAGATTGAGGAAAGTATGTGGATGCCAGAACTCTGAGAACAGGAACTAACGCTTCATATGCTGCAAGACAAATTTCTGCTCCTGTCTGCATTAAACATACATAGCAACAACAAAAAGTGCATCATCACACACTTCAATCATGACAGAGACAAAATTTTTATAGCAGATAATTCATCTAATATGAAACGTACCTCTGAGCAAGAAGGCGAAGATCTAGTAGTCCTCCAGAAGAATTGCCACATAAAAGTGAAAGCAGAGTTATGCGGAGCATCGGTTTTAATTTGTTTACACCATGACAAGATTAATGATATTGCCTTCACTGACATGATCTGCTTGGTTAAACACAAGGAAAATCAGACAAGTTGCAAACAAAAAAGGTGTGCCTTAATCAAAGCAAATTGTAGAACTTAAAGAGAACAGGAATGAACTGATTAGTGATCATATCAATTTATAGAAAAATTCATGCTTTGAGCAAAGAACAAATCAGTCCTTTGAACATCAATGGTTTACCATTAATAGAAAAGAAGGCATAAGCAGAATAGAACAGGATCAAACTGTGTGTCTTGATAATGATATGGTAGTACATGGATACAAGTTAACAGTACTGCTGCCTTTGAGGCATCAATGATGGTAATCTAGAAAGGAAAAACAAAATAAGCACAATAAAAACCCCTGCAAATTCCAAAAAAACTCCAGGATGGATACTTAGACCTAATTTTTTCCCCGTGTTATAGATAAAGACCAATTCCTTAGCTTGGCTTAGACTTTTTGATGAAATCGTTATTGACTTAGTACCAAAGCCTCTTTGATCAAGCTGTCACGAGTTTGATCCTCACCGCCCAATTCTCTTAATTAAGTTGAAGTCAGCACAAGGTCATGGTGGGTTTGTGCTTTGTCCACACTCCAAGCCCAAAGGATATTCACAAGAAGGTGTGAGTTAAAAATTACAAAATAAAATATTTTTTTTTAAAAAAATATATCATTGGCCATACACCTATCAGCTTCGCATTTACCAAGATGGTTCCTTAACTTCTAGGCTCTATCTATAGCACCCAAACTATTCAAGGAATTCCATTAAACTGACTGCACTGATGAATAAATGCATGCATCCTAAGCCACTTTTCTGTACAAGATCATGTCCATAGTTCAGTGGTTTAGATCTAAAGGGTACCGCCTCCACTGAATAATTTTCTAGTAGCCATTTCTGTAGAAAAGTCAATCAGCCAACCATAATAAAAGTGCAGAAAGTACCTACCGCCTGCAATACAGCAGTGGTGGCAGAAATTGACAACCTTCGTTGACTAGGGCCTCCAAGTTTTCCTTTCACTGCACCAGGCAGTGTAGTGTCCTCTGCAACAACACCAGACCAGAAAACGGAACAAGACTGATTTGCGAACTGAACCAGATCATCCTGCATGCCAATAAACATTTAAGGATCATAGAAAGATAAATGGACTACCACACCATAACAGAAATAGGTATAAGAGATGATACCATTAAATAAAGCAATTTATCAACAAGCTTCTCAGAGATGTCTTCTATGAAACTCAGATCATCAACTATTCCAGGGAATGCATTCCCTACATCTGTTCTGGCTTTATTACCGTATTCAATCACTCTATCTTTTGTTTTATGAAGCTCCAGAACCAAGCTCAAGGCAAGAATCAAGAATTTGACTGCTATGTATTTTGTATAATGGTTTTGTTTCAAGATATTAGGGCCATTGTTTTGAATGAACTGCAAAAATAGGTAAAACAGATCAATTGTTAGACTTCATAACAGAGAATTAATACAGGGATACCACTGCAGTGAGCAGTATCAATTGCAAGTCATAAATGATCCTATTATTGTTGTATAGTAAAACTAACATCGAACCAAAATGAAAATATGTTGCTTCCATCATCAAGATAAGAGTCCATTAATGATGATTCTATTTTTTTTTCCCTTAATTGCCCAATCTTCAGAGGGAGTAAATAAACAGTGATAAAAATTATAGAGGAAGAAGACAAAAGCAAACCATTAAAATGAGTTCCAAAGGATGGTCCTCCTTGATTGAAAGGAAAAGCACTCTTGCCCATCTATTCGCTTCAAACTCCCATGCATTCAAGTCTTCATCATCATAATTAAGAGAAGCATCAATGGAAAGATGATTACTGACAAAGCTCTGTGAGAAGTCATAGAGACTCTTCCAGTGCTTCAACTCATTACTGCAGCAATTTGCACAGCTATCCTTGTAACCACAACCAGAGAGCCATCTTTGCACAGTCAACCTTAACTGACCTGGGGGAAAGAGGAAGAGAGTAATTAAAAGTACCAAATTAAAATCACACATCATCAGATTTTCTTGTCTAATTCATAGGAAAAAAATGGTTAGATACACAAGCATCAAAAGTTCTTGTTGGAGAGCAGTCAAATGTGATGAAAAATCAATCTACAGTCATGTTTATAGTAGATATCCCAACAAATACTCTAACAAGCAATGCTCCCAAGTCCCAACTCGCAAATTGTGACACTAATATCAGAAAGGAGTTTAGTAGAGATTCAACAAGAAGGGAGAGTTGGTTCAATTGTGGTAAGATAAGTTCCATTAAACGTCCAATTTTGGCATTCTACTATAAAACAGTCAAACCCGATATATCTGAAATCTTTACTTAGTATGAATGCTAGACAGCTGAACGATGAGAAGATATTTATTTAGTCAGCCCCAAGAAACAAGAACATGGACCATATGAGGTGGTTCAGTTGAGTGTTGTGATAGTGCATTTATTCAACATCACCTTTTATGACACATGTACACAATTGCTTCATTGGGTTAATGCTTGATTGTGTGTGATATGCTGTCCACATTAGAGTAGATAACCTTCAAAAAGAATGAGCTTGCAAGCAATGCATGGACATTGGTGTCAAAGTTTCAGAAGATGAGAAGTATGGGGAAATTTGTTATCCAAAAAAAGGAGTGGATTTATTGAAGATATCCAGTTGGTAACTCAGGACAGAAAAGTGAATAGTATTTGATATTTCTCTCATCCAGTTTCTTCCGATCAGTAGATCCGAACAATATGATGAATTTCTGGGTTTATTGGTTTTCAGTGTGTGGACAAAGAAAGGGAAAATGGAGTGTTTGGCATTATTTTTTTCTGCTTTTAACAATAGTGTAGAGATGCAATTTCATGATTAAGGTTAGACTGTTAGAAAGCACTAGACATTAGATATTTCACTTACCACCATAATCCGTAAATTCCCGTGGCAATGCTGAAATGAAAAGCAAAAGAATCTCAAGGGGAATATCAAATGTACACACCACAGAAACAGCAGCCTCCAGAATTTTGCCACAAACTGTAACCATAATCACAGTGTAAGTTGACTTATACTATGGTTCCTAAATTTATGAATAATCAAATGAATAGAAAAATCACATAATCCAAGCAGACTAAATTAAAAACCTCTAAGACGGTAACTAGGATTGAAATGTTGTTTGCTGCTCTCAACAACATATCTAAAAATATCCAGTAATTCTTTTTTATCAGTTTGATTTGCCATTTCAGAAACAAATTCCACCGGAAAAGTGCCTTTAAATGATTCTGTACTGGCATGAATAAGTATTCCAATGGCAGTAGCAGCTGAAGCAATGCATTCAGCAAGCCCCATAAGTCCAGCTCGTCCAAAAGATTGAAGTTTAGCAGTAGATGCTAAATTGCACAAAAATGCAATGTGTTTCCTGTAACTAACTTTTAGACAATAAGAAATGTAAAGCCAAAGTATTGCATAATATGTACATTAACAGAAAAATAAAGGAAAAGCTTAAAAAAGCATTACGAATACAGTATTTGAAGCATTTACACTAAAACATAGATAGACAAGCATGCATGCATGCATGCCATCATTTTTTCTATAAAAGTAGAATTTGTGAAGAGAGAGAGAAGAAAGAACAGGATAATCAAGGTCCTCCTAAAGCAAATAAAAAGTTATAAACTAGCAAAGGAACAAAAACAAAGAGGAAAAAACCTCAGTTCAAGATCTCTGTAATAATATTTTCTTCTTTTATTATTTCAAAAAATATATATATATATTATCAGCTCAAGAGGTTCTCTACAGTCCCTTTGCATGTACAATGAAGAAACCCCCTAAAATACCCATGAGCTAAATCCCACAAGAAGCTAGGAAAAAAAATCCTATCCCAAATAACTGTGCATGTAAGGACCTCAGGCTGAAGACTCTCACAATACACTCAAGCCAAATCCACGAGAATTCAGCAACAACATTTTTACTCCTGAAACCTTAAAATAGAAAAACTAATCCACCGAGTTAGGCAGGAAGCATGCCGTCCATCATATTATCACAGAGATTATGCCAATAAGATTGCAAAAGCTTAGGGTTCAGATTACTTTGCATTTATACAAGACTATGAAAACCTAAAATCCAAATCAAAACTTTAATAACAAGCAAATATAGATCTAGATTAAAAGAAATACAGCAAGTCTCAACATAGCCAAAGACCTAACGTCCTTCTAGGAAATGCTGCTAAAGTAAATACCAAAAATTAAATTAAAAATTAAGCTCTACTCATCCGACCAAAAAGAGAGTATGGAAAAGTTTATTAATATAAAGGCAATAGAACACTTCTTCTGGAGCCATAACCCTTCCTTGTACCCATAACCCTTCCTTGTACCCATTCTCCTTCTGCGACAAGACATCAATTCCATTACTTAGGAATAACCCACTGCAACCAGTATGAACACCAGGGTATCTAAAAATGGATGTTTCAGTCATTTTAAACAATCAAAATCTAACAAACCACCAGTACTACATTTATTAATATTATGCTAAGTTTTCTGATAGAAAAAGAAACATTATTAAGAGAAAAAAAGACTACAAAAGAGGTCGAGGACAAGATATCCTCCTAAATTAAGGAACAAAAGAAAACAGTAGAAATAAACAAGGCCATTAATACAATGCGGCTCTGCAATCTGTCTGCATATCAGTAAGAGAAGCTCCTTCCATGGGCATGGGCAACACACCAAAGGAAGGGCATAAAGACAAACCCATCCCACAAGAAATCTAAGGATTGGGAAGAACCCATAAAATGATCAATCATTCAATTGTAATGGGTTTTTTTTTTTTTGATAAAATGTAATAATGGGTAAATATTTATGCTGAGAAGATATCTGATCAACGATATTGGGTCACATTTCCTACTTCCTCCAACACTCCTACGTGCCTGGAGTTTTTAAACCAAATGAATAATAATGTTGATTTCTTTCTTACCACTTTTAGACCTACTGTATTTTTTCCGAGACATCCTTCCATATGAAGCTAAGAACTGCTAAAACATAAATTGAACAACCTTTATTTTCGTAGGAAATGTAAAGAAACATAATCACATGCCTTCACTCATCTCAGACAATCAGTCATAGAGCTTAGAGAGATGGATATCTGTCATTCTAAACTAAAAACTAAAACTACTAGTCTACTAGGAAGCTTGGAGCAAGTTGTTTGGGCTGTTTAGAGATTGCAGGATATATCCGCCTAATTTGGAAGTCTTTTCACTGATTGGCATAAAGGTTTTGGGTGTAGAAAGATTAATAAGGTGCTTTGGCACGTGCTCTTTTTGCAGGAGTCTGGGTTATTTGGCTGGAGCATAATTCAAGAAACTTTAGCCATAAATTTCTTCTTCCACACCTATTATGGGACAGGCCTGTTTTCTTAACTTCTTTGAAGGTTTCTGCTCATGGTTTTTTAAAGGGAGTTTCAAGCTTAGGCATGGAAAGGAACTGGATTGTTCTGTTGAGCTGGTGTATTTTCTTTTGTCAATGACCCCCCCCCCCCCCAAAAAAAGAGCCCACAATGGCGGGAGCTTCCTGCTGTAGGCAACTCTTTTTTTTTCTTTCTGTATTTTCTTTGTAATCTTAGAAGGACTCATAATCCTCCTGCTTTTGAACACATTCCTTTCTTAATGAATTCTTCTTTTATACACCCAAAAAATAATTACTACTGGTCTACTTACAAACACAGGTTTCTAAGCATACCTTGGAGCCAGGAAACTAACATAATGGTGTAGAAACCGGGCTGCACCTTCAATCACCCTTGACATGTAAACTCCTTTTACACCTGAAATGTAAAGTCAATCACAGGTGGTATTAAGCTGAATATGATTTTTTTTTTTTTTGCATTATTCATTTTACCAGTAGCATAAGCAGATGAAGGAGACACATTTTATCATGCCAACAAACGGAACATCAGATTTGGAGAAAGTAATAATTTAAGCATTTTTAAATTAAACCATTGCATAAATACATCACAAGCTTAAGAAAAATTCAAATATGAATAAAAAGAAATTCATTTGAAAGGGCCCAAAAGAGTGAAGCACTAACCAAACTCTTTGTGGTGTATTGGGTCATTCAGCCCTTGCATAAATGGACCAAGAACAAAAGTTTCAGGCACTGATTTTATGCAGTTCCCATAATTCTCCCAACTGATGTCCAGAAAAGACCGCATGATCAGGCACCTAACTGCATTATTAGGGAAACACCAAAAAAGGAAAAATGATGAGTACAGATGAAAGGACTAAATTAATACAAGACAAACTACAAAATTTGGGTAATGGTATTGGTACCCTGACTTTGAAGTTTTACTAACAAAAATAATTGGTTCCTCGCTTATTCATAATGACTACTACACTAACCTTGAGGATTGTCATGATGAAGGCCTCGTTCCCATAAAATAGATAACCAACTGAAAGTCTCATCATATATTTCGAATTGATTTTGATGAACTTTACCAATACTGCTTCCAATATTGAGATATGACCCAGAGAATTGAAGCAACAAAGAGACCTGTGTGATAAAATTATTTTAGCATATTAGATGCATTGATTGTGGAAACCACAAAATTCAGAGACCAAAATCCCAAGTCCTAGAGAAATAACCTTTTCTATAAGTAAACATACATCAAGAGTATTTTACAGGGGGTGAAACCTATATGCACAGAAAGTACACAGGAAGAAACAGAGCCCAAAAAAAGAATACACATACTGGGACTTATTTGATCCAGAAACTTCAAAAAATAAAGCCAATGTCTTCACCACTTCATATTCCAAAATACACTAAATTTCTCTGCAACTTAGACGGGTTTCTCAACCACTTCAACCATATAAGAAAGTATTGTTAAAAAATAAATGTACAGATGTTTTTGAGCTAGATCACAGATACATAACACATATTTCAACATTAAAAAAAAAGGACCTAGCTTTTGCATTATCACCTCATTTTTTTATATATAAAAAGAAATTTTCTTTTCAAGTATGAGGTGCAACCACCATACCAGGGAAGGATGTACTACAACTTGCTACCTCTTAGTTCTTCTCACTCATTTCATACTGTTCAACTTACTCCTAAATACCAACCATACCTAATATCTTTGTCAATCTAAAACCACACATTTACAGTAAGGTGTTGATGCTCAAAGATAGATAAGATGAAAATGTGAACACATGACTACGCACCTGATGATTCCAAGCTGCTTCAACTAAATGAGTACCATATTCTTCAAGCATCTCATATAAAAGTACAAATGCATCCCAATACTGCTGGCTATTGAAAATCACATCATCTGAAGTCGAAAGCTTTCCAACACCTAGTGACTTGGCTTCCTTGTAAGCCCATAGTTCCCTTTTTGTTACACCATGAGGTACTGAATGCTTTCCATTGTTATTCCGTTTTGAAATGCTAGAGATGGAATTGGTTCCTCCTTGTATATTCAGAGCCATCTTCAATATATGTAAACTCTGCTTCCTCACTAAGCTCTCCTTGTCAACCTGACCAGGTTCAGTTTGATTTTTAAGTAAGCAAAGAAGTAACAAATTAAACAATCTAACAGAAAAATACTAAACAAAGCTCAAATACCAGCCCCATCTTTATTTCATCCCAGAACTCTTTTTCTGATCTTATGTCAAACTTTTCAATTTTATTGATTGTATCAGCATCTTCACATTCTTCTGTAGACCAGGAAAAAGAGAAATACAAAGAGAGTACATTATATGCCTCTCTTCTCTCTATAGGTCCAATCAAAAACAGAGTTCTGCAGCAGTTCCACATTTTGATGAAGAAATTCTCCCTGAAAACCAATGATATACAAGATGCATTCATAAACAACTAATAGAATGTATATAAATCAGATGAACAATAATGAATTCAACTGATTCTACCGAGAAAAACCATGTTTCTGCCCGCGAATTGATACTTCACATGAGCAATTGGCAGGAAATGCTTTGAGAATGATAGGAAGAAGAAAACCAACTGCACAAGACCTGTGCTCTGGACTATGTGAAAGCATCCGTTCAGTCATATTACATAATTCCCAAATCAAAGTTATAACAAATTTATCTGCAAAACGCCCTTTTTCTTCCGCTGATTTAGAGACTGTATCTGTTTGCAGAAACTGAACAGAAGCTTCCAGAATTACAGACAAAACATTGCAAGATGCTGGCAATGTAAAACTATTTGAAGACAGCAATAGTTCCTTGTCTATTAGTGGATCAGTTGCAACGTGATACGAACTCTGGCAAAATGATTTGATATTCCATTCATAGAAATCCAAATCACCATTATGAAGCATTCCCATGGAAAGACCAACTGATCTTAAAAAAATAGGCACCAAAGTTACTTCAAGAACTTCCCAGGAGCGAGTTTCAATCACAACACCCATGCATGATTCTGTGATCTAACATCAAAATCATGCATATCCAACATCAATAGAGGCAAAAAAAAACAAATAATTAGATGATTAAAAATCCTCCAACAGTTACCTACGAAAGACAGTAACCTAGCTGTTCAACATTGTATTATACCTGATTAAGCAAGTCATGCTGAAATGCCTGTAGCACCTTAGCTAAAGGAAGAAAACATCTCCACACAAATGATTGCAACGCATCACAATTAGCCCCTGCAAAGAAAAAAGTTAGATGGAAGGGTTCCTAGAAGAAGATGAGAGCTAATTCAACAGTTGTAAATGCTCGTTAAGCATACTATTACAGTTTCTATTTAGAATGTACAACAGAGATAAAGCCATGTAGTTTACAAAAAGCCCTTCTGAATGTTCAAAACAAAAAAAGAAAAACAAAACAATGCCATAAATGGGAGGGTAATTCACCTATTTTCTTCAGGAGGTGACAAAAAGCGGCCAACAGTGACATAAGATGGAGACGTTTATCAGAATCCAAATTATCACCCTCCTTGATTATATCCTATTACATTCAACAAAGACAACCAAATATAAACCCCAAATAATTCAATATAACGTAAAAAAAAATAATAATAAAAATAAAAACGATCCTATCATTTCTAGAAATAGCTAAAATCCAAATCACTTGGCATGAATTTCAAAAAATTGAGTTTCTCTCGAACCTTTTTTTTTTCAGAGTTTCTTCAGATTATCAAAAAAAAAAAAAACATGTAGATACCTTGAGATGAGGAGGGAAATGATGGAGAAGTGAAGCGAAGAGCAACGGTGGAGAGGAACCAGTGGACACCAGAATGCAATCCAGTATTGCCGGAACGGCCGGCGGAGGCACTTGGTGGAAGCTTTTCGACAGCGAAGCGACGAGAGAAGCCATCGAAGTAGAACCTGCTTCTGCTTCTGCTTCTGCTTTGGACATTGTATTTGTATCACTGATTATTGCAAAACAACTTCGGAGATTGCACTAACAGTTCACTCTGCCTCTTCCGTTTGCGGTTTCAAAGAATATTGCAAAGGAGTTTTGGAGATGTTGTCAAAGCTCAGTAAAACCCTAATTTTGGGTTGATATCATAAACCCTGAACTGAAGCAGGTCTCTGGGTCCACCGCCGCAACGTCCATCGGCCATTCTTCGCGCCCTCCTTTATATCCATAATGTTTAATTCCTTTTTTTGGTTTTTTACTTTTTTATTTACAAATGAGAATCTGAGATCTAAGATTTTGTGAGCACTTGAGCTCACATTTTTCAACTTTATCCAGTCAAAAAATAATAATTGAAAAATGTTTATTGTACATTATTTTATTCCCATTATTGCTTACACTTTTTGAAGTGCGAAAAAGATAAAAAGAGTATGTATTAAAATGTGTGTTTCTTCTCTTATTCTATTTTCTAAAAATAAAGTAATGTAAGATAATGGTATAAAAAAAATAGTGTGTGTTTCAAAAATCATTTTATAATTAAAATCAACTAATTTATAATTATTTTTTAAAAAATTAAAATTGACTTTTAATTTCTTATCGCATTCAATAAATATGTAGGTCAAAAGTTAAGTTAAAAATGTAATTTTTTTGTAAATTAGTTTGTTTTATTTGTTAAAAGGTTAACTTAATAAATTTGCACAATCAATTTAAAATAATTGTCTTATGATAAACGTATTAGAAATATTATAAAATTAAATTTTTATTTTTTATGTATAATTGACTCTTGAACTTAAACTTTACTTTGAAAATTATATATATATATATAGAGAGATAAAATTTTTTTATTTTTTTTAATAAAATAAAAATGATGACAATTCTATATTTTTAAAAAAAAAAAAATTGCCATCCCCATCGCAATTATAGTCGCGACCACAGTAGGAGCTCATTGTTTACTTGAAGAATATCCTCAAAAGAAATAAAGTTCAAGCCATTACGCGAAAATGTTGGAGATTCGGCAAGATAACTTTGGAATGAAAAAGGAAGTTTAGATGATGCTCATGTTTAGTCATTCGGAATAATCCAATGTAGGATTGATAGTCAATTTATTGATTTTATATACTTGGTCTTTGGCAACCAACTTCTCAAACTTATACACTAATGTCTTCATCACGGAGGAATGAATTCGTCCTCCCTGTTTTTCGCATAGAAAATAAAGTCATAAACACAAAACTGAGATAAATATTAGTCGTTAAGTTATTTGATATTAGAATATGATTATTTACAAATTCATCAAGCAAAATCATTTTCACAGAATTTGAATCTCTTTGATTGTTATAGCCTAGAATCGTCCACAAACGAACAACACGAGCCTTCGCATTTCAGCTTTGTTTTTATGGAGTTATGTCAGAAATTTTAACAACAAAAGTCATTGGAATAAAAAACCTGAAAAATAGAAAACACTGGAAATGATAAGTTAGCTAGTTTAAGGGGAAGAAATATACATATAGAAGGAGAGAGAGATTAAGTTATATTAGTGTAAAATCTAACATACTTACATTACTTAATAACATTTTATAAAATGTGATTTTTATTTATTCAGTAGTTAAATTATGACTATTCAACATCATGATTATTTGTGTCAAATCTTGAAAAAATTAAACATCAACAAGAATATAATCAAGTAATTATTATTTTCATATATTTTGAAAAGTATATAGTACGTTAATCTTGACGTATATCAATGAAGTATTAAATGATTTTGGATTAATGTAAAATTTAATATATATGATCTATATGATAGAAACTTTCAATCCAACGGTGAATTTAGTGAGAACATTATTCAATAAAAAGTTATTTAATGGTGTAAGTAAGAGAGACTTTGATACCAGTGTAACTTGATCTCCTCTATATATCTATAATGTGACACACTTACATCACTTAATAACTTATTATAGAACATAATTTTGTCAATCTAACTGTTGAATCATAACTTTCCATCATCTTGATCATTTGTGTCAAATGTATATATTACATTGATTACATTGATTTTGATGTATATAAATAATGTATTAAACGATTTCGGATTAATGTGAAACTTTATAGATATAATCTACATAATAGAAACTTTCAATCCAATGGTGAATTTTGTGATAAAGTCATTAAAAGAAGGCTATGCATGTTAAAGATGAAGGTAAAATATAATATTAAGTGACTTAGTAAATACAAAAACGAAGATTTGATAATATTAAAAGAATGAAATACATGTTTATAAATTGATAAATATAACAGAATCAATCACACTTGTAAGTGAAGAAAGTAAATATGAATTAGAGAAATATATTTGGAATGATAAAAATAAATTGAAAATTAACCAATAAGTAATATTAATTCAATAATTGATTTACCTTATACTCGAATCTTTTGAAAAGCTTCTTTGTAAACAACATTTTTCATTATTTGACATAAATAACCATGGTTGTCTGAAATAAGAAGTCCCAAATCACTCCTTGCTTTGACTCTTGAAACTTCTACATACAATTAGCCATATGTAAAAATAAGTTTTGGTAAGAGTAATCCAATATGTGAGAGGGTTTGCCTTTGACTTTTGTTAATAGTCAATGCAAAACAAACATTTAAAAGAAACTGTCTTCTTTGGAATTTTATTGGCATTCCAAGATCTGATGACATCAAATTCATTCAAAGAATATAAATTTTCTCACGAATTTGTTTCCCTATTACTATTGTTCAATAACATTCTTTCCCAACTCATCAACAATCAATCTCGTCTCATTACAAAGACTTGCTGCTTCATCAATATTTCTAAGGTGCATTACATTAACTCTATTTTTAAGAGTAATTATATGATTTGGCATGTCAGAACACTTTGATCTCATTCAAAAATTTAGTCGTAAACCACTCCACTTCAATTCAAACATCTTCATCAACTCTTGATGTAGAATATGAACTAAGATACTCCTTAGTTTCTATAGGGATACTGTAAAGAACAAATTCATTAACTTACTCCATAACTTCAAGAATTGGTGCAATAATTGCTCTATCATAAAAAAAAACTTGAAATATTTCATATTTTAAATCAAATTGGGATAAATAAAATCATCAATTTTTGCAATATGGTTGTCTGATTTTAATATCAATAGATCATCTGAGATTTCAATCTCAATTTCCCCATCATTATCACTTCCTAATTCACCATCCACAACTTTAATAATCCATTTCGCAAAAGACTTAACCTCCTCAAAATTTAACATAGTGGATCCTGATTGTAATATCATGTTCTTAGTCAATGTTAAAACCTTGCATTGATTCCACAACTTCGACGATTTAACAGTTGTCATGGCAATATCTTTTGTGCAGCCTTTAGGAATAATTGGTAATATTTGTCAGAAATCTCCTTCATGAACAACAACTTTCCTTCCAAAAGGTTGATCACTATAAATTTTATTAAAAAATTTCATAATATCTCACATAGTTCTATCAAAAGTCTCAAAAGCTTATTTCTTTATCATTAAGGTTTTATCCCAAATAATTAGACTTGTATGATAAAGCAATTATGTCTTAAAACTTCTTTGTTTAATATTGTAGGTGGACTCTTTTATGAGAGAGAATGGAATTGAGAATTTTGAATGAGTTGTTCTTCCACATAAAAGAAGAAGATAAGCAATGTTACTTGATACTACATTAAAAAAACTATTATTTGATATATAAATAAAAAACTAATTTTAGATCTAATGTATAAATATAAAAAAAGAATCAAACATATAACGAAAATTTATATATAAATAGAAATAATTAAATAAACATTTCTTATATTTTTTTTTATAGATGTACACATTTTTTTTATAATGTACAAAAACTTATTTTTGCAAGAAGTCAATAACACATGAGACGTTATATGGTATTTTCATTTTAACTGCGTGATGGATAGCTCTTAAGACTCCCAGTTTTAAAATATTGTAACTATCAATGAAAAAAATATAATAAAATAATCTTTATTATATAAAAAGTTCTTTTGCAAAAGTACATGGAATGATATAGGGTATTTTTATTTCTAATACAGCATGAACAATCTTTAAAACCTGCAATTAAAAAACTCTTTTTACCTATCATTAAGAAAGAAAATGTATAAATAATAATGGAAGGTAATAAGCAAAACTTGTAATAAGAAATTGAAATTATTTATTATATAAAAAAGATATAATAATATAAAAATTTTAGTCTTGACATTTTACCTTCTTACTCTATTCGAAATACATCATTATCTAGTCTAATTCATCAATTTCAATCGAGTAGGCCTTGATCATCTGCTTCATTTGTCCAACAAGATTCTTGCAATACTCGATGAAGTCAATAATCTTTACCGATGTCTTAAGAGGATTGACCATCTTATCAGCCACCCTTAAATAATATGGAACATCTGCAATTGCCGTGTTGGCTAGACATGCTAGTTTCGCAAAGCGGTCCATCCAAAATTGGGTTTCCTCTTTCCATTCATTGATGTCTCTATCTTGTTATTTCACCTGATCTATCAGATTCTACAAGTCTTCTTGTCCCTGTTGTAACGCTCCTTTAAACCATGCAATCATCTTGTCAGTGTGTAACCTTTCAATTTTGATTGCATCTTCATACCTTGCTGACATCTCTTTCATTTGTTGCTTCATCCTATCCACTTGCTGAAGAGCATCATTCTGTGCCGTTTTGGCATTCACGAGCAACTCTTTAAGTTGTTGATTTTCGACTAATGCCCTATCTCTTTCCTGCCCTCGGAGTCCTAGTTTCTTGTTTGCAGCTTCCAAGTATCTTGTGGTCCTTGACATCTGTTCTTGCTCTGTCTTTAGCCTCTTGTTAGCTCTTTTAAGGGCATGACTTTTTTTTTCTGAATTTTCACATTTTAAGACTGTATATGCTTGACGAGCCTTTTCTAATTTTACCTCTAATTTCTTTTTTGTTCATTGGCCTCTGTTAGTTTTTCCTTTACTTCTTCATCTTCTATCGGAGCCAAAGGCTAAGATTTACTAGCTGAAATTTTGAAGGGTAACTTGACTTCTTGAGCCCGATCCTTGACCCATTGCCTGTAGCTTTCTTTGACTCCACAGCTTCTGACTCCCAATTCTCTACCCTTTCTGATGACTTTCCTCCAAGCGTCTCGCACTCTCCTAAGTGTCTCAGTACACCCCGTCTACATATCATAAATAAAAAAAATGGTCTCCGATTCCGAGGGTGGTCCCATCATGGGATAACCAAGTTGTCGCAATGCCAAAGTGGGGTTGTAGTTAATGCACCACTGAGTACCCATTAGAGGAATGTTAGGAAAACCCTCACACTAATAAATCACAGTTTGCCCCTCTTTGCGCCATGGGTACCATACGATCTTTCCATCTTCAAGCTTAGTCAATTCCTCGGCCCATTCACGGCTGTTCTTGGTCTTCAACTGGGGCAGCTTGAGACCTGTAATAGGACATAGATCCTCGTACCCCCTCTTGAATATGTGATACGTTAGCCATACAAACAGTATCGGTAGACAACATAAGATTCGTTTGCCCTTCTTTTCATAGCATAAATTCAAGGTGTAGCAGACATCGGCAAGAATGGCCGAGATTGGATTAGCGGCATCATTTCGTCGACCGAGGAACACATCGATTGTTGCGAAACCTACCAAGTCTTCGCTATTTGGGAATATAATGCTACCATAAATGGTGAGGGCTAGAACATCCATAAAGGTATTCTAGTCTTCAACCTTGGTTAGGTGGCCCATGTGCTCTTCTAAGTATCTACTTGGGAATCCCTATATTCCTTTCCTGTTTTGCTTTGCTTTTTGTAAATCCTTTACATGAACCTTCAAGACCTCTGCTATGGTTGGCAATGATGCATAGTGACCCGAGTACAATTAAAGATATTTTACTTTAAAAATTACTCTTATTTATAAGATAAGAATGAATTATATGCAATTAATTTCTCATATCCATGACTAGAGAGGAGGACTAAAATAAAATATTTTATCGTAGAATTTGAGAGTTTAAGGTAAAAGAAACATTGAAGAGAATGAAAAATAGAAAAGCGGTCGGACCGAATAATATATCTATCGAGGTGTAGAAGTGTTTAGGAGAGAAATGTATAAGCTAACTCACAAAGTTATTTAACGAGATAATGAGATCTAAGAATATGCCAAATGAATGGAGGACAAGCACTTTAATTCCAATTTATAAAAATAAAGGAGATATATAAAACTGTGCAAATTATAGAGGAATTAAGTTCATGAGTCATATCATGAAGTTATAGGAAAGAGTAATTGAATGGAGATTAAGACAAGAGACTCATATTTCAGAGAATCAATTCGATTTTATGTCTAAGAGGTCAACCATGGAAGCAATCTATCTTCTACGAAGATTGATAGAGAAGTATCGGAGGAAGAAAAAAGACCTACACATGGTTTTCATTGATCTGGAAAAAGCCTATGATAGAGTACCGAGAGAAGTCTTGTGGAAGGCTCTGGAGAAGAAAGTAGTTCGTATCACTTATATTCGAGCAATCCAAGATATGCATGATGAGACTAAAACTTGTGTGAGAACATAAAGAGGGGTTACAAAAGATTTTCCTATAATTATAGGACTGCACCAAGGGTCAACTTTGAGTCCATATCTTTTTAGCTTGGTCTTGGATGTGCTTACTGTGCATATTCAAGAGTCGGTGCCACAATGCATGTTTTTTTGCAGATGATATAGTCTTAGTTGGAGAGTCAAGAGAGGAAACAAATGGGAAGATAGAGCTATGGAGACGAGCTTTGGAAGAACATGACTTTCGTATAAGCAAGAGTAAGACGAAGTATATGGAATGTAAGTTCAATAAGAAGCGTGCTAATACCAACTTAGCGGTGAAAATTGGGGACTACACCATACCACAAGTCACACAGTTTAGGTATCTTGTACTATCATACAAAATGATGGAGAGATAGAGGGAGATGTAAATCATAAGATTCAATCTGGATGGATGAAATGGAGGAGTGTTCAAGAGTGATTTGTGATAGAAAAGTACCTCTCAAGTTTAAGGGTAAATTTTACCGCACAACTATAAGGCCTGCAAAAAAATAATTGTTCAACCAAAAAGAAATATGTATACTCATCGATGTAAATATTTAATCTTTTTATGTAAAGGTTTTAACCCTGAAAAATAGAAATATAAAAATACTTGAATATTCATTAATGGATTTTGCTATTTATTAATTATAAATTACATTCAATTAATGTAAATTTTTTACTCCCATATGATGCACACACACTAAAATTTTTTAAACATTATATGTATCTGTACCCGTGTGAATTAAAAAAATATTTAAAAATATAACAAATTAAATTAGTTTTCTAATAATAAATCAGGCTTCAATCCATTTTAATATTTTTTTTCTTGTAAATTGTTCAATCTCATATAGATATTAACATGTCTTCACATAGAATTATCAACCCTGTGTTATGTAAATTAAAAAAAAAACTTAAATATTAATAAACACAAACAACATGTTTTATGAGCGTTTCTTATTTTTTAATTTAAAAAATAATTATAATTAATTATAATGAAACAAATCCCAAAAAAATGAATGACAACTTTTAACGTAAAATTCCGAAATGTAAGTTAAAAGAAGTAATGGGTAATTTTGATTTTTCTTAGAAAATCATATTTTACCATATTCATAACTTTAATTGAATCGTAGCATCATAATACCTTACCTTTAGTAAAGAAATTCATTAACAACAAAAAACACAATGGCTTTAAAATAATATAAATAAAACTCAAATTAAAATAATGAATAACAAGAAGCTTGAGATTATTTCTAATTCCAAATTTAAAATAGTTATTTTCAGTTTTAAAATAAAAATATTAAAAAAGAGTTTAAGAACTTTATAAGGATGAATTTATTATTATTATTTCAATTCAAACATGATAAAACTTTAACACAGTTCCAACGAATAATGAAAATAAAAATACAATAATATTCTTAGTTTTTTTCGAATCTTCCAACTTATTGAAAAATACCTATATTTAAAAAGTGAAAAAGCCGTTATAAATACAAATATTTATTCAATAATTTCCTAAAAACTTTATTTACTAATTATTGTTCTTAAAATATAAATAATATTTTATTTAATTTTGTTTATGTTTTATGGCAAATCTTCAATTCTAAGCAATGTCAATGGTAAAATAATTAATACCAGATGTTTCCTTGCCATTTAATTTCGCAAAAAATATTACAACTATTGATATAAAAAAAAGTGCACAAATTAATTTAACAGCAAAAGCAGCCTTTAATCCTTGTGCATATCTAACCCTTCAGATCCAATAATAGTAAGGGTTGAAGCTTTCTTTACTACAAGAACATGTCTAAAAGGGTGTATTGGTTTCAATGGCATGGAAAATTGACAAAAATGCTAACATGATTGCATTGTAGATTACCATATACATACTCATGAAGCCTTTATTGGGTTGACATAATCATCAAGTTAATCGTTAAAAGGCACATTTAAATTAAAAGATTATTGTCATCAACCAAAGAAACCTAGATTTCTATCATCACTTAATTTATTCAGTTTCTATCATCCTAAAGCTTGCCAGAATTCTGAATACTCTCATTTAGAGAAATGGACTCAACATGATTCTGATCGGGTGAACTCAATCTCCATAATCATCAAGTTGATGAGATGCGTCAAGGCAAAGAAATGGTATCATCCTTAGTTAGACTTTAAAGTAAAACCATGAGTAGCCAAATTGAAGTACTAAGAAACCATTTGCTAATTTTCCTTTACCAAATTGATATTAGAAAATTAAATTCTTAAATACTCAATTGGGTCTAACTTAACTTCTGAAATTTTTCAATCAGGCAAACAATTTACAAAAATATGGATGAATTATTTTCTAATTTAGATATCAAATTCACAATTTCTTTGTTAAAGACACACTTCTATTTTGTCAATATTTCTATATTAAAACTAAATGAATAGATAGATTTATTAACAGAAGAAAAAATTTCCCTTATTGAAAGCTACATAAAAAACCATTGAATCTTAATTTTGATATAAATACATAAAGAAAAGTAGATTACAGTTACACAACCAATGAATAATAATTCATAAAAAAATACAAACTTGAAATTTCACTTTGTTAAAACCAAGCTCTACAAATCCTCTTTGTTTCAACATATTGAAGTTTGTTTATGATGATCATCCTATAAAATCCCATAAACTTAAATTAAACTTAAAGAGATAGACTTCTATCTATTAAACAACAAAACTTGAATAAAACTAAATATACAAAGCTCTATATATC
Organism: Ormosia emarginata; assembly: GCA_029884605.1. Taxonomy (NCBI): domain Eukaryota; kingdom Viridiplantae; phylum Streptophyta; class Magnoliopsida; order Fabales; family Fabaceae; genus Ormosia; species Ormosia emarginata. The sequence continues at coordinate 19,785,582 of JAQQTP010000064.1, read as the reverse complement.
CTATTCTATAAGAAATACAGCTCTAGAGTACTAAATAGACCTCTGTTTCTATTAATTCAAAACATGAACATCTTATTTTTTGTTGAAATCAAAACATATAAGTAATAAAAATAAAACTCAGCATTGGCAAAAATCAAATTAAAGGTAAACAAAACAAACCTAACTCTATACATTGCTTTATGAATCATTGCAACGTCCCTTTATCTTTTGCTTCATCAAATTACAGCAAAGTCTAGGATATTTTCATAATTATTGGGATCTGGTTCAGCAATTTTGAAAGAGTAATTGTCCTTTAAAACTCTAGTAATTTGTATATAACTGAGAAATATAACTCCTATCTATTTAAGTAATTTAACTACAAAATATGCCTAAAAAAATATAAGCATGTCTATTCAACCCATTCAATAAGAGTTATAGTTTTAGAGTCTTTAATATCTTTTAGGACAATTTGAAACATATCCATTAAAACTTGAATGAGAGTCAAGCTTAGAAATAATGGAAAAAAATTACAAATAACTGTTAAATACAAAAACAAAAAAATATTTGATACCAAATATGCCATATAAAGTTAAAAGCTCATAGTTAAATATCTCACACTGTACTATCTACCAATACCTGTAAACTATGATTGAAAAAATAAAAATATTCATCCTTTCAACATCAAAATAAGGCAGCTGCAATGCATAAACTACAAAGCATAAGAAAATTATGAGTGGAAATTCAAAATCTCAAAATACCACATTTATGACAGGAAAAAAAGTTACCACAAATCCAAAATATAAAAAAATTGTGAGTAAAAATTCAAAATCTCAAAATAAATCCAAACAATTTAAGCAAATCAAATAACATGATTAGATCGAGTTTGTAAACAATCTCATGCATGTCGGTCAAATAACAATATAACATATGAAGTAGCATATAAAGAGCAAATTGGGTTAACTTACTTTTGTTTTTATGCAGTCATATGCTCTTATCCATTTCTCCATGTCGTTCTTAAAGCCAACAATCTACATAAATGAAAAAATAATGTTGATATCATATAGATTTATTGGTTCAATTGACTGCCTGCCACAATTGACTTTCACTTTGACAAAAAATCCTTTACAGGCAATACAACGAAGATCATGTAGTTTAGTACCCTATTTTGCAATACCTTTATTTGGGTTCTACTTAACTTTGATAATCTCAAAATTGGAACCATGAGGGTTGCCACCACAAATACCTCAACAAACATAACCAACTGGGTAGTTGTAAACATCAACATATGCATTATATCAAACGTTTAAAACACACACACTTATAAGAATAACATAAAAAATCACTACCTATGTCTAGCGATGTTTTATTTTTCCTTTTAAGCAACTTTTTCTCAGCAACCAAACTGACAAAGAATCAAGAAAACAACAGTTATATAAAATAGTTGGCAGTCAAGATCTTACCTCCATAAAGAATTATGGACACTTGTAGGATCATGTTGCATAATTAACATGCAAAAACTCAAATCACAAAAAGCACCCATTAGCCTAAAGCTTAATTAATTTCAAAGAAAAAAAAACAGAAATCGAAATGGGTAGCACCATGATCATAAAGGAATGCCAAAGAGATTTCACGTGATATAATATTTAGGGACATGGCAAAGATGAAAAAAAACCATGACCAATACATAAAAAGAAGAGAGATTCACATAAACCAATCACAAAACAAATATGAAATTCACTCAAATAGGATTTACAAAGTAAATGAAGACTGATTTTGAAGTAAAAATAAGATAAACAAAAATCAAAAGAGGGTGCTAGAAGGAGAAAGAAACACACTGAAGCACCTTTAGGAGAATGTTCAGTAGTGATAACTGAGTGAAATGCGTGAATAACCCAGAAACAACATAGCCTAAGATGCAGCAAAACACAAAACCTTGAAGCATTTGCTGTAACACATTATAAAAAAATAAAAAAAATAGAAGTGTGTAAGACAGAGATGTGTGAATCAGAATTAGGAGATAAAAAAAGAGAGATTAACAAAAGAGAGTAAGAACTTACCAAAATGACATTGCATGCTGAGAAGGGAAATGCCTAGTGGTAGTGAAGGGAAAGGAAATCTAAGAAAAAATGGCAGAATGCAACAGATAGGAGGCAACCAAATTGAAACTCTCATTTTTCATCTTGAATGTTTTATAGGAAATCAAACATTTGGGATGAGAATCTCACTTGACAAATAAAGCGGTCTGAGTCCTTCTTAACCCCACCTTCGGCTTCAACACTTCTTGCATCACTATGTGCTTAGGGCCTGAGAGATCGATCCCAACCTATTGCAAGACAACAACCCAAACTTATATACCAAATCTCTTTTGTTTCAATATGTCAATCACCATCTTTGTCGAGTTTTTGAATTCAGTAGAATAAAACGAGGGAGTAGAGGATTCAAACAAATTAGGAGATTTTGGTTTTGAGTGATAGAAATAGATAGAGCAAAATCAAAGAAGTAGAAATTTGTACAAGTAATTAAAATTCATAAATAAAATAAAAATTCAAATTTAAAATTCAAAACAAAGATTAAGAGATGAAAGATTGAGAGATGTGTAGGTAATTAAAATAGTAGTTAATAAAAAGAATTTTGAATTAACTTTTTTCTCCTAAAATGAATAAAATTTTAAAAATATGAAATTAAAAAATACAAATTCAATAAAATAATTCTATGGGAGGTGAGAAATACAAAATTAATATTTTATTTTAAATTTATAATTTCATTATGTTAGTTGGTTCAATTAAATATGATCACCAAAAAAGAGGAAATTTGAATTGTTTGAGGCATCACAAAGAAATAGAAAGTTTGAATTGTTTGAGACATTAATTGATTCTTGAAGCTAATTGATTCAATAATTGATTGAGCCATATTAGTTAGCAATAATTGACATCTTTAAGAAAAAGAGTGAAATATTGGCCTAAATCTGATTGGTTGAGGTAGAAGTTTCATGAGATAAAAATTTGGGTGAAAAGACTTTTTATGAGGTGATGAACACCTATATATATATATATATATATATTGTAGTTCTTGAAATTAGTTTTATTTTGTATATATTATTATAGATATATTATAGATGAGAATGCGGATCTACTTATATTTAACGTAAATAAAAAGATTTATACTTAATTTTATATTTTTTATTTTATTTTGATCATATAATTATTTAGTGAGATAAATAATAATCACAATGATTAAAATAAAATAGAAATATAAAATTAAATATAATTTTTTTTATTTATATTATGTGTAAATAAATTCCTCTCATTATAGATTATAGATAAATATATAAACACACAAGTGGACAATGGTGGCAATTGTACCCAAGTTGACTTTTCTTATTATCTTGGTGATAAATTTTGTTTTGGAAATTGTTTAATCAATTTTGATTTTGATATATCACGTAAATCATCGTGAATCAGTCTCTATAAGAAATTTTATAAGAGATTGACAATTACCAGATTGTGGTAAATATATAAACGTATCAAGCTACCCCACCTAGAAAGTTTATTTTAAAATTTGAATTATAAAAATAGAAATATATTTTCAAGTGTATTCTAACATATATTTAATTAATTTGATTAGATCTGTTCACCTAATTATGAGAAAATTAAATACGATTAATTATATTATTTTTTCTCTCATTCTCATTGAAAATAAATCACTAATAATATTTATTGAAGACCACAATATTTGAGGATATTACGTGTCTATATACGCACACGAGCATTGATGGTAATCGTAATAATCACTCTGATAAAAAAAAAAAAATCGTAATAATCACTCATCTTGACTTTTTTTCATTAACTTGAGTAATCAATTTTTGTTTTGATAATTGTTACTCAATTTTGATATATCATGTAAAACATCACGAGTCAAACTCAACTAGAAAGTTTTGGTAATTGTTATTTTAATGACAAATTTTATGAGACATTGACAATTACCATTATGATAAAAATATATAATAGCATCAAGTTACCCCACTTAGAAAGTTTATTTTAAAATTTGAATTTGAATTATAAAAATTGAAATATATTTCCAAGTGTATTCTAACATATATTTAATTAATTAAATTTGATTTATTCACATAATTATAAAAAAATTAAATATGATTAATTATATGATTTTTTCTCTTACGATTCTCATTAAAAATAAATCGCTAATAATATTTATTAAAGACTACAATATTTAAAGATATTATATTATTAAATGATAAAATTTGATTAGGTCAATTATAATTGTTAACGTTGAAATTAATAATAACTAATCAATTTATTATTTTAATTAAATTTTGTTTTCAAATTTAAATTTTCAAAAAACTTAATATTAGAAGAAACTTTGAAATTTTAGAGGAAATTTAGGTGCTTAAAAAGATGACACGTTGTACAATGAAAAATTATATATGATTAATTATATTATTTTCTCTCTCATAATTTTCATTAAAAATAAATCGTAAATAATATTTATTGAAGATCACAATATTTGAGGATATTACGTGTATTAATACACACATACATACGAGCATATGTGATATTGTAATAATCACTCAAGTTGACATTTTTCATTATCTTGAGTAATCAATTTCTACTTTGGTAATTGTTAATCAATTTTTGATAAATTCTAAATCTTCTTATTCAAATTTTTTATTAATCATTCTAATTATTTAATAAAAAATATTGAATATTTTTTACATTTTTAAGATATTAGATATATTTATTTTTTCATTTAATACTTTTTTAAGGCTGACAAAAAAATCCATTAATTTTTAATCCATCTAATCTATCCATATTAAAACTAATCCAGTCCATCCAATTAGAATAATGTATTTTATTGGATTGGATCTAATGGATTAAATTTAGTTATGGATAGTTAGTAATCTAACCAAAATATCCATTGGATCCATTGGATATCCGTTGGATATCCAATTAAAAACCAATCCAATGGATATCCAATATATTTTATTTTTTTAATTATTTCAATACTTTCACTTTCACTAAATTATTTTTTTAAAGATAAATTTTAGAGATAATTTTTTTTTAATGAGTGGATTGGATATCCATCCATCCAATCCATTAAAATTGATTAATGGATGGATTGAATATCCATCCATTAAATTAGGTCATGGATAGATTGGATAATATTAAGTATTTTGTAATGGATCTTAAATGGATTAATGGTTTATTTTAGATCCATCCATTATGATCCAATTCAAAATCAAACCAATCCATCCATTTGACACCCCTAACTTTTTTCATTTAGCATTAAGAGAATTATTAAAAAAAAATTGTAAGAGAATATAATGAAACTCGTTTGATATATCACATAAATCATTATGAGTCAATCTCTCCTAGAAAGTTTTGATAATTGTTATTTTTATGGTAAATTTTATGAGAGATTGACAATTACCATATTGTGGAAAATTTATAATCACATGAAGCTACCCCACATAGAGTGTTTATTTTAAAATTTGAAATATATTTCCAAATATATTCTAACATATATTTAATTAATTTTTTTTGTTAACGTAATTATATGAAAATTAAATATGATTACTTATATTATTTTCTCTCTCCTGATTCTCTTTAAAAATAATTTGCTAATAATATTTATTGAAGATCACAATATTTGAGGATATTACATTATTGAATAATTGAATAATTAAATTTGATTTGTTCAATTATAATTTTTAATGTTGAAATTGATTATAACTGATCAATTAATAATAACTATCAATTTATGGTTTTAATTGAATTTTATTTTAATTATTTTGTTTTCACATATTTGTGTTTTTCATATTTAAATTTAAAAAAACTTATTATTAGAGAAAACTTTGAATAATTAGAGGGAATTTGGGTGCCTAAGAAGATGAGACGTCGCACAAGTTTCCCATATAAGAGACTTGAATAGAATATTACGTTTTTTAATAATTGAATTATTAACTTTGATTAAGCTAATTATAATTATTAATGTTGTAATTAATGATAACTATTCAATTAATAATAATGAATGAATTTATTGTTTTATTTAAATTTTGTTTTAATTATTTTGTTTTCAAATATTTGTGTTTTTCAAATTTAATTTTTCAAAAAACTTACTATTAGAAGAAATCTTAAAAAATAGAGATGTTTTGGGTTCTAAAAAGATGACATATAACATAAGTTTCTTAGATAAAAAGTTTAAATTATATATTATACAATTATATATTATATATAGATATATAGATATAGATATAAATATCAATATAGATAGATATATTGATTAGTTAATTGATGATTTGATCTCTTCTTTTCTATTGGGTTTGGCTAAGACTAAGGCTATGTTTGGATTGGTGAGATTGAGTGAAATAGAAGGGAATAAAATATAATATAGATAGATTGTATTGTTTGGTTATATTAAAAAAGAATGAAATGATATGGAAGTAGGTGGGACACATTTTATCTCATCCCACTAGAAATTATTAATTTTCTTCCCTTTTAATTTGGAGAGTATGATATGAAATCATCTTTTTTATTATAAATTTTATCTTATCCCACAAAAAATTATCCACTTCCTAAATAATAGAATAATAACTTTATTCTATTTTATCCTAAAATATCTAAACAATGAAATGGTACTTTTATACCATTTTATTCTATCTCATCTTATTTCATTTCATTTTATTTCATCAATTACTAAATATCCAAACATAACCTACGAGATATATGACCGAAAGTTAAATAATATTGGTTGGAATTATATAAAAAATAGGTTGGGATTTATCTTAAAATAAATAATTATTAATTTATAGCACAATATTAATTATAAACTATAATTTTAGTGTGTTATTATTTAATAAATAATTATTGAGAGGAAGATTTTAATTAGAAACATTCCACTACTAAAACAAGATTATTGCTTTTAATTTATTTTTTATGTTGATCTTAACACGGTTGAGTTTTTTTTTTTATATATTTATAAGACTTACTTAATATCTAACAATGATTAATTATAGTGGAAGATGATTGCGAATTCAGATAAACATTACTTATAATGTTATAAATTTAAATTTTGAAGTTAATATTAAAAAAAAAACTTTATTTGACCTTTTTCAACCTAAAATTACACAAACAATTTCTTACCACAAAAATAAGGTCCGCTCAATTATTTATTTAATTCCCTCTACTTAAAGGAAAAAAATGAAACGGGCTGTAACAAAAATGAAAGTAAAGCCAAAGCTGAGAGTTCCAGTTGTCTTATTCTGTTATGTTGGTGTCTCTCTCCTCTCCTCTCCTCCATTCAGTAATCAGCACTAGTCCAGTGTTAGTGAGTGTCACATATCCGTTAAAATAAGCCTAAGTTTGATGGTTAAGACAAATAGTCTTATAGAATAAATGGGTTGAATTAATAAAAATAAATAAAAAATTAAATGAATCAAACGTAAACAGGTTAAACCGATCAACATTAATAATATTATATTAAATTAAATCAGGCCAAATCAATAAAATATTAATTTAAAATTAACATGACCCGATGTATCTCCACGTGTGGCAACCCAACCCAACCCATCTTCACAGCCGTCATAATATACATACTTACATTACATTTGAACCACTCTTCTTAGTTCTCACCTTCTCATCTTCCTCAGAAAATGCGGAGTATCTTTGTCTTTCTCCTCATTCTGGGTACTCTATCTTCTCTCCCTTACCTCACTTCTTTCACTATTTTTAGTATTTTATTCTATACTCTATTTGGCTACCAGGAAAAAATAAAATGGAGCAACACCCTAATGTTATATGTCTCCTGTAAATTTCAAGTTTTTATTTTATTTTATTTTATTTTAAATCTTTTGTTGGTTGTCTTTAGTTGAAGAGTGTAGGAAATTGGTCTAGTTATGTTTTGTTACTTTTTCAGGCTTGTTTAAATATGCATTGACTGAACAAGGGTTTTGCTCTGCTCCTTCTATGGTTAGTTTGGAATCAAAATCGAAGCCTCTTTATTGGAAAGTCGACAACCCCACTCTCTCTCCTCTCCACCTTCAAGGTCAGTTAACTAATTTTGTTCTTAAAAAATTGTTTTGTTTGATATGAAAAAAAAATGATTGAATTATTGTTATGTTGATGTAAATTGGTTAATGAAGCAACAAGGAACTGAAAACTACTGGTGATTATTGATTGACCTTGAAATCTTTATGTGATTGGTTACTTGTTAAACTGAAGGAGAGTATAAGTTGAGATCAAGTCGGCATAAAATTTATAACTAGGGTGGAAATAATCTAACTAACTCTTAGTTACAAAGTATTGGGCTTGTTAGTTGGTTAACTAGCTCAATTAAGCACATTTCTTTTTAACTATATATATATATATATATATATATATATATGTATATATATATTTACATGTTTATGTTTGTTTGTGTGCAATTATTTATTTTACAAAAGATGCTTTAACTAACTCCAAAATGCTTGTCACAAATTCGTTGTAGACTTGTATTGTTTTTTATAAATAAAAGGGAGTTTTGTGTCTGCTTTCATGATAGAGGGGGGGGGGGTCTTTGTAGTAGACGCAAAATATATTTTAGTTGTATACAAGTTATGTAAATGTAAAAAATTTAAGTAGGTATATAATAAAACATATAAAACTATGAATTTTCTAGCAGGCTTGTGAGCTTGGTCAAGCTCAAGAAGTTCTTTCTCAAGCCAAGCTTGAGATGGCATCTGCTTTGCTTGATTCATTTCCACTCCTTACTTTTGCACGTATAGTTTATTTCCAAGATTAAGCTGTGGACTTCACAATTACTGTGAGATTTTGGTAGCTGAAAAGAAATGGCCTAAGTGCTGAAATGTGACACTCAACTACCAGGCTTGATTCCATTAGGATACTTTAGTTGTGAAACTTGTGATCTTTGTTTTATTTGTAATCTATATCAAAAGATTGTTTATTAGATCTTAAGGTTTTTCTTACTTTTGAGTTCTCAACTACGTCCTAAGAAGTATAAAGTGAAATTGTAATGAACTGACTTTACTGTGGTTTTGATTGTCAGATTTGCCTGGATTCACACGCAGTGTTTATAAGAGAGATCATGCTTTGATATCACCAGAAAGTCATGTATATAGCCCGTTACCTGATTGGTACTCTTGACTTTCCTCATTTGTTTTGGTTAATATGTTTAAGCCTCTTGTTCTAGAGTAACTTGAATTGCTTTGACAGGATCAATACATCAGGGGCATATTTAATTTCACCAGAAATGGGTTCTCACTTTGTAATGTACCTAGCTAAGTTGAAAGGTTTGATTATGACTTATTTCATAGCATCTATTATATTTACTTAGTTGCCTATGGGCAATATTCTCATTCATCTGATGAGAAATTGTTGCTTCAGCATGGGGGAATCAATTATTCCAGACTACATATATTTGCTCACGTACTAATATTGTGATGCCACTTTCTTCTCATATACAATGATGCAAAATTTTGATGCCACTTTCTGCTCATATACAATGATGCAAAATTTTGATGCCATTTTCTTCCTTCCATGAATATCTGAAGCATATGGGATATGTACAAGCCTCCTTAATATTAGATCAAATATTTATTGAAAGAAAAATGACATGTGACATGGAAAATATTGAACACTTGAGAAAGGCAATCAAAGCAATAATACTTTGTAGCAGTAATCGTGCAAGTAAAAAAAAATCTGGTTTCATCAGTCACACTGGCTTCTTCTTTCTTTATTATCCAAGATGGTATTACTCTGGTCCAATGCTTCAAGTCACAGTCACATACTTCATCCCTACAAAGCCCTGGGATGTACTGTAAGTTGTAACTGCACCTTAGCAACTATTTTTCTTGCATGATTCAGTGCCGTTATGTCTTGTGCCCAGTTTGTTTCATTGTCATGTTACCAATCCTAGTCTGACTGCCACTTTTCTTTTGTGTCAGCCTAATTTTTAATATTCGGCAGTATCTTATTTGCTTCTCTTTTTAGGGATCATAATGGGATTGGGTTACAATTGCCACTATATCCCCAAGTCTACCTTCACACTTTCCCTTCACTCAACCATATTGGCATTTCATTTGTGACATTTATTGTTTTATGTATTGTGCAACTTATAGGTTGCCACTGGAACTGTGGTTTTTGTGGTATGCTTCTGATTTATGCTTTACCCCTTTTGCAGAGAATTCAAAATCAGGACTACCCCTGCGTGATGTGGAGAGGTTGTGAACTTTTGATTTCAGTTTTTTAATGCTAAATACTACCTGTCCCCAATTCCATTTCCATGACACCCCAAACCATTTGACATTGTTTGTGGCTCTAAATGCATGTTTGATATATTTACGAGATTGTTACGTGTTTTATCTTACTAGATTCTTCTTTGTGCTCCAAGGTGCTGTTACACTCACTAATGCTCCTGGCGTTAGCCATATGCTGAAGGTAATAAGTTTATGATTTTTATGTAAATGAAATTATTCTGTCAGTATGATCACTAATTTTGAGTACTTTTAAAATTGGTGTCCCTAATAATTATTATATAAATCTCAGGTTTGGTTGATTCGTTTTTTAAAATACTAATGGTTTTTTTTTTTAATATAAGCAGAAAATATTATTAGAAAGAAAAAGTATCTGGGGGAGAATAAGATATCCTCCTTAAAAGAAACAGTTGAAGAAAGCAGCGAGCCAAATTGGCTCAACGATGAAACAAATTCTTCAATCTCTTTCCATCTCAATAATAACAATTCCTTTGAAACAACCATGAGCAACGCACACCAAAGAGAAGCTCTAAACACAATATTGTCCATAAATTTAAGGGCAAAGAGACACCCTTGAAAATATGGGCATTCCTCTACTGCCAAATACACTGAGAGCTGCATACGCCACACATTGCCATAAACTGGTGGCCTCCTAATTCCAGCTGTACCTCCATTGGTAGGTTAGCTTCAATATTATAAGTATTTTATTTACAAAGTAGCAAAATCCAGAGGCATTTAAATTGGGCTTAAATTTAAGATACAATCCTTAGAATGTTTTTATATAAAAATCAATAATGACAAATGTGGCTTCAAAATTTTATTTCCTTATGCCATACTATTACAATCTTTTGTTCCTAGAGAAGCTTTATACATTAAGAATTAAGATGATTGGAAAATTATGTGACAAAAGAAAAGGGAAGGAATAAAGGCAAAGATTGATTAACAGCTTAAAATAATGCTTTCTTATTTCTCACATTCTATTCTTTGGTTTTCTCAAATTTTTAGCTTTGAGATTCTAATGCAAGACTGGCTCCCTTGGTGAACCCTCTTGTTTTCAGGTTATATAAAGGAAGCATAGAAATATATATTTCCCACTAGCCTGACACTTATAACCTTAGTCTATTTGCACACTGCTTATGCAGCATGGAATGCAATCAAGATTAGTGGAAATATATTGCCACTGTAATAGTTGCAGTGTCTTTCATTTTTTTTTTGTGGCTACTAGCCTATATATCATTATTTATGAAGAAATTGACTATCACAATATTGTTTATAAAGGCTATAAAAATTTTAATGGCATGTTTCAATTCCAGGTGGATTCATATGCTTATTTACCTCCAAATTTTGAACATTCAATTGAATGTGATGCACCTGCTACTATTGTGGTATTTGAACGAAGGTTTGTACTTTGTACTTCCCCTATTTATAAATATGTTTCATCCTCATGACCTAACCATTATGAGAATTCACCCAATTAATTGTATTGAAAATGGATTGATGAACTCTTTTATCTTTCAAGGTTCTGTGACATCAAAATGCCTCTAGTAGTTACAACATAAGTTGGTGCAGTTTTAAAGGATTACATATCATATTTTTTGTAGCTTACATTCAAATAGAGAGCAGTCACATGAGTACTTTATTGACTTAAGTATGTCTATAACCTATTAGATATACTCCGCTGCAAAATCATGTCCCAGAGCTAGTGGTTAATTCAACAGATAAGCAGCCACTCCTTGAAACTCCAGGCGAGGTAAGCTGTTGACTTGACTTCAATATTCTGAAAGGCATTATGCTTTATTTCTCCTTTTTATCTTTTTGTTTTAAATTCAACCATTATAGTTTCCAATTTATGGTGATAGTTCAGAAAAGAACATTTATGCTACTGTTACAACTATTAATGTCATTACCTGGAGGAATTCTTACATGCTTTGGGTGTATTACACCCAATGGTGAATTCAGGTCACTTCTTATCATTAATCTGAGAATCCATATTTAACTACTCTGACACGTCATTGTCTGACTTTTCTGGGAGTAATACACCCAACGGTTCAGATCACTTCTTCAAGTTAATCTGACAGTCCATATTTAACTACTGACACAAGTCACTGTATGACTGGTCTGTGAGTGATACACTTGGGGTATATTAGAATTTCCCCATTGCTTGAGGCATATCATTAACAATCAAGTCTGCTTGTTTTGTTTTATTTTGTTCTCTCTCTATCACTTCTTGGTAAACAAGACTGCATATAACATACATGTACTCATACAGTTTTTATTCCTTTCTGTACCCATTATCAGATTTTTGAACTGCGTAAGCTTCTTCCAACATCTTTGGCATATGACTTCAATATCCATGTAAGCTCACACGCCTCCTATTTTCTCTCATGTACTTGGGTTCCTATTCTTTTGGCAATGTCTGCTATTCATTGCATTTATCTAATTTTCCTATGTCCATGGTTTCTAGTCAATTTTTGTTAAATGTAACTGGTGTACCCATGCCTGCAGATTATGGATTTTAAACCTGGAGAATTTCTCAATGTAAAGGTAATATTCTGTTCCTCTGCCCGTAAAGTAGTGATGTGGATATGTTATGTATGTATGCCTTACAGCTACATTAAGAATGTGGGTCATATTACAGTGGGGATATGCTGATAGATTACCTTTCCTTTAGTACTTCTAAACTTTTGATAAAATATAACTATGGTCTATCATGCAAACATCCTTAATGGCACAACTAAATATATGAATATTCTGTTCTATACTTTCATGTACAGTTATATCTTTGTTCTAAACTTGCAGTTAATATTTGGAATTTAAGGTGTACTGATAGTCTTTTGGGCTAGGCAGTAATCATTGGGATGCATTTAATGTAGATTTCTGATTTAACCCATTATCTCAAGTTCCTATTTTTATATTGTCAAATAAAAATTTAGGTTGGCTCTTGTGCTGTCAGAGTTGAAACATATATACAGCAACAACCTGAACAATTTTGAATCAGCCTATGGAATCAATATGAGTAGTTTTTATAGCTTGACCATGGAGCTCAATTTTATCACTTTTGCAAGTAATTAATGTAATGTTATTCCATCTTCAATACATATCCTTAATACAGTTATACTTCCATGAAATTGTTTTTGACATCAGCAAGGGCATTTTCTTCTTAATGTTAGGATTTATGATGCACTTACTTAGAGTTAATCCTATATCAGAGAGTTAGTTAGTCTTCCTGTGAAAGTTTAAAGGCCTTTTTAGTTTTTATGTTATTTTTGTGGCTTTTGCAGGAGGTGCATTATAACCAGCATGGTTTACTGCTATTGGAAGGGCAAGGCATTTATCGTTTGGGTGATAGTTGGTAAGAGTTATAGACCTGACCTGCCAAAAAAATTGGCCTATATGCTGCATGGAGTTCTAGATAGTGGCATTCTTTGCTTACATTAAACTTTATGGAGACTACCACATTGAAAGAGAGAGAAAGTTTCACTTGGCCTTTGTGGAAGTGCTGTGACTGTGACTGGTATATACAAAATCTATGACTCTGTGCCATGTCGATCTAACCTCTCGTGCTTTTGGGTTGAATTTGGGATCTTGGCCCTATTTTGGCTACTAATGTTGTTAGAGCTATTAAACCTATCTGGTCAGGTATGAAATCTGGGTGGAGAGCATTGCACATTCTCTTTGTTCTCACAACTGGTATATAAGTCTATGCAGTGTCCCTGCCAAATTTTTGGGTTAGATTTGGGGCTGTGTTCTTTAGTGAGTTTTGGATGGAATAAATTGTTCATGGTCTTTCTGGGATTGACTTGTTACAGGATATTGTTTTTATTCTGATCATTGAAAGCTGACATTGTACTTGTTCTGTTCTTTTGAGGACCATCAGTCCATCACCTGCCTTTACATCTATGATTTGCTTTTTCATTGTAGTTTTGTTTGGTGTTTCTGTGAATAGGTATCCAGTTCAAGCTGGTGATGTCATTTGGATGGCACCATTCGTCCCACAATGGTAAGTAACATATAACTACATTCCTTCCCCCACCCTCCACCCCCCTTTTAATCTAACTACATCCTTAATGATACATTATTACATTATATGTAACTTTCATCTCGTCTTCCAACATGTGTCCTAATACATGTGGTGCTGTCTTCAGGTATGCTGCCCTAGGTAAAACTCCAACACGGTATCTTCTGTACAAAGACGTGAACAGAAGCCCATTATAATTATGATGTTGATGGATGTTAGATTAATGATACTAGCCACCTTATTTAGTGATTTAAATAAATTGTTGCTGAATACATTTAGCTATCTGTCATGTGCTGAATGTTTTTAGTATTTGTTCACTTTTAATCTCATTTTCGACATGTATTGAACAAACACTACTAAATTAATTTTGGGGTTGAATTTTAATTTTCAACACTAGGTTGAGTTTTCAAATAGGCCTCAAAAAATTTCCTTAGGACCTACGAAGTACGGTAATGATTAAATCAAATAAGAGTTCCATAAAAAAACAATCAATTAAGAGATTCTACTTACACGTGACCTTTACTTTTTGGTCCAGAATTGTAGAACTCTGCTGAATTATATTTCTTTATGGAGGAAGACTTTATGCGTTCTGTTCAGTTATTCGTCTAATTTTTATATGTTTAATTTTTTTTAATTCACTTATAAATTTATTTTATATTTCATGATTTTTTTTTACATTAACATTCGGTGTATGTATAAAAATTGGACACGAAACATTTCTTTTCAAGAAAAGAAAAACTGGAGGGGTGGTTTGGGAATTCATATTTTGGTTCTATTGTGGGGATTAAATAATAGATAAAATTTAGATAAAAAATTTTAAGTACTTGTAGTATTATTCTCAAACAAAAAATATAACACATCTTATTTCTTAGTCATTTCACATCTTTTAAGTTTTTATTGATGAGTTATAAAAAAATATATACATATTATGTTTTTATTGGAGAACAAATACTACAAATACTTAAAGATTTTTATCTAAATTTTATCTTTAAACAATATAGTGCTAGTCTGGTTTGCCATCAAAATCACTTTTGCTTCTAAAATAAATTCAAAGTTGTACAATTGATTATGCGAGAAATCATAAATGAAATATTTTTGCTTCTCCAATTAACAAAATTGATTCTAGATATGAGGCCTATAAAATTTTCAAAATATACCAATATTTTATTTTAATAATGATTCTACTTTATTATTGAAATAAAATTAATTCTTTTAAATTAACTTTTGAAATATCATTACACAAATAAATTCTTTTAACATTATTATTTTTCAAATAATCTTTCAACATCAATTCTTTTAAAATCAATTCAAGTAAAATCTAAACCAAATGGCCCTTTCATATATGTGTGTCTATAACGAGTTTTGATTATCTATATCTCTGGTTTCATCGTCAAGAAGGAAACGTTTATAAGATTGGGAAAAAATGAAAGAGGAAACTATTTAGGTGATCCAAACCCGTGAAGAATTATAAGATTGAAAGGAGTCAAAAGGGAAACAACATTGGGAGAAAATGAAAGAGGAAACTATGGAGGAAATCTGTTGCTTTAAAGTCAATGGTCAAAGTAACAGTGGTTGTCTAAAAAGTAGAGGTGGTGAAGGCACTGAAAAAAAATCCTCATTATAATTTAGGATTGTGTGGTATAATGCCCAATAGCACTTCTTACAGATAAAAATTGTGCTTTGGCTATGGAAACACAGAATTTGGAATCCCTTTTACTCTCTTTGATTAGGTGATAATCAATAACATTATCATCAAAAGAAGTTTAATCTTTCTATGGCTTACATCTGGGGGCCAAACAAAACCAATGGGAATATGGATTAGAGTAACATGTGGTCTATGAGCTTCCGCGTGGTTTATGTGAATGAATCTGTATTCGCCCCACCCTTTATGTGTGATGACTGGTGAGAAAGGGTGAGAAAAAGAATAAGTAAAATAGTACATTTATATAAATACATCATTTTATATTTGTAAATTTTTTTATCATTTGATTATAATTAATTTCAAATTATTTTTTATATATTTACATTTTAATTTTACGTTATACTCCAGATATAACTAATGTACTTCGTAAAAATGCAGAACTAGCAATTTTCTAAGCAAAACTATCTGCACATATGCTCTCCATCTAAGCCGTACCTGAATGGGAATATTATGATAAACAGTATCTGCTTTTCTGGCAGAAAGTTTTTCATCTTTTACACAAGTTGTGTGAGCGAGTCTCTAAAGTTATCCCATGTACGTTTAATATCATAAAATTCCTTACATTTAGATCTTTATTGGTCACTAAATTCGATTATCGTGAATTCCTTATCACAGATTCTCTAGCTAGTCAGTGATCATCCTTTAACCCCGGCCCAATGAGAAACCAATAATGTCTTTCATGATATGTTAGATTAAAATGCAAACCAAAGGATGATTCCAACATCTTTTCACAATTAGTTTGTGCCCACACACTCACACTTGCTATTGGCTTTTGCAAATACTAGCCATATACATGCAAGGGCATACGGCTCCCATCAGTGGTCTCTTGGGATATGCAAGAATTTTTCATGGTCTAAGAGGCTTCACAGGATTAAGATTGTCAAGTAGATTAGGTCAACTTACAAATTTACATATCTCAACTAAATTTAATTCATAAAATACGAGTTGAGTTAAATTTATGAATTAGATTGAGTTAAAAAATATCTCAATTCAAAATCTGTAAATCAAGTTATGTATTTAGAAACGTCTAACCTATGAGTATCCAACTCACTCACGTATTTTATAAAACAAAATTTAAAAAAATCGTTTAGTCACAAGTAAAAGGTTATTACTAAAAAAAAGCACATATAGTAGAATGATGTCATTTCATTTTGAAGCCTAATAAAAGGCAAAAGCACTGATATACAAATACTACACTCATTCTCACCAATCATCATTTCGACTACTCACTCCAAAATTCTCAATCCTTTAAAATAAAAATCTAAATTCCTAACTTCCTATTTTAGGAATTGCATCGTCTTAGAAAAAATAGATAGTAAAGTCAATAATTATGTCAATTCACATAGTATGTGTGATAAATTTGATTTCAATTAGTTAGAGTAATTTGTTGTTTATGAATATTGAGACTTATTAGCTTAGTTTAATTTATTCCAAACTTAAATTAGTAAGACTTGTAAATTTGTTATGCACTTATGTGTGTTTAGTTTATTTGAGACCTATTATGTTTGTGTAAGATCAGTTATATGAAATAATATGTAATTTGTTATATTTATATAAGGCATGTTATATGTAATGAGTTTTTGATTTTGTATTTTGATTTTTTTTAAGAATTTTTTTAAACATATGTCGGGCCAACGAGTTCAACCTAACCCAACTTAGTGCTCTAATGAGCAAGTCGGGTTAAAAAATGTTGCAGAACCCACCTAATCCACCCAACTAACACCCCTACTTAGGATAATAATTGTTTTCTGTTCAGTGTGAGAGGTATTGTAATCATAGTTGTATAACCTGAATCGGAGGTCTACCAAGTCAGAAGATCGAGTTGTAATACCTTAATTCTAAATACTATAATATATTATCAATATACTCAAGCAAATAGAATCAAACATGTCACTTGTAAACTTAAACGTAAACACAACTTGTATAATAGTTAACAACGTATAAATATATAGAGCCTTTGACAAAAAGTAAAAAAAAAGATAATTTTACACAACTGGCAACTTATTCTTTACTACTTATTTACAACATATGCCTGATATATATAACAGAATTAAAGCAAACCACAAGGGCGTAAGTGCAAAACTAGTTAACTAATTACATTAGTGATATATATATATATATATATACACAAAACAACTATGTCAAGTCTTCAATGTCTTCTTTTGCTCCTGCTTTGATTATTTACTGGATTTACTATTAAAATTCTCAATAGTAAGTTTATAAAACATGAAATCATAATAAATCCAACTACTATAGTTAAAAACAAGTTACATAAATAATAAATGGAAAAGTGGCGTAAGCTAAAACTTAGTCTTTTCATTTCCGAGATAAATTGTTCATTTAATTATAAAAAAATACTGATACCTACATTGCACAATATGTTTCTTATTAAAATAATTAACTTACATACTCCCAAGAGTACTTTTACCTTTATTCCTTATACCTTCACAGAGCAGTAGGGCAACTACCCATTAACACTACCTTTAATTTCCTTTACATTTCTAAATAATAGGACAACGACCCATTAATAATACTTAACATACATAAGAGGTTAGTTTACCTATAATTATAACCTCTTCCTTGTTAGTGTCTTATTAGTAGCTAAGTCCACTTTTAATTATCATAGTGACTGTTATCAATTTAATTACTATAAGTATTTATTACCACCTTAATTACCTTAATAGCTACTACCACTTTAGTTACCTTAGTGACTTCTACCACTTTAATTACCTTAATGGCTACTACCACTTGTCAAAGCTCAATTTTCATACAAAAGCACATTGAAATTTTTGGTGTTAAACAAAGTCAATTTTGTCATGACTACACATAATTTAAATTATAATTTCACACATTAAAGCATCCATTTTCAGGTCAAGAATAGGACAACACACTGCCCTTGTTTTGAGCTATCATCGTCTACAACATCTTAAAAATGGCATTGCATAATAATAGAGTTTCATATTCTCAAGAACCAAATAAAAATAATCCTCGTGTGAAACCAGAACAACAGCAGAAAGCTTGCCACAACAGTCATGATTCTGTTTTAAAAAAAATAGAAATCAACCCGTATCAAAGTCATCCTAGAATCATCAACAACCAAAATCTCATATTCTTACTTCAAAAACCAAGAACAAGCACATTATTAAGCTTAAAGGAGTGATAATCAAGTATAAAAACCACATTTAATATGGAAAACTTATTTCTTTTTCATACTCAAAACAATGACCAAAACAAGAATTAAATGGAGAGTGAGTAAAGAGAACATTTCCCCTACCTCAAGCTTGAGTTTTCCCTCTTGGTTTCCTTCCTTTCTCTATTTTCGTTTGCTGTTGTTATCCCTCTTTCTTTCTATTTTCCTTTTTTCTTTCTTTGCCTTATTCTTTCTATTTTAGCTCACACCAAAAATGAGAGAGAAAACAAGAATCAAAGAAACAATAAAGAAGAGAGATGATCAAAACAAATCAGGTAGAGCAATAGCGAGAGCAAACCGGCGTGAGTGAACGAGCTTACAATGTGAATAGAACCATGAGAGGGTGAGAGTAGCATAGTGAATGGACCAGATCAGTGACAAACAAGCCAGATCTGCCGATAACGAGAGCGAACTGGTGATGCAAGCAGACGAGCAAGAGAACGAACGAGCAAGAGAGAGCATTGAGAGCGTACGAACGAGAGAGAAACCAAGCTAGTGTGAAAATGGAGAGAGAGCCAACTGATGAGATATGAGAAAATGAGAGTGAATAGTGTGAGGGATAAGGAATGAGAGGTTGAGAATGGTGGGAAGAAAATTTAATAAAACAAATTCACCTAGAACTTTTGTGTCTCTTAGGAACACTTTAATATTTCGAAACCAAATTTTTAAACTTTCATGAGTGTTCCCAAAAATCACAGATCTTAAATAAATTCATATATTTTGAGTTCCATAATTTTCTATACATTGTCATTTATCAGATAAACTGCACTATGTCTTTTAAATTAAATTGAATCTGTGAGGTAAGTAAATGTACTTGCCTTAACTTATTTTTCATATTAAAATATTTTTCACATTCTACTTATCATCTCTAAACAGTTTCATATTTTTTTTCAAGCTATGTAGATATTTTATTTAATTTATAAACAGTTTCTCAGTGTTATTAAAAATATCAAACTAATTCATTTGATCTCCAAAAATTTAATATAGCTCATTCCAAGCATTTATGACTTAGAAATAATTTTTTATATTTATTTCTACCTTCTTAGCTATTTAAGCTAAATTTCTAGACTATTTGAAATTATTTTTCACATTCAATGTTATAAATTTATGTTTGATTCAACCCAAACAATTATCTAATTTTATCAGGTAACTAATACCATATTTATTGAGCTGTTGTAATACCGATTAGTATCATTAGATTGGACAGAATGTTACACGAGTCACCGGGCCAACGGTTCGACCGTGGGTCAATCGGTCAAACCGAAAAACCTGGACAAAGAAGTAATTTTTTTTAAAATATTATGTGAAAATTCACTTGATATAAAATATATCATATTAAAAAAATATTAAACACAAAATATTACATGAAAAAATACTTATAAATAAGCAGTGATACTAATCTATTGGTTGCATAATAAATTAAGAAATTGAGAATAATATTTAATGAAAGTGTATATAATCTAGTGGTAGAATGCACTTTATGACCAAGACCTTTAACTTTAAGTACGATGTTCAAATCCTAAAAATTACATTTTTTGTTTAGTTTCTGTAAAAAAAAATGGCCAACCTAGGTCAACCTGGTTAGGTTGACCACTGGCTCAATCTGGCTTTGACTGGGTTGACCAAAAAGATGGTCCAATAGGTTGACCAGACCAGCCTGGAGCCCAAGTTGCGGGTTTCCTGGGTTGACTGGCTGGGCTAATCTGGTCCATACAAACTATGATTGTAATGACTAGGGTGCTCATGGCTCTGTTCGACTCAATAACCCAACCTAGTCTGAAGTTAATTTGGTGGTATTAAGTTTTTAAAATTAAGCTTGATGTAAATTTTGAGTCAGATTTGGGCCATACTTCGAATTAGTCCAATCCGACTTGATGATATATAATATACTGAAACTTATAATTTTATAAAAATTAGTAATAAATTATAATATTTTTTTTACTTAAATTAATACTTTTCCATTAATATAATTTGTTTTAAAATATATATTATAAAACATCTTATAGTTTTTGTTTTATACTTTTAAAATTTTATAATTTAACTATACATAATATTCAAATTTATACATTTTATCTAAATGTCGGGTTAGCCCGATCTCAGTCTGGTCATTAATTAGGCCATGATTGAGTTAGGTCTAGGTTTAAAAAATTGGCTTGATAAAAATATTGGGTCGAGATTGGGTTAGGTTAAACTCGACCAAACCCGACCCATGAGCACCCTAGTAACGACCAGAATTCGGCATCAAGATCACCTCCAAAGCATAGTTGTATAACCTAGATCGGAGATCTACTTGGTTAGGAGACCAGGTCACTGTGTCAACGATCTGACTATAGGTCAAACGGTTGAACCGGAAAACCCAGATAAACAATGAAATAATTTTTAAAAAATATTATATGAAAAATTATTTGATATAAAAAATATTATATTAAACAATACTAAACAAAACATATTATATGAAAAAAAATACTTCTAAACAAGCGGTGATAATAATCTATTAGTTGGATAGTAATATAAATTAAAAAATTGAGAATAATATTTAATAGATGCACTCTAGTGGTAGAATATACTTTATGATAAAGACTTTCAAGTGTAATGTTCAAATCTTAAAAGTTACATTTTTGTTAAGTTTCTATTAAAAAAAAAGGCCAACTAGAATCAATCGGGCTGGTTGGATCATCGAGTCAATCTGAGTTTAATTGGGTCAATAGAAAAATTGATTCAATAGATTAACCGGACCGACATGAAACTCGGGTCATGAGTTTCCTACATGGACCAGCCGGCCGGTCCAAACAAGTATGCTTCAAAGTCCAACGAGCATTACCTGTTTGGAGAACCAATAATGTGAGTTTAATTTTATCTATTCTTAGTATAATTTTTATATTATTATCTTGTTATATGTTTGGGTACATATCTAATTATATGTTTTAAATTCTGGAAAGTAAAACTTTTTTAAATTCAACGAACATTGTACCAGTAACAATATTTTGTTTAAAAATATATATTTTTTTAGTTTTGACCAAAATTTCTTTGAAAAAATCATTTAAAAAAATCAAAACTGTTAAATAATTTTTTAAAAATTAAATATTATTTAGCAAAAGATATAATAATTGAGGGAAATTTAATTTTTTAACGGATTTTTTGGAAAACAAATTTTGCCGTAATATTTGTTGTGTAGTTAAAATTCACTGAAAAAACTCTGCAAAATTACATTTTAAATTACACCGGAAATATTTTTGTCTTTTTTTTTTCTTATAGTACACGCTTTAGCAACCATTATCATTGAAACTGAAGTTTCGATATATTTATACTGCCTTGTACACTGCATTAGTGTTAATTAGAGTTGGACATCTTTTATCCAACTTTGCCTATGTTAGCTTTATTGAATTTTTATGATATAAATAAACAATGTGATTGTGCCAAAAGAATTGATCAGAATGGAAGATAGATAAAAATAATTAAATTAAATCATTTGAAAGGATTCAAATATAAATAATTCATTGAAAGATTTGATTTTTAATAAGATACAATGATATCATTTGATTTATATAATTAATTTCAGTTGAAAAAGGCTTTAGTTGTTGTTGTATTCTTGAAAACCTCTTCATATATTGGCAATTTCATTTTTCATGTTACATACGGTAGGTCATATGCTGCAATATTAATTAGTGATACATCTCGGCTAATACTTTAACTGGTCGAAGTGTAGGGGAAACTGTATTTGTCAATTCTTGTGTGGTAGATGCAGGTCATTTTTTACACTGCATTTCACTCGAGATTTCAACACACATTCTGTTTCTACCTTTTTTTTTTGGGTTAATTTCTACTTTCTTTGGTGGAAAATAAGTAATTTGTTATAAATGGAGAAGAAAAATATATAAAGATCAAGAATGGAGAAAAAAAATATATAAAGATCAAGACAAAAAGTTATAAATAACGAAGAGAAAAATAAAGAGATCAAGATAAATAAATATGAATTCAAAATCTAAATCTTCATGAACTAGTTGCATTTTATCATTCTCCTTATTTTTTTCATAGGGAATCATGCCCTTATATAGAATTCTAAATATAAAGGATGAAGAATTGGTTCAATACACCATTATGTGCAAAATGTTACAAAGTAAGTGCTATGGTTACAAAATAATTAGCCACACCAAAAGTTATAACCATCAACCCTTACTAATGGTATCCTTTAAATCAAATTAAGGTAGTCATCTACCACATGCAAAATGTGTATGTTTTACAATACTTCCTCTTGGATGACTATACACTATGAATATGTCTCGTTAAAATCTTACAAAGAAAAACCCAATGAGATAAAAACTTAGGGAAGGAAAAATAGTACAATATTCATAGGCAACTTCCCCTCAAAATATAATTAATTATGAAAAGTCCTTAAGTTGACGCATTCTAATGTTATGCGCATGCTTCTTAAAAATTGAAGTTGGTAATGACTTTGTGTATAGATCAGCTGGGTTGTCACTTGAACGAATTTTGCTAATATCAACATCACCTTTCTTCAGGAGTTTATAAGTGTAAAAAAACTTTGGTGAAATGTGTTTAGTTCTATCACCCTTTATGTAGCCTCCTTTGATTTGTGCAATACATGTTGCATTATCCTCGTGCAATATTGTTGGCTTATCATTTTCCTTCAATAAGCCACATGCTCCTTTAATATGTTGGATCATAGTTCTCAACCATATACACTCACGACTTGCTTCATGAATGACCAATATTTTTGAATGGTTTGATGAGGTAGCAATGATTGTTTGCTTTACAAACCGCCATGAGATAATAGTGCATGTGAACACATAACTTGTTTGTGACCGAGCTTTATGTGGATCATAAAGAAAACCAACATCAGCATATCTTACCAATTTTAACTTTTCTCCCTTTGGGTAAAACAAACCCATATCAGATGTGCCATGTAGATAACAAAGAACATGTTTTACTCCATTCCAATGTTTTCGAGTTGGTGCATAACTAAACCTTACTAGCAAATTGACTACAAAAGCTATATATGATTTAGTGCTGTTTGTAAGATACAAAAGTGCTCATATTGCACTAAGATACGGTACTTCGGGACCAATAATTTTTTCATCATCTTCTCGTGGATGAAAAGAATCTTATTTTTACATCAAGTGAACAAACAACCATTGGAGAGCTTAATAGATAAGATTTATCCATATAAAATTGTTTCAAGATTTTTTCTATATAAGATGATTGATGCACAAGAATTCTACTTTCCAAATGTTCAACTTGAAACTCAAGACAAAACTTTATCTTTTCAAGATCCTTCATTTCAAATTCCTTCTTTAGGTAGTCTGCAGTCTCAGAGATCTCTTATGGAGTCCCTACTATGTTTAAATCATCAACATAAACTGCGATTATAGCAAATCCAAAATTCATTTTCTTGATGAAAACACAAGGATAAACATGATTATTTTCATATCCAATTTTCAATAAATATTCACTTAAATGATTATATCACATGCGTCTAGTTTGCTTTAATCCATACAAGGATCTTTGAAATTTAACAGAGTACATGTGTTGAGGTTTTGAATTATATGCTTCAAGCATCTTAAATCCTTCAGGGATTTTCATATATATGTCATTATCCAACGATCCATATAAATAAGTTGTCACAACGTCCATTAGACGTATGTCAAATCCTTCAAAGACTGTCAAACTAATCAAAAATCTGAAAGTAATTGCATCTATAACAGAGGAGTAAGTTTCTTCATAATATATACCAGGCTTTTGTGAGAAGCTTTGTGCTACAAGTCATGCCTTGTATCTCACAATTTCATTTAGATAATTTCTTTTCCATACAAAGACCCATTTATACCCAACGGGTTTGACATCTTCAGGTGTATGGACTACTGGTCCAAATACATTATGTTTGGCTAAAGAATTTAACTCAACTTGTATTGCTTCTTTCCATTTTGGCTAATCACTTCGATATCGACATTCTTCTACACTTGAGGCTCAAGCTCATTATCATTGATAATTTCAGAAGCAATTGCATATGCAAAAACATTATCAACAACAACTTCATTTCTTCCCCTTATATTTTTAGATTTTAATGAGATCTCATAATTTGTTGGTACCAGAAACACTTCTGGGGTTGCTTCCCTAGAAATATGAGGTTGTTGATCTATATTGCTTTTGACCTCTTCAAGAGTGTCAATGACCTCTTCTAGAGCATCATTTTGATGGTTTTTTTATTTCCTTCTTTTTTCGAGGAACAATGTCCTTTGGACCGATAGATCTACCACGCTTCTGGCGTGTTTTAGATTCATTGGCTACCATACTGACAGGATGTCTTGCAGGGACAATTAATCGTGCAGGAGTATTTGCAGCTGACACATGTGATTCATTGACCTTTTGGGTGTCAACAAAAATATCTGGCAATTGATTTGCGGCATTCTGCAAATGAATTATTCTTTGAACTTCAAATTCACATTGATATGTGCGTGCATCAAGATTGGACAATGTTAGTGTGTTCCAACAAATTTCTTGTGCTTTGGACCCTTTACCTTTTTCTTCCCCTAATGACGGGAAAGTTGACTCATCAAATTGACAATCTAAGAATCTTACTATAAAAAGATCACCAGTTAAAGGTTCAAGATATATAATGATAGATGGGGAGTCAAAACCAACATAAATACTAGGGCGACGTTGGGAGCCCAACTTAGTTTATTGAAGGTGTGCAATAAGAACATAAACGACATAACCAAAAATTCTAATATGAGATATATTAGGTTGTTGATCAAATACAAGTTGTAAAGGTGAAAACTTGTGATATGCAGATGGTCTGATGTGAACCAAAGATGCAGCATGAACTATAGCATGTCCCCAAGCAGACGCAAGAAGTTTTGATTTTATAAGCATAGGTCTAGCAATAAATTGTAAACGCTTAATAAAAGATTCAGCTAATCCATTTTGAGTATGAACATGTGCAATGGAATGCTCAACACTAATTCCTATTGATATGTAATAATCAGAAAAAGCTTTTGAAGTAAACTCACCTGCATTATCTAAACGAACTGACTTGATAGGATGGTAAGGAAAACTTGATCTTAACTTCATAATTTGGGCAAGAATTTAGCAAAAGCAACATTATGAGTTGAAAGCAAACAAACATGTGACTATCGAGTGGAAGCATCAATTAAAACCATGAAATACTGGAACGGTCCACAAGATGGATGGATTGGGCCACAAATGTCACATTGCATTCTTTGTAGAAAATCAGGAGACTCCAAAAATAATTTAGATGGGAAAGGTCTAACAATTAATTTACCTTGAGCACAAGGAATACAAAAATAATGATTAGGCAGAAGAATTTTCTGATCTTTAAAAGATGTTCATGTATATTTTCAATAATACATCACATCATAGTTGAACCTGGATGACTAAGATGATCATGCCATAGTATAAAAGTTTTAGGATCTGAGCATTTCTGGTGCATATAATTTGACTCAACCACCATTATTTTTGTAAATATAATATAGATGAGAAGCTTGGAAGTTTCTCTAATATGAACTTTTGGTTTGAAATTATAGAGGTAATATATAGATATTCTACATGTCCCTTATTTTTTATTTCAACATGATACCCATTACGACGTATATCTTTCAAACTTAGTAAATTTCTTCGGGATCTACTATAATACAACGCATCATCAATATACAATTTTGTCCTATTTGGGAACATAATTTGGACTCTTTTAGAGCCTTCAATTACATTTGCAGAACCAGATATGATATTAACATTAATTTCAGCTAATGTCAATTGTAAGAAATATTTTTTATCACGAAGAATTGTATAAGTTGTGCCACTGTCTACTAAACATATGTCATCCTCCATTACATCAAGTTTATTTTGCATTATCTAGCATAAAAATATATTTGTAAGAATTAGAAAGAGACAACAAACAAGAAATATGTAAATCATTGATATTCATATTATAAATAAAACTTTATAACATAAACATAAACTTAACATAAACATAAACATTTCTCAATAGCAGACATTTTCATCCTCAATCAATTGATCAATCTTGTCACTATGGTCTTAAAAAAATCAGAAACATCAAAATCAACATTCATAGGAGACTCATTATCATGAGTAGGACCAACAGATTCAGAAAAACTCACTTCAACATTTTTTTTCATTTTCTTTTAATGATGCCTTGTAAAGTTGAACTAAGTATTTTGGAGTGTGATATATGCGAGACCAATGACCTTTTTTTTCACATCTGTAACAAATATTGTCATTATTTTGTTCTTTTTCAAGATTTCTCTCATTTTTAACCCATTTCTTTTGGTTCCTTTCAACACCTTTGCTTTCAAAACTTTGAGGAAGATTAGCACAGGTCCAATAATTTTCCTACCATGACCCCTTTTACTACCACTGCCTTGTCTACGACCTTGAGAAAATGTCACATTCACTTCAGGGAATGATGTTGAGTCAGTTGGACGAGATTGATGGTTTTTCATCAAAACCTTATTGTTTTGTTCAGCCACAAGTAAACAAGTAATTATCTCATATTACTTTATGAATATACGCTCTCGATACTGCTGCTGCAAGAGCACATTTGAGGCATGAAAAGTAGAATATATTTTTTTCTAACATATTTTTATCAGTAATTTTTTTCTACATAATTTTAATTGAGAGCTAATCTTAAACAAGGCTGAATTATATTTACTTATGGTTTAAAATTTTGCACACGTAAATGAATCCAATCATAGCGAGCTTTTGGAAGAATCACCATTTTTTGGTGTTCATATCTCTCCTTCAAATTATTCCAAAGGGCTAATGAGTCCTTAATAGTAAGGTACTTCGTTTTCAATTCTTCATGCAAATGGTGTCGAAGGAAAGTCATTGCTTTTGCGCAATCTTGCAGGGATGCTTAGTTTCTTTCTTTTATAGTATTCCCAAGATTCATAGCATTAAGTACCCATGATAAATAATTTTTCTAGAAATATCAAGAGCAACGAATTCAAGCTTCGTGAGATTTGACATTCTAAAGACACTTAAAAAAATTAGATAGATAACTAAGAATTTAAACAATAAAAATACTTTGATCATTCGACAAAGGATATATGCATAACACATGTTAAAGAAAACAATTTCTTGCCTTGATATATAAAAAGAAACTTAGAGAATTTAGCTACACCATAGAGACTTGATCGTGCTGATAACGTGTTATAAATGGAGAAGAAAAATATATAAAGATCAAGAATGGAGAAGAAAAATATACAAAGATCAAGACAAGAAGTTATAAATAGCGAAGTGAAAAATAGAGAGATCAAGACAAGAAAATATGGACTCAAAATCTAATTCTTCAGGAACTAGTTATATTCTATCATTCTCCTCATTTCTTCATAGGGAATCATGCCTTTATATAGGACTCCAAATATAAAGGATGAAGAAATGGTTCAATGCACCATTATGTGTAAAATATTACAAAGTAAGTGTTATAGTTACAAAGTAATTAGTCACACCAAAGGTTATAACCACCAACCCTTACTAATGGCATCCTTTAAATCAAATTAAGGTAGTTATCCACCACATGCAAAATGTGCATGTTTTACAATCTAACAGTCCCCCAACTTTTTTCTTCTTAATTACTCTTCATTGTGGTATGTGCATGGGGAAACTGGTGGCAATTTTGTTAGGTTTACAACTACTAGGCACTAGCAAATCTTCTGTGACGGTGACACAAAACTGACATAAGAACCAAAATAAAGAAAACAAAAGTCTCAATTGCACTGTAATGCAACTATAGTTCTATCTCTGCTAAGTGCCCAAAAGATGGAAATTGATATAAAAGCACAATGTGACTAAGATGCACTCTCCAATGAAAATACAGTGATAGAAAACTCGAGATAAATGGATAGAGTCAGTTAAAATGGCAATGCAAATGTATTTAGATTATTAGGTTGATAATTATGTATGACCTATATTTTAAAATAGTCTTTGTATTGGTATCTGATACATATCGTATTAGATATTTAGATATTTTTAAATTTTGTTATATATTATTTAATTATTTTTAAAATTTTTGTCATATATATTATGTGTTATGTATCTGTATCCATATTTCTTATGTCAAACACTTCATTGATGCACAATATGGGATGTGGAAAAGGGAATCTATGTGGATTGACTAGTAATGACATTTAAGCTTGTATTTTTATGCATCAAGTTCTTGTCTTACACAGAACTTTGCAGAATTATTTTTCTGTATGTGTGAGAGCTCCTAGCTTTTTCTCTTTGAGATTAAGCCAAGTAACAAACTTTGCTTTTTCAACCCAAAAAAAAAGCACTTTGCTTCTAGTTAAATTATGGTACTTCATATAAACTAATAATGCAGCAAATTAATTATAATAACTTCTCCACTAGCTAGTGATGTTATTGTTATGCATCTGAGACAGATGTTATTAGATTTAGTAGCACGTGTGGAGTGTGCCAATTCTATTATTATATGTCATGAATGTGTTATTTCGTTTGGTAATAGAAACAATGGATTTTTTTTGTGTTTAGTATGATTTTTTTCAATAGACAAATTTGATTCCATATCTCGAATTAAGAAAGAGAATTTCTTCTTCAAGGGATTCTCTAGTACTTACTGGTTTTATTTTTAAAAGGAATGTCAAGAAGAATTTCGAGTTAATCACAAAGGTATGGAAATTGAAATTAAAGTATAACAATATGATAGTAAAGAATTCGAGTAAAAGTAAAGAGCAAATAAAAGCAGTAAAGATAAAGAGAAAGTAAACTTGCTTGAAAGTAAAAGTCGCAGTAAGAGAAAGCAGTTTAAAGAAAGTAGTTAAATTGCAGGAAATATAAAATGCAGAGAAATAAAGTATTGCAAAGTAAACTTGGAAGGAAATATAAATTGCTAAATAATAAATGAAAATAATTAAAGAAAAGCAATGTAAATACAGAAAGAATAAACATGCAAGGAAGTAAATTAACAGAAAGACAAACTTGCAGAAAAATAAAGAAAACAAGTAAAAAATAAGCAATTAAAAGAAATCAAATGATTTCGAGAAGACCACTTGATTAGGAGTAGAAGAGAAGTTGTAAGAAAATAAATGACAAGAGATGAAAACGAACATAAATTAAAATTGCATTAGAATCATAAAATTTACGTACAGAAAAGGATTGAGATGGAAATATACTTGGTTTTATCTCAGTTTGCTCATTGTGTCGGGGTGGCAAAGAGCATGCTTTAGAGATTAGTACAAGCAGATGGATTTTAACCCCTATATGTTTCTATTCTCTTAGTATTTATAGAAAACTTAAGTAACTATCCTTTTTACAAGATTCTGATAAGTGTCTAAAAACCAAAGAAACCTTTAATCATTATTAGCATTCCTCGTATCACAAGTAACTATCCAATCATTGTTAACAATCCTCGTCTTGTCTGGATTTTGCACTTATAACTGTTGTGATGGTAATTAAAAGTTATAAACTCAAGTGCAAGTTGTTTCAAGTAATAAATTATCGAGAGTCCGAGGTCGATCCACATGGAATTGATGAAGAAAAATTCTTTGAGGTAAGGAAAAGATTTGTCACAAAAATAAAGGTGATAAAAGTTATTCACAAGTGAAAAAGGATTTACTTAGATTAGGAGATCCACTCTTGGTAATAAATTAAAGACAAGATTATTTCTTTTTATAACTCAATTGAAATCCACGCATAATAGAGGTTCCAATCAGAAAATACAACATTCAAACTTCATTTAAGATTATATATGTAATTATATTATGATTCTTTTAATTATCCACTAACACCAACACTTATAAATAAGTTCAAGAATTCATTGTGTCAACATCTTGTCTACAATGAATCAAGATCTCCACTTTACAAGGAGGGTTTCTAGATTGATTGGAAACAAACTACAACACATATAATGATTACTTGAAAATACATCATTTAAGCACATGAAAGAAATTAATCAAACCTTAATTTATTACCAAAAGCTTCACCCTTTCACCCAAACAAAATGAAAATTAGTTACTCATAAACAAGAAGAAAAAAAAAAGATAAGAAGAAAAAATGAACATAACTTCAATTTAGAACAAAAAAAATTACAACAAGAGAAACAAATAACATAATAGCATAATCTAAACTAAGATGATCAAAACGATCAGCCAAATCTCCCTTTTATAGAGCTTAAGGAGTACAAGATAACAATTGAGTTGTTTGATGATGATAAGTAAATGCCAAAGGAGTTGTTTGATGAAGATAAGTGAGTGAGTGGGAAATTATTTTGATCTATGTCTCTCCACTAGCACCAAATGATTCGGTGCATATCTCATGGATGCCGTCAGAATGAGGCAAAATAGTCTTCATAAAAGTTGTATATATGGATCGTAACTGTCTTCTGGTAAAATTTCAGCCTATTTAACCACTTACAACCTAAGATATGACCTAATTACTGTACACTGTTCAGACTCAACTACAATTTCCTCTATTCTAACTTCTAAGCCCAATATGACCTTCAAGAAATCTGATATGATTCTTGTGTTTTCATGAAAGTTGTGTATTTATGTCTTAACTTTCAAATGACACTCATTCCACAAGCTCTCCTATAGCTTAAGATATAGTCTGATAAGTACGCATAGATCAAGCTGTCAAGTTCATAACTCTAATTTTTGCTTCAACTCCAATTTGAGTTATCCAAACATGTGTTCCAGTTCTTAAGGTCTTCATGAAAATTGTAAAGAATTGTCTTAGCTTTCCAACAAGACTAGAATCACATCAACCAAATATTTGTAACTCAATTATAGCCAGTTTACTGAAAGATCCAATCCATCAAATTAAAGACATTTCAAGCAATAATTTCTTCAATGATCCAATTAAGCTCAATATCATAAAATGTGACAAAATCAACTTAATTTAGCTTAATTGAACCTTAAAAAGCCTAGTGAGAGGATTATAAAATATATTGCTATCAAATCTCCCCACACTTAACTTTTGCACACCCGGGCAAAACACATAAAAAAAACTAGGGAATAAAAAAAACGGCACAGACTCAAAATCTAAAAACTCTAAAAAAACTCGATAAATCAAGCAGAGTAACCAGAAATTCAAGGGATCAAAACATTAATGAGGTAACATTTCTTCACATCTCAAACCAACATGTAAGGAAACTTCAGTTGAAAGAATGAATCAAGAATGATAGATCCTCACAGGATTCACTCTCAATCCTTCAAGCATTAAAAAGGTAGGTATTTCACTCAATTCAACCCATGAAAAATTACACTACTATAAGCTTGCTTATCTTCTACTTCTCCACTACTCAAAACACATGCACACACAAATCATGAGTACTTTATTCAAAGTTATAATAGGGTCAAGGTAAAGGAGGGTGGTAATATGAATATGACAAGTTAAAAACCAAAGAGAATAAAAGAACGTGAGAACTTAGTTCAATTAACAAGCATGAAAGTTCATCCCAACTCCACCTAATACAAATTCCCTTTACATATTCTTTTCCCTTCTCTTTTTACCTTGTTGACCATTCTTTGCATATTTTTTTTAATATACACATTTTTTTTAATTAACCACTCTTTCCTTTTTCACCAACCATTTTGCACATATACCCCCACAGTTGTTCAAGAACTCATCCATTAACAAAGCCAATTCTCTCTTATTCCTTAAGGTCGGGTAAGAACATGATTTTTCATTTAAGGCACATAATGAGCTAGAAACAAGGAATGGTCAAATAAGCTCAAAGGGTTTAAGCAAGGAGAAATAGGCCATTTCCAATGCCTTACGTTGGCAGGAATTAGAGAATTTCCAAGAAATCATAAGAGTGTTTGATATCATATTGAGACAATATGCTGCTGAGCAAGACTGCTTATTTATGCGCCAATCATGCTTGGCTATTTGGTTAAAGTATTTATTTCAAGAAAAATGTCTCAATCATGTTTACGTATGCATGTGAAAATGTAGCCTAAAAAAGAATCAAAGCAAGTTCTAGAGTAACAATTCCATGAGTGAAAATCATACAAAAAAGAAAAGAATAGTACAAATGTTCAATCCATTCATCAATGGGCTCAAAATTTCACAAGGAATATTTCTATCATTCTCAATCCACTAATTCAACATTCATATTCAAGCATGCCATTTTTAATAAAGAAGACAATTTATGATATGATCCAAGAATCCATTAGTTACTTCTACACAAAATAATTATTTCCTCAACTAAGATGTATCTCAAGAGTAAAATTACCTCCAAGGCAAAATTTACTCCTTACTCTACCATCCTTAATTGGTTTTACTACGAGTAGATTTCTGACAATCATATCAATAAACATACTTCCTCAATTAAGATGCGTCTCAAGAGCAAAATTTACTCCATACTTTGCTATCCTTAATGGGTTTAGTAAGTTGCTGACAATCATATCATACTTCCCAATTTTTTTTTTTGATCAACTATGCTTCCCCCAACCAGATCACAACATTGTCTGCAATATTAAAATATAGATGAGTAAAAGATAAAAGATACTATCTGTTAGAGAAATCTGACACAAATTTAAAAAGAAACAAAGTACGATAAATAAAATCAAATGTATAGGAAAGTTATATATGACGTGTCAGATCTGACTTTCTTTTGATGTTGCTTCCCTCATTGCTTCCTTCTGACTAATCTATCTGAGCTATTGCTGGATCAAGTTTATAAACAAAAGTTTCTAATTTATTAATTAACTTATCAATAGTGAAAACAAAGATAAGAAGTTGTCTTGCCGAAGGTATGATAAATTTCTGTTCCATAACTTTGTCAAGAAAAAATAACAAAGATCAAAGAAATTATTAACATTTAACAAACATATGGATTTATGGTGGATGTTTAGTTGGGCCCAAGAGACAATTTGAAAAACTTCTTCCAAAGTACCAAAACCACCTGGTAAGGCAATGAATGCATTAGAATTGTCAAGCATTGTCTTCATTCGTTTATGCATAGATGATACCTTAAGTTCCTCCCCAATTGTCTTTCCAGTGATGTTCTGTTGAGTTAAAGGTCCAAGAATGACACCTAAAACCTGACTGTCTACTATATAAGCAGCAAGTGATACAACCCCCATTAACCTATGACAACCTCTCCCATATACAATATAAATATTTCTCGTAGCAAGTATTCGACCAAAAGTGCTTGCTGCGTTTACAAACTCTAAACCCTTCTCATACATAGACCCACAAAATACACATATATTTTTAAGTTGACGAACAGAAACTCCTTCCATTTCTATACTCACCATCCCTTTGAATGATTATGAGCAGGAGGAAAGTGGAGAAAATGAAGTATTTAAATAGGAAAAAGAATGGAAAAGGTAATGATATCACCTATAAGGGTAAGTTGACTGTTGTCATAAAAGTTTGAAATTAAGAAACACAAAATCTTTTTTTTGTTTTGTTTTTGTTTTCTTTGTTTTTGTTTTTTTTTGTTTTTTTTTTTAACTTCAAGAAAATCATCAGGGTAAAGAAATCTAGAAACCCCTAAAGGACCCTACTCAAAGGATCGTCTGTCTAAAACCAAAATACAACAAAATCATATAAAGATAAAAGAAATATAATAACAAATGATGATATACATTTATGTACATTTTTCATGGCGTATCTTTATACTGCACATCATGAGTGTAGTAATACCAAGACGGCTCAACCAATCTTGGAATTCTTCTCCCTCCCGCTTGTGGGATATTTTAGATTAAGTTACGATGCAACTAATTAAAGTGCGTAAATCTGACAACTACCACCAACGACCACAGCCAGTGAGAGGTCGCTGGAGAGCCCATGACATTAAATCACAGGATCCAATTCAGTTGCATAGTCACGCTAGTATGCTAACACGGGACACTTCTATTTGCCCATTATCTCAGCTTGCCTAGAAGGTTAACCTTGGGACACTGAGAACGACTCTCTGCAGAGCATGACACACGAACCTTATTTACATATAGGTGTGTGAAGGTCTCCTCCTGAATCTATGAAAAGACGGACATCCACATGGGGCTTCTAATCTAATTAAAGACTAAGTACAACCGAAGTTTTGCCTTCCTTTTCTTTTTTTTTCTTTTTTTTTGAAAATGAAGATAATATGTACACGTTGTTGTGGTTGTGACTCACATCTTCCTCTGGTTTTACATCCAGTAATGGCTTAAACACCTTCTATGAGTTGAGGATAAGCTTCTCATCCAATTTTCTTATAAATTAGCAAACATGGTTTTTTAGAATGAGATTCCCAAGACTATAACGTTTTTGTTCATCTTTGAAGAGATTCCATAAGTTAAGAAGTCAACGATGCACATATCCACTAGAATGCGTCTCAAGAGTCAATAAAATATCATCTAATGACTCCTTACTCAGTCCATTCTTAATGAAGAAAATTTTATATTTTCTGTTTGTGGAAATCATCCCAACGAATGACATCGCTTGTTACAATTCTATCGTGCACATTTGTGACAGACTTATAACCTTTTTGCTCTTCTCCTTTTAGAATATGAATTTCTACCAAGGCCTGGCATGTATGAGTCAAATGAAATTGAAGACTCTCCTGCTAAACGAACCTTTGCTTCAATTATCCAACGTACATCTTTTGGCATACCCTTGTGCATTAACAGTCTGAATATTTAACATCTAGCTTCATAAATTTTTGTTAGAGCATTTTGAGGAAGAGAAGGAAAATATTTTTTCAGGTTTGAGAGAATGACATCCATTTTAAAGGAAAAAGAATCAGTTATTATGGGAAACTGAAAAATAAACTTACTTGAGAGCCACGAAGTACTATTATTCGCCACTTAATCAGGGTGATAAAGAACTGTAAAACAAAATAAAGCCACAAAATTAAAGTAAATTTTTTTTATAACAAGGATCAGAAAGGGAAATGAATTCTACCTCAGTAACTTGATTTTCTAGAAATGGTTTGAATCTTTGTCCATTGACCTTAAACACATTACCATTTTTAGAATTCTCAATATCTATGACCCCATAAGGATATACATGTTTGACAATAAAATGGTCAGTCCACCTAGATCTCAATTTTCTACGGAATAGATGAAGACGAGAATTATAAAGCAGAACTTTTTGACCAATTTTAAAAATTTTTCTCAAAATTGTTTTGTAATGAAAAATTTTTGTTCTATCTTTATAAATTTTTGAATTTTCGTATGCATCATTTCTCAATTCCTCAAGTTCATTTATTTGTAATTTGTATAACTTGCAAGTATCATCAAGATTTAAATTAAAAGTATTAATGACCCAAAATACTTTATGCTCCAGTTCTACAGACAAGTGACAAGGTTTTTCATAGACTAACTGATAGAGTGACATGCTTAAAGATGTTTTGAAAGTAGTACGATAAGCCCAAAGTGCATCGTTTAGTCTTAAAGACCAATCTTTACGATTTGGATTAACCGTTTTTTTCCAAAATTTGTTTAATCTCCTTATTTGCTAATTCTACTTGTCCATTTGTTTGAGGGTGATAAGGGGTAACAATTTTGTGGGTAATACCATATTTCTTCATTAAAGATTCAAATGATTTATTGCAAAAATGTATTCCCCCATCACTGATAATAGCTCAAGGGATTCCAAATCGACTCATGACATTTTCTTTTAAAAATTTAAGAACAGTTTTATGATCATTGTATCGATATGGAATCGCCTCAATCCATTTTGAGATATAATCAACTGCAACCAAAATATACACAAATCCAAATGAAGATGGAAATGGACCCATGAAATTAATTCTCTAATAATAAAAAATTTTAAAGGCATTGATAGGGTTCAAAGGCATCATATTTCTTTTAGAAATGAAACTTAATTTCTAACAATTTTCGCAGCTTTTGCAAAAGGTATAGTTGTCCTTAAATAAAGTGGGCCAATAAAATCTACACTACAAGATTTTCGTAGTTGTTTTCTTTGAAGAAAAATGACCTCCACATGCTTCTGAGTGACAAAATTTAATGACACTACCTACCTCACTGTCGGGCACACATTTCTGAAAGATTTGATCAGGACAATATTTGAACAAATATGGGTCATCCTAATAAAAAATTTTCACCTCAGTAAAAAACTTTTTTCTGTCTTAGTGTGACCACTGAGGCGGCATATTTCCCGTTATAAGAAAATTCACTATGTTAGCAAACCAAGACATGAAATTAACAGAAAATAAAAATTCATCAGGAAAAGAATCATTGATAAATGTGTTATCAAAAGGTGAGCCTGTTGTAAGTCTGGACAAATGATCTGTAACAATATTTTCGACTCATTTCTTATCTTTTATTGTGATGTTGAATTCTTGAAGCAACATGATTCATCGTATCAATCCAAGTTTGACATCCTGCTTATACATCAAATATCTAACAGTAGCATGATCAGTGAAAATTACAATAGAAGAACCAATTAAATAAGATCAAAATTTTTCAATGCAAATATTACAACAAGTAGTTCTTTTTCAGTAATGGTGTAATTCATTTGTGCACTATTTAAAGTTCTACTTGCGTAACAAATCACATGAGGCTTACCTTCATTTCTTTGACCTAAAATAACGCCAACAACAAAATCACTAGCATCACACATCAACTCAAAAGGTAAAGACCAGTCGGGGGACTGCATGATAGGAGCAGATGTTAGAAGACCAATTAATTTTTCAAAAGATTTTTGACATTCTTGAGTTCAATCAAATGGTGCATCTTTTATCAGAAAATTGCATACTAGTCTAAATATGGCACTAAATGAGCAATT
The DNA here is from genome assembly GCA_029884605.1 of Ormosia emarginata. NCBI lineage: Eukaryota > Viridiplantae > Streptophyta > Magnoliopsida > Fabales > Fabaceae > Ormosia > Ormosia emarginata. The sequence continues at coordinate 19,747,670 of JAQQTP010000064.1, read as the reverse complement.
AATTCAACTTTGGTCTTATCAACTTCAATTCCTTTAGAAGATATCATATGACCTAACACGATTCTTAAGGTAACTATGTAATGACATTTTTTTTAATTTCAAACAAATCATTTTTCTTCGCATCTTTTAAGAACTTTATCCAAATTATCAAAACAATTTTCAAAAGAATTTCCAAAAACTATCAGGTCATCCATGAAAACCTCTAAATAATGATCAATCATGTCACTAAAAATACTTAGCATGCACATTTGGAAAGTTGTCAGAGCATTACAAAGGCCAAAAGACATTCTTCTATTTGCAAAAGTGCCAAAGGGGCACGTAAAAGTGGTCTTTTTTTGATCCTCTAATGCAATTAGTATTTGATTATACCTCGAATAACTATCAAGAAAATAATAGTAGGGATGTGCTACTACTCTTTCTAGAATTTGATCAATGAATGGTAAGGAAAAATGATCTTTTCTAGTGACTGCATTTAATTTTCTAAAATCAATACATATACGCCAACTGGATGAGACTCGCGTAGGTATTAATTCACCTTTTTGCATGTTCAACCACTATTATTCCAGATTTCTTAGGCACAACTTGAGTAGGGGTTACTCACTGGCTATCGGAGATGGTAGATAATTTCAACATCAAGTAATTTAAGAACTTTAGCTCTAACTACCTCTTTCATGTGTGAATTTAATCTTCTTTGAGGTTGTTGTGATGTTTTATCATTATCCTCTAAATGTATTCTATGTGTACAAATTAATAGATTAATATCTTTTATGTCCTTTAATGTCCATCAAATTGTACTTTTATGCCTTTTAACTACTTCTTCAACATACCTTCTTGTTCTCCAATAAGAATTGATGAAATTACTACTGAAAAGCTTTGTTCTTCTCCTAAAAATGTGTACTTCAACCCAACATATAATGACTTTAGCTCCAGTATGGGTACTTTTTCATGAGTATTATTATTCATGGGTTTTAGTTCTTTAAATCTCGGCTTCCATCCCTTGTGTACCATAAAACAAAGAGCATATTTTAGAAATATCTTCATCTACTTGCATACCTAAATCAAATGAATTAATTAAACAAACTTCTAATGGGTCAGAAGAACTCCCTTGTAAAAGATGATCATCTATAATGGCCTCAATCCCGTCAGCTTTCTCATTTTCATCATGGACTTCCTGTGGTTGCTTGCATATGTTGAAAACATTAAACTCCAGTATCATGTTTCCAAATGTTAGCTTCATCACTTCATTTCTGCAATTTATCAAAGCATTAGATGTTACTAAAAATGGGCGACATAAAATAATAGGAATTGACTTGGAACTATTAACCATAGGTTCAGTTTCCAAGACAATAAAATCCACAAGATAAATGAATTTTTCAACTTGTACTAACACATCTTTCACTATTCATTTCGGAATTTTAATTGATCTATTAGCAAGTAGAAGAGTTATAGAAGTTGGTTTTAACTCACCCAGGTTGAGTTGTTGTTAAACTGAATATGGAAGCAAATTAACACTAACACCAAGATCAAGTAAAGCTTGTTCAATTTTATGTTCTCCAATAATGCATGAAATTGTAGGACAACTAGGATCTTTATGTTTCAAAACATTATTGCTCCTAATAATAGAACTTACATGTTCAATCAAAAAGTCATTCTTTTTCACATTTAATTTCCTTTTAACAGTGCATAAGTCCTTCAAAAATTTGGCATAAGAAGGAATATGTTTGATAATATCTAACAATGGAATATTGACCTTCACTTGTTTAAAAATTTCAAAATTTTTAGTGTGGTATTCAATTTCCTTAAATTGTTTAATGCTTGAGGAAACAGGGGTGGAGGAGACGAGAGTTTAGTCTCATTTTGGCCAGATGACTTATCAACCTCTTCCTTATCTTGGGGGATTGATTCATCATCTTTCTCACAAGGTTCAGGAATTTCTTTTTCAATAACTTTTCCACTCCTAAGAGTTATCACTTAATTGTCTTGATCTTGGTTTTCTAAACTACCCTTATTTAAACTATACTAACCATTGAGATTCGGTTGAGGTTGAGAAGAAAATTTTCCTTTCTCGTGAATGGTGAGTGCAGAATTAAATTTAGCCAGAGTTTCTTTAATGTCATCATGATTTGAGTGTTTTGTTTATTAATGACCTCTTGTTTTTTTATGAATGCATGCAATGTTCCTTCAAGATTTTTCCTATATAGTGGGATATAAGGTGCATATCCATGATAATTTTGAGAGTCCTGTTGTTCTTGAGGAGGTGGTGGTTGCATAAACTATGCTTGATTATTATTCCTCTAACTAAAGGTCGGGTGATTTCTTCATCCCAGATTGTATGAATCTGAAAAAGAAGAAGTAAATAACTTTTTAAATTTGTTCAATGCATTTACTTGCTTATACACAACTTATTTAAAAATATGAATTTTTGGACATTCATTTGTCGAGTGTCCTAATTTGCCACAAATGCCACAAATTTCTTCATTTTGCACAAATTTGACTTTTTCACTTTTCCTAATTCCATGGATTCAACCTTTTTAGCCAAACTAGCATACCTCACATTTAGATCTTCTTCTTGACTAAGATAATATTTTCCTTTGCTAACATTTGCAAGGTTATATCTAATTGAATTTTTAGAAGAATTAGTACCATGTCAAAATTGAGAATTTTCAGCTAAATGGTTTAAATAATCTAAAGTTTCTTCAGGTTCTTTATCAAGAAACTTGCCATCACACATTATTTCCACAAATTTTTTGGTTTTGGGTGTTAAACATTCATAAAAGAAGCTTATAGTGCGTCATTTTTCAAAACCATGATGTGGGCAAGAATTTAACAAATCTTTAAAAAGTTCCCAACATTGAAAATACGCTTCATTTGAATTTTGGGAAAAATCTTGAATTTGTTTTTTCAAAGCATTGGTTTTATGTGTTGGAAAAAATTTCTTTAAAAACTCACCTTGCATTTCTTACCATGTACCAATTGATCTTGGTTTCAAAGCGTTAAGCTAAGTTTTTACTTTATCTTTCAAAGAAAAAGGAAACAATTTAAGCTTAACAATCTCTTCAGCTCAATTTTGATAATTGAAAGCAATACATACTTCCTCAAATTCTTTTAGAAGTAAATATGGACTTTTGGATTCTAACCTATGGAAATTAGGAAGTAAAGAAATTATACCCAGCTTAAATATAAAATTATTAGCGGTGAGTGGAAAGATAAAACAAGATGGACTAGAATTTCGAGGTGGTTATAAATATGCACGCATAGTTCGCAATGGTTGATTTTCATGTTCATCATGTACACTTTCATTTTCAGCTCGTGGTGCTTGATTTTCATGTTCAATATGTATATCTTTATTTTCAACTATTATGTTAATTGTGTGTGATTGTGATTTAAACAAATCAATCAATATATAAAGTATTAGAATTAATTTTAACCAAACAACCAGAATTTGAATCACAATACCAATTAAGCATAAATAAATGACTTAAAATAAAAAATAATATACAAGTTAATAAGTCAGAAAGCAAAAATAAATGACATAAGTAAATAAATTAGAAAGCAAAAATAAATGACATAAATAAAGAAGTTAGTAAGTAAGTTAGAAAGCGTAAATAAAAAAAATAGAAACAGAAAGCGTAAATAAATAAAATTAAAAAATTAAAAAACGTAAATAAATAAGTTAAAAAACAAAAATAAAAAAGTTAGTAAGCATAAATAAATGACATAAATAAAAAAAAGTTAGTTAATAAATTAGTAAGTTAGTTAGTAAGTTAATAAATTAGTAAATTAAAAAGTTAAAAGAGTAGATGAAGAATATACCTGATAGTGGAGTTTACTTAAAGAAAGAGAATTTCAATAAATTAAAACTTTAAATTAAGTCCCTGACAACAAAGCCAAAAACTTGATGGTAATTAAAATTGCAAACTCAAGTGTAGGTTGTTTCAAATAATAAATTCTTGGGAGTCCGAGGTCGATCCACAGGGAATTGATGAAGAAAAATTCTTTAAGATAAGGAAAAGATTTGTCACAAAAATAAAGGTGATAAAAGTTATTCACAAATGAAAAATGATTTACTTGGGTTAGGAGATCCACTCTTGGTAGTAAATTAAAGACAATATTATTTTTTTTATAACTTAATTAAAATTCACACATAATGGAGGTTCTAATCGAAAAATACAATATTCAAAGTTCATTTAAGATTATATATGTAATTATATTATTATTCCTTTAATTATCCACTAACATCAACACTTATAAATTAGCTCAAGAATTCATCGTACCAACCTCTTGTCTACAATGAATCAAGATTTTTACTTTACAAGGAGGGTTTCTAAATTGATTGGAAATAAAATACAACACATATAATGATTACTTGATAATACATCATTTAAGCACAAGAAAAAAATTAATCAAACCTTAATTTATTACCAAAAGCTTCACTCTTTCGCCCAAACAAAATAAAAATTAGTTACTCATGAACAAGAAGAAAGAAAAAGATAAGAAGAAAAAGATGAACATAACTTCAATTTAGAACAAAGAAAACTATAACAAGAAAAACAAATAACACAATAGCATAATCTAAGCTAAGATGATCAAAATGAGCAGTCAATGCTCCCTTTTATAGAGCTCAAGGAGTACAAGATAACAATGAAATTGTTTGATGATGATAAGTAAATGCCAAAGGAGTTGTTTGATGAAAATAAGTGAGCGAGAAATTTTTTTGATCCGTGTCTCTCCACTAATACCAAATGATTCGGTGCATATCTCATGGATGCCCTTAGAATGGGGTAAAATGGTCTTCATGAAAGTTGTAGGTATGAATCTTAACTGTCTTCTAGTAAAATTTCAGCCCATTTAACCACTTACATCCAGAGATATGACCTAATTACTGCACTCTTTTCAGGCCCAACTACAGCTTCCTTTGTTCTAACTTCTAAGCCCAATATGACCTTCAAGAAATCCGATATGACTCTTGTGTTCTACATGAAAATTGTATATTTGGGTCTTAACTTTCAAATGGCACCAGTTTCATTCCAAAAGCTCTCCTATAGATCAAGATATGGTCTGATGAGTACGCATAGGTCAAGTTGTCAGGTTCATAACTCTAGTTTTTGCTTCAACTCCAATTTGAGTTATCCAAACATGTGTTCCAGCTCTTGAGGTCTTCATGAAAGTTGTAGAGAATTGTCTTAGCTTTCTAATAAGATCAGATTCACATCAATCAAATATTTGTAAGTCAAATTACAGCTAGTTTACTGAAAAATACAGTCCATCAAATTAAAGACATTTCAAGCGATAATTTCTTCAATGATCCAATTAAGCTCAATATCATAAAATGTGACAAAATCAACTTAATTAAGCTTAATTGAACCTTAAGAAGCCTAATAAGATAATTATAAAATGTATAAAATATATTGCTATCATGCTGCTAACTTTTGATTTAAATTCAAATTCTATCTTATCTGAATTTAAATTTGAATATTCAAGCAGCTACTGTCTTCTTGATCGAGATCTTTACTTCTGTTTTTAGAAAAAATCTTCCACGTGTAGTTATTGGCATTCTCAATCTCAGATTTTGAGATCAAGTCGAAATTACCATTTTGACAACTTAACTCCCACAATTTCAATTCAAATATAATTAGAGCATTTGTGTCTTTTCAAGTTTACAAATGTAACTCATGACAACTTAGTAGATATCATTCATTTAAACTTTCAAATACGACTTGAAATTATAAATCAAAAAGTTTTATTTTATACCAACACTATGATGCTTGACATAATGGAACCATTATACCAATTTTTATTAAACACAGGAACAGAACGACAATGGAAAGGAAAATGGTACAGTTGTATATCATTTAGCCTTTATATCATTTTTAATTTAAATAATGAATTGAAGTTAGTTCCCATATGTGTAAGACCTAAGTATGTGTGTTCTCCTGTGTAGGAATGTTGAACTAATTATTATGTAAAAATTAGAGTGGTTTAGATAAAATTAGGGCTGGCGAAAAAATTTATTACTTTTTAATCCATCCAATCCATCCATATTAAAACCAGTTCAGTCCATCCAATTAGAATAATGTATTTTATTGGATTGGATCTAATGGATTAAATTTAGTTATGGATAGTTAGTAATCTAACCAAAATATTTATTGGATCCATTGGATATCCGTTAAATATCCAATTAAAAATCAATCCAATGAATATCCGATGTATTTTATCTTTTTTTCTATTTCAATACTTTCACTTTCACTAAAGCTCAAAAACTCATAAAATAAAGTGTTTGAGTTCCAAAGTTTTTAGAGATAATTTTTTATAGAGAGAGAATTTTTTTTAGAGAGAGAAAAAAATTTAGAGAGAGAAACATTTTTTAGAGGGAGAAATTTTTTTAGAGAGAGAAAATTTTTAGAGAATGAAAATTTTTAGAGAGAAATATTTTTTAGAGAGAGAATGAAAACTTTTAGAGAGAGAAAAAAATATTTTTTAGAGAAAGAATGAAAACTTTTAGAGAGAGAAAGAAAATTTTAGAGATAGATTTTTTTTAAAATATAGATTTTTTTTTAAATAAGTGGATTGGATATCCATCCATCCAATCCATTAAAATTGATTAATGGATGGATTGAATATCCATCCGTTAAATTGAGTCATGGATGGATTGGATAATATTAAGTATTTTATAATGGATCTTAAATGGATTAATAGTTTATTTTAGATCCATCTATTATGATCCAATCCAAAATCAAATCCATCCACCCATTTGCCACCCCTAAATAAAATGATGCGCAAAACTGATCACCACCCAATGCCGAATTGCCTAGGTCTCTGCATTATGCTTTTTTTTTTTTTTTATCAATTTCTCATCCTTGATCTTTGGCTTTTCATTATAATAAATTAAGCGGTAATGAAGCTATAATCATTTCCTAATAAGAATATGCTTTCCTTTTACTTTGTGTTAAATATTAGAATATGACTGTCATGTGAAGGGAATCCTCCTATTCAAAAGGCATATTGAGCACAGAAAACATTTTAGGTTTTGCTTGAATGCATGAACATCCTGACAAAATCAGTGTATGTGATAGCCGTAGAAATTAAAGAGGGTATTTATGTCTAGCTTGATTTAACTAAGAAAGTTATAGCTTTAATTCATGATTGGTTGGTGAAATGAAGTCTGAATCTAATGATAAAATATATAGTGGAAACCTGAGAAATGCTAGTTTGCAATTATGAACACCCATTATTAGGGCTTTGCTTGGGTTGCTGAAAGTATCAATATCTGCTATGAATATATGCAGCCACTAGCTAGTTTAGCTCAATAACTCTTAGTTAGCGAATTAGATGGTGTTGCAGAGAAGTCCATCTTTTGCTAGCCTTAATTCCTGTTCCTCTCTTCTATACACCAGGTTTACATTGGAAGCTAGAAAGAACAGTAATTTGGTAGGGATATATATATATTTGTTCGACAGCTTCATAAAATGGGAAAAACACAAATGTATAGAACAGTAATATAAACTCAGGTTACAGTTAACCTTATATGTGGTAACATATCTACCTTTTAAAATATAATTTAAAATTATAAATATGTACATATTATTAAATCTGATGGTGCATATAGTGTCATATATATATATATATAAACTCAGGTTACAGTGAACCTTATTCGTGGCAATATATCTACCGTTTAAAATATGATTTAAAATTATAAATATGTACATATTATGAAATCTGAGGGTGCATATATTGTCATATATATGAGAGCGTATTTGATGAGAGGAGTATTTATTGTAAGAGGTGAGAGAAGTAAATCTTGACTATTAAATCTTATATAAATAATCAAGATTAGAATATAAATACATGTAATTTTTTTTAAGTGGTCACATGACCTTTAAAAATAACTTTTAATCTTGACCATTCATGTATGATTGTATGATCAATATTTACTCCTCTCATTCTCTCATAATAAAAACTCATCTCACTATATATGTGTGTGTGTGTGTGTGTGTGTGTGTGTGAAGGGAGATCAGCTTATATCAGTATAAGTCTTTTTTTTCTTACATTTATTTTCAACCGTTAGTTCTACTTTCATCTAATAGTTGAGATTATTTCATTAAAGGTAATTATTAGATGAAAGTGGAACTAACATAAAATGAGTGTAAGAGAAAAAAAAATTTACACCTGTATAAGTTGATCTTCTTTATATATATATATATATATATATATATATATATATATATATTTGGCTAATGACTAAGAAGGCAAGGCTACCTAAGCAATTTGAGCTAATTTGGAAAAAAAAAAAGTAAAAAAGGCAGTAGTTTGTAACTTGGGACTTGGGAGCGTTGATGTCTGGTATTTTTTAGTTCTCTCTTTTTCCTCCTGCAGACTGCAGTGATCCTCTCACTGTTCTCTCTCTACTTTTTAATTAGTATCTTGTCTCTTGTGATGATATATAAAAACAAAGCAAAGCATCTTTCACACATGATATGACCTTATGAGGGCTTAATGGCAAAGAAAGGATGCAGATCCTGTGGAGGTGTGGGCAACACACCCACTAGGAGGAGGAGAGGTGAGGGATGAGGTTAATGCAAATTTGGATGACCCGCTTAAGAAAATGGAAAGCAAAAGGGTTGACACATCTTCCTACCGCCCTCCCTCTTGCAACTTAACACCAATGGAGAAATTTTTAAGATTATAATTGATGTGATACACATTTAATCTCATAAAGTAAGAATTTTTTTTTATTCCTAAACACGTAATAATCTCTCGAAAGGGATAACCAAAATTCCACTCCCCTAGTGTTTTCTTATTATAGGTACTTCATTATGTGAATATGCTTACCACTTCCTCTTATGTATTAATAATCCCATCTACATGGCACTAAATGTGAAACGCACGCAAGTTGGATCTTATCAGTTTGCGCCTGATTTCTTGCACAATGCATGGCTCTAATAAAAGCTTCGATTTTAAGCTAATAATTATATCTAACTATTACGCAGACTATTGGAGAAAATGGTAAATGTAGTGGAGACACATAAATGGGGTCAAGAATCAGTAAGGGAGCAAGTGATTATCACATATTGCAGCAAGTGGGCAGAATTGAAACTTTATGAAAGTCAACCTGTGCTCATTGTGCTTTAGATCTATTATTACGGCATGTCAACAAAGTCGGTTCAATTAATAGGATTAAAGACATGTTTGGCAATGTAAAAAATAAAACAAATTTGATTCATGAACTTTTATTGGTGTTTATACTACCATAAATTTTCTATGTGATCATGAGATTCGTGACATCATTGACATGACACGCATGACATAGAATTCTTTCTACTAGCCAAATCAAGAGGATGGGGATGACAGCACCTTTGCCTGAGATAATCAATGAAGTCACATTTGATTGCATTGAATAACATTATAGAGGCCCTTAAAAGATTAGTTTTGATAATGTGTGTTTGTATTTTTTTTTCCCTTTGTTTTTCTTCTTTTTAAAGCTTATATATCTCAACTACCTGTGAAATTTCTTCCATATGATCATTTCCAAGCAACCGAATTTGGAGTGATCATTATTGAAGGAAAAGCTAGCTTCTGAATGAATTGGAGTCCTCTATCTTCAAATAATTAAATGATCATAGCAATGTGATTGGCATTCGCCATTTTTCATTGGATACGTTTATTATACTCTTAAAAAAATTTTGAGCAATAATGTTACTCTTACAAGAATCGTTGATAAATTACTTTATTTAATGAACGATTGTGAAGACATGAGAGAAAATTCTATTATCCCATATACTTTACTTACTATTACAAGTAGATTGTATTGTTGATCAGTAATAACAAATATAATATGAAGAAAAAATGCAACATTAATGGATATGGAATTTAATAATCGAATAATAATTATTCGATATTGTTACAATTTATTCTACTTTTCCTAACTCTATATTGGTATAAAAATAACACTTTTTTGATTCAAGAGATTTCGATTACATGTCAAAAAGTTGTTTTAAGTCATTTAGATGACATTATTTGATTTGGGAATTGCCTAAATATAATGGTTGCGATCTACCATCAACAAGTGGTGGTTCGAATTGAAATGAAGAATTGAAACTCAAGTTAGTTTCAGATTTGTACCTGAAATGGTACATTCGATTTTGTAACCATCAGAAAGGGACCTCAAGTGAATATTGCAAATTTAGGACTTCATGGTTATGTGAAGTCAAAGTGATAGTAAAAACTCGAAATTAATAAAATAATAATTTAAATACGAAATCAAGTAAAGTCAGTTTGGCTTTATAAAAGGTATTGAGATTTTGATTCTATATTGAAGTTAAGGTTCGGAGAAGTAACTACACTTAGTAGATTGTGTAGAAAGGAAGTGGAAGATCTCGACCAGAAAACCAGCAAATAATAGAACATTCAAGTTTAAATTCAAAAGGATTTTTGAATTTGAATTGGAAGTTAATAACAGTTGTAGATGTTAGATCAAGATAATACAAGGATTGCTGACAGAAACTGAAGCAGTTTTCTTTGTAATGCGAGGATTGCTAACAAGGATTTGGTAGTTACTAGACAAAGATTACTAATCATTTAAATAATTATTTTTGTTTTAGACATATATCAAGATCTTGTAAAAATAGTAGTTACTTAGAATGTCTATAAATACCAAGATGATGAAAACATTTAGAGGTTGAAAATTCAATACTTGCAAACCCTTGTTACTAACGCTCTCACGTCCTTGACTTCTTGAATAAAACAGTGCAAGCCTAGTTCAGTATGTTTCCATCAACTTTTATTTATGTACAATTTATAACTTCAATGCAAGTTTAATTTCAGTTCATTTATTTTCAGTCACTTTACTTTATCACAAAAACTCTTTTTTACTTTTGATCAAGTGATTTTTATAAGATCATTTGATTTCTTTTACTTGCTTTCTTTAATTACTTTTCTGCAACTTTATTTTTTTACAATTTATATACTTACACATTTACTTTTCTATGTCTTTACTTTAAATTGCGTTACTTTATTCTTTATTTTCAGCAATTTACATTACTTGTCGTGTCTACTTTAAATGCATTTTAATTCTTGTTATTTCCATTCAACTTATTTCTATTTCTGTATCTATTTTCTTTCTTTCTCGAAAACAGAGTCTTTCTTATTTTTTAAATTTATTTTCACTAAGTATTATGCATAAACATTCGATTTTAAATTTGCATAACAATTTTGAATTTGAAATCACCATTTGCATTCTTTTAAGATATTAACTTAGACAAGAATATTAAGAGGAAACAATTCTCTTTTTCGAATTGAGATCGAGAATTAAACTTTATCCATAAACAAAGAGTTTACCATAACTTAATTATTTATAATCGAAATATTTTAATAAACAGTCTGTCAGAGACATGAAGGGAGCCATTGAAAGTCTACCAAATTCATTGAGTGAGGAAGGGTGATTGTGTACAAAATAGTGAGGATATGCAAAATGTAGCCACCCGAGTTTGGTCTCCATCTGCGAAGTGTAGGCAGTGCGGTATGGTTTGGATCTGCAAAGTGTAGGCGCCGAAGTTGGTCTTGATCTATGAAGTGCAGGTAGCCAAGAATAACTTGAATGCTTACGATTAATACTGGGTAAACATCGATCTAACATAGGGTTTGTTTCCCACTGAAATTACGTTAAGAAATGCTAAAGAACGAGAAGTCATGGAGCTTTTCAATGGCTGTCAATGATAGACCTGGTTTGGGAAACGGGTCAACCCGTGAAAACTTGAACAAATCCTTACGTTTTTCACCATGGGTTTGGTAATATCTTCCTAGGCATTTGTGTCAGATGAAATCGCGTGCTAAGATGCTAAGAAACGCAAGAAATCGAGCGCCAAAATACTAGTAATTCAGTAAACCCATTTCTGTCGCTGGTCGACCCGCATCTTGTAGAAGAACCAGCTTGGTTATATACTTTTACCTGCTGATTCATTATCAAGTCATTCTTCACAACTGTTCTTTAAATAAAGAAAAATATCAACAACTCTTATAAGAACAGTATCACTACTCAAAAATCTTTTAGAGCATAATGAACGTATCTTTTCCCATTATCTTGTTTTACAGCATACAAACTCTACCTTCTGACCCTCGTGAATCATGATGTCAAGTTATGCCTTGAACTTTATTGACTTAGATAAGCACTAATAAAACGAAAGACAATTATCCAGACGCTTCTCAAAGTGGTATTTATTATGGGTATTATATAAATTGTTAAATATTTATTAACAATTAATTTTACAATAAATATTGAAATTTTTATTAAATATGACTAAAAGTAATAAATATTAATTCAACAACTTATTCTTAATACCTGCACTCATGAAAAATATAGGTGTCGAAATAATCCAACAAAGTTTTATATTAACACACATAAAATAACTTCAAGTCAACTGTTCAAGTGGATATATACTGACCGATAAAAGATCCAAAGCAATAAGGATTACGAGGTTTCCCATTGTGACAAGTGGTGAGTGGAGATATATATGTAATGGAGTAATGGACCACCCAATATATATATATCTATTCTCGAGTTAACTATATACACTTCATTTGAGAGTAAGATTTACAGATTAGATAACGATTGACCTTATGTTATACATTATCAAGGAGGCTTTCGGTCTTGCCACCATTATATATTCTATTTTCCCTGAAAAAGAAAAAGCACAAGATAATCTTGCTTGACTTGTGTGAATAAAAATTTTACTTTAACTGCTAACTGCTATAACTGATTCCCATTAATTTTATTTCTTTTCTGAAAGTTACATAAAGTTAATTGTTCCAATGACAATTGCTTCTTGCTCTAGTCCTATAGGGATAGGGTAGACGCACCAACTAAACCCGCCCAACTTCAAGAGAAGCATCAAGCTATATGCTATAGGCGCCATTGGAAGAAATTTGACATTAGTTATTCCAGAATTCCTTATGGGTTACGGAACTAATATAGGTATATACCCTATTGAGTCGTAAAATTACTAGACTATATAGAGGGTACATTGATGCAAATCACATCAAATCTACATAATGTCACTGATAAAGAATTGGATATAGATTCCAGATGCTAGTATACCAAATGTCAATAAATTACCAGCGATTTGATTCAGTTGGAGGTTTAAAAAATTTGTATTTCCTTTTTATGAAACTTGAAATTGAGGGCTACTGCCTTAATGGAGAATCATGGACTTTTATGCTAGTCACATGAAAATTGAATTTTCAATATGCACAAGGTTAATATCACAGTGTCCTGAAGACGCAAGCTAAACATTTGTGATGCTTAATTGGATGCTGCTTGAGAATCGCATGGTGAGAAATGATATAAGGCAGTACACTAGGTTTATAGCGCTTTACATGTTACTAAAGAACCTAGCTAGGAGTTTCTGGCCAGTGAGAATAATCAAGGATGGTCTTTTTAATTATCTTTTTCCTTCTCTAAAGTTGATTGAAGTCAAACTGTACTCTTAACACATAAAGGCTAAGCGCCATTAGACAGGAATTTTAAAGTGATTGACAAGTACATATATAAGGTCAAATTAATTAAGGACATATTTGCTCTCATGGGTTCCAAAACAACAGGTGTATTGCATATTGATATATTTAGGAATGGCACATATATAATTGTCTACATGTTTCAAAACAATTAATTTATTTCATATTAAACTTAAACTTGTTATTAGTATATAATTAGCTAGGCGGGAAGGCTGAGATTTTTGAATTTGAATGTAGTTCATAGAAGGGAGGGTTGTTAAATAATTAAATTATTGGTTGTCATTTGTCTCCTGGTTCTCTTCCCTATTACCTCCGAAGCAAAAGGTGCATCGAAGAAGATATATATGAACCTTAAAAGATAAGGTTTTATAAACTGGAGTATCATATATTCTTGGATTGATCATATAGGAAATACTCTCAGGCCTGCTAAACTATTTATACAGAATGATTCCGTCTAACTAAAGAAATGACACTTACTTCCTTTTTCTAATTGATTATTGATAGAATACAAGCACCAACTTACAACTGTGCACAATGTGATATTTTGTACACAAGAATCAAGTCCAACTATTCTTGAGTCTTAGTGAAGAAATGTTTTGGTGCTTTTGTGGATGCTTGTCACAACTTTTCAGTGTTTCACTCCAGGGAAAATTCTAAAGAATTTGGTCAAAGTCCCTCTTCACATAATGATATTCCTCATACAAAGCTATATATATTTTTAATAATAACTGAGCCTTTTCCTACCATTACTCATTTTAATTATTCTTTCTTATTTTCGGTTGGATGCTTTCATCCAGAAAAACGCGTTGCAGGTCTTGGGCTCTCCAAGCACTGTAGCTGTGAGTGAGATCCTGAGAGGAGAAAGGGGTTGGATTGTTAATATTCAACACACTAAAGGAGGAGTAAGTACTTTCAAAAAGGAAAAATATTTTTGCACACCAAATTTTGCATATCACTTTTTAATTTTTATACTAATAAGCATGTAAATAACTTATGATTAACGTGTATCATGTGATGATTGAGGATAATAATCGATTACTATTATGTGATGATCGGTGTATTATGTGGTAATTTATGTAAAAGTGGTGTGCAAGTTATAGTGTGTGATCAGCAAAATTGTTCAAAAAGGCTAGTGACATTTAGGACATTGGTTAGGCCCTCTTATCAACTCATAAGAAAGGAATCAAGCAATATTCCCCCCTCTCAACTTCATATTTAAAACCTTCAATCCACTCCTTATTGAAGCCAAGAAACTCAGTGTTTATAGACAACAATGTCTAACATCCACACTGCAACCAACAGCATGACAATGTTGTCAAGTTATTTCCATTCCCTCTCCCAAACTCCTCACAGGCTTAGAAAAAGAATGCTAGCTACTTGGACCCCAGACCAGGAATTCAACCAAGTGAGGCAGAGGTCTGGGGCAGACATGAAGAGGAAGCTAAAGTGGTATGATCTGGTAGCTCTTGGAGTAGGAGGAATGCTTGGTGTTGGAGCGTTTGTCACAACTGGCCCTGTAGCCCTTCATCACTCTGGTCCTTCAGTCTTCATATCCTATATCATAGCTGGAATATCAGCCCTTCTGTCCTCTTTGTGTTACACTGAATTTGCCGTTCAAGTCCCAGTTGCTGGAGGAGCTTTCAGTTATTTAAGATTAACCTTTGGTATAAAACCTTTTCTTCCATCTTGGTTGGTTCTCTTCCACCCCTTTTGAGTTTCACTTTGCTCTTACATAAACAAACAATTTTTGTGTGCGATGTAGGAGAATTTTTAGGATATTTTGCTGGGGCAAACATACTAATGGAGTATGTCTTCTCAAACGCTGCCGTAGCAAGGAGTTTTACTGAGTATTTGAGCTTTGCATTTGGAGAAAATGATCCAAATGTGTGGAGAGTGGAAGTCCATGGATTGCCAAAGGATTATAACATGTTGGATTTTCCAGCTGTGGCTCTCATTCTTCTTCTCACTCTGTGCTTGTGTCATAGGTTTGATCTACTTGTTACTTCCGTCTCTATTTTTTCCTTCTGCCAGGAATATGTGGTTTTGCTATCTACTTATTATCAGCTTAGTGATATCCATTTTTCACTGGATAAACATTTTAATATTATATTATCCTGTTATGAAACAAACTACTTTTGTATCTATCTATTTTGGTATTGGTTATTTTTTAATCATGGAAAGCTGAACCATTATTAAGTATTAACATTATTGATTATCTTTAGTGGATTGTGAAAATTTTATATATATATATATATATTCCATCGTTCTTATTTTTTTGGTTGATTGCAGTACTAAGGAAAGCTCCATATTGAACCTCATTATGACAGTCTTCCATGTGATTTTCTTTGGATTCATCATAGTAGCTGGTTATTGCAATGGAAGTGCCAAAAACTTAGTTAATCCAAAAGGACTAGCTCCTTTTGGTGTTAGAGGTATTCTTGATGGAGCAGCAATAGTCTACTTCAGTTATATAGGCTACGACTCAGCTTCAACCATGGCAGAGGAGGTCAATGATCCTTTTAAGAGCCTTCCTATTGGAATTGTGGGTTCAGTTCTTATAACCACTTTGCTTTATTGCCTAATGGCTGTGTCTTTGTGCATGATGGTTCCTTACAACAAGGTTAGTAGTATATCAAACAATTAATATATGTTTTCTTGTAAGCTTGTATTGGACCTTAACTTTATGCATCATATATAATATATGTTGTTTTATAGAGATAAAGCTATTGTTCTTATGATTTAATATACAGATATCAGAGAAAGCATCATATTCAATCGCTTTCCTTAAAATTGGTTGGAGTTGGGCGAGCAACCTTGTTGGGGCAGGCGCAAGTTTAGGTATAGTGGCTTCTCTCTTGGTTGCTATGTTAGGCCAAGCCAGATACCTTTGTGTTATAGGGAGGGCACGGCTGGTGCCATCTTGGTTAGCCAAAGTACATCCTTCAACAGGCACCCCATTGAATGCCACACTCTTTTTGGGTAAGCAAATTATTCATGTCCTAATTTACAAAACAAAGTAAGCTCAAGAAATTATGTCAGGTTCGGCAATTTGAACATTTGTCTTTCTTCTCTTGAAAAATCTTCACATTCTCATATAAATGTTTCTTTAATCGTACTCATGCCATGCCATGCATCTAAGGAATAGTGATACGGAAAATGACCCAATATTTTGCAATCTAATAATATGGTCGTAATTTGGTTTAAAATGTATATTTGAGGCTTTTTTTTAATGATTCATCATATTTAAATTTTGGTTCAATCAAATAAACTCCATATTCTATGAATTTTTTGTTAACATAATTACTCAAATGACTTTACACATATATTAATAATATGTTATTATTATGACTCAATGTTTATTATCTTCCTACTTTCTTTAAATAAGATTGAGTGTCACCTGAAGGATATATACATTAGGATGGGATTATGAGCATTTTTATTTTTCTAACTACACTCATCTTTAATTACTTATAAATGTGATTTTATAAATTACCCTTAATTAAATAATCTATTTTTTATGGTGCTAGCTAACTTAACTGATAAAGTCTTTTTATCCTTTTGGAGTCATTTGAGCAAAAAAGTTCAAGTGGTCCCTTTTCATCCCTAGATGTAGCATATGTGCATGTGTTCCTGAATGTATGAATCCAATTACTGACTGAAATCTATAGGATTTCTTTGATCTACTATCTCTGAAAAAAAAGGGGGTCTCCTGTTAATTGTTAAACTTCTTATGTATGCTTCACTTATCTATTCACACTTCATTTCCCTAATTTATTTCTCTCTCTCTCTTTAATTAACTATTGACTTTGATATTTTTTTTAGAATAATGCTAGCTACATATGCATATCACATTATATTTGCATAATTTTTATTATTTAATTATAATTAGTTTCACCTTATTTTTTGTACACCTATATTTTGATTCTATTACATATCCTAAATGTTTGATATGTGAGCCATGAGAGATGTGCAACTAGCATTTTTTTTTGTTTATAAAAATGATATTTGCACATCAAAACCTTTAAATTATTTTTGCACTTTCTACTTGTTTGAAAAATAAAGATAGAGAGTGTATTAAAATATGTGTTTTTCTTGTTTTATTATTCAAAAAAGAAATGATGTAAGAATGATATAGACTTTTTGATGTGCAATCATTACTGTTTTTTTATTACATCAAAATAATTAGTTTTAACTTATATTAATAAAATATTATCTTTCTCTACCTTACATTACTGCACAAAAAAGAAATCTCTAAATTATTTTGATTAATGACATGGTTTATGTATTCGGGTTATGAATAACTTTACTCCATATATTGGTGAAATTTTAATGATATGTGATATATTTTTTGATGTACGAAGAAGTTGCATAAATTTTATATATAAATTAGATTCATTTAACTTAACAATTAATCTTTTAAAATTTTAGATATTTAAAAAAGTGTTACAATAATTTTTAACAAATGTAACTAATCAATATGTAACATAGCAACTTTTATCTCATTTTTTCAGATAAAAAAAAAACTTTTACCTCATTTTTATCAAATAATATTCTGAATGTGCTTTTAAAATAATGTTTCACAAAAAGCTAAAATACAGTAGCTTTGAAAATGTCATAATATTCCTAAATAGTACCTAATAGTTCTAATCAAAGCAATTAAAACATTAGTTATTTCTAAAACAATTTTAAAGTCAATGGTAAGATTTTTTAGATACATGCCATAAGTTCAAATAGTATATCCATTACACTTGGTTCCAGATCTCCGTCAAAAGTAAGACTGTTCAAACCCCAATTTCCCCCCAAATATTTTTGCTAGAGAATCTTTTTGGTATATGCTATCTAGCTACTCTTTGCCTATGGTAAAAGAAATTATATATCCATCCTTAATGTGTCAAAAAAAAATGTTAACTTCTACACTACTTAAGTTTCATTCAGGTGTATATCAATCTCTGGTCATTCATTAGTTCTAGGGTTTTTTTTTTTTTGTTAAACTATTGGTGGAACATTAGTTCTAGTTTTCTTGTAGGCAGTTAAATAAACATAAATAGGCTTTCTAACCGCAAATGCTCCAAAAGTTCGGAGCTCATATACTTGACTTGGTGATTTCAAAACTCAGAAAGATTGACACATCTTAATTTCAGTCACCCATGAGAAATATTTTAAAAAAGAAATATAAGAAGAAAGTGTAGGCTAATATAATTAACAAAAAAACAAAAAGGAAAATGTGAAGGAAAACAAATAAATCTTTTCTTTTCTTGATGCAGGACTTTGCACAGCATTTATTGCTCTTTTCACCGAGCTTGAGATTATAATTGAGTTGGTCAGCATCGGCACGCTCTTGGTGTTCTACCTTGTAGCCAATGCTCTAATATACCGTAGATATGTAATCACTAGCCATACCGGCCCACCTTTCCACACTCTCTTGTTCCTGTTTCTCCTTTCTCTCAGTTCACTATGCTTCTCCATATCGTGGAAATTCAAGCAGCAATGGTGGGGTCTTCTACTATTTGGTGGGTTCATAATCACCATCACAGCCTTCTTCCAACACATGGTGGTGCCTAGTAACCTTGCCCACCAAGATGCTCATTGGTCCGTGCCATTCATGCCATGGCCACCTGCCATGTCCATCTTTCTTAATGTTTTCCTCATGACCACCCTAAAACTCATCTCTTTCCAAAGGTTTGCTATATGGTCAGGCTTCATTACCATCTTCTATGTGCTCTATGGGGTTCACTCCACTTATCAAGCAGAGGAGATTGAGATCATGGGCGGTGTTCATGAAGTGAATTCAAGTGCATCCAATTTACAAACTAATAAGGTAGAAATTCAAGTGCATTAGTTGAAGCAACTTTTGCTATACAACAATATATATTAGTTGGCAAAAACAAGAAAATATTTTGTACATTGTGGGAGAGAGACAGAATGGATTTTCTAAAGGGATGTTGCATTGTTGATGCTGCTATATACCATATGAAGAAGCAAACTCTTCAAGCAACAATCATTATTTTGTAGTGGGAAAGATGACTGAGGTGAATGATGGGCGCAATATTGAGCCTTTTGAATAGTACTAAAAACACTACTATTGTTTTGTCATTTCGGTAGCACGTCAAAAGTGAGATGGTGTGTGAGAGAAAAAGTGAGAGTGGGTTTAACAATCTCTTCAATATCATTGGAAGGGATGGGTTGAAGAAAGGATCATAGGATTACATGTAAACTATATTTGATGGGTACATAAAAGTGTATGGGAGGGTTGTATTCCTCGTATCTTTATTATTGTCTCCACTAGGGTCACTCTGGTTTTTTTTTCTTTTTTTATAAGAAAAACATTACTTGTGTATTTAAATTAATTTATTTTATATTTAAAACGGTTTATAAAAAAAATTATTTCTCTTAAAATAATCAAAACCAAATATGGTAAACTATCATTTTGTGCCTTAGTTTCTTCAATCTCCACCATATTCTTTAGGAGTATCTAGTGAGTCGGGTCAATCCACAAACTCGCGAGTTTCAACTCATCTCAATCTATAAAATGTGAATTAGGTTAAGTTAAAAAATATTTAAAAAAAAACTCACAGTATGTGAGTTGCGTAGTGGGTTGAAACACATCTAACCCACACAAACCCGATCTACCCACGCTTTTTTTTCTTTTTTTTCTTTAAAATAAAACGTCGTTTAGATGATCAACAGTATATGAGAAAAATAGAGAATGTAGCTAATGATTATGTCAATATATATGACATGCGTGATGACACTGACTTCAATTGGTTACACTAAATTGTTGTTTGAGTTATGATTAGTTTTGTTTAGTTTATTATAAACTTAGTAAGACTTGTTAGTTATTAATTTGTTATACATTTATTAACTTATGGTATTTAGTTTATTTGAGATTGAAACATATTATGTTTGAATAAGTTCGATTGAGACTTATAGTATTAATTTATTAGTTTGAAATTGAGACTTATAGTATTAATTTATTAAATTTTATATTTTAACTTTTTTTAAGATGTTTTTAATAAGGCAAAAAAACATGTCGAATCCATGATTTTGACCTAATTCAATCCAACTCACTACTCTAATGAACTAATCGAATTTAAAAATGCTGTTGAACTCATGCAACGAACACTCCTAATATTCTCCATAAGAAGACCACGATGTCCCAGCTCTCATTAAAAATAAAGCCATCAGACGCCTACACGCAGAAGAATAAAAAAGGAAGCAAGGAAACAATGAGAATATACATTTAAAATAGAAATAATGAAGTAATACGATAAATGTGAAATCACAATAGAACAATGAACATGAGTGAGAGTGAAATAGTAACTCAATTACCCGTTTTCCACCTATGGGAAAGCCCTTATATGACGCAGAATCGTAATTATAGACGACTTGAATAAATTCTTAATATTTTTACAAATGGCTCGTCCTAATTAGCCTCAATGATAAAGTTGGATATTTAGCACCCTTCCATTATGGCCTTGTAGTTTGAATCTGTTACACCTGGAAGCCGTCTTAGAATGGTTGAGGTGTTGTAATTTTCAGCTGTGTTTTTCGGGATATTTTTGTCAGATATAAAATCATTCATAAATCTTTACTTAACATTTTAAATTTTTAAGAGAATTAATTCTTAACATTATATTAAAACCTTTATATAACCAAAGAATATAGAGTTTCATCCTTACCTTCTCATTCTTTTAAATAAAAAGTTGAGGTTGGCCTTTGAATGAATGACAATCTTCTTCCATGAGAACCAAAATAGTAGACTTTAAATCATATTTTGGCCAAAACCTATAAACATTATATTCAAGGGTTTCACTTCACTTATCAAGCAGAGAGATTGAGGTGGTTGGTGTTCATGAAGTGAATTCAAGTGCATCCAATTTGCAAACTAATAAGGTAGAAAATCAAGTGCATTAGTTGAATATTAGTAATTGGCAAAAACAAGAAAATATTATGTACATTGTGGGAGAGAGACAGAATGGATTTTCTAAAGGAATGTTGCATCGGTGATACAGCTATATATAATATAAAGAGGCTAACACTTCAAGCAACAATCATTCTTTAGTAGTGGGAAAGGTGAATGAGGTGAACTCCATATAGCAATGTTGGGCGCAATATTGAGTCTTTTGATATTTGAATACTACTAAAAATGGTGGGTAAACAGGGAAAAAGTGAGTGGGTGTAACAATCTCTTCAATATCTTTGGAAGGGATGGGTTGAAGAAAGGAGTAGGACTACCTGTAAAATCTTTGACGGGGACAAGTGTATAGGAGGGTTGTATCCCTCTAGCAGGGTTGTAATCCTCGTATCTTTGTTATTATTTAGGGCAAATGCAAATAATTCCCTCCAAGGTTGCGCAAAAAATTCTCTTATACTTCTCAACTTAGTAATGTGACCCCTTATAATAATTAAACTCAATATTTTTAGAACCCAACTAGAATCGAAAAAAAGTAAAGTTTAAGATTTTGAAATTCAATCGAGATGCAAAAGATTAAATCGATGTTTTATATATATACATATATAATATATAAATATATAATAATATATAAGAAAAATAATATATATATATATATATGTTAAGTGTATAAATAAAACTAAGAAAAAAACTTAAATGTAATCTTATCATAATTAAATTAATTTATCACATAAATAAGTATTAAATTAAAGGTATTATATTAATACTAACATTATTTTTTAATCTATACTAATATGATATTAAACAAGTAAAGAAAAGAGGTAAAGATTCTCATTCTAAATTAAAGTCAAACTCTTATCATATTATAAGATCATATTATTCCATGTTGAACAAATTAAGAAGAGAAAAACTTAATTTTGATTATAAATTAAAAACTAAATAATTAATAGAGTTAATTTTTTTAAAAAAAAATTGACTAGTTCAACCGTAGGTTCACACAAATTTGACCAGTTCAGGATTTTTTTTCAATTTTTTTTATCAATTTTTGAAAATCTAAATTTTAAGGGAGAATTAGATCGGCTGGAGGACTCGTTTCCAACTTTTTCAATCTAACTGACCGATCCAAATCAATTCAAAAATTATAGTTAAATTGTATATTACACCAATTCTGTTAACCATCCCATGTTTTATTTATTTATTTTCAATTTTTAGGGTTGTGCTGTTGTAAGCTCAAGCACATAAGTACTTGAGCAATTGTTAGTAAAAATAAAAAATAAAATCTCAATACACTCAAAAGTAGTTGGTCGCACTTAAAAGTGAAATAAGATTCCAAATAAATCTTATCTTTTGAATTGGAAATTGAAAATATAACTATAATTTTTTAATATTATTTTTTTATATCATTTTTTAGATTATTTATTATATTCTTTTTATTTTTTCTCACTTAATCATAATTATTAAAAAATAATATAAAAACATCAATTTTTCTTAAAACAACTTTTACTTGACGAAGATACAAAAGATTAGCCTCAAAACATCGAAGATATCTTGGTTTAAGGTTTAGGGTATTAATGCACTCTAAAAAATACCTGTAATTACATATAGTCTTCTCCATCCTGTTTTTTTGTTTTTTTTGGTCTCTTGTTACATTTATCTTTTTTTTTTTTCCGTAAACGTTGAATAGAAATCCACCACCCATTCTCCCCGTGCCACCACTCCTCCTTCGCCTCCGCCACCCCGACTCCCACCCTGTCGCCGCCCACCACAAGATCGGAGTCATCGTCGACCTCTCCAACGAGAGCGCTTACGTCGTCGCTCTCTGCTCCGAGATTCATTGAAAGCATTAGTGTGTTGGTTCGGATCTCTCTAGGGTGTAGGCCTCCTTTGGCATCTCTGCTATCCAAAGACAGCCTATAAGCCTATCTGGAGATCTTCCACGAAGACCTCGTGCCTTCCTTGAATTCTAGAATGGGAAGGGGAAGAACCACCTTCGCTTGAGCTGTTTCCGGCGTCGGAGATTGCGCTTCTCTCGCCGGACTATGTTTCGTGCCACTGCATTTCTCTGATTCTGACGAGGAATCTGATGCCTGCAAAATACAATAATGGTATGTGCAAATAAGTTAAATGAGAAAGAAAAGGAGAGATTTTGGCTTTGCAGAACGCAAAGAGAAGTGAAGAATTAGCATTATTACCAGAGGAGGAGAAGAGGGAGGGAGTATTTTGGGAGATATTCTTGCTGCACATAAATATAACACGTTATTTTTATACATTCATATAAATACATTCACATAATTAACGTGTAAAAACGAATTTCAATAAATTTTATTTTTTATGAAGTGTAAGTAAATCTCATTTTTATATAAATAATTGTAAAGATGAAATGTTATATTTTTTTTATGCAGCAAAGAATATCTCGTTTCCAGTGAGAATCTGATGGCGATCAAAGAGATTGGTACAGCTTCAACGACCATTAATTCAGTAACCGATTTTATAGGTTGCAGGTAATTAAATATGACCCTTCATGTATATAAAGCATAAATCAACAGTTCTCACTTAAATACTAGGGTGCATATTAGACGCCTTATATTTTAATATTTTAATTTTAATCATCACGTATATATATAAACAAACCAAAGACATCAAAAGCTGAAAGTCTTGAACGCTTCGACTGGAGTATTTCACAACAAAGCCCAATAATTAACATTGTGAAGTCAACTACGTGTAGATTTAAAAGAATATAATAAAATAAAATATTGGGTTTTTGCATTTTGATTTTACATGGCTGTAACTTTCGTATTCTCTTTCTCTGAACCCTTTAGCAAAATGAAATTCATTACATGAAGTTACAGCGAACTTTCATTTAAGTGAGAGACATAACAGCAAACGTTATGTCCACATGACTTGAAAGCAGAACAATATACCTATAAACTTTCAAGCCAAAATTGTAAACCACATTTGTATCAAAAGAATTGTTTCAAGCTGAATTTGCTTTGTTAAAATCTTCATGGCTTTTCTTGATTCTTCGCAGCATCAAAGGAACGGGTTTTTCCAAAACGGTCACATTGATATTGTTCCAAACATCAGATATTGTGGGGAGTGTAGAAATTCTCTCAGCAATATGCATGTCTTCTGGAAGAACAGAACCAAAGACACTGTATTCTTTTTTCCACTCCCCATGGTTGGCAAGGCTTACAAAGAACTCTGGGCCTGAACCAATCCAAGCAACTGAACCCCTTCTTATAGTTGGGCAATCTTCTATGGGAATTTTCTTGAATATGGTTCCTTGGGCTTCCAGTGTCCCTTGAATTAATGCAACAGGGGGACCAAAAGCAGCCTGAAAATAAGAGGTTTCACTTACCATCATTGAACACTAATAAACAATCAACTGGCTTGCATTGACATCTAATATATATTTCTCATTTTTCTTTTTCTTTTTTTGACGGGTCTAATATATATTTCTCTTTGGACAAATAATAATAATAATAATAGTCTTCGAATAGAAAGTAAAAGTGTATAGTGATTTCTAACATTTACAACATGAAGTAGAGTCCTCAATTTTCACCTACTCCATTTGGGATAATGAAAGGGAAATATTGTTGAGAGGGAAAAATTAACTTTAAAAGGGATTGCTAATGTAGTAAAAATATATGACATGGAAATTATCTGCATCAATGAAACGAAATTCATTTAAGCAATAAAAACACTGACATGTAGGTGGGCAATGCACAGATTGTAAAATGTCTGTTTGGTAAGAGTCAAATCTCATGCTAAAAAGTAAAAGCAGCTTTCGCAAATGCAAAAGTGCAAACATGGCTGAATGTTCATGCCTGATCTATGAAATTCCAGAGACTCATTGGTTGAATAGCTACAACATAGATTAATTCATTGTGATCTGATAGTTTTAAATAACATTTCATACTGAAAATAACCTATAGGTTTTAGAAGGATATTAGATGGCTGGGAATAAAACATGAAACATATATACTGCCCTAAACAGCATATATACCCCCCAAAAAAAATTAATGTCATAATGGGGATAATTAACAATGATAAGACTGAGGTTATAATGCAGAATTGCACAATTAAGTAACTAATGCTGCTGCATAACATATTTCGAACTCCAGAGTGATAAGGATATCAATGTCTATACATCCAATCATGCATCAGATGAGGAAATCAGTCTTACATTTTTTATGTGGTTTCCTTCTGAATCCCATGATTGACCTCGGCCCTCTGCACGAAAAAATTGGCAGCCTGCACAGTGGCGCAAAGGCAACAATTCCAGAATGTAGGTAACAGAGTGTGGGGCACAGTCAGGGAAAAGCTGCACCAAATAAAGAATTTTCAGAATTAGCATGACATATGAATAAAAACCATTCAAAGCTAATCACAGCATTAAAATGAGTACTACAAAGAATAATGTGGTAGACGTTGCATTTTTCTAGCAAACCAGAGACCTAATAACAGATTGACAGCAACCTCATGAATATATCACACCACATAAAGATAAATGCCAAATTTAATATCTATTCATAGCATAAACTTCAAAGAGATCATCAAGGGTGTCAATAACTGTATGTCCCAAGTCAACATATTCCTCACTCTTAACTAATCAATTTGCAAATACAATCAAAGTAGTACGGATTCATAATGCAGAAACAAGACTCTGTTAAGCTATATCAGGCATTAACAGCAAGATAAAATGCTGTTTTGGAGCTATATTTCATCTAGTTAACAACATCAGTACCTAACAGAAACCAAAATCACCCAGTTTCCTAGTCAATGAATCCTTTGTATAATTATTAAATGTATTGGCAAAGGATCACCACAGATATTCATAGAAGCTCAAACCCAGATGCAGGTTGCATCCTGACCAGCCCATTGGCAAGTATTCTAGTTGTCTTAAGAACTCTTTCTTTGATTAAAGTGTTCCCATGTGCACCTTCAAATATACCAATACCTAACTTAACATGTATAACATTTCATTGGTACAACATCAAATTTTAAAGCTGCTAAAAGCATAATGCTTACTTTTACATGAAGAGTTCCATATTCAGTTCCCAGCCCAATAATTCCCTGCAAAAAGATAGATTACGAATAGTACTGATAAATAAGATAACCCTTCATAAGTTGATAAAATTCCAACTATGTAATGCATCATAAAGAGACTGGTAAGATTTAACTATCAATGGAAAGAGAAGCAATTTTACAACATAGGCAATCTGCCCAAGAAGATTACCAATTAATCACAAGACACAACCAAAGCCAAAGTTGGTGTTCTACTCAGACATATCAAATTCATCCCAACATTCAATTGATACCTTAGTACATGCAATAAAGAGGCTTAATAATCACATTCTACATTTCAGGATGAGTTGTGTTAATATAGACTCAGGTTCATGGTAAACTCTATACATGGAAACATATTCACCATTCAAAAGATAATCTTAAATTATAAATAAAATATGTACATATTATAAAATTCAGAGATGGATATGTTACCAAGTATAGAGTTCAACATGAACCTGAGTATATAGTAATACAATTCTTTCAGGTTCAGCATGCTTTCCTTAGCCAGTATGTGAGAGAGAATTTTCAATCATGCACTAGTTTGATGTAGATATTTTGCCTATGACTATGAAATCAATTTTGTAACATAACTGGCATGCAACATTAATTTTATAAATAAATACTACGCACCCACAAACTTCTCTTACCTCTCCTTTTCCAAAGATCAGACCAGAAGTCCAACTAACTGTTTCCCCTGCAGGCCCTGCATCTTGCCTTTCAGGGGCTAGGCTGTCCTTTTGTTTCTTTAACCAGCACTGAAATAATGAAGTTTAATTCTGTGACTTCTAAGCTCAACGTATATATATTGTTTAAAAAAATTAAATTTGACTTTTTCTATAAAAAAACATCTAGGATTTAGCCCTGGACTAAATGAACTCTTTCATGCATAAATTCACTCCAAAAGAGTTTGCACAAAGCCATAACAGAAAAAAACTCATCCAAAATGGTTCCTACCAGTTTAATTTACTAATACCCAGCATCTGAGATAATGATTGTCCCACTTCACACTCGGATCTCAAAACTGTGCCCCATACACTTTACTAATGCAAGCCCAAAAAAACAGGCCAGTTCTTCCGGTTCACTTGAGTACACTAATGAATCTATGTTTGCACCACACAACTTTAGCACTTACTATTCTTGCTTAGATAATCATGCAGTAAAACATTTAGACATTTCAGGTTGAGGATGAATCTAAAGAAAGAGACAGGGCCCCGAAAAACACGGGTGAGATGTGGGCAGTACATTTCTCAAATACTGGAAAGCACAATTATTTTGGGACAGTAGCGTAGTAGACTGAATAAATATGAATGGTACTAACGTGTGTTGGTCCGAATGAAAGGGGTTTGGGTCCCTTAAGCATGTGATCCTGGGTTTGATATCAGGATTTATGTATATGAAAATAACACTATTAGGAAGAGTCCTCGCTTAGGTGTCTGACCATATCTTAAGAGATTAGTCTCTCACCTATTGTGCGAGGAATATTCTGGGAAACAAGAAAATAAAAAATAAATATGAATGGTAATAATAGGAAGCAACGTATATTGTCCATGTTTCTGAAGTCAAATTAAACTTCAGCACAAAGAAGTATATGATTATAGTAATTTATTTAGCGCTGGACTCTGCAACTCTAAACATTTGGTTTTACCACTCCCAAATTCTTGTATAAAGCACATAAGTTAAATGTGCTAAGCCAATAAATTATACACACATCATTAATTATGATAAATAACTATTAATTAATGATATATCAATAATTTAATAGCCTACTACACTTAACTTTTTTGGTGTAAACCTCCTGGTATCCGGAAGCCGTATTAAACCCCGACTAACCCAGAGTTAAGCCAGGTCATATCACAATGGTGTAAAACTCATGTGCATCGTGTTTATGTAAGTACAATACTCATGTTATTTGTACAATAATTTCATCACATCATTCTTATACTACTTCCTTTTTAGATTAAAAAAAATTAGAAAAACACAAATGCCAACATATACTCTCTATCTTTTATTTTCCCTATAAAGAAAAGTGTTAGCATGATATAGGAATATCGGTGTGCAATTAACAAATTACATGTAAATATTTCTCAAATATTAAGTCAAGTAACAAAAGTTGGAGAAAAAGTAACTTACCTCACCAAACCTAGATCCACAATTGTCACGATTCCCACAAAACACCCACGTATCACACAAACACGGTCCATCCTTCCCATTGCACATGGATTTGCACGCATTGCAACATCCTTCAGAATTGTTGAACTTAAACTCAGAACCCCACTTCACAGCAGCACCCCAAAGCTCCAAATTTTCAATTCCTCTGCAACACCCACCACCATTTTCTGTTCTACTACCAGTTGCAACGTTTTCAACAACCAATGCCAATGAGCCAGAGTCCGAAACCGAAGAGGTTGTGAGCAGTGCAGAGACGAAGGTGTAGACCAAAGCGCAGGAAACAAGGGACACCATCAAGAGCAGGATCAAAGGGTTGGAAACAGTGGAGTCCGTTTCGTTTTTCTTGCGACCCATTTGAAGCTTTGGGAAGAACAGCTGCAATACCCAGAAAATGGATTTGCGTTTAGATAACTGAGCTAGAAATTATAGTTGTTGTCATTGACCGAAAAAAATAATAATAAGTGGTTTGGATATAACAGTGCCCTCCTTCGTCGTGCAAATGGAACTAGGAATGTGAACGTGAGTGGTAATAATGATTCCAAAAAGAATAGTACGGAGAAGAAGAAAAAGCGTGAGTTTAGGACTTGTCGAGACTTGAAAGAGTGTGGAATTTTTTGGTATGGAAACGGCTCAGACCCAATACAGGGGGGAAAATTCTTACATAGTATCATAGTATTAATCTCAATAATTTTAGGACCATCTAAATTAAATTTAATAATTTTAATTTTCAATCGAATGACTGTATAATTATTTAATTTTTACGTGTCATTTTTCTACTATAAAAGAGTATTACTTTTAGTCTACCCAATAATTTCTCGGGTGTACACCATGTTGCTCTTTTTATACCTTCCTCCTTTTTCTTTTGAGATAAAACTCCATTTTAGTGCTTCACTCATATTTTTATTCTCAATTTGGTCCCTCATAAATTTATTTTTGCAATATAATCTCTCTCTAATCAAAATTGACCTCAATTTAGTTCCGTCGTTAACTCACTATTAGTCAAGAAGATGAAATGTTTACATATCACTGTGAAGATCCTACATGTCATTTCAGAATGTTGAGTTAACATATTTTAACAATTAACCCTTTTTTATATTTTTGGAGTTAAAAATTCAATATCATGACCTGCCAATAGAAGACCAAAACAGGCTCCAACTTGCATTGAGTTGCAACCAGTCGCGGTGGATGAAGTAAGAAAACTCTAAAATAACAAACAGGCCATTATTTATCATCCAAATTAAAATGGTTATATAAAAAAAAATGATTAAACAGAATCATAAGAGTCCTAGCTATCAACTTGCGTTGGTCCAAGTGACAATATGTTTGGACACCTTAAGTACGTAGTCAAGAATTCGATTCTTGACTCATATGTATAAAGAAAAATACAGTTAGAAACAATCGTCTTCTACGAAACTAACAATATTGTAACAGATTAATCTTTCACCTTTCGAACAAAAAAATACTGCAGGAAAACGCAAAAAAATAAAATAAAATAAAAGCCCTAGCTTTTAGCCTTTGACAAAGTGCACATTTAGAAATAGATATGCTGGTAATTGAGGTTTGGATTGTAGTGAAAGTCCAAATTCACTTGCGTATGCCATATGTAGCCAAAATTGGGGAAGGGTAGCATTAGCAAGGTTGGTCCAACATCGACGGGGTAGTCCTAATCTTGCAAATTGGTCAGTGCGAGGTCCTACGACGGGGTATTCACGATCTTGTAAATTAATGAGGTTGTGCCCACAGCAGAAGAAGTTCACTTTTGAATTGAAAAACGAGATACTTGATCGGTTCCAAATTGAAGCTTCCCAGGTGAAGATGGATTGAATTGATGCAGAGAGTGACGTTTCATTTTATTTATTTTTTTACCCAAAATACAAAAGATGGTTACTTTTCACTAATACCAAAGGACTATATTGAAGTCAATTTTGATCAGTGAGGGACTAAGTTGTAAAAATTGATCAGTGAGGGACCAAATTGATAATAGACACATTAGTGGGGGATCAAAATATGATTTTTTTTCTTTTCTTTTTTCTTTTTTTTTACTATTTTTCAGTCATTTAAGCATTATTTAATTAGATAATTTTATCTACACACATTTACACATATATTATATGATATTTATATAGCGTTTATCATTAAATTACAACTAATATTATTTTATTTTTTACACATTTATATTTTAATTCTCACCTCACACATGAAGGTAAAGTATTGTTTAAGAGTAAGAATATAATATAACACCAAATAAAAAAATTCTTGGATAAGAATCTAACTTGTTTTGACATGTATAAAATTATATAAATCATGTTAAAAATATATATATCTGTATTAATATAATTTTATATAAGACAAATATTAATTTGCATGCTTAAAAGTAAAAAGTTTCTACTCAAAAATTTCTCAATCAGATAATAACAAGCTAAATATTGATTGCAGTCTCATGGATCACGGCAAGGCAGGGGATGATAGTTCTTAAAGACTAGCTTGCCAGGTTGGTGGAAACTTTCATTTCTTAGAGCATGTTTGGTTGAGATTATTTTTAAATCAAATAGTTTTTATAAGAGTAAAAGTTGTTATAATAATGTTTAATTATATTTGATAAAATTAGCTTCAGTTTTTATACGAAATTTAATGCATTATAAATTTTTTTTTCATAATGTTGAAATTTTAACTTATTCTATATTATAGATTATTTCTTACATCTTGATATGTAAATATAGTTTTATCCTCAATCAAATAATTTTTTTAATCATTTTATACTTATTTTGATAATTTAATCCATAAAAACAATTCTTTTTTATATTATCTAAACAAAACAGATTAATTTAAAACTACTTTTCAACTAACATATCCAAACATAAAATTAATTATATTATAATAGATTATAACAAAAAAAAATTTATATAATAATTAATTATTAAAATAATCAAATTTTTACAATTATTCTAAATACGTATTTACTCTCGTATGGTGTCATGATTTTTTTTTTTATTATTATTATTATTATTATTTGCATAAAAGTTTATGGGAAATGATGTTAATTACCTATTTCATATCATAACTTCAGTAAGAAGTTATAATGATATTTACAAATCATCTACCAAATGACATCTAAACCTTTTAACCTCATCACAAATGAAAACTCAAGCCGTTAGTTTTGTATTTATGACCACTTTAAGCTAGTCATTGGCAGGACCACGAGACTTAACCTCTACGTAATGGATCATTAGCTTCATAGGGGGCCACAATATAAACTTAAATTAGTACATTTATTTGGATTTCACTTAATTTTATATTTACGACATTGTTATTTATCTAACTTTTATACTCTAATTTTTTTTAATCTACTCACAAAATTATTTTATATTCAACAAAAAAGCTACATTTATATACAACTTAATTTAATATCTCTTTCACATAAACATATAATATAAATATAATATACATATTTTTAATGTACAAAAAACGTTTTCCTTATATTTATTCCATAACTCTATTTAGTCTAATAGAGTAGAACAAGGCTGCATAGATAACTTAAACATTATTCTTATTTTATCCCTACTGTCTCAGTACCTTCCATGCATTACCATGACTACTAAGAATGTAATCAAGTCGGTTTAGTTTAATTTTTTAAAAAAAATAAATTATAATCAATCAAAATTTTAGTTTAGTTTAATTTTTGTATTTTTTAATAGTCAAATCTGAATCAAATCGAACTAAATATTTACAGATTAATTTGGTTCGGATGATAGGATTGCTTATTTTTTTACATAAAAATTAGTTAAATAATTAGCTTTTCATAAAAAAAATACATAATAAACCTATAAAAAAATTTCTAAAAATAGAATCAAACGTATTTATCTCAATAAGTACACTACAAAGTATAACAAATAAACATAATTAAAAGATACATAACAATGAATACCAAGTACCATGACAAGTACACAAAAATATTCAAACTTAAATCCAAACATAATTAAAAAGAAACACAAGTACATAACATAATAATGAAGCAAGACTCAAAGTCAATCCAACTTAATCTAAACTCAATCCAAACCTAAAATATAATATATATATATATATATATATATATATATATATATATATATATATATATATATATATATCAGATCAATTTATACAAGAGTGTAAGTTTTTTTTCTCTTATACCTATTTTTAATTATTAGTTCCACTTTCATCTAATAGTTGAAATTATTTCATTAAAAGTAACTATTAAATGAAAATAGATCTAACAACTGATAATGAATGTAAGAGAAAAAAAAATTTACATTGGTGTAAGTTGATCCTCCCTCATACATATATGTGTGTGTGTGTGTGTGTGTGTGTGTGTGTGTGTGGTTCGATTCGATTAGATTCTCGAATTTGAAATTTCAAATTCGAGAACCGAACAAATTAAGTTTTATTCGGTTCAGATTTTATCAAAATCAATCAATATACTTGAATCAAACTGAACTAATTAAATTAATTTTATTCGAATTAGTCAGATTATTCAAACTAATTTACACCCCTAATGACTACCATTACTCTAACATTGTCCCCATCGCAATCACCATTCCATAACTATAGTTGTTGTAGTCATCATCACTTACCATCACCATAACTAAGCCACAAGTCTACAACTCCTACCACTAATTGTATTAAATTTTTAATCAAGAAACATGTTATTTTTGTCTAAATGAATAATTATTTATATTTTATATATATAGTTATGTATTAAAAAATCAATCGTATAAGAATTTATCAATTTATCTTTCAGATCTATTGCCTTTGGGATAGAAATAAAGAGTTTGATTTTGAGTTTTTAAGATTTATTTCATGTTATGATATATTTGAAATTTTTAGTTTTAATTTTTTAAGTTAGTTTCATACTTTGACCTTACATAACAGTAAAATATTTATATATATTAAGATAAGAGATGTGATACTCTATTCATATGACAACACGTTATGTATTAGTCTCCATAGTGAAAGATGCATCGGCATCGATAGTTTATAGATAAAAAACAATTACAGATTATGAATTAATTTTTGGTAAAAATTGTATTTATTTTTTTGCTTTTTAATAAATTTATTGTTTTTATTGAAATTATGATTTTAATTGAATGAATTTATAATTTATCATAAAAAAATATTATCTTATTAAACTTTATCCTCTTATCCTTTATTATCTTTTCATATCACAACAACAACGTAATATTAAGACTTTGAAGGACCTCTCCATACTTGATTGCATGTGATAAAAGTAACAAATCTTCTAGAAACCAATATATGCCTAATTGTTTGATGGTGTGCACACCATGAAAAACATCCCTAATGAAATCTTCTGCTCAACCTCCCCGATTTTCGCAAGTAGCACTTGCATAAATTGTTTGATGGAGTAATTTCAAATGGTTTTCATAAGATGATTAAAAGGAAGAAGATAATTGCATGAATGTTATGTGATTACTTAACACTCTCGTCGTTAGGTTTTTTGACAAAAATCAGACAAGATGACTAAGATGTACATTATTTTTGAAAGTTGAAGAATCGATTTGCATGTTTTAAAAGTTTTGAGACCAAAGTATTTATGACGTTAAAGGGAATAAAATAGATTTTTTCCTTCTTCATGTGAAAGTAACGTGCTAAACTCCATCCAAAATTGAACAAACGTTAGCATTTTAGACTTAAGTGTATACATCTGAGAGTTGAAGGACACAAGCACATTTTCAAGGTATTAGGAAAAAAATACACGTCAAGTAAAGTTAAGGGGAATTTTTTAGGTCTTTTTTTGGCTAAATATGTTATTTAATTCATTCTAAATTTTCATCTATCTTATTTTAATTCTATATAATTTGTTATATTTCCAAAAATCAATAGCTGTCAACTAATAAGGATTTGATAGAGTAGTAAATGAATTACATTTTTAAAGAGAAGACCAAGGTTCAAATTCTTAAAAAGAGAACTGTTAGGAGAGTCTCATGTTGGATCATAGGGGAACTAAAATTACATTTTTAAAGAAAAGATTAAAGTTCAAATCATAAAAAGAGAATTATTAGGAGAGCCTTCTTTTGGGTCATAGAGAAGCCAAAAAAACATAAGAGATCTTCATCAATTAACTAATTGAGAAATTATAATAGTGGGTCTGACGCCATATTTTGACTCAAAATCTTAAGACAATGAATGTATAAGTCTTTTCATTTATATATTATTCACTTAACTCATTTTTTATTAATGTGAGACTTTAGCACTCATTCTTAAATTTCTAACACCTCCTAATAACAATAGTGTTTGAGAGTTAATCTCACACTAATACTTATAAAAATACTTGCTAAAACACCGAAAAACCAGTACCTGTCAATTAACATATAAAGACGGATCAGCTTATGCAGACGCCATTGGACTAATTGATTTACTTAGGCTAGCTTGATACCCTTAAGTTAAATTCAGAACGCAATATCTCCAACACGGGATCCGTGGCGCAATGGTAGCGCGTCTGACTCCAGATCAGAAGGTTGCGTGTTCGATTCACGTCGGGTTCAAGTTTCGAAGTTTTTAATTTATGCTTCTAAAAATAAAATATAATTCTCCCTTTATATGGCGTCAATGTGAGCAAGT
Source organism: Ormosia emarginata (assembly GCA_029884605.1). Lineage (NCBI taxonomy): Eukaryota > Viridiplantae > Streptophyta > Magnoliopsida > Fabales > Fabaceae > Ormosia > Ormosia emarginata. Next base: position 19,712,398 of record JAQQTP010000064.1, on the reverse strand, counting down.
GTATTTAAGACTTCAAAGTCCTCAAGTATCATCACCTCTTTTCTCGTCTTGTTAGGGATCAAATCAAATCTCTTTTCATAAATTATGCCAAATTGGATTCTACATCGTTAACCATTTTACCAAAAGAGAAGGGTGAGAAGAAGCTAAAGATACCAGTGTATGTATTCATTTATGCCTCTAATGCACTGAAGTTTGACATGCTTAATTGTAATTCAATTGGGATATCATTCTTTCAGTCTATATGCTCGGCTTAGAGTTTTAAGGTTACACCATTTTGATAAGGAAATTTATTTTTCATACTTTTGTACATCATCATGTACTCCACTTTCTTTGCATTAGTACTGTACATATTATTTTATTAAATTTTATTATTTGAATATTCAGACCACACTTCACTCACATTTGTATACGGTATATTTATCCTAACTTGACATATGATTTTCAATAACAATAAACCACACTCATATGAAGCATGATGTCTCAAATGAGTGTCATATTATAGGCATTAAAAAAAATATTGTTGTTATTCTATATATGGTGGACCCTTGTATTGGGATTGGACCAATCCATGCATTAAAATGATGTAAATTTTATGTCACAAAAGAGTTCTGTGAAAATAACAAATACACTTTTCACAAAACCAGTGTTTTTGGATTGATCATAAAACTACGTACCAAACCATTTTGCCCTCGTGATTTACTGACAATAAACACCAATTCAAGCCTTTTATTAATATTATGCGCTTAAGAAACACAAAACCCTATTTCAAACCTAGATACAGTATGTATCTTTTGAACATGACAGCTGCAGTGTAATAAAATGTTAATAATGCAAACCAGGTCTTATAAACAATCTAGCCATATGCAAATTAATTAAGGCCTCTATCACACATGTTCATAGTCACCACTAACATCAACTTCCTCATCATCCTCAACATCCATTGACCCACTGCCAGCTTGCCCACTATCACCAGCTTTGGATCCTGGCCCTGGTGTCCTTGCCACTTGTATGATCCGCATGATTTCTTCCACACTCTGGCTTGGTTGGCCTTTCTGTGTTTGCTCATAACCTTTTTTTTCAGCTTCAATGATCTCTTTAGGCAAATTCTTCAAAAACCAAGGGTTCTGTTTTATCTCTGGGATGGTAATCCTCTTTAACAAGGATCAGAAATAGTTAGTTTGAAAATATGAGGAGATTCAGTAACAAGAACTAAATCCACTTAAGTTGCTATAAAACAAATCCATATTATTTACATTTTGACATTTTAAAGGTGAAATATGGGTTTATCTAGTGCCTATTACCATAAACATTTGTTATTCTAATATAGGTTGTATAACTGAAGTACTTGTATGCTTTTATAGAATTATACATACCTTGGCAGGATTGGCAACAAAGATACGAGAGAGAAGATTCCTACACTCTGCAGAAACACGTACATAGTCGGGTATGGAATACTGAACACCTATTATTCTCTACCAACCACAGAATAAGAGTTTAAGTTTCCTGCTATCAAAGATTAAATAACGGAACTTTTAAGTTAAATAAGAGCTCACCCCAATAGTCTTTCTGAAATTTCTAGGATCTTCAGGATCTTCAAATGGGTATGCACCAACTAACATGACATAAAGAGTCACACCACAGGACCAAACATCTGCAATCTACAAAATAGCCAAATTGTGTACGAAATTGAGCATTTTGGACTATATGATGATCTGTTTAATGGATGGTGAGAAATTCTTAGCTAGACATGGTCTACCACATTATTTTTTAGGCACTCAAATCATTATTTGACATATACAAAAATAACTTTAAGGATTGGTGTATTTTAAACATGGTCCCCACAACTTCACATATGTCAAATAATGATTTGCATGCCTATGGTAGATTGTACCTAACTAAGAATTGCTCATATATATGAGACTAAGTGTCAATTGTAAAACCATGGCTGCCAATTGCCATAGAATGCGGCTTGAGATGATTTTTAAGACACTCAGGAAGATGACAGAAATTCTCAATACCTTTCCATCATACTCCTTTCGTGACAAAACCTCAGGAGCAATGTATGCAGGAGTTCCAACTGTTGATTTAGGTTGAGAGTGCAGTAAAGCGGACTGCAATTGAATATTAAATTAAATGGGTAAGTCAACAAAAATTATAAGAAATATATGAAAGCACCAGCTATAATATAACACAAGGTATATCTCAAAAAGGCTCATTTTGGTGAGATTAGATGCTATTAACCTTGGAGTAACCGAAGTCACAAATTTTAAGCCGAGGAGAAGGATTTCCGTCCAAGAGAGTGTTTTCCAATTTCAGATCTCTATGACAAATTTCCTGCAGTAGTAAGCATGACATGATATATAAGACACAAAAGAATTTGTAATGAAAAACACAACGAATTATGAGTACATACCATTGAATGACAGTAGCTAACCCCAGATATTAGCTGCTGGAAGAAATATCTTGCCTGTAATATAGGGAATTCATCCAAACAGTCACTTGGTAAATTTCATTAAGAATACCTTATACATGTATACGGATTATTTAAAAGGAAAAAGAACAGTTTAACCGGATAAATTCTACAACCTCATCTTCACTAAATCGACCAGCAGTGCATATCCTCTCAAAGAGTTCACCACCTGAAGCATACTCCAAGACAATAGCTAAATGAGTAGGGGTCAGCAAGACCTGAAGAAAAGATCTATGATTTAGCATTTTGTTGTATATAATTTCTGAAAGCTCTGAATAGAACAAATCAAGATCGTGCATGACTAATTGGAGTAAAATTTGATCTTAGCCCATGTAAAAGGACAGAAACAACTCACAACATTAAATGCAGATAACTAAACTAATTGAACATTTTTTTCTCTTTCTGAAGGTACAAGTCTTAATGGGATAAGGATTGGTTGTTGATTTCTCGTTAGTTGATTTGTTAGTTGCTGTTGAAAGTCCATGTGATTTCTGCAGATATTTTCAAAAAGATCTTGGCTTGCAAAATTTCTTGACGAAATAATGCCAAAAAATGTAGTATGTAACATAGATTTTTGTGTATTATTTAAACAAATACCTCAATGCAGATGATTATGACCTCATTTCTTGTAGTAATAATGCAACACACCATAGAGCTTTTGGCACATTATGTGAGAGATAATTACTGATTGCAAAGGGCATTATGAATTACATCTGAATTTCTTTATGACAGTTACATCTAATTATGAACAACTTAAATTTCTTTCTGAAACAAGTTTCAAGCAGCGTGTAACATGAGAGCTGTATGCACAAAAATAATGCAGATGGTCTACTAAATTCAATGAGCCTAATTCCTCTTGAAACCTAAAGAGGAACAGTTTTAGGTACAAAAACAAACTCTTACCTCTTTGAACCTGATAATATTTGGATGCCTTAAAGCTCGGTGGTTAATTATCTCCCTCTGAACATTCTCATCAATCTGATACCACAAACATAACTCACTCATAAGAAACTCAGACCAGAAAGAACTTGGACGAAACTATTTGAAAAGAAAATGTGTGGTTGGCCCAATATCCATAATGCAGGATGTGGTGATGTAAGCTAATTAAGCTTGACAATACCCTTCTCCATGGTGCTGAGTGTGGTGATGTAAGCTACTTAAGCTTGATAAAGAGAACAACAAAAACAAATTCTATGATTATTTTATAAAAATCACAAAAAAGAAATCCATCACACATCAGCTTTAGGTACAAAATGTTGTCAGGATTTGCAAGGACGGTCAAAATTTCGACATCAGTGGGAAAATACCTCATGAGGAGTTATTACATTCAATTTTTTTTTCAAAAAAAAAATAAAATAAAATAAAATAAAGAGTGATGTTTAAAGACTCGAAGGGTTTCAGCACAATGATACTAGAATTTTATCTTATAAAACATTAAAACTAGGACCACATCTGGAGATGATATTAAAGACGAAGTATCAGCTTTTTTGGAGACTACCTATTAATGGAATACATTTTGAGGATTGAGAAATATAAGGATGAAGGAAAATAATATTATCACCAGGAAAAACAAACTCCGGAGATCAACAGTTTCCAAAGGCCAAACCAGTAGATTGTACCTTGAATTCACTATTGATATTGTGAAACGTTGAACATTTAAGATTAAGATTTTGGCCCAGAGAAAAATATGCGAGAAGATACAAGATTGCGCAGTTATCAAATTCAGATTACTCAAGAAAAGAATAATCAATGCACAGAAATATTTGAACCAACAATAGCATTTGTCTTTAGTAGTCAGTTGAATTTGCACAACTTCATGGCCACTGTATCAATCTGGTAAAAGGTTTGCTTTATTTACCTTTTTCCCTCTCTCTATGTATTTGACCGCAACAAGCTCTCCAGTCTTCTTGTCTTTGGCCAACCTGGCCACTCCAAAATTCCCAGAACCAAGGTCCTTCAATGGCTCATACCGCTCCTCCATGTCAACCCTCTCCGAAAAAACAACAAGACCCTCTTCCACAGGCACCTCTAAAATCACTAGACCAAAACAGAACCCAAATAAGTAAACAGAGAACTTAATAAAACTTACATATAAAAAATTCCAAGGAGGCCAAATTAATAAAAGAGGCATACGCAAGCCAAGGACAACTTCAAAGCAATAAATATAATAAAAAAAACAAATCAAAAGAGACCCACAGGAAAAGGAAAAATTGTGTCAAAGCAGTGAATTAAGCCACTCAAGACTCAACAGAACAGAGCTCGGTAGCTCACCTTCCTCCTCATAGCAAATCACCTCACCAAGTTATAGTATATTTTTATAGTCCAAAACTGATGGGTGATGCTACTTCCGCACCAATTTTTTTTACACAATTCTTACCCCATATCTTTTTAGATAATAAAACCATAAAAACACACTTATTAATACACATTTTTTCTCTCTCTTCTTTCCCAATAAAGTAGGTGTAATAGAGCGTAACAAAAAAAAGTGTGAAAAAATAATTTATTTATATAAAAATATTTTTGAAATACTTGCTGTATAACTAGGATAGAAATAGGTTGCATCTCAACTTCACTTGTTATTTGTTATAGATTTTTTTTTAGAATTCAATCTAATTTATTTATAAAATTATAAAAATTTGACTTGATCTAAAAATTTATTTAAAAATTTATATTACATAAAATTTTTTATATAAATTAAGAAACTTTAACTTTTAAATTTTTAAATAGATACAATTTTTAATAAAATTATCATATTCTAAAAAATATATATTATTACTAATATGTAATTAGTAAGTTATATAAATATTATAAATTTATAATTATTTATATAATAAATAGGACGACCTAGTAGGATAAATAAATTTTTCTCAAAAGTCTAAATCTTAACCTAAATAGTTAAATAGACTTTTAAAAAATTTAAGTTTAATTTTTTTGTTAAATAAATCAAGTTTATATAAGTTAAAAATAAGTTAAGTGGTAAATTTTTATAAGTCGCTGGCCTATTCTCACCTTTATATATGACACTTCGTATAATGACATTCGTATAAATATTGTATGTCAATATAAATATAGATAAATACTGATGAATATCTATCTTAAGTTGAGATTAATGTACTGTATACTAATATAATAAAAGCATAAGTTGAGTATCATATCTTAAATGTTTAAATAATGATATTGTTATTTATATGTGGCTAGTGCATAAAAGGGAGCTAAAATAAATTAGGAATAGGAATTTTTATACTTTCCATTTGCATTTACTTTTTATGGAATTTTTTTTTCTCTTTTTCTTTTTTTATCATAAAAAATATGCAAAACTATAAAAAGATATTATATAAAATTAAATATATTTTTAAATAAAAATATTTTTTGTACATATACAATACAATAATAAATACATTACCTCATATTTAAAATTATATGACAGAATTATAATATAAATATATAAAAAAATAAAGCTAGTTATAAAAATTGTACGTGCATGCAAAATAATATTTATGTAAGAGAGTGTCAATAGCTATATTCTTTTAAAAAATAAAACCATATTATTATTGATTTAAAAAAGAAAAATAAACCAAAAATAACGCGGAGAGAGAAAGAAAATCAGTTGAGCATGTTGTGAATGATGGAAAAGAGGATGAGACAGATCTTTTACTCTTTAAGAAAATTCGTTAGGATACGTGCGTTCCTCTGCTTTTCTTCGGGACACGCTTGCAAAGAAACGACAAACAGGGTCAGTTCAGTTGTAATGTGTGATGTGAAGTGCCGCCTTAGGAACAGAGATAAGCAATGACACTGACTCTGACAGGAGACAAATCTGTTCACATTTAGAATATGAAGCAAAGTTAGAATATAAACATAAATATAAATATGAATATGAATTATAAACAAATGTATAGATAATTAAATAAATGTAATTAATTAATAATAATTAAGTAATAAAAATTACATAAATATAAAATGATACGTAAAAATGTGTATATAATATTATTTTACTAGTATCTCGCCGGATGCGAAGGTGACACGCGGACGATTATTCCTCGATCCTCAATTCTATGTGCATACCTGTACTGCCTCGGGTTGGGGTTTGAGTGTGGGGCATATATGAATTAATTATAGGTTGCTTTTGCACCAAAAAAAAAATTTATCGGTTGCTTTCGCTGTCCGAACAGTGCTTAAGAATTTGGAATTATTAATTCAAGAAAGGAAGAAATTGTGCTCTAAACTTGAGGGCCACAGGGTCCCCACCCAATGATATATGCAGTTAAAAACTACGTTATCCTATCGGAAAGGATGGCCGACGAAATATGAAGATGTCTGGTGTTGGATTTTCTTTAATATTTTTAAAATTACATCGATTATTAAGTCGGTTAAGACATACATAATAAGTCTACAGTTTATCAATTCAATCGTGATTGAAGTAATAATAATTAAATATATAGTTTTAAAAATTATAATTTTTTAAATAATAAATTAATAAATTAATATTTTATATTATATTATTTAATATTTTGAAGCTTTATATTGTATAATGAAAAAATATTCATATACATAATATATATAAAAATTAAGAAGATGTCATATTTATAAATATCAAATATAATAATAAATAAAATATTCAAACATATAATTTATATAAAAGTCATGAAGATGACAAACTATATTATATATTTTTTAGGCTTTATATTTAAGTCTTTGTAGTTTTGTATTAAATCTCTATTTACTTCAAAAATTAATTTTGAATGTTTTTAAATTTTTTTAAAAAAAATCAGTTCAAACTGATTTATTATTGACTTCTACCAATTTTATAGGTTTTTGGTTGGTCCATCCAATTTTTATTAATTCTTTGCACCTCCAATTTTTGGGGTTAAATGGTCGGACACAAGGTCAATTTTTTTGCTGAATCGGTCGTTCTAATCTAGTTTTTCATCAGTGATTTTGTTTTGTAGCGCGAGACGGTGAGAGTAATGAAATCGTATTTTTACCCTCATACAAAAAAAATTAGAATAATTATATATGTGCGAGGGGTAAGGCTTATAATCTGATTATGTTATGTTATCTAGAGGAATGATGGGATTATGATTAAGAATTATTGAGAATTGTTTAGATTTTATTTAAGTATAATTAGATTTTAATTTTGATGATGCCAGACAGATAATATTTTATTTGTGTTAATTTATTTATTAATTATTAATTTCAAATTATTCGTGATAAAAAATATATATATATAAAATTGTACAAATCTAAGTAATAAATGTGAGATATATAATATAATAGAATTATGTGATTAATTAAAAAAAAACTTGAAATATGAATGTAAGATGGTTGTTAACCTTTATCTAAACATTTGAATGTCCATAATATTAGGCATTGGGAGTGTGACCAATGTGGCGTAGGCTACCCAAATCATTGCACACAATTGGATTGTTTATAGGCCGCTGAACACACTGCCACCATCGAACGCACACTCACCGAATGCACAACTCCGAACTTTTAGCCATTTGGCCTTAACCTTCATCCTAATGCTCAACTTTAGGGTTGTATATGGGTCACGTTAATTTAGATTTAAGAAAAAAAACTTAAATTAATTAGTTGATTTTAAGTTAAGTTGGGTTGATTCTGAAATTTTTTTTTTGAATAATTCGAACTAAATCAATTAAATTATAATTGAATTGGTTCGAGTCGAGTATTTAGGTTGAGATTGAAATGTGTTAAAGCTTAAATTGTCGTTATGTTCAGTGCTCATGGTCCAAAATGGAGGAAGACTCGCAAGTTTTGAGAGTTGAAGCATCAATCTGAAACTTACAGTAGGTAACTAATAAAGAAAAAAGAGAGATTGATTAGAAGTTTTAAGTTAATAGGAAAAAAGATAAGAAAATTACAAAAAAATGAAACGAAATAGAGTCAAACTACTGAAAATCTGCAACTATCAACATATCTTTTTTCTAACTCTTTGGAGTTTAGCCAAGACCAAACAACTCTTGCTAAATGTCATTACATAAAGCAGATCAGCTTATTTCACAAATCAATTCTTAATATATCAAAAATGAAAAGCTATATTTAGTTTAAGAGAAGGATGAAGTCAGTCAAGTTGCAACACACTAAAATGACTACCATTCTAAACTTGCATCAAACAAGATCCTGTGCACCCAAAAAGGTATCATAATAACACCAAAACTTTACTATCAGAAATCACCATAGATTGCAAAGCTTCAAACCATCACTCAAACGACCTTATTACTATGTTTACATTACATTCAGCAACTGCAAAACTAACATAAAATAAACAAAATAAAAATTTACCCCAAAAAATCCTACAATTGAAATTGTCTTCTGAATTCTCCTTCGAATCCTCCTTTATCTCGGTTCTTTCTTTTTCTTTTTTTAAGAGAAGAGGGCTTGAGGCGGAGTCACAAACATGGTTGGTCGCTTGCGTTGTGCCCCTAGTCTTCACGTCGAAGGAGGACGAGATCCTTGTCCAGATTTGTGTCGCCATCATGCTCCCCACTCCCCAAATCTACGCCACTGTTGTCATCTCCCCTGGCGTCTGCTGTCGTCTTCCTCAACAACTTGAAGAGCATTGAGCCATTGGGTCTCCCTTTGGCTACTGAGAGGAGAGGAGGAACTCTAGAGTGATGAGAGGGTTGGGATTGACCGATTGAGTGTCGTGCTGCGATGGGGCTTAAGGAGTTAAGGTTAGGGATTTTGTAATTTGGGGAGAAATCAAACAAAAATGTCAGAAATGAGGAGGAAGAGGTGAAAACGAAGGTAGTAATTTTCAGAAACACAAAACGTTAGAGACAGAGAGGGTTGGGTAAGAATTGAGAGAGTGAAAGGTGGAGAGAAAATGAAATCAACCATCAGGACTCAGGAGAAATCAGAAATGAAAGGTGGAGAGAGTGAGAGACGCTCGGGTGGGGGTGGGTAGGTAAGAAAGAAAAAGGCATTGCCAAAATGGTGTCGCTTTTTAATCAGGTCATCAGGTTGGTTTTTTGAACCCGTCACCCGAACCGATAACTGAACAGGTTAATCAGTTTCTACCCGAACTAACCCGATGACTCGAACCAATCCGAATATTTTAAGTTAGGTTGGGTCGGGTTGGTCGGGTCATCGAGTTGGGCCAGACCCATGTGCACTCCTACTCAACCTTTCGCCCTTTACCTTCCTCCTATGCCAGAGTAATGATATGATACTGATAGAGAATTATCAATGATCATTTATGTTTAATTTAGGATTATGTCATCTTTATTTTTTGGCAGTTTAGAAATTTATCTTATTTTTAAATAGCTATTCAGTGTAAGAATTATTATTTGATCAGGGTTTTAACTATTGTTGAACTATAAATACACTTAATTTTCTCTTTGACCATAGTATCCTTACAAGTATTGCTATATAAATACCCTTATTAAGTGCCCTATGTTAGTTACCCTTGGACAAGATGGGGCAAGGCGAGCATGCACATGTATCAAGGTTAAGTCCATTTCTACAATCCTAATTCAATGCTACAAGGTATTTCTTTACGGACAACATATAAATATAAACATTTCTTAAGAGTATATTATGGACAATGTGAGACTTACATCTTAGATAAAACATACACAAGGCACTTTAAGGTGGTGTTATGTTTGTTTTTTGTTCTCATTTTCAATTGATATGTTTTCACTGATAATTACAAAAAAAAAATCACATTATTTTCACTTTATTTCATATTTTTAAACTTTTGTGAACGAAATGATGAAAATAAGAAAATGTTATTTTTACCGTTTCCTTCTTAAAAGTTTGAAAGCATGAAATAAAGTAAAAATAATGTGACATTTTTGTAATTATCAATAAAAATATATTAACTGAAAAATAAAAATAGAAAATAAATCAAACGCTCCCTTAAGTTCGAAACACTCTCAAGGTCCACAAGTAAGGATGGCAAAAAATACCCGTGTCCGTGAGGATCCTTAGAGATTACTCGCAACATGACAGAGGCAGGGATCATAGTACCCACCTCATTGGTAACCATGAATCGTGAAATATATATTTTTCATTTAATATACTACATATATTATGATTTTTTTTTATCTTTTATTTTGAAATGAGATAAAAATATTTTTTTATTTATAATGAATTATTTTTAGTGAATGAACACATAATGATACAAATTATCAAAGAAAATATATATATCATTCTAGTCTATAATAGTCAATTGTATTGAGTATTCTTTCTAACTTACCTAGATCAAAGACTCTGTGCTTAATATATATATATATATATATAGTGGCACATGCTTTCTCTCCATTAAAGAAGACTCCTTCAAGATAGGCCATTATATCAAGAAGTTGAGATAACCACTTTTTGGTAGTTGCAAATTTTGCTCAACTAAGTAAATAATGGCCTTGACCATTATCCTTAATTAACTAAATGGTTTGACTTTCGTAAAAGTCACTAGAAAATGTTGGGACTACATTAAGTTAAAAAAAATCTAATATTCTCTCACTTAGTCTAAACATTTTCTTTTACTTAATGATATCCACAACATTAACATCCTTATGCATATATCCAAGAGATTTAATCACATGAATCATGATGGTAGGTCCTCTTCAAACGAGTATTACTTTCCATGTATTGCAATAAAATTTTCTCTTAGCAAAATGTCTCATTATGTCATTCAACTAGATGAATAAGCCCTATGCTTATTCAGAAAGTCTAGAATTATGCTATTCTCAAGCCAAATGTGTACACCACATATGAGAAAACAAAACAAACATAGAGTTTCTTAGAACTTTGTATAATTTAATATAGTTTTATTTTACTGTATGATCCTTAAACAACTTTAGTAACATGCTTCTCTTTAAAGGGATCCACAACCAATAATTTAGTGCCAAGTTTGTTAAACGATGAGTTTATTTCCTTTAACATGTTTCTCATTATCATGTATTTATTTCGACTCTCACTATTTTAGCCATGAATGCAGCAACTGAATTATCACAATATGTCTTAATTGTTTAGAGATAATCAATCACTCAAAGCCCTGAATTGAAACTCTTGAACAAATACACTTTAGTATTGCCTCAAAAACAAAAGACAAACTTAGATTCCATAATAGCTCTATGAACTAAAATAAAGATGCAACTTGATGCTAACTAATGCAAGCTAACACATCCATCAATCTTAAGTTTGAGTATCCAACTACTTTTAATAATGTCAGATCACATAAATATGTAATCTTTAGTTCCTAAAAGGAATCTTAATACTTTATTTTGTAGCTATCTAATGGTCTAAACTTAAACCACTTTGATATCTTCAAAGCATTTCAACTACAAACGCAATGCCGAGTTTTGTGCAAACTTGAGCACACACAGGCTTCAAACTATAAAAGCGTATGGAATACCCTTCATCAGTTCCCTTCGAAATAGGTATCACTCTCGATGACCAATATTTAATTCAAAATCTCTCAAGAACCTTATTAATATAGGCTTTCTAAAACAGATAGTGAATTATTATAAATCTATTTCCATTAATCTCAATTCTAAATGACATAAGAAGTCCTTATTTTTCATGTCAAACTAGAGAGAAATTGTTTCACATAATGTGACAACCCCCTGTCATCAGTTAAAAGTGAGAGAGTATCCACATATAAGACTAGAAAAATGAATTAACTTCCACTAACTTTGTAGTATATGCATACATAATGTTGCCTAATGTGCCTTAGTTTTAAAGACCAGTGACCATCACCCCATTAAGTAACTTAACAAGGTCTCATTTGTCTTTTATTTGTTATAGAACTCAACTAGTCATTTATAACATAATATTATACCACAATTTAGAATCACACACTATGCATAGATTGTGAAAATGTTGCTAGATCATTTTCGACTCCTATATCACATTTGGGTTCTTGTATATACACTTGATATCATTTGGTATTGCTGAATCCATTATTTTATTTAATTCCCTTAATGTTGCACCATCGACCTCTTCAAGAGGTTATCGTTCAACAACTTGGTCTTCTAAATTATTAGTGGATTGATGTGGATCGCTAGTTTATAACTTGATGTAGAAGGTATATAACCTCTATGATCTTTCTCATAATCTAGATTTTGAGTTAGATCACTCCTACTAATCATGTCAATATCAAGAAATCTGGCATTTCTTGATTTAATTAACAACACTAATGATATATTGATAAGGCTTGGACAACAAAACTTTATCCCTTAATGTTAAGTTTCTCTTTATAGTCACACTATTTAAATATGGTGAGCCAGGTATAATGTATTGGGCTATAATACCATGCTTGTTGAGATACAACAAAAATAAAATAAAATAATAAATGTCTAATTTTAGTGCATCTACCGAAGTATAGGTCCATATTTTGACAACAATTATCAATATGTATAATTTCTAATATTTCCAAGCTCTTTTTTGCATTTTTATTAGTCTACTTTCTCCTAATGTACTCCACACATGAATCAAACTTAGTAAAGTGAGAAGTTTCTAATATTCTATAACTTACTCTTCGTTTGATTCTTTTAGTAAAAATATGTTTCAATCTCTTGTGTCTCAAACTAAAGGGTCTCGTATTCACAACACAATATTCAATACTGCGTTGTTATGCACAATCATTAAATTGCAAGAAATAGTATTATTTACTATTTTCCAACAATTACATTATTGAATAAATAAATAAATAAAATTTTCATAAAAAATTACTTAATAATATGAAGGAATAAGTCCAAAATTAAATTTCTAGAACTTGAAAATTATAAAAAGTTTTATCTATAGCAAATTCAATATTTAAAATAAGTCTGCATGTGCAAATAGCCTCTACATGTAAATGCACAGTTTTATGAATAGATGTAACATTCATCTTTAGTTGATTTTCTTTTATTTATGAAACCAAGAAAAATATTGGAATCATAGGTTGGAAAACCATAATCACTCAATCCTGTATTGTGATAAACATATATTACTATATTATATTTATACATAAGAGATTTAAATATCTTTCGTATCAAGCCAGGTTTTAATCTTTAGGCAATCTTTCTTTATATGTCTTTTCTTTTTACAGAAAACACCTAATCTACTTCTTAATCTTAGCATTTGCAGAAAAGCAATCATTACTTTTCTTTTTCTTCGCTTGCCTTTTCTTTCCTTTACCCTAATCTTGAGTCATTAAAAATGCACCTTCACCCATATTCTACATCAGTCCTCTTTTTCCTTTGAATACACATGGTAAGTAGTTCATTAATTAACCATTTATTGTTAAGTGTGATATAGAGAAACTTAAGTGAGTTATATGGTTGTGGGATAAGTTCAAGCATAATTATACAAGGAAAGAGTAAGAAATTTTAATCTCATAAGTTTAAAGTTGAGTTGCAAAGTCTCTCATCCTAGTGATATACTCTCACATATCTTTGACACTTAATGAACTTCATTAATGACAACCTTCCTATTAGCATGCTTGCAAGTGCTTTATTAAAGGACTAAACCTTTTATGAAATCCTTCATATTCTTGCACTCAAAGACAAAACCACAAATACAAAGAAAGATGCGAGACTTGGTGAAAATAATGTTGACATGATTTGATAATTCCTAACGTTTGCACAATGCAATCTCATCAATATTGTTTTCTTCATGTGGTTCTCATCAATGTCCATGCATCCTAAATGAAAAGGAATAGTCTCCTAGGTCTTATAGTTATCACTACTCTAGTAGGAAACTTAATTATTACTAAAGAAAATATCAAAATTTTAATATTGCTACAACTTAGTAAATTAAACGTGTTTAGGTCTTACTTATTGAGGCAAACTTTTTTTTTTGGGTACATAGGCAAACTTTATAGTATACTCATCAATGTAAGTTATACACAATATTATGAATCAGTATGTCATTAGAATTTGCCTATAGACTAAGATGTTAACATAAAATAAATTTGTGATTTAAATATCCTTATATTATGAATCAGTATGTCATTAAAATTTGCCTATAGGCTAAGATTTTAATATAAAATAAATTCATAATTAAAATTCCTTAATATATAATACCAATATGAGTTATACATCATTTTATGGATAACAAATCATTAAAATCTCCCCGTAGGTAAAGATTTCAACACACAATAATTCGTATATAACCTTTATGATAGAATTAGAAAACATTCTTATTTCTGGGCTACTTGAGAAATATAATATGTTTTTCTATTCCACCCTAATTAAATATGTATATGCAATTATTTCTATGCAAGCAAAGATAAATTACACTAACATATTTAATCACAATTAATTATATTTAACCATAAGTGATCTTTTTATGTACAATTAAAGCTAAAGATGTTCTGGTTACTTCTTAATTTTAATTGTACAAATCACTTAAAAGCAGCGGATAAAGTGGTTTAAGTCTTTATTTAGGAATTTAAAAAAAAAAAAACTCAAGCTGGCCTAAAATGCCAATCTTACGTGTGTTTATTTATTTTGTTAAAGCATATAAACATAATAAATAAATAATTGACAAAAATAAACAAAGAAGACCATGTCCCAATCGTTTTGCATATATATAATACAGCACCGTAGGATCATAAAGGTGTTCAAACCATTTAAACGAATATATAACTTGACAATATGTATATCCCGTTGAAGTACCCCAGTGGCTGACTATGTTCAGTACCTTGCAGCATCACGTCATGCCTTTTATTTTCGACAAGTGTTGGAAGCTGCTCCTTCACATGCTTGGAAGCTGGTCTAAGTTATGATATCCAGGCCACACGCCGGTCCCTGTTCTCAAGGCCCAATTCAAGTCCCAGCAGTTTTCCCTTTTTTATTTTTGTTTTAAATTATTATCAAATGGGCTTAAAGCCCATAAAACTTTAAAACTCAAAATCCTAAAAGGCTAAAACACATAAATATCTGTTTGGCTTCTGAAATTAAATATAAAATTAGAACTTAAAATTAAAATTAGATCTCTTAATTTTAATTTTTATGTTTGGAATGACATTTAAAATTAAAATTGTAATTCCATAAATCAATTCTATAGAATTGAAAAATAACTAAGTTAAGTCTTTCTTAATTCTTAGTTTATATCTTAAGAATTATTAATTTCATAACTTAAAAATTAATATATCTCTTTCTCCATATTTATTTATGAACAATCATATTTATTAAGATTCTATATTTATATATAAAATTATTTTTATATTTATATAAAAATTATTATAATAGCTATTTATTTTTTTCTAAAATAAATTCATGAAAAAATTCTTTATAAAAAAAGTATGACTATTATATCATAAAATTATTATTGTATGAATATTTTTATTAATTTAAATTTTATAAATAATTTTTATTTATATCACACTTTTAAACAATAAAATTATAATTGAATTTAGAATTACAATTTCTTATCTTAATTCTTTGATAACCCCAAATATAGAATTTAAGATTCTGGATCAATTCTAATTCTGAAAA
The DNA here is from genome assembly GCA_029884605.1 of Ormosia emarginata. Taxonomy (NCBI): domain Eukaryota; kingdom Viridiplantae; phylum Streptophyta; class Magnoliopsida; order Fabales; family Fabaceae; genus Ormosia; species Ormosia emarginata. Next base: position 19,696,480 of record JAQQTP010000064.1, on the reverse strand, counting down.
AAATGGTATTGAAATTAAAATTCTATATTTCAATTCTAATTTCGTTATCCAAATGGACCCTACTGACTTCTCCTTCATGGTTTCATCTATATTCCAACTGCCACATGCTCACGCCGCTAGCCTTTGTGGAATCCATGGGACCTAGTCCCTATATCTTATGGTCGTCGTCATTAGGGCAAGGGATCCTTCGAAAAGGCAACACTGAGACCAGTTTTGTTTCTATTTTGGATCAGTTACATCAGATACCAGACCCAACAAAACAACCCAGCTTGAGCAGCTCAAACGTAATATCTGCATGCTAACATTATTAAGACTCATCAACCTAGATTCTAGATAAGTATTATATCTGTTAGAAATCACCTTGCTCGTTGGAGAAAAGAGAGGAGAAAGAATGTGGAGAGTGGAAAATGGCAACCACTTTCCACGACTCCCCCATTTATAGGCATCATATACCTTCAACTGTCACTATCATGGAGGGATACATTATTCATTTTGCACCTTTTTGAAATGATTACAGCGCGAGAACTAAACGACGACGTCCACTCTCAAGATGCTACATGACATTGAACAGTTATCCACGCTACTAAAACGACCTCGACTCCCATAGGAAGCGCAGGGGAAAGCCAAGCGTCCATCCAATTTACACTAATATGCTATGAGCACAAACGTCGAATCCCGACAACTTAAGCCACCAACACGACGGATCTCAGATATGTCAATATTGTAGATCCACATCGCTAGTGGCACAACAACATTGACAACGGATTCTGACTCTAAGCATTAAGCCCTCCATACGAGGGAAATCCCTCAAAGATACATGACATGGATCCTAATAAAGCGCTTGGATCGTCTCCTCGATATCAGATCCCGCTTACATCATCGTTATGGATCCTCATCAATGAGGGCATAGTAGTGCCCCACCATAGATCCAGGCTCTTAACATCAAACCCTTACACGGGCAATTCATAATGAATACGCGATGTCGGATTGTGGTCATACAAATATACTTAGGGGTGTACACAGATCAGGTTGGTTCAAGTTTGGGGAAAAAAATTCAAACCAATCAAAATCAATTGGTTCAATTTTTATAATTTTCATGGCTAAACCTGAACCAAACCAAACCGAACAGCAATGGGTTGGTTCGGTTCGGGTAGTGAGACTAATTATTCCGAGCAAAATTCACCTAACTCCCCAACAGAACTCTTCCACCTAGAAAAACACATATGGAATCCATTTACAACTCCATCACAATCCACAAATAAAACCAAAAACAATCTCTACAATAGCCCCTGCTTCATCCTTCAAAACCACAAAAATCTAACACCCATTCATTCATTATAAGGTGGGAAGACCCCAACCATAAATAGAAATCAATCACACTACCTCACTCCACCATGACTCAAACATCAACCATCGCACCGCTTGTGAACCTCACCTCTACCGTTGACAGCACTGCAGTAACCCAAACACCCAGCAAGCCACTTTCCCTTGCACCACCATTCCAGCCGCACTACCTTCATCAACCCATCGCCCACTGCACAACCTACAATGACACCACGAACCTATGCCTTGTTTCGAAGCCTCTGCATAACCACATAAGATAACTAGCCCTCTACTCTTTTGCTCTATTCTGCGTTTTCATTTTTTTATTGATTAGTTTTTCATTATGAGACTGATTGTTAACTTAGGCCTAGTTTGGGGTGGTTTGAGTTGAGGTTGTTAGTAAGGGTTGTGGAACATCGCTAGTGTCGACTCGTCTCGATGGGTGACAGAGTAAGGGTGGTAAGCGATGGCTAGGGCTGCTAGGAACTTGGTATAGAATTTGAAATGGAAACTATGGTGCAAATGGAAGTCTCATAACCTGGTGAGACTCAAAACGGCAACATAATGCTAAAAATAAATAAATAAAATAAAAAAAGGCATCAGGTGGAACTTAAGAACCGAGCCACTGATTGATTTTAATCGGGTTTTACTTATTAGACCCGATCAACCAAACCAACTTAATTGATTCGGTTCTATTTTCTAGGTTCGTTGGGTCGAACCAAACTAGTGAACACATCTAAACATACTCCACTAGGCAACAGGTCCCGACGTAATTTCACGCCATGAAAGACGATTGTGATAAGGGGTCTCTCACGCTATTATTGACCCTAGCATGACATACTTCAATACTCAGTTGAATCATTAATGCATCAAGCTAAAGGCAACTATTCTAGACCAGTTACACCAAATATCAGGCCTAACATAACAACCCAGCTTGAGCAGCCCAAATGTGGTATCCACTTCTTAACATTCTCAAGGCTCATCAGCCTGAATTCTATATGAGTATTATACCTTAACAGAATCCCTTATTAAAATAAAGATAATTAGGTTTACATCTTATCATAATTAATATAGTCCTACTGATAGGGAAACTTATCCCTAAGAATAATTACTTCCCCCCTAAGTCACTCCACACTATTAATACAGAGTTAAGTCATTCAGGTACACATCTATTCTCGTACACTTTTTCCCTTCTAGTACAAATTCTAATTTGAGTGTCGAAGTGCCTTGTAAGCACACCACTCCTCTCTACTATTGCGGCACTCGGAGGAAATCAATATCATCGTTTTAGAGGCGAGATTAGGTAACCCCTCTTATCCTAGTTCTAAACAGGTTCCTCTTACACCATTCTATGATACCTCTACCAAAGATTGAAGTTTTGGCCATTGGAAGAATCGGTGATGATGGATCGGTTCTCATGCTAGTTATCAACAATGACGTCCCAATACCCGCCAACATGAATGCAGCCCCTAAGGTGCCCTGTTGCCAGATTCATCGAAAGAAAGGATCAACATCTATAGGGAGAGAATCCTATTGAAACACATCAGTTTATGGACAATGAGAGCAATGTTGTAAACCCATTCAATCTGAATTCTTAATGAACAACCTACCAAAAGGTTTCTTCCAAAATTAGGTTGTACTTTCAGTTGGTACTTATATATGGGTTATGTTTGCTTCATGATTTTTAAGAGGGAGAAATTTCTTACAAATAATGATCTTGACCATTATCCTTAATTAACCAAATGATTTGACTTGTTAAAAGTCACTAGAAAATGTTGGGACCAGTTAAATAAAAAATCTAACACATGCTTTAACAATTGCGAAACCATCATTCTGAATAAGAAAACGAAACAAAAAGGGATACCCATTAATTATTGTTGAGCTTGAAAGGGAACGAGCTCGAGATTTGAATTGAAAGTAATATAAACTGCCTAAGCATGGACATTCCATGGCCAATGGGTTAACCTAGTTTCCGGAACTTTGTCATTTTCATAGTCACAGAAACAAATGTAGAGGCAAAACACTCGTTTCGTAAATGAAAAGAAAATCCTTACTTCGAGATTGTTCACGAAGAGGTCGAGCTACATGAGGTTCTCCAGTTTTGACTACACGCCGTTCGGAATCTCGTTGGAGAACTTGTTCCAAGCGAGGATCAATCGTTGGAGCTGCTTGAAGTTCTTGAGTGCATCGGGGATATGACTGGGGAAGGAGTTGTTAGAAAGGTTGAGGTTTTAGAGGCAAGAGATGCTACAAGCAGAGTGAGGAAGGGGGCCAGAGAAGATGGCATGATAGGAATTGTATTAAATTAAATAGGATGGATGTAATAGGAATTCTATATTTTGATATAACCGGAAACTAACACTGTTTATATCTAAGGGAGCATGTTACAATTTAGGAGGGTATTGTCTGCAATTTAACCAAACCTCAGGAGAAGAAATAAGAGTAATTTGTCCGATAGCTAACAATGATTTTAAAACTGGATCAATTATTAGACTAGTAAAGATATTGATTTACGGTTTATTAATTTAACTCGTGGTTAAATCGGTAATAATTAAATATATATATATATATATTATATAATATATTAAGTAATAAATTAATATATTAGTATTTTATATTATGTTGTTTAATATTTTAGAATCTTACATTATACAATAAATAAACATATAATATATATAAAAATTAAGATGATGTTATATTTATAAGTCTTATATAGAGTAATAAGTAAAACATTTAATCATATAATCTATATAAAAGTCAAGATGGGATAAATATGGGTAGAAATAAGTCAGGTGATTTGTTAGGGGTCTATGGCCTGACCTATTTAAAACTTGGTCTGGCCTAACTCATTTAATAAAAAGGTCAGACAAAGGTTTTTTAAAAAGTTTTAGTTAAATAAGTCAAACTTTATACTTTTAGAAAAGTCTTTTAAACTTAATAGGTCGGCTTATTTAATTATATATATTATGAAATTTTAATATTTATATAATATATTTTTAAAGTGTTGGTCTGTTAACTTATATAAAGGCCTAGACTCATTAGCTTATCTCGTTGGCTTATTTAAAGGTAGATCTATTTAAAAGTCTTATTACAAAATAGACATTTAAATAAGCTTTCAAGTCAGGTCAGACTAGACCTTGAAAAATGGCCTATGTCAGGTAAATAGGTCAGGTTCAATGCTTGCATTTGAGAAATATATCAGATTCGTTTAAGGCAAAATCTGACATGACCTGACCTATTTTCACTCCTAAAAGTAAACATTCTTATACTTTTTTTGGACCTTATAAGTGAGCTTTTGTAATTTGATATTGAGCTTTTATTTGACTCAAAAAATATTTTTGAATAAATTAAAAATTTGTTAATTAAAAAAAGTAAATTTTTTTAAAAAATTATTTAAAAAAATGGTTTAAATCGGTTTATTACCAGTTTTTGGTTGGTTGCCGGTTCAACATTGATAACTAATGGACCTATAATCAATTATTGTGTGTCTATACACGATAAAAGTTATGTCTATTTCTCTTTAATGACAATCATATTATATAAAAGGATCATTTTCCTTCTTGTACACTCCTATAAAAAAAACTCTTATATATATATATATATATATATATATATATATATATATATACACACACTAATTTAATAAAGTATTGAGTTATCATTAATTTTTATTAAATAAATATTTATTCACTAATGTATGGATGATGTGTCAATACTTTTCTGCCTTAGTATATTCAAATTAGATATATTGATACAAAATCTCTCAGTATATTTGTAAGTTGTAACAACGGGACTATACGGGCTTGACATGTTCTGAGTCTTGTAACCCCAAAAGCCTCAAATTTATATCACGTGGATGGACGAAATTTAGATAAAGTTGTTTAAGTAATTGTGATATTTTTATTAAAAATATAATATGTATAATTTTTTATAGTTTATTAATAAATTTTTTAAAAAAGATGATAATATGATTAAAAATAGAACATATATTATATTTTTATTAAAAAATAGTATCATAAACATTTAAAAAATTTTACTTAAATTTTGTCTTGTGTAAAATACAAGGCAGGAAACAGATATTTTTATTAAATAGGATGTAGTTTTTTAATAAAAAAGTTAAAGCAAATTTTTTATTAATTAAAGTATGTTGATTTGGTTCAGCTTCCGAATTTCATTTTTAACTTGTAAAATATTGGTTTTTATAATAAAAAATTGAATTAAAGTGATATGTATTGTAAATATAAAGAGTTTTATATAAATATTTATTAATATTTTAACATTTTATTTTTATTTTAATTAATAAAAAATAAAAAAATATTTATTGATCAAAATATTAATAAATATAAAACTTCCTTATAATGATAGTTAATACCAATTAATTCTAAAAAGTTTGTAAGAAGGAAAAAAATAATAATAATTTGTGTACGCACCGCACGTCATGTTTGACTGTTTGTTATATTTTGGAAAAGTAACATAACGTGGTCGGCTTTGAGCCTTTTACCCAAAAACAGAAAAAAAATAAATAAATAAATTGTCGGTCACGCCTGCACGGATCATTTGACACTGGGACAAATCTAAGACGTGCATGTGATTAATGCTTTAATAATTTGTTAACAGGTGTTTTTAAGGAAGGTAAAATAAATTGTTTTAAATAAAAATAAAATATTAAATATATTGAAAATTAAAATTTTTATTATATATTTTTTTTTATTTAAAAAAATATTTTAACTTTCTTAAAAAAAAACACTTATTAACAAAATTCATGCTTTAATGAGATGTTTATTTTCAAATTAACTATGAGGTTATAACGGTCCTGTTCATTTGCAGATTATTATTATGATAGTGTTATTCGTTTGTAAAAAATATTTTATTTTTTAAATTTATTTATAAATTTATTTTATATTTTATAAAAATATTATAATTACATAAATTTAATTTAATATTTTTTTATATAAACTTATAATATAAATATAATATACATATTTTAAGTGTACGAATAATATTATGTGTCTTTCGTCCATCATCATGTCTCACTTTTATACTATCATTCGGGATTATGTTATCGCATCCCGGGTTTTCTTTAGAATATTATGTTGTATTGCTTGAGCTTGTTGTTCAGTACAACTACACGGCCCCGGATGATATGCAGCAAGGATGAGCACGGGTAGTTTAAAATGAAGTGGGTCTCACTTCTCTCCTTTTGCCCGGACAATGTTGGGAGAAAAATCACCGGGCTATATATAGTTTGTTCCCTTGTTTCACTACACACAAAAATTAAATATATTTCATATTATTAAATTTGTCTTTAAATCTATTTAAATTGTATCATTTTTTTTTAACAAATTTGCATAAAATTGAGTTGAGAGGGATTAGTGATGGAGCCATAATAAAATTTGAGGAAGTTACATGCATATGGAAAAAATTTCAGAGGTAAAAATAGGGAAGAAGAAAATAGTTTTGAAAAGGATAATGAGGGGTAGGACAAGATGGTCCTTTAGTTTTTCAAATAAAAATTCTTGGAATAAATGATTTCCTACGTTTGCAGCATATTGTAAAAAAATTACTTTCTCATTTAAAAAAAAAAGGTTACAAGTGCTATGTGTGAAACTAGTGTGCACCTGTTTCTTTGTTTCTCTTTGGACCTTATTGCCAATGTTAACATTAATACTTATGTAACATCGATACTTTAAAATAGTTGATGTACCAGTATTTAATACATATTGTATAAGATATTTTGATACTTTTAGATACTTTTTTTTTATTGTTTCGTCCAAGCTCTTAGATAGAGTCTATGGAGGTGGTATGGTAGGTTATTCTTGATGTCAGCCAAAATTCTCAACTTCATGGTAAAGACGTCTATTATAGGGGGCATGAGGGTGAGGAAAATGTAACCTCACCCCTTCGTGTTGTGATCATAAGGTGGTTATGGAATATTCCAATAGGAGCATGCCACATGGCCACCTTCTCTAACTAACTAATTCTAAAGACCTCACTTAAGCTAGTTGAGTTTTGGTGCCTTCTCTCTTGGGCTTATGCTTTAGACCCATTATAAAAATGGGTACAAACCACAGCCACCCAAGCTTAAAGTGACAAATGAGTGAACAAGTTTAATAGGCTGAGAATCGACCTTACTGGTCTTTAAGAAAAAATAAAATATGGAAAAGGGGGTACGATACATAGCCCCCCAAGCTTGAAGTGACAAAGGATCGAACAAACTTAATAGGTTGAGAACCAGCCTTACTCGTCTTTAAGAAAAAAGAAAGGAAGAAAAAAGGAGGTACGGTCCACAGCCCCCAAGCTTGGAGTGACAAAGGAGTGAACAAGCTTAATAGATTGAAAACCGACCTTACTAGTAGTCTTTGAAACAAAGCTTGATGGATTTAAAGTCGATCTTTCCACTTTTAAGATATGGATACGAACAAAATTAAAAAGCCATGGGCCTACCTTTCAATTTTTACTAATTGAACACAATCTTAAAATCAATTACCACTTGAATTTTCATCATCCAGAAGCTTAGTAATCAATTACCAGCTTGTGGTAATCGATTACCACGTTTCTAGAAACCTCATTCACAGCTTGGTAATCAATTACCCACTTGTGATAATCGATTACCTCCTGGTTTTATGTAGAATTCAAAGTTTTCAAGCTAAACAACCCAAAACTAACCACATATAATTCAATCACAACATCAATACTTCATATTTATACATCTAATCCCATCTAAAAAGGGTATCTCAAAAATAGGTAAAATCAATACTCATTTCATCAGTCACCAATTCATAAAAATTCAAAGCCAAAATCAAATTCAAACGTATAAACATATCACTAAACAACATTACATCTTCATCAAATCAACATCCATTTCATATTTATCAACCAGATTATCAACTCAAAAACTCATTGGAAATAAAAAAAAAAGTTAATAAAACAAAAGAATACACCCTACCTCAATCTATCCTAGATAATTCTCCTTTGTTTCTTTTTTATTTCCTTCCCTTTCCTTCTTCCTACTTACTTTCTTCCCTTGTTTTCCTTTCTCTTTTTTTTCCTTCTTTTTTTTCTCTTTTCTTTCTGCTGACTACGTGATTGAGGAATGAGATAATGGAAGAAAAGTTAAAATGAAGATAAGAATGCAGAGAAAAAGGCAGTGGAGAAGAGAAATAGGAAGGATAAATATGAAATTCAACTGGAAATGTTATATATCTTAGGGATACTCTAATCTTTCATCGATGGATTTTCTAACCTTCATAGGTATTATAAAAAAATTTAAGATTTCATTAAATTCTCAGTTTTATCGTTCAACAACTATCTTTATACATTATTATCAATCACTAAGCTTCATTATAACTGCCAGACTACTTCATTTGATCTTTCAAAGTTTACTATAACTTATTCCAACCATTTGTGACATAATTTTTTTTCCATATTTATTTCTATCAGTTTTCTGAGCTTTTCTAAGTTATTTCTCACGTTTAATGTTATAGTATTATGCTCAAACTAATTCAAGAGGCTACTAAAATTAACAGATAACTTATACTAGTGTTATTGAACTTCTACAACCCTGATTGAAGCTATTAGGTTAGTGAGGATATTACAAACCATCTCTTCCGCGCATATCTGCTTCATATGATTAGAAAGATAGGCTCTTGCTGACCTCTGTAGTGTTAACCAAAGGGTGTTTGGTTTTAACTTAGGTCTAACTAGACCATTATGCCTGAGAAGAAAAGCTTTTATTTTCTATTTATTCTTCAGCTATGAATATCTTAAGGTGTTTTCTTGGAAGAAAGAGAGGTTTTGAAGACATTTTATCCTTTTTCTCTCAAAGCATAGAATGATTTATGGTGATAGGCACTAGGAGTTCTACCCTTATTTATAATTATGTGAGCATTAAATGTGGTTCTTTCCTATTGGCTGGATAGGTGACACGCTTGGCAACACGGGTGGCATGCGTTCCATTGGCTGATTTAATGGCAAAGTCTTTTCATTGGTTACAGATGTGACATTTTCTTTTTCTTGAAATTTACTTTCTCATGTACTGAGTTATTAACGATACAAATTCATTTGTCCTTCCAATGTAAAATTAATTTATTGGGATTTACACTAAAATCTTTATCATCATAATTGTGACACATTTTACTCAGAATGAAAGGATACATGATTATTTTAAATCGAAAATCGCATGTGATCTTCAAACATTTCTTTTTTTAGAGGAAACAACGATCCATTTGAGCCAACCGTTCATCATCTAAAATAATGAAAATGAAACAGGAAACAACGATCCATTTGGACCAAACGTTCGTCATCTTTAACAAGGCATATTCATAGTGTATAATCATCTAATGAGAAGTATTGTAAAAATACATATTTTACATGTGGTGAATGACTACTTTAATTTGATTTTAAGAGTGCCATTAGTAAGGGTTAGTGGTTATGACCTTTGGTGCATGTGCCTAATCACTTTGTAACCATTGCACTTATTTTGTAACTTTTGCACATAATGGTGCATTGTATTGAGAAATGTAATCACTCTCTCATTCTTTATATTTGAAGTCCAATATAAGAACATGCTTTCTCATGAAGAAATAGAAGAATGATATAATACAACTAGTTCACGAAAAATTAAATTTTGAGTCTATATCTTATTGTTTTGATTTCTCTATATTTCTCTTATTTATTTACAACTTCTTATCTTAATCTCTTTATATATCTCTTTTCTATTTACAACAAGATATTATTTATAGAGGAAGAATCTTCAAAATCTATGTCATATATGTTCTTTTGATAGAAAAAGAAAAAAAACATTTCTTAATCGTTTGAAACGAAAAAGCAAAATCCAAGTTATTACGTGTAATTAGGGTATTCATAGGATGAGTTAGATTAGATTTAATATGTCTCGATCCTGACTCAATATTTTGATTAAGCTAAATTCTTGGACTTGGATGCAACTCAATCATGGTGCAACTAATGACCTAATATTTTAACAAATTATACATATTTAGATATTATATATAATTAAATAAAAAAATTTAAAAGTACAAAACTAGAACTAGTATATATATATATTATCATATTATATAATACTTATTAATTTAATTTAAGATATTTTATTATTTGTCACTAATTATTAAAAAATTATAACTTTAAAATATGTATGATACCATCAACTTAAAATATGTCAATGCGCATAAATTCAACCAAAAATACATTAATTTTAATTTTTAAAATTCAAATTTATCCTAATTAACTCCCAACAAATTATTGAATCGGTGAAGTCTTAAACACTCCTATTTGGGATTTGATTATATATGAGTACCATTTTCTTGATTATATAGTAGGAATATTTGAAATGGGGTAGTTGATTTAATAATAGCAACAATTCTATTTTGAGACTTTTCAAAAACAAAATCTTTCTTTCTTGTTACTAGACGAAGCAAGAGTAAAAATCAAGTAATTGACGCAATATAAGCAGGTAATTGATTAATACTAAATTTTATTGATTTAGTAATAGGAATATACCAAATACCACACAAGATTCCATAATCCATTTTTTTTCTTTTTCGATTAATTAATAATAATAAGTATTATTATTATTCCATGTATTTCTTAAATTCTTTATCCTTATGTGTTCACTGCCACCCCACCAACCTCGCCGTTAACGTTTCAAACTTTACTTGAGTTCACGAACTTTCGGACAAGAACAGCGTGAATCTCTAATCTCTAATATTTATATAAGAGTTCCACTCTCACGCTCTGAACCCACTTTCCTTTCTCAAGAACTCCGCTTTTTCTTTGTTTCTCTCTCTTCTTTCGCTTTCCACTTCCCTGGTTCCTCTCGCCACATTCACTCGAATGCCAATTTTCTAGGACAAAGCTTTCACTTTTTCAACTGGGTGAGTCTCTTTCCCTCATCATGATTCATTTTGAGTTTCATTTGGTTTGATTTACATGTTATGTTGAGGTTCTTTTTTATAGGGTTTATGGGAGGGAGGAGAGGGAAAAAAAATTAGAATGTGGGTTTCATTTTTTTGTTTTCTCTTTTTCTGATTAATTATCTGTGTGTTTGTGTTTTTTTGTTTTATAATTTGTTTGTTTACCGATCTTCTTGATGTCTTTTGCTTGCTTTGATTCCTAGATGATCCATGGAATTCTGGATATTGGTTGGTCTTTAATTTTTATAAGATTATTATTATTATTATTATTATTTCATCTTGCTAATGGGGTAAAAAATCCGAAGTCAAGATCAATTTTTTATTTATTAATCACTCAATATGTTTATTATTTGGCCCTCTGCCTTCTTATCATACGCCATGATGTTTTGAAGAGTCAAATTCTGAGAGCTAGTCTTCTTGAATTACTGCATAAATTTTGTCCTTTTGTGGCTAAGCTCACGGATAGCCATAGCCATCTTTTCTTAATGGTCAATTATTGTTCTGACATACAGTGTTGGTACTTGGAACTCTACAGGCTGCAAGCATTATTTTAATTTTCTCCTCCTTTTTCTTTTATATAGTTTTTATTTTTATTTTTTTAATGTTTAATTAAGCTAACATGTACCAAAAAGTCGTAGGGTTGATTTGTTTATTTATTATTTTACGTTGTGGTGTTTCAATTTGGGCTTGAAATTGCAAGGTTAAGATGGTTTTGGTGATTTATTTTAGTGAAGCCTGAGCACTGGTCCTGTACCGTGCTGCCTTGCCTGCATTTCCTCCATAAATGGGCTGTTTTAACTCTAAGGTGAGAAGAGAGTTTCCTGGGCAGGAGGATCCAGTAATTCTTGCATCGCAGACAGCTTGTAAGTTGATTAGTTTTCCCAATGAAATGATGGAAATCTGTAATTCTTGTAGAATTATAAGATTGTGGTTTTTTGTGATTGTGACTGTTTTATTGAATTCTATTTGTACACGTTTCTGAGCTGCTTATTGTGAATTCACTTTTTATCTTGCACTCTTACTGGGTGAATCTTAGCAGTATAATAATGATATCACAAAAGTATAGTGCTCTGTAAGGGTTTGCAATTATGTGTTGCATGTTTCCTATGGGGTTTTTGAGAAGGGAACGATTGCAAGTTTGCCACAAATGAAACACAGTTCACTTTTGTTCGGTGTATTGTTAAAATTAGGCCAAGGTGAATCTATGAAAAGCAGCACTTCCCCTTGGGGCTACCCTTTTTTAATCTACCTTGATGTGGGCTACTTGAAGGGAAAGGATTTTGACCATGCTTTGTCATTATAGGCTGAGCCTTATCTGTGGGTATATAAATGTAAGGTAATATTATAAATCGCATTTCTTCTGCATTTCGTGATGTAAACCAAACCAAAGAAAATGTTGTTAGTTTCTTTTCTACTTGCTAGATTGAAGAGATTAAAGAATAGTCTCACATCTTTTCTCATACATTAGATTCCCTATCCTACTTTTCCATTCTGTCACCTCCTTAAACGAAAAAGCCGCTTTTTTCTTCCATTTGCTACAAAAATTTGCTCCTCTTCTGAACATACAATTTTAGACCTATGCATTCAGCAAGCTCTTCTAATATGAGAAACAAAATTGAGACTTGTTGGTTCATATATGTGTCAGTGTCTGAACTGAAATGGACATAATGGTTGTGTTTTAATATTTCCATCTTGTGATGCATTTGTTATGGAATTGCTCTATCTCTATTTCTCAAGCAGTCATGTTAGTTTTGTAGTTTAAACTTGTGTCAATTTTTGGTTTCCCAGTCAGCGTCAGCGAGGTTGAAGCACTGTTTGAACTTTTTAAGAGCATCAGCAGTTCTGTCATAGATGATGGACTAATAAGCAAGGTACCATATAGCGATTGCCTTTTTTTTTTTTTGGAAAAAGTTAGTCTGTGACCATTAGTACTTTTCATTGTTTCTATCCCCACTTGTTCTCTGTGAGGAACTTAGTTAAATTATGACGTCTATCTTGTGATGTGTATTTTGTTATGAGACATTAGGTCACTAGCTTTGCATGTGTAATTTGTCAGAAGAATTTAGGTCATAACTTCTACTTACAATGTAATTATTTGGAACTTTCATATATTATGCTAATCCTGTTACCATTTAGGTTTGTTTTGTTTATTTGTTCTTCACATTGAATTCTTAGTCCTCATTGTGATTATGAGTGTTCTTTCTTTGCAGGAAGAATTTCAATTGGCAATCTTCAAGAATAGGAAAAAGGAGAATATCTTTGCAAATCGGGTACTATATAACATACTTTTGCTTTCTTAATAACTACGTCATAATTGTTGAGGTTTCTTGCAAACATGTTTGAATGGCTGCAGACTGACACAAATGTACTCTTTAGATCAATGATTTGCAATGCAAGTAGGTTATTGAAGAAATTTGCTGTTTCACTATATGCATCTGGAAGAAACTTGATTTACAAATCCTTTTATTAACCTATAACATGTTTATTGTTAACCATTTGGTTGGCTGCAGTTTTTGTCAAATTTAGATATGCAGGTTATTTTTCACATCTTCATGTTTCCCTTCTCAAATAGAAATCAATGTTTGTTTAGCTTTGTAACTTTATTACAAATTTCTTCATTGACATTTTATATCATTCTTGTGGTATCTCCATCACGTAGCCTTTTTGACTGACTGGATATCTATTGATATCAGAATTTTTCTACATGCAGATCTTTGATCTATTTGATGTTAAGAGGAAGGGAGTCATTGATTTTGATGACTTTGTTAGATCTCTCAATGTCTTCCACCCAAATGCACCACTAGAAGACAAGATAGATTGTAAGTTATTGAATACTCAACTAATTGTAGCCTGTAGGTTACCCCAGATTCCATACTGTGTGATCTGGCTGTACTGATATATTAGGTTTGGGATTTTCATGCAGTTTCATTTAAGCTCTATGATTTGGACAATACAGGATTTATAGAGCGCCAAGAGGTAAGATGGTGATTGTTTGTTTATATAACTTCGATGCAACTGAAGTGTTCTGTTCTGACAAAATCGAATGAAGTGCCAATCTACACATAGATATGCCTTTGTTCTAAAGTGATAATTTTCACTTGTTACTTGTATATTTAGTCATTCTTTTTGAAAAGATGTTTTGTGTGGACTTGTGGCATTCATCCTAAGTCTTAATGGACTGATATCCTATTAACTTGACTGAGCATCTTCATTTTTCTTTCGGCTGATTTCTGACAGGTCAAGCAAATGTTAATTGCGCTTCTTTGTGAGTCTGAAATGAAGTTGGCAGATGAGGTGATAGAAACAATTCTTGACAAGGTGAGTTATGTTTGTAAAATTCCTGGATAATACAAAATATTAGATATGAAAGTTGATCAGCATTCTGGAAGAAATTAGTTTACTGTTGCTGTGCTGTAACCTCTCTCTCTTTTCCCATTAATTATCACAAATTAAATATAAGGCTTAAGCTTGACATTTTATTTTTGTGGCCAGACTTTCTTGGATGCAGACCTGAACCAAGATGGGAAAATAGACATCGTCGAGTGGCAAAATTTTGTTTCTAAAAATCCATCACTGCTTAAAATCATGACCCTACCCTACCTGAGGTATGTATAGAATTATTTTATGGTAAATATTAAACTGCTTTCATCCAGATTCTGATGTTCTAACTATAGTATAATTTGTTATTTGTGAAATTAATGCAGGGACATAACAACTTCTTTCCCAAGTTTTGTATTTAACTCTAACGTGGATGAAATTGCTGCTTGAGAGCACACAGCTATAGTTATGCAATTAGTGAAAAAATTGGGTGTATTTTATATGTAAGAGCTTGAAGAGAGTTGAAGTAATAGATGCATGATATAGTTAGCTTTTTTTTTTTTGGTACAATGGTGGCAATGAGGTTTGAACTTATAACCTTATGCAAACTACCCTGCCACTAGCACAATCCTAGTGGTTTTAGTTAGCCTTTCTCAGTAAGTTGTAAATCACATTCTCATTGAAATTTACCCAGCCAGGTTTTTGTTTTTGGGTACATTTCCAGTTAGGTTTCATGTGATTGCTTTGATTTTCTTTTATGTTCTTCTCCTATGTATGAAAATGCCGCATCAGTTACTTTTGGGTTTTGTTTAGGCAAACAAACTTTCATTGATTGAGAAACAAAGACCGTAGCTTGTTTACATAAGAGAAACTGGTGCAATAAAACCTGATCAGGGATCAAGTTAAAATTTAAGACATACAATCAATGTAAAATTTAATATCTACAATTAGTGAAAACATTACAGGAAAAAATTTGTCAGAATAATGACGATTTTGTATCACATAATAAATAGACAGTAGTATATAAGTGGACTCAAATCTTTGATCTTGGTACTGGTGATATCAAGGTGCTCAGTTGTAGTAACACTAAAGAAGGAGTAATTAACACAAGCATCCACATATTAAAGCAAAACAGCACTTAAACGCATAATTCCACTTATCCAAAGATGGAGTCACAAACCCTCATCAGTTACTTTTGGATTGGTGTTCTATTATTTACACATTTATGACGGTAAAAAAGAACCTCTCAAAGAAGAAAAAAGAGTGAAGAGGTGAGGTGGTGCTGCAGGTTACGACGAGAAAATGTTACAACCTTCAGATTATGCTCCTCAAATTTTATTCTATTTTGTGCAATAGATAATTGAAAATATTTAAATGCATTGGTGATATATGGTTGAAAAATGTATTATCAAATTTGTATCTTTTTTTTTTACCTGAAATTTGTATCTTTATTTTATCAATTATTGCAATATTTGAATGTGTTATTAAAATATGTAATTGAAAATAAAATATATTGAAGGACGGAATTAAAAATTTAAAAAGTTGCATATTTTATCCCTCATTTTAGGAACTTTGATCAATTATCAACTCTATTTTTTGTTACCGGATGCCCTCGAAGGGCCAGTTTTCTTAATTTTAAATTAGTTGCTGCACACAAGAGCTTAAAAGAAAATCACATAAAAAAAAAAAGAGCTTAAAAGAAAGAAGTGAAGAGAAAATATGATAAAATTCTGACTATATATATATATATATATATATGTGTGTGTGTGTGTGTGTGTGTGTGTGTGTGTGTTTTGGTGGAAAGGTAAGGATATAAGTAAATTACAAGAATTTGCGATTTAATCTAGTTTGACTTATAGCAAAACTCTCAAACCAACAGATAAAAAAAAAAAAAAAACTCAAACCAAATTATATTTAACAATTTAAATATTTTAACGATCAAATACAATAGAAACCGGATTGTTACCTCCTTTACATAAACCTTATCAAATACTGTCTATAAAAAATAGAATTTTAACATTTTAAACAATATAATATGAATTTGACAATTATAAAAATTTTAAAAATATAAATAATAGGTTTAAATAAAGTTTTAGTTCTTATAATTTTCATCTATTTGTGCTTTGGTCTCTATATTTTTTCAAGTACAAGTCCTTATATTTTTCCTTATTTAAGTTTAGATTCTTATTGTTAAAGAATTGATCTCTATATTTTTACTTATTTAAATTTTAGTTTTAATAATTTTCACTCATTAAAACATTGGTTTTTATTGTTAAAAAAGTGGTCTCAAATTCTCTATAATTTCACTTATTAAAGTATTAGTATCTAAGAGACCAAAATTTTAATGGTAAGAAATTAAATTAATATTTAAAAAAGTTATAAGGATTAAAATTTAAATAAATAAAAATTTTAGAGACTAAATTTTATTTAAATTTAAATTAATAAATAGAATTTTCACAATTTAATAATATTATTCTGTATATAGTTAATAGTCAATTTTGTACAAAAGAAAATATTATCAATAATAATCTAAATATTATTATAGAGTGTTATTAAGTTAATCTTTAGTCTTTGACCATATATTGAATGTACACACGTTACTACTGTAAAATTAACCTTACAACTAGGAGCCGACAAATTTAATTTTTATATTATTAAATTTTTGTATTATCTTTGGTTTAAAAAAACAAAAAGAATTTCTCCTACCCAATGACATTGCTTCATCTGTGTCATCTTCCTCAGTTACATTAGGGTTTGCCATTCGCATCCAATGCCCATCAGAACATCTCAAATCTTCCTTTGTTTTGCTTCAGCAACTCTCAAAATCGAAAATTCATGATATTATCTTGCTGTACGGTACGAATTCTTTCTGCTTGAACGTCGAGTAGAAAATTGGGTTGCATTTGTATGCATAAACTCAATAGCATAGGCATGGTGGCATGGTGCTGCTTCCTTTTACCAAATACATTCTTTTACATAACCACTTCGTCAGAAAGACTTCAACTTTACAGAGGATTTTTCGAGGGCATGTTTGCTATGTGCAGTTCAATCCTGTTCTGCAAAAATTTTCAACTTCTAATTCCAACCATTGTGAAAGGTTATCATGGGAACGTTCCACCCAAGAAATTCTATTGGGGAAGCTTAAATTTGCTTTGAGGAATCACCAAGTACATGAAGCATGGGAATCCTTTCAGGATTTTAGAACCCTTTATGGCTACCCTGAGGTTCACCTAGTGAACCAGCTCATTGTTCAGTTGTCCTATTCATCCAATCATGTTTGGATGAGAAAAGCATGTGATTTGGTATTGCAGGTTGTTAAGGAGAACTCAGGGTTCCTTCATGCTGATACCTTAACCAAACTTGCACTATCTCTAGCAAGGTTGCAAATGCCAACCCCCGCCTCAGTGGTTCTCAGGTTGATGTTGAACAAAGGGTGTGTGGCCCCTATGCATTTATTGTCATTGATTGTTTTGCATCTTGTGAAGACAGAAATTGGAACACATCTTGCATCCAATTATCTGTCTCAAGTTTGCGAATTTTATAATTGCTTGAATGATAAAAAGGCTCATTATGCAGTTGCGGTCAAGGTGGATACTTTGATCTTTAACCTTGTTCTTTATGCTTGTGTGAGGTTTAAATTGTCTTTGAAAGGCCTGTGCCTTATTGAATTAATGCCGCTGTCCGGGACAGTGGCTGATGCACACTCAATTATAATGATTTCGCAGATCCTAGAGATGAATGGTTTGAGAGATGAAATGAGGGAATTAAAAGATCATATTGACAGTGTGTCAGCTGCTTATGTTCGCCACTATCGTCAGTTCTATGATAGTTTGTTGAGTTTGCACTTCAAATTTAATGACATTGATGCTGCTACTAAGCTTGTTTTGGATATGAATAGCTCGCATAATTGTCATATTAATAAAAAGGATAGGAAACACTTGCAAAAGCCTTACTTTATTGCAATAGGATCGCATAACCTTAAGAATGGATTGAAGATGCATATTGAGCCTGAGCTGCTGCAGAAGGATTCTGTCCTGAAAGTGGAAGAAGGTAGACAAGATCTTATTTTTTATAGGGGTGGAAAACTTGTCCTCAGTAACAGAGCTCTGTCTAAGTTCATCAGTGGTTACAAGAAGGATGGGAGGATTAGTGGACTTTCAAAACTTTTACTTAGCATTCAAGAGGAACTATATTCAGTAGCAGGATCCAGTTTGTGTTCTGATGTGATTGGTGCTTGCATTCAGTTTGGCTGGCTTGAATCTGCTCATGACATTTTGGACGATGTAGAGGCTGCGGGGTCTCCAATGGGCTGGGATACATATATGTTACTCTTGTCAGCATATCACAAGGGGAGAATGCAAAGGGAAGCAAAGGCACTGCTAAAGCAAATGAAAAGGGTTGGTTTGGACAAAGAATTGTCTGATGATGCTATTGACAAACACATTCTCTGTGCAGAAACATCAAATTCACCTGGTAAATCAGATTTGGCTGTCACCTTGGCTCAAATATTGAAAGATGAAGATCAGACAGTTTTTCCTTTGGTGTATGAATTCAATTCTTCCATCTTCTTTTTCTGCAAGGCAAGAATGATAGAGGATGCACTGAAGGCATATAGAAAAATGGGCGAAATAAAAATTCAACCCACAATTCAAACTTTCGCTTATATGCTGTGTGGATATTCATCTCTTGGTATGTATCGTGAGATCACAATCTTGTGGGGAGACATTAAGAGATTCATGAAGAGTGGCACTTTAGTGGCAAATAGAGAGCTATATGAGTTACTGCTGCTAAACTTTCTTCGAGGAGGTTACTTTGAGAGAGTGATGGAGGTCATTGGCCATATGAAAAGCCAAAACATGTATACTGATAAGTGGATGTATAAAAGTGAGTTCTTAAGACTTCATAAGAATCTTTATCGGAGTTTAAAAACATCAAATGCAAGAACTGAAGCACAAAGCAAAAGGCTTGAGCATGTTCAGGAGTTTAGGAAATGGGTGGGTATTGATTAAAGGTCTCTGCTAAATATTAATGTACTGATGTACCTCCATGTTTTCCAGCAATACCCTTGGTGTCTGAGCCTTGTTAACGTTATCTGCTTAGCCTTATTTGAGTTTATTCGATTTTAGTTCTGGCTCTACTTCAGCATTCTTGGCAAACAAGAATTAAGTGGAAATTTTTGTTTCATTAATCATTAATCCTACCATGATATTTACAATGAGTTTTCTCATACTGATGGTGTAATTATCAATTTGAAACGGGTCCGTTATTTGATCTCTCATTATACAACTCTTAGTTCTACTAAGTGGTGGAACCTGCTCATTGATGATGTGCTGTTCTTTGTTGAAAGATGGCATGCTGCTACCTGCTTGTTTGAAAGGTTGTAGATGGAATCAATTGTACTTATTTGCCAGGGAGTAGGACGAATTCTGACAAATAGGCCTTTGCCATTCGCTTGCTTACATAATACGTGAAAAGCTACTCACAATGTCCCAGAAGATTTTACTTATCTGCAAGTTGAAAAGACTATAACTAATAATATGGCGTAAAGGAATTGTATAAATTGATTTTTCTGCTTTGTTTTCCCTTTACTAGCTCAGAATCTAAAAATCATATTTAACTCAATGCTGGTGAAGAACACCATTTGGTGTTCTCCTATGCAATAATGGGTGTTTTTTTTTCAATGAAACTTGATCGTTTTGATTATTTAATATGAGAATTTATGTTAGTTTCTCCATTTGCTTCTTGTCGGCTTTTCTTTCATTTATAGCATATAATAATAAATTCCTACAATCCTCTTTTGCTTTTGTTAACATTTAGGTGAAATGGTGATGTTATAGTCCCTTTTCCCCATTTTTATTCCACTTCATTTTTTATTTTCTGCTATGCATACATTTCCCATCCAGTGGAATTCACTTCGTTTCTAAGAGGACTTTTGTGATCTTTTATGAATTGTTCTACCATATGTGGCTAAAGAAAATTTAAGCTTACTTAAAACCTTAGTTAAATTAAATCTGTTAAACATTATCTATTTTTTTTAGATGGTTAAAGATTTCATAAGAAAGACAAGTTTTTATGAGCAAATCATTTATTCACAGATGTATGCATCTGAACTTTTTTTTTTCTTGATGTTAAAACATCTTTCCCAATATGATAATTATATGTGACTTTTGCAGGTCGTGATTAATTAGTAATTTGAGAGAAACTTATCTCCGGGGGGGGGGGGGTTGAATTTATTGGTGGGTTTCTACTTTATTCAGTCTCCAATTATGGTGCAAATATTTTCTTTAGAAAAAATACATGACTATTTATATTCTGGATTGGGTTGTGTTCTACCTGGAAAACTGCATAAGGAACATCTCCAATGCTGATGTGCACCACTGGAAAATGCTATGCTGAAATATCTGGCTTAAGAGATTAATGAATCTTTATAGACCAATAAACCCATTTCAGGGATATTTTCGCAGTATATAAAGCAAGATGATTGTGGCTTGCTTTGAGATGAAGATGGTGCTAGGCCTTGAGATCAACAGGGAAGTGCTGATTGGATGTGATTTTCCCTAGGAGGACTGGCTTAGATTCATTGTTTAAGGTTCAGTGAAAGGCAATGGGTGCACAAGCTGTGAAGGGGTCTTAAGTGATTCTGCTGGATGTGGATTTGCTAGAAACATGTTCCTATGTAATATTACATTTTCTGAGCTATGTGTGGTATATTCATGGCTTTGTTGCTTGGGATAAGTGGTTCAGGAAGGTGTGGTTGAAGCAGACCCTGCAACTGCTGTGGAGCTGGTGCTGAAAGGTTGTGGAATGCACCATCCGTGCTATAACCTAATTTCCATTGCATGGTTGGCAAGTTAGAATTGTCACTTTTTTCCCTCGAAAAAAAAAAAAAAAAAAAAGAATTGTTCAATTTTTGCTTGGTAATTAGAGTTGTTCACTGGATGGCTGGCTTTGCACATAGTCTAGAGCTTAGCATGCATGTCTTTGTTATACCAACAAATGGTTGTGGATGCTTGCTTCTTGACAGACATATGGCATATACCAGTCTACAGTTTGTTAGTGTAATCTTTCATCTTACCCACAAAGTGTTCAATATATAGTTGTAATAACTAGCGTTTATGACCCATGCCTCGCATGGGGTAATAACTTCTACCAAACTATTATTTTTATATAGAATAATTTAGCTTAATTTCATTATATAAATTTATTTATTTTCTTATATACTTATTATTTTATCTAAAATAAAAATATTAATTAAGAGTCCAAATCATTATATAAACAATTAAGATATGTTTGTTTAATTTTTTTTATTGAAAAACATTTTTTAATTAAAAAAATAACTTCTAAAAAATTTTAAAGTGTTTTTGGGTGAGCTTTTAAAAATAATCAGAATAAAAAACATTAGATTTCTAATTATTTTGGGAAGCTACAATGAATAGTTTCGAAAAAATAAAGAATATATAAAATAGAGAAAAAATTCATTTAAGGAAGTGTAGAAGTTCTTTTTGACAAAAATATCCTTACATCTTCTCAAAATAACAAATGTTATCATTCATATATGCTACAAAGTGATTTTTGTAATTGCAATAGGACTTTTTAATTAAAATCTAAAAAAAAATTATGATATCTTAAAATTACTTTTATTCAAAGCTCATCCAAATAAACCTTTAGTCTAATTGATCAATATCTAATAATACTAAAAATTCAAAGAATATAACTACTAAATAAAAACTACTAAAGTATAAGAATTAATTAAACAAAATTTTAAAAAATATATTTAACAATTATAATATGTATTACTCAAAATCTCTTTCTTGTGTATTCCATTGGTTGTTTTAAATTTTATAACTATAAATATAAAAAAAATTATTCAAGATTTAAATATTTAGTAAGTGTCTAATCTAGTTTCATTTATTTTTGAAATTTTTTTTACTCCAAATAGAAAATATAAAAACATAATTCAACATTTATCCAACATAAAAAATAAAGGACAAAACTAACGAAGTTTTATTCAATTTCAAATTTTTTAATTCAATTAATTATTTAATTCAGAAAATCAAAAAATTGTACACCATATATTTCTGTAAATTAGTTATAATAATTTTAAAAAAAAATTAAAATAAGAAAATATTATCAACTCTAACATTAGTACCATTTAAGTAATAACATTCTTTTTTAATTAAATACAATTTTTTTTACCATTTTATAAAAACTACAAAGTAATATTTTTTATCATTTTTTTGTTCCCACCTTATTTTATGACGGATTGGTAAGTCAACTTGTCTAAAAAAAATGAAGAGTTGACGTGTTAGATGAATCAACTCGGTAAAAATTAAATAAATAAATAAAAAGTAACTGGTTGGACGAGTCAACATGTCAAAGTGAACAAAAATATGAGTTAAATGGATCAACATTTAGGTTGACTTGCCTAATCTGCCACCAAAAAATATAAAGAGAAAAAAATAAAGTGTCTCGATAAGTCAACCCACCCCACTTACCACCATAACATGCGGTTATGTGAGTTAAGTTAAAATTACTAGCCTTAAAAAATAAGTTACAAAATGCAATTCAATCTGTCATATTTGATTGATTAAACAGGTTGACCTATTGAATTTTTATCTATTTTGACATCTTTACTTTAATTGATAAGAAAAGAATTATTTTTTTTACAATATAAGAAAGGAATTATTTAGTAATTAAAATATATATATAAAAAGTATATATATACCCATAAATAAGAAACATTTACTATCACAAAAATATATAATTATCTCTTAAATTTTCACTTTCTTTTAAAGGTTATATCAAACTTATTATTAATGTAAAAATCTTATCATCATTTATAATGTTACGGTCACCTTCGTTTTTATTGTCTAAAATATACCACCAATAATATCAACTTTATATATAACAATATAATTTGAGTATTAGTTTATCACTTAAAAAAGCTTTAGAAGCATTAATAGAACTGCTACTTTATTTGATAATAAAATAATTATTTAACAATAAAAATTACTAGTTTGAAATCACCTATTTATGTACTCACCTTCTCCTGTATTCTTTTTTGTATTCAAATGTGAAACACATACAAAGTTGAAAAATTTCTTGTGGATTAATGGAATGAATAGTATAAACTCATTCTGTTTTGTTCTATTAATTGATTTATCTTAGATATGTAACTATAACAATACCACAATTGTTAATTGTATTGAAATGCTTATAATAGCATAAAAAATAACAAAAATGTACTTATCAAATAGAATATAAATATTAAAATATATAATATTTTATGTAAATGCCAATGTATTTAATTTTTAAATATATTTTATTATAAATTTTTTATTTAATATTAATTATTAATTATTCAATATCTTAATATTAAAATATTTTATTAAATATTTATATTTTTATTAGCATAATGTAATTTAATTATTAAATGCTTTTACAATAATTTTTTTTAATTATTTCTTCACCCACATATGTGAAAGAGAAAATATTTCATGAGAACTTGATAAATAGAATGAATGATAATGGTCATTTGCATTAGAAGATGTCATATAACCCTTTGAATGTGAAGATGATATGTGTCTTCTTTAATAAGAAGATATGTATAATTTTTAATTCTTAAATATATTTTATTATAAAATATAATTTATTTATTAAATATTAAATTTTAAAAATGTATTTATTATTAAATATTTTTTTACTAAATATCAATTATTCAATATCTTAATATTAAAATATTAAAATGTTTTTATTAAAAATTAATGTTTTTATTAAAATGATTTATTTTAATTATTAAATTTTTTTATAAGAAAATATATATATTTTTAATTATTTCTTCATTCACACATTCCACACATATAAAAGGTAAAACATTTCATGAGAACTTGACATGTTGAATTAATAATAGTGACCATTTGCATGAGAAAATGACATGTGATCCTTTAAATGAGAATATGACATGTGTCCCTTTTAATGAGAAGAGAACATGTGTAATTTTTGTCTTGTAGTTAAATTCAATGGGAGAATGACATGTGTTTTTATAAACTTCCTCTTTCTAAGTGAATATAACACTTGTCTCATAAACTTTAAATTAAGGACAACATGACACTTGTATATTTTGTCCTTTAGTATAACCTTCTAAATGTATTAATAGTAGAAATGGATATTAGATAGTATATTATTAATAATAATAATAATAATAGTAGAAGTAGATAGTAAATATATAGTAGATATTGATTGATGATTAAAATTCAAAATTAAAATAAATTTTAAAAATGTATTTATTATTAAATATTAAATATTAATTATTGAATATCTTAATATTAAAATATCAAAATGTTTTATTAAAATAATTTATTTTAATTATTAATTTTTTTATAATAAAATACATTTTTTAATTATTTTTTCACTTACACATTCCACACATGTGAAAGGTAAAACATTTCATGAAAATTTGATATGTTTAATTAATAGTAATGACTATTTGCATGAAAAGATGACATATGACTCTTTAAATGAGAAGATGACACGTGTCTCATTTAATTAGAATAGAACATGTATAATTTTTGTCTTGTAGTTAAATCTAAGGACAAAATGTATATATTTATAGAAACTTTCTCTTTTCAAGAGAAGAGGACACATGTCTCATAAACTTTAAATTAAGGACAACATGATAGTTGTATATTTTGTCCTTTAATATAACCTTCTAAATGTATTAATAGTAGAAGTAAATAGTAGATAACATATTAATGATAATATAGTAGAAGTAGGTAGCAGATATATAATAGATATTGATTGATGATTAAAATTCAAATTAAAGTTGAATTGAAGGAGAGGATGACATATGTATCTTGAAGCTAGCTCTTTGTAAGAGAATAGAACACAAGTCCTTGTAAAATTTGAAGGCACGAGGTGATGACACATATAAATTTTGTCTTATAGTTAATGGTTTGAATTGTATAAATAGTAAAATGTTAGGAGTCTTTATAATGTTCCTAATAAAGTTTTGAACATCAATGCTCTTATTAACTTTACATGTTATAATAGGTAAAAAAAATTTACTCTTTTTTTTTTCTCTTCAACCTCCTCACTCTCATTGTTCTCCTCTTTCTCCACTACACCTTTGGCCAATGACAATTGTTTCTAGCCACCATCGGCACCACTCTAACCATCCTGATACACGACAGCGACCTCAACTGCCAACCGTAACCCTCGTTGGAGTCTCGATAAATCGTGACAAAACCAGTATTGAGCCTTCGATTCACTGCCAGATCAAATTCCCTCCGATTTGCCGACGTCGCACCACTCTGTTCTCGCACTGCTAGTTGCTCTCCTCGCTCGATCTCTCCTTCGTACCAAGTAGACCAACAGTAAGCGGAGGGAAAATGGAATCATGACAAGGGTACCCAAAATGGAACCTATACAAGAACCACCATCCTCCACGTTGAGTAGTGGTGACCACTGCTACCACTATCGTGCCGTATAGCCTTGCCAGAACCGCTGCGTACCCTCGTCCTTTACCGCCGTCATGACCCACCAAGCCCTAGACCTATGGCATCGCACTACCACCACTGCAGGTCCCCAAGCCAACAGCCACCGCTCCAAGCAGTAGCCTCCTTATTGCCAGCCAGTGTGTTGGACCTCTACCATCACGCCACGACCACCGCCAGCCATTGTGTTGGGGTGGGAGGTGGCTCCGAAAAAAGAAAAAAAAAAGGAATTTGAGAGAAAAAAAGAGAGGAAGGGATTTGTTATTATTTATCTATTAACAAGGTTGCAGGTGAAACACATGAGCTGTTGATACAAAATCAACTAATTTTTTTCACAAAATTAATGGTGAAAGAACATGAAGCACCCATACCTCACATTCCTTTAGGAAGATTTAAAACGTCAAACTGTTACCCATATTATTATGTACCAGATCAAAGATGAGGAATAAATTATAGCTTTCTTTGTTCTAATTTCTTTAGTCCAAAGGGAATGAGTTATAGCTTGGATTATTGATTACGTAAGTTGCTAATAGTAGCTAATAGTAAATATTGGCAAGAAAGAGAGAATTGAAATTTGGTTATTATAGACTAGCAATTGCTCCCAACTGAACTGGGTCTGTGGTTTACTTGTAACTAAATAGGTCGTTAAACTAACTTCGGGTTTCTCTTGTTATACCTCAAATGTTGATAAACATGGCAAGAGGCAGAGAATTGAGAGAAAATAAAAAAAATTGAAATGTGAAGTTTACTAGATGGCGAAAGGATTGTGATACATGGTTAATACCTGGTTTATATATAGACTAGAGAGAGTAATTAATTATTAATTAATCACATTTGCATTTAACTAGTTAATCACAAACTACACTAATCATTAATTAACCAACTAACCAACCATATGTGTAGTAATAATTCTCTCTCTTAAAAATTGGACTAAACAATTTGGGGGTCAATTTTGCATAGTTTATTTATCATAACTTTTTTTACTCTTTTTTTGTGGAAAAAGATTTGGTGGATTCATTTCAAGGTATTTCTTGCAAAATCTAATTTACCTGTGATTTTAAAAAAAAAAACATGGAAGATGATTTACGAAACATTTGTGGATGTAAAAAGTTTATTATATTTATAAACATTTAACATTCCAATAAAAAAGAAATTAATATAGGCATGATTATTTAAAAAGTCTTAAATCCTATAATTTTCTTTGATAATTTTAAAATCTTAAAATATTATTATTTTTCCATGGCTCACTTTATTTGCCAATCAGTCAATTACCCCCGTTTCAATAACTTTTATCAAATAATAATACCAAATTAGTAAAGGCAATTATTGGGGCACTTTTTAATCGGGACAGTGCGTGAGAGCAAATTTAAGGGGGCAAGCATGACCTTAGTGCCGAGGTTTCTTTAAAAAATATCAATAGTCTAATTTTTAACAAGATAAAAATAAGTGTATTATACATTGATGATATAATTTTAGTTCACCTTTTTATCCATTTTTAATCGCTACATAATATACTCACTAACTTTTCTTACTTTGAGTTTTACTATTTGCCTTTTTAAAATCTATATATATATATATAAAGATTTCATTTGTTAATAAATCATGATATAGAAGACACATATTACTGTAATGTATTTAATGTTCAATATTTGTTTCTTAATTATTTTTTTACTATTTTCATAAAACTTAGTATATAATAAAACTAAAAAGTTCATTTTTTTTATGCAGTATGACATCAAGATATAACTATTTTAATAACTACAAGATGCAAATATAATATTGACAAAGTAAATTAAATTTATATCATTAGGTTAATTTTAAAATAAAATTTTATGTATAAAAAAATAAAAATTTTAATTATTGAATGTAATACACTTGTTAAAAATTTATTGTTAAGGAGGAAAAGAAATTTTGCTACATAAAAGAACAAAATAACTAGCATGTAAAATATAAATGTCACTACTTTAAGTCTTTTATTAGTGTATATTATAAATATATATTTAATAACATGATTTATACTTTCTAGTTCCTTCACTTAATTTTTTTTTTGGATCCGTCTTTGAGTGGTAAATAATGCGCCATTGGAAATACCCTGATAATTTTTTTTTTATAAAAAATAGAAAACACAATAAATTTAAGAAAACCTTTCCAAAAAATAAATTCTTTCAAAAGAAATTAAGTATAATTTGAGTGTTTGTACAATTAATTACTTCATAAATTCAACCAAATCTTTTTCCGAGCCAAATCCTTTTCCGGTGTAGACGTGTAGTCACATTCCAGTCATGGAATATCAAGTTTTTCAATCATGTGAGTTTAGATTTAGATTAACTTATTTTGTGTTTAAAACATTTTATAATAAAAAATTTAGTGAAAAAACTTTTAAAAAATAAACAATTATTTTCCATAAAATAGTTAAACCAAGCATAACTGACTCTCTTTGGTAAATCTTTTCTTTCCCCATCACTTGGTAAACCAACATGAAAAGCATGAGTGATATTAATTCACCATTCTTCTTGTCATCTTGTGAATTGATTCAACATTCTTCTTGTCATAGAACACGACTCTTAGCCACGGGTCTCCTTAAAAAATTTTCTTTTAGCAGTAATTTGGAATTTTGTCATCCCATGCCTTTCATGATTAACAAGTGGATAACACAATTTGTTGATAAGCAGCAGCAGCAGCAGTGTACGCGTTCCCAAAAATTATATACACACAATTCTCAATCTTCACGACATAGTAAAACTACCTTCAAGCAAAGTGTGTCAAGCCCCAGCTCATACTGCACAACATGGTTTAGTCTTCTTCTCATCCTCCCTCTAACTAAGCTTCTTCTACGGACTGCTCAAAAGATCTTATGTTCAAAAAAGGACACGGTGAAGGCTTGCATGCCCCAAGGAATAAGAGAATATTAGGTGGTGTTTGGTAGGATGTATGTTGATTGAATTGAGTCGATTTTTAAAAAAAGTTCATCTAATCCAATCACATTGATTTTTTTATGTTATTATTTTATCGATTTTGTTTAAAATATAAATTTAATTTAATTTAATCTAATTTAAATCGATTTAAATTAGACTGATTTTTTTATTTATTATTATAATTTTTTTAATATATAAATTCATCAAATGACATCAAATACACTATAAACTAACCCATCAAATAACAACAAATATTAATTCAAACTAATTCATGAAAATACAAATTCAAATCCAAATATAAATCCAAATTAATTAGTAATCTTCTTATATATGTCCAAATTTAAGAGAATAAATTAAGTTTGAGTTGAGATATAATAAAAAAGTTCTTAAATAAGTACAAGTAATATAAGAATTTCAAGATAAAATATTCTTTTAAAATATACATATATAATTTTGATTCAGTTTAAATTGAATTAATTTTTAAATTTAGAATTAAAATCTGATTCAATCCAATTAATTTTTTCAACTTTCATTAATAATATGATCTACCACCAACTTATATATTTATTATTTATCATTTTTAAAAAATAAAAAATAAAAAAAATAAATATATAAATTAATAATAAGTTTCACTATTAATAAAAACTAAAATATTAAAATGTGAATGTAAATACAATCTTAGGTGACGCTCGTGTAATGCAATAATTTCTCTGCCGAATCAGCCATGGCTTTAGGTGGTGAGATGAAGAACAGAACTTTTTAGAGCGAATAGACTAAGGAGTCCCTGTCCCTCTCCTCAAAGTGAGGTTTTGGTCAAAAGACAATAAAAGGCTCCCAAATTTAAAAAGAACACGCGTTCAAGAATCAAACTCCTGTTGCGATTGCTATAAAACGTTGACCACCGTTGTAGTTGCAGGCTTGCAGCTTAAGTTATACAAAATATGTGTTTATGCAGGAATGGTTTAATGTAGAGTATCACTTTACAAGTAACTTTAATGTCACTATCCATTTTATGCCTGAACCTTCAGGGTTGGCACATAATAAAATAATATGCCAGATAGTGAGAAGAAGTTAAATAATAGAGGGTCTGGAAAATCCAGTCATTTGAACCCAAAGGCACAAGCTGAGTCAAAGCTAGATTCATCATTGAGATTCAAAACAAGTAGCACACACTGCCAAGGGAAGAAGCATAAGCCGAAATCAAAATCTCACACGCTGAAAATTGGCACAAACATATCCAAGAAAGAGAGTTACTAACTCTTCTATCAAGGGGCCAAGCAAATAAGAAATTAATTATTAAACAAAATTTGCATAAAGCTGATGGAAAATCTTCACAGAAGTTGTCCACAAAGTTTTTTTTTTTTAAATGTTTGGCAAATAGTATGCATATCTTAACATTTTAATTGATTAAGAACATCTTTGGATAAGCTTATTTACTTCCCAACAGCAGCTTTTTAATAAAAAAAAAAATCACTGTTTATATAATGCTTGAGAATTATGCAAAAGCTTCTAAAAAAATTCAAAGCATTATAACAACTTCTTTTTTATAAACTTGAAATTTAAAGTTTTTGATTCTTAATTATAGATAAAAAAAACATCTTTGACCCGTGCATCACAACTTCTACTAAATTATTATCTTTATATACAATAATTTAACTTAATTTCATTATATAAATTTATTAATTTTCATATACACTTCTTACTTTAAATAAAAAAAATTATTTATGAGTCTAAATCATTATATAAATAGTTAAGATGCGTTTGATTAAGTTCTTTTTTTTTTACTAAAAATGTTCTTTTTTAATTTAAAAAACCACTTATAAAAAATTTTAGAAAAAAATTTAGTGTTTTTGTTTAAGATTTTAAAATAATCAGGATGAAAAAAATTAAATTTCTAATTATTTTGAGAAGTTACAATATACAGTTTCAAAAAACATAGAGAATATGTAGAGAGAGAAAACTCATTTGAAGAGGCAAAAATTTTTTTAAACAAAAATATTCATGCATCATTTCAAAATGACAAATGTTGTGGTTCATTTTTTTAAAAAAGTAATTTTTGTAATTATATTCAAACAATAAAACGGGACTTTCAATAAAAATCTAAAAAAAAAAAACTTTTTATGATATTTTAAAATTATTTTTATTTAAAACTTATTAATTAAGCATTTAGTCTAATTGATCAATATCTAATAATACTAAAAATTCAAAGAATATAACTACTACACTAATAAAGTATAAAAATTGATGAAATGAAATTTAAAAAATATATATGTATTTAACAATTATACTATATGTTACACAAAATCTCTTTCCCATGTTTCCATTGGTTGTTTTAAATTTTATAACTATAACTATAAAGAATTTATTCAAGATTTAAATATGTAATAGTGTCTAATTTCATTTCATCTATTTTTTGAAAAAAATTGACTCCAAATAAAAATTATAAAAACATAATTTAATATTTATCCAACAATAAAAAATAAAGGACAAAATTAACGAAATTTTATTCAATTTCAAGTTTTTAAAATTCAATTAATTATTTAATTTAGCAAATCAAAAAATATAAACATATATTTCTTTAAATTAATTATAACAATTTTTTCTTTGAAAAATAGAATAAGAAAATATTATCAACCTCAGTATTAGTATCATTTAAATAATATTATTTTTTTAATTAAATAAAAATATTTTTTATGATTTTAAAAAATATAGGATAATATTTTTTTATATTTTTTTTGTACTCATCTCATTTTATGGTAAGCTAGTGAGTCAACTCACCTAAAATAAAAATTGATGCATTGGTGTATTAGACAAGTCAACCTAGTAAAAAGTAAACAAATAAAAAATAATGATAAGTTAGGTGGGTCAACACGTCAAAAAATAAACAAAAAAGTAAGTTCGATGAGTTGACATGTAAGTTGACTTGCCTAATATGCCACAAAAAAAAAGAAAAAAAAATGACTCAATTAGTCAATCCGCCCTTTCTCGCTACCATAACTTGCAAGTTATTTGGTTCAAGTTAAAATTATTTGCCGAGTTACAAAATGCAACTAGACTAATCATTTTTGCAAGGTAAATTGGTTGACTCATCAGGTTTGATCCGTTTTGACATCTCTACTTCAAGTGATAAGAAAAATTATTTAATAATTAAAGTCTATATATAAAAAATATATATACTCACAAATAAAAAAACATTTACTTTCACAAAAATAAATAATCATCTTTTAAATTTTCACTTTCTTTTAAAGGGGCAAGGGGTGCCCGTGATACCATGAGCCCATTTGTAGACCCACTCGAAAGCCACAATCTTCAATGAGAAATAGGTCGTTGGACAACCACCCACCCCGGCGTTGTGTGAAGCATGTATTGTTTTAAAAATTGATTCAACCGGATTGGTTGAACTATCCCACGAGTTCTAATATATTTAAAAATCAGATAAGCAGTTCAATGATAAAAAAAACCAATGAAATATTAAGAAAATCACTGAAATCTGTTGAACTGCCAAGTAAAACCAGCCTATTTTTAATCGATCTTTAAAAAGACAAGGAAAAAAAACTTAAATAATTATAATATTAATGGTTTAACTACCAATTGAATTACCAATTAAATTATGAATCATTCATTTCACCGATTTAACAAATTTTAAAATATTGGTAGCATGTATGACATGGAGGTCAATGCAAATCATAAGAAACAGGCGGCTGGGCCTTTTATTTATCCCAAGAGCCGATTTGCAAACCAATAGAAACAGGCTGCTGGGGAGATAACATTAACCATTGCCAATGGAAATGTTACTGTTCCACTACACAGTAACTTGAGTTTTCCGTGGATATATTACTTATTGATTTCAAAAATTGATATATAAATATTATTTTATTTTCAATCAAATAAATTTTTAATTATTATATACTTTTTTAAATAATTTAACATATAAAAATAATTTTTTTATATCATCCAAACAAAATAAATTATTTTAAAATTATTTTTCAATTAACATATCTAAATATAAAATTAATTATATTATAATCGATTATATATATAATCGACTATTGAAATAATTAAATTTTCACAACTAATCTAAATATACACTAAGTATGTGTTTGATTCATATTAATTCATTATTCCAACAACTTTTTTTTTAGAAAATGTCTTTTTCATTGTTCCTATCATGTTTGACAATTTATTCTTTAGCTTATGTATGAAATTTAATGTATTATAACATTTTTTTCATAAACTTGAAGTTTTTAGAGTGTGTTTGAACTAACTGTGAAAATTTTAATTATTTCAATAATCGGTTATTGTACAATCAATTATAGTAGAATTAATTTTATATTTGAATATATTAAATAAAAAATAATTTTAAAATAATATATTTCGTTTAGATTATATAAAAAAATTATTTTTATCTATTAAATTACTAAAAGATATATAAAATAACTAAAAAATTATTTAATTGAGACAAAATGAAATTTACTTCTCAAAGCTTTTATAATAATCCATAATATAGAATCATAAACTTTAAATTTTAAGCTTATAAAAAAAATTGTTATAATGCATCGAATTTTATGCAAAAATGTTAAAGAATTACCCAAACATACTATAAATAGTTAAAAAACTTTTCAACTAAAAAAGTTGTTGGTTTAAGAAATAATCTCAATCAAACATGTACTTAATTTTTTTATTATAGATTATTTCAAAAGTTTTAATATGTAAATATCATTTTATCATTAATATATATTTTTTAATCATTTTATATATCTTTTGATAATTTAATGCATAAAAATAAATTTATACTATCCAAACAAAATAGATTATTTTAAAATTATTTTTCAGCTAACTTATCTAAATATAAAACTAATTCTATTATAATTAATTATAACAATAATTGATTATATATGTAATCAATTATTAAAATAATCAAATTTTCAGTTAATCTAAACAAACACAGTAAGGAGCTGTTAGCTTTTAATTGGTTATTGTTATTATTATTACTATAAGTAGAAAGTAGAAAGTACATGCTTTATGTGACTTGAAATTTTTAACATGAAAAATTTGTGAATATATTATTCAAAAGAAATATAGATATTTAAGTGGCTGGTTTATTGAGTAATACATGATACATGATTATACTTTGTTTGAATTTGGTGATATGTAGCAGGAATTTTTATATAGTCATTTATGTTGTATATTTTTCTTGAAAAGCTTAGTATGGATAAACTGTATGCATCTTTCCTATCAATAGAGCTATATGCCTCTAAATGAAATTGATTGGATAGGTCATGCTTGGATTGTCCAAATTTCTCCATTGATTCGAATTTATACAATTTGTGAAGAAACCATACAATAATATTTTGATAAAACTGAAATCTCACAAAATTGTCCAATGCCCAGCATTCCTGGAGCCTAGCCATTATTGAAAAAACCCTAATGAATTAAGTAGTAAATTAGTCCTTGTTCAATCTCATTCATTCAAATAAAAACGGACAAGGAAAAATATTTTGTAAAAAATGAAATAGGAAGAACATAAACATTCATAATCAACATTACAATGGGAATTTTGGTTTGACCTCACTCCTAAAAAATTCAAATTTAAAGACGAACAAAATCTGTTTCTAAAACATAAAAATTATGTCTCTAAATAATTAAAAATAGAATTAGAGACGAAAATAGAAGCGTGGCAAAGAGTGGGGTCGCTGATTATTTAGAGATGGAAAAATTAATTTCATCTTTATCTAGAGACAAATTTTTGCTATCTCTAACTAAAACTTCCGCCTCTAAATAGCTACAAAATTTGTCAATTTTTTTTTAAAATATAATAGTAATTAAATTAAAAATGTCACTTTTCCATCTCTGATGTTAAAATGTTCATTTCTAAACAATCCAAATCTGGTTATCAATAATTTTTCCAAAATAAAGTAGAGACAAACATAGCCCATATCTAATTTCGTCTAAAATTTCGAGAAAAACACATTTCCATATCTAAATTTAGATATAGAAATGTGTGTCTGTCTCTAAATTTTAGATACGGAAAGTGTCTATCTCTAATTTTTCAGAATTACTTTTTAATATACTTTTAATTTTATAACTAACTCTTATGCAATTTTATATCACAATAAGCCATATAACATCATAAATTACAATTTCAAAACATCATCATAAATTTTAGTACCAAAATGCATTTTTGATCGATAGAAATAACAAACTGCAAAGTAATAATTAATTGTCATTACAAATATTTTAATTGTGACTAGAAATATTTAAGTTACCAATGAAAATAAAACTAATCAAATATCTGAGTCATCATTATTCGCAACATCGTTACACATTTCCTCATCATGATGGCCATCCTCTCTTACAGGTGTAGGTGTTCTAAATTGATCACCTAGTACAAGACTCCTAAACCTCTCCTCTTATTGTTCCATCTTCTGCTTAATCATATCTTGTTCAAGATTCTTTTGATGAACTCATCACTTAAAGCTTGAATTTTGGCTTGCATTGCAATAATCTCTGCTGGTGATACTTCATCAATGGAAAAGGAGGAGGAAGAGGCAATGACATTAGCAGCTTGTGCACCCAATCCATAGATGTGTCATTTCTTGTTGGGCCTTCCAATAACATCCAAGTAGATACTGTTATCAGACTCTTGACTGCTACTTTCACCATTCTGGGATTGCTTCTCAGTTATTCGTTTTTCATACTCTTCTAAAAAGAAAAAGTTATAAGACATTTATGCTTAAAAATTGATGTAACTTAAATGCTAGCTTATGTTTATCACAAAATTTCTTGCTTGCAAAGGCTCTGTGAAGCCGCTTGTAGATGTAAAAGTTTGGCTTCTTGGACATCTAATTCCCTCTGAAAAGACAAAAAATAAGTATTAGTAGCCTAAGAAATTTAATTTCTTAAAATAGAATAGTTTTATACAAACAATGAGATACATATATCTCAATAGATATCTTCAAAACTTGCAATTCACATATTTACATATTAGGCAATTCATTCCATGTCAAATACAACTACAATGATTGCACATCATTATTTAAACAAGAAATAAAACACACATGTTCTTATTTGATTGTTAGAAAGGAAATAAAGAGACTTATTCAATATAAATCATGAATTGTTAACTTAGAGAATTACAATATATCAAGGAAATAAAGCAAGTGTTATGCAGCCTCAAGGAAATAAAACAATTTTAAGTCCACCCCAACAACCAAACAGAATTAAGACAACATGAAGGAGCAAGTTATACTCATATATAACACATCATAATATCTATATAACAACACAGAAATCAAGCTAGTATCTAAGAATAAATTAAATGCAAAATATAATAATTTGATAGTATATGGTATAATTATAAGGATGTAACATCACTCACCATTCTCCTACAGTGCATTGATGCATATATGGATTCTCTACTGTGCACATTGAAACCCTCTTTAGATTGTCTATTTCAGCTGTTTCTCATGAACTTTGCTTGTCAGGCAAGATCATCCCATTTAACCCACAACTGCTCCAACATATCTAAATGAATTCATTCACCCTTATTATTTTTATCGCACACCTTAAATAGATTATTTGATAGTGCACCAAATCTCTTAGTTTCGAAGATCTTTCTGATCATATCATCATCTTCAGGTAACCACTTGTATTTTGCCTACATTGATGAAAATATTAATTAATCAAATACAATATTTTTAAATTAATAATAGATTAATAACAAGACTTTAAAGGATATTACCCTAAAATCTCTAAACCACATTTCACGCACAGTGCCTTGCACCTCTGTTCAACTTGTCCAAGCCCTTTCAATATATATATATATATTGACTTACAGGTTTTACTTTGACGTCAAAACGGCGCGTGATATAACAAACATCTTCAAAAGGAAGTATGAAAGGGCTTGGACAAGTTGAACAGAGGTGCAAGGCACTGTGCGTGAAATGTGGTTTAGAGATTTTAGGGTAATATCATTTAAAGTCTTGTTAATAATCTATTATTAATTTAAAAATATTGTATTTGATTAATTAATATTTTCATTAATGTAGGCAAAATACAAGTGGTTACCTAAAGATAACGATATGATAAAAAAGATCTTCAAAACTAAGGGATCTGGTGCACTATCAAATAATCTATTCAATGTGCACGATAAAAAGAATAAGGGTGAATGGATTCATCCAGATATGTTGGAGCAGTTGTGGGTTAAATGGGATGATCCTTCCTGGCAAGCAAAAGAATGAGAAACAACCAAAATAGACAATCTAAAGAGAGTGTCAATGTGCACAATGGAAGATCCATATATGCATCAAAGCACTATAGGAGAATGGTGAGTGATGTTATATCCTTATAATTATACCATACATTATCAAATTATTATATTCTGCGTTTAAATTACTCTTAGATGCTAGCTTGATTTTTGTGCTGTTGTGTAGAGATTGTCATGTTATATATGAGTATAACCTGCTCCTTCATGCTGTGCTAATTCTGTTTTGAATGTTTGGTTGTTAGGATAGACTTAAAATTGCATTATTCCCTCGATGTTGCATAACACTTGCTTTATTTCCTTGATATATTGTAATTCTCTAAGTTAATAATCCATGATTTATATTGAATAAGTCTCTTTATTTCTTTTCTAACAATCGAATAAGAACATGTGTGCTTTATTTTCGGTTTAAATAATGATGTGCAATCATGTAGTTGTATTTAACATGGAACGAGTTGCCTAGTATGTAAATATGTGAATTGCAAGTTTTGAGGATATCTATTGAGATATATGTATCTCATTGTTTGTATAAAGCTATTCTATTTTAGGAAATTAGATTTCCTAGGCTACTAATACTTGTTTTTTTGTCTTTTCAAGGGAACCAGATGTCCAAGGAGCCAAACTTTTTTTTACATATACAAGCGGCTTCACAGAGCCAAGGGAAAGCTAGATGAGTATATCACTTTACAAGCACTAAAGATTGCGGTACGCATAAGCTATCATTTAAGTTATATCAATTTTCAAGCACAAATGTCTTATAACTCCTTTTTAGGAAGAGTATGAAAGGCAGATAACTAAGAGGCAATCCTAGAATGGTGAAGGTAGCAATCAAGAGTCTAATAACAATATCTACTTAGATATTATTGGAAGCCCCAACAAGAAAGGATGCATCTAGACGCATCTACAAATTGGGTTTACAAGCTACTAATGTCATTTGCATTTTCCTCCACTTCCTTCTCCTCTTCCATTGATGGAGTATCATCAATAGAGATTACCGCAATCCAGGCCAAAATTCATGCTTTAATTGATGAGCTTCATCAAAAGAATCTTGAACAAGACATGATGAAGCAGAAGATGGAATAGTGGGAGGAGAGATTTAGGGGTCTTCTACTAGGTGGTCAATTTAGAATGCCATCACTTGTGCCTTCACATCTTGCACCTAGAGGATAGGATGACCATGATGATGAGGAGATGGGTGGCGATGTTACGAATTATGATGACCAAGATCATTGATTAGTTTTATTTTTATTAGCAACTTAAATATTTGTAATGACAATTAATTATTACTTTGCAGTTTGTTGTTATTTCTATCAATCAAATATGCATTTTGGTACTAAAATTTGTGATGATATTCTGAAATTATAATTTTTGGTACTATATGGCTTATTGTAATATAAAATTGCATTAGGTTAGTTATAAAATTAAAAGTATATTAAAAAATAATTCTAAAAAATTAGAAACCGACACTTCCTGTCTCTAAAAAAATTGACAATAATGCTCCAATGAAGTGACAGACACAAAGTTTCGCCAATATATTCATTGCATTATACAATCAAGCTGATGAGTGAACAAAGATTCATTTCAGCCAGTTGGACACTCAATAGATGACAGGAATAATACCAGGAATTGCAAGTAAATGTGGAATGCCCCTTGTTCTCATGGTTTCATAATGTTAAGAGGACAAAGCTATAATAGACTAATAATTACTACGTAGTAAGCAAATAAATCTCTGACTATGCATGCAAATCCAATCTATAATGTTATCTCAATCTTTCCTCAATTTCTGTCCACAACAAAAGGAATAAAGATATAGGGCACTCTCATCCAAACACTGCAATTCAATTTTTTTTTTCAAGATGCAGTTGCAAATAACTGGCTTTTTTGTTTAATTAGTACCTAAATTTTTTTTATAGGAGTCTTGTGATCTTGTCACAAGCCGAAATCCACTAAAAAGCTTTGCAACTTCTTAGTTTCTTATAATATCCTCTTTTGTCATGATTTCAACATGTGTATACTCATCATACCACCCAGATCTATTTTAGCCTATATTCTCCAGTGAGCTTCTTTAGATATATTTATGATACAAGGAGGAAGAAACCATCTTCTTCAACATTAAATCAGTATCATTCTCTTCCTATTTTCTGCCTGAGCCATTACATCCTTAAATGCTAAAATATTTTCTGATTTCAGCCATCTAATGGCATGTCTGATTACCACAGAATGCATTTCCATGTCTTAATGCAAACATCTAGCACAAGTGATCAATGTGGATGCTGGCCAATACACTCTCGCCTAACACTTTCTATTCCTAACAACAATTTCAATCAATCACTAGTTACGCTTCTAATGGTATTCAAGTATTATGAAATTGTGAGGGTAACTTACCCAACGGGTACTTCAAGGACATCCAAAGCTAACTTTGCCTGTCACATAAAACAGAGCAATAACATGAAAAAAGGAGTTCAATTCCTCAACACAAAATAAAAAAAACTAAAGGGAAGAATACACATTTGAATCTACATGGTCCATGGAAGGAAGGCAGAATCAACATATAGCGCCAAGAGAGTGGACCTAAATTGTCAGTTTCAATGCAACTGACAGATCTAAAAGATAAGTTTTTTAGGTTCATAGATGTCCAGTAATTTTTTGCTCAAACTTAGCAGCAATTGACTAGTGACCCCACCTTCCATTATTTCCAATTTCATGAGCTAGAAAGATCAAAAGTAAAAGAAAGCACTGGAGCATAACTATATATTGTTAATTTCTGAAACAGTCATCAATGGAGTTTAATACCTATGAAAAAAACACAACTAGCGCTATAAACCAGATGCATATATAAATGGATGCACACATGTAGATATGTGTGCGAGTGATGCAAATGACTTTGCATATAAAGAGGTCTTAGAAGCATTACTGCTGTATTGCATGTTCCATGAATGTAAGAGTCTCCGGAGAGGTCATCTTGAGCTGATCGAGAGGGAATGCGCTGACAGAGAGAAGCAGTTAGATAGATTGATGGACAATGACGACGGTGGATAGTTCTCTGCAAGAAGAAAACAAGGGTTTGGGAAGAAGAATAAGAGGGGCACAGTGTCATTCAATTCTAAGTTTGCAAATGTTTTTAAAGCCGAACCAGATAGGGAAGAGGGAAAGTTTCCAGTTCATGTTCAATTGGGCAGTCGAACCAGATGACATCATAGTTAATCAAATAACATTAAAGTGCCAAATATCAAGCTTATCAAACACTAATTCTCCTCCTAAGTCATAAGTCTTACAGTCACAAATTATAATACTAATAATTAAGTCTCAAAGCAAGTACCAACAAACATGTATCAAGTACAAATTCTCTTCTCACAAGGCATAACACATATTACTAATGATAAAAGATCACAAAATCATAAAATCACATCAGAACATAATACTAAGTTTCAAAGTCACATATATGGTAGATTTTCATCCCATATCCTACCAAACATGCCAGAATTGAAGCATAAGCAACCAGTGATGGAGAAGAGAGCATTGATTATGAGAAATTGATTTTGATGATGATGAATAGCAACTGTCTCAGGAGTCACAACTTAGGAGAACTGCTGTCTTCTTGTGTTTAATCTTTTTATGTCTTGACTTGCATTTGTTGTTGGATGTGTGAACTTATTTTTGTCATGTTTCATGTATTGCCTATGTGGATTGCTTTATGTTTTTAATGTTATTGTCATGACTTAAATTTATTTTGGTGATGATTTGCTGTTAGAAGCATAGGGCCTGTTTGGATCTGTTCTCATTATTTAGTTCCCAAAAACTGTCTTATAAAACACAACTTGAGAATAATTTTTAGAAATAAATAGCTAAATTTTGTGTTTGGATAATTATTTCTAAAACAAATTTTAAGTACATTAAAACATAAATATGTGTTTGGCTTGCCCATTTCTTCCTCTGTCTTTGTTTTCTTTTTTGTTGAACCCACAAAGCAAGCTTTCCTGCTCCTGCTCTTAGGAACAGTTCAATGAATGGAGGAGCAACAGTTCAAGGAATGGAGCAGCAAGGATTGACCAATTGGAATGTGAAGTTATTAACTGCACATGGTAGTTTCTCGAATACAAATGTCATGTTGACACCGTTCTCTCAGTCTAGCTCATACCTCTGGTCACTGTAGTTGGTCAACTTCTAATCGAAATAGATGGCAGCATGAGCTAGAAATCTTGCTGCACGAAGAATGGATACAAGGATTTTGCAGTTTGCGGGGGCGTCAAAATGTCAAACTCAGTCCCAAGTGAAGAGATATTACTCAAGGAATTTTGATCCAAAACCAGAAAAAATGATATGCGTAATTTTAGGTGAAGAAATGGAAATTTTGGGTGGATGGTTCATGAGAACCAGGAAAACGCGGTTGCAGGAGAAGGAGGAAAGTTTTAAGTTATTTACAAAATTGCCATTAATGAAGATATATAATTACAAATTTTGCCACCGTGAAAACAAAAGAACAAAAAACCAATTTTGGAGAACAACTGAAAGATGTTCACATTCTCCTGTTTTAAAACCAAGGATTTCGAAACCAGATTTTAAAACCTCAAACAAGAATAACAGCTACCAAACATGATTTTATGTTTTTTTTTTAATTTTTAAAATCGAAAAATTGTTTCTGAAAACAGAAACCAAACCATGCCCATAATTTTCAGTTTTTTTTTTAAATATCCGCACCACTTCAATAATGTGGCCACATCGCCTCACCGCATCAAAGTGATGTAGTTGGGTTGGCCACTTCAACCCGTTTTTCGCCTTGTGACAACGCTGATATAAAACAAGATAATACAAGAAGTGGAACTGCTTCAGTTCTCTCCCTAGTATTTTCAATTAGAAAACCCCAAAAAGCATAAATGGATTACAAATTAGAAGCAGATTGTTATTGTTCATTGCTTGTCCCAATCCCCATGCTAGCAGCATATTTACTTGAAACCAAGGGTTGCCTCATAAGCATTTGATTCAATAGAAAATGCAAAACACCATTTAAAGGATGGAATTAGTGGTGGTCAATGGAAATTGGACGAGTCAAATGCAAAACACCACAAATCTCACATTACGCTGAAGAATCCAACTTGACCAGCACAAGGAAAAATGTTCAAAGGGGATGGCTGCATCTTCCCAATTTATATTCAAATGAAACCATAATAAAAAAATTGACTGATAAGAAACCATGGAGGAAAATAAATCTTCAAAATTTAGGTCGAGAATTTTTTTTTTAAAAAAAAAACCCTCAACTACTTTATTTGGCCAACTTATAATATCAAACACTACCCACACTCAAGCATTATACCCCCAAAATGCCAGAATGCTTTAAAAAAATAACCAGGATTATACCCTCACCTACACTCTGACCTTTGCACAGTTTGGTTTGCCACTCCACTCAGGTCACTATCACAGTTCAGCACCTCATTTTGGCACAACACAACACACAGATAATAAAAAGGAGGAGGCTTCTGGTTTGAGAGGACGGACAGAGAGTAGAGAAGGAAGAGGTTCTGGTTTGAGAGAGCAAATGCAAAGAAAAGAAGATAGAGAAATCATAGGGGTTGCGTAGAGGGGACGAGAGAGTTTTCAGCCTTGGTGCTTCCGGAGGTAAGGTTCC
The DNA here is from genome assembly GCA_029884605.1 of Ormosia emarginata. Classification (NCBI taxonomy): domain Eukaryota; kingdom Viridiplantae; phylum Streptophyta; class Magnoliopsida; order Fabales; family Fabaceae; genus Ormosia; species Ormosia emarginata. The sequence continues at coordinate 19,653,617 of JAQQTP010000064.1, read as the reverse complement.
CTCTTTCTCTGTATCATTGTCAAAACTTGGAAATTATACCACTCCCCACATCTCTGTATCATTGTCACAGCAGAATAATAACCAAGAACCTTAACTGTTGCCCATTTTCTTCACAAAACAGCAGCCAAATTCCCAATGCAATAACACATTCAACTGAACCCAAAACATAAATTTCTCAGCACACCAAATACAGCAACCAGAAAACTCAACTCATCTCCTCAGAAGTCAGAATCACTCACAAACAGCAACTCAAATCCCACAAATCTCACCATTCAATAGAAAATGCTCACGCCATTACAGTAATATAACTGTTTTAAGCCATAAAAAACACAAGCAGCAGCAAGTCAAAAATAGCATGGAACCACTAGAACAACTTAATAAGAATTGTAAATTTGAAATAAACCCATCAAATAGCATCCCGGATTGAACAAACCCCAAATCCCCAACTGAACATTGAAACTGTTTTGAATAAGTTTCAGAGAGCTACCTAAATAAGTTTGAAGAGGGTGGTTTCCTCCAATGCACAGTGATTGCGACGGTAGTATGAAGAGTGAGTACTTAAAAAAAACACTCTGACGCTCAAGTTAAACCATACACAAGGTGGGTAGTGTTTGGAATTATATGCATACCTTTGTTACCTTGTATGATATTTATAGGAACATCTTGGTTGATAAGAATCATGTTTAAATCTACATTAATTGATAGTAAATGCTATTTATTAGGATAAAAATATGAATCTAATAAGATCATTATTACTTATAACTAATTCTTCTATTTATGAAAGATTCTATGAGAAATTTACTCTTCATAAATAGACATATTTACTTATTTAATAGCGTTGATAAATATTTGAGATCCAATTTTGACATATCGAATTATTCTTGAACTGCTAACCCAGACCCTTATCCAATACACAAACCTTCCAAATCAAATAATCAAATAAATAAATAAATATATTGAACTCAACCTAGTTAGCTCATAAATATATACCCAGATTCAAAATTCCACAATAGTATATACCTTTGGGTTGCTATGGAAATGGCGAGACATTGCAATGAAGACGCTGCAAATCAACAAAGCTTTCACGCACTTTCGAAGGATGAGAATGCAGAAACACAGGAAGATGAGAAAATGTTTGTATATTTTCTTAGTGCAAATGTACAATGAGGTACTCCTATTTATAGGGTAGGGGAAAATAAAACAAAATCGGAACCAATCCAATACATAAAGTCTAATTATTAATCCTAATCTAATTACAAGATAATAACAAATCAACAAATTATTTACAATCATAACAAATTAATAACAAATCATTCACTATAATAACAAATCAATCACTATCGTAACATTCCCCCTCAAACTCAAGTAGGTGTAACGGTAACCAACTTGAGTTTGGACAGTAAAGTGCATAAGCAACTAGGAGAATGAGATTTGATGAACAAATCAGCTGGTTCGTCAAGAGTGCCAATCGAGACAAGATGAAAAGCACCACGTAGAAGATGTTGACAAATGAAGTGACAATCAATCTCAATATGTTTGGTGCGCTCATGGAAAACATCGTTGTGTGCAATTTGGATGGCACTACAGTTGTCACAATGAAGATCAGTGGAGGAAGACTGAGGTATCTCTAAATCAGCAAGAAGCCAATGGAGCCACAATATTTTAGTAGTATCAGCAAGGACACGATATTCTACTTCAGTGCTGGAGTGAATTGTCAGAGTTTATTTCTTACTCCGCTAAGAAATAAGAGAATCTCCAAAAAAAAATGTAATAGCCAGTGGTGGAGTGACGGTCACTGGGATTACCGGCCTAATCGGCATCAGAGCAGACTCGAAGAGTCAAAGGGGATGCAACGGAATAATAAAGACCATAAAACAAGGTACCCTTGATATACCGAATAATGCGGAGTATAGTAGCATAATGGGTGGTACGAGGGGCAGCCATGAACTGACTAACCAGATGAACAACATAGGAGATATCCGGTCAAGTAACTGCAAGATAGATCAGGTTGCCTACTAGCTGACGATAGAGAGTGGCATCATCCAACAAAGTACCATCCTGAGGAGTAAACCGAACGTTGAGTTCAAGAGGAGTGTGTTTGATTTTGCAATCAGTGAGGCCTGCTCGAGAGACAAGATCAAAAGCATACTTAGCCTGTGAGAGAAATAAGCCATCGTTGGAAGATAGAACTTCAAGCCCCAGAAAGTAACTTAAAAGTCTAAGATCTTTCATCTCAAAATGTTGACATAAGAACTGTTTGAGCTCAGTAAGTCAGTAGAGTCATTGCCAATAATAATCATACCATCGACATAAAGAAGCAAGACAACAATACCATTTTCTATTTTTCAAGGAAAAAAAGCAGAATCATGAGCATTGGAAGAGAACCCCAATTGACTGATAGTGCTGTGAAATTTAGCAAACTAGGTTCGAGGTGCTTGTTTGAGACCATAAAGAGCCTTACGAAAACGACAAACCTTATTGGCCGGACAAGTATATCTCGGAGGAGGACGCATATAAACCTCTTCTTCTAACACACTATTAAAGAAGGCATTTTTAACATCCATTTGTGTAAGTGGCCATTGTCGAGTGGCTGCAATGGCAAGAAGAGTTCGAAAAGAGGTGATGCGTGCAACAAGGGCAAAAGTTTCTTCATAATCAATACCATACTCCTGAGTGAACCCTTTTGCCACTAGACGAGCTTTGTACCGCTCAATAGAACCATCAGAAAGAGTCTTGATTTTATAAATCCACTTGCATCCTACAAGAGGTTTACTAGAAGGAGGATCAACAAGGTCCCAAGTGTGAGTATTCTCCAATGCTTGTAATTCCTCCTGCATAGCTTGCTGCCAATGAGGGTCGGTAGAGGCTTCCTTATAGGACTGTGGTTCATGAAGGTGAAGCATAGTAGAAAAACAATGGTAATCACGTAGATAGGTAGGTGGAGTTCTTACCCTATGAGGACGCTCAATGGTGGGAGGTGCAGGATCAACGGTCGGAACAACATCATCCGAAGCAGAGGGAACATCGAAAAAGGCTGGGAGCTCACTGAAGGTACTTGCATCTGTGTCACTAGAGAAGTAATCAACATCGGGGTTAGTAAAACGAGGAGTAGAAGTGGACGGAATTGACGTAAACTTGGATAATGAAGAGAACATAATATGTTCCCAAAAGACAACATGACGGGAGATACGGATACGCTGAAATATCAGATCCCAACAATGGTAACCTTTGTGCTCTGTACCATACCCAAGAAAACAACAAAGACGAGCGCGAGGCTCAAGTTTAGTATATTCATGAGGTTGGAAGAGGACAAAACAAGTACAACCAAACACCTTAAGTAAGTTATAATCTGGTGTAATGTGATAAAGACACTCAAAAGGAGAGACATTACCAAGGACGGAGGAAGGGAGACGATTAATAACATGGACAGCAGTAAGAGCAGCTTAACCCCAGGCACGTTCGGGACAAGAGACTAAGAGAAGCATGGCACAGACTGAGTAAAAAATGTAACGGTGCTTTCTCTCAGTGCGACACCATTCCGTTAAGAGGTATATGGACATGAGAACTCAGACAAGGTACCCTGTGCACCAAGAAAAGATAAGAGTTTAGAATCACAATATTCCATAGCATTATTTCGGCAAAAAACTTTAATGACTTTAGAGAATTGTGTTTGAATCATATAGGCAAAGTTAATGTAAATTTGAGAAAGTTCATAACAATTTTTCATCAAATATATCCAAGTAAAGCGAGAATAATCATCAATATATAACACAAAATACTGAGAACCTCCCATAGTAGGTGTGGGAGCAAGGCCCCAAATATCAGAATGCACAAGATCAAATGGTGAAGTAGAAATAGAAGTACTTTTATGAAATGATAAAGCTGATTGTTTAGCAGTTTGACAAGCAGTACAATCAAGAGACTCATTAGTAACAGATCCTAAAAGACCCTGAGACACAAGAGGACACAGTTTGCCAAGAGAACTATGAGCAAGACGTTGATGCCAAATTTGAATGGAAGAGGTGGTGGAAGCAGCGCAAATGTTGGACACTTGGAGAACCTGCAGTTGAGTGAGCTCAAATAGCCTTCCAATCTTACATCCAATCCCTATGAGTTGTCCTATCCGTAGGTCCTACACACGAAGCCAAAGGAAGAAAAAGTAAGTTCATAATAAAGATCACATAATTGACCAACAGAGATAAGGTTAAAATTTAGTTCAAGAATGAGATAGGTGTCAGGTAAACTTAGATTGGACAGAGAAATAGAACCCTTATGACTTACATGCATACGAGATCCATCAGCAGTGTGAATAGAATGAGCAGTGTCATTTTTAGACAAGGATGAAAAGAAATGAGATGTAGAGGTCATGTGGTTACAATAGGCAGAATCTAAATACCATTTAAGATTACCTGGTGTGGTGGAAAGGGCTGCAGGAGTATTACTATTCTCAGGAGTATTATCATTACCGGAAGAAGAAAAAAGTTGTTTAAGAAGAGACTCAAGATCACTAGCGGAGAAGGCAAACTGAGAAGATTCAGGAGATTCATTGGCAGCAGTAGTGGTGGCAAATACAGGCCTAGAAGTACTAGGACGAGGTTGATTCCTATTGTGGTTTCGTGGAGGAGGACAAGTGAGACAATTCTGAATTAAATGTCTTAGTTTCTTGCAATATCAGCAACAATTTGAAGCAATATGACCCCTTTGCTTGCAATTGTGACATTCAATAGTGGGGTGGAGTAGGAATGCCCTGACTTTCGACAGTGACGACAAAATTTGGTTGTTTTATCTAGAATGGCAAAGACAAGATCAGCTTTGGGACGAACAAGACCCAATCTCGTTTCTTCAGACTTGTGACGTGGAAGGGCATCCTCAAGATGTAGTAAGGATGCGCGGACAGGTTCATAATCATCAGTAAGAGCCATAAAAAACTGGATAAGACGAGTACAATTCCGATGAGTCTCATATGTTTTTAAATCAGTTGCATCTTTCAGAGAAGGCTCACATGAGATCAGCTGATCCCAAATAACTTCCATTTGTGCTAAAAACTCATAAACAGGTTGACCAGTTTGTTGTTTCAAAGTATTAAATTCCTTCAACAGTTGATACTGATGTGATAAATCAGAGATAGTGTAGAGTTGCTTTAAATGATCCCATACCACTTTGGCGTTCTCATAACGCCCAAATTGTAGATGAATACCAGGAGTAGATGTATTGCAAAACCAGATAATGATCTAATGGTTCTTGCTATCCCATTCCTCTAATTTATTAGCATAAGTTTTAGCAGTATCAGGAGCGCTTTTGATGGGACTCTTTATATCACCTGTCACATATCGCTAGAGTCTGCAGCCTTTCAAAAAATCGTGCATTGCTTTGACCTAATGGGAATAATTTGAGTCATTAAGAACAACTGGAATAGGAAGCGAGACATCAGATTTTTCCATTATAACACAATAAATTCAAAAACAGTACTATCGAAGCAAAATTGATGAAAACTAAGTGCAAAAATGAAAAAATCTCACCGAAATACTTAAGGAAAGGTCCACAAGGGATAGTTAACACGCGGTCAACAGAATCAAACACACAATCAACACTTTGGTCAACGGTCAACATGCGAGCAGCACAGGCGCGGGTCGGAAGAGAGACTTGGAGGCAGCCGGAAGGATCAAAATGGAAGAGCGCCGATGGTGGGCCTTGGGTACTAACCAAAAAAAAAACGCCAAAAAATTCAACAGAAGAAATACAAAGACCTTAAGCTCTTGATACTATGTAAAAAAATATAGGAAGATGAAAAAATGTTTGTATTTTTTTTAAGTACAAATATACAATGAAGTGCTCCTATTTATAGGATAGTAAAGAATAAAACAAAATTAGACCCAATCTTATATATAAAGTCTAATTAATTATCCTAATCTCATTACAAAATAATAACAAATAAATAATAAATCATTTACAATCGTAATAAATTAATAACAAATCAATCATTATAATAATAAATCGATCACTATCGTAACAGAGAAAATGGGAGTGCGAATCAGCAAGGCAGAATTGTTGCAAATCCCTTTGTACAAAGTACGAACTTGATTGTGCGCTGATTGAGATGTGAGCGCGATCCAAATCGGTAGAGAAAATTCGAAGATGAACAGAATGCGGCGAAGAACTTTGAACAGAGCGCGATCCAAATCGGGAATGGATTGTGCGGTGCGACCTGGATTATGTGGCGCTAGGGTTCTTCGCGTTCGTCACAGATTTGGGTATTTGAGATTGAATTTTAATTCTGATGTGGTTCGGTTTTTGTTTTGTTAACTGAAATGTAATTGAGTTGAGTGAACCGAATTGCTAAAATATTTAAAAACGGGTTCAGTTATGAGAACCGGTTCTACTAAATGGTTTTGTGTTTTGGTTCGGCTCGATTCACAATGCAGTTTGGTTCAGAGTGGTTTTCTGCACATCGTAGTGATGGTGGATTTGACGGTGGAAGCGAAGAGAAGGATGGTGACGTAGTGTATAGCAGCAAGGCCTATCTTCATCACTATGAAGACAAAGATCTATTTGGGTCTGATAATGAAGATTATTGTAAAACCCTGCTAAAAGTATACTTACCCCATTCCTGCTATAATTCCCTCCATTTCTTTATCATTGTATTTGTATATGAGCCTCAGTTAATACTTTTCAATTTGAAATAAAAAAATGTTCTTGATGCTTTATTATTCAACTATGAGTACTGTTTCAGCTGTCCTTCAATAAAAAAAGTTGTTTTTTTTCATCTGGAATATAATGAGTAAATTAAATACCTAAATGAACCTTTAGGAAGGTGAAAGACTATGCTTGACACAAGGGATAACCAAAAAGAATCTATTCCCAGGAAGGAATATCAGGTGTCTGTGTGTATGGTATAATGATAATGATACTTCACTGAATGTAGAAGCTATTCTAGGATTACCATGATACACCTGAATTATTGAGGCAGTTAAACAAAATGAAATTGTTGATTTTCTTTCTCAATAAGCTTTATGGAAAGATGTAATTTTCTCTGGCTGTATTGCCTGTGCCTTCTGCAATGCAAATGACCAGGATAATGGGGGTTCTTTCGTGGCCATTGGCAGTCTGGGTATCAAAATGATAGAGGAGCAGGCCTTCTTCCTCGTCCTGGACCATTTGTCACTGAGCTGAAGCTTTCCAAGAGTGAAGAAATTCTGTCAAGAAAGTTCATTGCTTTGCAGGAGGTAGGGGAATACCATTCTTCTCTAATTGCTGCTGCTGCATCAACCAATTTAATGGTCAGTTTGCTTAGAGAATTAAAGAAACTGTTATGGTGATGTATTTTTATTATCTCATCTCTGGATGTTGTGGACCATGTCATCCCAAATTTAAGTTGTTTGGTAAATCTTATCTCACATTTTTGCTTTCTTCACTATGTTCAAACTGGGGAGGAAAGGGAAAAGAAATTATTAGGTTTTTTATGGTAGAAGGAAGGATTGCAGTAGAGGTTTGAGCTTTAACTCTGATTTAAACATTGAAGTTAGATTTTTGTTCCTCTTTCATGCATTTACATCGTGGGGTTGGTATATTGTTATTAAATTTCCTATTTGGTTGTTTATGATCTTATTATGCTTTCTTGTTTAATCTGGTATGGTAGCCATGTGAAATTGCCTGCTATAGTCTTGTAGAAGGTAGAGATGTACATTTCGATGATCATAGTTTGGTAAGCTATTTGGAGCTCATTTATTATTTGATTCTTCTTTTCGTTTGGTTTCCATTTGCGATAAATTGTGCTATGCTCATTTATGTACTTTCTTTTTCCTGTTCATCTGGAGGCCTTTTAAGCGCCTTAGCACTGAATATGCTGGAGCTGATTTGAATGAGGGTTATGATACATTCATCGCCGAAAAAGGTATGGTATTTGTTTTTTCTATAACTGTAAGTTGCTGGTTTGTTTGAAAGTTAGACTTTCAAGTGCTATTTTGAATATTTGTGCATGAGAGTTTATGTATGTTAGTAACCTTTTTCTTCTTCTGTTAATTCCTAAAGCAGACTCAGGCGCAGAGGGCTTTTACTATCTTCTTGCTTGCATTAGAGACAAAAATATCCCACTTCAAAACATTCATTTTGTGGTATAAAGTATATTATTGTATAAATTTACTTTAGACTAAATGCTTTTACAAAAGTAATTTCTGAAGATTCTTAACTTAATGTTCATTTTGATCCTTTGCAGACATTCCGTAACAATCTTAACAAGGTTAGGAATTGTTTTTGAGTTATGTTTGCTCCTGGTCAGAGCCTTACCATATCATTATGTTTTAGAAATTAATGAGCTATGTAGTTATACCTTGTGGATTGTTAAACTTATCTGGGAGTAACTGCTTAGTATGTATTTTCTAAGTGCCTCTGTCTTTGCAGATACTGGCTACAGCTTATATCCAACATGAGCCTTGGGAAATGGGGGTGCATAAAGGGAATGGTGTTGTCTATCTTGATGAGCATAAGTTATCAGAAAGACCACAAAGTGATTTAGACCGCAGGAGGAACTGGGCTTACATGTCTTTTTATTTTATCCATGCAAGTACTGGGAGATATGACAACCTAAGCAGGCTATCTTCCCCTTTTTGCTGTCCTTTTTTTCAAGTTTTGATTGGATGAGCTTTAAGGTTAATGTGTTTGGCAATTAGATGTTATTGGGGATATTGTTTTGAGAGCCTTGCCACTGAAGATCCTAGAAGAGCTGATGGAGAGGGGATACATCATATGATACCAATGTTGAATTCTGTTCTGTGATTAAAACAAAATTAGGGACACACCGTATCTTGATAGGTGCTGAGATGGATTGCTGTGATTCAACTGATTATGGAAAGAGATTTTATATGGAGCTAAAGACAAGTCGTGAGGTTTTCTTAGTCCAAGCCGCTTTACATTTTACTTCTCCTTTAATTCCAGCTTTTACTTTTCAGTAGTCTTTATGCTGACTTAACAATATGAATCTATCATTTTGAATGATGCAGTTGGATTATCATACTGAGGAAAACTTCGAGAGAGAGAAACTCCTCAAGTTTTAGGTACATCTCCCATCTCATGCCATGAATTTAAATGCTCTCCATCTCTATGTGTTCCTTTGTCTCTTGTTTGACATGAATTCAATAAGGCCTCTGTCATTGCTTGCAGATTCAATTATTCCTGGCAGGTGTTCCATATATTGTCATAGGATTTAGGTAATTGTTATTATTGTTTCACATTATTAATATTAGGTCATCTATGTTCTTCTTCCTTAACATTATGCTGGAAAGTTAACTTGAAAAAGATTTGGCATAGTTCATTAGCTTGAAATACATGGAAAATTGTTCTCATCCTCTTCCATCTAGCATGCATGGCAAATGCAAATTCATGGTGCTAGTGGTTTGTGCTTGTTTTATATTAATGCAACTTGGCTGTGATGCAGGGATGATGCAGGTCATCTTGTTAGGACAGAAAGACTTAGAACCAAAGATATAACAGAGTAAAAATGAAGAACTATTGGTAGGTATATTTGAACTGCTGCTAGTGCATGGTGGCTAATCTTTGTTTTGGTTGGCCATTGCAATAGTTATTTGTTAATTTACAATTATAGCAAGCTTTCCTCTCCCTTGCATGTTAATTTCCTTCTCAGACATCAAGGAGTATATCTAGATATGTGCTTATACAAGCAATCAATCATCACATATCTAATTTAAGGATTATTTTATATTAACTTAAGAGGATTAAAGAAATGTGGAACGGACTTTTTTTTTCCCATTTATTAACAAAATTTGTTGACAGGGAGGAGTCTGTTTTGCATTTGCAGATGAAGTATTATGCTGGCTTTATGGAACAGTAAAAGAAAGTGAGTATTATTAGACTTGTCAGTTTGTTTGAAATGTTGCAGAAACTCCTTTTCAAATAAAAATATAGTTCAATCACCGAATGCATTTCATTGTGTCTGTTAGTAATTAGTATGTTCATTTCTTTATTGGTTTCAGATGAAGATTACATATTGCAGTTTGCTCCACCTTACGACCGTTTGGAACGTCTACAAAGCCAGTCTTGCCCAGATGTAATTACTAGTCATCTGGAGCTGTTGTGATTAATTGGAGTTCTTGCAGGCTTACAGCTATTCATACCATTCAAAGTACAAAGAGAGGGTTATCAACTATGGATTTTCATTTTCCCCTGTATCTTTATTTATTCAGTTCATAAACTTTTGGTGGTATGAATAGCTGTAAGCCTCTCTTTGTTAATTACATCATCTCTTTCTTATGTTAATGGAAATATTTGAGCACCATATAGAGTTAATCCCAATATACTTTTTGGTTCAGTCATTTGTAAACGAAAAACATTAGGCGTCAATTAGCGTGGAACCGGAATAGAGTAATTAAATTCCAATTTCCGTGTGTAGACTCTTTAGAACGGGAGTTCTCAATGACACAATCCTTTTTCCAACTAGATTTCTTCCAATATATATTTTTTTCAGACCATAAAAATTTTAGCTCTAAAACAAAAATTTAAGAAAAATGCATTTTTACATTCCACGATTTGCAACTAATAATACTTACATTTGATGTAACAATCTTAGTTGACCCCATCAAATCTTTTTTTTTTTTTTTACAAAAAAAGTATGGTGAGGAATGCTTTTTGCGTTTTATGGTTAGAACAAATTATTAACCTTAACAAAGATTTAGAATGTGTTTGGATAAATTTAAACAAAAAATTAAGATAGTAAAAAATGTATTTTTTTCAATCTCTTTTTCTATTATGATTTTTTTCAAACGCAGCTCATACTAGCTTCTTAAAAAAGTTTATTACTTTTAAATTCTGTTTATTTTAACAACCTTATTCAAACAATTAAAAATATTTTTTTGTCAAAAAAATACAAACAAATGCACCCTTATAGTAAGATTACATATTGTTTACTAACGATGAAATCTTGGAGTTAAACTGAACCTTTTTATATATATATAAATCATCTATGATTTTTTTAAATAAAAATAGAGTATCTACAATCCAATTTTTTTGTTTTACCTGCATTTTAGGGGTACCATACTTATGTTTAAAATAAAAATAAAGTACATGCTGCATACTCATCAAGAAGAAAATTTAATTACATTTTGTTTTCTATCTTCTAAATTTTTTTGTTGCACAAAATAAGCACAAAACTTTTTTAGAGAAGAGTGAGAAAAAATATAAAAAATAAAAATAAAGATTCAAAATAAGTTAAGTGGTAAATTGCATACTGTTATAACTATGAAGAGTTTATGATTGGGAAGAGTTTTTAGTTAGACACTTAATTGTGTTTTAAAAAATTAATTTTTTATTTATCGGTTAAAAGATATTTAAAAATAAATAAATAAATGAAGAAATTTTGTACGGAAAAATATATGAATATTTTTTGTTTTTGTCAAGAAAAATATATATGGAGAGTTTGAAGCTCAATAAAATGGGCCGTGATGAGGTGGCCCATGCGCATGCGAGCAGAGCAGATCCAACAAAAAACGGGCATATATAAATAGTTTGCTTTCCTTCTTCCAAATTCCAATTCCAGACGAGTTCACCGGAGAGAGAGAGAGAGAGAGGGAGGAGAAGAAGAAGAAGGAAATGATGAATGAGGAAGCAATAGAGAGAATAACAGAGAGGTTGTCATGTTTGGAGAACCTTTACTTTCCCCGCGCCCTTGAATCCACTGTCACTCTCCCTTCTCAACGCAAGGCCATCTTCCGTGACCTTCTCTCCAGAGACGCTGCCCTTTTCTTAGGTAACCTACCTCTCTCTCTCTCTCTCTCTCTCTCTCTTCCTTTTTGTTTATTTATATTTTCTGTGTTTTTTTCTAGGTGCTAGTTAATTATGGGTTTCAATTTTCTGATGATACTCCAAGCAAACCTTAAACCTTAACCTAGGAATAGGTTGTGATAGATAGGATTGAGTTCTGAGTTTGACAGCTTTGTCCGTGTGCCTGTCCTCGTAAGAGAAGTCGTAAAACACCGAGTTTAACATTGAAACATAAAAAAGCCTAACTGTTTGTATTCGCAATGAATTAAAAACTGTGATAATGGCACAAGTGAACACCTTAGGTGGAAGTAACAGCCCCCATAAAAAGTCACTGTTACAGTAAAATTCCAGTAGTTTCCAAGTATATGTTTGGAGGGGAAACGCAATTTTTTTATTTTAATTTAATTGTGCATAGCCCACAACAAATGGATCATTAATAGTATTGAGATTATCATGCTTGTCTAAAACCGAGATCATATAATCAGCGCAAATTTCATAATTAATGATAGCTCACATTAGGAAATATTATAACATGTCTCTCTTTATGTTTTGTGCATTTAGAACGATATGGGTCCCAACTTACATGCAATGAGCTGAGCGAATTTGATTCGATGAAAGACGATTATGAGATCAATTGGCACATAAAGCGACTTCGGAGCATAATGAGCCCAACATTGGAGGAGTTGAGGATGAGGTCAGTGACAGTGAAGAACCGGAGGCGGGCTTACTTGGATAAACTGATGTGCGATGGGCACTACTTCTCTGAAGATGCGATGAGGGAAAGAGAGCCATATCTGCATCACGAATACGTGGGCAAGTTTCAGGATCAGAGTGGCAGAGGCATGGCAAGGCCTGGAGAGCGCTGGTCAGAGACACTGATGAGGAGGTGTGAGGAAGCTGCGCTAGTTGCCAAAATTAGAGGGGAGCAGCAGAGGCTGGGTGTGGCTGAAAGGGACTGGATTGGTAATGAGAGATTTCAAGAAGAAGAGCAAGAGGAGGAGGAGGAGGAAGAAGAAGAAGAAGAAGACGACCTAGAGGAGGAGCAGGACGAAGAAAGGAGAAAAGGTAGTAGTAATGCACGGCCTGCAGAGGTACTACTCTTTAAACTATCAATCAATGTCTATTGGGAGTTTTATTTTCATGCAAGTTCAATTTTTTATTTTTTATTTTTGGTTTTAACTAGCCCCTTGTTTTGAATATCATCTCTTCTTTATTGTATCATCAGAATAATCTTTCAACTTTTGAATCTTTTGAAATTGGATCTTTTTATTGTTATTGTCACCCTGTGACCTTACTTGTGATATTTTAAAATTTAATTGGGTAAATTTATCGTCTTCTTCTGTAGATATCATATCTTAGATCAATGTGTTGTCTTTGACGTAGAAGCATAAGCATTCTGTATACTTTTCCTTCTTTCTCTCCACAGGACAAGTGTCAGCTAGTGACTAGTGAGATTGCTATCAGCTCAAGTGTTCTTTCTACTCTTTTATGATCTTCTGGCGATGATGCTCTTTAATGTATGCCTGAATTGGTTTCACCAGATTTAGATTGGATACACTGCATATTCTAATTTGTATTTGAATTGAGAGTGAGACCCTGCATCATCTTTACTCATCAAGAGAAAGATGATGCATCCGATTCATAATAATATTTTTTTGGACTGGTCTCTCTAAATGAGATTGAGAAGGATATCAATCAAGCAGTAATCATCTATGTGTTATATAAAAGTTCTATACTCTGACATTTCATTGACCAAGAGGAAGAAGTTGCAGTTGGGGCTAAGAGATGATATATTAGATTTTATGATATCATCATCTATTTCAAGTTTTAACTTTGTTCAATTGGTTTAACTTTCAAGTTGGTTTTCAGCCATGTTACGCAGAACTGCAGATAAATTAGATTCAACAGATGATTCACATATCAATCAAATTGAAAGTAATTAGATTTAAATGTCTTTTTTGTTTTTTTTTTTTTGGGGGGGGGGGGGGGGAGGGGGTTGTTTGATAAATAATCCAACTCAACTGCATACTATCTCAGCCCTGACTTCTTCAATTCTGTTACATAATCTCAACTGCATATCACTATTCAGAATCCATTTTATGAACTTTCTTCTACATTTGACCCACTTAGTCGTGTATTATACTCTTGTAGTTTACATGGACCAATCACTATATGAAATTGTATGATGGTATGTTAATATGCAAAAAATTATTTGTAGTAATTCCTTCTGCACTTCCTATCATGGTCACTACTGGCACGTGTTGCCAAATATGATGGTGATCCAGCAATGAACCCTATGTTGTCTTCAAGATAGACAAGCAATGTGATCTTTCATTAGCGTTATTTTTTGGTTTAAATTCTGATTTTATTGTTATAATATCTTCGATTTGAATTGTCTGATTTAAACAGTTCAACATTTGCTGAAACTATGTCTATTGTTTTTGGATCCACTGATCCTCATTTTTGGGACTAGGGGAGTTTTTAGTGCTATAACGGTTACCATATGTTTGTGGACTTAAACGATTATATTCTTTTTTGCTACTGGTAGAGGCACTTGAATCAACCCGATGCAATTGATGATTCCCTATCTGATCCAGCCAGAGAGAGTCAGGAACCTACTTTATCTGCGGAAGAGCTGGAGGACCGGTTGAACCAATTCACCTACATTATGCAGCAGAAGTTTCTACTAGGGGAAGATCATGAACATCTAGATTACTCTAAAATAGATAATGATGAGACCCTTGATGATCATTGGCAGAGGGAAGCCAATGTTGATGCAGAGGAGAGATATTTTGCTGATGATTAAACTATAGCATCATACTGGGTAATAGCAAATCATATGTGCAGATATTGCGTAATTTTTGCTTCCTTTTCCCATCTTGAAATCTATACTGTACTTAAATTAACAGGACAGGTTTATATTTGTAATATAAGGGTTTTCTAATTTATTTGTGGAATATGATTGTGTTCAGCAGCTTGTTATTCGTCTCTTCTTGTATTTCCCGCAATTACTCACACTCTAGGCATCCAATTGTGGCATAAAATCTTACCTATTATATTAGATTCTGTAGTAGATGTTCTTATAAAGTTCGATCGTTTGGGTTGACAAATTATATGGATTAACATAAGATGGTTTAGAAAAGGCGATCCAGATGAGAATTTAGCATTCTAACACCTATATGAGATTCTATTTTATCCAATAGCTTATGATTTAAGAGTGGTCTAGTAATTGATTATGGATTTGGCTGTTAGGAGGCTACTGCAGGGTTTATAGGGAAGTGAATTATAGAGAGCTTGAACCCTCTTGATCTCTTGTTCGTTAGGGCAAATCTGCGTCTGCCTCGGAAACCAAAATTAAGATGTACATATTCAGCAACAACCGAAGCAAAAAATGAAGTTATCAGCGAACTTGTAATAGCATGTTTGTTTTACATTTTTAACCAGTCAAAATGTTTTTTCACTGGAAGGAAGAAATGACTTGTTGCAAGAAAAAGGTGCGTTGAACAGTATGCTAATGCTAGTTGTCGTTGGCAAAATTCTAAACCAAATATATTGTAATTTAATTGATGCCAATTTTATTTGTATAACATAATAATTAGAACATGCGGATGATGTGGGATGTTCAATTTTTCACGTATTCCCTCCCCTTTCCCTTTCCGCTAGTTGTATCTCCAGCGCACCTTCCCTGGGTTGTTGATCAAAGTGTTCCATGTGATAAACATATTTATTAAAATGTCATAATTTTTAAATTATTTATCAAAATGTTACCGTTTTGACTACGGTAATATTTTTTAATTTTTATTAAGTCATGTAGAATACATAAAAAAAATAATATTTTTTACGTGGATACGTCAACACACATAACATATTTTACGTGAATACGTTAATACGCGTAATATTTTTTTACGTGTAAACATCTCGCGTATTAACATATCTATGTAAGATACACCACGCATATTGACATTTTTTACTTAAAAATAAAAAATAAAAAAAATATTACATTACATATATAAAATATTTAATTCATTCTAAGTGGATCTCTTGAAAAGCTTAAAAAGAACCATGCACAAGTTAGCCTTTATTGATTGACATTGTCTCCAAGCTGAAAGGGCTAACTCGCGATTTTGGAAAGTTACTAGATGCTGTTAGGCATGGTTGTATGGTAATTTTACAGTGTAGTAATAAATAACGAAAAAAAAATGAGGTTTTGTTAATTTTTGCCTTTTGCATATGTTAAAAAAGTAAAAACAAAAAATTTTAAATAAGAAAATACAAATATTTAATATCTTAAAAATGTAAAAAAATAGTATAAATAAGTAATAAATATTATATTAATTCTTTAACATATTTTTTAGAATACAAATCAATAAAACTCATAAAAAAATGGAAACGTGGCGATGAAACATGATACTGACACGAACACAAGAAGGGTTCCACCCAAAAAATGCTAATCATCACGAGCGACGCATGGCATTGTTCGGTAGAGAGAAAGAGAGAGGGAGCTGAGTTGGGCTGGCGATTCATGGACAACAAATATTCCGAATCCGAAACTCGAACGAAACTTTTTCATTTATTAATGAAAAAAATCATCTTGTACTTTGAAAAAAATGGAAGTACTATTAATTTTTTTTCTTTTAATGTTAAATTTAATAAGAAAAAATAATAAAAAAATATATATAATAAATAATATTAAATAAAATATAAAAAGAGACATATATTTATTTGATGTAAAATTATTAAAATTATTTATTAATTAACGAAGCTGGGTGTTTGTTGTTGTTAGAAAATGAAACAGAGAGTACACTACTAGTTTATAACGCCACACTCTCTCTCTCTTTCCTGTCATCCTTTGTGGCAAAAAGAACAGTGTTACTCTCTGTGTATGTTATTTTTCTTTGTGTGAGACTCCCCTCGGACAAAGTGTGGTGCATCAAAATTTAATTCAAATCAAATTTAGAATATAGATTTGAGAAGCGAACCCTAACCACCTATGCCTATGTCTATGATTGGTTGAGGTTGAGGGAGGCATGTACAGTAACAGAGAGCGAGAGAGAGAGAGAGGAGGTGTTGTTGGGTCGAAGACGGAGGTGGATCATCGGAAGCGAATCAACGACGCCCTTGACAAGCACCTCGAGCGATCCTCTCCTTCCACTTCTAGGCAAATTATTCACAACAATTCCAACCCTCAACATGGTTTCTTTCCTTACCTTACCTTCGCTCTCTCTTTCATCTCCTATTATTATTATTATTGCTTTTCTTCTTCTATCTTTCTGTGTTTGATCTGTTTTCCAATGTTATTTTTATATGTTCTTCATTTTAAAAAGATCAGTCCTAGGGTGATATTTTTTTAGTATTAAATTAATGGTCCAAAGTAAAATGTATTTATTCTATCAATCATTAAATAAATAGTTTAATGATGTTAGCAACTCAGTGGGTACACTGCAGGAACTAGCTAATGCAGGATAAGAAATGCAAGATTGCATAAAATGATTTCCGTGTGTTGGGAGATTAATTCATGTCATTGATACTACTAATGCCATTACTGTGCCTGCCATATGCTAACAGTAGAAAGAAAAGCCAGATTAGTTCATTCAAAATTTCACTCTCGGAAATGAAAGGCATATCACACAAAGGCAAGAGCAGGATATATTAGACTAATAATATCTGCTGATTTATCACCTTAACATGCTCCTGGAAGAATTTTACCTAGTCTTCAAATTGCTTTTGGTTATTTGCATTTTTTTAAAGTTGTTGGTTCTACAAGATAAAAAAGTAAAAGGAAAATGAAAAATTGTGCAAATGAGATTCGTGGCAAATAGATGGGGGTGAGTTCTAACAGTTAAAGCGAGCCACGTAGTATGGGAGAGAACATGCTTACTTGATATACAACTGCTGAGACTGACTTTAATTTACTGACCTGTATCTTATATGTATTGGCTGCAGAGGAATCTGAAACAGACAGTGAAGAATCGGATGTTAGTGGTTCTGAAGGGGATGACACATCTTGGATCTCATGGTTTTGCAATTTGAGAGGAAATGAATTATTTTGCGAAGTTGATGATGATTACATACAAGATGATTTCAACCTCTGTGGATTAAGCAGTCAAGTGCCTTACTATGATTATGCACTTGATTTAATTTTGGATGTTGAGTCCTCTCACGGTAAGCTTATTTTTTTCTTTCTAGATTTCAATTTTAGGTCTATAATGCAAGTGATGTTATGCGACGAAAATACGTGTGTTTCTTATGCTACCACTATATTCTGACTGAAGTAAGGCAAAGTTTTTCCCCATGAAAGCTAAATTCAA
Organism: Ormosia emarginata; assembly: GCA_029884605.1. Taxonomy (NCBI): domain Eukaryota; kingdom Viridiplantae; phylum Streptophyta; class Magnoliopsida; order Fabales; family Fabaceae; genus Ormosia; species Ormosia emarginata. The sequence goes on along the minus strand of JAQQTP010000064.1, from coordinate 19,635,540 downwards.
ATTGTACACTGATATGACTTTAGCTCTGACTACATATTTGGCCATTCTGCTATTTGTTTGTTTAACTGCTACTTTTGGTCGATTGGAATGTATAGGTGATATGTTCACAGAGGAACAAAATGAGTTAATTGAATCTGCAGCAGAGATGCTTTATGGTCTGATTCATGCCCGGTACATTTTGACAAGCAAAGGAATGGCTGCAATGGTATGATTTTGCTCCCAGTTATCCTTTCTTTTGTGCTTCGATGTAAACAAAGGTGGCACTGGTAAATGACATTGGATTATCTACAGCTAGACAAGTACAAGAACTATGACTTTGGCAGATGTCCAAGAGTTTACTGCTCCGGACAACCCTGCCTTCCAATTGGTCAGTCAGACATTCCAAGGTTAAGTACTATAAAAATATATTGCCCCAGGTGTGAAGACATTTACTACCCACGGTCCAAGTATCAAGGTAGTATCCTTTGAAGCATCTTGTTCAGCTCCTTTCAACTATTTATTATGTCTCTTGAGAATTTGGTTTTTGTTATTCACTTCCACCTCTGCACATTGTCCTTGTTTTTCAAGACTATATTTTGTTTTTCTGTCAAGCAAGCTTGTACTTTATAAGGTGTCATATGAAGTTTTTGGCTTTTAGGCATTTTCACTTTCTCTTACATTTACTTGCTGCCCTTTTTCTTTTTCTTCTTTTTATTGATGAACAATAACAACAACCAAAGCCTTTTCCCACTAGGTTGGGTCGGCTACATGGATCAAATAATGCCATTGTGTTCTGTCATAAATCATGTCCTCAAAAAGTCTATTTAGTTCTAAGTACTTTTTAATGGATTTCCCTATAGTTTTTTTGGGTCACCTTCTATCTCTAACTAGTGGGCTATCCTCCATCTGATCTACTCTTCTTACTGGAGCTTCTAATGGTCCTTTTCTCACACAGCCAACCCACCTAAGGCGAGATTCTACTATCTTTTCGTCAGTAGGTGCTACCTCTACTTTCTCTCTAATGAATTCATTCATAATCTTATCTTGTCATGTATGTCCACTCATCTATATAACCCCTAAAGCACTTCTCCATTTCATCCATCCCACTTTCCTATGGTTTATATCTCCTTCTATCTCTCCGTCATTTTGTATGATAGATTCAAGAAAACTGCGTGACTTGTGGGATTGTGTGATCTCCAACTTTCACCTCTAAGTTAGTGTTAGCGTGCTTCTTGCTGAATTTACATTCCTTATACTCCACTTCTTTTGATTGCTATCTAATAAAAAATAGAAAAAAAAGAATTCCTACATGCATGGCTAACTATCAATAACAATGATGGTAGGAACTCGTTACTAATTCTCTGAAGATTTCTTTTACTTGGATTTGCTTGTAGTATATGTACACAAGACTAAACTTAGTCATATAGTGGAATATGGTGATTAAGAAAACTAATCATAATGTTTTACCTACCTAAGGAAGTATGGGTAGCTTTTGAGGTTTCTGTTGCATAGTAATAGGTGGACACTCAAACACATCATAGATTGGTTCAAAATCAAGACCTCTATTTATTACAGGCATGTAATTAGCAGGCTATGCTTCGATCACACTATTTGATAGTATGTTTCTTATATCTGAGAAGTTTATGTTGACTAGGTAAAGCCAACTAATGTTCTTCAATCATACCCACGGATCATAAGGACAGCTTTTTGAAATTTCTGACTTGTATGTTTTGATGTATATATAATGAAAGTCATGAAAAACAACAGAAAAAAACATACTGGAAAATGGCTGTAAAGAGTTCCTTTTTGGATTTTCTTCTATACAATTTTAGTAGATTCTATTTATTTACTTTCTGAATTTGTAGAAAGAGAAATAACTGGTAACAAGTTTCTCTATCTCTGAGGTTAAGAAGTTTTGCTTGATTTCATATATTGTGAATTCTTCCGTAACTCGGTCAACAAATTATTTTTAAGTTTTTTTTTTCTTTTAAAAAAAATCTTATTTTGTTGAGATTTTCTTATTGTTAACTAAATCCTGAATTTTTGGAAAGTCTGCCTGTTACTCTATGTTTTGGCATATGATTGTGGGTTCAATTTTATTTATATTGGAACATAATATCCTGTATTTTATACGCAAATTTCCTTAACTGCGTCTAGACATTGATGGAGCTTATTTTGGAACTACATTTCCTCACCTCTTTCTGATGACTTATGGGAATCTGAAGCCACAAAAGCCATCACAGAGTTATGTTCCTAGAGTTTTTGGTTTCAAAGTTCACAAGCCCTGAAGCTGGATGGAATTTCAAGCTTTCATCAAAGTAAGAGCCTGCGCATGCCTTGTTTAGCTTGGTCTTTGTTGTATTTCTTTAAAAATTTAGTGGATTTTCTGTTTTCGAAATCAGTATAATCTAGATCCTCCTGTTTTGTAAACTGTAGAGATATATGCAGGCACGAACAGCAAGAGCTTAATTTTGCTTTCTGCTTCAAATTAAGTGAGCTTTTGTAAAACTTTTTTGATAGATTTTTAGGTAAGTATTTGAATGCACTTATAGTGGCTTATTTCAAATTGTTCCCTTAGCGAAAAATTCTTAGATAGGCATAGACTATTATAAGTACTCAAATCAATAGTTGACATGACTATGGTTATATCAGGCCAAGTTAAAAAAGCACCTATTTCTAAAACATGCCTTTACACATGTAACGGTTGATTTGAGTATCTATGGTTAATTGTGCCTACCTTAGAATACTGCTTATTAGCTTCACGTCATATTTGTTATGGATGTATCTTAAGATAACTGAATCCCTGCTGATATCTATAATTCCTGTTTTTTATGTTACTTAATTCTTGCATAGGTGGACTTTAGTCAATGGATTTGGGCTTCTAAATCTGATTTTGTAAATTATAAGTGATCCAATTCCAAGTGCATCTATCCTAAGTTTACTTTATTTGATGACTATCATTATATGGAATGTGTACACTCTGGATGTAGAGTATATTTCAAGCTTTCAGCCGCAGTCAGACCCAAAAAAAAAAAAAAACTTTCAGCCGCAGAAATCATTCAGTTATTCTCTGCACATGTGGTGAAATACAAAATCTATAGGTAATACGAGATATATACATCTTATTCAAGAAGATAATGATACATTCAGATTGAATTGATTTTAGAGCAGTCCCTCTTTCAAAAAGGAAAAAGATTTTTGCACATTAAAAATTTTACGCCATTGTTATAACTGGTTAACAATGTGTCAAAAATGAGTTATTAACTTATGTATCGATTAGTTAATAGACTAATAACATGTTTTTAAGAAGTTGGTGACGTGCTGAAAATAGTACACATTAATTAATTTTTAACACGTTGTTAAACATTATTAATAGGTGTAACAATGGTGTGCAATTTTTTTTTTATATCTGCAAATAACAAAACTGTAAATTTCCTCACAAAAATTGTTCTTTTGAATCTCTTCTCTCGGTATTCCATCCTTAGATATTTTCTTGTCCGATGAGAGAATTTCTTACTAGAGACTAGTAATACTAGTTTTTCTTTTAATTTCTTGTTTGCGAATAGAACTCTCTAAGCTAGCCGAAGTAGATTGGCTAATCTAGCAAATTTTCTTATTCCCAACAAGAAGCAATTATCCTTGAGGAAGGGAGTCTGTCCTTTGACTTAGGTTCTTTAAGACGACTAAAAAAGTTTCTTAAATAGACAATGACGTATAAAAACTTTTCATAGTTGTGTTAAAGCAAATGACAAGATTTAAATAAAATGTAAAGGTAATAAACAATTGTAAACTACAAATGAACTAGAAATTGTAGAAAAAATAACACTGCTAAAACTCGAAATAGAGAAAAAATAACTTTGCATTAGATCAATTGGTGTGTTTGTTGTTATGTATGTATAATGAAAACTCTCCAATTAAATATAAGTAAAAAATTAGTCATTACTAGTCTAAGCACACTATCTGCCACATGTACTAATTATAATTCCACGTTTTGGCAAGTGGCAATTAGCATGCTTACTCACTAACTTACCCTCGGTTAAGCTTATCATGATAAATGTCCAAATTCAAAGAATGTATCAACCGAGGGTTCATCTATTATCCTAAAAACGAGGGAAATGAGCCCGTTGCCAATGAACATCTATTTGGCACCTGCTAGCTTTTCCTACATTGCTAAAATATTAGGTGGATTCGAATAAACATTTTAAGCTCAATTCTTGAATCTAGCCCAATTTTATCCATTTTGCTTACTACCCCACCATCAACAATTAGTCGAACCTTTCTCACTCCATTAGCTGATTCCTGCATCAGCTCAGCTAATTAAGCTGAGGCCACATTTTTTTATGTTAACATTTCTTATAAGGTCCCCCCGCCCCCCCTTTTCTTCTAGCACGACACCAGCAATAGTTTAAGATTTTAAACATATATAAGTGGGGAAAAAAAGGAGCTATTTGGTAGAAGTTGATCAAAATGTGGATAGGAAGATTAAAAGCTGCTGCCCCTTCTTTTTACCAAAAAAAAAAAAACTGTCAGTGTTCAAATAGAGATAATGAAAAATAAACAAATGGAATGGAAGGCGGATTTTTCTGTAAGCTAAACTACCAAAGTACAAGATTCCGTTAGTATTTTGTTCTTCTTCCATAGTTTGGCATTTTTCTTTATCTTGCGGGCAGAACAAGCTAGGAAGGACATGGACATTGAAAGATGGAGGCGCTGTGCCCTATTACGGGATAAGGAGACATGGGATGGAAGATAGATGAAACGGATAAGGACAATGGTTTGGGTTATGTAAGGGCCATGAGAAAGATAGGCAAAGATGGATAAGAACAAAGTAAGGACACCCAATCAGTGCACAATCACACACATGTGGAGGCTTCACCCCTCTTGAATTTCTTATCTCCTCGCATAATATAGGTTGAATTATACTTTGAAACCTATTCCTCTCATTTAAGTTGTTATAATGCTGTCTTAATTCTAAAGTTCATATATTTAAATCTCTTTGATAATGATGTGGCATTATTTTTGTTGATATGGAATAACATGACATAGATCTACATCAACAAACAGGGTATCATGTCATTGTCAACTGACTTGATTGTTTCAATTTAAAAAAAAATAACTATAAAAATATTTTAGTATTGTAATTAAACTTGGAAACAAGAACTCAGATCAAAAAATAAAATAAAATAAACTTGAAGACAATGATTAGTTTAAATAAAATTAAACAGGTAAAAGTATAATTATCGTATGTTAGTATAAGTAGAAGTGGTTTAAATTTTTTAAATATATAATTTTAAGTTCAATTTTAAATCAATAGTATAAGAAAATATTTAAATAGTTATATATTATTATTAAAAAGGTAAGTTTTAATTTTTAAAATTCTGTATTAACTTATCATTTCAAAAACTCATAAGGATATGTTATAAAATTAACATTGACCAAACTAAAAAAATAAAAATAAAAAATAAAATCTTCGTAAATCCTAATCCTATTGTATCTTGTGTGGCTTTCCTTTTGTTACGTTTTCTTCGTGGAAGGGAAAGAGGAGAGTGGCGTTTCCGTAAATTTAGCACTACCATGTGACTCTTCAGGCTCGAAGCTCTAACTTTCTTTTTCCAATTCAGGGAGCCACGACGAGTGAGCAATAGAAAGCCGATACGATTGCAACGTGTCAGTTACGGAGCGTGCCATGTGGGTGTGGTTAACATTTAACATTCACACTAACAGGAACAGTTACCGTTAACCTACAGTTCCCATTATTGAATGCGCCCACGTTTTAGCGTAGCCAGTTGGTTGCGCATTTGTCGAGAAGCGACTTGTTTTGTGTTTTGTTTCTTATTTTCTTTTATAATATTTGTTTCATAATATTTGTTTTTTTTTATTTTCATACATATAATGTATAAATTTTCTTTATGAAACTCAAATTACGTGCGGACCAACAAACTTTGGTCACTGTTTTGAGGTTATGCTCTTACATATTCGCCCCTTAATATGCCTTGATTTTAGGAACTAACCATCCTTATACTTTTTTATCTTTTTTGATTAACCATCCTCATCCATTTTATCTTCCATCTGCCTCACTGGTTAATAAGAGGAATAATATAAATTTAACAGACTTTTACAAAAAAAATTAACAGAATTTAAAAAAAAATTACCAAATTTAAGAGTAGTTGTTAAATAAAATGATAATTTGTTGATGATTCATATTTTTTAAATTAATTATAATTATATAATATTCTTAATAAGGGCGACATTTTTCTTTTCGTACATTAGATGATTTTATTTATAGTTGAAGTATATTTGTATATGAAATTAAGTTTTATGATGTTATAATAGAAATTAGGATAAGAATGAAATTGATTAAGATGAAATAATCATTTTTTCCGATGCTTGGTTCACTTTAAAATAGAATTTATTTTATTTTATTTTATATATATATATATATATATATATATATATATATATATATATATATATTTGGTACATTAGAAGAAAAACCAAAAACGCTAAGCTCTAACAAAAACAACGCCAGCTGAAATTAATATATAAGTTTCATATATATATTTAATAAAAATAAATAAATAAACAAAAAAAAGACAAGTATTAATCTGTTCCAGCTTGCGAAGAACTATCATTCCAATTGCTCTCTGAGACTGAAATGGTCATCATTATCTCTATAAAATTAATGTTTGTGTCCATTTACGTACCAAATTAAGTAATAACAACAGTTGTAACAGCATGAAATTATGATTACTGCAAGTTGCCTAATGCAATTTTAACGTATTGCAACAATGATAATTTTACTTTGTATTAGGAGTGTAAATTGATTCAAATAATTCAATTAATTCGATCAATTTGAATCAAATTAATTAAATTAATTTGGTTTAATTCGAATATATTAATTAATTTTGATAAAATTTAAATCAAATAAAATTTAATTAGTCAATTCTTAATTTAAAATTTTAATTCTAAGAACCAAATCATATATATATATAATATATCTGGTGAAATGAGTATTTATTGTAAAAGGTAAGATGAGTGAATCTTGATTATTGGATCTTATATGAATGGTCAAGATTAGAACATAAATGCATGTAATTTTTTTTTAAATAGTCACATAACCTTTAAGTAACTTTTAATCTTGATCATCTATGTATGGTTGTATGGTCAAGATTTACTTCTCTCACCTTCTCACAAAAAAAACTCTTCTTACTAGATATGTCCCTATATATATTCTCATTGATTATTGATCTTCCCAATTTGCATTGCATCTATTGACTTCAATAACTTGATATCATTAAATGTGAGACGTGAACTTGATCTACATGTGCTAGATGGAGTTTTAAATTTCTTACTTCAAGACTCTCTATCTGTAGAAGTCACAATTACTGAAGGTAATATATTAATGTTAATCTTTGGTAGTGAGTCATATAATTAATTTAGTTATAACTTTTTTCTCTATTATCTCTCTACAATTCCCTGTCTAATCTTATTCATTCATAATCGGCCTACCCCAATCTACAATTACCGATGCAATTCATCAATTCTCATTTCTTTGTTATGATGAAAGTATTCTTTCGGAGCCCATTAAGTAATTTTTTAGTGTACATTCTAGCTCACAGTGCGAATTTCTTTTGTTGTTAGCAAAGTCGAGAAACTTGGGGTCTTGGTGTTGTGGCTTCTTAGGCTTATGGTAGATGCATAATAGGATAAAGTGAGTTATATTGTCCATTGGCATTTGGTAGGATAAAATAATAGGAGGTGACAGGATAGATGAGTGATTATTCATAGGGTGGATAAGTCAATATGGTATTGAGAATGATCTTGGAGGACCATAATGTTTCTATTGTTAAATCCTTGGCCATTAGTTATTGAAATGAAGATGAAGGACCATAACATTTTCATTTGTGCTTATTGATGTAGATGACGTTCAAAGATAAATTAGATTTGATGAATGATATTTGATGAATCATTTTTTTTTTATGTTTGGAACTTTGGATTGAGTTTAGATTAACTTTGGATTAAATTTGGATTGACTTTGAGTGTTATCCATTGTTATGTTATATACTTGTGTTTCTTTTTAATTATGTTTGGACTACGTTTGAGTATTGTTGTATACTTATCTTTGTACTTATATCTATTGTTACGTATATTTTAATTTTGTTTGTTTGTTTAAACCTTGTCATTTGTTATAATTTATAATGTGTTTATTGAGATAAATAAATTTGATTATGTTTTAAGAAAAAAATTATAGGTTTATTATGTCTTTTTTTTTTGTTATATAGAAAACTAATTATTTAACTAATTTTGTGTAAAACAAAATTGTCAACTCGATCACTCAAATCAAATCAATTCATAAATATTCGATTCGATTTGGTTCAGATTTGACTATAAAAAAGATAAAAATCGAGTCAAACTAAACTAATTTTTTTATTAATTCAAATTTATATTTTTCTAAAACTTAAATCAAATCACCCACTTACACTCCTATCATGAGCATCTTATCTTTTTATCAAAATTTTAATTTATTTCTATTATTTCTGAATTTGTATTTGCACGTAAATACCACCTCAGCGTGCTTTGTAACCTAGGATTATATAAGTGGTATTTTAGAAAATCCAAACAAAGGACATGTCTCTTTGTGTTTTTTTCCCCTTTCATATACGCCGGTTTCCAAATCTCACTCATTTTCTTCTCTCATCCATTAATCCCATTGAACCCCAAAACGAAGGAACAAACAAAAACACCCTACACTTTTCCAGCTCCGGTTTTCTCTGAATTAAAACCCACACATCCAAAAACCGAAGCCAGAAACAGCAGCAGCCTTGTACTCGCCGCGGGATGAAGAAAAAAAACACAAAAGAAACCAAACCAGAATTGCAAAGCACAGTGAATCTGTGATATATTCACTTTCAGGCACACACCACACAACAAAGCAGTTCCATTTTTTTCGTATGTTGTTTATGCATCATCACAAATCTGAGCTTCACATCGGAAAAGAAAGCTTAGGCCTCTCTTCCGATTCCACTTCTTCAACTTTGCCACCGCCACTTTCCTTCTCTCCAAACACCCAAATCCAAACCGAATTAGCCCCTCAAACTCAAACTACTTCCACCACCACCTTCACTCCAAACCAAACCCATTTCCCAATTCAAGTTCCAACCTTTTCTTCACCTCCACACTACCCACCAGCACCATCAACCCAACAAAGCAACACCCCAAGTCTCTGTCACCATGAACGCTTCTCCAACAACACCCCATCATCATCATCAGCAGCAGCAGCAGCAGCTTCACAAACACAAACTCCAATCTCCTCACCCCACAAGAGGCCCATAATGACTCACCCTTCTTCACCTCCATTTCCTCCCCTCCACAACCACAACCCAAACTCCCCATCATTCTCAACACCCTTTGGCTCAAAGTTTCAAACTTTGAAACCTCTCACCCATTTACTACGTTTCCTCGTCTTCCTTTCCCTTCCTTCCCTTTACTTCCTCCTTTCAAATCATCGCCAGTCATTCCTCTTAGATTTCTTCTCCTTAATTGCGTTTTCAACAGCACTTTTGGTTTCTCTCAATCTAGCACTACCCCGTTTACCCTCTATTCGCCTATTCTTCACTCGATCATTGCACCCCAAGCTCTCTTCTTCATCTTCCACTGCCACAAGTTCTCCTCCTCAGCCTGTTCTATGGTCTATTGGGTCGAAGCCAAAACAATTGAAAACCACAAATTCAGGATCCTGGGTGCAAGTTTATAGCAATGGTGATGTGTATGAGGGTGAATTCCATAGGGGGAAGTGTTCAGGGAGTGGTGTTTATCACTATCACATGAGTGGGAGGTATGAGGGTGATTGGATTGATGGCAAATATGATGGGTATGGTGTTGAGACATGGGCAAGAGGAAGCAGGTACCGTGGGCAGTATAGGCAGGGTTTGAGGCATGGAATTGGAGTCTATAGGTTTTACAGTGGTGATGTGTATGCTGGTGAGTGGTCCAATGGCCAGTGTGATGGGTTTGGAGTCCACACTTGCAATGATGGGAGCCGGTATGTTGGGGAATTCAAATGGGGTGTGAAACATGGACTTGGCCAGTACCATTTCAGGTAAGTTTTTGTTCTTTGGCTAACATCATCAAAATTTTGTTTTTCAGTTTATAATTGTATATTCCTTATCAGAACTACATTTTCTGTGTTGGTTAATGTCTGATTCTTCATTAAGCATGTAGGACGGAATCATGTTCTACATTCTCCATAGTTCACCGGGTTGTAGTGGGTAGAGTGTAGAGTTGGATTAGGTTTTTAGGTTTGATGGCTTGTTTGGTGTAACCAAGTAACCAACTAACTAACAGATTCAATTGGTCATGAATTTGCCACTGAAATACAATACAGCATGGAAGAGGTGGAGATTTGACATTCTGTTTAGGTTTAGTATTATTGGGTTGTTCAATGCAATGGGACTTTGACTTTCTGGTTGAAACTTTGACTTTCTGTTTAGGTTTAGACGTTTAGTATTATATGGCAACTTTTGTATGCATCTGATTTAAGCCAATTTTATTTTCTTTTTGGAAAGCATTGATTTTTCTTTGGGCAAAAGTTAGAATTTTAGAAATATGTCCAGCATCTGGCCTGTAGAAGTATGTGTATGAGCATAGTGGACAATATGTATATCAAATATACCAATGCTTCAATTATGACATCATAAATTACCCATATTAGGTATGTTGAAATTCACATGTGTTAGTTACTAAGATTCTAGAATCTAGACCACTTTTATTATATAAAGTCAGGTAAAATACATTTTACTTCCCTGAATTATAGTTCTTTCTCAACTTAACCCCTTAAAACTTTTCTTTTTATCACTTAACCCACTTGATGTTTTATTTTAAGTGAAAATGTTACTTTTTCAGTTAAAAATCAAATGGAGCATAAGGCACAAGCACACCACGTGACATTACCATTAGAAAAATGAAGTTTTTCTTCATCACTTAACCCCCTTGATGTTTGGTTTTAAGTGTCTGAACCAACTTCTATTTGATTTAATTGAAAAAGTAACGTTTTCACTTAAAACCAAACTACATGGGGTTAAGTGATAACAAAATAACTTGATGTAGTAAGTTGAGAAAGGGCTATACTTTAGGGGGTAAAATGTATTTTACCCTATAAAGTTTTTGTTGCAAAATATGACTATTCAAATTGTCAACAACCTGTGTTAGAAGCACAAGTTGACATGCTTTAAGGTCTTGGTATAGCTCTGCATATTATCTGGTTTTTGCTAGCTGTTCCACACTAAGTTGCATTCTCAAATTTCCGCTATACTTTTCCTAGTTAACAGCAGACTGATAATATAGCACCATTGCCCCAGAGCGTTGTATTCTATAACAATTGTTGAGTCCCTCATTTCCCTTCAATTGGACTTTTTACATTGCTAATCTTGTTTTACAAGTTGAGGGGGATATTGATTTAGCTTTACTATGCTTTACATTAGCCAAACAAAAAATGCTAACAACATTTTGTTGCAGTAGCTGACATGATAGATTTTTTATCTACTCTGTTTTTACTCTGGTGTTCAATCAGTTGTTTATAATATTTACTGTCAGAAGCCAGAAGGATTGCTCTAGTTTCACATTAACCACAAGGCAATAATTTAATCAAGTGTTCCATATATTTTTTAACCTGCTTGGAACAAAGCTCTGCCTGTTTGTAAGCATGTGTCAGTAGATCAAAGCCATATCTTGTAGACAATTACGTTCTAAGTTATTAATGATCTGCCTGAAGATGCTAAATTTGCTTCCTGTTTCTGCTAAATAAGAAGACCTGTCCCAGTATCAAGTATATTATATCTCAACCAATTTTACCTATAATATACATCCAGCTAAAATACTAGGAAAGTGTACTTGAAGTATTTGTCAGTTACTGTATCAGTACAAGAATGCAACTTTCTGACTGTCTAAATTTCTTCTTCAATCTGACATCATTAATAGCTGGAACTCATATTAAAATTGATTGACATTTCCAGAACTGTATAATTCCCATTTTTTTTTACCGCTTCACATTTTTTAACATGGACCAAAGAACAGTCTCATTGGAAGGAGGTATAAGACAGTGTTATTGTCATTAATTCTGTAGTATCTTAAGGTTTCTACGTATATTGAATTCATTACTAAAGAACAATTGTGGTTGGAAGGTTTAATTTACTCAAGAAATATGAAATATATCTCTTTTGATTGGGTCTTTACTCTTTATGCTAATTGCATGTATGCTACTGCAGGAATGGGGACATATATGCTGGGGAATATTTTGCAGACAAGATGCATGGTTTTGGAGTGTATCAATTTCAGAATGGTCATCGGTATGAGGGGGCATGGCATGAAGGAAGACGACAAGGACTGGGAAGTTACATTTTCAGAAATGGGGACACACGATGTGGTCACTGGCAGAATGGGATACTTGATGATCCTAAAATGCAAAACAGTCATACTGGGTCTCCATGTGCTGTGGACCATGCCAAGGTTTTCAATGCAGTCCAGGTAATAGTCCTTTTTGCACTTATGATGAATCAATATGTATATGGAAACTTCTACCAAAAACAGGAAAAGTTAGTAGAACAATGGAAAATAAAAGGATTAGGAGAAGGGAAGTTTTTTTTTTAGGAAATAAAAAAGAATGATATAATTATATATTGTTTTGCTGCTCATTATAGTTGCTCTCCTTGTTTCTTCCTGATTGTTATCATGAAGGACGTTCAAATAATGAAATCAGGAAAAAACCTAGACCTTAACTAATTTTGACAGACTTAGGTCTCTGCGTAATTTTGTTAGACCTTAACGAAAGGGAATTAAAAAGGGCTTGGATTTAAATGACCTTTCTTAAGACATGGTTTATGAAAGAACACAATGATGTCATTTGATACATGTAGCCGATCCCACCTAGTGGGAAAAGGCTTTGTTTGTTTGTTGTTAGCTTTCTGCATAGGTTACTTGGGCCTTCCGGTCAACCTTAAGCCACCTGATTTCTTAGGCACTAGAGTCCTGCAATAATAATTATGAGAAATATTATGCTTGACTTTTCTCATTCTGAGCAGGATGCACATTGTGCTGCTGAGAAAGCTTATAATATGGCAAAGGTGGATGAAGGTGTGAATAAAGTAGTGGCTGCAGCTAATAAAGCAGCAAACGCAGCGAGAGTTGCCTCTATAAAGGCTGTGCAAAATAAGATGCATCATAATAATAATGATAAATGATACTTAACATTTCCTCAATCTTGTGATGATAGAAAAGCATTTCATCTCAGTGCCATCTTCCATCATAGGTTGCACACACAACATTATGACATATGAGAAAGCAAAGGAAGCAGAACGAATGCGTGGAAGAAGAATCATGAAGAGAAGGAAATAATGATTTCTTCTCTGAAATTTGATTGCTTAGTTATGTATCTTTTCTTCTCCTCCCCACTTGGGAGGTGTTTCCATTTCTTTTATCATGATACAGCTACAAGGTGCCTGCTTGGAACCACTTTGTGTCATTGAACTTGATGGCAGATTGCGGAGCAAATAGGTTCCTCACTATTAGTGACTGCTTTTATATGTGTAGGGAGAGTAAGAATAATAGACTATAGAGTTTTACTTACAATGTATAAGGTAAAAGTGCCAAAAAGATGGCCAAAGTTTAGCGTAGGGTTTACACGTTGCCTTCCTCTTATGAACTTGTTAGTGTATCTATCCATTTGGGTGCATTCCCATCAACCAGTGTTGTATGTGTTTGGTGAAGACTGAAGAGTATGTGTTTGGTGAAGACTGAAGAGTTTAAGTTTTGGACAGCTCAAATTCGTTATCATTTATACGATGAGATTAATGCATCAAATAACGATGTGTGATTTATTATTTCAAAATAGTAAAAATATGGTATAACATCTATTAAATTAAATAAATTTTATCTTGTAGAATGAAGATAAATATCGCAGCATTTTATATAGGAACTTGATACCAGCGGTGTCAAACAGGCGGTTCATATCAGGCTAAACAATGTTTGGTGGGATATTACATAAAAATGATCTTCTTAAGATATGGTTGGGATTTTGAATAAACAGTTTCTATATTTGAGATATTTTTTTAAATAAAAAATTTTCCTATAACTTTTTTTTTTTTATTTTTTATTCATTTTTATAAATATTTATAATTATCTTAATTTAAAAAAATATTTCCTTTTCTTTCCTATCAAAATTTTCTAAAATTTCTTTCATGCATTAGGATAAGAAGGCGTACCATTACAAACCTCTCCTTAAGATGATCCATCTGGCTCCTTGCAAAATTTACAAGCACTTTAACTGAAAAAATTCCTTTTAGTGCCACACAAACATATTAAGTCATTACTTATACCAAACTAACTTAATATTTTTGTGTATATAATTTAACTAGTTCATAAAAATTAAAAAAAAAAAGCTATATATTTATTATATACACAAAATATTAACTATTTCTTAACATATCCTCATATATCCTCATATATATATATATATATATATATAGGATATATATATATATATATATATATATATATATGGTAACTTATAATGGATTGAAATGTCCTAATTCATGTATCCAGATGAATCTCATGTCATAATAAAGCACTCATCTCACCAAAGAAGTCTTATATATATATATATATATATATATATATATATATATGGTAACTTTAATGGATTGACCTAGCATTAGATGAACATGTGAGGTGTGAGTAAACACACAGTCACATGTTTGAATCACAATTATCTTTAATTTTTTGGAGTTAGGTTGTAAGGAATATTCTTGTGAATTTATTAATCTCGATATAGATTGACCAGACTGAGAAGGTGGACTAGTTGAAATGCATGCAAACCCCTGATCCCAATATAGATGGATTGTCTTTGATCAAAATAAAAAAGTGAACTAGTCGATATGTGTGTAAAGTAACTTGAATACCAACTCATCACAATATATATGAGGTGAGAGTATTGTTTATTGTAAGAGGTGAGAATAGTGAATCTTAATCATTAGATCTAAAATAAATGGTCAAGATTAAAACATAAATGCATGTGACTTTTTTAAATGATTACATGACCTTTAAATAACTTTTAATCTTGATCATCCATATATAGTTGTATGGTCAATATTTATTCATTTTACCCTCTCGCAATAAGCACTTCTCTCACCAAATACACTCCTTATATATATATATATATATATATAAGAGAACCATTTACACCTAGTGTAAGTAAAAATGACTTACATTCAATCTTACACCCTTCATTTTATTGTGATCATGTGGTTACGATAGAAGATAAATAGTAGTCACAAGATCACAATAAAATGAAAGGTGTAAAATTATGTGTAAGTCTTTTTTACTTATACTAGGTGTAAGTAGATCCCCTCTTATATATATATATATATATATATATATATATATATATATATGACATATCTAGTGAGTTGAGTTTTTATTGTGAGTGAGTGAGAGAAGTGAATTTTGACCATATAACTATACATAGATTGTCAAGATTAAAAGATACTTAAAGGTCATGTGACTACTTAAAAAAGTCACATGCGTTTATGTTCTAATCTTAGGTTATTCATATAAGATCCAATAGTAAAATTTATTCATATTATTTCTTATAATAAATACTCTTTTCATCCGAAACACTCATATATATATATATATATATATATAAAAGGATATTGTTGATTTTGGTGTCTACTTTTATTCTTCCAAAAATGGTCATTTAGTTTTATCTTTTTTCAAAGTTATATACAAGGCAAAAGTGTAAACATATAAATCTAACCTCTCACATTAGCAGCAGTTGCAATTACTCCAAATCAGTTTATAATTCTCAAAAACTAAATAACTTACTTTAACTTCTTCGTTTAAGTAATATTAAAAAATAATAATACAATATATATTACCAAATAAGTAATATAATCAAATCAAATCAAACTGAAATTAAAAAGCGAATCGATCCGCTAGCGTATAGAAAAGGCTTTTTTACATAATTGTTATTGAGGATAAAATTATTTATCAAATGTTATTTTTTTTTTCAAATTATATACTAAAATATTTTTTTTTATTTAGTGTGACATTTTTTATTTTATTTTTTTGTCTATGTAAATAACATCATCCACGTTAACGCTTTTACATAGATAATGTCAAAGTGTTTAGAGTTATCCATTAGATAACGCAAAATGCTTTAGAGTTATCTACTAGATAACACCCAATGCTTTAGAGTTATTTATGCAGACAAAAAAAAATAAAAAATGTTACGCTGGACAAGAAAGTGACATTTTGTATTGATTGTAATGTTATATGTTATATTTGTTTCTTAGTCGAATATTGCATTGCGACATTTTAGTCGGACTACTGACGCTACATCAGGTTTTAGTATGGCAGCCCTTCGAGAATCTGCTGAACAGATTTTACATTCATTGCAGGAGGACAAGTCGTATGCTGACTTGTAGAATCAAAGTCCTCGGGATGTCGAAGTACTTATTAACTCAGTCCTTCTTCTACGTCGTGTCTCCTGTTCATTGGACTCCTTCGATGGCCATGGAATGTCATTTGCTGCTGGAACTAGACGAAGTTATTCTATTGTAATGTGATCATGTTCCTACAATGAATATAAGATTTGCTCAGCAGATTCTTGAAGAGTCGCTATATTAAAACTCAATGTAGTGTCAGTAGTTCAATCAAATTGTCTCTTTGCAATGTCTGACTAAGAAACAAATATAACATATGTCATTACTATTAATACAAAATGTCACCATTTTGTTAAACATGATATTTTTTTTATTTGTTCATGTAGATAACGTCATCCACGTTGATACTTTTATGTAAATAATGTCAAAGCATTTGAAATTATTTACTAAATAATGTCATCTACATTAACGCTTCTACATAGATAATACCAAAGCGTTTGAAATTATCAACTAAATAATATCAAACGTTTTAGAGTTATATATGCGAATAGAAAAAAAAATAAAAAATGTCTTATTAAACAAAAAGATGACATTTTAGTATATAATTTTTTAAAAAAAATATTTTGATATATAATTTCTAAAAAAATAACGTGAATGACAGTTTGATAAAAGCTATAACCCTTTTTTAAGAAATTTGTAAAGAGTTTCAAATATACAGGTACTCTAACAAATATCTTAAAAATGAGCTATTGCTTAGCTTAGCATTGTGTTTGTATGTATGTATGCATCGGTCCCTGACCCTGAATCCAAAACCCTAGCATTCCCTCTCTCTCTCTCTCTCGTTCTTTCTCTCTCTAACTGCAAACGGAAAAAAGGATTCATTTGATAGTGTAACAACGCTATGAATATGATTGGGTAAACAAAAGGGGGTTGAAAAATCGAGTTATTGGGGGAGAGGACATGGCAGGCATGTACAGAGAGCGAGGAGGAGGAGGAGGAGTTGGTGGGTCCATCTCGAAATCGGAGGATCGGAAGCGAATCAACGAGGTCCTCGACAAGCAGCTCGAAAGATCCTCACCCTCCACTTCCAGACCCATCAACGCCAAAGACAGAGACAGGTCCTCCATTTTAACCTCCAAGTCTGCCTCTGCCAACATCTCCAAAGATTCCAATCTCTCAGGTTCTTCTCTCTCTCCCTATCCTCCCTTCAAAGTTTATATCTTTTTCTTCATTAGGATCTGATCTCTTTTCCAATGCCTATTCCCCTTTTTATTGCAAACTTATCTATACCCTTTTCCATATTTACAAAATCCTAACTTTTACCCCATAGCAATTTCTTTTTCCTTTTCTTTTTCTTTTTTTGTTTTTTAAATTTTTTGCTTAATCTCGTTTTCCCAAACAACGCTTCTAGTTTACGTGTTTGGTGTAACTTGTGCAAAATTGGAACTTTAGTTTATTAAATTGAGGGATACTGCATCTAACTTACCCAATGCTAGCTTTGTATTGATTGTGCTCCGACCTTCCCCTGCTTCTCCAATGCCAAATACTAGATGAGTGGTTTGAACTCTTATCATACTTTATATTTTTGTCTCTTCATACTTACTTTAGGATCCAATTACTTTGTAGTTTAATGGAATGAAGGACTTAGAGCATTCAATTCATTTCTTTTCTTACTTTAATTATAAGAGTGTACATATCGGTTCTGCTATGATATAAAAAGTTTGGTCATTGGGTTATAATATATTACTTAGTCTTTCTAGTGCAAAGCAAAGAAAATGGTATTAGCAACTTTCTAAGTGTGTTAGAGGAACAGTTTATTAGATTTCATTATTGACTCTGAAAGCTCATGCCGGATATATTGGTAATTTAGGTAATTAATTCATGCTATCAACTACTAAAAACTTCAGCTGTTACTATAATGTACTTTAAGTCTAGAAAGGAGTTTCAGAATTCAATTCATGTAAATGGAAGGCAAAGCATGGAAGGCTAAGAGGGAAATACATTGATTTGATACCTGCCCATTTATCACCTTATATGCTCTGGCCAAATATTTCTTCATAATCTTGTAGTATTTCTCTGTTATCTTGTAGTATTTCTTATGTAGCTGTTTCCATTTTGTCATCTCCATCCCTTTCAAACAAAGATAAAAACTTTTCAAGACAATGGTGAGTATATTGCATGGTGGGACTTGTTTCACAAAAAGATGTTGTTGGCAGAGGTGGCAAGAGCTGACAATGAAAGAGAGTGAGAAAAGACACTTAATGAATATATAGTTGCCAAGAGGCCAAGACTGAAAAATTTTATTTGGCTAGTGCCAAGAATGGCATTAATGAGCTAACTTAGTTTTATATACATGCATTGGCTGCAGAGGAATCTGAAACAGACAGTGAAGAGTCAGATGTTAGTGGTTCTGATGGAGATGACACATCTTGGATCTCATGGTTCTGCAATCTTAGAGGAAATGAATTCTTTTGTGAGGTTGATGATGATTACATTCAAGACGACTTCAACCTCTGTGGATTAAGCAGTCAAGTGCCTTACTATGATTATGCTCTAGATTTAATTTTGGACGTTGAATCCTCCCATGGTAAGCTTACATTCATATTTTGAGACTTCATGTGCAAGTCCAGAATACATGTATTTGAACTTCTCGTGTTTTTTATGATAATCCAGTGTACCTTGACTTGGTTGTGAAAATTATTATCCTTGAAGTTGAATTTCAAATTGTACACTTGTATGTCTGTAGGTCTGATTACCTATTTGGTCATTCTGTTGTTCATTTTTGTATAACTGCTACTTTGGTTTGGTTGGAATTTATAGGTGACATGTTCACAGAGGAACAAAACGAGTTAATTGAATCAGCAGCAGAGATGCTTTATGGTCTGATTCATGCCCGATACATATTGACAAGCAAAGGAATGGCTGCCATGGTAATATTTCACTGTCATTTATCACTGTTTTCATGCTATACCATTGAGGAGATTGGCACTTTTAAAAATGTTGTAACTTTTGCAGCTCGACAAGTACAAGAACTATGATTTTGGCAGATGCCCAAGAGTTTACTGCTCTGGACAACCCTGCCTTCCAGTTGGTCAGTCAGACATTCCTAGGTCAAGTACCGTGAAAATATACTGCCCTAGGTGTGAAGACCTTTACTATCCTCGGTCCAAGTATCAAGGCAGTATCCTTATATCTATTATTGAACTTCTCTGTGGGGGGTTTTAGCTGATGCAGCTATGTATCACCCTGTGTGAGAAATTATATTTTCTTTCTCTTGTGCCTCTCATTTTGTCCTTGCTTTTGAGATTCATTCTTTAGTTGTCATGGAAGTAGTTTGTTTGTAGGGATGCATCCTTTTAGGTTTAGGTTTTTTTGGCAATTTACTTAACACTTACATATACCAGCTGTTTTTATTTGCAATCTGGAAAGAGGAAAAAGAAAATTGGATGTGGATCATAAACTGCCTTCTAAATATGATTAACTGTCTGTAAGAATGACTGGAAACATTGTTCACTTCTCTGAAAATATTTACTTGGATGTATTGGTAATGTAGACAAGACTAAGCTGGTCTATAATGGAATAAGAGAAAGTAGTATTCAATGAATGGTTTAACAATTATGGGGTGTGTGGTTCATAATCTAGATCTCTTAATAAGATATATCTGATATCTGGAAGTGTTTGGTGACTTTATGAAAACAATGCCGTATTTTCTTGTTTGAGAAAAGCTATATTCTGAAATTGCACTTCCAGCTGTAGCATGTCTCAAGTGGTAGGATAGTTTCTGAAACTTCAGGCATGTTTATGTTTAAAAACATCTACTTGTTATCAAAATTGTGGAAATCCCAAAAGCTACATTGATAAACCTGCAGAAAAATGAACAACTTTTTGGAATTGTAAAATTTGTGGAAGACCACTTTTATCTAATCTCTCTCTCTCTCTCTAATGTTAAGTTTGGTTAGACATTATATTGGTAATTGTTTGTTTTGCTTCCTGATATGTATCTGATTTTTGGGATGATTGTATGTCACTATGTTTTGGCTATGTAATTGTGGTTCAAAATTATGGTGGAACACTGTATCTTGTACTTCCCAAATTTCCTTGAGTCTATCTAGACATTGATGGAGCTTATTTTGGAACAACATTTCCACACCTCTTCTTGATGACGTATGGACAACTGAAGCCACAGAAACCATCACAGAGCTATGTTCCGAGAGTTTTTGGGTTCAAAATTCACAAGCCATGAAGCTGAAATTTAACCTTTCATGAAAGTAAGAGTTTTCCCATGTCTTATTTAACTCTTCCTTGTAGTTCTCCTTGCAACATCCAGCGGATCATAAGCTTTCCAAATCAGTACAATCTAGACCTCCGTTTTACTTGTTTTAGGAGCGTGTTGTAAAGATATATGCAGACATGTGATGCAAGTGCTTAGTTTCACTTTCAGCTACAAATTCAATGAGCAAGTGCTTAGGTACTTGACTACACTTTTTAATGGCTTATTACAAATTGTATTCTTGCGATTAACTTTACTTCATGTTTGTCTATGATTATGTCTCAGATTACAGATCCCCTGCTATTTTTTTTTAAAATTTTTATTCCATTTTCCCCCATTTGTGTAGCTTTTTGAATTTATGGATTTGATCTCAATGCATTCATTCATTTTACTGATTTTATAAGTTCACTTGCTATGATGTTAAACTCGTCTATCCAGCATTAATATTGATTATATGGAATATGAATACAATGTCATTCAAGTCTCTGTCTTATATGTGATTACTGATTTGTGAAACCTCTCACTTTGCAAAAATACTTTCTAGATGCTGAAGATATTCGTTCCTTCAGCTGAAGAAAAGAAAAATGAGCTATTTTCTACTTATCTGATGTATGAGTGAAAATAATTGAGTGTTCGGTTTCTTTTTCTATTTTTTTTAATTGATCCATGTAGTCGATTTTACTTAGGAAGAAAAGACTTCTTGTTGTTTGTTTGTTTGTTTGATATGTTTTTATTAATAATTATGAAAATGTCAATTTGTTTCGTTATGTTTCTGTTTTCAAAATTTATCTGTTTGGTTTTTAATTGAACTTAAAATTAGAATTTGGAATTGAAATTAAATTTCTTAATTTTAATTTTATATTTAAAATATCATTTAAAATTAAATTGTAATTTTATAAATTATTTTATAAAATTAAAAAATAATTAAATTAAGTCTTTTTTAATTTTTAACTTATATTTTAAAAATTTTTAATTTTATAACTTAAAAATTAAATTCTCTTTTTCTTAATAATTATATTTATTGATATTTTATATTTATATAAAAATATATTTTTATATTTTTATACAAATTATTATAATAGTTATTTTTTATTCTTAAAAAAATTTATGAAATTTTTTTATAAAAAAAATAATGACATTATATTATAAAAATATTATTGTATAAATATTTTTATTAATTTTAATTTTGTAAATAATTTTTTAATAGTTTAGATCATATTTTTAAATTATAAAATTATAATTGAATTTAAAATTATAAAATTTTATTCTAAATCTTTTGATAATTTTAAATATAGAATTTAAGATTTTGAATTAATTTTAATTCTGAAAGAATTAAAATTAAAATTAAAATTTTATGTTTTAATTTTAATTTATTTATTTAAGTAAAAATTGGAAACTTATCAATTAAAAATAAAACCAACCAAACCAAATAGGAAACATTGTTTTTACTATCTTTTCCATGTTTTTACCATTTTTTTTATAAAATCTTGAAAACAAGAAACATAAAGAAACCAGGGACATTTTTATAATTATTAGATTTGTATCTTCTGCACTGCATTGTGAAGGAAAAAGTTATGACTTTTATTAATATTTATGTTTTTAGTTATATAACTAATTTGAAGAGAATTTGGTGGGATCTTCATAAATAATTAAATACGTGTCTTCATTAATAGACATTGTTTTAATCAAACAGGATTTTATATATATATAACTCTTAAACGAATCTTAAATTAATTGGAGTTTTTTCGATAGTATTATCTTACATTATTTTTATTTATTAAATTTAAGTTCTTAAAATGAATTTTAATTTTATTAACATGTCATTGATTAATTATATTATATTTGCTGGATTTTTAGATTTTTATATTTCTTATGTTCTTTTTATTCTCTTTATATTCGAGTATCTTAATTTAATCTTAAATTTATATTAATTTTTTTAATATTATTGTCTTACTTTACTTTTTTATTTATTAAATTTAAGTTTTTATTTTATCTAATCTTAATGTTGTTATTATTGTCTTTGATTAATTATTAAGTGTACCTTATTACTTAATTTTTAGACTTTTAATCTTTTCTATTTAGTATCACAACTCCTAATCAAATCTTAAATTTATAATATTTGCAATAATAACAATATCTTACTTTATTTTCTGTTCTTATTACATTTAAGTTCTTAAGATTAATTTTAATTAGCAAAAATATTTATAAGAAAAAAAGTACTACAAATCAATTAATTATAAATGTAACTTGTATGAATTGAGTTATATATTGCTTACTCATGACTCGACAAAAAAATTCTCTAAAACTTGATTGAGATATATTAAAATATATATATATATATATATATATATTACTCTTAAACGAATCTTAAATTAATTGGAGTTTTTTCGATAGTATCATCTTACATTATTTTTATTTATTAAATTTAAGTTCTTAAAATGAATTTTAATTTTATTAACATGTCATTGATTAATTATATTATATTTGCTGGATTTTTAGATTTTTATATTTCTTATGTTCTTTTTATTCTCTTTATATATCGAGTATCTTAATTTAATCTTAAATTTATATTAATTTTTTAATAGTATTGAGATATATATCTTTTTTTTAATATAAGACTTTATGATCTTTCATATTTTATTAAATTTATAGTATAAGTATATAAATATCATCATACTGTCAATTATATCCTAAATTAATATGACTAATTTCAATTGTATTATTGTACTTTGTTTTTTTTTATTTTTGTTATTAATTTTAAATTCTTAATGCTAATATTAGTTTTGTAGTATTGTCATAAATTAATTATATTTATTTACTTTATGTTTTATACTCTTATATTTTTTATTTTCTCATTCTCTTTTAATTTCTTGAATATTTTCATCTCAATAAAATTCTAAATTTACAAATCTTTTAAATAACACTGTCGTACTTTATTTTTTTATTTCTTCTAATTAAATTTAAGTTCTTATGGTTAATCTTAATTTTTTAACATTAATCTTAGTTAATTATTAATTATATTTTATTTACTTGAGTTTTAGACTCATATTTTTTTTTTAATTTCTATTTCTCAATTATCTCAATCTTAATCGAATCTTAAATTTATTATGAAACATAAATTTATACAAATATTTTCAATAGCATTATCTTAATTTATTTTTTTATTTATTTATTCAAGTTCATAAAGATAATCTTAAATATGAAAAATATCTATCAGAAAGAAGCACTTTAAATCAATTGTGAATATGAACTAGATTCAGTCAACATGAACAAAATAATATAATAAATATAATTTCATGACACATGCCCTGTAAAATTAAATACTTCAAAAATGTATATACCAAAAATATATGCTACAAAAATGTAATTTATTTTATGATTATGAATGTAAAAATAAAGATTAAATTTCCAAGTGGCTCATTTGAGAAATTTTTCTAAGGCATAATTTAAATATTTCTCTAGCACTACTCTCAAATAAATGATGTTGTGAGCTCTTCTTATTATATTTAATTTATAGTTTAAGCATATAAGTATCAAAATTTCAGTCGAATCCAAAGTTTATAAGATTATCTTTCTTTGTTTTTTTTTCTTTTTATTAAATCCAAGTTTTTAATTTTGTTATCCTTATCTTTGATAAATTAAGTTTTTATTTATTAAATCTTCATGCAAACATATATTCAGAGCGACTCCTAAATTTCTAAGAATCATTTTAATAGCATTATTCAAGTTTTTATTTATTAAATTCAAAAATATTAATTTTGTTAGCATTATATTATATTTGACTTATTATTTTTTATTCACTAAATTTGTGGTACTGGAAAAGTATTCTAATTTTAGTTGAATCTTAAATTTTTAAAAATCCTTTCAATAGCATTATCTTACTATATTTTTCTTATTAAATTCAAGTTTTAAATTTTTTTTATCATTATCCTTAATTAGTTATTTTTAATTTTATTAAATTTCTCATGCTGACATGTATTGTTTTCTTCATTTAGTTATTCTTAAATTTATAGGAGTTATCATTTCAATAGTATTATCCTACTTATTATTTATTTCTTAATTAGCATTATTTTTTATTTACAAACTAATCTTAGTTGAAAAATCTTTTTTAATAGCATTATCTTACTATTTATTTTTCTTATTAAATTTTAGTTTAAATTTTTTTAATATGATCCTCGATTAATTATTTTATATTTATTATTATTAAATTTCTCTTGTTGACATGTATCACTTTTTTCATTCAGCGATTATTAAATTTATAAGAATTATTTCAATAGCACTATCCTACTATTTTTTATTTCCTCTTAATAAACTCAAATTTTTTATTTTATTAACATTATATTTGACTAATTATTTTTTATTTAAAAATTTTATTTTTTATTTATAAGTTTTCTTATCCTGACATGTTTAATTTTTTATTTTTACACTTCTATATATATATATATACTACTTTAGAAGTTTTTAGGGCTAGTGATAGGCAATATATCCCTGCATTTTTTATTTCCAACTTCATTTTGCTGAATCTCTACTTGGAGGATGCCTAGTCCCCTTTTCTTGCTACTCCCAGACTAGCGCACGTAGTCCATGCTTCGGCTTCTATTTTACTTATCTTTTTTGTTCCACCTTATTTTTATCCGTTCAACTCTGTTTTGACCAAAGAGTTTCCCTAACCTAAAACCAAGTCGATGGTTGAATTGGTTCAATTGAGTTGGAAGTTCATGATGGTAGCTGTGAGTGACAATAGAAGAGAAGTGGTGCTTGTGTAAGATGATTATGATATTAATGGTTTCAATAGATGGGAAATAATGGTAGTAAAAACATGTTACATGCGTTTCATTTCTTCAATATTTTATATCCTATAATTCTTCCCTTTTATGTCCTATAATATGTTTATGTCCTATAATTCAAAAGGGAAAATAAATGATATTATAGATTGTTGACTTGTTTGTTAATTTTTTTTTTAATTATAGAATAGCTATAAGATTAAAACCAATTCATCGTTATACATTACATTAGAAATTATGTTAGCGTCTAAAGTTAAAATTGTGTAACGTACATTTGTTAACTTTACGATCTATACGTGAAGCTTCCTTTGAATGTTTAAAGGAGAGAAAAGGCAATGACAAAAAGACTTGACATAATTAAGCATAGCGCAACGCTGCAATTGCCCAGACTTTGAAAGCATTTCCGTTTTAACATTAACATATCAACCACGCACATTTATGTTGATTATTGTCCCAAAATTCTGCCTGGTTTTTTGGCTATCAGACATGCCAAGCTTCATATTTTTCTTTAGGGTACGTTTGGTGCATCGTATAAAGAAGACCTGATAGTATAAGTTAATACTATCAGGTCTTATTCAATATTTGATGTATTCACTTGATAGTATAATGAAATCAGGTCAAGTGATTTTATACTATTCTAAGCTGATAATTCTATCCCCTTCCCTAGTACATGATAAGACTTGATAGAATTTCTATTCCTATCATATCATCAATTTCATCTTTATCACTCTTCTCCCTTTATCCTCAACACCACCACGACCACCACCACTACTACCTCCACCACCTCGACCCCACTACCACCACCACCAAGCTATTTCATCTTTACCTACCACTCCCAATCTACCTCCACCACCCCTAGATCCCCCACTACGACCACCACCAAGCTATTTCATCTTTATGTTTCTAAGATTAACTATCGACCCGAGTGTCGACGGTGGTGATGATGGATGTGATGGGCACGCCCAATTCCAATCACACAATTTTCGATACCAAAACACTACCATAACCACTCCCTGAGATCCACTGGTCGCTCCATGCCATCAACCACACCCACCTCAACTCCCATAACATCCCCTTCTTCCTCGTCAAAGAATGGCAACAATTGGATTTGACAACTGGCGGAGGCAAGGAGTGGCAACTCATTTAGCGCCAAAATTTGTAAAAGATTGATGTTTGCGTCTGAATACAAATTTTTTAATCAAATCTGATAATGTTTTTGTTTAAAAATACAAATCTTTCAATCAAATTTGCAAATTTTATAAACGATTCATGATCGTTTCAGTTGCAAGAACGCCAAAAAAATTATTTTGACTTTAATGTTAAAAGATATTTTGGTTTAAAAAAATGTTATACGAATTTATCCATCAAACAAAAGATAAAATTATATCTTATCTTATTAGTTATACTATCATATTGTATATTATTCTATCATCATATCTTATAATTATCATATTCATCAAAAATAACCTTAAATTTTTATGTATGATTATCCACTGAAGATTCAAGCTCCATTATGACCAAAGTTCAACCAACACCCACCTCAGAAATACACCTAAATAGACATTGTTATGACCAAGCCCCAAAGTTATTCAGAAGATTGATTAGGGGCTTTTCAACACCAAGATTTATTCCAGGTAAAATAGGCAAAGCAAATGACTGTAATTAATCAGACAAATCTATAATGAAAACGAATTGCAAACTGCTTTATACATTTGTTTAGTCACTGCAGATGTCTGAATCATCTGTTCTAATTTCAAACCAGTATTTGATCTTTTCAAAATTTATCCTAAAAAAACTTAATGTTTTACGTCTTTGAATACAAAATTTTTGGATTTACATAATAAGTTCAAAATATAATTCGTTTTTGTTTAAAAAAGGCTACAAAGACCATAAGGAGACTTTTAACAATCAAATTACTAAAATTTTTTGTAAAGTAATGAAGTAAGGGTGTATCCATTCTTAATTTAATCTATAATGTATCATAATCTCAACCTAATAACTGATTTGAATGTGAATACACCATTATTTACTCATTTTCCTGATAGAGGAATCCTGTCGCAAATATCATAGGCAGTGCTTTCAAGAGTGGAGCATTTCGGGGTAAGTTAAAATTCCGCTTAACAAGAATCACAAAAAACAATGAGCCACATGCAGTTGCAAAGAACAAAAGAAAACTACGAGACCAAATTACTAAAACAGAAACAGTTCCGAACAATTAAATTAAAACAGTCTCCTCAGATAAGAACTTGAACTGAAAGTTTACTTTGCATACAATCAATGCAGTTCTCTGAACATAAACTAGGCATTCTCGCAAAGTCTAATTGATCAAAAACTAGTATCAACCAGAAGCTCAACCCTCAGTTTGTTCCCTCAACCTTCTGATGGTGCTCAGTATAGTCACAACACTTGCGGTACTGTCAAAACAATAAGAAAAAAGTCAGGTGGCTAATTTCTTTTTTTTTTAAAAATTTTTTTTGGGGGCGAGGAGTGGGGATATTGAAGTAGAAAGGAAGAAGAGCATTACTTCAAAGTGTAGGCACCGCCTGCTTTCACTTTACCACAGTCCTTGCATCCCCATATTCCTACAACTTTCCTCTTCACAACATACTGAAACAAATAATTGATCATCAGAATTCAAACCTTTTGAAAAGGTTCAATCTAACCTACTAAACACCTTGGTAGAGGATATGTCCTATAGACATACAAAATAAAAGAAGGTCTACCTTTCCACAAAATTCACAGAAAAATTTGCTGTGTTGACTAACTTCCATCTTCTTAATCTGTTTCCGCAGACTAGCCCCATAACGGGTACCTGATATAAGAAAAATAAGCAAAAAGGCTTCTCAGGAATTAATCCAAGCAAATTAAATATATTCTTGATAAGGCATTTTCAATGACCTATAAATAAATCCAAAATTGTTGATGTAAAAAATAATTGTGCCCTATAAATACTTCAATTAATGAATCAGATAAAAAAGATAAGTGTGGTCAGACACAGTAGTTTTGCCCAAAATCTTAAACCCGTTAGTATCTTACCATCACCTTATATATATATATCAATATTGCATTTCATCATGGGATGTGAAAGGGAGAAAATAAAGAGGTGTTGAGTTAGCTTATCAGAGTACATACGTAACACGTATTGAATGGAATGATTCCAAACAGCATGTGTTTCAGCAACTTTTTTTCCACAAATAATCATTCGCATCTTTTGACAACAATACATAAATCAATGAATATTCTTCCAGAAACTAGAGAATATATACATGAATAACAAACCCCGCCACAGCACAAGGGATCATAATAATTTATATTATATGTGCAAGCCAATACCTACTACGAAAAGACCATATCAGATTACAATAAAATTATCATAGTTAAAAGACATACCGTATTTTCCAACAATACCAGCCTTCTTTGTTCTCTTAGTCTGCAAAAACCGGACAGTACTATCAACTTAAAACTTGATGGCCAATTAAAAAAAGAAAAGAAAAGTAAAATATTAAATTTTAGTAGAGACTGATTAAAACCCAAAACCCATATTCAGCAAAGTTAAGTGCTTTCCAAGACAATGATTTAGTGCTAGCGATCGATCATATTAGTCCTAATAAAGTTCAACTTCACTAAACTGTAACAGAGACGTGCTTGGAAGATTTGGGATTATTAAAAAATAAATAAAATTGATGACTGCAGATCTGAATGACGCTGGAGAAGGGGTTCAACCAAAACAACCCATCCTAGATTCCTTAGTTTCCTCTATCTCTATGCTATTTACAAAAACACAAAAAATAAAATAAAATAAAAAACAAAACCATAAAATTGAATGCGATGTTCTGGATTGGATGGTGGAAGTGGCAATGAACAGAACTGAAGCAAATGAACGGAAGAGAAGAGAAGAGAAAGAGAGTACCATGATTTCGGGATCGAGGGCGCTGTGAGCTCAGCACGAGGTAGAGGCAGTGAACGAATGGAATAGCCACAGAAACCCTAATTCTCTTTGGCCTGCTTTTATAAAAAAAACCACATTGGGCTTCGGGTACAGAACTACAGATCCGACTTGATTCGCTCCTGATGATGACGATTATATTACATTTATAATTATATACGCAGCTCTATTTGTAAATCCGTTGTAGTCTAGTTGGTTAGGATACTCGGCTCTCACCCGAGAGACCCGGGTTCAAGTCCCGGCAACGGAATTTGATTTTTCTGCCTTTTTCTGTTTCACTGCATAGCTCAAAGAAAATGCAGTCAATTACGATTAATATATATTTTCATATATATATATATATATTATATATAATAATTAAAAATTAAAAAATGTTAAGTCAACTATCAAATCTTTTTATCAACTATCAAATCATATTTTTGCATATATGTAAGAAAATTTATTTTATCCACCTGCTATGTTGAAAACAAAAATTGATAACTCGTCTTAAATTTATTCTTACGTTTTTCGTGCTTGAGACTAATTTGCAAAGTATAAATGTAATAATAAATGTTAAAATGCCAGGGCTAAATATACACTGAGGGACGTACCACGTTGGTAGGTTTGGGGACACATGCCCTTATTTTTAAAAAAAAATTAATACTGTATATATAACATATCATTTTTATCACTTACAAAATTTAAGAAGGTTTTACTTAAATACAAAGTTAATTGGATAAATTTTGATTTTAATAAATTATTGTCAATTTATCTCTTTCAAACTTTTTTGCCCAATTTTATTTACATAGTGTTAAATTGTTAATTGATTTTCTACTTGCACAGAGTCATATTTATGTGCATAACCATGAATCAATCTTAGATGAATTATAAGTAAATTCTTCTTAAATAAACTAATATTTATACACATTAAAAAGAAAAATAGTAGTCACGTTAATAGTATATATAAGAAAAAAAACACAACAAATATCACAACTTTCAAATAAAAATTGTTTGCATGATATAATGGAAGGGTTTACCCCACTAACAAAAATTTTTGAGTCCGTCATTACACTTAATATATGGTTAGACTAAAGTGCTAAAAATAATGACAAATTACGATGTGATATTTTAATAGAAAAAGATAGTTTTACATTCATTTTTAGGATTTTTTATTTTATATTTTAATTAAAGTTTAAAAAAAAATATATATAATAAATTATATTAAATGAAGTATAAAAATAGATGTATGTCTTGTTTGATGTAAGAATATAAGAGTTATATTTTAATATAAACTTTCAAATATTAGTAAGTTTGTAATTTATATTGTAATAAGTTTGTATCAATTTGACTCAATGGTATATGGAATATCTTCTTATTTATTTTTGAACATCTTATTTAAGATATATTTTTTTATCTGACCTTATTTAAGATTTTTTTTTAAATGTTTTATGTACACTATAATACACACACTGTATTTACACTATATGTTGATGTGAAAAATAGTAGTCATATTAATACTATAGTATTCTCACCAAATACGAATAATTTTGTCAAGTGAGTTTAAAATTGAAATTTTTGTATAGATATAATGGAAGGGTTTTATTTTTTTGTGATTATCTCATCACATGAATTGTATTGTAATCTTTTTTTTCTAAAATGAATGCTTTATAAACAATCATCTAATGTTATATAAAAATAAAAATGTTTTAAAATTTATACACTATATGTGTAACATTTTTTATACTATTAACTAATTATATATTACTACATATGTTATTTTTAAGGTAATGATTGAGAGAGTCAAATACTTTTAATGATGTGACAATATGTTATTGAATAACAATGTAAAAAAAACACTAATAATACATTTAAATTAAATTTAAATAAAAATAGGTGAGAAAAAAAAATGTTACAGGTAGCAATCCTACCTGAAGATTACAAACTACGGAGTAAAAGTTTATTTATATTTTCCCATCAATTCTATTGTCCATTCTATAGCTAAAATATGGCTATAATTAATGGCAAAGGTCTTTGGCTTGATAAGATGGAACTAAGTCCTAATACCACTCCACCATACCTATAACCTATGCCCTGCATTTATTAGAATATCATAATAATCTAATGCTACTTAAATTACCCAAGATTTTGTGCTAGCTTAACTGAAAATTATCATTATACTCATTACTCATTAGAGGTTCCAATCATCCAGGAGGTATGAAGCTTAGTTGGTGAAGCAGCATCTTCGCATGTGGGCATAAAAAATTTACCCCTTTCCTTGTTCAATTCTAAGATTCTAGAATGCCCTTTTCATGATAAAACCAACATATTCAAAAGAGGAGAGAAATCAAGCAACTTGCAGAAAACACCAAACATGGCAAGCAACGTGTTCTTGGTGGTATTCCTCCTATTGATGTCGATTTCATCAGTTACCCCAACTGAAATTCTTGCAATGAACCAAGACCTTCTTGCAGCCACTAAGGAGATGCAAAAAGCTAATTACTTCACATTTGTAATGCTCATCAATATGTCTCCACCTGACACAAGACTTCAGGGGAATGTGACTTTCTTGATGCCAAATGATCGAATGTTAGCTAACATGATGTTGCAAGAAGGATCCATTTCTGGTTTCTTGCTCCGGCATTCAATCCCATCACCTTTGCTCTTTGGCACCTTGGAACAATTCCCCACAGGGACAACTATTCCTACTTCATTACCAAACTGTATGCTAAGAATCTCTAACAATGGTAGGAAAAATTTTGTTCTCAACAATGTGAAAATTATCAGCCCAAATATATGTGTAGCAGGATCTTCAATTAGATGCCATGGCATAGATGGGGTTTTGTCAGAAGCTTGTATATCAATGAATAACTCTAGTGTTCATACACCTCCATGTCCTAACAGCACAGACCCTTCATGTAAGGCCTCACCTCCAATTCCATCTCCTCCTACTAGAGACAACATTAATCCTCCTACATTGACAGCCCCCAGCCCAACTGAGGCAAATGTTGGGCCACAGAAATCAGGATCTCCCCACTGGTTTTCCTATGATGGATCATTGAATTTTGTCGCCTGCTTGATGTTGTCTCTGATAGGGATCTATTTTTAGTCCAAGACAGATTTAGAACTAAGTTCTGCTCTGCTGATTGAATTAAGGGTGCAAAGGATTCATTTAGCAAAGAAAGTAGGGTACAATATTTTGAGGTGCTTGTTGCAGATCAGGGTCATGAGTAGTTTATTTATTTTATAATTAGTTAGGTGACATATGTTGCAAAAATAAAACATTGATATTGATTTCATTATAATAGTATAGGTGTATTGCAATGATTTTTTTTCTCCTTGTTTTCCCCCTTTCAAAATGTTACTGTAATGTGTTGATGTTATTTTTTTGACGATAATGATGTTGATGTTTAAGAAGTAGGCAAAGAGCACCAACTAACCTAGTAAATACACTTGGTTTTGTGATTTCAGCAATGCTTTTTGTTGATTAATCTTGTTAGCCATCCAGATAAAAAGGAAAAAGAAAAAGAAAATAAGGCAGTGAAATTGTAATTTTTTTTTTGGGTACTGGATCCCAAGCCGGTAATAATGATATGGAAATAATAACATTATTTCATATGATTAATTGAATCCCTTTATATGGAATAGAAAATATCATAGTTTTTTTCATTCTTTGATAATGATATTCAAAAGGTGAAATCTAGGCTTGAAGGTTGGCATAACAAGCTTCTATCCCAAGCCGGTAAGGCAGTCCTTTTTCAATCAGTCCTCTCGGCCATTCCAATCTTCTATCCCAAGCCGGTAAGGCAGTCCTTTTTCAATCAGTCCTCTCGGCCATTCCAATCTATGCAATGTCATGCTTTAAACTCCCTGACAGTGTTTGCTTGGCAATCCAACAACTTATGAGTGATTTTTGGTGGCAAAGCAACCCTCAAAGAAAGGGAATCAAATGGGTGACTTGGCATCAACTATGCTTACCAAAGAAAGAAGGAGGGCTTGGTTTTAAAGATGTAAGAACTATGAACTTGGCTCTTTTGGCTAAACAAAGGTGGAGGCTGCTCTCCAATCAATCCTTTCTCTTATATAAAATCCTCAAAGGTATGGAGATTTCCTAACAGTGCCTTTAGCTCATAATCCTTCATAGGGCTGGAACAGTATCCTTCAAGAGAGTGAAGTTATAAACCAAGGCATAAGGTGGGTGGTTTAGGAAATGAAACAACGCTTGAGATCTTTGGCACAAAATGGTTGGATGTTGCTCCTTTTCCTTTTATAGCTTACAGGGTCCGGCAAATTATCCCCAAACAAACTTTGATTATATCCTTTATGCATCGCCAGCTTTGTATGGGGAAATCGGAGGTCGTGGAACAATTGTTTGAGTCATCTATTATGATATTATGAAGCAAAGAGTGTTAAAAATCGAACCAATTCAATCATAATTTAAAAAACAAGTCAAAAAATCAAAAATTGAATAAATTAAAATAAAATCTAAGAATATAAATTGAATTTAAATTTAAAAATCAATCAAATCTAAATCAAATTGAAATTTTATTATATAATTTTTTTAAAATAATATTTTAATTAAGAAATTCTTATTTAACTTATATTTATTTTAAATTTTTTTATTATTCTCTGAATCAAATTTAATTATATCTCTTTAATTTATATATTTATTGTAAGAGTAATAATTAATTTAAACTTGTATTTATAATTTAGATTTATATTTTAATAAATTAGTTTAAATTTATATTTATTGTATTTTAATTAATTTAGACTTATATTTAATGAATTTTAATTTTTATATTTAATTAATTTGTCAAATTTATGTATAAAAAATTATAATAAAAAATAAAAAATTCGATTCAACTTAATCCTTGTTTTCCCCTTACGTGGAAGCAATCTACCGAATTCCTATTCACTTTTTGGCCCAGGACCGTGTTGTTTGGTAGCTTCACTCTTCAGGTGTATATACCGCTCAATCTGGGTATAAAATTACTATGAAATTCCTCTATCCAAATCAGTGACACGATGTTGGCCTCCTTAATTTACCATGGAGATCGATTTGGGCTCTTCAGGTACCGCCTAAGGTTAAATATATTTCTTTAATTTGGCGTCTTCTGCATAATGGTCTTGCTCTAAACCCCAGCCTTCAAAAGCGTGGCATTCTGGTTCCTTCTAGTTCTTGTCATCTATGTCACAATGAAGATGAAACGGGGGCATTACTTGCCCATTCTCTACAGCTATTATGCGACAAGTGACCATGTAACCTATCCACCCCTCACCCTCACTCTACCGCTAGCATTCTCATGGTTGGTGGAAGGCGTTACTTGCTGGTTACAACAAAAAGAAAGCAGGTTCTAGCATTGTAGAAACTATGGCTTGGCTTAATTACTAGGCAAATTTGGAAAGTGAGAAATGCAAGGTTGTTCTCCAGCCAACCTCTTTCCCCTTTGGAAGTTCAATCTATAATATCTTCCAGCGTTGGCAGGAGTATATGGGTTCTCATTATTGTTTCTTCCTCCTTTCGGAGTGATGTTGAGCACATGCTCCTTTGTATCTGGTTTAGGACTTTGCTTCCCTTTCATTTTTAATGAATATATCATCTATATTTGGCAAGAAAAGTTAATCCATTGATCAAATAAAAAACAGGTAAATACACAGAGCAAGAAACTATTAGGTGGGTATTAAGTCTATGAATCTAGTAAACTTTAAAATTAGTGTTTCGTACAAGCTCTTAAATAGAAGCCATGTGAAGCCTTTTCCAAGGTGGTATGAAGATTCCGAAAGTCTCTTTATATGGCTGATGCCAGCCTTTTATAAGGGGGAATGGAGGTCACCCCATGATTGGTAATCATATGTTTGTTATGGATTGCTCTAATGTGATTATATTATGTGACGATCATTTCTCTCTCATGTAACTAACTTCTTCTATGATATCTTTTTTGCATGTGAAGACTTGTGTAGAAACTCCTTTGGAGGACTTCATGGTGCACTTGGGTTTCTTTTACGAATCCCTGTGATCCACAACCCCCTAGCGATGTGCGACGAGGCATGAGCTCGTGACCCACTGTCACTGAGCTCGTGACTCACTCGCTAGTCGCCTGCAACCACGATCTCGCCATATTCTCGCGCCTACCAGTTGTGCACTACGACCACGAGCTCATGACCCACCTGTTGTGACTTGCCCTCGCCGCTGTTGCACATCTTATATGCATCCTCGCCTTGCCTCACCCTGCCCTCGTCGTTGCTTTTGATATGATCTACACCCATTTTTTTTCAACAAACGTTTTCAGTAATTTGAAAAGCAAAAAAAAAAAAAGGAAGAAGATTGTGAGCTGCAAACCAATCAACGTAACCAATGGTATAATGCACTGTGAACGCAGGCCAGCATTTAAGTTGCAGACCAACTTGCACCGGACCATTTAACTATGGTTCGTTGTGAACCGAGTCCACCCACATACCCACTTCTAACATTATATAATATTCGTTATTCAAATTCATATGGAACATACAAGTTTGGATATGTTAATGAATGGTTTTTTAAGGCTATTACAATTTTTTTCAAAAAATGTTAAATACTAATTAATTATTCACACACATAAGAAAAGCTTTTGTTATTGGTTTTTTGGTAAGTTTTTATTATTAAATTTACATCCAGTTCTACATAGGCTATTTTTCAAGATTTAACTTGATTTTTTTAAAAGTCAGACTTGATTTAAAAATTTATTTAAAGATTTACTTTGTAAGAAGCTTTTAAATAGTAATGAACAAATTTACTTTTAAATAAACTCAACGTATTAATGAATCTGACTTTTTATATAGTATAACAGACTTTAGAATTAAAAAAAATATTATTTATTAAATTAATTATATTATATAAATATTAAAATTTTATAATGTATATAAAATAATAATATATAATAAAATAGGTCAGTTTACTAAATTTAAAATATTTTTTAAAAGACTAATATCTAGTCTATTTAATTAAATAAGTTTTTTAAAAAATTTTAACTTAACATTTTTATTAAACAAATTAAATCAAATTAAATCTTAAATAAGTCATGTCATAAATTTCTCAGTCGTATAACCTATTTTTAACCCTATTTAGGACAAATAAGCATGCTTGCACGTTATGCTTCATCATTGCCGGTGATTAGGCAAGAAAAATATATATATATCATCACCATTCACCAACCAGTGGGCCAAAGCTACCCACCAGCGGCCATGGAGAAAGGTGATAGGACTTAGGAGTTTGACGCAGAAGTAGAAGATCGAGATTTGAGAGTTACACTATAGGTGTTTATTGGATTGAGCTAATTCGTCAACACTTCCTAAATTGACGCATAAAAACGTAAGTTGGGTTGAGCAATTAGTTTAATTTTTGATTCAACCAAATATATATATATATATATATATATATATATATATATATGTTAACATACTCAAGAAAAAATTTGGAAATTTTAATGTTTTACAAAATTAAGTATTTTGAATAACTCAATTAATAAATGCAGCGAATAAGTTTAACAAAGGCTATTATTATAGATTTCACAAATACTACTTGGGCTATAGGATAAATCAAGTAAATAAACTAGATATCAAATTATTCAAGCGTATATAATTAAGGCATAAATGTAAATAGATAGAGTTGAGAAGATCAAACACAAGATTTATCCCTGTTCGGTGCCACCAATCCACTTCAGAAATTTCACGTCCAGGTTCCTGCTTTAACTTGAGATTTTCTTCACTATCTCCTAGACTTCACGGGTCTTTAGGAAAACCTTTGTCTACAATCCTCACACCTCGGGATACTCACATAGAGCTCCAACTTTCAAGCTTCACAGAAAACCTTTACATTCAAGAGCACTCACAACACCTGGGATTCACCCTTTGTGTTTAAGCCTCACTACAAGGATACCCCACCCTTTTCTCTCTTGAGGGATACCTCACCCTCTAACAATGATTTTGAGATGAAGAGAAAGATTATAAACTCTCACAAGAGTAGATGTATAACTTGAAGAACAAAGTATGGATGATAGAAAACTCTCTCAAGAGTGGATAATACAAATTGAAGAACAAAGGAATAGAATAATTTTGCAATAAAGAGCTCAAAATATGATTTTGGTGATTCAAGGATCAAATCAAGTGTTCTAGAGGTGTATAAGCTTCATACAACACTTATATATAGAGCCCAAGTGATAAAATAGCCGTTGGTAGTGTTTAGAAATGTTTTTATGAAAACTAGCCGTTTATAGCCGTTAAAATTTATTTATTAATCGATTACACATTATATTATCGATTACATATTAAAATTTTATTGTAATCGATATATATAATCGATAATAATATATATTTAAATAAATTGATCTTTAAATGTCATAACTTCTTATTTCTTATCCGATTAAAGCAAATGACCAATCATTGGAAAGATCTTTGAGTCTATTTTCAAATGAAAGAAGTTTCACAACAAAACTCAAAGTATTTTGAGAGTTATGATCAAAAGAGTGACTAAAGATCAGTTTTTCAAAACTCAAACTTGACTATATTTCATAGTTTAAAGCAAATGGTCATAACTTCTTCATTTCTTATCCGTTTAAAGTAAATGACCATTCATTGGAAAGATATTTGAGTCTATTTTCATATGAAATACGTTTCATAACAAAACTCAAAGTATTTTAAAAGTTATGATCAAAATAGTAACTGAATGTCAGTTTTGCAAAACACAAACTTGGCTATTTTTCAAATGTGTGAACTACCACCAAGATTAACTTTCCAAAAATAGTTTGTTGGGCATTTAAACATGTACGAACCATTTTTAAAGACTTAAAAACATATTTGAGCTCTTTTCTTGTAAAACCTCTATCTTTACATGCCTAAAAGGAAAATATCCAATTGCCGGTGATTATCCAAGCTTCCACAAAAATCTTGTAAATTGCTTGGAACATCTTTATCATTCTTATTCTTCTTAAGTTGAGCATAGTTGTGATCTTTTGCTTTCTTGTTGCAATCCTTATTCTTGATACTTGGACTATCCTACAAAATGTTACTCACTTAACACAAACATAGTTAGTCCAAATTCATAACTCAATATGCATGATACAATATATCTCATTAAGCACATCTATGTAACATGATTAATATTCTTTTTGTAATGCATTTGTCATCTATAAAGCACATCTATCAAGCATAAGCATCATTCTTTTTGTATTGTATTTGTCATCATCAAAACTTAACATATTAAACTATTGAGGCAAAGACAATGCTACAATATTTAGTGAGAGGAATGTTTATTATGAGAGAGTGAGATGAGTGAATTTTGACCATACAATTATATATGGATGGTCAAGATTAAAAATTACTTAAAGGTCACGTGATCACTTAAAAGAGTCACATGCATTTATGTTTTAATTTTAACCATTTATGTAAGATCCAATGGTCAAGAGTCACTCCTCTCACTCTCTCAACACTTCTCTCAAAATACACTTCCTATATATATATATATAGTTTTATTAATTTTAAAAAAAAAATTAAAATAATGCCATTTTATTAGTTATTTTTTAAAATATTAACTTGATTCTTTAACTTGAAGTGACTTAACTATAATTAAGTTAAATTTAATCCAATCTTAATCGAATTGATTTTTATTTTTATTTTTTCAAAATATACTATTATTGTGTTTGAATTTATGTTTAAATATATTTTTAGTCTATATAAATATAGTACTTTTTGTTTTTATACCTTTAAATTTTGAGTTTAATTTATGCCTCTAATTTTTTTTTCAAAAGTTAATGAATTTGATCTTTATCATTATTCTAAGTTTGTTAAGTGATAATGTGATTAACGAAATGTCAAATCACACTTGCCACATGTCAATGTATAGTTCACATGGCATTAAACCACTTGTCGCATTATCACTTATCTTATTCTTTCGCCTTCTTTCTTTAGCTTTATTGTAGAGCCCTTCCTCTTACCCCCTCTCTCCAGCCCTAGTTGCAGAGCCTCTAGTTTTGACAAGCATCAAATAACGCTATCTCAAATCCTTTCAAATCTCATCAACCATGGTAACAAATCAAATCTAAAAATTTTGACTAAAGAAAATTCACAACAAAGACTCAAAAAATACATTCTCCTCATTTCAAGCCCCTGTTCCAACAACCATTCAACTTCACAACAGAGAATAGAAAACTCATTCTTCCCCATTTGCAACAACCACCCAAATCCCAAAAGGCAACTCAAGCCACAAATTTGTCTCTATCACGCTGCCAACATCCATCAAGAGCGATTTAGCAACCAGTCTCGCCATCCAAGTTTGTCCATGCAATTGCCATCTAACCATTGCCGCCAACATCCATTAAGAGTGATTCACAACCCATCCATCTGCTACTAGTGATGGGGTTTGAAGTTTCAAGAGATGGTACATTTAGCTTCAGGTGGAATGTGGGCTTGTTCATGATGGCTAGGCAGTAAAGGCCTAGTGGTGTGTGGAAGAAACGCAGATCAAAGGGGTTGAGTTCGGTGATGGTAAGATTGGGTTTTGGGGATGTAGGTTATGTTTTTCGAGTTTATGGGGGAGAGGTGTGGTAGCTGGACAGTGGTTGCATGGTGGATTCTCATGGGTCAATTGTAGTAAAATGGTGATTGGGTTGTGCAGGGCCAAGGCTTTGTGGTTGCTCTATATTAAGAATTTTCTGGGTTGTGTTTTTAGTTAGAATTGAAGGTTGAGTTATGGTTGAGGTGAAAGAAGAAGAAGAAGGTGAGAATGTGGCAAATGGTGTAATGCCATATGGCTTTACATAGATAATGGATGACACATGGCTACAATGACTTGGGTAACTGTTTGCTATGTCATCATTTAACAAATCCTTGTAAATGGCAATAATTAAATTTATTTATTTTAAAAAAATTAGAACACAAATTGAATTCAAAATTTAATAGGAATTAAAACTAAAAGATATTATATTTACATAGACTAAAAATATATTTGTGCCTTGAATTTATTAAATGTGAAATTAATTTGAATAAAATTGATATAGAAATAATTTCAATGTTTTAAATTTGTTATAAAAATAAGAATTAAATTGATTTATAAATCAACTTTTACATTTAGAACACTTAAGAAATGAATGAAGGAAAATGAGAGTTTTTTTTTGTGTGTAAACTTTTTGGTATTAAAAAATCGCATTAGGTCCCAATTAATCTGGGGTTAAGCCGAGTTAAACCACAAATGTGCAAAGTTTTCCTAACACTGATTTTCTTTATTCACAAGACTTGAACTCGAAACTTTGTTTAAAATAAATAAGTATCGAACTACTTGAACCAACTAAGTATTGGTAAGGTAAATGAGAGTTAACTTAAATAGCAAAATGTAATAATGTTGATAAAACTATAAGTTCAGCCAACCCTCTCCTAAACTTTAATGTTTAAAAAAAATGAATAGAATTTATTTTGTTTTAAAGAATACTTTATTATTTCACTTAGAATTGGTAAGATGTTTAAATAAATAAAAGTAAAATTGTCAATTTAAATAATAAAACTAAAATTAAATCAATTTAAATCTTAACAAATTTTATATGAAATTTTAAATATACACAACTTAAATATAAAAATATTTAAAAATTAGAATAATTATTATTTTATAAATTTATTACTTAGTATAAACAAAATTTACTTTACTATTTTACATAGAATAGATAAGATGTATAAATTAATGAAATTAAAATCGATTCAAATCAATTCAAACTCTATCAAATTTTATGTGAATTTTAAAATGTACACAACTCAAATATAAAAAAATATAAAATTAAATTGATTATTTCTTTATAACTTTCCAAATAAATAATTTTATTTGTGAGTCAAATCATATTTCAAAATGTGTCATTTTAAAAGATTAATGATACTTACATAAATTTCCATTCAAGTCATTAGATAATATTGTACTCATTGTAGGTTTTTTTTATTGATGATGCAAATGAGTTCATCTTAAAATCTACAAAAATATTTTTTGAATACTTAGAATGCGACATTCGTTTAAAATACTTTGTCGCATATGAATGTGATTTATTATTTTTATATATCATATACTAAATTAGAATGAATGTATGTATGCACATATAAATAGAATATTATTTAGTTATCGTATTCTTAATGTTCAAATAATGGAACACTAAAATTTATGAAAGATTTGTGAAGAGAAGTTTCTATGCAAGTAACATTTTTAAGTCAAAAATCAATAATAATATTTGTTTACTATTTTTGGTTACACCATTTTTATATCCTTTTTAGAACAAGAAAAAACATGTATTTCAATACGCTTTCTTTATCTTTCATTTGTCAAACAAGCAAAGTGATAGCATGATGTAACCTTTTTTTTTTTCCAGCAAATATCAATCTCTCTTCCGAAAAATAGTGTAATAAATAAGTCCCTAACCACCATAACCAAATGACTACCGTTAAAAAAGCAATGAAGTGACAAAACATGCAGGAGCACAATAACAAAACTATGTCCACCCACACCACAACGGAATCCTAATAGCTGTTTAAATTAAACGGCCGAAATTATTATAAGTATTAGTATTATTTGAAAAAAGAAATTCACAAAGTCTGTGTAAATCACGAGGGCGACCTAATAACATAAGTGTTAGTAATATATATATTTTAATATTTATTTTATTATTAATTTAAAAATAAGTATTGTTAATATTTTTAAAATGTATAAATTATATATATATATATATATATAATAATAATAATAAATAAATTAAAAAAAATTCAAAACATCGTGTTTCTAACGCCAATAATTTTGTTTGTACATTGTATTGTAAAAGAAGGAGATGGAGAAGAGAACAGATAGTGGTGATCCTTGGATTCGGGATCTCCTAGTCCTCGGTCGCTACCTCTAACGTTGTTTGGATCCGAATCCAGCTAGGTCTTAATCTTATTACTACCAACATTAAATTAAACGCACGCTGTTTGGGTGCACTGATTCAGCATTTTGCCGAATCCCCCTTCTTTGCCTGGTGCAGGCAGCATAATTAAACGTCTTCTTGTGTTTGCTTCAGATCTCGTTTTTTTGTAGTAGGGATCTGAAGTTGGAGGGTAGAGTGTGTTGCAATAACAATAAGGCATTGTTGAGTTAGTTTGAATATGGATCAGTTATCTGCAATCAGCGAGGAACTGGCCGAGATCGACGGACGCATCGCCGACAATTTCCGTGCCTTATCGTTAGAATCTTCTTAACCTTTTTTTCTCAAACTCACCTGAATCTGTTCCTAATCACTCACTTATGTTTGTTTGTTTGTTATTGATGCAGAAATGGGTTTCAGAAGTTGGAGAAGATTAAGGATTCAAGTAGGCAGAGCAGGCAGTTGGAAGAGCTCACTGACAAAATGCGAGACTCTAAACGGTACTACTTTCACTTTTCACTTTTCACTTTCATTGGGACATGCCATACATACATATATACATAAATACATATACAGTGCAATGAAATTGAAAACTCTGACTATCACAATATGCAGAGAGCAGAGAAGAGAAGAGAAGAGATGTGAATTCGATATTTTAATTACTGAGAAATTTGGGCAGTGATTAATTCAAGCAAAGTAGGCTAGTTAACACATGTCACTATTTCCAGATCTGTAGTAAATGTAAATCATCAGAAACCAAGTCTTTTAACTCAATAACTTGTGTATAGATAGCAACAAATTTGATTTTAATTATTTTCTAAAAGAACCCCTGTTTTCCATACTTTCAAAAGCTTGTTTCAGTTTCTTTTCCTCAACCCTTTGGTATTGGATTGGAAGCAAACCTAGTGATGATC
The DNA here is from genome assembly GCA_029884605.1 of Ormosia emarginata. Taxonomy (NCBI): domain Eukaryota; kingdom Viridiplantae; phylum Streptophyta; class Magnoliopsida; order Fabales; family Fabaceae; genus Ormosia; species Ormosia emarginata. The sequence goes on along the minus strand of JAQQTP010000064.1, from coordinate 19,592,336 downwards.
ATGACTTACCAGAATTTAAGAATTGAGGTTTTACTCTCTCTACTAGTACTCACTGAAGTGTATATATTGTCGGATCTATTTTTTGCAGGCTTATAAAAGAGTTCGATAAAGAAGTCAAAGCTTTGGAGGGCAGCTTTGATAGAGAAACCAACAAAATGTTGAATGAGAAAAAGCAGTCAATGGTGAGATGTTTGCTCTGGATACCTACATCATATACTTTTCTTTGTTGACAACTCAATTTTGCTACTTCTTCATATTTTTGGTTTATTGTTCTCGATAAATTATGCTTGACATTCATCAACCTTACTGACAAGCATTTTTGTATTTGCCATTTTTGTTGCAGATCAAAGAGTTAAATTCATATGTTGCTTTGAAAAAACAGTAAGTGGACATATCATATTAGTGGTCAATCTTTGCCTGCTTGGCAAGCATAGATTTTCCTTGCTCATATTATATGCCTTCAGCTTCCTTAAAATTTCATCAACAGTCATTTCTGTTCTTACATGAGTAGGATGTATGCCTCGATAGCATGAACCAACAAGTTCATTTTTTTTATTGCAATGCAGATATGCTTCAAATATTGAGAATAAGCGAATTGAGCTCTTTGAGGGGCCCAATGAAGGTTATGCAGAAGAAAATGTCTTGCTAGCTTCCTGTAAGCATATGGGTTTCTTCATATTGATTATGCTAATATTCATGTATCATAACACATTTTCAGCAGTCAAATAAATGAAAGTCCATAATCAATTTGTTTTACTAGGTGTGACATTAGTGATAGAACAGGCTTAGTATATGTTTTGTCAACCAATACATACTTGTTAGTTCTTATACAAGGCCTTTGCTTCTTGTTATGCTTGATTTATATGACTTGTAGTTGTATTCATTTTGTGCTGATACATCACCTAATTCTAGCAAATATTGATGCAATCAAGGCAGAAACATAGCTAGAAATATGAGGACGGTATGAGTGGAGAAAGAGTCCTTAATCATTACAGTGAAAGTGAGAGAGGAGAAAAATTACCATGCTTCTGCAATATTTTATATTGGGAGATAGTCTTGGTGTGCTTTGATATGCACATAACTCAACATGCATGCTTCATAGTCTAAGTTCCTGTCTGGCCCTGCCGTTTTCCAAAAAATGCTTTGATAGAAAGCATAATTAGAAAGAAATAAATTCGTCTAAAAAGTACTTTCTGCTTCTGATTTTGCTTCCTAGGAGAAGCGCTAATTTCTTGCTGTTCTTTAATGGCATATTTTCTGCTTCTTCTGTCACTTTAAAGCACTTCTATATTTTGGCCAACCACCTTGAAAAGTTAATAGAAGTAATTTTTAAAAAATAAAAAAATATAAACAAGGTGTTGTTGATTTCAAAGCATGACCATACAGGATCTAAGTTGTTTACTATTTGGTTAATGTGGAGCATTTATGATGTAACCTTTTTCCTTTACAGCAATGACAAATGAACAGCTAATTGGTAGAGGGAATCAGATGATGGATGAGACAGATCAAGCCATTGAGAGGGGAAAGAAGGTTGGTTTATTCCTTAAGTATCATTTTTTTTTTAATAATTGGAGTACAACATATTTTATAGTTTGCTAAAGTATTTTTCTAGTCCAAGAGGGAAACGACTTAGTTCCGCATGTTATGCTTGCTTTACTTTCATTATAATGATAGCTGGCAGTTAGTTAAGAAAATATATGATTTTTGGAACACACTTTGATTGCTGGTAATGAATCTGGGCCCCAAGTCATTGTTACCATCTTTATCACCTTGTGTTATCTTTCTGTCCTGCTGTGGTCTTGTTTCTTTCCTATTGTTTATTTGGCACCTGCTCATCATTTTACTTCCTAAAATATCTTATGACAGTTTAACCATCTCTTTGCAACATTTTCTTCCTCATTTAATTTTATGAGCATATTCTATTTTGTTTTGTGTGTGTTAATTTAACATTATGCTCCTTAAGCATCACCATCCCAAAAAGTGAGGGAGCCGGGAAATAATATTTCTATCCTTTTTCATGTTCAAAGGAAGCATATTCCTTTTGTCATTCAGATGACTGTATTTGTAAAGGTTTTATATGACATAGCATATTCAAATCTTCGACCATGTGTAGCATAGAAGTTATTCATGTACAGCCTTGGATTAATGTGGAAAAAAAAAGTGCATTTTATGTTTACTCAGTACTCACCTTTAGGCCACAATTGAACTCCCTGTCCCCTCTCCACTGGAAGTATGAAGGACAGAGGAAAAAGTTGTAAAAGAGAATGAAAAATACTGTATGATGTTTGATTTAAAGACTCTGGATATTTAAATTCTGCTCTCCATCTCCTCGGGGTAGAAAAGGGAACTTCGCTGACAGAAAGTTTTTTGCCGTGAATCCCTCTGCATTAATAGGTTGTTCAAGACACGATAAATGTTGGTACAGAGACTGCAGCAGCTCTTAAATCTCAGGTATGAATCTTATGCATAGTTCCACCCCCAACCAAAACAAAACAAAAAAGACTTGAATTTGACATGGGAACTAAGGGCTGTAATCTCTTCCCTGTTTAGACGGAACAAATGAGCAGAGTTGTCAATGAGCTGGATTCTATCCATTTCTCTATAAAGAAAGCCTCTCAATTGGTCAAGGAAATCGGTAGGCAGGTCAATTTCTACAGAATCCAGTTCTTTTTATGGCAATATAGTTACTATATGAATCATTCATTGATTAACTTACTGGAGTTTTTGCAATAGGTTGCTACTGACAAATGTATTATGGCATTACTTTTCCTTATTGTCATTGGAGTAATCGCCATTGTTATTGTAAAGGTAAGAGTAGTTTACTTGTCAATTCTCATGGTTCAATTCAGAATCATTATCCTCTTTTATTGTCATGTTTCAAGGTGAACCTTTTGGGCCTCAGATGATTTGTTTACTAATGGTATATATTGCTTGACAATACATGGAAGCATTTTTGTTGGTTATGAAGCATAATATATTTACTGATTAACCATGAGAAAGAACTTCCATCTCCAAGTCTTCACTGGATACAACTTTTGTTGGGCTTTTACACTTCTATAGCTTCTAGTTTATATATTTTTTATATGTTGTGTGCAAAGGTTTATTTGTTTTTGAGTTATTGATCCATGCAGCCATGTCACAATTATCATAAGAAATTTCTCTGACTATGATCATTATTTTGTAGACACAACAAAAAAATATATATAAAAAGCATTTCAAAATCTATTTCGTTGAGTTGGGATTGTTAACAAATGTTGAAGGAAAGTATGTAAAATGGAAGATAGTTTTAATACATTTTCTATGAATGTGGTAATTATAAATGTAATGTCATTTTCTTTTTTGTAAACATCACCTTGGTTTCGTTTTACCTAGTAGAACTAGATTCCAGAAGCCAATTTTGCAGCGAACTTGCCAAACTGCTTATTTTTGCTGATTAAATCTTCTGGCAATGCTCAGATTATGTCTTACTATGCTAGTTTGTCTTTAAAAATTTCAGCTTGTGCACCCAAACAACAAGGACATTCGTGACATTCCAGGATTAGCTCCTCCAGTCATGAACCGAAAACTGCTTTGGAATCACAGTTAAAGAATTAAAATGAACATTGTGATGAGCTCATGACAACAACTGATTTGGAGACACAGTTAAAGATTAAGATGAACATTGTGATGAGCTCATCAAATTGATTTGCATGCTCTTTGGTTTGATGGTGATGACAATGGCCGCAGCTCTTGCTAGAAAACAGTGTTGTCAATAATTGGGTTTGTTATAACATTAATGGTGTAGGGGTTGGTTGACCTGAAGAATGATTGAACATCGGTCTAGGCCTGTACGCTTGATTTTTTCTTGAACTGAACAATTTTTACTATATAGCTGCCGTCTATCGAATCATAGGGAAAACCAGACAAATGAGCCCTCGAGATTGTTTGTTGATTGTGTTGTTGTCAATCTTGTAATATACATATATTCCCAGTTTTAATTTTTTTGCCCTTTGTTAGGGGAACTTTTATTCCATTACTTTATTATTATTGGTATGCTTGGTAAGTTAACATCAAGTGAATCCTATAGATGATCGTTGTAGTGCCAACTGCCAAAGGAACTTGTTCCTCGGAAGATATGGGTTGAGAGAAATAAATATATGTATCATCATCTGCTCTTATATTAATAAATGTGTATAACGGTTACTATTAAACTTGAATTGAAATGAAGTGAGCCCACGTGAAATCAAGAGAAAATAAGTAAATATTTAACAACTCATTAAAAGATACCATAACTGTGCTGATTTTTTTATATTATTTTTCTCTCGTATTATTTTTTACACTATTTTTTATATAATTAATTATATTATTTTATTTTCATAATTTTTTATTATTTAATTATTATAACTATTAAAAAATAATATGAAAAGTAGTGTATATAAAAAATAATGTATGAACATTATTTTTTAAAAAAAAAATCCTTAACAAATCTCGCAAAATAAGTGAATATTGATTTTTGTTTATTTTAAACTAAATTTAAGTTAAATGCAGACAGAGACTTGGATTGTCTTTTCCTTACTGTGTATCAAAAAATTGGGAGCCGATCCTCCGAAAGCTCCAATCAGCCTTTAAAAATTGAATTTTTAAAAATAGTTAAAAAAATTGAAAACTGGTCTTGAGTTAGTCAACTCATTTGATCTGGTTAGGGTTTACGAGGATGAACTGATCCTTTTTTTCTGGAAAAAAAAAATCAATTTTTTTAAATATTTAAAACACTAATTATTTAATTTTTAATTTATAATTAAAACTCAGTATTTCTCTTCTTAATTTGTCTAGTCCATGACAAATAGGAGGTTATTATGTAATAAGAGTTTGATTTTTATTTATAATGAGAAGATTCACATCTTACTATTTTACTTATTCGATATGGAATTAATATAAGTTAAAAAATTATATTAGTATTAGTATAATATTTTATAAACATATTAGTATAATACTTTTAATTTAATATTTATTTACATGATAAATAAATTTAATTATATTAGAAATATATTTCAATATTTTTTTGGTATTGTTTATATAATTAACATATATATATATATATATATTTTTCTTATATAATGTTATATATTTATATAATATATATTATGCATATATATAAAACCCTGATTTGATTCTAATTAAATCCTAATTAAATATTAAAACAATAGTTGTATGACTCGACCGACCTGACTAGTTGGATCGAGAAACCCACAACTTATTCTTTGGACTGGTTTGATTCTTGTTTATTACGAGTTTTTGCAATGAATTGATCAAATTAAGACAATTTTAGGTGAATTGCTCAAACAAGTCGACTCGGTTAACCTAATTTTATCTCTTATAATTAAAACTTAAAATATACAATATATAAGATTTAAGCATAATACCTAATAGCCATAGCCATTATCATGAAATACATTATACCACTAAATTATACACTCTTATTAAGTAATGTATTCATTATTTTAATTTATATTATTATTCAATCAATAGTTTATTATTACCACTAGTTTAGAATTTTTTCAATAAAATATTTTTTTATTTAGTATTTTAATATAATATTTTTATATAACATAGTTTTTTCGTATAATATTTTTAAGCTATTTTTTAAGCATGACATATACCAAGTATTTAAGTTATTCTCAATAATTTGATATTGATAATTTATAACTTAAAATATTAATCACATTTTATTTATATTTTATCATAAATAATTATATAAAAAATTATATAAATTTTAATTAATAATATTTAAGCACATCAAAATTTATACACAAAAAACTTATACCACCAAATGTTTTCGGTAGATAAAAAATTATCTTATATTTTTTTAGAAATGTAAATATTATTCACATTTTTTAAAAAAAATATAATTAAGTGGGAAAAATAAAAAAATAAAAAATATAATAATAATTAAATAAAATATAAAAATATATATATATATTATTTAATGTAAAAATATAAAGATTGACGCGTTTTTTTACACGTCACTCTCGACGTTAGTAACAAATTACAAATGCACATTTATATGAGGAGCAATCTCTTTCTCGTATGGCTTAAGTGAGCTAGTTGTGTTAAGCTGGCAATAAAGATGAAGTGATATCATATCATCGTACAATGTGCGAGCTGTCATATTCTCAGTACCTGGTGACTTGTAGTTTCCTTCGGGCAAATGTCATATCAAATTCTTAGGACCAATGTCGCTTCTTCAATATCTTTTCTCAACTGTTAATTTGACTGATTACATTTTTTCATAATTTACTGCTGTTTAACGTATTTTCTAAAATTGTTTTAGCCCTTCAATAGGAGAAATATTGCGATTGCAAAAGCTATTGTCTGTAATCATATTTTTTTTGGGTACATATCGGTAATCATATTTTTTTTGGGTACATATCGGTAATCATATTTTTTTTGGGTACATATCGGTAATCATATATTATTATGAAAAGATAATATTTAATTATTTTATATTTTTATTTATTTATAAATACACATTTTAAATTTTTAAATCTTTTAATTTAATTTTTAAATTATACTATTTTCTATGATTAATCATTCGTAATTAATCTAATTTATGTTAGATGATTAACAAAGTACTGTATTACAAAAAATTATAAAATATTCTTAAAGTATATATTTTAAATATAATTATAATTATTTATATTTAATTTAATAATAATTTATTTTGTAATCTAACAATATATACGATATAAGTATTACATATTAAAATTTAAGTAAAGTAATATAATAAATTTTTTTGTATATTATATGCAAATACATGAATCATTAATGATTTATTTATTATAACAATTAATGACTTACATATTTATAAATAATTAATACTTTATTAATTAATTGATTAAGATTAGATGAAAGATTAATTGTAATAATTAGAATAATTTAAAGATTAAATTAAAAATTTAAAAATTTAAGGTGATTGTTTATAATTGGGTGAAAATTTAAGATGATTTGATGTTATTTTTTCTATTTTCATCTACGACTACAATGATATGCCCTCAATGAACTAAGGGATTTGGGAGAGTAACAATACATTTTTATTTAAACTCCCTCTATTTATACATTATTTTTATAAACTTTTTCACTTATTTATGTATAATTAAATTTGTTTTTAAATCTACATAAATATAATGCCAATTTTACTTTTTTGTATAAATTCATTTAACAGTTAACACACAAATCTACACCGTAAAAAAATTAGAATGGGTTTTAAATAGGATCAAACTATATTCACACAATCTCTACAAGCCACTAGATCGTGAACTACATTTCATTTCTTGAAGTGACCTACATATTTACACAGCTACTTAGAATTTGTTCAAGTCATTTTTCAAACTGAGTGAGATGACGATAATCATGATAGTTGAACACACTAATTAAGGAGGCTTTCACCAGGTAACCTTTCGCGACTGATTGGAACTAGCGAGGGATTCAATGTACAATCACAAAGGAATATATTCCACTTTCCTAGAAATAACTTCTAGCTATCCCATGACTAATCCAAATAATGTCAATTAATAAGACAAAATATTTAATCTCATGTCCACTCCTAAGGCATTATTGAAATTGTTTTTGGGGACAACGGCATTTTTTTAAATTTTTTTTGTCATTAAACTGAAATTTGAGAGCATTCTTCTTGATATCAGAATTTGAGTAAGCTTAGAGGGAAAAATTTTCGTAGGTTAACTCCGCATAACTACATAGAGAACCATACTAAAGAAAAAGTTTAAGTGAGGGTCCATATAAAATCCAAGTGAAATCACTTGTGCAAAGATATATAATTATGTGTGTGTGTTTTTTTTTTCTTTTCATTATGCATTAATTTATAGTTTTATACAACTGTAAATAATTAATTCATTGAAAATTTGTCACCTAAATAAACTTTCCCAAAAAACCCATCCCCAACGCCTCGCCTGTTTGATCCTCTTATAATTATAGTTTACTTGACTAAAAGAAAAAAGGTCACGTCATTTATGCTGGCAAGCAATGTGCGTGGAAATAAAGTAGCTGGAATAAAAAGTGCTTCTGCTTTTCCACTTCCACTTCACCTAAACCTTTGAAGTTTGAATCTTAATAAATTTTGTGTTTCCTGCCAACTTTCCTGAACTGCAAGGAGGTTGAGCAAGCAAATTTGACACTGCAATTAAACCTGGAGTCTTGGACCCTCTTAGCATTTACCATATATAACTTTACTATCCTATTGGGCGTCCTCATCTAAATAATCTTTCTCTATTTATGTTGATGATTTTATTATTTATTAACATAATAATAAAATAATAATTTGCATAATTTGCATAACCCATAGTCAATAGAAGCCACAAAGCAAATGTTAATCATAATTAAAGCCGAAATTTACAAGGCTGCCAACCCATATAAGCATACTCGGTTGAAACATGAAACGCCCTCTCCGTTGAGGTGTGCCAAAGACCAATATTTATATTCCAAAAGAGACAATGCTTTAAAGCTTTTTAACCAAATGATTTGAGTATACTTAGAAACTAATTAATATAAAGTTATCTGCTCTGACACATGTCGTTATGTAACTTTATGCAGATTAATTATATTAACAATTCACCATCGCTAACATAAAAACCGTGTCCCAGATTTTTTTTTTAAAAAAAAAGTGTATCTTTTGTGCTGGCCATGCTGCATTTCGGCTTGCATTGGAGTGGCTCTTTGCTCAATTTTACCCATTCCCCACTTTTAACATTTAAATTTACACTCACTTTGTAAGAAAAATATTAAAATTTACATTTATTTCGTCTCATTCCGTATTTATAAATATTTTATATTAAATTTATATAATATTTGATTATAATTTTTAAATTAATAATTTATCTCACATAAATTAAAAAAATATTTAAAATAAATATTAAATTAATAAAAATTAATTAGTATAATTAATTTAATTAATAATTAAATAAAACATAATATGCAAAATGTAAACCAGAACAAAGTACATTAACCAAAACTTACACATGTCCCATCAGCAAAGCAAATTTTAAACCTGACCCATACAGTTTGTTGCGAGTTAAGTACTTGCAGAACGGGTAGAAATTGCAAACCTACTTGTATTCCTATGTGTGTTGATTGACATGAAGCGTTATTTTCAGATATTATATATTGTCGTGGACATTGTGACCAGCTTAATAAGTCCACCAAAATAGTCTCTAGTTTAAGAAAGCTTATGCATTGCAAACAGAAGACAAAATATTATTTAAGTCAAATCGGCGCCATTGTTTGATGTAAGGGACACTAGGGGTCAAATCCTTCATGGCTTGTTAATCAAAAGAATGAGAAGGTGCTAAATTGGCTGAATAAAGAGGACTATTTTTGGCTCCATAGCATTTGAGGGAGGTGGGGCAAAAAAAAAAAGAGAAAAAGAAAATCTAACAAGTTTGACTATTATTTTAATTTTTTCTTTTGCCAAGCGATCATCCAAAACTCAGCTTAATGGTAGTCGTATATTAAGTCAACAGAATCAATGTATCTACTTGTTCATCGTCGAAATGGAAAGAAGACCAAAGAAAAGGTTAAAGTTGGTGATTTCCACTGTGTGAAAAATCGATTTCTCATGCCTAAGCCTTAAGAATCACACCACTGAAGTGACTCCTTTTCTTTGTTAATATCTTCAGGTCTTTTGACAGGGAAATTAATTTTAGTTTAGATGTTGAATTGACTCTAGTCACAAAGTATTTTTTAGTAGATTTTAAATCAATACTATTTAAAACTAGATTATGAAGATTATCTAAATAGGTATAAAACAACAAATTCTTTCGTAACGCAATTATAATAGTGACGAATGAGGAGGTGAGTATATGTGACACTCTGACATTCAAGTTAGTATATGTGCAAGGAGAGTATAATGAGATTTGAGAATTAGCGCATATCTTGTCTTTCTTATTTATTGTATTTATATGAGTGTGTGAGGGTATGTGGTATCTAAACATTCAATGCGTGTTGAATGTTGTTACATGAGATCTTGGAGTCATGATCGTGAGAGACAAGGTCGTGGAGACCACTACTCCTCTGTCTGTACTCGTCCGCTTATACGGGATACAATCAAGATTTATTACAATCGTTATGCCTAGTGTTTGGGTTGCTTCATGCGCACTGTATGTTCAAGTGCTAGCTTGGAGGTCGGGTTCTTTGGGCCATTAACCTAGTCCAAAATAATTGCTCCTAACTCTGCACTTTGGTAGGACAACAAAGTGTCGATATATGAATTCATCTAGAGCACACGACACGTGATGGATAAAGGGATTCGAGTTGTAATGTTGATGTCAGGTCTTGCGATGCTCTTCTCAAACGGCCGAGGTCCGTGATGTGTTGTAAAAGATTCCCAAGGTTGACGAATAAGACCAAGGTTCGAGTTGGGGTGCTTCGCTCACGTCATTATTCCATTGTCCGGGGTATGTGATGAGTTGCCCCCATTTGCAGTTGGCGGGGTCTTGTATCTTTTCATCCAGACTTAGGCCGAGGTTTGAGGTGTTGTTACATCATGGTGGCTCTTCAAGGGTCCAGGATTCGAGTTGGATGTTCTGGAATGCCACACGTTGCTTCAATTTCGAACGTTCTGTGCCTTGTCCTTTTGGATGCTTTTGTTCAAAAATGATGTGCCACATGGTTGAGGAACAATGGAGGTCTTAAGTCCTTATTTGTCTTTATCGGCTCAGCCACGGTAAGGGCTTCAAGCCCATAGTGGGGGTTCTGGTGAGGGTCAGAATCCTTTGAATAGGATAAGGATCTTGGAGGCGCTTTGGAGAGCAGACAAAGCCAGAGAGTTGGCAAGGCATAGGTCAACCTATCCGCTTTCAGAGCTTCTGTTAGGAGACTTAAGTGATTCTTCAGTATTTAACTTGGATGCGTCCTCTCAAGCATGATGCGAACTTGGAAAGCCTCCCCTGCATGGCGAAGGAGGGTTGTCCCTGCAAAGCTAGGGAGATAAGTACCTGCAAAGTTGAGGGAATTCGTCTTTCCCCAACAGACCATCATATGCAGGTGGGTTGACAGTGAGGTCGTGGGCACTCTGTCTGATGTGAGGAGTGAAGACGATGCTTCTAAGAAACAATAGTATGTCCACTTGACCGAGGATGGGTTATAGGACCAATAGTTTATAATCTGACACCTATCAAAGGAAGAAAATGTGTGCTCGAACTATATTGGGGTCGAGCACTTCTTTTATAAGTACGAAGATATCTTCACTCGGATTGGGGTACGATTATTGTTCATTGAGTTCGAGAAGGGCATCCTTCTTAACTTGCGAGTGGCACCTACTCAACTCCATCCAAATGCTTGGGGATTCGTCTCAACATTCAAACTTGTTTGTTGGGTTTTTGAGTGATAGTATTTGATCAGGTCTTTCTTCTACCTTTTCTCTCGACTAACGACCTCGGGGAGCAACTAGACCAAAGGATGGGTCACCTTGCGGGCATAGAATAGGCACACTGCTTTCAAACCCTATCAGAAGTCCTTCAAGAATTTCAAAAAAGACTTTTTAAAAGTAAAATAGGCTCTAAGGACGACACCATTTTTCGTCACCCCAAAAGGAAGGCCATATTTTTATTTATACTGGTCAGAAACTGGTTGGGGGTGAAGTAATAAAGAGTTAGAGACTCTGATCACCAAGCTTTCTCCTCTTGAGGCATGGGTTCTTAAGTTTTTGATTGATTGGGCCAAATGAGAGGGGGTTATCTCTTGTAAGGATATCATAGATGAGGTCGCCGTTTCTATAACCCTGCTAAGTATCTTGTTTGCACATTTTCTTTTCTGTGCTTAACTCTTCTCACCCGAATTTATTAAAGTGTTGATATTTTTCTTTTTGTTTGTAGAAAACATGGCCCCATCGAGCAGACTCCATCCCTTAGTTGAGAAATTGGTAATCCGGAAGGGTGAGGCATCAATATCTCAGGCCTTAGTGTTTGCTCAACAGGTGGCTATTATCGCTCCCATGCCTTCAAGTAGCGTGGTCCTTATTCTTGTGGTCGTTGTGATTCCTCCCACTCCCCTAAGCGCTAAGGTCCAAGATACTAAACTGAATTCTCTTATGCCACCATTTCGACCTCGGAAGAGGTTGACAGATGAGGACATTCCGAAGAAGCCTGTAAAGGGCGAGGTTCAAGTTGGTCCGAGTTCGTGGGTGCCCTGAGGCCTATCTTAGCCCCGCATCGCTTTCCATCGGGATTGGTGTGGGCTTGAGGTGCGGATCTTCTCAGGTTTATTGATGACCACCTATTGAGTCTTACTGAAACTGAAGTGTTGATGGAGTGCGATGTGGAAGAGATCCTTTATGAGGCTCAACTTTGATGTTTGCGCGTTGCCTCTATCCTTAGATATGTGGAGGAGGGCTGGGAGCCTATCCAGGAGGTCACCGACTTGGAGAGAGAGCTCGACACTCTTTATGGTGAACTTACTGAGAAGGATAGGCAGTTGGTCCGGTCTGTCTAGAAAGCTACTGAGAAAGATAAACAGTTGGCTCGGGCCACCCAGTAGATTACTTAGAGGGACGAGCAGACAAACAGTTAGCCCAAGCTACGGTGAAGTTGAAATCGCTCACCACCGAGGTTGGTAAGCTCCGGGATGAGGTTGCCCGCCTCACTGATGATATTGTCGAGGTCCCTTCTCTTTGGGCTCAACTCGCAGAGGTGGAACTGCTAAGAACCAAGGTTGCCGAGGTGGATAGGCTCTGGACCGAACTCAATGAGGCAACGACTCGGGAAGAGGATGTGTTGAAACAGAATCTGGCCTCGACTGAGTTCGCCTTTAATAGTGTCTAAGACCAATACGATCTTCTAAAAGAAAAGCTTGATTAGATGATTGGCAAGTGATTGAAGTCCGCAGACAAGGCATTTGAGAACTCCCTAAACCAACTTTGTCTTCTCAACCCTGGCCTAAACGAAGAGGGGATCAACGCTCTGAAGGAAGTCGGGATGGACGCATTGTGGACATACTTGTTTCGGGAGCTGCCCCAGATGACCAAGCGGGTTCCAGTGTGGAAAACGGAGAAAGGATGGAAGTGACGCTTGAAGTTGGGCGAGAATGGGCCAGTGTGGTTGTGGCTGAGGCTATGCCCTCGATCTTGGTGATTGTTTTACGTTTATTGAGGTGGGTTTGACACTTGATCCTAGTGTTCAAATTACCGAGATGAATCTACCACTTGACCTCAGTAGTCGCTTCTTTAGATTGATGAACAATTATTTTACCTAGTCGAGATGAATCCAAAGCTCAAATATCGGTGGTTGGGTTCGCTTGTTTGGGCGAACACTAGTTTTGCCAACTGAGATGAGTTAAAAACTCGAATCTCGATGCTTGGGTTCGCTTAATTGGATGAACACTCGTTTTGCCAGTCGAGATGAGTTCGAAACTTGTATCTCAGTAGTTGGGTTCGTTGAAGGCACGTGACATAGAAGCCTTTGGGTGTGGGGTCTACGATCCCGGGCAATGGTTGATTACGCTTAATCACTGTAAAATTATGGTAGGTTTATGAGTTAAGGTGAGGCCATAAGAGTATATGTGAAAACCCTTGAATGCGTTATTTGACCTCGTAGAGTGTTCAAGTGGACTTTCCTGTCTGACTGTCAAGTAGAAATACACTTAACATCTGTAAACTATAGTAGGTTTGTAGGTTAAGATTAGACTCAAATGGGTACGGGTAAGACCCTTGAATGCTCTGCTTGATCCCTAGAGGTGTTCAAAGGGATTCCCCAATTTGGTCATCGTGTAAAAATATCAGAATATCTGATGCTTTCGAACCTTGTATTCCTCGAATCTCATCAAGGTGTGGTAACCTGTGAGTTGTAACAGACCTAGGTATCCGAAGACTCGAGATCACTGTCAGGATACTGGCTATAGGTGTGGATAAGCCAGAGCAGTGGCATGCTCAAATTTTTTACACTAACTATAAATCAAATTTAAAAGTAAACAAGAAAAAAACAAAGAAAGGGACAAAGTGTTTGGTTGTTCCCATTCATTTTCATATTATGAAACAGACACAAAACTCGGGTCCAAGTTCGCGGCCAGAAATTCTTATATGATTTGGAAATAATATTTTTTTTTCTTTATATCCTTAAATAAGTATTACGTGAAATTTGTGAGTTATTTTTTTTTATTTGAATTATATTTTAATATTATCATTAAAATATAAATAAAAACATAATTTAAATAAAAAATAATTATTTATAAAATTAATATGATACATTTTAATAATATAAAATATGAAAAATAACTTATCCTTGAAGCACGTACAAATTTCTCGTATGCAGCGTGGTTGATCAGGAAATAAAAACCAGCACCTAAAAAAGGACACTCCCATTCCTCACATGTTTTTTTTTTTTAAATTAAAATTGTTATTGAATAAATCTTTGTGTTAATCAAAATTAAACCTTTTCTTAATCGCACATCGTAATTAATTATTTTCATGCTTCAAGATATAAGGGTCTATTTGGATAGTAAAATTGAAATTAAAACATAAAATTTTAATTTTTTTAGAATTAGAATTGATCTTGAATCTTAAATTCTATATTTGAAGTTGTCAAATAATTAAGATAAGAAATTTTAATTTTAAATTCAATCATAATTTTATTATTTAAAAGTATGATCTAAAATATTAAAAAATTATTTATAAAATTAAAATTAATAAAAATAATCATACAATAATATTTTTATAATATAATAGTGATATTTTTTTCAGTAAAAAAAAAAATTTCATGAATTTTTTTTTAAAAATAAATAAATAGCTATTGTTATAATTTTTATATAAATATAAAAATAATTTTTTATATAAATATAGAATCTCAATAAAAATTATTGTTCATAAATAAATATGGATAGAGAGAGAGTTTAATTTTTAAGTTATGGAATTGGTAATTCTTAATATATAGGTTAAGAATTGATAAAGACGTAACTTAGTTATTTTTCAATTTCATGAAATTGGTTTATAAAATTACAATTTCAATTTTAAATGACATTCCAAACATAAAAATTAGAATTAAGAAATCTAATTCTAATTCTAAGATCTAATTTCATGCTCAATTTCAAGAACCAAATAGACACTAAGTGTTATTACTCTAACACTTTCAAGAATTTTGATATTAAGAGTGTGTTTAGATTAGTTGTGAAAAAAATTTCAATAATTAATTATATGTATAATTAATATAAAAAATGATTATAATAAAATTAGTTTTATATTTAAATATGTTAAATGAAAAATAATTTTAAGATAATATATATTTTTAAAAATTGTATAAAAAATTATATTTTTTATAATAAAGTGAAGAAACATCTCAAATTTTGATTATAATCAAAATACTTAAAACAATAGCTTTTGATTATAATTAAACTAAGTGTGAAAAAAAGGTCTTTAAATTATAGTTAATGTTTTCTATTTTACCAAAACATCTCACAATCTATTAAAAAAAGTTTTTTTTTCTTTTAAAAAAATTTTTTATGAGAAAATTTAATCTTTTCCAAACTTGCTCTAATTTAGTTTTATAATCAAGAAAAATTATATAAACTTGGTGTTTCAAAATATTTAATGTTAATTTAGTCCTTCAATCATTAAAAAAAATAATCAATTTAGTCCTTTACTTAGGAGTGTATGGCAGGTTGGGTCAACATATAAACATGTGGGTATTGACCTAATATAACCTACAAAATGCGGGTTGAATTGAGTTTGCGGATTAGGTCAGGTTAAAAAATACTCTGACTATAAGATTAGGTCGAGTAGTGGTTTTAGAAAGTGTTAACTCGCACAAACTTAACCCACTTAAGTTATTATTTTTTTAAATACTCAATTCATATGTTATAGATGATGACATTGACTTCAGTTAGTTAACATGATTTGTTATTTATGATTTTTAAGACCTGTTAGCCGACTATAGTTTATTTCAAACTTATATTAACTTAATAAAATTTATTATGTTTATTTAACTTATTTGAGATTTATTATGTTTGTGTAAGACTAATTATGTGAATTTTTAATTTATTTAAAACATATATTATTTTAAATTAAGACATGTTATGTATAACGAATATTCGATTTCGTATTTTAACCTTTAATTTAGTATATTTTTTTAAAAAAACGTATGTCAGACTCGCTATTAGTTTAATGAGCGAGTTGAGTATGAAAATGTTGTAAAACCTACTCAACACACACCCCTACTTTACTCATACAAAATTGACATTAATTTAATTTATCAATAATAAAAAAAATTATATCAATTTAATTTTTCAATCTAACAGTCTACATTCATAAGAATAATTTTAATGTCACACTTTATGATTAAAAGATTAAACTAATGTTGAAGTTATTTGAATGATAAAAATGACGATGCTTATCTCTTTAGAAGATTAAAATATGATTTACCAAACAAAAAAAGAAAAGCATAAAACTAATATATAATAGAGTTTATTTTTGATATATTATAAAGATATTTATACCATCAATCGATGATATATTATCATATATATAATTTTTAAAATAATAATTATAAAAATTAAATATTTTTTATAATATGATAATATATAATTAAATAATAATATAAAAAAATTATACTAAAAATACATTTAAATTAAATCTTATATAATACTGTGGAGCAGTAAAACTTGCTTATTGCTTTTTTAACGAATGCAGCTTATTTCGATGGATTTGACTCATTTACACTTTAAAAAATAGAGTGTACACATCTTAACTTTTTCAAAAAAAAAATAAAAATGATAGAGATAAATTCAACTAATTTAATGAATCCACTTCAACTTTTAAGAAAATAATTACATTATTTGAAATTAAAATCAACCATGCTTCTCTCTCTTCCTTCTTCTGCGTCTTCTTCATCTTCTACGTCTTCTACACCTTCACACCTCAACCAAAATTAACCATGGCAAACCCATCTTCTTCCTCCTTCTATGTCTTCACACCTCAACCAAAATTAATCATGGCAAGAGGAAGCACCTTTTTGGAGTTAACGGTGATTTCGAAGGAAAGGTCAATGCCAACGACAATGGCAGCGTCGGCGGAGTCCTTGTTCCGGTAGGTGATGTAGCCGATGGCATCGCGGTCGATGCGGATATGTATATTTTGGCATGGAATTGCCATGGTTGATTTTGGCAGAGGTGTGTTGAAGAATAGAGAAGAGGCAGAAAAAGCAAGAGAGAGAAGCATGGTTGTTTTTTAATTTTAAAAAAAATATAATCATTTTCTTAAAAGATGAAATAAATTTATTAAATGAGATAGATTCATCTCTACTGTTTTATTTTTTTTTTTAAAGCAAAAATATGTACATTTTATTTTTTTTTAAATATATCCTGCACTTTAAAAGAACTAAATTTGATTTGAATAAACTATTTTTTTTAAAAAAAATTATAATTGTTGAATTTGAATTCTGCTGGTCAGGCTACTCAAATAATACCTGTCTAGCTCGGTCAACAGAAGAAGCTCACAAACATCTGCATGCCTATCTCACGATTGCATATTTGCATGCGTGTGATTTTGCTGAATTTTTTTTGTTTGGGTACATGATTTTACTGAATTTAATATTGGCAATTGCGGAACTAATGGCTTATCTCTGTTTTCAGTTTTTGGTTTTCTTTTTTTTTTTTTTTTACAAAAACTACAAACTATTTTTTGAATTGAAAATTTAACATATATATTAAGTGAAACTATTGGCACTTCAATATACTTATCCATACTTTTACTTTTTACTTTTTATTATACTTTCAACATTTTTCCTTTCTTTAAGTTTTTCAAAAAATGAAATTCTTTATTAAAAATTAAAAAAGTGTGGAGTCTAAATCCCTATTATCATAATGTCAATACTTCCACTCATATATAATTTATATTATTTAGAAAATTGCAATAAAATCTTTAAATGATATTTTACATCATTTTTAGAAGAATATATTAAAATAGATAAATATAAATGGTGCAGATAGGAGTTGCAATTAATCACCATTGTTATTTGATTAAGAATCACGGATACATTATTTTGGTTACATTTTTGTGTCCTAAGCATGTGTCTGTACGTCGAATACATGTTTGATATAGATATATAGTGATACAATTATATATAAAAAAAAATGATCATATATTTTTTTAGATATGTAGGTATTATATATATATTTTTTAAAGATGTATAATTAAGAGAAAAATAATAATAAAAAAATAAATATAATAATAATATTTAATAAGATGTAAAAGAAATATGTATATATTATTTGTGATAAAAATATTAGAGCTTATTATATAAGTGCTTTTATGTGTCTTATTAAAATATTTTTTTGATTTGGACATATCAAGAAAGACTCATTTATCATTTAAGATAAAAAATAGTGACATACTAAATTATTAATTATCCATTATTTAAGTTTATTACTCAATTATCAGCATCACTTATTATAAATAGACCATAATATTTTTCACAATGAGGCTATCATTTCTCATCTGACCATTTACTTTTATCGTTGACTAAGTTATCGTGTAACCGCTTATCTCTATTTACTTTAATTAATTTTTTTTAATGTATTTATATATAGTTAGATAAGTTAGTTTAAGAGAAATTTTAAAAAATATCAATAAAAATGATATTTTTTTTATTTTTTAAGAGTAAATTTAGAAAGACCTTAACAATTGATTTAAGTTATTTTATTTAAAATTTATGTAAAAATATTCAAAATCAATAATAAATATTTTTTCATAAAATTTATATTTATTGTTACTCAAAAATATATAATAATTTTTTATATATCCGAGTCGTGTACGTCCTGTGTCTATATTAGTATATGTGCTTTATGAAAAATTATATTATGCTTTTAAGATAACATTAAATACATATTCTAAAAGGATATTTATTATTAATTTAAATTATTATTTGTTTAAAAAATTATATAAATATATTTAAATGAAATTATAAATATCTCCTTAGAATATATATTTATTACTCTTACATACCATGAATAATTTTTCTGTGCTTCATAGCAATTTGCTAACAGCTGTTGTTACATGTCACTCTTTGCGATATACTTGTTTTTGTACTTGTTTTTTCGGTTCATAAATCATAATTGACATTAGGTAATTTGGCGACCGAACCAAACCCAATCAAATGTTCTCACTGCTGCTGAACGCTGATTCCTGCGGACGCTGAATGAAAAAACAAAAACAAAAACAAAAAAAGCATAATAACATATTCCAAGTTTGAAAGGTCTTCTTGGCCTTTGCCTATGTGGAGAAACTAGGTCTCACTTCTGTCTTTTTCATTCCTATTTTTTTTTATTTTAACTTTGATTTCCATATCTCTCTGTTGCTCCACGCGGGTGTGATTATCTTCCACATCTTCTTTTTCCGGGTTCCCATTACTGCTATCATTCAATTTCCTTCACTTCACGGAAAAGGTGCCTAAGCTTTCTGTTCAATTTTCATCTTGCTACAACCTTTTATATATTCCCACTTCTGTGTTATCATCTTTCTGTATATAATAATTCACTACAAGCTCCCATTTTTCTCATCTGGGTTTTCACTGATCCTTCATCTGCTTCATTTTTCGGACTCAAGTCTCAACCTTTTGGGCTCTTTTACTTGTTCTCCTTTCCCTTCAACTTCTCTTCATTGGGAATTTTGATAACTTGATGATTAGAAAATGAAGTGTTTCTTCTTCAAAGAGAAATCCAAGTCTGCCCCTGAATTGCAAAACCAAAGCAAGAAGAAAAATCCGGCGGTGAATCGAGCAAGTAACTCCACGGGTTCCATATCATCGCCAAAGAGTGTAAAGGAATTGTACAAGGAGAAAGAGCACAAGTTTAGAGTTTTTACTTTGCAAGAGCTGAGAGATGCTACAAACGGTTTCAATAGGATGCTGAAGATTGGAGAAGGGGGTTTTGGGAGTGTATATAAAGGATCTATTAGGCCTCAAGATGGACAAGGTGATCCAATTGTAGTTGCTATAAAAAGGCTTAACACGCGTGGCTTCCAGGTATAGATGGTTCATTAGTTTTCTTCTCTTCCTGGCTCATCATTTCTCTTCTCTTTTTGCTTATGTAATTGTTTTTGTGCATGATTTGGTGACCATTACTTGCTTTGCTTTGCTTTTGCTCCAATGATTTTTGCTTTCTTTTTTGTGATAATTGAAAGAACTAATATTGGACCCTTGTCAACATGATATAATCTACACATGCTGCAATTGATTTAGTTGGTCTAGGTTAAGAGTTTTATTATTTGTTGGTCCTCCATTATTGTGATCTGGTGAAGGAAATATTTGATGCCTTGGGATCCATAGCTCTTTGGAACTATATGACACTTTGGAATGGACAAAGTATTTACTATGACAAGTTGGCAACTATCTTATGATGGTCCCTTTTTTTTTTCCTGATGTGGATGCTGTCTTCTTTAGTTAAGTCTTCTGGTTGCGCATTTCTAAGAGAACATGCACTATGAGATGTTAAATAGAACTTTTAGAAACTCAGTGAGGTAGTTACTTAACATGTTAAGGGCTAACGATGCTTAAAAGTTCTGTTTAATAGGCATAAGAAATGTTGTAATTTACATGTACATTGTTGTCTTGGGGTCATTAACAGAATCTAATATTGTTGGTGCAGCAAAAAAACTGTGAAAATGTACTGTTAATAAGCAGGATTTGCATAGGGAAAGATCCATTAATTGGACTCATGTACTTGTGAAATTTGTCCGCATAATATATCTAAAGATCATCATGGATCTGATAATTCTTTCTGCATATGACTTATTTAAATGATCCAGAAATCATATCCGCTCCTTGGCATTGTTATTACTTGTTTGCCACTGAATTATCAAAATACTTGTATTGTACTTTAAAAATATACCTCCATTCTTATGGTTGTTTTATTTTCTTGTAAAGGGTCATAAAGAATGGCTTGCAGAAGTTCAATTTCTCAGCATTGTTAATCACCCAAATTTGGTTAAGCTTTTGGGATATTGCTCCGTAGATGGAGAAAGAGGAATGCAACGGCTGTTGGTGTATGAGTTCATGCCCAACAGGAGCTTGGAAGATCACCTTTTCAATAAAGCTTTTCCCCCCCTGCTTTGGAAAACAAGATTGGAGATCATGCTTGGTGCTGCTCAAGGATTAGCTTATCTACATGAGGGACTGGAGATTCAGGTACCTCATAGGCCCATACTTTCAAAGAGTTGGGATTTGTTGCCATATACTTTAGCTTAAGTGCACGGCATTGTTTATTAAACATTTTCCAATGTTAACTTCATAAACAATATTCATATGTTTCTCTTTAGTGTCGTTCTTTTTGAGTTGGACCATTCACACTGGCCGAATTTTTCTGCAGCATGTTGTTTCTGTCATGGCAGAACTAATGAAACATACATACTAGGATATGCAAACTTTTCTTGGGTATGATGAGGATGATATAGCAGGCTTACAAGTTACAATGATGATGTAGATGATTATTAAGATTCTTATTGTGAATTGTAATTTGTATACCTATTTTGGTTGATAATCTTTTCATTTTTATGTTGGGAAGGTGATCTACCGAGATTTCAAATCTTCAAATGTTCTATTGGACTCGGATTTCCACCCAAAGCTCTCAGATTTCGGTCTTGCTAGGGAAGGCCCACAAGGTGATCAAACTCATGTATCTACTGCGGTAAGTTTATGGTGGATATGTATTCACAAGTGCTAATTTATATTGGTTTCATAAGTACCTAATTGTTGGGCTTTCCATCTATACAATCATTATGCACCATTCCTAAAGGCAGTTTCATGATTTAGCCACTAAACTATTTCATAATTGGCCAACCCCTTAAGCTGTGATTTAAGAAGCATTGCTTTGATTCTATTTATCTACCATAAGAAGTTATGAACTTATGAGTTTACACCAATGAATTCCTTGTCGTCTTTTGTTATCAGGTAGTTGGGACACAAGGATATGCAGCACCAGAGTATGTTGAAACAGGTCATCTCAAAGTTCAGAGTGACATTTACAGTTTTGGTGTTGTACTCTATGAGATCCTCACAGGGAGGCGGTCGTTGGAAAGAAATCGTCCAACAGCAGAACAAAAGCTACTAGATTGGGTTAAACAGTATCCTGCTGACAGTAGCAGATTCAGCATGATAATTGACCCACGTCTCAGGAACCATTATCCTCTTGGTGCAGCTCGCAAAATAGCTAAGTTGGCTGATAGCTGCTTAAAGAAGACTCCTGAAGATAGACCATCCATGAGTCAGATAGTGGAAAGCTTGAAGCAAGCATTGCAATCTTCAGAAGCATCAAGCAGTTCTCAGAATACTGCTGAATCCTCACGGTCTAAATTGGTTCGAAAAGGTAAATAGAAGCGGTATAGGAAAGAACTCGGTGAGTTTTTTTGGAGGACCAAGGACTGGGAAACATCATTTAAAGAGTTGAACGGATCACCTATGTACCATCACAAGCAGTTCTTGTCAATCATGGAAGTCAGTTTTTGGGGATTTTTTCCTTTCTACAATTCTGCAGTTTGAACTTTCTGGTTCGTTTGGCCAGTTCAACAAAACCAAGTCCTGTCGTTACTTTATCAACCATTGGCTTTTAACATTTAGTTTAAATTTGATGCACTATTTTTTTACAAAATTCATGAATATTAGAGCATGGCGATGAAGAGGAAGCTGTATATTCTGATGTGCAAATTATTATTTTGTGAATCTACCCTGTACTTGGTCCACTAGAATCTTACTTATTTCCTCAGAAATATTGGAGATTGAAGTTAAAATGTTTTAAAGAAAGATGGAGAATATTTTCATCATTGTGTCCTCTTCAATTACCTTGCAGCTACTATACATCTATACCGTTGAAAAGTCTATTCCTATTGGATATTACCACCACCTAACAAGAGGTGTAACTGTTGCTGCAGCTGCTTGAGGATTTTCATAGGTGTCTAACTCAAACTTTCTAAACTTTTATTATTAGAAAAGAGAGGGATCGATTTACATCAGTATAAGTCTTTTTTGACTTACACTCTTTTTTAACCGTTAGATTCACTTTCATCTAATGATTGAGATTATTTCGTTAAAAGTAACCATTAGATAAAAATGAATCTAACAGTTGAAAATGAATGTAAGTCAAAAAAGATTTATACTGATGTAAGTTGATTAGAAAATTAGAGCCTTAATAAGTGAAGTCATATCTTAATCAATTATTTATATTAATGTTGATCTTTGCCTGAGATTGATTGGGTGATCCATGGATGTCAATGGAATGAATTTTTGGGTACTCATGACTTTGACTTGAATGAAACTAAAATATTATGGGATCATGATCTACTTTGGTTGTCGTGTTCGTTGATGCTAGCTGCTTAGCAATTTCGTGTTGAAACTTGATCAATGGGGCAAGTCTACAATACCATAATGCAATCATCATGCACGTGGCAGCATTCTCGTCACCAATAGGCAATACCATAGTGTGAATGTGGGACTTGAATTGAAATTGGCGGTTGGAAGCAGTAGAGCCCGGAATTGGACCAACATTGTTTTTCTGTGCTGCTAAAATAAGAGAATCACGTATTGGCTTCTCTTGCGCCTTTCCCATCTCCCACGTTATTACAACCTTTTGGCGTTTGCTGACGTGGTATTTTTTTTTTACAACTAATTATTGTTCACATAATTTTACATTGAGGTGATGGTTAGATAAAATTTCCGTGGACATGGTGATTTCAATATGGAGAAATAATTTATTTTTTTATTCAATTTTTTTATTAATTTTTTTAATTATTAAATAAAAAAATATTAAATAATTTTTATATTTTTAAAATATTAAATATATTTATTTTTTTATTTAATAATTTTTTATTTAATATTAAAATAATTATTAAAATAATTAAATAAAAAAATATAACATTACTCTTAAAACTTTGACCTTGCCTAACCTCAAAGTGATAAATCTCACGTGATATTATTAGTATTACTTACCACCACTAAATATAAAAAAATGATTACTTAAGATCGTGTGAATGGGAATTCGGTGAGATGGATTAAGTGTTTTGTTTTAGTGATAGGGCAATTGGACTAAATGTCTCTGTTGGGCATAAGCTTAATGGCATGTCCTGTTTAGAAAATTGATTAGAGATTTAATACACAGCGAATGTTTCTCAAGATTATTTTTTTTTACCATGTAATAAATACATATTATAAAATTATAAGTAAAAAAAATAAATTTAAGATACACTAATTTTAACGTGAAAAACATTTTGATGTTTGAGGGAAAAATTATGAGACAAGTTTCGAGAAATATTCTACTATAATAAGAATAATTACAAGTATCCTTACACACACTTTATTCTCTTTCAAGTGATACAAAAAATTATAGTGGCACTCAATGAGATCCTTACTGATGAAACCCAATATTTTTCGGTGTATGCCCACACTCACAAACTAATGGGAATTACTCAAACTATTTATTTCTCATTCAGAGAAAATACTCTGTACTTAAAGAACTTGCCTCTTCTCTCTCAGATTGTCTCTTGGATGCATAAACCTTCATTCAAGTCTCCCTTATATAGGCTTCAAGAATGAATCATGG
Organism: Ormosia emarginata; assembly: GCA_029884605.1. NCBI lineage: Eukaryota > Viridiplantae > Streptophyta > Magnoliopsida > Fabales > Fabaceae > Ormosia > Ormosia emarginata. The sequence continues at coordinate 19,567,778 of JAQQTP010000064.1, read as the reverse complement.
CTATTCATTTTCTATGACTATAAATTACCAAAGAACCACATTCATTGATTTAATCCTTGGCTAATATTTTGCATACCATTAATGATTCTTGGCCACACAATTCTTGGTCACTCCATAATGGGCTGGACCCAACAATTCCCCCCTACAATATTGGTGTTTCCCATGCTAGCAACCTTTGAAAAAATATCATTACACATCTTCAACACCCCAAATTTTCTGGGTGTATAAGATGAGAATAATTAATTCCTTGATGTAACATGTAAGGAAGCTCCACTATCAATGACTCAGCTTGTCTCTTGACAAGAAAAATTAATTACCTCCTCATCACAAACAATGACAAGGTCGACTGCAGCAATTATATCGTTGTGATCATTGTCTTTCTGATTATCTTTAACTTGACACTTTTTCTTATCTTTCTTAAAGAGGAAACACTTCTTTTGAATGTGTCCCAGCTTGCCACAATAGTGACACTCTACATATTTGTAATTGGGCTTTGACTTGCTTTGACTTTTACTCCTACCTCTTGAACCTTTATTTTTACTTCTCTCCCTATCTTTTGCGACAAGAACTTCAGATTGTGAAGACGAGGATTGAGATCTTCTCCTCATCTTTTCATTTAAAACAGCTCCTTTGACAAGTTCCATCGTCACCACGTCATTAGGAGCGGAGTTACAAAGGGACATTCTGAAGGTCTCCCAAGAGTCTGGTAAAGTTCCAAGTAGCCAAAGTGCTTGAATCTCATCATTAAACTTTACACCCATAGAGGACAACTGTTGCAAAACTCCTTGAAAATCACTTAAGTGATCGGAGATAGTCATATCCTCCTTGTATTGTAAATTCATCATCTTCTTGATTAAGAAGAGTTTGTTGTTTCCTGTCTTCCTAGCATATAGAGATTCAAGTTTCTCCCACAACGATCTTGTGTGTGTCTCATTACAAATATGATTGAGCACATTGTCATCCACCTATTGCCGAATAAAACCACATACTTGGGCATGCTCAAATTCTCATTCTTCATCGGATTTCGATTCAGGCTTTAGTGTAGCAAACACCGGTAGATGCCAACTCTTCATATAAATGAGATCTTTCATTTTTTCCCTCCATATGTGATAATTGGTCCTGTTCAGACTAATCATTCTGCTTGTACTGATTTCCATCAAACTTCCACTTATTCACCAAGAATTATAATTGTATATCAGAATAATGCCAGTACGTAAACAATACAGCAGGTAAGTTCTCCAGAAAGAGAGGTGGGTCATAAATGGACACACTTAAATACCAAATCTTTCCTTAGTCAGAACTTTTCCTAGACATGCATTTTCACGCTATCACAATTCTGACACAGTATAATCAGGTGTATAAATAGAGTGTTTCACGCCAAATAAACCAAGAACAATTCTTTTCTGATGTGGAAGATCAATCAATGTTGCAACCACAGAGCATACTAAGAATTTCTTGGAGAATTTGACACTGTCGTAACCAACAGCTCTCTAATACCACTTGTTAGGAAAATTAATCAGAGATTTGATACGCAGCGAATGCTTCTCATGATCACATTTTCCTATCACGTAATAAATATGTACTATGAAATTACAAGTAGAAAGAATAATTCAAGAGACACTAATTTTAACGTGAAAAACCCTTCAATGTTTGAGGGAAAAATCACGGGACAAGTTTCGAGAAATATTCCACTATAATAAGAATAATTATAAGTATCCTCACACACACTCTACTCTCTTTCAAGTGATACAAGAAATTATAGTGGCACTCAATGAAACCCTTACAGATGAAACCCAATATTTCTCGGTGTATGCCCACACTCACAAACTAATGAGAATTACTCAAACTATTTATTTCTCATTCAGAGAAAATACTCTGCACTCAAAGAACTTGCCTCTTCTCTCTCGGATTGCCTCTTGGATGCATATACTGTAATACCCCCTTTTTAGGAAGGAACGTCACATTGTCAAATAAAAAAAAATGCGAAAAATAAGATTTTGAACAATTAAGATCCGGTTCATTTAATTTAAGTTTAACTTGTTCGATACTTTAATACGTGAATAAAAATGACAATATATTTTTTTTTGTTAATTAATAAATACAACTAAATGACAAAGCTTGAACCACAGCAAAAAGTAAGACAGAAACAAAACTCACATATGAATAATACGCATATATATATATATATATATATATATATATATATATATATATATATATATATATATATATATATATATATATATAATAACCGTATTTTTATACAAGCCTAAAATATTCAAAAAGTAAAACTATACTTGCCCCAAAGGATTATACGAATATACCCCAGAGATATCAAAATATACAACCCACCAAAAATAATACATCAGGCCCCCAAAATAAATCACGGGTAGCCATCAACAGCTACTAGTAAAATCAGTCCCTCAGATGAGGAGGGACCGTATCCGAGTCCTCAGCAGAATCCTCCTTTTCAGAGGAAACCTCCATGGGAACCACGGAACCACGGGCAGGAGCCCGAGCAGTAGAATCAAAAGAGTCATCCCAAGGGGTGTAGTAACAATCACCCCACATCTTTCGGATGGGTAGGTAGAACTCCAGTCGTAGGCTGACATGGCAGGTGAGGACAGGCGCCTCATGACGTCTCCAGGCTAGGGCAATCGACACATCTCCCAGGTAGACGCAGCGATCGGAATTCAAGTTGATATGCCAACACTCTGGCCCTCCGAGGAAGGTCAGGCGCACATCACCTAGAAATCCGCGCATACGTGCCGCCATCGTCTCAGTAGAAGCTAATCTTGTTCGGGCCAAAAGTCAGAAAACTCAGGATCTTCCGTCTCCTTGTCGTCGTCTTCGATCAATACAGTACATGCACATACAGCAAGTAATGGAGATACAAGAAAGAGGTAAGACATCCTACCATCATTACCAATTATAGCAGCTAGAAACAAAACGGCGCAACGTACCCAAGTAGCAATTCAAGAACAGTATATCCAAATAATAAACAGTAAATTCAACAGTAATCAGATAAGCAGTTTCAGGCAGACATTCATTACAATAATGATCAAACAAGTCATAGTTATGGAAAATAATGATTTATAATGACAGAATATATCATGATACACATGCATGCTTTCCCGAATCCCTACTCCATAGAACTAGACTCAAACAGTCGGAGAGAAAGATCAGGAGACGTGTTAACTCACGTGCGCGCGCCAAAGTGCTATTCATCAATAATTTTCATGTGCACATCAGGCATTGTACAGACAGTCCACGCTCGATCACGATATAGGACAGTGTTAAGTCCGAATCGTCGGTGCGTTTGCATCGGTTTGCCCCACGGGTAGAGGAGCTACCAACTGCCTATTGTGAAGGACCCGCACCCCGACGCCCCCGAGGTCATAACAAGACCCACACTAGTCTACTCGCACCCGCACAAAGGTGTGTTCAATCTCCTAGGCAACTTGGCCTTACAATAGTCCACAAGGACATTCACAATGCATAAGACTCTATGCATGAACATGTATGATTCACAATCTCATACAATTCCATAATATGCCACAATGGCCAATATAAGCATCAATATACAAATGGTCACTCACATGGACCCATAACTTTACAACATAAGGATCAAATCAATTGGTGCGTTTTTAGGTCCATTATGAATTCTATCTTAGAATTTGTTTCCCTTTTTAAGGTTCATGTCCAATCCAATTTGCACAATTAATTAACTCTCCCAAGGTAATTTAATTTCTCGCAACTTGTAAATTATTTAAGCTCTTAGACCTCACACTCTCTTGTTCTTCACTCACTTGGAAGTACCTTAAGTTTTATGACAATCACATTCTTAGTCCTTTAAAATTTACATAATCTTTAATTATGTTAAATTCTTCCGATTTATTTATTATCCAACTCATTACATAGGTTTCTAATTACCTAATTGCTCATGCTTCCAAGTTACCAAAGTCACAACATTACACCCCAAAAGGCCTTAGAGGTCGTGGCCTCTCTAGGAATTTAATTCCTAATTCTTTCCAATTCATCACATTATAGGTTACACTCTAAATTCACTTCATCCTTACTTGTTACATTAGCTCAACAATAGCCCCAATTTTGGGCTCAAAACCGTGGCCACCCCAAGAGTTCCAATCTCAAGTTTTCTTCCATTAATTCCATTTTAATTCTTGATTCATTCAAGTCTTATGCTTGTTACACTTTGTTCACAATTTACATCATTTTCTAAGCCTAAAACCGTGGCCACCAAGAGGGGTTCTCAAATGATTTTCTTCCATTATCAATCACATAATCCAATCCAATATATCACTATATACAACAAATCAATCCAATAGCATAAACAACATAAAATCAATACACAAGCATTCTAATTACTAAATCAAAGAATAACCCTCTTTAGGGTTTTTCCACAACCAACACAATCAAGGTTCCTAGATGCTAAGAGAGGTTGAGGAGGAGTGTCTTCCTCTTACCCAAATGAAGAGAACAAAAGAAACACCAAGGAATCTTCTTGTAGATTTTCAGATTTTGAGCTCCACCAAGCCCTAGAAATTTTCAACTTTGTTAAATCAACACCAATGCTTGAAAATAAGCCATGGATGGTCACCAAAGAGACCATGACCACGAAAATGAAGAGAAAGGAATAGAGGTTTTGAAACTTACCCAAAAAGCTCAAGACTTGAAGCTTGGAGAAAGTGTTGAAGATGATAGATTTTCAAGAAACTCCAAGAAGAGAAAGTGTTTAGAATGATGAGAGGATTTAGGAAATGTATTTAGATGTAAATTTTGTGAAGATTGAGTGGGGAGAGGGAGGGGCTGCCGTAGCAATGGGTAGAGAGAAGGAAGAGAAGAAGAAAAATGGGGAAGAAGAAGAAAGGGTAGAGAGAGAAAGTGTCTTGAGAAATTATGAATTAAAGTGTGGTAAATTAATTAAATGAAAGCAAATAATTTCTCCCCTTTGAGTGGGCTGCTGCCGAGCTTGAGAGAGAGAGGAGGGACAGGAATTTTTGGCTTCCCTTGGAAGCTAAGAGTATTTGAGTCATTGTTTGGTCAAAGCTTCTCAAAGAAACTTTGATTATTTAACATTAAATTTGAATTAAAGTGGATTGATTAGACATAAAGTGGATTTCATTTGGATAATATGATAGAATTTTTGTTACATGCTATTATCCAATGGATAATAGTTACAGTTGACAGGAGTCAGTATTTAATTAATCTGACAGATAAATTTTTTGCAGTATTATTTTATTCTATCTGTTAGAATTTTTCGAAAAACGTAGAACCTCGTAAACTGTATCTAGTCTCGGGTTTAGTAAGATCCCCCGTCGACATGTCTATAGTCCAAGGTTTGCGGAGAAAACATCGCGTTTCTCCGGTTCTGTTCAGTGCACACGTAAAACGAGAAATATACTAAAATATTTGATGTTTTAGGAAAATTCTCAGAAAATTCTCAAAAATTACAAATATTATAAAACGACTATTCGTCATATAATTTTACAATTTTTGAAGCGTTACAGTCGTTTTCCCTACTCCGCTCAATTTTTGCGTAAAACGAGAAATATATTAAAATATTCATCGTTTCCGAAAAATTCCAGAAAAATTCACATAAATCACAAATATTAGAAAATGACTATTTGTGGTGAAATAACTAATTTTTGGAGCGTTACACTGACCTCAACAATTCTCAGCAATGTGCACGTAAAACGAAGAATATATTAAAATATTCATCGTTTCAAAAAAATTCTAAAAAAATTCTTAAAAATTAAGAATAATATAAAATGATCATTTATATTTAAACAGATATTTTTCGGGATGTTACATAAACCTTCATTCAAGCCTCCCTTATATAGGCTTCAAGAATGAATCATGACTATTCATTTTCTATGGCTAGAAATCACCAAAGAACCACATTCATTTATTTAATCATTGACTAATATTTTGCACAATATTAATGATTCTTGGCCACTCCATAATGAGTTGGACCCAACATGTCCATGATCAACTACCTTAGGTCTTAGGGGTTTCATCACTTATATAAACACACATTAAGAGGTACCTCAAGTTTGTTTACTTTCTTTTCCTACACCCTTATCCTCATTTGGTTAAAATTAACTTGAGTATGAGAGTGTCTTTGTAAGTACTCTTATCCCGTCTCCAACTAAAGGACTACCATGGCCAACTAATGTGGAGCTCTCCAGTGTCATCAAGTAGTCCAAAGACCACCACCTCAAATATAATCAGGATGAATAATTTAAAAAAAAAAAAGAATTAAGTAAAGGAGAGGCTAACACAATTAGATGTTAAGACATACCACGAGTCTTAATGAGAATTTTTTTGTTAATAACATAAATGGAACATAAGCATCATAAAGAGATCCTTAGCAGCAAAACCAACTCTGTTGTCAACTTCATTGAAAAACCAAAAAAAAAAAAAACTCCGCTGTTATTTTTAATTGATTATTACTTGTAAACTGAGCAAATTTTCAGTCAATGTATAAATAATTTGATAGATTAGTCCTTATCTGATATTTTGTTTTTGTGTCTACAATCTAAAAATTTTCTTTTTGAATTTAAGCAGTAGCAAAGGTGGGCCTTTATTGGGCCTCCTGGTGTATAAATAAAGGCCCACCTTCAGTTAAAGTTTGGGCTCATGTCAAGTGTCTTCCATTTCGTTTTAGCAACGGCAAGTATAGCATAGCATAGGTCACAAAACAAAATGGCAGCGATATTGACGAAGCAGTGGTAGTGGAGTTGGTTGTTAATTTGTTTGATATTGGGGCTGAATGGAGAAGAGGCTGACTCTGATTCAGACTATTGCAACTGCAGGCGTTTTCTCTGCCATTTCCTTCTGGTAATTCTATTCTATTCTATTCAATTAGGGTTTCAATTCTATTGTCATCAATTTAATTCTAATCCCTACTACTTCATCTTCATCTTCATCTTCAGGTATGGGTTCATGTTTGGGAGGGAGTCCTCTCGTAAAGAGCTCTCTCACTTAATTGAAGATCTCCGTCGTCAAAACCCCACCCCCACCTCCCAATCCCATTCTTGAACAAGGTCTTTCTTCTCTTTCTTTCCTTTCCTTTCCTCACTATATTACAAATACATACGTGTGTAAGTGTAATTAAATCTGTTGTTTGAATTTTGATTTTTTTTCTTCTAGAGTCTGGAACCAAGTGGGCAATCAAGAAATTACTAAAGTCAAGGAATTTTACTGGAGCCATCATGATTTTTCACTATGTCAGTCAATACAGTTCATAAAGGCGTGGGTGACTTTGTTTAACATGGTTACAAACTCACTCTACACTGATCTATAATGCATGTGATCAAAATTCACTTTACCCCCTTCCCCCTAACAATTTTTGTAACTAGTGTTCATTGTAGAGGTTGCTTCTCCACTTTTAAGTTTGGGGGAGTATTTTATCTTGTTCAATGTGTTGTGCACAACACAACTCTCTAGTTTCGTTATACGCTTTATTACGGTATTGAGTGATCTCTATTCAAGAGAATGAGTTAAAACCTATGTAATACCAATACTTCAAAATGGTCGCCGAACTATCATATCGGATATTTCGATACTTTTAAGTACTTTTTGTCTATATATCTTTTCAATTATTATTTTTTAAATTTTGTCATATTAACGTATCTGTGTTGTATTGTATTCATGTCCTGTATCTTTATCCATATCTATGCTTCCTATATTAAAACTAGAGCAATTTTTAGGTATAGTCAGACACTCAAATTATTATTTAACATATATAAGACTAGCGGATGCCATGATAGAAATGCATCTATCTTTAAAAATGCATTTACACATATCAAATAATAATGTGGGTACCTAAGAGATAATGTGATAGACCGTGTATACTTAAGAATTTCTCATAAAACTAATGCTTTGCTTTGTTCTATCAATAAAAAGGAAGGCGGTGTGGAGGTGGGAGGGAAATGTCTTGGCTTCTTTCCGTGTAAAACCTCTTGGCTTACTGAGATAATATGATAAGTTTGTTTTAACTGATGTTTCAATTGCTTTTCTTGCTGTTGTTGGCTTCCATGGATATTCTCTGGAGGAAAAGCAGTCTAGAAATTATATATTCCAATTTAAACTTCATATTGATGATTTAGACAATAAATTCTTTCAGATCGTTGAGTGGTGCAATTATTATGCCTGAGATTTGACTAGGAATAATCTGATATCTTCCCTTGAGTGTTGATAACCAATAATGAATTGTTTCCCGAATTGTTAGAAAACGGTTTTCCTCCTCCTGTGTTAAACTATTTGCTGGCTTCTTCTTGGCTCAGTAACTATTTTCTTCTCACATAACGTTATCTTTGTTGTAGCACTAAAGATTGTTAGTAATTGAATCCTGAAACATAAAATAATATGGAAAGACTATCCTCTTTGAAAAGTTTGGCATGTTCTTATTTTTATACGGATGTTAAAGAAACAAATGACATTAGCGAGTTTATGTAGATGAGTTTCCGGGGATTAACCAATCAAACATAGAAGTGGTGAATAGAATCCAATATCAGTATGTATTGGGTTTTTAACATCAGCAGATGAAGTTTTTCTCCTTTTATAGTTGGAGTTATATACATTAACGTGAAGTAAAATAATATCTTCTTGATCGTTTCAGGTTTTGGCATGGCATGTGCCATTGTTCCTGTGTATACACATCATAATTCTATCTTATTTCCCCCTTGTTCTATAAAAAATGTCTTACGATGCTTTTAACTATATACCATGACGCCTGAACATGCTAATATATACGTTTACACAAGAACAACCTCTTGTGCTTGCTTCTTCTGAGTTCCTTTGATGTGTCCAACATAAAGATCACTCCCATGGGAATCTGAGTCTGGAAGTCTTTGTCTTCTACCTCCTTCAGACATGCTTCTTACAAATTCCACTAGGTGCCGCCAATTATCACCTTCAAACAACTTCTTATTCATTCTTAGATATGTAAATGCAGTCAATCCATTGCCGGAGTCTGACCTACTTGTTGACAAAACTTGAGCATATGCATCTGCATCATATCTCTCCAATGCATTTTCCCCAGCAAGTTCTGCTCTAGCTGTCATGGTTGCCATCTTTACTTGGTGAACTAACCCTTCCGGCGAGCAGTTAGCATGGTCAGGCTGCTCTCTGTCTTTCATTTCCATGCAGGTGAAATTGAAGACAACTCCATGTTTTGCCAGCATTCTGGCTATTGGTAGGTATCCATCATTAAATCGTGTATTATAGTAGCCAGCAGTTAGTTCAGCCGCGTGCGACCTTGCTCTGTAATGCCAATGGATTCCAGCAACTTTTCCTGATAGTTTCACTCCAGATGTTTGGAATATCCCTTTGGCAGATGCAAGGATCCTCTCACCGTGTTCCAGCAATTTACCGGAGTACCATTGCAGAAAGAACTGTCCATATTCAGAGTTCCATGTTCCTTCCCTTCTGAAAAATTCAGTATCCTCAGGAAATTGATTATACTGGCCGGAGTCATGGGGTCCACTTCTTCCCCATTCTTTGTTTCCAATGGCCTCGGCTGCTGCTGCCAAGGACGCTCTCATATACTGCATGACAAAAGAAGTCATTTTAGTAAATAGATATTTTGAAATTGTCATCTGTGAAATGTCCTTATTATCCCCAAGCAAGTGATCCGTTAATAGGGTCCAATGGTTATGAAAAATCAACACGCTTTTGGACCGTAGTAGAAAATAGTTTAAATTAATGTTCTTTTTCATACCTTGTCATAACATTGGAATTCTCCAATTCCAGGAAACCTCCAAGTTCCATTGCTTTCTGGATAAGATGGATATCTCAACTCCCCACAAGGACCCATTCCCACTTGTATTTCCTGAAAAAGAATTGGTCTTAGAATTTCAAATTTCATTCAATGCACAGAGGGATAGAGAAAAATATGTGGAAATGGCAATGTAACATCATTCAACATGTCCAAGTTCATTGTCAATTGTAACTGCTCCCATCCCTTCCCTTTGTAACTCTTAGGGATGGCAAAATTATCCGTTTCTGCGGAAATCCACGGGGATGACTCCTGACAAATAAATTTGAATGACTGTAAGGGTAAAATAGGATTATCACATATTCTCTTTCATTTTCTCCTCATTAGAGGAGAGAAAACTAAAAACGCCCCACTAATAAATAAATAGACGGGAGGGTTAGGAATAATATCTTCGCAAAATTTACTCTTTCCGACGGAATATGAATGCAGATAGATGCCGTTTATAAATAAGGACGGGCGAAGATTATAATACTTTTCGTCCCGCAAGTCTGCATAACTTTTAAGTATATATTTTTTATTTAATATATATTATATATTATAATTTTTTTTCTGTTTAACTTTGAGATGAGATAAAAATATATATATTTTTATTATTTTAAAATAATTTTTGTATTGAATGAACCTATAATGATAAAATTTGTTGAAAAAATATATATTATTTATGAATAATTATTTATGTAAATTGATTATTACAAAATATAATTGAATTTAATTTGTTATTTATAATATTCTTTTAATTTTGTAAAAATCTTAAATTGTTAGATAAAATTGTAATATGTTGTGTTAAAGTTTATTTTATTTATTTATTTTTTTGTAATTTTTAAGATTTTATTTTAAATTATTAATTACCCGCAGATACTCACAGATATTCGGTCTTCTCGTAGAGATTATAAATAGATATCCGTGATGGGGACGGGAGAAGCACTACCCGTCCCGTCCCATTCCATCCCTAGTAACTCCTATTAACCAAAGTCTTAATTTAATGTTTGAAGAACAAAAGATGAAAGGCCTACTTTAATTACCATAGTTTGATTAGTCCACCATCTGGATTGGCCCCAGATGTATGTAAGTTTGTATGGTTGCTATATTTAATAAGATAACGCTCACTGCTACGTCAAAATTATAACTGAATTTCTTCCCTACTTTAAACTCCAAAATTGTAGCTCATGAAACACACATTTCAGGGACTAAAACATTATCAGTATTGTATATTTCGTGTCGGACACAAATACTTTTAAAACACTGGTGAACATACTAAAATCTTATTATATTGCTATATCTGCATCAATGTCTATGCTTAATATTCTGTAGCACAAGTTGCTGTATAACTTACCACGATAACACTGCCCAAGTAATCTCTGAATCTGTCACGGAAGCTCCTCATGAAGTCAGCGTACACCTGGAGGGGAGTCCTTCCTCTTAGAACAGGCATTGAATCACAGCCTAAGGAGATGTGCTCATGATTCCTCCTCCCTGATCTGTCTGTGTAAACCAGGTCAGGGTTCTTGCTGATTTCTTCCAGCACCCATGGGGGTAGAGGAATGCTGAAAAATACAATACAAAGAAAATTGTAACAGAAATTTTTTTATTTGATCTCTCAACACTCTTAACAAAATCAATTAGCTCACATCATCATATTTAAGAAGATAACAACTGTGCTTCATTTTGTTTAAATGTTTACTATTCGTAGCTGCCTACTTTTCCAAAACATGGAACAATTCAAAAAGGATATACCTACTGTTATAGGTTTAAAATTTAGATTATGCTTTTTCTTTCTAAACATCAAAATCCACCAAGGGGCAACATTAACAAACATCTTTCACAAGTAACATAAAACAAGTTCTATTTCATACCTGCAGGAGTCTCCAACATTTCCTCCACACTGATGGAAAGACATAACAACTTGAAGCTTCAAGCCATGCATTTGTACCATCTGCACAAGCTCAGCATAGGCTTCCCAGTTGTACTTGTGAGGTCCATCTTTTTCCACCAAACCCCACCAAGCATCCACCATTACCCCTTCAAATCCTGCACTCTTCAGGGCCATCAAACTAGCATTCATTGCTCTCGGCTTATTCAAGTTTCCTCCCATTGTTACCGTGTCTAGTGGCAGCATCACAAACACAGGTACTCTCTTTGAATCGTTGTGGTTATGAGCAACAGATGGCGCCTGCACCTTCTCCCATTTCTCGTTTCTCCTTACTTCAGAGTTGAAGCTTTTCTCACGTGTGTGATGTGCTTCTTGCATGGAACTCTTTGCTCGGAGACGGAACAAAGGTTTAATTTTTGCAAAGCTAACTGTAGCAGAGACATCATCAAAAGTTTTAAGGAATTTGGTTTCTTTCTGATTAATGAAAGAAATTGAAGAACGAAGTGCTAAAGCCATTTTTTTTTAAGATGGAGGAAGAATATGTTGAAATTGTTGAAGATGGTATGCGTGTATTTATAAAAAGGAACTCAAGTTTTGGAATTGAAGTTGACAACATTGGTGGGGTCTAGTTGAAAAGTGGAAAAAGTGCAAAAAATCCAAACTAGTCTGTTCTGTTTGACCCTTGCTTACGTGTTTCCACCTCTTCCATTCTTATCTAACCGAAAACATATGGGCTTCAGTTTTTAACGGTTATTTTACCTACAGTAATTTATTTGTCTTTATTTTTTATCATGTCATGGGTGTTGAGGAGAGGAAAGAAAAATTATGTGACCAAGGATGAAGAAAATGACATATTTTTCTTCTTCATTTTTCTGATATAATTATCAGGTTATTCATTTATTCCAGATCACTGAACTAAACTGAAGAAGCTAAGAGATTGTTCACTGCTTTAAAGTGAAGAGATCAAGTCCATCTACTAAACAAGAAATGGCATATCTTGAGGCTATAGTGCTATACAAACCCTTTGACATTTTGAATTAACAGTCATTCAACTGAAGGTGTTCTGCTTGGAGGACCTGAATTTTGTTTCCTCATCTATTTAAAGCGGAATCAAGTGGCACTTATGTCAGTTTGTGCCTAGATCAATGCATAGACGTACATGTGCATCAATAGTTCCATAATATTGAACTCTGCTAAACTATTTGCACTGCTTGATGTACAATAGTTTGCCTTAATAAATGTTTGTTTCGTAGTGCCTGAAGCTGAAGTGAATAATAAAGAATCAGCTGAAATTATAAAAAGTTACCATCTTTGATCCAAATTACTGAAATTTCTGACAGGGAATTTGCAGACAGCTATCTATAAAACAGCCAAACTTGAATGTTGAATTATTGTTATTATTCTTTTTTTTTTTTCTTTTTTGTGATATTGCAAACTTATTGCTTGGCATGATAATTAATGAGTGGTTTTGTGTTGCCCCCATAAGACAAACCCCACCAAGTGAGCTAGCTTGTCATTGGTTTCTGTCTTCTGCCTTCTCCTGCAAACTGGGTTTTCGTGGATGAAAATGTCTCATAATTTCAATATTTTCTTGGTTCTGGTTCAGCTTGCTCAGGATAAGAAAGGCTGTATGTCTATTTAGTTGGGGAATCCTGTGGTTCAGAGGAAGTCTTTGGTTTCATTATTCTTGGACCGTTCTTTCTGCTTTGTTTTTTATAACTGTTCAACTTTTCATAGTATTTCAAGTTTAAACAAATGCATTTGATTGATGGCCACTAATAGAATCTTAATGTGGACCAATAAGTATAGTCATTGAATATGCATGAAAAGTCTTTTTTGTCTTCTGATAACAATTTTCCTTATACCTACCAGAGATTTGTAATTGCTTGGTTTGACAACTTCCAAAATATGATTATTGTGAATTTTACGAAAGTGCACAAATTGTTCAAGTAGTAAAAGAAAGATTATTCCTTTGATGATCGATTGATTATTAACTCTTATGACAATTTTGATTATTTAAGCGGTTAAAAACAATAGTGAAAACTCAATTAAAATTAAGACAAAAATTAAAGCAATAAAGTAAACAAATAAATATAGAAAAGTTAAGATTCAACCAAGATTTAAAAATCTAGAACTAGGAATTCACTACACTATCTCCTATGATAAATTATAATCATAATTTTGCTAATGTTCAATTATGTTCTTGAAGGTGGTTTGTCCTAAATTGTTTAAAGCCCAATTTCTTGGCATTGAAAACGTGCTAAAACTCCATCAATCTCATTCTTATGGCAATTAATCAAAGTTCTAATCCATTAGGTTTTATGACAATTGTTTGCTCCTAGAAGGATTTAAGTTTATGTCTAGGTCTCAATTCTGAAGTTTAATTCTTAGATTATCTAGCAATTAGGTTTCATCTTACGATCCTTCACCTAAAGGCTAAGATTATGTAAATATGGCTGGCAACATACGACAAACATTAAGCATACTAAGGATGAATCAAGAATAATAATTTTCTATTAACAAAGAATCAAATTAACAATTCAACATAGTAAAATAGAGAGTTGCATCCTAATCCTAAAAAAAAGAATTTAGCCACTCATGGCTAATGTAACACAAATAAGAATAAAAATTGAAAAGACAATCATGATTCTATCTTAAGAAAATAGGAAAGAAAAAGATAAAAGGAGAAGATGTCTTCAATAGTTGAACTTCAATTAATTGCACTTGTCTTCAAAACCCTAACATCCAATCTTTGGTTGAGGAAAACTAAAACTCCCCTTTGTCTCTCAAAATCTGCCGTCGCAAAAAGTCCTCAAAAGGTGTATGCTTAAATTTAGGGATTTGCTCTATTTATAATAGTTTGGGGCAAAACTGCCTATTTTTCATGCCAGGAAGCCTCACATGGCCGTGTGAGTACACGACATGGCTATGTGCCATAAAAACAACGTAACTGCACCGTAAGTGAAACGTGGTCGTGTGACCAAGAAACACGGTCGTGTGACCAAGAAACACGGTCGTGTCTCCCACACATAAGTGTTTTCCAAGTTAGACAGAGCAGTATCTAACTCCTTAATCGCTCACAGGGCCAAAATGATCATCTTTTGCTCTAAAATGACGATGTCTTTGTCTGCTTTCACTCCAAATGTGATAAATCTCTTTTAATATGCAAAAACAAAGATAATGATAAGAATCCATCTAAAATTCACTAATAAACATAAGCAAATCACAATAATTTATCCGGTTTGAGACTATAAAATATAAGCTTATCAATGATGCCTTGCATGAAGAAGTAAGCTACTGATTAGGAATCTCTATTTGCTAATATGCTGCACTTTTTGTAGATTACTAGTTATTTAATCCCACTGGTGAGTGGATATGATTTAGGGGAAAGAAATCATTCTCAACTCTGCAATACTGCAACTATTAGGCTAAGGTTTTGGGTGAAGTAGATCTTGACAGTTATACGATATGAGTTCGAATCCTCTCTGTAACATTACCATCATGTTAGAGAGAAATAGACACAAATTTTATCATGCAAGAACCCACTATGATTGGTTATAGGACTCATTAGTTATATTCAAAAGAAATAGTGTCTTTCTTTCTCTAACATGATCTTCACATATTATTCAACAACATGAGAGAATCCAGATCTATAAATTATAACAATCAACCTAATTTCTCGGTAATGTTTATATCCTTTTTTAAATGAGATATCAAACAATTAGAATAAGATATCATGTGAAATTATATTGGATAATCTTGGTTGCTCAGACAAAACCAACTCAGGAACCTGACAAATTTTAAAGTTAACCATAGATGTAATGGGAAAAGTGTGTGTGAGAGAGAATGAAAAAAATGGATGGTTGTAATGAGGAGTATGTGAGTTTGTGAGGAACTTTACTTGTGTAAATATCATTATATAATATATATAGTTCATTGAAGAGGGAATTGCATGGTCTAATGATGTATTCTTTTTCGACTCCCATGAGGTCTTCCCACACCCTTTGCCCAGACATCTAATGGCATGACCTTGGCCACAAGGTGCTGCAAGTGAGATTCAAACCCAGCTCAGATCCAACTGAGCCACACCTTGTGGTTCTCCTGCTGTATTCACAATCGCATAAGTAACAGCGCAGCATGGGATTACTATTACTAACCACCTAAACAAAAGATATATTATTAGGGGACAAACATACAGATTAGGAAGGACTTAGTTAACTAATGTTTATTGTCGGTGATAATGCATCTGCATCAGAAGGAACGAGGAAGTATTCAAGTTTGATTGAGAAATTGGGCAAGTTGAGTTTCAGAAATATATGATTCAGAATCTTTCAAAAATGCTTGATTTTTGACGTTTTGTACTCTATCCTAGGAAGGGTTATTGAGATGAGCTGCGTCCATGTAATTCATTTGCCTACCATTGCAATTATGTGGAGGAAATGGAACCTTATCTTTCCGTTTGTCACACTTCCTCTCTCAACCTAAAAAGTCTTAGAGAAAAAAAAAATTGATTAACCGGAAAATAAGAGAAAAAAAGGTGCACGTAAGGGACATATAAACAAGTAAGCCTCAATTCTTATGTAAGAAATTAACAATTTAAGATTTGGAAATCAACACAACATGACAAAAGCTATTGAGCTTCTTCGGTAGAAACGGAGTAAGAAAATGGACAGCTTTCTAAAGTCCCTTGTGGTGAAATTCACTGATTTCATATTACTATCCAAAGTAATCCAAAATGGAGTGAATCTCTCACTTGCAAAACAAGATATTTCAATTTTTTATTTATCTTTTTATGAACAAGGGAGACGAACCACTCTGATTGGTGATAGAGTTATGAATGCAGTTCGAATTTAAATGAGTAATGCCTTTATGGGTATGAGAATGGTATATGGAACCTAACTTTTTGGACAAATATTTGTCCCATCAAAAAAATCTTAGTCCCTTTCTCTTTCTAACAAGAATCTAATTACATTGTCGTGATGAGAAAAATCCCATCTGCACATTACGTATTTCCACACTCGTGGCACAAGCTGCACTTAATGACTAATAGCTACCGGTCCTAAGATCCCCTCTTTGCTTGTGGATGTGATTCTCCGCTAGCTATTCATCTACATCTGCTTCAAACCAAAGTGAAACCCTCTACCAATGTAATCAACCTGCATTTTATTTTACACAATTTACTAATCCTATAACTTCAGCAATGATTGTTGCTGTACATAGGTGAGCTAATGACAGCATTGGCATTATAAGCTCTAATTATGCAAGTCATTCAACACGATTTATGATAAAGGCTCAAGATTTTTGAAGTAAATTGCTAATAAAAGATTGGAAAAAACCCTGGGGGGAGGGTGGGGTTTATGGTAAAAGTTTCTGCAGTTCCTATTGAGCAAGAAACTTCTAACAGGCAACGTTTTTCAGTAAAGATGGGCAATGCCAATGAATTTAGCTACCAAGTGCATGGTGAACTAGGCTATGGCAGAGAATTTCAAAGATAGAACTAAAATCAATTCAGTAAAATTATTTGGAATTTTGAGAATTTAGCATGAACTTATGCTTAAACTCTAAATTAGCTTTTCAAAATATCTTGAGACTTCCTAGATATTTTTGTATGACATGCTAGGGGTTGCCCATGCAGAGGAACTTTTGATGATCCGGAGCTATATCTCTCATTGTCACATGCCTATATCCCACTCTAAGCTTACGCAAGCCAACAAACTCAGAAATATTTAATAATTACACAAAATAACATACAGATGAAGACTTTTAATTAAAATATAAATAAAGCAAAACAGTTCCACAAGAAATTTTTTTTATACTAGACAACGAGACACCAAATGTCTACTTCTCTCAATATTATGCTAATTTGTGATAATTAATTTAACTGATATTGTTGCCACAAGGCATGATTTCATTGGGAACAAATACAATCATTGTTCGCAACTGAAAGTTCAAGAATCTGCAATGGGGAAAACAGATCCAATTCGATCACCAAAACGATAGCACTTGATATTAACTGCATAGGGACCAAGCTGAATGTGGTTATCCTCCTCACCCACATAAAAACACAAGGTATACAAAGCAATTTCAAATTCAGGGCTCACTCCAACCAAAGTGCTTGATACAGATTTCAGAACACCATTCCATTCAAACTGAATAGTCAGAAGCTGGGTTTCAGAGTCCGGCTGCAAGTTACAGTAGCAAAAAACATTAAAAATGATGTGGTTTTACAGCTCAAACTGTAACAAATGCTTACCTACAAATTAACATAAAAGTACTAACGAAAACACAGTTTTTTGTAATGAAACGGAACGATGACTATAAATATATAATTAAGGTGTTTGTTGTTTTAAGAAAAATAATTTGTTGGAAAATATTTTCAACTTGTTTTGAAGTCTAATGCAGAAGTTTATTACTTTCCTGCATTTGGTGAACCAAAATTTAATTTCTATGTTTGGAATAGTAGTCAATAAAAAAAAAAAAAACCAAGTTAACAGTCACTCACAATTTGTCTACGTCGACGGGGAAAAATGTAGCCTTGATAATCAACTCTCCCTTTTGCTTCTTCAAGGTAAAACTGCAAAATACATCAATGAGTGAGATTAAAATTTCACATAATGACAAGATAAATTCAAATTACAAATTAAAGAAACAAAATATATCCATGTAAGCTCTCATCTATCCATTTAATAGATTAATGACTTCACAAATAACATTTAGATAGAATATTATTGGAAAGAAGCACTACAGAAAGTTAAGAGGAAAAAAAAAAAAGAACTAGCTGGTTTGAATAAGGACCTGTAGATGTAAGCATATGATTGGGTAAATTATTGTCAACATAGGACTTTAATGACAAGATAAATTCAAATTACAAATTAAAGAAACAAAATATATCCATGTAAGCCCTTATCTATCCATTTAATAGATTAATGACTTCACAAATAACAAGAAGATGGAATATTATTGGAAAGAAGCACTACAGAAAGTTAAGGAAAAAAAAGGAACTAGCTGGTCTGAATAAGCACCTGTAGATGTAGCATGTGATTGGGTAAATTATAGACAACATAAGACTACTGCAAAGTATTATTAGCAATATCAACTTTGAAGTTAGCCTACATGGAGCTAGGTTTACAATACAACTAGACTGAGCAAACAGATCCACAATATAGTAATTGGCTAACCAATGAGGCCGGAAATATCAGAATGATGGCTGAAAAGAGCTCCAAATATGACTTCCAACATCCTAAGTTAATACACCTTCAATTTGGCTTGAGTTCTGAATAGATCCTAACAGGTAGAAAGGGGGGAAAAAAAAGAGGTCACACCTGCAGCCAATTATGAAAGCCAGAAACTTCATTGTCTTTTTTTATTTCTCCAACAAAAACATGTTCAAAGGCAGAAGAGGAACCAGAAGTGCCACCACGGCCATAAAGGTCAAACCACAGACTGGCCAACACTCTTTTGAAATCTTGGTAGCTCCCTGATGCAATTCCCATGGATGCAAGATACTTGTGAAGATATTTAATTGGTGCTGTTCTACTGATTTCTTCTATGAAAGAAGCTTGTTCTTGCCTCTCTTCAGATGTGACAACTTCCTTACATCCTTGATGTGGGTTGTAATTATCTAAAAGTGAAAGAAAACGAGCAAAAGTAGGCTTTCTGAAGACATCATCACTAACCCAAGTAAACAAGCTCCCTTGTGCCATATCTTCCTTTTCGAAAGCCTTCTTTCCTTCACCGCAGTCAATTTCATAGTCCTTGCCAGGTACCAAACGATTTAAATCAAGATCCCAGAGTTTGTCACAAGCTCGAGACAGATCAGCAAGTTCATTTTCTGAGGGCTCCACAACAGCACCAACTTCAACCTCATTGGAATATTCTTGCTCTTCAGGAGGTAGTTTATATCTGTGCCAGTTATCCTTTGGAACCTATCATCAAGTTGGTAAGATCCATCATTCAGATAGTAATACAGCATAAAATGTTCAGGACTGATTACATCACACATCTGATAACATAGATAACATATAGTAGAATTCAAAGAAGATTACCTATAACAGCAGCATTAACATAATACAAACTGTTTGAATTCATACACAACACTCAAAATGTATCGTCATAAGTTTTTTTATTTGACATATTGATTAAAATTAAAAGATAAACCTTATGTGGCTGCCTTGAATGTTTATTGCCAACAGTCTGCCATCCATCATTGTTATCTTCATCCAACTGCAAAAATAAAAATGAACTTTACCAAAATAGTTAAATTTTCATAGAAAATTCTACATATTACGTACTGCATTGCATTAAAAGAAGAAAGTGCATGAGATTGCCAATAACCAAGCTTGCTCAACATTTTCAATGTTGCCATGTTCTCATGAAACCTGATTCTCCAATACCCAGATCAGTGGACCATTTATCTTGTATTGTATATAAATAAAAAATATATATTTCTTCTTTCTTTCTCTCCAACAACAATCTTAAACTGTATGCACATAAAGAGAGAGAGTTTTGGATCAAAGCAAATGCCAGCATGAGGGCCATATGAAAATGGACCCACCAGCAAGACCATGAGAGTTTGGTTTTCGTATATATTGAGCACAAAGCATGCAGCATCAAAATGTGAATCAGATCCCGCAACTTTATTTTAATAACATATATATAAGAAAACGTTAGTCTGATTACAGGAACGATCTGTCACGATGATAACTATCACATCGAAAGTAACAACTGAACCAACAATAATATTGCTATTGCTTGATGAATAAAGTTAGACTAATTTCAGCCACATTACATTTCAACATAATTAACTGATCATTTGTTGACATCTGCAAGTGGAAAATTTAGAAACTTTAAAGCTAAGCTGCACTCATATATCTAAAGGTCAATGGAGCAGTTTAAGGTGTAAAAATTGCACTTTTTTCTGTTAACTTCAATCTAGGGACTATATCATGAAAAATAAAATAAAGAAGATAAATTTGACCTTGTGGGGTGTGTTGGAAGTGTTGAAACTTTGAGATTCCCACTCCTCCTGCTCTGGGCGATATTGCTCCTACAATGATAAATAAATTACATCAGTTGAGTTGAGGGGCTATAGTATGATTTGAGGACAGTATTCATTTAATAATTCACCTTGTGAGGCTGAGGCCTGTAATTATCGTCTAGCCACTGTTCCTCCTGCAATGATAATATCATAATGAAAAAATAATAATTTTTTTTTTGGGGGGGTTTAATGTATTGAGATGAGCGATTAGAATGAGAAATATATATGAAATGAAGAAATGGAAAATGTGACCTTGTTGTGGGGTGTGTTAGAAATTCTGGAACCATGGGGTTGCCACTTCTCCTGATCCTGCAAAAAAAAAAAAAGAAAAAAAAAAGAATGAAACTACTTGTATTATTGATTATCATCGATCGATAGGATTCATCCAAAACCTGTGGAGTCGACTGATGATCTCCTCCGGACACGACCTCCGCCCAAGAGGATCTGGAGCGTTCATCGCGTGATTGGGACTCTTCTTGGTCGTTGTCGTTGTCGTTGCCACCGAGGGCAACTTCCAATAACCCCTTTATCAGACCCTCCATCTTTCTTTCAGTTTCACAGATTATGAGAATTCAGAATTGAGAATTGAGAGTGTATGTGAAATGAGTGAGTGAGTTAATGAATTGGGTGGTTGGTTAGTTGGTTGGTTATTCATTTCCCCGACTTCAGGACCACTTTTTTGTCCACTGCCGACATCATTCACGCAATTTTGGATAGAATCCATATAATATAATATCAATCAATCATCAATATATAATTTTCGATGTGTAGAATTTTTTTTTTAATTAGTAGTTTTAAATTGTGACATCAATGATATTTTGAATTTAAATTTTAATATTATTTTTTAAAAAAACTAAAAGCATATAAAAAAATTTCAATTATTATTTTTAAGTTATATTATTAATATAATTTAAGTTTAAATTTTAATATTATTTTTTCAAAAATAAAAAATAAAAATTATTTAAAAAAATTATTGAAAATATTATTTTTAAGGTGTATCATTAATAATTTATTATAAATTTAAACTTTTATATATATATATATATATATATAATATTTTATATTAATATAATTTTATTATTCTCTAATTATAATAGAGTTTATTTTATTTTTTAAACACTTAAAATACTTTAATTCTATCACTTAGACAAATTTTAACTTTTATTTTGAGATAAATAATGTTAATCATATATTTTCCTTATGGGGCAATGTACATCGTGATAACGTGCACCAAAGCACTATTCTTAAGAGACAAAACATACGTGGTTGGATCTTATTCTTCCGTGAATAAGTAATCAAATCAATATAATATAAATATAAATAAATAAATATATATATATATATATTTTAAAAATTATAATGCATTTTTAAACCAATAAATTAATGTTACATTTAATACATCATATAAAAAGATTTGATAATATAAGTTTATACTATCAAATTTATTCAATATTTGATACATTCACTTATATATATAATAAAATCAGTTAAGTCGGTTTATCATATTCTAAGTTGATAATTCTATCTATTTTCCTAGTATATAATAAAACCTAATAAAATTTATATTTCTATCATATCCTCAACTTCATTTTATTACTCTTCTTCCTTTATCCTCAACACCAACACCACCACCACCACCACCCCACTATTCCTCCTCCGCCCACAAAGATTAACCATCCTATTATTAAGAATTGGTCCAAGTGAAGTTTTAGGACTCTTGAACTTCTTCACATTGTCTTCCAACATAGCCAAAGTTCCCAAATCCTTCTTCCCACCTGATAAAATCAAATGTGGTTGTTGAGGCAATAAACCACCCGTTGTTGTAGTTAACGCTACTAAAGTGTAGGTGAGCTCCCCATAGAACCATGATGAATCCACTATAGCCAGTGGCGGAACATGGTATAATGAAGCTGGGCCACCACTGTCAGAAGCTGAAGTTCTCTTGCGCTGGTTGTGGTTCGTCAGAGAAGAAGGCGAGGAAGCCATGACGGCTATGGTGGGGGAAACAGAGGAAATGGGTTTAGGTGTAGAATTGAAATTGGGGCAAGTTCCACGCTTAAGGTTCTCGGAAGCAGTACGAGAAAGGTTGGAAGCGGAGATGGCAGCATCACAGAGAGAACACCTGAGCTTCACTGCTTTGGGTAGATCCATTTCAGTGTTGTGAACCAACATGGGTTCAAGGCGCACCCAATACCAAGCCCATTTGCCTTTGATGGCTTTGGTTCGAACCATGACCAACCTTTTGTAGCGCTTTTGTGCACTATAAAGTTTATATAGAAAGTAAGAGCTCGTAGTCATTGAAGGAAGCTTGAGTCCTCAAAATGTGGTGGTTCATATTGGGGTGAGGCATGTAACGTCTCAATTTGGATCACCAAAGCAAAACCAAATGATTAATGTTCTTGTCCTTAATGGACAACAATGACCAAGCATGCTAGAAAGTCTTTTATGGCTAAAAAGGACTTTGTCTCAATAATGCTAAACTAGATTATAGCATCTTATTATAAGCTAAACTTCCATATGATGAATTATATGATGACACCCAATCCCACAGAAAACATTTTCTCCATTGAAAATGAATATTGCACATTTAACCATGAAGTTTTTCTTGATTATGTTCTTGGTGAAACCTCAACTTCTTATAAAAAGAAGATGATCTTGTTGATATTGAGTTCTTTCAATTTGCTAAAAGCTAATGATTCTTTTGCTCATCATCAACTATTGTTAATAAGAATGCCAAGTCGCTCCTACTGTCCATGCTTTCACCGGTTCATTCTCTAGCATAGGTGTCACATGCCCACCGACTTCCAGTTTTTCATCCCAACCATACCATACTTTAGGAGAGGTCCCGTCTAGGACGATACCATTTATGTAACGTCCCAAGAAATACTTATAGGATTGATGTGATGTCTCCACAAACCAACACGAGTCTTTTCGGATGCTTTGTCCTGTCTCACACATGCATAAATCCTAAAAATGGACTTCCCAGTCAGGTCACCCATCCCAAGGGAATGTGTTCATTGGTAGGTCAAAGACGCTTCAACCAAAGCTTCTCAAGTACAAAATGTGGAACTTATGTTCAAAACTCCAAAAGAAGATACATCTTGTTGATTGGTTCTACCGTTAATTGTTCCTTTTAAGCCATCATCAAAAGTTATGAATTTGAGGTACCTATAGGCCTTAAGTTTAAATCCCTCCCATTCTGGTGTGAATTCAGTTCAAGGTCCCGTCTTTGATACCATTTGTAACGTCCTAGGACTGCCTCCAAGATTGATGAGTTGTCTCCACATGTGATAATAACACGAAGTTCTTTTCAAATACTTTGTCCCATCATAGAACTTGGCATGTATCCTAGAAACTTAACTCTCAAGAAATCACCCATCCCATAAAGTTACAATCTTCTGCATAATTTGCACGCTAAAACATGTGTGTTTGGAGTCTTATGTTTTTATGCTTGGCTCCCGAAATTGTTTTGAAGATGCATCTTATTGATATAGTTCTTGTGTAATCAATTCCTTGTAATCGATCAAGACCTCAACTATCGATCTACAGGCTCGCCACTTCAACAAAGTCTTTGAATCCCTCTCATTCCGGTGTGAATCGATTATAACATTCATCATGTGTCCCTTTGCCCTAGTAGAAGTACATATTTTGTGTATATCGACTAGATATTTGATGCTTAACCCATGTACAAGGTTCCCAGAGTTGAGTTGCTCCTTATCCGTGTTCTTATACACCTAGGGATTGTCCATTCCCACCCTCGTCGGCCCCTTTAAAAATGATGTCACATGCCCACTTTTGCTTCTACCTCTTGGTTCGTCCCCTTGTGAATCATACTTCTTGGGAGAGGTCCCGTCTCTAATACTTTGATTTGTAACGTCCGGGACTATTTACTCAAGCATGATTGATGAAATACAACTCGCCACAAGTTGAAAAATTTGAAATAGTCTAAGTTCTCCAAGGTAATTTTCGGTGGCTTTGTCAAAGAGCCTTGATGCATACTAAGTTGCATCCTAGGAAATTTCTCAAAGAGTCACCCATGACATCAATCTCTTTCCTCAGGTCAAGCATATCTTAACCATTTGGAGAAGTACTTTTTATATTCTTGTTTGCTCCCAAAAGAAGATGCATCTTGTTGATATATGTTTTGATTCTAATCAATTCCTTTAAGTCATCATCAATTATGTAGTCTCATACTTGCAGTCGCTTTTTGAATCTCTTTCATTCCTTGCTTTGAAAATGTGAATTCGGTTCATTCAAGTGTCCCTTCGTCTAGAAGTTCATAATGAGCCACCCTTGTATATCAACCTGCTTATCTCTTACATAAGTCCATTTCCCGCCCTCGTCGGCCCTTGGTGTCACAAGGCACGGCAACATCAAGTTGCAGAGGGTGGCTTTCTGTCTGGAATGAAATCATGGAGTCAAACGCAAAGGACAAATAAATGTCTTAGGTCGGTATTGTGATGCTCGTCCCTTCTATTATGGTATTCTATATGTTATGGAGTTTCTTGTTGGAGGCTTTTTTGTTCTTTTTTTTTGGATAATTATTTTGACTTTTATATTAAAAGACATTTTGGTCTTTTAAAAAAATTTTATTATGTTATTATAATAGAGTTTATTTTATTTTTAATTTATCCTTTTTTATCAAACAAAAGATAGGATTATATCTTATCTCATTAGTTATACTATATCATATTTTTATTATCCTATAATTTTATATTATATTATATTATCAAAAATTACAATGCATTAAACGCAGTAAACCAATAAATTTTTAATTTATTGATATGTAATAAATAAAATAATTAAATTTTTGTTACGTATCATCTTATATGATATTTTTCACATGTAAATTGATAACTCGATCATTTTCTAGTATATATACAAAATATATATAATAAATTAATAAAAAAATCAAAAATCAAAAATTCCTTAAAAAACAAAATATATTAAAAAATACAAAGAAAAAAACATGTTTAATTAAATATGAAAAAAAAATCAAATGAAATAACATGTTTAAAAAAAGTGTCAGTGACAAATATATGATCCCACTAAGCCGGTGGCGGAACTATCATGTGATATCTCGTGTTGTAATTTAAAAAGGAATATGCCATGATATGTGTTGTCGAGAGGAATGGGTTTACAAAATTAAATTTAATACTCAAGCATACAAATATAGAAATTTATAATTATATATTAATTACATTGACATATATACTTTTGCATATTAATTCATATTCAAAAAAATTGAAAAAATTATCACTTATCATTAGTTGACCATGTTATTATTGTTTTAACTAATGATTAATCTTAAATTTTCAAAATACATGGCCTGAAAAGCTATCATGTGTTTTCTAAGTTAATAAGTTAATATTTTAGTTTGTTGTAGGGGTGCACACGGGTTGAGTTGAGTCGGGTTTGAGGAAAAAAATATTCAAACTAATTAATTGGGTTTGGGTCGATTCAGGTCGGGTTTTGGGGATTTTTTCATATGTGACCACATCCCAAGAAACTCCCAAGAGGTTGGTTCCCAGTTGGTTCTGGTCAAATCGGATTGGTCGGGTTGATCGGGTTGGTTGGGTTAAGTGGTCAGGTTAGACCGATCCACAACTATTTTTTTAATAAAAATTACTCAAAACGACGTCGTTTTGAGTCATCCACAAACTCGGGTTTATCGGGTTTGTCACTCAAACATGCTCACTAGAAACTTCCCAAGAATCGATAAAGTGCTCAGATAGAAGACGCTTAACGGGTTTATTGAGTCGACTCGAAAGAAGATGCATCTTATTGATATCGACTGTCATCACTGTCTCAGATTGACGATGACAGTTACCTCCACAAACTTACACGGCTCTTTTCAACGTTTGTCCTCATAACCATGCATCCAGAAAACTTATGTTCTCCACAATGGCTCCGGGTCAAGACGCATCTTATTGATATAGTTATCTACTCTGGATATATATGGTCGGGTTCGGGTCATTCGGTTCATTCACAGGTCCCTTGCCTAGCGGGTTGCGGGTGTTCTCTTTACACCCCACTTTTGTTGACATGTGACAAGTAGAATAGCTAAATTTTCATCACGTGTCATTTGATGTGATTTTTTTTCCACATGTAAACTAATGTGGTCACTCCCACATATACAAAAAATATATAATAAATTAATAAAAAATAATAAATAAAAAACTCCAAAAAAATATATTCAAAAATAAAAATAAAAAATGTTTAATTAAATATGAAAAAAATGAAATAACATGTTTAAAAATTTGTTATGTAGTAAATACATGATTCCAATAATTGTCATGTAACATCTTATGTTATAAATTAAAATAAATGTGTACATGTATTGTCTAGGTGTAAATTAAATTTATTATCTATACATACAAATATAAAAATTTATATTTACATATTAATTACATTAACATATATACCTTTGCATATTAATTCATATTCAAAAAATTTTAAAAAAATCTCATTTATTTTTAGTTGACTATGTTATTAATTGTTTTAATTGAGAATTGATCTTAAAATTCAAAATTTTTTGTAGGTATATAATATCATTTCTATTATATATGTACTATCACATGTAAATCGATGCTAAATTAATTAATTATATTTTTTAAATTATTATATTTATTCATATATATTTATTCTATATTATTTAGAAAACTTAAATATATATATCACACATGAGTGAAAAATTTGCATGAAAATTCAGTAAAAATAGTTAAATGTAATTTATTATGAAGAAATTAAGAATTTATGAAGTGTTTTTTAAACTAAGAAAATATAGTAAATTTTTTAGCTATGCTTTTAATAATAAATTTATAAAACATTTAAATAAATAAACACATAAAAATTAATATTAAAAAAAAATTATAGAATCAAAAATAGAAATTATATGAAATTATATAAACTAATTATTTATTAGGAGATCATATAAAAAAAATATTTATTGAGAGGAATACATAGTCTGGTTATCATAGAATGAGAAAAATCAATTAACGAAAAGAAAAAAAAAAAACATTGAGTCTGTTATATTATAAACTCTACTAATTATAACTTAATCAAATTCATCTAAACCTTCTGAAATGTCATATCTCTAAGTTAAATATACTTTTTATAATTTATTTTAATATTTTTAATTTATTTCGTGTAATTGCACAAAAACAAAACACTAATTGAGAAAAAAATTTACTTTACTCGTATTTCATGCTTCCAAGAGTATTTTCTTCTCCTATGCATTTAGTTCACTTCTAAATAAGTGTTTCGTGTACGTGTTGTATTCTTTAATGATATTGTTAAATTATTTGCCTTGGAAATCTATATACGTATGGAGAAATTTTAACTGCAGTGAGATGTAATTAATGATAATATTAAATGCTTTTTAACTTTTAAAGAAAAAAAAAATGTTACATGCAAAGAAAAACTTAATCAGGAAGCATGCCAACTTATTTGGTATAAAATTTTGATTAAAATTTTTTCTTTATTGTGCAGCATTTTTCAAAATAAAATAGTGGAGTAAAAAAAGATAGTAATTATATGTAAATATTGATGAAAAAAAAACAAAATTATGATAAAAATAAAATGACAATAATTACTTGTCAAAAGAATGTTAAAATTATATTGTGGATTTTTTTAAAAAAAAAAGACTTAACTTGAGTAACAATTTTAATTTTGTAAACATATAATCTCTTACCAAAGGAAGGGACATTATTCTTCCAAAAAATATATCTTACATATAAAAACAAAACACTAATGTGTTTACTTTACTCGTATTTCATAGTTAGGATTTTTTCTCCTAAAGTGAGTTAGGATCGCCGAGCGTTAATGATATTGTTAAATGTTTGCCTTGGTTATTTTTTTTAACTGCATTGAGATGTAATTAATGATAATATTAAATGCTTTTCCTTTTAAAGTAAAAAAAATGGGGCCAAAAAAAACTTAATCAGGAAGCATGCCAACTTTTTGGTATTTTTGATTAATTTTTTCTTTAATGCATCATTTTTCAAAATAAAATAGTGGAGTAAAAAAAGATAGTAATTATATGTAAATATTGATGAAAAAAATACAAAATTATGATAAAAATAAAATGACAATAATTACTTGTCAAAAATGTTAAAATTATTTGTGTTTTTTTTTAAAAAACTTAACTTTAACATATAAACTTTACCAAAGGAAGGGACATTATTCTTCCAAAAAAATATATCTTACATATCACTATATCTTTTATATCTCTCACATCTAATTAAGTAGTTGAATCAGATTATAAATTTGAAAAAAATGAGGTAGTTTAACTGTAATTAAATAATAAAAATTGTGTAGATATGCGATAACGTAATGTATATATAAATGTGTGTATGTAATATTATTTATTTTTTCCAGATGAACTCTTATATAATATTATATGTTTTAAACTATCATACTTAAACGAGTTGAATCCCAAAGTTTGAAATTGAAAAAACTATATTGAAAAATAAAAAAATTGATTAAATTTGATTGTGTTTAATATGATTTTGTTTATTAAAAACTACTAGGTTTTGTTTCCACATTTAGTTTTCATTTTTGAAATGAATTCAAGTTAATTATTTTTTCTAAGAAACTTTTTAGGCTAATTTATTATTAGCTTGGCAATGGGGAAAAAAAAAAGTAAAGTTATATATATGACCAACTTCCTCTCACGATACTAGTAACTTCCACCTATTGCTTTAGGACAAAAAAAATCTATTTTTTTAAATTTAAAATAACTTTAATTTAAGAGCATATATATAAAATTGTTACACTTATTGTTACACTTTATGTAGTGAAAAAAAGAGAAAAATGGAGCCTTATTTTTAATAAAAAAATTGCATCAAATGAAGAAAGATGTGAGAGAAAATTTGAGTAAAAAAAAAAGTGGAAGGAAGTTAACATTCTCCCATTAACACCCATAGTAGTTAAGGTTTTTTTTTTTTAAAAGTGTGTTTGGCAAAAATAAAAAACTGATTAAATAGAATAAACGGATATTAATATAGGAAAGTTGATTGTTTTAGGTTACATGAACTTTTCTATATAAACGGAAGAAAAATGACATTTGCACATTTCTTCTTTTCGTCAAATCTTTACATCTTCATTTTTTGAAAAATAAATAAATAAAGTATTAAAAATTGTAATTCCCTCTTTTTTCACTTAAAAGGGGAAGATGTAATGTTTTAATGTTAAAAAAAAATGTAACAAAAATATTATATAATATATAAAGAAAATGTATATATCTTCTTCATATTTTGATATGTGTCATTTTGATATAAAATAAAATGTTTAACAAAATTTCATTTGACAAATACATAATTCCAATAACAGTCATGTGACATCACATGTTATAATTTAAAAGAAAGGTGTACTTGTATTGACAAGTTTAAATTAAATTTATTACTCATACATACAAATATAAAAAATTATAATCACATATTATTTATCTTGACATATTTACTATTGCATATTAATTTCTATTCAAAAAAATTCAAAAAATTCCTAGTTATCTTTAGTTGATCATGTTATTAATTATTTTTATTAGTGATTAATCTTAATATTTCAAAATTTTCGTAAGTGTCTAATACAATCTCTATATGTATTGTCACACTAAATTAATTAATTATATTTTTAAATTACTATATTTATTCATATAATTATTTATATTATTTAAAAAACTTCAATATATATATATATATATATATATATATATATATATATATATATATATATATATATATATATATATCACACGAGTGAAAATTTTGCATAAAAATATAGTAAGATTAATTAAATATAATTTATTATGTGAAAACTAGAATGTATTAAGTGTGTTTTTAAACTAAGAAAATATAGTAAATTTTTTTGGTATACTCTTAATAATAAATTGATAAAATATCCAAATAAATAAACACATAAAAACTAATATTAAAAGAAAAGAACTATAGAATCAAAAAATGAAATTATATAAAAATTTATAAACTAATTATTTATTTTGAGGAAAAGAACTATATAAAAAAATATGTATTGAGATGATTTATATAACTCGGTTATCTTAACACGAGAAGAGTCGGTTAACAAAAAAAAAAATTTGAATGAGTTTCATTGTAAACTCCATTAATTATAACTTAATCAAATTCATCTAAATTATCTGAAATATTATATCTCAAGGTTAAGTATTTTTTATTATTTTTAATATTTTTAATTTATCCCATGCATTATAAGGGTACAAAATATTAGTAATATAAAAAAAGAAGACACATGACCTAAAAAACTACCATGTGTCTTCGAAGTCAATAAGTGAATGTTTTGATTTGTTGACACATAACAGAGTAGAATAGCTAAGTTTTCGTCACGTGTCATGTGATATATTTTTTTTTTCAACGTGTAAACTAATAAGGTTATTGTCACATGTACAACAATATATAATAAATTAATAAAAAATAATAATTCAAAAACCTCCAAAAAAATACAAATATATTCAAAAATACAAAAAAAATGTTTTACTAAATATGAAAAAAATAACATGTTTAAAAATCTATCATGTGAAATATATTATCCCAATAACTATTATATGATATCTCATGTTGTAATTTTAAAAAAATATGTCGTATGTTATCGATCTAAATTAATTTATTATTTACACGTATAAATATAGAAATTTATAATTATATATTAATTACATTGACATATATACCTTTGAATATTAACTCATATTCAAAAAAATTGAAAAAAATCACCTATATTTAGTTAACCTTGTTATTAATTATTTTAATTAGAAATTGATCTTAATATTCTAAAATACATGTATTGAAAAGTTGTCATGTATCTTCGAAATCAATAAATTAATGATTTTTATTTGTTGATATGTTGAAAGTAGAATAGTTAAATTTTCACCACGTATTATTTGATATTGTATTTTTTTTCACATGTAAATTGATGTGGTCACTGCCACATGTACAAAAAAATAATAAACTAATGAAAAAATAAAAAACTTCCAAAAAATGAAATATATTTGAAAGTATAGAGAAAAAAATGTTTAATTAAATATGAAAAAAATATGAAATAACATGTTTAAAAATTTGTCAAGTAAAATCATGATCTCAATAACTGACATATGATATCTCATGTTGTAATTTAAAAAAATGTATATATATGTCGTTAGGTCTAAATTAAATTTGTTGACAACACATATAAATATAAAAATTTATATTCACATATTAATTATATTGACATATATAATTTTGTATATTAATGCATATTAGAAAAATTGAAAAAAAATCTCACTTATCTTTAGTTGACCATGTTATTAATTGTTTTAATTAGAATTTGATCTTAAAATTCTAAAATTTTTGTAAGTATTTAATACCATATCTACTTTATATGTATTGTCACCCTAAATTAATTAATTATATTTTTAAATTACTATATTTATTCATATAGATTTAGTCTATATTAGTTAAAAAATTTCAATACATATATAATACGAGAGTGAAAATTTTGCAAGAAGATTTAGTAAAATTAATTAAATATAATTTATTATGAAAAAATTAAGAAATTATTGAGTATTTTTTAAATTTTTTTGTTTATATATATAATATATAATATTTAAATATTTTATTTTTATATTTATATTTCTCGACATTGAAAACTTTAAATGAAAATATATTAATATTTACATATATGAAATAAAAACTTTACAAAAAGATATGATAAAATCAATTAAAAAATTCATATTTATAATAATGTTTGTTTAGTAAAATTGTTTAAAAGCAATTGAAAACTTGTCTCATATAATATTGAGATTATTGATATTTTGAGTAAAATTATTTAAAGAAGTTGAGATAGTTTTATGAATAAATAATATAAGAAACCAATTTCAACGAGAAGCGTTAATAAAGCGTATGTAATGAGCAATGTATAATTACGTATTATATTGAAATAGATTAGATTTATGAAAAAGAATAAAATTAAAGAATCTAAGAAGTCATATGTCA
Organism: Ormosia emarginata; assembly: GCA_029884605.1. Classification (NCBI taxonomy): domain Eukaryota; kingdom Viridiplantae; phylum Streptophyta; class Magnoliopsida; order Fabales; family Fabaceae; genus Ormosia; species Ormosia emarginata. Next base: position 19,535,070 of record JAQQTP010000064.1, on the reverse strand, counting down.
ATTGATTAATTTAATTAATGTATTATTTTATTAAAATTGTATAAATTAAATGTATATGTTATAAAATGATTTGATATTTGAATGTATTTAATATGATTTGATTTTATTGTTATTGACCATTTTATTTTTAGTAGTTTTTTTATTTGTAATTATAATATTTATTACTTTAAGATTATTTTGTTATTATAATTTGACATTAGAGGTTAATTTAATATACTCTTAATAATAAGTTGATAAAATATCTAAATGAATAAACACATAAAAATTTCAATAAAAAATAAATAAACTCAAAAAATAATATTAAAAGAAAAAATTATAGAATCAAAATTAAAATTATTTGAAAAATATATAAACTAATTATTTTTTGAAGGTTATATAAAAAATATTTATTGAAAAAAATTACATAGTTCAATTATAATAACACGATAAAAGTTATTTAACAAAAACACAAAAATAATTTTGAATGAGTCTTTATTAAAAACTCTATTAATTATAACTTAATTAAATTCATCTAAATTATTTAAAATATTACATCTCTAAACTATATATATATATATATATATTTTTTAATTTATCTAGTGTATTATATGAATATAAAACATTATTATTTTTAATCCCGACGTGCAAAAAGTGCATTGATGTATGAGAGGATGACACGTGGGAAGGTGATACTAACGTGAACAAAAATAATTGTGTACTGTAGAAACTAGAAATACTATGCTCATTATATTGGAATACTATAATCATATTTGTTATCGAATTAAATTTAAAATATAATATAATAAAATTTAAATCAAATCATAACCGTTAAAAATATTTCTCTAATAATACTTAACAAATTTTCGACAGTGACATTTCAATATTGGATTCACTGGTGTAAGGGAGGAGATGGTATGGTGAGATTCCAGGGATAAGATACCATGAAAAAATCTTAATATAATTTGAGAATAATATTCTTATGAATTTAATTTTGATATAATATCAGTATAAATATTTGTTATACTATTAACTAATTATGTATTATTATATTATTAAAAATATTTAACTCTTATAATAATTATTTTAAAAATCACATATATAATAATTATAATTAATTAAAGTATCACATATATAATAATATATAATTAATTTTTAATAGTAATAAAAAATTTTTTTACATTAACAATATATTGGATAAAAAAATGAAAAAGAATCGCTAGAGAAGCCGGATCCATCAAAATGAAACTCATATTCTTAATGATTGAGATTTGATTTAAAATTTATTAAATAGTATTTTAGTTTTAATTTAACACCATATATGGTTATATAATTTAATGAGGGGGGATCGATTTAATAAATCTTTTTTGACTTACACTCGTTTTTTTGATCGTTAGATCCACTTTCATCTAATGATTGAGATTATTTCGTTAAAAGTAACTATTAGATGAAAGTGAATCTAACATGATGAAAAAGTTAATAATCCTGAAAGTTGATCCCGCTAATTTAATAATTAAGATTAAATGTCTTTTTAGTTTTTAAACTAACAATGTTTTATTACCACTTCAATTTGTCAATTATTACTCCTCTTCAATAAATTTTTTTACTCATTTTTAATTAGTTGATTCAAACTAGTAATCTATTATCACTTATATATACCTTGATAGGAATTGTAAATAATAGTCAATTGGTTACTTTGTTAGTTAGTTAAGGGACTCAATTGTATAAATATATAAGCCTTAGATAGTTAGAGTTAGCCATAAGAGAATTGTATTTTGTGGATGAATTTTGTTCATTGTGGAGTTTTCTCTCCTTGACTCAAAGGAATGAGAACTGTGATTCTATCGTTTAGTGCTTTCCTTGACCCTCCCCAGCGGGACAAGGAATTCAGTTTGCATCAGATCTTGGTTTACATAATTGGGAGAATAACTTATTGCCGAATAGAAAGCTTGCATGGATCGAATTGAGAAAATGCTATTACAAATGGCAGAAGAAACAAAAATATGGCAATAGAGGATGCAATAATATGTAGTATCAAAGGTTCAAGAATCTTTTATTTCTGAGGTGAAGAAAGATTATTCTAACGACATGACTAACAATATTGGATGGAAAATGAAGAAAGTAGAGAAAGATTCAATGAATCTGATGCAGCATATGGAGGACTCAGCATAACATCGGAAAATGATGAATCTGATGCAATTAATATAAAAGTGATAATAAATCACTAGTTTAATAAAAGGGTATTTTAGAAAAATAAAGAAAAAATCAGTTGAAGGGTAGTAATAGATAAATAAAAGTGGCAATAGACATTATTTATAAAAGAATATGAAGGAGGGTTGAGGGTACATTGTGCGTTTGGACATTATATAATTGTGAGACTATACATAATGAGTGTTGTGACTTAAATTTATGAAGAGAGTTTAACTAAAAAAATTAATTCTTTAGCTGAAAGAGTTTCGTGACTTAACTACTATATTGAGTTATCTTATTTGTTCAAAATAGAACTCTTAACTGTGAACAAAAGAATATTAAAGAGAAATAATAATTATTTTTTTTGTGGATGAAAAGTTTAAAGTGAGGATAAGTTATCTCAATTTAAAATCAGGATACAATACATATATTTCATTGAGAATTTATAATAAAATTATAAATTACCTATCAATAAGAAAATCATGAATTTAAATCTAAGTCATACAATTGTTATAAATAAAACATAAACTATGTGATTCAACTGTTGTTGAAAAAAATGTTAATTCTTACTACAATTGCTTTTACGAAATTTCACAGATGATGTGATAACTGGTTTTTTGACTTAACTAAAGGTTGAACATTCTGTTGCATAATTTTTTTATTTACTTAATGATTAATAATGATATATCAAATCATTTAAAAAAAATGATATATCAAATTCTAAACTAGATATAAAAAAAAAATTAATCGATTAAATTTTTTTTGGGTCTTATTAATCGATTAAATTGTTTCTTGGTGTAAAGCAAAGGGCTGCAGCCCTGATAAAACAGGTTATAATTAGAGCCAGCCCAATTAGAATCCATGCTGAAACAACTAGCAACAGCGATGAAGCCCAACGGCCCACAATAATAATAATAATAATAATAATAATAAAAGAAAAAAAAATAACAATCTCCCTCTCTTGTTACTTTCTTGTTGATATTCATGTGGTTGGGTTTGAGCTGAAATTTCAAATTCTCCGAAGAACGAAGGTCGGTGTTATTATTATGGCGGCTTCGCCGGCACCCATCAGCACCAACAATGCGACATCGACTGTTCCTGCGGCTGCGACACCTGCAAAGACAGGAACCCTAACGGTGGCTGCTAATCGTACGGACACGCCGCCAAAATCCCAACGGGGGCATAACAAGCCCAAGTGCAAGCAGTGCGGCAATGTTGCTCGTTCTAGGTCCCTCTCTTTTCTCTCCATTTTCTTTTATTCATTTCAAATATTTTCGATTTGCTTCTTCGTTCTCAATTCAATTGGAATTTCATTTAATTACTTTTGGCAAATTATGTCATATTACTATATAATACTTCTGATTCTTTCTTTCTTTCTTGCTTTCTTGCTTGCTTTCTATGGTTTGGTGTTTTGATGCTTCGTGCAGGTGTCCATATGAATCGTGCAAGAGTTGCTGCTCAAGAAATCAAAATCCATGTCATATTCATGGTGCGTTAACTTTTAAACCGCGTCTTTTTATTATCTTGTTAAGTTGCGGTTTCGGGAAAGTTAGATATTAGTTTTTATTGTGGCATATAAGTGACATGGAGTGAAAACGTAGCTGCTAACAATTGCATGCTTTTCATGTTCTTCTTGTTGATGTCTGGTGTATCCTGATTTTGATGCTAAAAAGCCTAAGCTGTAATACAAGTCCATTAGTCCAATCACTAGGCACAGGTTTGAGCATTTAGTCTTTTTCCCCATAAGTCACTTAATAAGAGTGTATATCAGGCTAAGGATCAGCACATTTATCATACATGCCACCCAGCTCAAGCATAGGTTTAATTTTTAGCTTCACATTTTACTCTTAGCACCGACATACTTGTAGACATTTCAAGTTTTCTTAAAAAAATTGCTAGTTTGTTTAAGGATAGTGCTCAGATATATGCCAGATGCTCCCATCTGCATTGAGGATTTGGTAATTTTGATCTGCAGTGGCTATATAAGATGGACATTTTCTTCTAAATTTGTTGTTATTGTTGAAGGATATGCTCCACATAGATGACCAGAAAACCATCGATGTTCAGTTTGAGACTTTGATGCCTTGTGCCACTAATGTACTATTCCATAAAATCTTGCTGTCCTTCTGGCACTGGTTTTGATTTGCTATTTCAAACAATGAGGTTTTTGACATCATAAAATCTAGTTTATTATTCTTGTTCACTTTACAAAATGAAGCACTATACTTCTAAGTTCAGGGGAAGAAATTTCCTGTCAACATGAATTACATCAATTCAATTATTTCAGAAAAATTAGGGATCCCCATGTTTTGTTTGTGCTATCAGAAAACAGTTTCTGAATTAAGTTCCTAGCAGAGTAGTTAATCGCCCCAAATATCGGCGCAGCGGAGCATTGCGTTGCAGCCCTTTGCTGCTCCAGAACTCCTCTGGTGTTGCATTTTATTATCGTGGCCACCACAGCCACTATAGTGGTGAGTCGCGGCTAGAATAACAACCATAGCAGCCGCTATTCTCCTCAGAGATTGAAATCTCTGTTTTGCCCACCATTAAAATATACCTATGTCTATTTTTGAGGGAGTTTTTGGTCCTCCCAGACCCATCACCACACCCACACAGTGAATTTAGAGATTCTCAGCTTCCATTTTTTGAAAGAAATGCATCCGATACAGCACAAAGGCAGGGTTTTCACAAAGCTCACCTCTGTCGGCATTTCTCTGGTAACCCACCACTGTTTTGCATTTTCTGACTATCTCACCCCTGTTTCTCCCTTTCTGCAATGCGCACACACCTTGCTCACTTTGTTTCGCACAGACCACCCCTGTTTTGATAGGTTCCTCACCTCTCCAGCCTCATTTTTTCAGTTTTGGATGCTTCCCTCCTGCTTTAGCAGCTGTTTTGCTGTCCTTTTTATTTCCTTATACTTTTTCTTGTTATTGACTTATTAGTTATTATTATTATTATTATTATTATTATTATTATTATTATTATTATTATTATGATGCCTTAGATTAATGATGATTGTGTCTTTAAGCTATGACTTTTGAGTATTAATGATGAATATGTCTTAAGTTTTGTGCATTTTTACATTATTTGCATTGTACCCACTATCTTCGGTGTAGCAGCAGCTCCGCGATCCGCTACACCATAGTCATACAACCTGGCCCGCCTGGTTCGCGGGTTTCCCGAGCTGGTCCGGTTAGGTTTGTACTTTGTAGTCTGTTTTTCTGGATGACCCTGTCAAACTTGGAAAAACACGGATAACCCACAACCCAGACAGGTTGTTTTAGACAGAGTTATGTTGTTAAAAAATAACGGCTGTTTCTGATGGAGGTGTCAAACAGTAGAAGGCGTTGCACGGTGGACCGTTACTCCCAACTGTGGTGCACGGCTGTTTCCAGTGGAGGCGTCAAACGGTAGAAGGCGTCGAATGGTGGTGCGATGCTCCCAACAGTGGTTCTGTACCGTTATGTTGCTGTGACTTTCTATTTCTCTATGCAAACTGATTCTATTTGTTGAGCCCAGTCTGTTGAAAGTGTTGAAACCTGTTGAAACTTGAAAGGGTTTTCGTGGATTTGAAAATTGGAATGCTTTAAATTTGGAATGCTTTAAATTTGGAATGCTTAATTTATGGTTTTGCTCTGTCGAAATTGTTGAAACCATCTGTTTTCATGGTTTTGTGTTGAAACCCGTTGGAACTTGTGGAGGTGATTTTAGAATGGTTTTATTTTATTTATTATGATATACCATGGTATTATTATATGATAATCCTTTTATTATGGCATTCATTGTATACCATGGTATTCATTTATGGTATTCTTTCATATTATATTGTTTTGGTATTATGTTATTGTGGTCCTCTAAATTTGTAAGTTACTCCAATGAATTGATTAGTATTATAATATTATGTACTTTTTAAATATTGTAATTGAATTATGTTTTATTAAAAATATGAACTATTTTATCATATAACTTTTTTTTTTAAATTTTTTATCCGGGTTTTCCGGTTTGACTGTTCAACTTGCGGTCGGACCGTTGACCCTAGTGACTCAACCTTCTGACCTGTCGACCTCCGATCTGGGTTATACAATTATGCGCTATACCGCTATAGTATCTTTGGCGTTGACCACTTCGTGCTGTCATCCAGGATTAACTACTATGGTTCCTAGAGGAAAACGGAAGACTTAAATGAGTATTTGGGAAACAAAGAACATAAACTCTGATACTGATTAAAAGATTTATATTTTCCTTTTTTATTCATAGGAAGGTCCATTTCTTTTGGTGAGTAAGGAAACATATGATTGAAATCAAAATGAAATTATTTCTGATGTTGAAATAAACAATTTAAAAATGGATATTTTTTATGAAAGGAAAAAGGAAGCATAACCACATATGTTTAGTGTCCAGTTGCTGCTGTACATAAAATGCTCTCCATACATAGTCCATAGTACTTGAACTTGAATTATTACAGGAGAGGTTAATGGGTAATATTGTAAGATGATGTCTTTCTGGTCTAGGCCATTCTAATATGCTTAGCTTATATTTTAAAACTTGGTGCGGGTAATTTATGTAAATAGATATTGTTTAGAGATTTTTTATTTTGATTTATTTAGTTGATTTTAGTGCAAGTACTTCTAACCAGTGGCATCATAAATGCAACTCTGTTCTACTTATTGAGATGGCGAAATAAGAAAATGTTAAAAAAAAAAATAGATGCATTTGTTCTGTGAATCTGTTGGCAAGATTGAGAATATCTGTATACTTTCTGTTATTTGTCTTAATATTTGCCATAATATAAAGATCCTAATAGCTTTTCATCCCTCATAATATCTGTTTCATATCTTATGGTAAATGCAGTGTTAAAAGCAAGTTCAACTTTTCCTGACAAGACACCATCTTCTGGTGCTGCTCCACTTGACCAGCAATCCTCAGAACCACCTCAATCAACGTAAGTTATGAGTATTAACATCCTAAATTTCGATCGTATCCGTTGTTTTAGTTTTATATTGTCAAACATGTCAGGCTTAACTAAAAAGAACTAACAAAATGTTTAGTTTTTTAAAAAATAGAGGCAAAATTTTTCTTTTCTGCAGAATAGCTAGCATTACTATTTTCTCTTTTGAATATCTGGCTGGACTCTTTAGTTGGGTGTTTACAGTTTGTTCATATTTTAACTTTCATGAATCTATTTAGTAATTGCTCAATATTGTGCCAAAGTTCTAAACTCTAAGTTATCTGACTCAAATTTTATTGCAAGAGGTTGCTGGCTTTAGAGTTCAATTAGTGCTATATATATATATATATATATACCAACATCTTCCTTTTTGCATTATACCATTTTCTTAATGCAGTATTTTTCTTGAACTTCCAGTTTGTTCCTCTAGTTATTTCCTTTCTGGTGACTTGATTGATTTAACTATACAATCAACATTCAAAGCATTTTTGGGATTCTTTTTTTTTACCCCTGAACGGAGGATATTCTTTTTGCTTTTTATTTCAAAAGTGCAGGTAGAGTTGCATCACTTCGACAACTTTCCAATAGTTTTGCTCAATTCAATAATTTGAACATTTCACTTCGTTCAAAGAAGCCACTAACTAGAAAGGTACACGCACACAATATATTAACAAGAGGAATGCTAGCAACACACTCTTTTGGACACTCCTTTCAACACTTACTTTACTATTAATCTACCTCATACACTTGAAATGATGATCATGGGAGGAATGATTTCAACACTTGCTTTTGGACCAATAATAAAGCAAGTGTTTAAAGGAGTGTTCAAAAGAATGTATTAGCATTTTTTTATTAACAATGCTTTGTTAAGTTTATAACTTGTTCTGGTGAGCTGTACGTTGTATGAAAGTAATAGCATTGTGAGTGATTACAGGATGCTGCAGCTATCAACGAATGGAGATTTTCCAAGTTAAAGGAATACAAGGAGCGAAATATTGAAGTGGAAAATGAAGCTTTTGACAGGTACATGCAGAATGTAGATTTACTGGAAGAAATATTATCTGTGAAGTCTTTGGATGACAATGCGTCCTCTGCATCGGAGGCTAATCCTACTCCAATGGAGAACAATGAGATAATGATCCCTGGCTTGAAAATGCAGCTAAGATCAAACTCGATGAGAAGTGATGGTGTGAGAATGAGATTAAAACAAATTGTAGATGAGGGATTAAAGAAGCTTCACAAGTGTGCTGTAGATGGTGATATTAATGAACCAATTGATGAAGACGCTAATAAAGCTTCAAAAAAGGGAAAGAGGATCGAAAGGTTATCAGCTATAGGTGATCTTATCGATAAAATTAATAAAGCCCGAAGTGAGGAGGATTTGAAGTCATGCTTGGAGATGAAGGTCCAGCTCTTCAATACGGACGAAGACTCTGTGATAGAACTTCAAGACAAGGAAATGCATAAGAATCAAACTGCTGAAAGTGATGTGGCACCAGCAAAAGAATTGGATTATTCTTTACCAAAATTGGTTGCGACCACTGAAATTGATCAAGAAACTCTCAACACCATAGACAAACACTTTTCTTCTCTTGAGCATGTACAGGAGTTATGAGGCTAGATTTCTTAATTATGATTTAGCTTCTGGAGAGAAACAGAAATCTAAATGTTTTATTGTTCAAAGGAAAATGCTATCTTATTAGAATTAGGCTGTCAAAATGGAAGGCAAAATGAGTCCAATGTTTAACGACTTTTGGATAGATGAGTGGTTTTTACCGTTGTTATCCCGTAAACCTGGCTAAATTCTGCACTACTCATTGTTTAATGCATCAAAATACAATGCCACAATGCAGCTGCTTCATTTTGTTTAGCAAAATCCTGTTTATATTTCTGTATTTTAGTATTACTACTATTATTGTTACTTTGCATGTGTTATCCCTGTCAACGAATTTGGGTATAACGTACATTCCTTGTCACTAACGTTGTGATAAGGTGTTACAGGCTGAATGACAATGCACCATCAACAGTCTTTGTGGCATGTTTTTGTCGGCAAATTGCATTAGTGATTGGAACTTGAGACAATAGTGCACATTCATTTTCGATTAGAGTCCCAATTTTCAAGTTTAGGTTGTAGTTAATTGCAGAGCATGAGCACCAAGTACAAACAGCTGTGTAGGTGAATAGAGTGATTGTACTGCTGGTCATTTGAGATTTGGTAGATGAAATTTGGGGGACAGGTAGTTTCCATCAGTCAATATCTCCAAGGACTCACTGAAATCGGACTTCTCTGAATTTGACTTTTGAAGGGAATAAGAAAAAGGTGCCTGTATGGGTTGGGCCAGGCTCATTGGGCGTAGATAGTGGGTGAATAGCTGAAAACAAAAAAAGATGATCAAAAGCAGGCCGTACATATTCTTGCACCTATATCTGCATTCCTCTGTTCACCACCTTAATGAAGAAACCGTCTAGAATATGTGCTCTTACCCCGGTGCCATTTTCAATAATTAATGTTTTTATTTTGGGCAACCGACAAAAAAAAAGGGGGAAAATATTTGATTTTACGGATATGATTATTAGTGGTAAAACACTGAAACAAGATATAGCTAATTACCAACATGAGTCACTTAGGTTCTTGCACGTGCTAGTCCACGTGCAGCAGCAGCAGCACATTTGTTTAACTTGTTTTAGAAGTAAATTATAGTTTCAATGGAGCACTCAAACTCTTGATTATGCATAATTTATTTATCTTTGAATAAAAAAGACATCAATTCAAATGGCTTGTTGGTTCCTGTCTCAAAAGAATCCTAGATGGGGTTGGGGTTCCGAAGGCAAATACCATTGGGACAGAGAAATTCCATCTTTTCTGTATTTCTCCAATCCTAGCTTTTAATATATATAGGTATATGTAAGTGTATAACCTTATAGGCACCCAACGAGCTATGTGGGTTTCTTACCGCCTAAGTGCTTTTCTTTCTTGCTTTATTCTCCTACATGCCTCTCGATCCACAACTACTTTCTTGGTGGGAATGAAACTTTCGAGGACATTTTCCCCTTGACACAAGGCTATCAATAGTACTTTCAAGTTTTAATGGCTATACTCCTCTCAACATCAACTTTTTAGAGTCTTTGCTAATTTATCAAACCCATTATCATGCCCAATGTTCTCAACCCCTTGATCATCGTAATGATTCTCTCTTATAAGATTTTGATTTCATTATATTATAGGCTATATTATTAGCCCACCAGGGAAGAAAAAAAAAAGGAAGCAAGCAATAAAGAAGAGCCTATCCAAAGTGGGAAGTGCTTATTACATAATCAACGTAATTTGACTTTTACTTTACTTTTGAACATGGGTAATTTGTGGTGCAGATAATTCTATCACCGGTCCAATTATATATATATATATATATATATATATATATATATATATAATAAGATATATATATATATATATGATATATACTATTCAATTTCTACTATATATGACTTAACATCTTTCTACATGCTATGACTTGGCATCTTACATGCTTTCCATCTGGAAGTATTCTAAATGCAACCAAGTTTGTTGTTTGGTTCAGGCCACAGAACTATGATTGTGTTTGGTGACAAGGATAGAGTAAAGTTAAGAATATCACATGGAAATGGTGATTTCCTAGCCTAGGGGATCAAATTTAAAAACAGAGATATTAATATAATCCCTGATAACTTTGCTGAGAGCTGGAAATCAGTAGAGAGCATCATTTTTTTGGGGGGGGGGGGATGGTTTGGTTATATATTCCTCTTTTTATAAGCTATCCCATGTGTATGTACAGCCAAGAATCATGGGTTCTTGGTCATACAAATCATGGTTTCTTTATAATTTTGAACTGGTACTGTTAGGGGTTGATGACATTCCTATGCCACTGGAAATGGTCAATACAGTTCCAGAAAAGCTTTCACCAATGAAAATAAAATAGGTAGAAAATCCCAAACACAAAAAAATCACTAGTCATCTTTGCCTGTCAAGTGGCAGGGGCCACATGGTTTCGCACGCTGTTATAAATTTTGTAAAGTGATAAATCTCATCTCATGGTAGGTGATGCATAAGATAGTCGTCCAAAGAAGGAATTATTGTGTGAAATTAGTATGAACAACTTATGTGGTATGAGACTATAAGCCAGCAAGAGAACATCATGTTTAGATATTAGGCTAAGTTTTAATCAAAAAAAATATTAGGCTAAGTTTATGTCCAATTATAAACTGAAAAAAAAAACCTTTTTTAACAAATTTGAGTTAAAATAATTTCTTAGCAAAGATTAAAATTTATTTAGCAATGATTACAATTTTTATTTAAAATGAAGGTTTTTTTTATTTCTTTTTCCTTTTTGGTAGAAGTCAAGTCTTCAAGGACTTATTTATTTTGTTTAATTTGATAAAAAGAATACTATAACTCACTTTATTTACAATCTATTTTAAGTCTGAATTTATTTGTTAAAAAAAAAGGTAACTCACTAGGTCAATCAATTCGGACCACTAGAGTACATTTTTTTAAAAAAAAAGGTATAAATTTGATACTATTAATTAAAAATTTAATAGTTTAAATTGTGATAAAAATATAAATAATAAAGGCATAATAAATCCTGAATTTGTTCGAACATAATGTCTTAATTTTTTACTACTAATTATTACTTATACTTTATTCTCTAAAATACATTTTATACTAAATGATTCACTGAAGCAGATCTTCATGAGACTGGGGAATCATGGCCACTTTAAAAATTTTGAAAACTCCATAGAAATACTTTAGAAAATTATACATACCTCCTCCATATATATTATCAAAACATTATATGGCCACCCTAAAGTTTTTACGCAATATCCGCTGATGATTCAAATCCAATCTTTAAAATATGTAGACAGCAAAAGTTGCTTTAATAGTAATTTCAGTAAGTTTTTCTTACATTATGTTTGTCACTAATTTCTTCCGGCTTGTACTCTTGAATAACGTTAAATCTCACAGCATGAATAATGATGTGTACCGCTCTATTTGTTTATGTAAGAAAACAGATAGTATGAAAAACGCTCTATTACGTTGGCAATGTTAATGGTTATAATATGCCATTGGAATAGGATGACTTTCCCTCGTCTTAAACTTCTGTGTATTAAAAAAATGTCCATCAGTTCTCTCTCTTTCTCTCTCTCATGAGATTTAAGTTGGTTCAGTTTAAAAATTTCATGAACCACATAAAATTAGTTTAGTTAGTTCATATATTTAGACTTGAAATCGGACCAAACCAAATCATTAGCCTACTATTTTAATTTTCTACATACTAATCATATAATTATCAGATATCATACAACATAAAAGAACATTTTAGCCATAAAGAATAGGAAAATTAACTATGCGTTTTGTAGAGGAAAAAGAGTACATAAACGAAATATTGAAGAAGGTGAATGGTTGTGTTTCATTTCTAGTAAACACGCCAAATTTGTCTGTATACACCCTGCCCCATTGTTTTGTGTACCTTGTGCTTCGCACCCTACGGTGGTTGTTTTCTTTTATGTAAGGTGCCCAACTAATTACATATATGTTTGTACATTTGAACAACTTGTCCAAATTGTTCAACAATCATTTAGATTACATAATGGATTATATATTGCCATCTCGCTAACTTATTAGAAACCAACACACACATAGATCGTCCATGGAGGTTAGGAAGTAATATTCAAATGCAATTGGATAATGAAATTGAGAATTCGGACCGAGTTCTTTCAAGTTGTTCTGAGTCATAACCACGAATGAGTTAATTCAATTGGTCTTGTCGTAGTCTTGGTATTTTTATAGAAGAATTGTGTACTTCTAAATCAGCACTAAAGCCTCTTTAGGCTCTTACTGATTAAAGTAGTCAATACTCAATATTATGTGTAAAAACTAAACATATAGCATTTGGAAGAAGAAACCTAATAATGATATTTTTTTTTTGTTTCAATCAAAGAAAATCAGATTGCTGCTTTCACTTGTTTATATTTCTTTGGGAGGGGGGTATTTATCATTATTACCTAAGCTCATCATCTTTGGTAAGTGAAAAGGACAAAATTAAAGAAAGGCAAGGCAGAGGCGACAATCCAAATGAGTTTGAAAAACATATAATCAAGAAATTAAGCACATCTCATTATATTTCATGGTCCCTACCATACCTTCGAATCCTTCAATAGTTGCAACTCAAACAACCAAACATGTATGTTAAAAAGAGTGGCTGGCTTAATTATCAAACATCGATCAATTATCACTACCATGCTTAATTAACAAATGCTTAATCGGACTAATGCTTCATTGACACGGCGCAATTGGGTTTGTGGGATCAAGTCAAAAGAGGTAGGCGGAAATTTGGAAACCCCATTCCACGAAACACATTCTCGACGTGTTCCAGAAGGGATTCAGTGAGGCAAATCCAAATAAGAAATTCCAAACACAACTTTAGCTTTCACAAACTCTATTTGTTTTCGCCAAGTCCATATTGATGACAGTGGCTCAATCAAGATCCCCTTAGATTACATACACAAATTTCTATTATCCGTTGAGTTTTTAGAATTGAGTATTGAATTAGAATTAGATTTTTAATTTTAATTTTTATATTTAAATATTATTTAAAATTAAATTAAAATTTCATAAACTAATTTCATAAAATTGAAAAATAACTTAATTAAGTATTTCTTAATTCTTAACTTATACATTAAGAATTATCAATTTTAGAGCTTAAAATTTAAACTTTCTCTCTTTTCTTTCTCCACATTTATTTATGAATAATTATATTTATTGAGATTCTATATTTATATAGAAAATTATTTTTATATTTATATAAAAATTATTATAATAGCTATTTTTTTTCTAAAAAATTCATGAAAATTTTTTTATGAAAAAAATATGACTATTATATTATAAAAATATTATTGTATGAATATTTTTTATTAGTTTTAATTTTGTAAATAATTTTTTAATATTTTAAATCATACCTTTAAACAATAAAATTATAATTGAATTTAGAATTATAATTTCTTATCATAATTTTTTGACAACTCCAAACATAAAATTTAATATTCTAGACCAATTCTAATTATGAAAAAATTGAGATTGAAATTAAAATTCTATATTTTAATTCCAATTCTGTTATCTAAACGGACCCTAATAAAAATGATGATGATGAGATAATAATGACATGATTTTAATCCAATTCCAAATTATTTTCTTTTTTGTGCTTTTCTTTGTGTTTAACATTTTGTTCCAATGAGTTTTGTTTGGTGGATTTATATGTATATTAATTAAAGAAACAATTAATTAAAAGTAGGAGTGTTCATAGTCGGGTTGGGGTTAGGTTTAGGGTCGATATTTTGATCATGACAATATTTTGGACCATGACCTATTCTATAATAGCATGATAAATGACTAGGTTGGGACTGAGTCGATTTAATAATTAAATAAATTTTATAAATTTCGCCATTATGTATGGTTAAATTATAAAAATTTTAAAGTAAAAAATTAAAAATAATGGATGCTTTATAATATATAGTTTAAAATAAAATATATCAATATAAATATATTATTATGTTATATAAATTATATGAATTTAAATCAAGTTATTTTATTGTTTATCACAATTGTCAAAAAAAATTATAAATTTTAAAATATTGTGTAATATTGAGCCAAGTTGAGATAACATAAATAACTCAAAAAAATACGAAATCTAAATTTTAAAACTCGAATCTATGTCTCAATTAATTTTCAACTAGAACTGATTATTAGGTCAAGCATTTTTTTTTTGGTGCCTAAGCCCTACACAAGTTTAGGGGGAGACCTTACCACTGGGTGGGGGTCAAGGGAAGCCCCACAAGGAGCCACATAGGAGGAAGAGGGAGAGGAGGAAGGGGTGAGAATGCATTAACAGGAATTAAATTTTTGTTACACTCTTTGTAATAATGTGATATTAACCATTGAGACAAAGTCTCAACCATGACTGGATTTTTTAACAACGCTTGTTAAAAGTATTAGAGAATTGTGTTTTAACTTTAGCTATATAAAAGCAGGCCTATTCGGAGGCATACAAGACAAGATATTTTAAAATTGAGATAACGATTTGGCAACACCCAACCTAAAAAATTTCCACGACTTGAGCAAGTAGACAGTTTTTATTATTATTATTATTGTTATTGGATTTCTGTCACTTGAATATATAATGCTTTCAAGCTAACCCAATATATAATGCACTCAATCATAATCAAAATTCTCTCAATTTTTATGCTTGTTATGGGGGATATGAGATTAGATTTCAAGATTCTTCAGATTAAGGTTGAAGGTTTGGAACTATTCAGTCATTTGTAATTCGATCCTCATGTACACTTTTGACTTTTCGTTCTTATAACGAACTATTTAGTACGTAAAGGGTTAAATAATAATATTCTAGTACCATGCAGTCACTTCTTGTGTGCTTCGTATGTCTCTTCAGCATGATTCAATTTTTAACGAAGGAAAGTTATCACCACAAGATTTAGGCAAATATCCCAACCCTTTTTTTTTAACATACTCTTTTTCCTTTGTAGAAACCTTTATCTTGTATCTAATTTTGATTTTAAAAATCCTGATCAAATATCATGCCCTATATTATCGCTTGTGTCTCTTTCAGATTCCATTGTTTTTTTAAATCCTTGCTAACCTTTATTGTTGAAATCCCACCTAATATCCTTAAACTTCAATGGGCACTTTGAGAGCAATACTGATTTGGAAGGCAATGGTGACCCTAGATCACAATCAAAGCAGGCAAAAAAAGCTTGAATTTCAATTTGATTTAATCAGCCACACAAACGTTTGTTATCTCAAATTCAAGCTTTGACTGAGAGGTCTTGGTGCGTGCATAGTTGTCTCAAACCCTCAACGTCGTTTTAAGAAGTATTTAATATTGAACAAAATTTAGTTCTAACTTTTTTTTTAATTTCATTTAATTTTTTTTATGTGTCCATTAATTTAATTAAATGTGGTTAAAAATAACAAATTAATAAAGAAAGATTAAATGAAGTTGGAGATAAGAATTGGAACTAAAAATTGAAATCAAATTTTGTTCTTTAATATTTAGTTAATAGATTTTATACATACGTAAAGTCCAATAATGCCTAACCTATGCACCATTCAAGCTAGCCGATATAAATATAGCGTACGTACTACGTAGTGATCTGACCAAAAAATAACTTTAATTTCGAAATGTCAAATTATTTTTTTTCTTCTTCCTTGATTTCTCCACTAGTTTTTTCCCCCAAAAAAAAAGAAATTGTTTTCCTCCAAAACAAAAGTGAATTGAGTTTTAGTTCTCTCTAAACTTTTAATCCAAATATCTTCTCTCGTCATATGTTTTGGTATATAATAAGTATCAGCATTCACACAATTTTTTTTGTCACAAAGCGTCACACATATCTGATACAACTGTTCTGTTTCTAGCATTATTAGTGTCTATTAGGCAATTTGAGCCAAGTTACATATAATAAGAAGCTAGAAATATGATGGAGCTTACTCCTCCACCATCAAACCCACAATCAACAGTTGAAACGTGATTATGATAAGATAAATAATTGCCGTTTGATAAAAATTCAATAATATAAATGGGGCATATATATGCAGCAGGGTGAGTGGGTTGTTTCTATTGATCAGTGCATTTACATGACTACAACTACTGAACTAAGAAAAAACCTGTAATTATGGTGTCTGAGAGAGCAAGGCGGGTGCGAGCATGGCCTGACCTATTATATTACTTTCAAAAGCAAATGATATTTAAAAAAAATGGGCAGGAATATTGGTATTCTCATTCATTTATTTATTTATATTTTTTGTTTATAATAAGAATAAGTTATGTATATTATTATTGTCTATTCAGAATTTCAGTGGTTTCAATTTGTTATAATTAAGAATTAACGTTAATTTTATGTAAAATTGAGAAAAAATGTTTTTATAATTTTAAAAAGATTAGATAAATTAATGACTTAAAAAAAGTCATAACTTTTGTAGAAGGAATATCGAACACCACTCTATCATATATATTTTTAAAACTAATGTCTTTATGACTAAAGTAAACCAGCCCTACCCTCCAATTTGGGTTGCTGAAACGATGATCAAGGTGCCAACAACAAGAAGGCCCTTTTGCACCATAATCAATCTAAAAACGGCTAAACAGTAAAAAAGAAAAAAAAAGAGAGGAGAGTTGGGGAAGATTTATATCGAAAAATGTTTAGATAAAAGAACAGGCATGTGTGAACCCCAAAAAATTTAAAAAGATCAGGCATGTTGGCTGTGCCAAAACCAAACCATGGGGGACAAAGATTAGATCCACGGATCTTATATGTACACTAAAATTTGTACTATTTGTTTTTGCCATCCATGTGTCCCAAGTCACATGTTAGTCACATGACGTGTTTGATATCAATTGTCACCCATTGTATGGTGACAGAAAAAGATATCATAAAAATGCATGAAATTTGGGCAAAGGTTGGGGCCCTAACAAATTGTGATGGAAAGGACAATTGGATCCAATTAATTGGGGGTTATCAGTGGGTCGGATGCCAGTGTCCCTAAGATGGTGCTATTAGTTTAGCCCATGTATGATGTATGCGGGTCCCAAATCTGCTTATTATTATTATTATTATTATTATTATTATTATTATTATTATTATTATTATTATTATTATTATTAGGGTACTCTTATGTATTTTACCCCTGAAGACCTTTGGAAACAGTATTGGGGTAAAAAAAAAAAATGCTAGGGGTAGTTGTCTACATTTTTAGTGCTTTAAATTTAAATCTGATATATGACTATAGCCAAAGGTACAGGAAAGAGAGCTGTAACTCAGCAATGTAACATGTCTGCGGTTTACATTTTGGTACTTAGATGTTCAAAGCGTGTAGAGATAATGTTGTGATAGTAAAATAGCAAAAGTTGAAAGATATAAAATTAAACAGTGACACTATTAATTAATTAATTAATTAGAATGAATATACAGAAGGGCATCAAAGATTAAATTGAGAAAAAAATCAAAAGGTGCATTACGTGCTTCTGAATGAAAGTTGGGTAAATTAGATATGCATATAGACTATGGAAAAAAGCTAGACAATTTTGAAAACAGTATAAATGCTTTGACTAATTATGGTTAAAAAAGGTTCCATCTCAATCACTCATCTTAATTTGTTTGCTGATTATATTTTGTTCCCAAAGTGTTATCAAGATTTGTCTGCTAAGGTAGGTGAAGAAATTATATCGAGTGGGAGGGGGATTTGAAATGGGGATACGTGCCAAAAATAAGTGAAGCCATGAATTATGGCAATGACAGAGAGGGAGGGTCAAGAAGGCAACAAAGCAACGTGGAGGCAAAGGAAAGGAATGGAAACAATAAGTTGAAAATGCATCACTGACAAACACCCATATGCTGTGACCTGTGAGCCTGTGGCTATGAGATGGGTGGTGGATTGGTGGGAGAAAAGGTTGTGCTAAGTGAGACTTTTGTTATGCAGCCAGTAGCCCCCTCTTTCTTTATAATGTTGGTTGAGTACCTAGCCATATATTTGACAACAAAATTGACCCCTCCCACCCCTCACCTCTCCCACTCACACTACACAAACAGAATAAATCAATTAATTTTATAAAAGAAAATTTTTGGAAAAATCAAATAAATAAAATGAATGCAACCAACCCCCATGCATTATTCTTATGTTTTTTCTTCCATCCACCATGTCTTCTCACATCATTTGTAGTTAGTGCATAGTTTTCCCACCAAGGTATTTTTATTTCAAAGAAAAGAAAAGAAATTGGTATGCTTGGTCAATTTTACTTTGGTTCAAGTCTCTGCAAATCTATCTTTCATGTGAAACATCTGAGCTGCTAGTCGTATAAAATCTTTTAATTTCTGCCACACAGTAGTTGTTGTGTTGTCAGAAAATTTCTTCAAACCTACATGTCAAAGTGAAGGTCAAGTTTTGATTTTATTTCTCACTGTAATTAATGTAAGAGACAAACCCAATAAAAAATAATAAAAAACCACACACCTTATTGCACGTAATTAAGGATGATGGAAGATCCATAAATGGTGTTGATTTATTTACTCGGTTAGGATTTTTATTTCATAAATCTTCGGTTTAAAGAAAAATAGTTTTCAACTATTCCTTAGATTGGTTGATTTTAATTGAATAATCTAAGGTGCTCCATAACCATTGAACATGCAAGAATGAAACATCGATCAAAGCGTTGAATTTATTCTTTCTCAAACATCCTAGAAGTTTGGTCAATTTCTGTTTTATTTCCCCCTTTAGCTTGAGGAATTTAAATGAACCGTAAAGAAAAACGTTTCGAATACTAGATTATGTAGAGTCCCACATGGAATCGTTTTGTATGTTTAGGACTTCAAGGTAGGTTTTTATGCTTGTATGATATTCCATCACATCTACATATTCTAAATATTGGGTTCTGTTCTTTTTTTTCTTTTTTCTTTTTTTCGCCATCTTATATGCTAGCTATTTGTTTTCAAGAAAAGGACTTGAACCAAACTTGTCACGCCAATAATTTCAGTACAAACTACTTGAATTTGGAAATCAAGCCAAAACTAAACCACAGAAGAGCACCTTAACAAAAATCAAGGAAAACAAACAAGAGAAATTAAATGATAGGCCTTTCCCTGATTCCATCCAACACTGCCAAGAAACCTAGAAGAGAGAGAGAGGGGCTTTCAACTTTATAGTAAATTTGTTTGATACTTTTTCACATGTAGCTTCCTAAGGAGAGAAGGTTAGTACTTGAAGTTGTTTTTATTTTATATTTTAAAAAGAAAAGGACACCAAGATTTTCATGTTATGTGTTGGAGGTACCATTGTTTGAGCGATTTATTATTTGTTGGCGAGTTGGGTTTGATTCTAACAAGAAAAGCTGTAAGAATCATTCATGAGAGAGGGACAGAAAAGAGAGGGAGGCCCTCTTTCTTTTGTTCGTTGTTACTTGCATGTGTGTCTGACGCGTGAACGTTATTAATGGGTCTCGTTTTCCTAGGGCGAGATAAGTTGTAGTAGTAATGCAAGAAAAATGATATTTTTATATAAATTTTTATTTTATATTATTTTTTATTATATTTTTTAATGATTGTAATTAAGTAAATAAAAATGATGAAAAAATAATATAATTAATAATATAGAGAATAGTATAAAAAATTATGTGAAAAAATAATAATATAAAAAAATTATGATTAATAATATAATACAAGAGAAAAGAAAAAGAGTGGTGGAAATAAAAAGAGAGAAAATCTAGGAAAATCGATATATTCACACGACTCTAATTCTTATCTGTATATAGGCAAATTCTTGATGAGCATTTTTTGAGTTAATGAAATGTTCAATGGTAGACTCGTGCTTGTGCATGCCCACCTGAAGAAGGAAGTAAGAATCTAAATCCAAAGCCTCTAGAGAGATAAAGAAAATGAAAAGAAAATTCATCTGGGTGAAGACGACTTTATTAGCTACACATAATTTATTCTTCTACATGGACATGTATCCCCACATACAACTATCTTTCCCACTCCATAAGATATTTCCATGGTTGAAATGCAGTTTCTTTTAACAAAAGAATCAAATTTCTGACGTAAATTTGTATTTATTAATTTAATCAACGAGATGAATTTATTAACACAAATATTCATCATGGAAAAAGCTGGGAAAAAAACATCTTGGATGTATCAGGGCAGGAACAATGAGTGAGTCCCATAGTAGGACCCACTCTCATTTTTTTGCGAGACCCACTTATTATCATTATTTTTTTTTTTGCATTAATCGGGATACTGGCTCTCTAGCAAAGCCCAACCGTGCATCTCTATTGTTGGAAAAAAAAAAATCCAGGTTGCTTAATCAAAATTGGTGTTGAATCTTGGATTCACGTTAATTTAATAATAGTTTGTGGATTGAATTGATTTCATTAAACATAAAGTATAATTTTAGATTTGTTTGATTGGTAAGATGGGTCCACTTCACCTTTCAAATTTTGAGGTCCACTTGTTTCTGCTCTCTTTTCACATAGGTCCACTTGTTTTTCCGGCATGAGGAAGATGTGTTTATAGCTTTTATTTTATTGGAACCCATCGGTAGCACACCAAATTATGCTAGAGAGAGATTTTTTTTTTTTATCAAGTTACTGAATATATTACCTCTTCATTCATACAGAGTTATATAATTTTGAAAGGATACGTTCAAGAAGTTAGATTCTCATTAATTGAGTTTCCATATATAACACAACAAAAACAATTAATGTTTTTATTACTGCAATTCTTTTTATAGCACAAAATATATGCCTATTATAGACAAAATATACATAAAGAAATTAAAAAAAAATTAACCTTTTGTATAAAGCATCTGAATACAATATGGATATGAGGGGAGGGAAAAGCAAAACCGCCAAACATGCCCTAAATATTTCTGTTTTCTCACCAAGAAAAAATATTACTATTTCCAAATTGTTTTCTTAATTTATTACCCAGCATAATTTCTCATTTAAATAAATGTAATTGATGAAGAGATAAATTTGAGAATTACAGAAGATGATTCCCCACTTAGAATACATAATTCAGGATCAACATGTGTTGGCCTGAGTGGAAGTGACTCGAATCTCTTAAGTATATAATTTTGAATTTGATCTCATGATTCATATGTATAAAAATAACACTATTATGAAGAATCTTTGTTTAAGCGTCTGATCATATTCTGAAAAATTAGTCTCTTACTTGTCAAGTGAAAGATACCTATATTTAGATATTTAGATAACTTGTAGTAGGTTGAATAGAATGAAATGAGATGGAATGACATAAAATTTTTGTTCTATTATTTAGATATTTAATGATAGAATGACGAAAAAGATTTCATTCCATTGTTTAGAATTTAGAATAGAATAAAATGAAATAATAATAATTATAAGTGTTTTGTTCATATGTCATTCTACTATATCTTTCCTTCAATTTGGGAGAAGAAGAGAAGAAAAAGTGAAATTTATGATGAAAAAAGATGGAATGAATGTCACCTCATGTCATTCCATTTCATCCTAATTTTTAAAAACTAAACAATAATACTTAAACCTATTCCATTACTTTCTACCATTTACCACCAATTTAAACATAGAGGGGAAAAAAAAAGAACACAAATTGAGGGCGTCAATTTGAATCAAATTGTTTGTCATCAAAATTGTCAAGCACCTAAAATAAAAATCACCATTAAAATTTCTACATCTAAAGTAAGAATCCAAATGTTTGGGACTGATTTCTTTTTTAGTTATTTTCGTTCTCTTCAAGAAACAAAAAGAATAAAGTTTCATAAGTTAACTTGGAAGGGACAGTGCTCTTTCTCGCCTTCTTTCCCACCCTTTTCTCCATACGCAAGAAGAAGCAAAGAAGGTAGCTAAAAGTGGGGATGACTAGTAGAAATAATTACATATATTCGATTGGCACCTCAGCTTTGAAAGGCAATAGCAACTTCCCTTGTTTGCATCCAAAGTCAATATAATGCCAATTAACACCACAGTCATTCCAAAGTATGCCAACCCATGGCATGGCATGACATGCATTTTGATTGATTCCCTCTTCATCAGTCTTCCCCTACCACCACCTCACTTCTCTACTGGTCCCCATGAGCCCATGATCACGATAGAGAAACCTTTGAGAGAGAGAGAGAGAATCTAACTATTAATTTGTGACTAATTAGAGTCATTTTTTTTTGCTTCTAAGTGAGGACAAAGCAATATAATTCAAAGAAAAACGGTCATGGGTCGTGCCTCGTGATCTCACTATCGGTTAGAATGAAAAGGTAGCTTAACTTAGTCTGCTTGCTAGCTAGCTACAGCCAAGCCATCACAACTTGGATCTCCCTATTGTCTATTGATAATATAAATGGTTGGCTTTGCATCATAGTCATGGTTGCTAATAATCCTTTCTTTGTAGCATTACAAGTCGCTTTCTCTTGTTCGTGTTTGTTCTTGAATTATATTCTTGCTTACTATATATCACACATAATTTGTTCGTTCACCAAGAAACATTTTAAAAGTTGAGAAAACGAAATTAAGATTGCCACTCTAGCTCATCCATCCCTTGCTATATGCTTGTCTATTTATGTTTATATATGCCCATTATGTTATTACAAACAAAAGGCCTTGGTGGTTTGGTGCTTATGGACGGTGAATATAAAATGCAGTTTGAAAACGCCAACAATTATTTTAACAAAAACCATAGGTCTGTTTAGTGCAACTTAATTAAATTTACTAATTTGTGACTATACACTTACATAATGATAATGATCGAGTTAGCATTATTCTATATATAATCATATCTCCTCCCTATTATTTCATTCTTGACTATATAGTTTATGCATTAAACTATTAATATGAGCTTACGCTCTACTACCTATAATGAATTTCAATCTTGCTCAAATAGAATGTCAACCTTATCACACCACTTTTCTTGATTCGAATTGTCTGGCAAGAAATCAATTTCCAAATCGTTCAGATTAGTTTTTTAAATAATTTCTTCTCATTCAATATCTCTCACTCTTGAGAAATATTTACCTGCATGCCCTGGCTTTAATTTCCTGGCTACAAATTTTAAGAGTAAAAGTAGTGGCGTCAAGTAACCAAATCATATTCAGATCAAAGTCGGAGAAAATACATACACTAAAAATATACGATTTGGGTCACGAATTGTATGAAAGGAAAGAACACTTAACGGAAATGTAAACAAAGAACTGCTATATGATACGAATATTTTTTTACGAATCCTGTACGAAATACGTGACAATCCTAAAAGCACGAATAGCAAATACAGTTCGCAAGGGAATATATACCACATGCAATCATCAATTAATCAACGGCTCCTATTTGTTTGTAAAGGATTTTGTAAAAATGTTTTCTTAACATTTAGGATTTCTCATGTAAACATAGAATGGCATTCTAAGTAACTTTCTACATGCTTGTCTTGTTAAAAAAAAAAAAACTTTCTACACGATACAAGCACAAATAATGTAAGAGTCTTCAAGAGAAAATATAGCCAATTTGATTAGTCATACCTCTAATTTACTAATAAGTACATGTTTGTTTTAGATGTTAGATGTCACAGAATCGCGTTAAAAGCCAAAATCTGCCTCTAATTAACGCCGTGCCATCCTAATCTGAGTTTTGCAACACAAACAATTTTTACCAATGTTAATAGGCATTGGAATCAATTTTAGTGGTTGTGAGTTGTGACATTTTCTTGCTTTTCCAACTATATATTAATTCGGCTCTATCAACTTTTCATAAATATCCTTAACGACAAATGGAGTTTTAATATTTTATATATAATTTTTTTAACAACTAAATAAATTTTATCTCACTGTCTTTTTTTTTTTGTCAATAAATAAGGAGAACTGGCTTTGCCAGATCAATTCAGGGATGAAAATCGAAACCCAGACTAAATTAATTGTTTTATAGTTTTTTCTTACATAATCAATCTATATTAAATTATTAAGTCATTGTGAATAATGGTACAGCTAGTTAAAAGTCATAATTCTTAAAGATGGTCCCAGATTGCAACCTTAACCCTTAATTAGGGTACTGTTTATGCGTCTTGGGTCGGTAAGAGAATCTAAATTTAATTAGAATTCTCTCAAATTTTTTCTTTCTCAAATAATTAGTTATGAGAGAGAAAAATATACAAATAAAATTATTAATAGAACTCAATTATAATGTATAAAATTTTTTTAATAACTTTTATATCTTTTTTTTTATAATTAATTACTTAAAAAAATTAAGAAAATCCTAATACCAAAGCAAGGGGTGGCTTCTATTGGTTAGGGGTGTCAAAATTAAAACGGTTGCCTTGGCCCATTCTATTTACCCATTTGGGCTAGAGTCAAATCATCTATTCAAGTCACATAAATTTTAGGTTGGTAATTTGTCAACTCAGTCTATCTCATTTAGTCTTATATAATGTCAAAAGAAAGAGTGGCCGACGTAATTCGAAAGCATTACCATTTCAGATTCAAATTCATTCGGACACGTAAATTTCAGGTTAGTATTTTACTAACCCAATCCATTCATTTTAACGAGCATTAATAAATGCCGGGATTTAGGATTTAGTAGCCCCGTCTTAATTCGCATGATAATATCCGCCTCGTCCTCTTTATATCCGTCGGCATGTCGTTTATTATTCTCCTGCGGGTAAATGGATGCCTCTTGATATCTCATGCAGATTAAATAAATTATAAATAAAATTAATAAATTAATAAATAAAATAAAATAAATTTAAAAAAAAGTATAATATAATAATATTTTAATTTATATAATAAAATTTTTAATAATTTTATATAAAAAAATTTTTTTTTTTTCGAGATCTTGTAGACGGATTACTTTCCGCCCCGCCCCGCTACTTGTTTATTAAACGGGAATAACTTAAACGGATATTTATACCCGCGAGAAATTAAACGGGATACTGTCCCCTCATCACGGATATTATCATGCAGATCCGCACCATGCGGATAAAATTACCATCCCTGACCACCTATCAAACCCGACCCATTTTAACACCCCTACCATTGGTAAGATCCGATTCGCATGCATATGAGGAAATTTTCTGTGGCACTGAGCCTACAAAAAACTCACCTTATGAAACTCAGACATGCATGATGTGATAGGCACAGCACTATTAATATGGTACCTGTGCTACCATCCGTTCGATTAGGGGACCACTGTCCACTGGCCATGGGCATTCAAAAAATTCCGCTCTTAACCCAACTTGTTTTTGCTCCATACCGTTCTGGTTTTGGATTTTGGAGCTTGCAGTGGTTTTTTTTATCAACCTTAATATTTTTATGGTAAATATTGCATATATATTTTTATTTTTATACTTAATTTAATATTATTTATTATATATATTTTTTATTATTTTTTTCTCATTTAATTATATATTTTTAAAAAATATGTATAATACTTACATTTTAAAAAAATATAAAATTATTATTTTCTTTTTTTTAATCTTTTGAGAAGGCAACAGATTGAAAGTGATCCATAATTTTGGATTTTTTAATTAAATTCTAATGCAAGAATTCACCTGTAATGGGGTCAACTATTCTGCTGTGGTCCACTTGTCGATTCAAAGATTTCTATTCATTTAAGTATTTAATCCTTATATTAATTTTTTAATTATTAAATAAAAAAATATTAAATATTTTTTATATTTTTAAAACATTAAATATATTTAATTTTTTATTTAATATTTTTTATTTAATATTAAAAAAATGGAGGATCCACTTACTGTTAAATATATTTATTTTTAATATGCATTTTTTTTATTTAAATAAATAATATTTTAAAAGTTATAATATTAAAAAAATTATATATGAAAAAAAATTATTATAAGAAACTTGTAAAAAAATATAACATTATTCTTCATTCAATTTTCCTGGGCCCGAATCTAAATTCCCTTCAATCTGATTGAAATATACAAGTTAAACTTTTAGGACCAAGTTTCACAATCTAAATTCCCAAATTGGATAATGAAACTCAATTATTATTTTTAAAATTTGTGAACAAGAGAATACCAAACCTTATTATTTTTTAGATTTTGTTATGCTTCCAGTTCAATAAAATAACTAAATAGGCCAGCAAAATCATTTAGCTTTGAAAAAAAATTAATTTTTTATTGTAGCATTATATCGTCTATATTTTTGCACAAATCTTATGTTAATTGACATTCACTTTTATGTTGATACTTGATAGCAAAAAGAACAGTACATTTTTTTTTTTTAATCTTTTGTGTTAGCCTAGTATAAAGATCACCAAAAGAGTTTTGCTCCAATTTTATAGTTTTTTTTTATTCACAAAACTATTTTTAATATAAAATGGAACAATAAATTATTTTTTTGATACATATACATCATTAAGATTGGTGACATATAGACATTGAATTCAAACTTAAATGTGGACAAGGTCACGCAACGCAACCATTCTACAAGCATTGAAAGGAGTTAAGGCTCAGGTATTCAAATAAAGAATTATAAGTTAATTTCTCAACTAACTCAAATTAGAATTCAAACTTAAAAGACAAAATTGATCATATACACAGCACAATCTCAAGAATGGGGTGCATGCATGGGGCCTATGTGGATGAGAATGAGACGGATATGAAGAGGAAGAAGAGTCTAAATAAACTGTGCCCACTAATGAATGTGTAGTAAGTAGGGGTTGGGTTGCAGAGGGAGATAGCCTTTGATTCTTTTGAAGCAAATACAAATTAAGAGAGAGAAATAGAGAGACAGACCCACCACTCCCCCCCCCCCCCACACCTTTGATGTTGTTTCCTCATTACCTCTCACGAGTCCCTTTTTATTTGCCTTTCTCTCTCTCTCTCTCTGCACTCTGTCTATACCGCTGCTTCTTCTTGTGACTGCCATTATCATGATCATCAGAAAAACGGAAGCCAATGTACTAACACACTGGCTCATAAATTATAGCACCACACCCACCTTCCCCATCCCTACCAACACTGACAATTCCATAAATAATTCACTACCAATTTTAAGACCATTTTGATTTTGTGAACACACACACACATATATATATGTTGTAGGCCTTTACGAGGTGGATCAGTGATGAGTCCTCATTAGTTTGATTCCATCATCGTGGAATGTTAAATTTCTATTTGATAAGAAGCTAGTATAGGTTATGTTACTTAAAAATCATTTCATAATTATTTTTTACACGGAATCGTTTAGTGGGATTGATTATCGCACGACAAGACTACATGCATTACCAAAAAAAAAGTTATAACAGCTAACCCATCGGGTTTTACTTTATTTTTTACGGTCTTACATCATGCGGTAGGTGTATTACCCCACAACAACCCATAAAACTTAATAATTAATTAGAATTATATACACACACAAACACTTTAATATTCATTGTATAAATACGTTGGTTCTTTGCTCTTCCAGGTATATGTATCTATATTCTTCCTAATCACTAACCAGAGACTTTCACATTTTTGCATGCCATAGACAGTTTTTTGTTAACCAAGCCAAATACAAATTTGAACATGGATTTTAAGAATATATAGAAATTAGATTAGATTTGCTTTAGTAGACATTATATCTTTTCTTTCACAGCCATACCACCATTCCACTATATATTCTCACGCTTTACTGAAATTATTAAAAAAAAAATCAAAGTGAAAGGCAAGACGCGCATGATGAAGAATGCGTTCATCCACAAGAGGCAACTGGGGAGCCTATCGTATTTGTAGAACGTGGTTGTTGATTGGTTTGGTTTAGGTGATAGTTCACTTCAGGTCTTCGCCTATACATGTAGGGCACAAACAAATGTACACCAATCTTTAAAAAACACATGAGATTAGCGCAATATATATATATATATATATATATATATATATATATATATATTAATAATTGTGATAAGATATTCTTTGATGTCAACAATTCAATATAATCACGTGTTTGAGTGCAAATACATATATAGGTAATTAGTTGTATCATGACGAGAAACACATAAAATTTTAGATAAGAAAAATGGCATGGTATAAATCGTTGAAGATTTGATGCTCACAGCAATTGGCTTGTGATAATGGAGTGAGGACCTAGGTGGTCTTGGAACGGAAAGAGAAGAGAAAAATATTTTAAAAAAATTAGAAAATGAAAAATGTTAAAGAGAATGGCATAGCCGAACAAGTAGTGGATTCGACTGTAGAGAAGTGGTGGGGGTGGTGAAACAAGTTGGTGCCATGTAACAAAAGGAACCCCAGAAAAATAAAATAAAATAAAATAAATTGTGATGCAAAGAAATTATAAGAAAGACAAAGTGATGGAAAACCCTAGAAAATGAAAGGAGTTTAATTTGGGTTGGAAATGTGTGGGTCAAAGAAATCGGGGTTAATGGCTGGATGACGACTAAAGAACTATGTTAAGCAAAGTTGTTGTTTCACCCAGGGAAATGCGCTACGCTTCATGACATTTCTTGAAGATGGTGACTCATATTAGTACTTTTCTTCACAAGATCATTGTTTTTAATTAATAACACACGTAATATAAGATAATAATTTACTTCATCTTGGAGTTTCTCAATTTTTATTAATTTTCTTTTACATAAAATTTATTATTATTGTAGTTTCCACCGTTTATTTTTTTTTTCAAAGATTGCAGCTCAATCCAGAACATTCAAGACTTTTGTAGACCATACGATATTATGATGTGACCAAAATTGTTCTTTTAATTGTTAATAATCAAAGTTTAAATAATAAAGAAGTAGAAGTTACGAAACATTTGGCTTGGAACGGGTAGACAGCACTGCAGGGAAAGAAAATTAGTGATATTGATGAATTGCTTTTCCAATCCTTAGAATCTAAAAAACTTAGCAAATTAACTTACGAGCAATATAGACTTCTTTCTTAACCCAAACCCCAAGAACAAGTTCACCAGCGTCAAGAGACCAAAACCAAAAAAAAAGATCTTTCAGTGGACAAGTTTAGCTATCATAATGATAACTCATCCGTCTCAGCGTACCTTTAAATTTTACCGTAAGAAACAACCCGTTTGACCTGGCCCTTCATGCATTGACTCCATCATTAATATATACATATACATACATATAATTAAACATTTCACATACTATTCCTGGACACTAGTAATCAACAATCTAGAGCTCATTGGTTTGATTTAACCCATTTCAAATATTAATGAGTTCCTTTCATTCTCAAGCCAACGCCACATTTTACTATGAGCTTTTTTTCTAGATGCAACCTTGGATTATGCATATCACATCGCCTTTCACTTTACCTAACCTATAGTAATTTGTTCATTTCTGTTGTGTTGTGAACACAAGATTGTTTGTGTATGAGGTCAACCAACGAGGGTATTGGTCCAATAATCTTGTTTCTAGGACAACAGTTTCCATAATTCCGGGGGTAATAATTGTCAAACCTATACATCTAATATAGAATCTAGCTTTTTTAAAAAAATAATAAAGAAACTCATTAATTATCTTCTTGTATATATAATTTTTTATTTCATTTTTATTTTTCTTTTGGCTATTTATATGTAATTGAGGAGAAGGAGGCATTATTATGGAGCTAGCTAAGCTTAAGCAATGAATGGGTTGCTCTGTTCCGTGGGTGGACCAAAAGATAAAGTAAAGAAAGGAAAAGGAGTGATGAGAGAGTGGTGTGTTCATGCATTAGGATTTATGAAGGAAACAAGGGCAAGCCAGACAGGTTGTTGCCCTATTAACTGTATAAGCACCAACATTATGTACTGAAACTATAAACAAACAAAACAATGCGCAGATGGAGAAAAGTGGGGCTGTCCTGATTAAGAGGGTTAAGAAAACTATGTTTAAGAGAGAGATAGAGAGTCATATTTGCCGTGCAGGGTTGTAAAATTAGCATAAAAAGACTAATTAAAAAGCTAATATAGTAATGGGAAGATGGGAGAGGAAGGGGATCAGCTAGCCGACCCTCTTATTGTTGGGACCTAAGCAAAGACAAATTGCGTGATGCCATTCCAAGCACTCTCTTTCACATTTCCTGTCTTTGCTTTCCCTTTCTCCTTTTTTAGTGCCTTCCCTCTTGCTTTGTCCCTCTCCTCCATTAATTAAAGTTAGAAATCCTTCTTGGTTTATGGGGAAGATTACTCAATACCGGCTTCAATCTTTTTCTTCTTTGTGGGATATTCACTCACTAACCTTA
Organism: Ormosia emarginata; assembly: GCA_029884605.1. Classification (NCBI taxonomy): domain Eukaryota; kingdom Viridiplantae; phylum Streptophyta; class Magnoliopsida; order Fabales; family Fabaceae; genus Ormosia; species Ormosia emarginata. The sequence continues at coordinate 19,504,199 of JAQQTP010000064.1, read as the reverse complement.
AATTATACTACAACTAATTTTTCACGGCTACCGTTAGATGCCAAATCAAATAGTCCATATCATTCAAACTAAAATGAAAGAAATTAAGAAAAGAGATAAATAATGTTAATCATTCCCAATTTTTAACCATCAATCATGGAATCAAAATCACCATCAATTCTGAACTTTCTTCTTGATATATATATATATATATAAACTTCAGTTATATAGTTTACATCAATTATTCATCAAAGTTACTTGAAATTTTGATCTCAACCTACCCATGTCTTTTTTTTTTTGGTCTGACTGACCTACTTATTGAAGATCTAGCCTTTGGTGTTCATTAGATTTATGTTTTCACAAGATGCATGTTTAGAGTAATAATATTTGAGTGAACAGATAAAATAATAATAATAATAATATTTGACTGATGTCCGGTGTATTTTCATATCATATTTAACAATTTTGTTTGGTGTGTGGGGTTTTTTTTTAAAAAAAAAGAATTGGTATGTTTATTTTACAGGCATGATTTTATTTTATTTTTTTAAGGTCTAAGACTTATTTTGTGGGTCTGGTGGAGGAACTGCTTAGTGAAACACAGGAGAGGAGATAAGAACAGAAAAAAAAAAATTAAGATAAAGAACATTTACAGAAATTAAACGCTGCTATTATTCATGCATGTCCCATAGCGTCATTTTATTTTGAGAGCATGAAAAAACTGCGATTTTCTTCAAGTTAAATTGGTTTTTGCTTTTTAATGTTCGTTTACTTAGTTTTTGATGCTTTAAAATCATTTCTCTTAATATTCTAAATATAAAATTACTTAGGTTAGTATAAATATAAAGCCCCCCTTCCCCCCAAACCGTCCCTTCACATGAAAGAAAATTAAATTGTGGATAACAGTGTAAAATTACATCCATTAGGTTGCCCCAGCTATTATAACCTTTTTTTTTTTTTTTGGTCTTACCTTATCATGATTTTACAAAGATAATAATAAATAGGAAATCTTTCGTTTCGTGAAGGCATTATCGAGATTTAGTTAAGATAGAATATATTACCAAATAAAAAACAAAATTGTAAACAGAGAATATGTCAGTTTTTATTGGCTTAAACTAAAATAGTCAATTTTGTTATAACTAAATCATGTCATGTTTGAAAGTTTCTTCTCTCACTGCTGTTCGCCACTGTGGGGTTAAATTTTGCTACGTCAGTTTTAGGTCATTTGAAATAGTCCTGTGTGAAATCCTTTTAATTAGCAAATCCTTTACCAGGAAGAAGGAAATTAGCAAAGAAAGAGAACTCAACATAGCTCTTCCAATCATGCAACTAGATCGGGGAAACTTTAATCTATGCATCATTTTCTAAGATAAGAATTATGAGGGAAAACAACTGTTAAGAGTTTGAACATTCAAGATCCAGTAAAATTTAAACTTAACTTTACCATTAACATTACTTTTAAGATTTAACAATAATAAAATGCTAAGTATAACATTGGGGGATGGGGGACAGAAAGTCTTGTTATCTAATTGAGTAAAAAATTGGGGTCAGTTACAAACTAATCCTAATATGACGTGTTACTAACAATGCTAGATTAAACGCTTTATCAAAACTCAATTTATTCATTAAACAGTGTATTAAGTGAAAAACAAAATTATATTCACATCTTCTTTATATACCCTTCAAGCTATCATGTTGGGAATGAAAAGAAAAAAATGTATTAATGTTTATACAAACGATATATAAACCAAATACTTCAAGCTTTAAATAATTAAGAGTGACAGAATTTTGGTCCATGCAAAACTTTAAGAAACTTATCAGGTTTATGTAGGTCAATGACAAAAGCTATTATAAGTGATTAAATTTGATCCTTATAAATAGAGGTATTATTCCACGTGGGAGTGCCTCAATGTCTGAGTAACTTCTGAGACATCTCTATTATCCAAAAACACGAATAAGGAGGGTATTAATTAAATTTTCAATTTTTTTGATATATGTATGTAAGTATGTGCCAAAAATAATAATTTTCATTGGGTTTAGAAAAATGTAAGGAAAATAAGGGGGGGAAAAGAGGTTGTGAAGAAAGCAAAGTTAGCGAGAGACGCATGGGCCATGTACAAACAATTCCAGCGGCAGCGGTAGCGGCACAGACCTGCATACCCCAACAACAACTACAACAACAATACATCACCCATTTACCAACGCCTCGTTCATTCACACACACAAACCCATGCACACCCTCTCTCTCTCTCTCTCTCAATCTTAAGTCTTGTCTATTATTATTAATTAATTTACTATGATTATTACTATTGATTTTATCAAATTAATTATTATGAGTAGCTGTGAACGAGAATTATCTAAAAACAATAATAAAATTTGGTGTACATTTTTTTTTATTTTTATTTTTTTGGGAAAGTATATATTTAAATCATATTGGTGTAAGGAAGAATAACAAACACGAGACTACTTCTAAAGAAAAGCCAACTCCACGCGAAGAAGAGAAGCAAGGAAAAAAAAGAAAGAAAGAGCGAGCAGAATAAGGTGTCTCTCTCTTGGACTGATTCGCTTCAATCGCATCTATCTCTTCCCCACCTCTACTACTCTCCCCTCATCTATCTATAATCTATCTATTCTCTCTCTCTATCTCTCATACAACAACAAAGGCAAACATAGGAAGAAAAGCAGGAGGTGCTGCAAGAAACAAAGTGGACACATAGTTTGTTCATGGCCGTTCAAGCTCAATACCCATCCAATGTCCTCTTTCTAAACAGGTTAGTTAATTTGCATTCTCTTTCTTCACCTCATCACATAATATTGTACTTGTTATGCATGTTCATGTTATCATGTACCCTCAATTCTGAATCACTATTAATCCATTTCTATTAGCAGAAACGGGCAAGAAGGACATGATTACTCATTACAACCACAACCAGGAGGAGGACTCCTTGATCAATCCCACATGTTATACAACAATGGAAGTACGTTTGATGAAGTCTATCTTTGATTATTTTGGTGCACAATTAAGAGATATTATTCTATACACATAAGCAACAATCTGAAGATTGCCCATTTCATATTTTTCAGGTACTAATTCTCGCAAGAGAGGAAGAGAAGTTACAGTACCCTCAGGGGTAGCCCACAACACAGCCCCTAATAATGTTATCAACCCATTATTCTCTATGCAATCCCAGCCTCCACAGCTTATAGACCTCTCTCAGCTCCATAATCAACACCAAAATGTGGTCTCCACAGGCCTACGCTTATCCTTCGGTGACCAACAACAACATAGACTACAACTTCATCAACATCAACCTCAACCTCAACCTCAACAACAACATGGGTGCCACTCATCTTTCTTATCTCTATTATCCGAAGGCTTTGCTTCCCAAATCAAACAACAAAAAGATGAAATTGATCAATTCCTTCAAGCCCAGGTACAATATTTTCTTCCTTTTTATTTTTATTTATTTATTTTTTCATTAAAAAGTTCAGTTTTTTAGAGTGAAAATGCAAAATGAATGATGGGTTTTTGTGGGGGATATTTTATCAGGGGGAGCAGTTGCGGCGGTCATTGGCGGAGAAGAGGCAGAGGCATTACCCGGCGCTGCTACGCGCGGCGGAGGAGGCGGTGGCTCGTCGGTTGAGAGAGAAGGAGATCGAGGTTGAGAAGGCCACGCGCCGGAATGCGGAGTTAGAGGCACGCGCCGCCCAGCTCAGCGCGGAGGCGCAGGTGTGGCAGGCCAAGGCCAGGGCGCAAGAGGCGGCGGCGGCATCCCTACAAGCCCAACTGCAGCAGACCATGATGGCCGCCAGTGCCGGCGGGTGTCACGGCGGCGATGACGGCGGTGCAGGCGGGTCGTGCGCTGTGGAGGGGGGCCAGGCGGAGGACGCCGAGTCGGCTTATGTTGATCCGGACCGAGTGGTGGTAGCAGCGGCGCGTGCGAAATGCAGGGGGTGTGGAAAGCGCGTGGCCTCGGTGGTCGTGTTGCCGTGTCGGCACTTGTGCATGTGTGCAGAATGTGATGCGCATTTTAGAGCGTGCCCCGTTTGCCTTACCCTCAAGAATTCAACCGTTGAGGTCTTTCTGTCTTAGGGTACCCCACAATTACCCTATGCATTGTCCATAGCAGTGCCCTCCAAAAAGGCACAACCAAAAAATGGGAAAAAAAAATAGAAAATTCTGACAAAAAAACAAGATATAAATAAAGTTACATTTTTGTTTTGTTTTTTTTCTTTTTTTGAATTTACATGACGAAGGGCAAGTTTGATTTGAGTAGAGTTACCTTCATCAGGTAATGTACATGGCGACATGGATAGTGACATTTTTTTTTTTGCCTTTTTGTTCTTTCGCTCTTTTTTTTTTTTTGGAAATTCTATTGAATTAATATAATATATATATTCTTTCATTTTATAAATGTTTTTGTCCTGATGGCTTTCCAATTTAAAAAATAATGTAATTGTAAGGTTTATCTCTGTTTGGATGTGAAAATTTTGCAGAATTTTGAGGAGGTTTGTTGGTTTAGCGTGCTTATGAGTTAGGATGCTTGTTTGGCTAGGATTGTTTGTTAGGGAGCACCAAAGTTGTGTGTTGATTTGAGGTTTAATTTTGTTTTCATTAGTTGCATGAAGAGCATAGCTCAGGTGAGAATGGTTTTTCAATGGTCAATTTGAGGGATAATATGCATGCGTGTACATGCAGGTAACATTTTTTAACTAGCAAGGCATTACAGTTTTACGGGTTTTTATTGCATTTAGGTTCCGAGCACCAAATTACAGGGTATGGTGCAGATGGTTTAAATAGAAAATTGTTTCATTATGTGGCAATGAAATGATTTTGGAACTGACTCAAATTGGCTGCCTATATTTCAAAGGCTCCCACTAACGGGTACGAATAGTGCAATTCACATAATTTCAATGAAGAATTAATTTGTTTGCTAAGGATTTTTTCTTATTTTAATTGAGGATCCCATACGGAATTGATAAAGGATGGTAATTGTTAATTCTTTCATATTTAATGTGTGGTTGATGAAAGAGAAAATATTCCAAAAAATTAAAATATTAAATATTATTTTATCTTTTTTTTTTTTAACCAAGCAAAGTCTAAACTTTGTTTTAGTAGAATTTATCTGGTAATTTTCGAATTAATTTTTAGATAAAACTTGGCAACCAATACCTTTTTAATTTTCTACTGAAGCCTTTTGCTTCAGTGTATTTACACTGATTTTTTGGTGTAAAATGTATTTACATTTTTTTAGTGCTAAATTGTTTTTTTTTTAAGATCACAAGGTATTCTTACATATTTAACCGATTTAAATTGCTTATAAAATTAATTTTTATTTGACTACGAAAACATGTGGGTTATACAATCTCTCCAGAAGTGCTAAAAAATATTTACATTGTTAAAAATTACAAAAAAAACAATTATAAGAAAAATAAGTAAAAAGGTTGTTGACAAATAGGATATCTTCAAGATCCCTTTCAAAAAGGAAAACTTACACATTGATTTCAATGATGGTTTCCCCGATATAATTGTTAGTTTGAAAGTTTCTAGACCAAGATCAAATATGAATTTAAGGGAGAAATTTAACTATTTAATAATTTAAAATTACAATCTTGTTGGAACCATCGTCTTAAAGAGGGCATCTATTAAGTGTGATTCAGTTTGAGGATTATACTTTTTTGCTTAATCTTTTTTCACTTTGAAGATGATTTTATTTAACTATTTCTCTCAGTCTAAAATTATATGAACAATTAAATGTTTAAAAAAAAATACTGGTTGTATTGGTAGAAGAATTGTACCATATCATAACCTTTTTCATTATACCTAAACCAAAATAAATGAGGAAAAGTTAACCAACAAAGTGAGTGGTAAAAGAAAGGGGGGATTAGAGCTTTAATAGAATTTTCTTTTGGTAAAACTGTAAAAGTGCTTGGTAGTTTATTATTTTTATTTTTTGTCATGGAGCTTTAGCATTTTATTTTATTTTTTGCTACATGAATTGAGCATTAACAGTTTAACAGTAACCTTTGTAATTGTCTTTTAATGCAGGAAACGTGGATACCAAAAAATTAAATAAAATAAGAGGCACCAGCAGCAAAGCCCAACAGCACACAACACTTCTAACTAACATAAGCAACTTAAAAGGCCCATTTGGGTCTAGAGAACATATGAATCCCAAACTCCTCAGAAAAACCCATTCTCATTGTGGCTTTTCTTTCCAAATCTCTCTCGCAAAAATAAAATAAAACAAGAAATTGAAAACTTCATTATATGAGGTATGTATATAATTTGGACTGTTTTTAAAAAAAATCATAACTCAAGAGTGTTATTTAATTTTTTGCAAAGAATTATATAAAAATATATATGTAAATATAAGTATGTATAAGTATCATGCGCTTTGCACATATATAATGACTTGTTACTTGCCCCTTTGCCTTTTCCTTGCTTCTTCCAAAGACCAATTCTCAATTAAAGCAAATTCTAATTGTGCACACAAACATAGGCAACAGGATTGAGAAGTATTGAGCCTTCAAAATGAAGCAGCCTAATAATCCTTTTTAAGTTCACCGAGACTGGTATAGGACACTGCTAACAAAGGCAGTTCAATTGATTTCCTAGAAAATTGTCCTTCAGCTTTATGTCACGACTCTCTTTAATTTAGATTATATGTATTTACTATTCTCCGTATATTAAAGTGAATTCATGTATAGTCCGAAGTCGGCAAAAAGTTATGAAGGACGCATAGGTTGATTATGAAGTGTGTTTGTGTATTGGATACGTGTTCATATTAAATATATAGAGATATTCATATAACATACATATTTTAAGTGTTTAAATATGTCTGATTAAAAAAATTATTATTTTTTATTTTAGACACGCGTCAACACGTTTAATATTTTTGAATATTTTTGACACACTTTGATACGATTAGACATGACGACTTTGACAATATGACTTATTAATATTTTTTTAAAAAAAATTTAATTTTTAAGATTAACGTTCAATTAATAAGCTCGTAATTCACTCAAATTTAATCACATGATTGACATCTCAAGTCATTATTTTTATATACTAATATTTTAAATTTTATCTTTTCATACGTCACTATTAAATTTTTAAATTTTATTTTTTCACACATCATTATTTTTATCTATTCCTTCTACTTTTATTCATACCCCAATAGGTTGAAAGAAAACAAAATAGTTCCCTAGTTCCAACTTCCAAGAAAATTAAAATTTGAAAAAAATAAAGGCTACTCAGTGTCCTGTATCAAGGAAAACGAAAGGATCAAAAAGAAAAATACAGACCAAACAAACTAGGGAATTGGACAAGGCATGGCATCATCATCTGATGTGAAGTCTTCTCCTTGAAGTTCAATTATCAAAGTGGTGGAACTCAAATATTCAAACGCAAACTGATAACAATTTAGCCAAAATCAGTGCTATCAAACAAGTTAGACAAGCAATAGAGAGAAAGTGAGAGATCGCCATTATTAAAAAGTCTTGGAATACAATAAGTGATCAAAATCAGATTGGATCATAAACACATCTAATTTCTTTTGCTAATATATGATTCCTATTAACTAATAAGGTTGTGTTCATGTGCCACCGATTTGTATATGTATATGTGGTTATATACACAAACACTACAATCAGATTGTCCCCTCATGTGAGCTTACTCCACTTTGTCTACGCTGCTGCTATCTATGGATACGTTTACCGTGGTGGGTGTACCATGCAGTAGAAAAGTTTTACTTATTATAATCGGTTATTTGATTTTTTTATTTATTTTTTAAATCCAAAAATCTTATTTGTAAATTTAGTATGTGTAAATATTATTATATAAAATTTGTAAGATTTTTTATATGTACAATTAATTATTTGTAGTATCTATAAAATTTTGTATATTTACAATTATTTATAGTAAAAAAAAGAAATATTTTAAGTTTTTTATCTATAAATTTAAGTATATATATAAATATTATCAATTAAAATTTTAAAACTTTTTATATATATAATTATTTATAATAAATAAATAAATAAAATGTGATATATATTTCAAATTATAAGTTAGTGCATAGCATGTACCCATCAATCGCCAGTACATAATAAATGTTTCCGTCATCTATCTATGTTCTATGTACTCTCTGAATTTTCAATTCTGAGTGAAGAAAGAAAACCAGTCTATTCTTAAAATAAGAAAAACAAATAACAAAAATAAGGAAAAAAAAAAAAAAGTAGGAAAATCATATGATACTCATATAAGTTTAGTATTTAAGATAAATTATTAAATATTTTATTGAATAATAATTTTATAATAAATATTTAACTATTTATAATTATTAATAAAATATTTAACAATTCATCTAAATATAAAAAAAATGATACTTGCGTATAAATGTCCGAAAATGTAAAATAAGACCGTGTCATTTATGTGAGGTCGTGGGTGAAAGGGTTACAGATCAAACAAGTTTGCGCCTTTGAGGTGTCATGGATGGACGGAGGGCACGCCAGATTCCTATAATTTCATTCAATGTCGGTCATGATTCACTTTTGCAAAGCTGTGTTCTTGAAATTGATGATTGCTTTCAAATCTGAACCGTACTAAACCTTTGTTAAATAAAAGGATTTATTAATTTCGTTAGCTAATTAAGTCTGCCAGATTCTTCCTCTGGGTTGGGAGAAATTATTATATTCTGTTAGAGATCATAGTGTAAGATTATACCCATATCACTTAAATTTTAATATTTATTAATGATATTACTCATTATTAATTTATATATTTATTATTTTAATCTTATTTTTTAATTTTTTTAAAAATAATAAATATATAAATTAATAATAAATTTCATCATTAATAATAATTAAAATATCAAAATATAAATAATAAAAATACAATCTTACATAACGCTCTTAAAATATGCAATAATTTCTTCTAAGTTGATGAATTGATGATACATTTGAACTTATCCAGATGGTGGTATAGAGAAGAACCGATACATGAATGAAATTAAATTATAATAAAGCATTCGGAAGCTAATTTTAGTGCGGCCAACTAATTATTTAAAGGAAATAAACCAATATTGAATATTCACGGATACAAGATTTCATGCCAAGTCACATGCATGATCTCATAACACCATCCCTGCACAAGCAAAGTGCCTCCTTATATAGACTAATATTAACTGAACAGATGGAGTTTAATATATAGTGTATATAAAAAATATAGTCATCCATCTCCATTATCATCCCATTAATATAGTACTGAGATTGAGTTATAAAAACTTAATGAGGTTCATAATTTTGTAGATGAATAGGCCGACAGTTGTCATGCGTTCTAATAAGGACGTGTGCAACTTGGTATTTGGTAGCAGATAGAATTCTATGCATGGATATGACCAAACTGAAGTGGTAAAAATAAGAATCAACGCATGCTAAATTTGAAAGTAAGGCAGACTAATAAGGACAAAGACTCCGAGTGAAAGAAAAAGGTAATGATATAGGGTGGTTCACTGCTTTATTTGACGTTGAATTGTCACAAGTGGGATGAGTTATATATTAAGTGATTGATAGATTTGCTAGGGAACAAGTATATATAAAAGAAAATGGAAAAAGAGAGAAATTCCCTTCGTTGGAGGTTCTTTCCAACACTCGCAACTTTACCATCAGTGGAGGTTGAGGACAGATGTATTGAACCGTCTTCTTGTTATGATTACACATGTCACTGTTTGATACAATTTTTATGATAAGAACACGACACCATTTGTAGTTATAGTAACCTTCTTTTGGGGAACAAACACTAATTTATTTTAGCTTTGGCATCTTAGGATCTAGTATATATCACATGTCATAGGTGGTAACTAAAAAATCAATTGGATTATTGTTAATATGAAGATGACTTTATTAGGATCGGGTTTAAACCTCACTTTAACTTGAAACTTGCTGGGATCTCCGAATTTTCTGGTGCTTCTCATATGCTTGTCAAAAGGAGATATTCTTGTATAAAAAAAATTAAGTTGCGTAGAATAAATTAATAAATAATTTATAATGTATCACACTAATTATATAATTATCTACTGTAAAATGATAATGTATCATGTGATTATTTCTTTGTCAAATGCAGTAATAGTTTAGAGTCATGGTTTAAGGCCCCTCCTCCTTGCTTATTGTTTTGCCCCCGCTCTGTTCATGCAGTAGTACTGTAATTGCTGTTGGGCTCTGGCCCCGTTTAATACCCCCAAAAAATAAGAGTCTACGTACTATGTTGGATAATTAATTAATTAATTAACAAGAAAAAAGAGAGTTAAAATTAAGTCTAATTATAAAATTATTTTTCTTAAAAAAAATGACATGCATTTCCTGTATTCCAATTTTGAATTATTTATTAATTTGTATAAGAATCACGTTAGTGTTTTTTTTTATATAAAGTTTGTATATAAAATTAATATTTTATATTTATTTGTAAATTTGTAAATGTATAATTTTATCAACCTAGCATTTTCCAAGAAGAAACGGAAGTGAAACGTCGCTGCACCGAAGGGGGCCCTTGATATGATGCTCCATTGATCTGATACTGCTTAGTTTTATTTTCTCTCTTGTATAATCAATTCTCAGGTGCGGTGAGGAGCCACATTGTAATTTCCTTTTTTTTGTTTTTACCTTTATCGTGATTTGTCAACCAAAACCAAAATAATGATGAAATGGTAATTGCCCTTCCTTGGTACAAAACGGTGATATATTACATCCTAGTAAAAGCATATGTACCTGATTCTTTTTCTGTGGACAAAATCTCAAATTTTATTTTAGGCCTATATTTTTCTAATTTTCTCTTTCGTTGATGGCTTTCTTATTAGTCTATCCCTCTATCATTTTTCTTCCTATCTTATATTAGAATAACAAAATAATGTAAAAATGACTCGGTCCATTCAAGTCAAGATAAATTTTGGATTTGGTCAAGTTAAATTTGTTCCGGCTAATATTTGGTTACTCTAACCCAATTCTATGTAGGTTATGGGTTAGGTCAGACTAGTTTGTTGGCCTAGATTTTTTTTAAAAAAATATTTTCTCTTATATTTTTAATATTAAAAAAATTTATTCTTATTAAAAAGTTTTATTTTATATTTTATTATTATATTTTTTTGTATATTTTAAATACTAACAAATATCAAATAAAATTTTTTTGTGACAAAATATTAATTTATATTTTAAGTGATTTACATATCATCAAAATTATTATTATTAATTAAAAAATTAAATATTTCAAGCTGACCCAATCAGACCAAATTTTATTTTTCATCATTTTTTGGTTTTGCCTGCACATTTTATCAAGTCATTTGGGTCGACCCACCGGGTTCGATCTATTTTAATACCCTTAAGAATAATTGAACTTAACTCTACTCCAGAAGCTAGCTCATGGGAGTAGGGTTGTCGAAGTTATTATAAGTAGTACTTTACTTGTATACTTAATCAAATGCGACCTTAACACACACCCCCATGCCCAAAACTAGACATCTGAAGCGTAAAATTTACAAAACTAAACATCTACAGGTGACCTAACTGAGATAGGTTCTGATACTATATTATAATAAATGAGTCTAACTCTACCTCAAAAACTAATTCATAAAGGGAGATTTGTCTAAGTTATTATAAGTGATACTTTACCCATATACTTTTATTTATTTATTTACTTTATCCATATACTTATTCAATGTGAGGCCTTAACATCTTATTTGAAAAATATTTCACTAAAATGAGTTTATTTTTAAATTAAGTAAGTAATGATATATTTATTTTTAATTATTTAATAGGTTAAAATTTCAATACACTTTAAATTGAATTAAAAGATACATCCTTACTTTGGAAATATTACACAATGTAAAACTAACTACTAACATATGTTATAACTAACTAACTAACATTTATAATTTATATTGTGTAATAAGAAAGAAGCACTCTTTAATGAACATATTCCATCCTATTTTTGTTTTGGGGTAGAGTTTATGATACTTATTTATAATGATGGATATCATGTAAAATTTATGGTAGATCTTTTATGGTGGGAATAGATTCTCTAATGTGAATTTTTCACATGATATGATCATGTAAATAGGGAAATATACACAAAGACCCTAAATAAGGCCTCCAGCGTAATAAATTTTGACATGATTTCATTTGTTTAAGATTTTTGTATCTAGTCATGTGAAAAACTCACAAGAAAGAATCTATTCCCGTAAAATAGATTTGAGAGTTGAGTTCATTTGCCAAATATAGTTTTTTTTTTCCTCTTTACAAAGAAGCAAAAGCTATTTCTTTTTCATAAGAGAAACTGATGTGTTTTTGGTACGAGATATATTATATGAGAAGTAGAAATTCGTTTTCTCTTTGGTCTTAGAATGTAGAAACAATAGTTTTTTTTTTTTTGTGTCAATATAGGCACTTTTGGATATTTAATGTGATGCGTTATTTTTAAAAATTGCTGATCAATTAATCAATTTTCACAACAAAATAAAGATAACAAAGCACATGATTACTTTGTACTATCTCAACTTTTTTGTTACATGAAATTTTAAGAAAATGAAGGTTGTCAAATTTCAAGATTAAGATTATTCGATTTTACTAATTGAGCCAATCTTTATTAGCACTCTATCAAAATGTCTTCATATGCATAATTTTTTTAAAAAACAAAAACAATATTATTTTCATTTTAATATTTTGATTTAACCATTAAATTGCTTAAAATTATTTAAAAACGCGTAAGTTTAACCGTGTGGACTAGTTCATTGCAGGCAACAACCACATGAAAAGTTGTGTGCAGAATTGCAAATTGCATGACTCGCACGTAGCAGTTCCCCCATTTTACTCCAGCGGGAGCACGCCTATGAGTACTACACCTTCTCTGACGACTTGCAACAAACTTTCTTGGATTCACCACCGACAAATTAAGCCCACTTCATCCTTTGTCTAATTACTCACCACCCTCGGGCCCATGGTTACTGTGTGTGCGACCCAAAGTGGTAAAGAACACCAGCACCACTTGTCACAGCGGACTAGTGATAGTGTTGTGCAGTGCAGGTAGCTAGAGATGGTGCCATGGTGGGGTGAGTGATATCAAATGTACACACAACTGCTAAATTAAAATTGACAGATACCTCGCACCAGTCACCACCCAAGAATAATAATTTGAATAGAGATGCAGTAAATTACATGTGCACAGTTGTAAGGTTCATTTGCTAATGATATGCAGTGCATTAAAATAACAATGCTAAACACAACATGGAAATAGATCCTCTAGAGTTTAAAATGTAACTGTAATCTAATGATGGACATTCATTATATGATACTTTCCATCGATAATTTATCATATAAAAGATTATTTTTAAGGGTTGAGATCATTCCAAGTTCAAAAAGAACTCCAGAAGATCCTAATCATTCATACACACATTACTTTACATTTGTATATTTATCATTATTTGATTATAATTAGACTTACTTCGTTTTCTATCTACGTTTTGATTCTATTACATAGTAGATTTGAGAGCTGTGAAAGTGTGATATATGAGTAACTGACATTTTTTTAACAATAATGTTACATAAACACATATCACTTTATATTTGCACAGTTATAATTATTTAATTATCATCGAGTTCACTTCATTTTCTACACACACATCTTTCACCTAGATAGATGTGAGGTGTATGTGATATGTAATTAGCATTTTTCAATGGCTTATTGCTTATTAGACCAGCTTTTTGCTGGTTAAATTTTCATCTTCTCACTCTCTTTATTTTCTTAAAATGATTAAAATTTGAGTGGCCGTGTGTTTTCTTATTTTGCTAATAAATTGACATTATACCATAGAAAAAAGCATCCTTGTCGTTGCGAGTCATTAACTACTGTGCTTCCTACCAAAACATGCCTCTACCATCATAATTTGCTAGGAACTGGTAAATAGTATGCTTTGCTCCCTCATCAAGAAGACTATTGTAGGATGCATTTATGACTGAAATGGAAGTGAAACTAATCAAGCAAGTCAAATATCAGGGTCATGGTGTGGGTGCGCCCTCATTTCAACGGCAAGAGGATAGGCGTACGAAAAAGACACAATCTTATATGAAAAGGTTGACATTAATGGCATTTTTAGGTCTAACTGATTCTGGTTCTCTTTCGTGTGGGTCAATTACTCGGAATAGTACACGTGAAATGTAAAGAAAAACATTTCTCATAGCACATCATGATAATGGGGCAGATCCAAGTTTTAATAATATAGCATGGCAATAAAGATTGAAGTCTGTCCTTGAGGTTTATTGTATGTCATTTTATGAATGTACCTACTGCAATAACCCTTGATGATGCATGAAGGCGTTATCAATCAAAGTAATGTTATATCCTCTTAATAACTCTTTCAAGGTCTTTCTAGTTATTTAAAACAGTAAATATTAAATAAAAAAGTAATAGTATTTAATGTTTTTAAAAGCTTAAAGATCATTTAATATTTTTTTAAATATTTAGAAGGATTATTAATTTTTTTTGTTAAAATCATTAGGTTAGCATTTTTTTTATTATTCTGATTGGCACGTTTGCTTTATACTTTTAAGAGCGTTTTGTTATAAATAATATTTTAGAAAAATCTTATAAATTTTAACAAATAAGTAATTGTACACATTTAAAAAGGAAAAGAGTGGAAGCAAAATTTGATCTTAGGTCATTATATTTATTTATAAAAGACTTTACCAGTTGAATTAATTGACACCTTCATATTAACGCCGGCTTGCATTTAAAAAACTTTATAATAAACATTGCCTTTGTTTGTTTCTTATTTAACTCAACGCAAAATGAGTTTTGTGCCATTTCCATCCACATTCACCAAAAGGAAGTGTGAACTTCGTTCTTTCAAACCCCAGGTGGCGTTAGGAATAATCTCAAACAAACGGGCCAATCTATAGAACTACTTAAATCAAAATGATCATGTATGCTTGATTATATGCATGGTACTATCTTACCAGTTACTCTAGGAGTTATATATAGCAAGTTGCATTGTACAGCTTTGTTTGTGACTTTGTGTCCTCCCTGCTTTATTTTCTGCTAGGTGGGTACTATTGGGTAGCTAGCTGTATATCATTTTGGTATCTTCTTTTATGAGCTTTTGCCAACCAATTGGTAGTGACGTACGTGGAAATTTATGAGTGAGAAACTCAGACGTCGTGGATTGGGTACAGCAGTGAGCCAGTGACTAAAGACATACCCACTGCAGAAAAGGAAAGCTCGAATAGTGGCATCTTAGATAAAGATAACACAAGCTCCTCCCACCTCATTATTTGAAACATTTTGGGATCCCATCCAATATTATTAATATTCTGATGTTTCTTTCTAGTGTATAATTAACTTGCTAGTTTTCCCCACAAACGTTGCTCCTAATGTGAAATATAATAAAATTAGTAACTAACATGGAGTGGAATCAACATCTTCTACTTGAAAAAGCTTTCTGTTTCCTCCTTTTATTTTCCAATTCCCAAAAGTAGCTTGTTTTCTTGTTTCTCCTCTCCCCCCCCCCCCCTTTTCTAGCTCTTTGTAAGTTCCTAGCATAGTAGGCATTTCTACAAAAGAGAGAATGATGGGAAATATTTTTGGTTCAAATGATGAAAATTATTGGATTGCCCAGAAATCACAATCGTTTCGACTAGTGAAGTGGACCATGCAAGACATTCACACGGCACAATAAAAAAGAGACTGGGCTTCCACCAAAAACAAAATAGACTGGGCTTCTTTCACACACGAAGACTGAGAGGGCTACAACGAATACAACTAGCCCACTAAATACCTCATTATGGGCTTCGCAGAGGACCCTTTAACAACAAATATTCATTAAGCTGGCTATCTTTACGAAGAAATTAAGGGGCTGAGAGCATATTTGGATTAGATTAATTTGCATATTTGGATTAGATTAATTTTTATGAAAAAATCACATTTCCAAAACTCTCTCACTAAACCTTTGATTATAAGTTGTTTTAAATACAAAATAAATTAATTAAAGCATACACTAAAACTTGTGGAATTTGTGACAATCAAAATTAAATAATATTTAATGCACATTATCTCACATTTATATGAGGTGATAGAATTAGAATATGAGTGTGTAAAAAATGAGGTGAGACTAACTATAATCAAATAGTAAAAAGTGTATAGATATAAAGTAATATATGTAAATGTGTGTGAGTAATATTATTCATTGTAATTACACAGAGTATGTATTCTTTTTTTTTTTTTTTATCAATTATGTAACTTTTTAAAATAATTTTTAGATGAAAGAAAAAGGAGTTTTAATCTTGTATTAATTATAGCTTTTAGTTTTTTTATTTTAATGATTAAGATAGACAAAGTTTTTAAACTTCAAAATAATTACGCACCTATTATGATGTCTTATTTTAACTTTTAAGTTAAAGTTTATATATTTTGATAGACATGAGCTCAAATGTGTCTAAACCATTTTTTTCAACATTTAATTATTTATGTAATTTTGAATTGGAAGTAGTGATTAAGTAAAATTTTTTTAAAAGGATGACTCCTAAATGAGTCTAAGTCATATTTTAGCATATATGTATAAATATATGTATTAGGTTAGACAGTTTCATTGACCTGTTCTTCCTTTAAAAAATTATTTTGTTTTTCTCTCTCCTTTTCTGGTGGATTAAAAATTGGCTAGTTGTGATTTAAAGGTTTTGAAGATTGGCAAGTGTGCTTGGAAATAGATTTGGGGATCCAATTATATTATTATATTATTTATAATATTAAAACTCAAGTTGTGATTTGTTTGTTGTCAGGCTGTCAACCATGTGTCCCGAGATCACATTTTTTAAGGTTCTCTTCTCTGCATGTTATCCAATAAATGAATTAATACTACAAAGTGTACATGAACAGCAAAAGGGGGACAATAATATATATTGATTAAGCTTTAATTGCTTTACTTTTCCACGTTAGTGGACTTCTGCTAGCTTAACTTTAATCACTTCCCACATTTTTTTATATGGTAAGAATAATTTTGTATCACTCTTTTTGTTAATTAAGATTTTTTTTTTCCCAAACAATCCATAAGACAAACCTTCACATCGAATTGATAGATCTAACAGAACTAATTAATTAATTCTCTTATATACAAATCTAAAATATAAACTCAAATAGTTATAAAGTAATGAGCATCTTTCCTTAACTACAGTGTTTACATATGTGTTCAAATGAGCGTCGCTCTTTAATCATGTAATCTAACAAAATCGTGTGCTGTGGCTGTCGCCGTGGTTTTGCAAATCAGAGCGTTCAAGTTGGCCGTTTGTTTTTATGAGTGAACCCTCAATTTAGTTTTTAAAATTATTAGCACTGATTATATTAATTTTTTATTTGATAAAATTAATATATAATTAGCTATTGAACATGAAAAAATAAGTTATATTAATCTCTCACATAAACTATTTTTTAGTCATTAAAAACTAATTTGACCGTATACATTATAATTTCAAAAATTAATATACTAATATCCTTAAGTAGACTAATATGATCAGTGTTAACATCTTTAAAAAACTAAAACGAGGATTTACTCCCTGTTTTATATATAACATGTATGATGTATCCATGTAGGAAGATTCTTAGCTAGCTTTATAAATCCTCAATTTAAATCATGGATTTTCTCTCCCTTGCCTTTTTTTTTTTTTTAATTCTTTTGGTTATGTTTAGATCCGTGAAGCAAACACCTCAATTTTTCTTTCTTAAGAAATATGCAAATAACTAAGTTGCACACGTGGCATCAATAATTGAATACAGAGAAGATGTTGTGAGCACTATATCTGTATATTCGCAAGGCCAAGTGGATGGACTAAGTAGTGCATCTTCATAAAGTAGCTCTGCGATTAGTCCTTTTGGTGTGTGCACAAGGGAGAAAAAGAGGTTATTCTCTCAAAAACGAATCAGCCGCACGAAAATGAAACATCTAAACTACATGCAAAAAGAACCCACGACAAATGCAAAAAAAGGATAAAGCTATTAGACTTGTGGTATTTAGAGTGTTTCAAATTTAGAGTGAATTTTTGTAGTTATGTTTAAAATTTAAGTCTCATATTTCCTAAATTTAACTTTTAAGGAGTATTTATATAAGTATGAGTTGCGTAAATAAATAGATACTTTATCGTATTGAATTAGGATTGTGAATTTAAGCTTGACTTATTACATACGCACATGTCCACCCTGTCTTGTTTGTGCATGTTTAGGCTTGACTCAATTTTACCTTAAATCTATATTTTTTAACTCACATGGATATTAAAATATTTATTTGAACCATTGGAGACTAATTTGGGACTCTTTGCTGTGTTTTCTTGTATTAAAACAAAAGGTGTTCCTACTTAGTGTAGGATAGAGATAAACTCTAAAAAATAATGCCTAACACGATTCATGATATACATGTTCCAATCCTTCCTTGTTCTTATTGATCTCATTTGTTGGTATTTTGTTCTTGTGATTTTCAATTCTAAACAACAGTTCAAATATTAGTATCCACTCTAATATCTCTAACAAAACTAGCAACTAAAATCAACAAAATTAAACCTACTTTTAGAGTACTTACAAGGGATGGTTAAAATAGTAAACAAGTTAAGGGGTGGTTATTGTTCAATTAACATTAACATTAGTAGCATTTTGTGATACCTTATGATATTGAGTTAGGATTGTCGACTTGGGTTTAACTTAATATACATGCGCATATTTGATCATTCTCATTTGCGCACGTGTGGGTTTTACTCGATTTTACCTTGAGCCCATCTTTTTTTAGCTCATTTGGAGATCAAAATATCTATTTGGATTGTTGGAGACTAATCTGGGACTCTTTGTTGCATCTTTTAGTATTGGAACGAGAAATGTTTCTGCTCAGTGTAGGACAGAGATAAACCTTTAAGGACATTGTTTAACATGATTCGTGATATATCTATTCCAATCCTCCCTTATTCTTATTGATCTCATTTGTTGATATTTTGTTCTTGTGATTTTTGGTTCTAGACAGTAGCTCAAATACTATTACTCACTGCAATACTTCTAAGAAAAGCTAGCAACTAAAATCAACAGAATTAAACCTACTTTTAGAGTACTTACAAGGGATGGTTAAAATAGTAAACAAGTTAAAGGTGGTTATTGTTCAATTAGCATTAGCAGCATTTAATACATGGTTTACGTTGTTAATTAAGTATTTTTAGATATCACATATATCGTAGTGTGGGAAGACCTCTTCTGTGTAAGTAGTTCGAGCCTGTAAAAAAATAGTTTTTAAGAAGACAATTTTCATTATCCCAAGCAAGGGTTATTTTCACAATTGAGAAGTGTGAAAAATCCTCATTTGTTTTTTTAACAAAAAACTACTTTAATGTTAGGATTGTTCAAATGTGGAGCAGATAATTAGGGCTAATCTGATCTTTTAAGAGTCAACTAAGTTAAATTGGGTTAAGTCTTTTAGTATAAGAGTCATCCTACTAAAGAAGCAACATTATAATATTCCCAAATCGTCTACACACATATTTGGTTTGAGCATAACACGCAACACATGCAAAAAAGCCTATGCCAGGCACGTATGTGCATAGAGATTGTTACATTAGTTATGTTAATTATTTATTATTATTTTTCAAATATTTTTAAAAAATTTATCTGAATATTTTTAACATTTTAGTGTTTTTTTTTTTTTTTTTACTAACAAGAAATGTATATATTATTTGACAGAAATCAAAAGGTTCAATAAATTTGCGGGAGCCTCTTCTATCCACATTCCAACAGCATTTGGATTGGATAGAGCTAACTGAGCTAACTTACGTGCAACACAGTTCCCATCTCTTTTAAGATATGAAACATAGAAAAATTTGAAAAACGTGAAAGGTAAATGCAATATTGAATCATCAAGCCAAAATAGGTGGGAGGCTGGGACTTTGAGAGAGCATTGACCACGTCTAAATATCACTTTTAATGCTAACAGTTATTAACGCTTGAATAATAAGATATAAATATTATTTACATAATTAACGTAAATATTCAATGATGATAGTGTAAACACAATGAATGACACACAATATAATTAAAAATTTCTCACTTACACCTCAAATGCCATTCAACACGTGTACTGTAGTTCTCCACACGTACTGCCTGAACATGCTGCGCAGAATCTTCATTATGTTACTTAAAAATGTAAACTAAATGCATGATTAGTTAATTACTTATTTTCCAGAGAATAAAACAAACATCAGATGTCACCTAGTCCTAGAGCTACAAGCCTCCAAAGAAACGCAAGGAATTTTTTTCGGTATTATTTTATTTTAGCGTATCAGACTATCAGGGAAGGGGAAAAAATATCAGGTTAAAAATATATTAAAACAAAGAACAGGGTCACACAAACAACAACAACAAAATTAAAAATAGAACCACCATGCGAAGCCCCTTCAATTATTCATGAACCTATGGGCGGTTTCAAATTCCGGGACATGCCGGTGAGAGGGAAACAAAGGTGGGCATGTGGCTGAAACACAACATTCCTCGTTGCAATTTACAGGATTAGATCTACCAATGAACGGTTTTGGTTATTTTTTATTTGAGAAAGAATAGATAAAAAATTTAAGAATATGGGTGAATAGAATAGGTGATGCGTATTATAATAATATTAAACATAATCTATGAAGCACGGATACGTCAATTATGAGATGTCTGCGTTTAATTATCGATAAGAGATATCGGAAAAGTCTGCAAGTTCGAAAAAAGTTATTTTTTTTAGTTTTGACACATCTCAGACACGTTAAAACACTTCTCGGACACGCTCAGACACTTCTCGGACACACTTGAACACGACCAGGACACGACTTGAACACGACTCATTAATATTTTTTTTTAAAAAAAATTAATTTCCATGACTAACGTTCAATTAGTAAGTCCGTAACTCACTCAAGTCTAATCACACGACTGATGTCCCAAACCACTATTTTCACATATCAGTATTTTAAGTTTTATCTTTTCACACGCCACATTAGACTTTTAAGTTTTATCTTTTCACACATCACTATTCTCATCTGCTCCTTCTACCTTTGCTTGTATCAAGTCGTCCACTTCATTGTTATCGAAATTTGCCTCATACTAATATTCCCTCTAGTTATTTTTTTTATACACATGTATTTATACATGATTAATTCTATTAGGAGAAGTTATTTTAGGAGATTTTTTAGAATATGTCAATAGAAATTATATTCTATATTTTTTAGGAGAGCTTACTAGGTAGCAAATATTGACACATATGATATATTAAAATATTATAAATCTTCAAACTTATAGAAATGATATTAATGAATTATGAATCTTTTTTTTTTAAATTTTGAAATTATATATATATATATATATATATATATATATATATATATATATATATACTTAATATGGGTCTTATAATTTTTAAATTTAGTGTATTTCCGTATCGTGTCCCATATCCATATTCGTATTTGTGCTTCATAGAACATAATTAAGGTACCCCTTATTGTTTAATTAAAGAAGAAAAGTAAAAGTAAAGACCACGCTGCTCTTTTTCTTCCAAATTTGAAACTTCAAAGAATAATGCCTTCTCGACAAAATTAAAGATAAAAATTCAAAATACCCCGTCAATTATACTCTATGTACAACTTACCTCACTAGATTTAAAATGGTGCAAAATACACCACCTTAAATTTTACACCTTATGCTAATAATACACAATATTAAAGATCCGTTTAAATTATTAACGCAGTTACTTGCACGTAATAACCCAAAACACCATAGCCTCCAATTTCAATTAAGAATGTTTGCGGTTCGGTTTAGATTAATTTTAAACTAAAAAAATAATTAATTTAAATAATATTATTTATATTATTTTGAATTAAATTAATTATATTTTAAAAATTGATCTAATCCAAATTAATATCAGTTTAATTGATTTTTTACTAAAAAATTTTAAGTTTAAAATGTTGTAAGTTAAAAGTAATTTAATTTAACTTATTATAAAAAATAAAAAAAAAAATAAAAAAAATACATTTCACATGTTTAAAATAATATTTAATTATATAAAATGAGATAAATGTGTGAGAAATTAAAATTATTATAAATAATAATATAAACTTAATAACAAATAAATATATTACATAATGTTAATTAGTTTGAATTAGATTAAATTAGTTTTAAAAATTAAAACAAAAAATTTATTCAATCCAATCAATTTTAAAAAAATCAAACATAAAAGAATCACATTTATATTGATTTTGATTAAATTTCAATTTTTCAATTTGATTTTCAATTTAATTTTCAATTTGAATAAAATTTAAACACTCCTAATTTCAACTTCTTCGAAGAATTCGAAGAATGTGGGTTGTTTCATTTGAAGAGATCTTCCTCTACTGTCCATCAGAGCAGAACATGAGTGAAAAGTTTTCATTTGAGGAGGGATAGGTGAAAAGGGCGGAGACGACGTGCAATGAGCCAAGTTGCAAGAATTTGCATAGATCATGAGCTTGTCTTAGAGTCTTTGCCGTAGATGTTACCATTGTCAATGGTTGAAGTTGGTGGCAGACATGGTGTGAAGAGATTATATAATCCACCTCTACCTAGTGTTGAGACTCCCATTGGAAACTCAGTTTGGTTTTCAATGGAATGAAAGTTCTATGAACAAAAAATACTTTTTTAACAAAACAAACCCACAATATTAGCAAGTAAGAGCCAGCAGATTGCTGAGAGAGAAATAGAAAAAGGTAGAGGTGAGTATAACACAACAAAAATGTCAAGCACTTTAGACCCTGACTTTTCAAAACTAACTACTTAGTTCCTGAAACTACAAAACGTCGGTCACGTTAGTCCCTGCATTAGTTCCCGTTAGTTAAACTTGACGGACTCGCACTCGTGGCATGTTAAGTGCCAAATGGCTCGCTGATGTGGTCCCAGAACGACGTCGTTTTGTAGTTGTACCATAGCACAAAACTTCCAAATGTGAAACGACGACGTCTTTCCCATCTTCCCCACCCCACCCCCAATTGATAGCCATTACAGTAACTTAGGGCACAAACTCGCTTATGCAAACCTAGAAAGAAAAGAACAACCAGAAATTCGCATAAGTAGGTTGGCAAGGCTGGGAGATGATGGGTAATGGAAACTCATCGCAATCCGCACCATCAAGCAATGAAGGAAGCTGGGGTGGGAGTGTAGGTTCCATACTCAATTCGTCTCGTTACAAGGGAGGACCTGGTAGTGGTAGGGTCTGCTATTGTGGCCTGACCACAATGGTAAGAAGATCCAAAACCACGACTAATCCTGGTAGACCATTCTATGGCTGCCCTAAGTACAAGTCAAAGGTAAGAGTTTGAGTATACTAGAGTTATTGGGATAAGCATTGTTGTTTTTGTTCTTAATTTGAAAAGTGAATTATGTTGTGTATGTGATGGTTTGCAGAATGGTGACCATTGTAACTACTTTTCCTGGTTTCATAATGGGGCAGAAGATAACGGAATTGGGACTACCACTGAACCTGCTACGGAAACTGCCACTGAACCTGCAACTGAAAGTGGTAGTAAGGCTGCTAAAAGTGAGCATCAAGAATGGAGATTGAATGTTGCTTGAAAGATTGGAAGCTTAGAAGCTAAAGTTAGGATGTTTGTGTAATTAGCCAGTGTATTTTGATGTTGATTTTTATCATAATGTTGGGCTTAATTTGTTCAGGGAAGTAGGTAATTAGATTTGGAATGTGTAATGGTGATATTGTGTTATTAGTTTGGGAAATTAGGTAATTATGATGTTGTGTAATTAGTCATTTAGCATATGTGATCAAATGAAATGAATGAAAGTTTGGTTGTTAAAGCTCATTGCCATTGGGGCCTATTTTTGAAGACTTATTGACAAACTAGAAGCCTTGCTGAGAACTTCAATTAACAATAATACTTCAATTAAAGTTTCCACATAAATTAAAACCTGATAAAAACATTAAGTTAATATAGGGGTATATATGTGTAAAACAAGCCACACAGAAAATAGAATCTCAGCTAATCATGTTGGCTTTTGAACAACTTAATCTGAATGCAAAAAATATTCCCAATTCTCAAATGGATCAAAAAATATATTGACCACTTCTATATTAATCAGTTACAAAAAAATATTCCCAATTCTTTGTTCGATCATCAGCCTTTAAATTCATATTTCAAAAAGGACCAAATCCTATCATTATTTACATTATAAGCCTTATACATCGTCTAAAAAGGATCAAATCCTATCATCATTTACATTATAAGCTCTATACATCATCCAAAAAGGACAAAATCCTATCAACCTTTACATTATAAGCCCTAAACATTATCCAAAAAGGACCATTATGCATCATCCAACAGGGATGAATTTTCAATTCATCTTCTTTGGTGGAGCACGTCTGAAACCAGGGTTGGTATGAACCTCATTAACTTAATGATGTAAATGAAAATGTAAGGGAAAATATTTAGGGGTTGGTATGCATCATGTTCATGCATGTAAGTGCAAATGTAACCTAAAAAAGAATCAAAGTAAGTTTTAGAGTGATCAAATGACATGAGTGAAAATCACACAAGAAAAAAGAGAATTACCTAAATGCTAAATTCATTCATTAATAGGCTCAAAATCTTACAAGATATGCATCTATCAATCTTAATTCTCCAATCAAATATCCAAAGGCAAGCATGTCAAATTCAAGACAGAAGAAGAAATTTATAAAACATACCCTTGAATTTCAATTGCGTCAAACTCATAAACTTCATAAATCCCAAAACATAATTGGAAATCAATGAAAAACACACTTTTTTTTTTCAAAAACAAAATTAAAATAAAATTAAAACAGAAAATAGAATGTAAACTCCTCCTCCACACTTAAATTCTACGTTGTCTTCAATGTAAAGTTTAAAAAAATAAATAATCATCAATTAATCCAAGACAAGTAAAATAAAAAAAAGAGAGAAGAAACATCCTTATCAAATAAGGAGACTTCCACCAGGGTTCCATTGCTTGAAATGTAATGACTAACTTATGCTTGAAGTTGCATGAGAGCTTCCACTTGGGTCCCATTGACCCTCCTTAATTCCCTTTACTTCACCACTGAAATGCCATATGTGTACTTTATCAAATTTATTTGCATCATTGTTTATGTTGGACCAAGGTCCAAAAACGAAATCCACAAAAGTGACCGCCATCCTGTGCTCTTCTCCCCCCTTTGAAAATTCTTCAATAGCCTGGATGGACATTAATAGATATAAAAGACATTAATCCATTAATTTGTACACATAAAATATATTTAGAGGATAATGCTAAAACATCACAATAACCTTAAAAAAGATTAAATCCACACATGAAAGAGGTAGTTAAGGCTGAAGTTTTTAAATTACTTGATGTTGGAATTATTTACCTTATTTCTAATAGCTAGTGGGTAAGCCCTACACAAGTTGTGCCTAAGAAATCTGGAATAACAGTGATTGAAAATGAAAAAGGTAAGTTAATACCTACATGAGTTTCATCCAGTTAGCATATGTGTATTGATTTTAGAAAATTGAATGCAGCCACTAGGAAAGATCATTTCCCCTTATCATTTATTGATCAAATTCTAGAAAGAGTTGTAGGACATCCCTACTATTGTTTTCTTAATGGTTATTCGGGATATAATTAAATACTAATTGCATTAGAGAATCAAGAAAATATCACTTTCACGTGCCCATTTGACACTTTTGCATATAGAAAAATGTATTTCAGTCTTTGTAATGCTCCGAAAACTTTTCAAAGATGCATGCTAAATATTTTTAGTGACATGATTGAGCATTATTTAGAAGTTTTCACGGATGATATGACAGTTTTTGGAAATTCTTTTGAAAATTATTTTGATAATTTGGATAAAGTTCTTAAAAGATGTGAAGAAAAAAGATTTGTTTTAAATTGGAAAAAATGTCATTACATGATTACTTCAGGAATCGTGTTAGGTCATATGATATCTTCTGAAAAAATTGAAGTTGATAAGACTAAAGTTGAATTAATTGCTCATTTGTCTTCCCAAAACATAGTCAGAGAAGTTCGTTCTTTTTTAGGACATGCAAGATTCTATCAAAGATTCATTAAGGACTTTAGTGTCATATCAAGACCATTATAAAATCTTTTGATAAAAGATGCATAATTTGATTGGACTCAAGAATGTCAAATTTTTTTTGAAAAATTAATTGGTCTTCTAACATCGGCTCCTATCATGTAATCCCCTGACTGGTCTTTGCCTTTTGAATTGATGTGTGATGCAAGTGATTTTGTTGTTGGCGCTGTTTTAGGCCAAAGAAAAGAAGGTAAACCTCATGTGATTTGTTTAGCAAGTAGAACTTTAAATAGTATACAAATGAATTACACCACTACTTAAAAAAAATTACTTGTTGTACTTTTTACATTGGACAAATTTCGAGCTCATTTAATTGGTTCTCTACTATTGTTTTCACTAATCATACTACTGTTAGATATTTAATGTCTAAGCAGGATGTCAAACCTAGGATGATACGGTGGATCTTGTTGCTTCAAGAATTCAACATCACAATAAAAGATAAGAAATGATCCGAAAATGTTGTTATAGATCATTTGTCCAGACTTACAACATGCTCACCTTTTGATAGCACACCTATCAATGATTCTTTTCCTGATGAATTTTTATTTTCTATCAATTCCATGTCTTGGTTTGCTAATATAGTCAATTTTCTTATGATAGAAAAGATGTCACCTCAATGGTTACATCAAGACAAAAAAAGTTTTTGACTGAGGTGAAATTTTTTATTAAGAATGACCCATATTTATTCAAACATTGTCCTGATCAAATCTTTCGGAGATGTGCACCCGACAGTAAGGTAGGTAGTGTCATTAAATTTTGTCACTCAAAAGCATGTGAATGTCATTTTTCTTCAAAAAAAAAAAAGCTCGAAAATCTTGTAGTGTGGATTTTATTGGCTCACTTTATTTAAGGACAACTATACCTTTTACAAAAGTTGAGATAATTGTTAGAAATTAGGTTCCATTTCTAAAAGAAATATGATGCCTCTGAATCTTATCATTGTCATTGAAATTTTTGATTGTCGAGGAATTGATTTCATAGGTCTGTTTCCATCCTCACTTGGATTTGTGTATATTTTGGTTGCAATTGATTATATCTCAAAATGGATTGAGGCGATTCCATGTCTCTAAAATGATCATAAAACTGTTCTCAAATTTTTAAAAGAAAATGTCTTAAGTCGATTTAGAATCTCTTGAGCTGTTATCAGTGATGGGGTAACACATTTTTGCAATAAACTACTTGAATCTTTAATGAAGAAATATAGAATTAACCATAAAGTTGCCACCCCTTATCACCCTTTGACAAATGGACAAGTAGAATTAGCAAATAGGAAAATTAAACAAATTTTGAAAAAAACGGTTAACCCAAATCGTTAGTCTTTAAGACTAAACGATGCACTTTGAGCTTACCATACTGCTGTTAAAACATCTTTAGGCATGTCACCCTATCAGTTAGTCTATGGAAAACCTTGTCACTTTCCTGTAGAATTAGATCATAAAGTATTTTGAGCCATTAAAGCTTTCAATTTAAATCTTGATGATGCTTGCATGTTATGCAAATTACAAATAAATGAACTTGAGAAATTAAGAAATGATGCATATGAAAACTCAAATTTATAAAGAAAGAACAAAAGATTTTCATGACAAATCTATTTTAAGAAAATCTTTTGAAATTGGTCAAAAAGTTCTACTTTATAATTCTCGTCTTCACCTATTTTTTGAAAAATTGAGATCTATGTGGACTAACCTTTTTATTGTCAAATATATGTATCTTTATGGGGCCATAGACATTGAGAATCCTATGAATGGTAATGTGTTTAAGGTCAATGGACAAAGACTTAAACTATTTCTGGAAAATCAAGCTGCTGAGGTAGAATTCATTTCTCTTTCTGATCCTTGTTATGAGAAAAATTTACTCTAATTTTGTGACTTTATTTTGTTTTGCAGTTCTTTGTGTTCCCGGTTAAATGGCGGATGACGGTATTCCGTGACTCTCAAGTTAGTTTATTTTTTTTAGTTTCCCAAAATAATTGATTTTTTCTCTTTTAAAATGGATATCATTCTCTCAAACTTGAGAAAACATTTTCCTTCTCTTCCTCAAAATGCTCTAACAAAAATTTATGAAGTTAGATGTAAAAGATTGAGATTGTTAATGTACAAGGGCATGTCGAAAGATTTACGCTGGATAATTGAAGCAAAAGTCCGGCTAGCAGGTGAGTCTTCAATTTCATTTGACTCATACATGTAAGGTCTTAGTAGAAGTTCATATTCTAAAAAGAGAAGAGCCAAAAAATTACAAGTCTGTCACAAATGTGCACGATGGAATTGTAACAAGCGATGTCGCTCTTTGCGGATGATTTCCGCAAACAAAGAAGATAAAAAAATTTTCATTAAGAATGGACTGAGTAAGGAGTCTTTAGATGATATCTTATTGACTCTTGATACGCATTCTTGTAGTTTAGTACATCGTGAATTTCTTAACTTGTGGAATCTCTTCAAGGAGGAACAAAAATATTACAGTCTTGAGAATTTGACTCTAAAAGACCATGTTTGCCAATTTATAAGAAAATTGAATGGGAAGCTTATACTCGACTCACAGAAGGTGTTTAAGCCATTTTTGGACGTGAAACCAAAGACAGATGTAAGCCGCATCCACAACAATATGTACATATTTTCTTCTTCTTCTTCTTCTTCTTCTTCTTCTGAAAAGAAAAAAAAAAGAAAGAAAGAGCTGACCATTGCTGCAATCAAAGGGTTATCAGAGTCTCCTGATATACCATGTGACATATCTATACTTAGAATAAAGATGGATGCTTGAAAACAATAGGAAGAGAAGGAGAAGGTTCATGCCTAACAATGAATTCAACTCACCAATTTGGGATTGATATTCAACAAAACATTAGTCAAATATTGGTCATTGTCCTTTATGATGAATGTTCTCAAATATCTTCTTCACTCTAACTGTACCATAATGCTCTTTTATTCTCTTTGTTATTTATCTTCTCATATCCATATTATCTCTTCTTTACCTTGATCTCATTACAAGTTTGAATAAAGTCCTCTTGATTTTTGTGTACATGTGTTCTGAGTAGTGGAGAAGTAGAAGATAAGCAAGCTTATGGTAGTACAATTTTTCATGGGTTGAATTGAGTGAAATACTTACCTTTTTAATGCTTGAAAGATTAAGAGTGAATCCTGTGAGGAACTTTCATTCTTGATTCGTTCTTTTTAATTGAACTTTCCTTACTTGATGATTTGAGATGTGAAGAAATATTACTCATTAATGCTTTGATCCCTTGAATGACTGGTTGCTCTTTGTGTTTCATTAAATCTTTTAGAGTTTTTAACTTTTGAGTCTATATCATTTTTCTTTGTTCCCTATTTTTTTCTAATGTATTTTGCTCGGGTATGCAAAAGTTTAGTATGGAAAAATTTGATAACAATGTATTTTATTTATTTTATAATCTTCTTACTAGGCTTCTTAAGGTTCAATTTGGCTTAATGAAGTTGATTTTGTCACATTTTATGAAATTAAGTTTAATTGGATCATTGAATAAATTATTGCTTAATTATCATTAATTTGGGTGATTGCATTTTTAAGTAAAGTGACCACAATTTGAGTTACAATTATTTGATTAATGTGATTCTGATCTTGTTAGAAAGTTAAGATAATTCCCTAATAACTATTCACTTGATAGTAAGAGTCACATTGATAGCAATATATTTCATTCATTGTATAATTTTTTAACTCAGCATTTTCAGTAGACTGACTATAATTTGAGTTATAAATATCTGATGGATGTGATTTTAGTCTTGTTTGAATGCTAAGACAAATTTTTATAACTTTTATGAAAGCCTCAAGACCGGGAACACACGTTTGGATAACTCAAATTGGAGTTGAAGCAAAATCTTAAAGTTTTAAACCTGATAGTTTGACCTTTATGCACTCATTAGGCTATATCTTGGGTTATAGGAGTTCAATATTTCTGAAATTTTGAGCTTTATGCACTCATTAGACTATATCTTGGGCTATAGGAGTTCAACAATTCTGAAATTTTGACAGTGGATGGTTAAGACCCATATCTACAACTTTCATAAAGAACACAAAAGTTGGATCGGAATTTTTGAAGGAGATATTAGGCGTGGAAGTCAGAATAGAGGAGCTGAAGTTATGCCTGACTCATGAATAGTAATTGGTTCATATCTCGGGCCGTGGGTTTCCAATTGAGCTAAAACTAACGACATTTGAAAGTTAAGACAATTCTCTAGAACTTTCATGAAGATCACCTGACCAGCAAATGACGCATGCCATGAGTTCAGAAGTGAAACATTTCAGAGACAAGAATTCACCTATTCATCATCATCAAACAACTATTTTGGCATTTTGTGCTTATCATCCACCATCTCTTTTGGCATTTTGTACTCTTCTAACTCTATAAAAGGAGGCAATGACTGATCATTTCGTGGTGTTAGTTTGGAGTTTACTTTTATGTTTGTATGTTAATTGTTTCCATTGTGTAATTTTCTATTGTTCTTAATTGAAGTTATGTTCATCATCTTTTTCTTCTTTCTTTCTTTCTTCTTGATTCATGAGTAACTAATTTTCATTTTGCTTGGGAGAAAGAGTGAAGCTTTTGGTAATATGTTGATGTTAGATTAATTTTCTTCTTGTGCTTAAATGATATATTTTTAAGTGATCATTATATGTGTTGTATGCTGTTTCCGATCAATTTAGAAACTCTTTTTGTATAATGAAGGTCTTGATTTATTGTAGATAAGACATTGACACAGTAGATGCTTAAGACCATTTACAAGTATTGGTAAATAATTATTGGAATCATAATATGATTACATATATAATCTTAATTGAACTTGGAATATTAAATCTTTCGATTAGAAACTTCATTATGTGTGATTTCAATTGAGTTATAAAAAGAAAATATTATTGTCTTTAATTTATACCAAGAGTGGATCTCCTAATCCAAACAAATTATTTTTATCTGTGAACAACTTTTATCACATTTAGTATTGTGATAAATTTGCTATTTATCTCAAATAATTTTTCTTCATCAATTCCATGTGGATCGACCTCGGACTCTCGAGAATTTACTACTTGAAACAATATACACTTGGGTTTGAAACTTTTAATTATCTTATCAACTCTCGATCAGTCTGCTGATATCTTTACCAAAGCTCATCATCCAGGTCACTTTCGCACACTAGTTTTTAAACTCAAATTGATTTCTTCCACACCTACTTGAGTTTGAGAGGGAATGTCAGCATGATTTATGTTGCAAGGTTCAGCATGTGTCAGTATGCTTTATGCAAGACTCAGCATGATTTATGCTGACATATTTAACTTGTATCATTTAGATTTTTTTTTGTGTATAAATTGAGTCTCACTTGTACATTTTAGATAGACATAGAAATATAAACAGATTCAATTCTTACAATTGTGAACCATCCTTGCATCAAAATGAAAGGGGAATGTCTGTGATCACTCTCGAACACCTCCATATGCGAGACTTTGTGATTGGGAAATGTCTGCATCCATCTAAATTAGCTAGAAACCAGTCCAACACCTTTTGAACATCGCCTACACCTTCCCATCTGTTATTCTATGTGTAGGGGAACCCATCAATAGCAAATTCCAACAATCCTCCTCTATATATTAGATGGTGGAGGTGATCACCCATGCATGTTAATCAAGAACTCAGCACCTCCATTCTTCTCTTCTGGTCTAAGTATGGTGTTAAAATTCCTCCAATAAGCACAACCCCTTCACACCTAGCCATAATCCCGCTGACACTCAGTCAAAGTGTCAAATATAAGCATTTTTTTCATAGTGAGCATGAACACCTATAAAGTGGCAGTGGTGGGTAGGAGAGCTTATTGCATCACTGACATGGATGAAAAATGAATCATGCTCTTCGAGGCGCAAATCACAATGCGATTTGGAGACTGTTAACATCCCCCTGCTGTACCTATAGGATTGACCATGAACAAGGATCTGAAACCACACGCTCGAAAAATATGGCTAACATTAGAGACCGGGTTTTTAATCTTTATGATAAAAAGATAATTAATTTGGCATATTTTCCTTACATAGCTTCTTGAGGTAGTGAACTTTTATGGGATTCCCCATGTCTTGGTAGTTCCAGATAAGAAGACGCATGCCTAACAGAAAAACTAGAGTCTCATGGACCTAGATAAACTCCGAGAGGAGAAGGACAACCGACGATTGGAGTTGTTGCGCAAGGTTTTGGTGGCGGCTAGAATCCTAGTGGACACACCAACTCTTTTTGGCAGAATATTACTTTTTTAAATAGGATATTTGGTTTAATGTACATAACTTATATATAGATAAAGTTTACCTAAGAATTCCTATTTTGGTATATGGCATACATGACACTACGACTGACAAACCAATCAACATTTGATATGTGGATTTAAGATGAGGCCTATTTCAACTTGTTACAAGCTATTCTCATTAATGTAATATTATTTTCACTCCTTAAAATTAAGCATTAATCTCAAACAAAATTTCATTAAAACCCATTACGAATATTGGATTGACCAATTCATTGTCTTTCCCAACTCATCGGGTTCCATATTTTCAAGGATATACTGTATCACAATTACCATACATGTCAATACAAATTCAAAATCTTTACTTAAGATAACCATGACAAGCATAGAGGAGAGCAAGCAATGTTGTCCTTTGTTCAACAACTGGAGGTTTACTTAAAATTAAGTGTCTATATTGTCTAAGTGAGAGATTGTTAGATTATTTTTAATGTGTGTGGATTAATTTAATCACCAATTGTCTAAAATTCAGATTAATTGAATATCAAATATTGTGGATCATCTATTGGTTTAACTAATTTGTGATCAATTTTATTATTAGACTCTTATAAGCACTTAAACCTATGTAGATAATATTGTTTTAAGTTTGTAGGCTTTGTGTATAGATTTTCTATGATAGGTAAGGTAGCCTATATTATAAACACACGGATAGATATTTATTCTTATCCTATATGTATTGTGGTTATCTCATTGAGGTCACAAAGATTTTGTGCTCATATAAAGAATGATGATAATTTTTCTCTTCTACACACACGCACTATTCACAATTTTCTTTTCAAGATCGAACATGATCGTGCTCATATTTGTCATTTCAAAGTAATTTTATAACTCAATCTCTAATATATTATATTTTATACATACCATAATTTTAGGGTTAAATGGATCTAGAAAAATTTAATATGTTGTTATCTAATTTTTATTGATTTAAAAATTGTCAGTGCTTAGATTGAAATTAATACCATGAAAGTTTTTAGTAAATTGCTGAGAATGGAAAAAGATGATAACCTTATCATTATTGTATCTATTTTCTATTTCATCTAAAGAAAGTTCAAGTTCTTGTCTTCTCAAACTTTTGGGTCAAGTTCTGCAATTGAACAAGGTGAAGGGTGAAAATTATTGCCGCAATACGGCATACCAAATGACACATCGTTGAACACCGAACAAGGAAAAAGCATGCTCAATACCGAATCCATCAACCTCCTTTAAATCCATCAACCTCACCGGCTGGGTCAGTACCTAGTCCATATTGTGCATTGTTTGATCAACATTTTAACTATATATGAGTCAATATAATAAATTTTACACAACATC
The DNA here is from genome assembly GCA_029884605.1 of Ormosia emarginata. Classification (NCBI taxonomy): domain Eukaryota; kingdom Viridiplantae; phylum Streptophyta; class Magnoliopsida; order Fabales; family Fabaceae; genus Ormosia; species Ormosia emarginata. The sequence continues at coordinate 19,470,445 of JAQQTP010000064.1, read as the reverse complement.
ACAATTCAATTTAATAAAAAAAATACTGAGAATTATATCTTTATTCATTAGAAAAGAAAACGGGGAGACATAGATAATCATGTTCACTAATTTGGAACAGTTGTGTGTTTTAGTTAGTGTTGTTAAAATCATATTGAATCCAACGGTTTGACCGGCCTAACTATAAATTGAACACTAAACCAGTTATAATTCAGTCTCATAATTGAATTAACGGTCAAATTACTTTGGATCAATCAAAATAGTCCAAAATCTGGTTGAACCAATCAATTATTAATATATCAACTCTTATATTTTTACATCAAATAATGCATACACCTTTTTTTACATCTAATCTAATATTATTTATTATACATATTTTTTTTATTACTTTCTCTCACTCAATTATAACTATTGGAAATGATATGAATAGTACTTACACCCTTATTCATTATACATATTTAAAAATTTAATATTTTTCACATCTCATAATTTTTTATATATTTCATATTATTCAATGTAAATTATTCTTATAATGTCATTCAATTCAACCACTCAATTTGAATAGTTGAAAATGGTTGAACTTAAATTGTAAATTGCTCTTATGGTGTCATCCAATTCGGCCACTGAATCAAACACCACCTATAAGAATTAAATTATTCTTACAGGTGACGTTGAATTTATTTTTTGTTTTTATTTTTAGTTGATATATTTTTATTCATAATTAAAAAAATATCATCTTATTTTTATTTTATTTTCTATTTTTTAACTTTTGTGAAAAAAAATAATAAAAACAAAAAAATTTGTTGTTTTCACAATTTTCTTTATAAAAGTTTGAAAAAGGAAACAAACAATGTATGATATTTGTAATATTTTTGTTTTTACCATTTCCTTTACAAATATTTGAAAATTAGAAACAAAGTAAAAATAATGTGATATATTTGTAATTATTAATGAAAATATATCAATTAAAAATAAAAATAGAAAGTAAACTAAATAGTCCTTATTAATTCATTATCGATCCAATTTTAACAATTTTTTTTGTTTCTCATAGTATTTCCCAACTCGATAGGTGAGAGACAAATATTTCCAAGTACAACCAAGCACCTAAGTCGGAATTCCTCCCAACGTTATTATTTCTATACATATGAATCTCAGGATTGAACCCAATATCACATGCTTAAGGAACTTAAGCTCATTGCACTCGAATCAACACAGTTGATCAATTTTAACTAGAAGTGAAAATAGGTCAGACGACCTATCAAATGCCTATGGCTTAGCCTATTTAAAGCCTAACCTAACTTTGCCAGACTCATTTAATAAAAAGATCAAGTCAATGACTTTTTAAAAGCCCATTTAGTTAAAGAAGTCATACTTCAGGTCTTTTAAAAAGTCTTTTAAGTTTAGTAAGCTGATTTATTTAATTATATATATTATTATTTTATATATATTATAAATTTTAATATTTATATAATATAATTAATTTAATAAATAATATAATATTTTTTAAAATCTATGTCTATTAGCTTATATAAAGGCTTAGACCTATTAATCTATTTCGTTGGTTTATTTAAAAGTATATTTGTTAATCTATTTAAAGGTCTTATTGTAAAGTAAATTTTTAAATAAGTTTTCAAGTTAGACTAAACTTTTAAAAAGACATGTTAGACCTTAAAAAATAACATATATCATATAAATAAGTTAGAGTTCGATTTTGCATTTAGAAAACAGAGCTTGACCCAACTCGTTTTTACTCCTAATTTTAACAATATTGATTTTAGCTGAATGCAAAACATTTTCTTTAATAGTGAAAAAAAAAAACAAACAATGCTTAGCATTAATTCGTTAAAACTTATCTACGGGCGAAAAAAAAATGATAGCAATATGAACTAGTTGTCCTAAAAATACGAGAAATTTTATTCTCTCTTTTTATTTTTAACTTTATTAGCATGTCACAAAGTAATAATTAAGAAAAGTCGACTTTAAAAAGCACACATTATTATAAGCAGATTGTCACTTCAAGGTTCGATTTTTGTTTATAAAATCAAATGCAACTAGCCATTACGCCTATGCCAGTATGCCATTTCTTCCACGTGTACATATAATTTTGCTTAGTGGAAATAAAGCATGTTTATGGTGTGAGTTTGATTTTAAAAAAAATCATATATTCCTTTTACTTGTTCTGAAGTAACTTAATGCAAAATACGAATAGACGATGTTCAAAAAAATAAATTATTAAAGATGATGGTCATTTAAAGAACATATCAAACAAATTGAGAAAAAAATATTAAAAGGATTTCAGTAGATGAACAACAATTAAAATTAAGAAATAAAAAACAGATAAAATGATAAACTAAATACAAGAAAGTGTTAAGATTGCTCATCAGTTGAGTATACAGACAAAATATATATTGTTTATAATGACTTGAATAATCTTATCTCTTTAAATTAGTTTTTAGAGTTAAATTAAATATTATCTATTGTTAATTCTAATATGATATTAGAGTTTATTCCAATCATTTTATATTAACTAAGTATTTGGACAATTCTCCTCTTTGAACTAACTTTTAGAGTTAAGCTAAGTCCAATCGATTCTTACTTCCAATAGAAAGGAATAATAAAATAAGATCAAGGATAATAAAACATTACTAATGAACTTGGGATGAACCTAATTAAATTGACTTGAATAATTTGTGTTTATCCAAATGATCAGAGCGATCTCCGGATGTCTCAGATTTTCAAGAAGTCCCGCTATAATATAATGTTAAGTATTTACTGTAAAAAAAATGTCTCATATGTGTATAAGGCTTCTTAAAGAAGTTAATGGAAGATTTCTTGAAAAAGCTAATGAAAGGTTTCTTGAAGAAACTAATGAAAGGCTTCTTGAAAAAGCTAATGGAATGATTCTTGAAGAACTTAATGGAATGCTTCTTGAAGAAGTTAAAGAAAGACTTTTTTGGCAAATTATGTAATTTAATAAATAAGTAAAGGGTTAAATGGTAATTGATTGATAATAGTTGGGAAGAGGTTTCTCAACCTCTATAAATGCTTGATGGGAGCATTTTGCTAATGTATGGAGGAAAAAATAATAGAAACATGTCCTCTCTTCCTCCCGTATAGTTTACGTTTTATGTTTACCATCAAGAAAGAAATAAAGTAGAGAAGAGAAGGAGAAGAGAGAGAAATGAGTTTCTACCTTCATCAAATCTGCATATTGAAGCATCAATTCTCATCATGGATAAATGTTAGTACATCTTATTTAATGATATGAATATGTCAAAATTATGGATTCTCAAGATCCTTATTATTTAGAAATTATTAACATGTGGTATCAGAGCATGTGTTTAAGAATTCATAATTTTCCATTGATGATGATGTTTTTAGGAACTCATAATTTTTCATTGATGATGTTTGGTTTTTGATCCATGAATATTGCTTATAAAATTCTCATGTTTTCCGCTACGTAAGTATAACTGATGAATCTGAAAGCTTCAGATTTCTTTTGATGGTTGTTTGCATGTTTAGTATTTGTTAAATGATTTGACAAAGTGATAGAAAGAATAAAAAAAATAATGAGTGCTTCACGTATGATTTGATGATAGTTATGCCTTTATTGTATATATAAAATTAATAACGTGTGTATATAAGTCAAAAAGCTATGAAGCCTTAAATGATTTTATTGTCAGGAAGTATTGACTTTAATGGCAATCTTTAATGGCTTTAATGACTTCATTGTCATGTAGAAAACCTAACGTAGCAATCCTTATATGCTTTAATGGTTTTGGTGCTTTTGTCTTATATGTCAAGTTTGTGACTTTTATGACTTTTACCAAAACGCACGGAGGAAGAATGCATTATTGTGTTCAATAAAGATAATATGGAATTTTATTTCCTCTAATGTTTATGAAGTGTCTACATTTTAGAATTAAATGTATGATATATTTGTTAATCACCAAAATGATCAAATATTTAAGTTAATTTAATTCAAAATTGTATGATAGTTTTATCTTAATTACTTGTATAAAATAAATGCTGTGAATGACATGATATTTATTAGTGTATGAGTAAATTGAGGTTCATTATTATAAGACAGTTAAGGATCACCTAAAGATTGTTTGTTTGTTCTTACAATTAATGAGCATGAATGTTGGTAGTGTAAGTGCACTATTAGTTTTATTTATATATCCAAAGATAATAAATATTTCTAGTTACTGTATATATCATTGTCAAATTATGTAATTTTTATTAGCATCATTATGTTGAATTTGTATATTGATGGATTGCCCAAAGGTGAACATCAACATACATTGTATGAAGTATTTTTCTGAATCTGTGTAGCATGTTAGTATGTAACTCAAAGCATTAATGTTTTAAATCTCTATTGTTTGTTGTACCTGTTGCTTTACATTCGCATCTCTCATCTGTACTAGTTTTTAATGGATTGAAATTCTCTGAATGGAAAGAGTAAATCCAATTTTACCTTGGGGTAATGGATTTGGATTTAGCTCTTCGAGTAGAGAAACTAGATGCTATTACTATTTTAAGCATTGATGAAGAGAATGTCCATCATAAAAACTAGGAAATGTCAAATAGATTGAGTTTGATGTATATGCGGATGAGTATAGCTAGTAACATTAAGTCAGCTCTTCCTAAAACTGAAAACGCTAAAGAAATGATGAAGTTTGTGGAAGAGCGCTCCTAAACTGCTGATAAGTCTCTTGTTGGGACATTGATGAGTACATTGACCACTATGAAATTTGATGGTTCTCGTACTATGAATGAGCATGTCATTGAGATGACAAATATTGTAGCAAGACTTAAGTCATTGGGAATGAGTGTGGATGAAAATTTTCTTGTGCGGTTCTTCTTAAACTCATTACCGTCTGAGTATGGTCCTTTTCAAATGAACTATAACACCATGAAAGACAAATGAAATGTGCATGAATTGCATAGTATGCTAGTTCAGGAGGAAACCAGACTCAAGAATCAAGGAAGTCATTCCATCAATTATGTTAACCATCAAGGAGCTGAAAAGAAAGCTAGTAGGAAACATGACAATAAAGGAAAAGGACTCCTAAAGATCAATGAGGCCTCTTCCTATCAAATCCACAAAAAAGGAACCGTATAAAAATAAATGTTATTTCTGTAAAAAGACTGGGCATTTCCAAAAGGATTTTCCAAGACGTAAGGCTTGGTTCGAAAATAAAGGTAAGCCTAATGCTTATGTATGTTTCGAATCAAATTTAGCTGAAGTTCCTTATAATACTTGGTGGATTGATTTTGGTTGTACAATTCATGTTTCTAATATGATACAGGGAGTCCTTACAACCCAAACCACAAGACCAAATGACAAGTTTGTCTTTATGGGCAATAGAATGAGAGCTCCAGTGGAAGCTGTCGGGACGTATCGTTTAATCCTCGACACTGGACATCATTTGGATTTATATGAAACTCTTTATGTACCTAGTATATCTAGAAATTTAGTTTCATTATCCAAACTTGATAAAGCTGGATACTCTTTTAAATTTGGTAGTGGTAGTTTCAGTTTATATAAACATAACTACATGATTAGTAATGGTGTGTTATGCGACGGATTATATAAGTTAAATCTTGATAATCTTTATGTTGAAACGTTCTTAACCTTGCATCATAATGTTGGTACTAAAAGTGGTTTAGTTAATGAATGCTCTGCTTACTTGTGGCATAAACGTTTGGGACATGTTTCCAAAGAAAGAATGAAAAGGTATGTAAAGAATGAAATCCTTCCGGATTTAGATTTTACTGATCTGAATGTATGTGTGGATTGTATTAAAGGAAAACAAACAAAACACACAAAGAAAGGAGCCACAAGAAGTACTCAGCTTCTTGAAATTATACACACCGATATTTATGGACCTTTTGATGTTAATTCTTTCAATAAAGAAAGATACTTTATCACATTTATTGATGATTATTCACGTTATGGTTATGTCTATTTGCTGCATGAGAAATCTCAGGCTGTAAATGCCTTAGAGATTTATATTAATGAGGTAGAAAGACAATTAGACAGAAAAGTGAAAATTGTCACGTCTGATAAAGGTGGTGAGCACTATGGAAGATATGATGAAAGTGGACAACGTTCAGGTCCATTCGCTAAATTCCTTGAAAAACGTGACATATGTGCTCAATACACAATGCCAGGTACACCATAGCTAAATGGTGTATTAGAAAGGCGAAATAGAACTTTACTAGATATGGTTAGAAGTATGTTAAGTAATTCCTCTTTACCCATTTCATTGTGGACTTATGCTCTAAAGACTGTCATGTATTTGTTGAATAGGCTTCCTAGTAAAGCAGTTCCAAAGACTCCTTTTGAGTTATGGACTGGAAGGAAACCTAGTCTAAGGCACCTACATGTTTGGGGTTGCCAGGTAGAAATTAGTTATTACAATCCTCAAGAAGAGAAATGGATACAAGAACAATCAGTGGTTATTTCATTGGTTATCCAAAAAAGTCAAAAGAGTATACATTTTATTATTCTAACTATACTACAAGGATTATTGAAACTGAGAATGCTAGGTTCATTAAGAATGGTGAAGTTAGTGGGAGTGAAACACCATGTAAGGTAGAGATTCAAGAATTGAGAGTGCAAGTTCCTTTGACTTGTATACTAATAAAGTTGTTGTTCCTCAAGTTGTTGAACAGATTAACAATAATGAAGAACAACAAATCAATGATCCTATTACTCACAATGAAGTTGTAGTAAAGGAGCCTATAGTAGAAGAATCACAACAAATAACATTAAGAAGATCTCACAGAGAAATGAGATCAGCTATTTCTGATGATTATGTGGTATATTTACAAGAGTCTGAAGTTGACTTAGGAATAGAGAATGACCCAGTTACGTTTTCACAAGCCATGAATAATGATAATGTTGATAAATGGTTAGATGCCATGAAAGATGAGTTGAAATCTATGAAAGAAAATGAGGTTTGGGACCTTGTTGAGTTACCAAAAGGTTGTAAACGAGTTAGTTGCAAGTGGGTATTTAAGACTAAACATGACTCTAATGGTAACTTAGAACGTTACAAGGCCAGACTAGTTGCAAAAGGGTTTATTCAGAAAAATGACATTGACTATTAGGAAGCCTTTTCACCGATCTCTAAGAAAGATTATCTCAGAATTATCATGGCATTGGTGGCTCATTATAATCTAGAATTACACCAAATGGATGTGAAAACTACCTTTCTAAATGAGAGTTTGGATGAAGAGGTTTATATGGACCAAACCAATGGGGTTCATCGAAGAAGGAAAAGAACACATGGTGTGTAAACTTAAGAAGTCAATATACGGACTTAAACAAGCTTCTCGATAATGGTATCTCAAGTTCAATGATACTATTATATCCTTTGGATTTAAGGAGAACACTGTTGATCGGTGTATATATTTGAAGGTCAGTGGGAGTAAATTTATCTTTTTGGTTCTGTATGTTGATGACATCTTGCTTGCAACTAATGATCTTGGTCTATTAAGTGAGATGAAGAATTTTCTCTCTAATAACTTTAAAATAAAAGATATATGTGAGACAACCTATGTGATTGGGATAGCGATATTTCGTGATAGATCACAAGAATTGTTGAGTTTGTCTCAGAAAACATATATAAATAAAGTGTTAGAGAGATTCAAAATGGAAAAGTGTGAAGCAGTCTGTCATTACTGCATCCACTATGGAAGCTGAATTTGTGGCATGCTTTGAGGCCATGGTTCAGGCTAAATGGCTACGGAATTTTATTTCAGGGCTTGGAGTGGTCGACAGTATTATCAGGCCATTGAAAATTTACTGTGATAATTCCATAGTTGTCTTCTTTTCTAAAAACTACAAGTATTCCAAAGGTGTTAAACATATGGAATTGAAATACTTTGCCGTTAAAGAAGAAGTTCAGAAACTTAGAGTGACAATAGAGCATATTAACACTGATCTTATGATTGCTAATCCTTTAACAAAAGGATTACCGCCCAAAACATTTACTAGTCATGTTAAATTTATGGGCATTATGTTTACTAGTGAAAGATGAACATTATCGTTTTATACTTGACACTCTGAGCTCATTAATGTATAAGTTTCTGAATTTTCCTATTTTCAAACTTATGTATACATGTATGAATGATAATATTGAAAATAAGATATGTCTTTGATAAAGACATTATTGTTGGACATATTATGTACTTCCCATTAAAGTGTCATGTTAGGAAGAAGACTAATAGAGTAGTACATGGAAGGAACTATGTCAATTTAATAATATACAACCGTCATGACTCTCATTAGTTTTTATTCTTAATTATGACTTATGATGCAATCAATGTATGAAACTTTTAGCCTCGTTTATGTGCATTATGATTGATATTTTATTAAATCATGAAATGATACTTTGTCATATGTGCCAAGTGGGAGAATGTAAGAAATGTCTCATATATGTATAAGGCTTCTTTAAGGCTTCTTAAAGAAGCTAATGGAAGGCTTCTTGAAGAAGTTAAAGAAATGTTTCTTTGGCAAATTATGTGATTTAATAAATAAGTAAATGGCTAAATGGTAATTGGTTGATAATAGTTGGGAAGAGGTTTCTCAACCTCTATAAATACTTGATGAGAGCATTTTGCTAATGTATGGAGGAAAAAATAATAGAAACTTATCCTCTCTCCTTCCTGTATAGTTTACGTTTTATGTTTACCATCAAGAAAGAAAGAACGTAGAGAAAAGAAGGAGAAGAGAGAGAAATGAGTTTCTACCTTCATCAAATCTGCATATTGAAGCACCAATTCTCATCATGGATAAGGTTAGTACATCTTATTTAATGATATGAATATATGAAAATTATAGATTCTCAAGATCCTTGTTATGTAGAAATTATTAACATTTACACATGCTTACTTTGTGTTTAATTGTTTATTATACATAGATTGACATATGCATACTAAAGAAGATGTCATAGATCTTCTTTTTAAGAAACTAACTTCAGCTCCAATGTCTTTGAGGACCTCGTCTCAATAATCTTACCTCTACTGCTTTGAGAACCTATTCTTGATGAATCAATCAATTACTGTCTTAATTGTTGATTCTCTCATCATTCTAAATTGATCATTTATGAGTTATGACTGTCAATATCTTGGTTCTGAAGTCACTTAAAATTCTTTCATGTCGACAAGTTTAATCTAATTTATTTATTTCTCCAAGAATTCCTACAAATATCACCATCAAAGCTCAACAGTTATCTAGCAATTATCACAAAAATATTATAGTTTAATTTTGATATTAGACTATATCGGCTCATCATCCAATCGATTATCCATAAGATCAGTCTATTCTCGTACGTACTCAGGCTTCAGGGCAGTAGACCTAATCATACCAATCAAATACCGACCTACCTGGATCTCCTCCAAACTCATCATTAGGTCAGCCCATGAAAATTCGAGTCGGACGATCCAAGTCATGTTTTGAGAACCTGGTAGGCCCAGTAAGCATTTTACACGTGACCAAAATGCTCGAGCTTATCACCATTTCCCAGGATTGACCTCAACGGTACAATGTTGGTTATCAGGTGAGAAACAGTCATCGACAGGTTGGAGCCCTTAATTACTCGATGGCAAGTAGATGTTGAGAGTTCAACCTCCGAGGTCCTTTTTAAGCTTGGTTGGCGGCTTGAACTAGGCATGTTTCGTTTTCTCCTTTAATACTTGAGCCTACCAACCTACCATTTGATCCTAGCTTTCATTTGACCAAATTAGGCCCACGATTGCCTTCGCCTTTGCCATCTTCATAGGTCTCTAGTGAGCCTTCCTAGTCTTTCGACCTAGACCCAAGTCACTATCTAGAACATCTGGCGCCCACTGTGGGATAAGAAAAAATTTTCCTACCCCACAACTAACTTAGAAATCACTCATTTGATCAACCATGGTCACCACCAAGAGCAACATAAAAAATGAGGTTACAAACCAAGAAAATCCCCAACCAAACAATATCAAAACCATAATACAAGCCATTCATGAGATTTAGGCCATAATTGATCAAATGACCAATAAGGAGACACAACATGTAGAACCAAAAAATAAGGCTGAAAGCAGCCGTCAGAACACCCAAAATTTGGTTCAAAATACTCTGGCCAGAAATGCACAACAACAAGTCAATCATTCTCCACTAGCTGCAGACCACTCGTTTTCAAAATTTATCATGACAGTCCCGCTTCCAGAGGGATTCTGCCTTCCGACCATGGAACTTTATGATAGGATGATCGACTCTCATAAGCATCTGACTATGTTTAATTTTATGATGTTTCTGAGAGGCGGGACAGATCCAATTAAATGCAAAGCTTTTCCGACCACCCTTAAAAAGTCGTCACTCCTCTGGTTCTTTACCCTTGAAGTTGGATCCATCAACGATTTCTTATAACTGTCGGCCAAGTTTCTCACCCATTTTTCCATTAGCATAATTCATCAGAAAACTTCAACAAACTTAATCAACCTGAAGCAGGGACAAAATGAGTCACTTAAGGAGTTTATGAGAAGATTCAGTAAAGAAGCAGTACAAATAAGAAATTTGAACCCTACCATATCCTTGCACGCCTTCATGGCCAGTCTAAAATAGGTCCCATTTGCATATTCGCTTGCTAGAAGACCACCCATAGACATAGATGATCTGAGGATTAGGTCCATGGGTCACATCATTATGGAGGAAATTGCAGCCGCAAGAAAGCTAATGAACCAAGAACTATTCCAACTTAAAGCTAGGGAAACCTTAGCTAATCCGTGTATATCCATCCGCCCAACCTACCAAGATTGACTGTATAGGGGCAGAGGTGCGAATTCAAGAGGAAAACCGATAAATAGAGAAATATGATCTGATAGTAACAACTCGACTACTTCAAACAATCCCTAGCCTAAGTATGATGTGTACACTCCGCTGACCACTCAACATGAGAATATATTCAAATAGGTTTACAACACAGGTATTATCTAGCCACCCAAAAATGTAAGACAACAGAAAATTTCGCCCAATGTTGATAAAAACAAGTGATGCGATTATCACAAGATGTATGGTTACACAATCGATGAGTGCATCACCCTGAAAGACAAGATTGAGTAGCTAATTAGAGAAGGGCACCTTGGAAAATATGTTTAACGAAGAAGGAGCAGAAACAGGGAATCAAAGGGAAGTGACCAATCTAGAAGAAGAAGCCCGAGTCCAGAAGTAGAAGGAAAAGCAATCGTGACGATAACAGAGGCGAGGGACCATATAATAAGAGGCGTGTGGTGTGGTGTGGTGTGAATTGTGATTAAAATTTGGAATGAAAATCAGTTGTCAAGTTCTACCAAAAATAAAAATTTTGCAACCAGTTGTAGTTAGCAAGGGTCGATCCACAGAGAACTAATTCAATTAACACTATAATTTGAATCCTAATTTAAACACTCAAAAACAGTAAACAATAAAACGGGGGTTTTGTTTGTTGACATTAAAAACAGAAATTGAATCCAAAACAAAAATAGTAAATATAATTTGGAAAATCAATTAAAAGACAATGGTTAAGAGATGAAATCCACCACTAGATTTATATGATTATGCTAACCCACATATCCTTTATACCAACATGGTCAATTATGTTTTTATGTGATTGTGAGATTAATTCTCTGTTTTCCTTAAGCTTTGGTTAATTCAGCAACCGCTCAAATCAATCCCTAATCAATAATTATTTGTAAAGCAACCGCTCTTACACCTACTTATTGATTGCATTAAGATTTAGAAAACTAATCACACTAAGATCCAATCTCACACCGGGATTAAATTACTTAGATCATATGCCTCACTAGTCCTACCACCGCAACCGCGCATAGCAATCCTAGTTTTACCACTTTCGAAATTGGCAAAGAGTATAAAAACTTTTATACTAAATTAAGAACAGAAACATATGAATAAAAACACAATTGTATTGATATAAAGAAATATGCAAGAATCACATAATCAAAACTAGGGTTTCATCTTCCCTTAACCAATCAAGCAGTTTAGCCACACATGATAAATTCAAAACCAAAAGAATAGAAGAAGAAAAACATTGTCAAGAATAGAAGTGCAGAAGAAAACTAAAGATCAAACTAGTTTCCAAAGGTTGGGGATGATTGATCTCCAATTGCTCAAACCCGAGACTTCAATCTTCGATCCAATCTCCTTCTCCCTTGTTCTTGGTCTTCTCCTTAGCCTCTTGGCAGTTTCCCAGTCCAGACTCTCTTTTTGCCCCAGGCAATCCTATTTATAACTTTGGAGACCTAATTTTGCATTAGAATTCGTATCTGGCTTTCTGATACAATGACACGGCCTACCCCGTGTCAGGTTCTGGTAATACAAATTCAAGTATTTTGCAACTCAGAGAGAAATACGGCCCACCCCGTGTCATGTGACAGGGCCGTGTTGATGGTCAATGCTCAAAACTAGATCCTCTTGTGAAGACAGAGATGTACACGGCCTATCCCGTGTTATATGACATGGGCCGTGTTGTTGGTCAGGTCTATGTTGAAAATCCAGAGAAGGACACAGCCCACCCCGTGTCATGTGACACGGGCCGTGTCACTTACTTTCTTTAAATTCCTCTCTCTTTCTTTACTTCTAGGGGTGATATTGATCTCCTGAAAAGCACAATGCAATTATGAGTGCTTATAAACACATTTAAGCATAGTTTCACAATAAAGATCCGATTAAACTTCATATCCAGAAACTTAGCTAAAAGTTAACAATTAAATACACATGAAGTCCAATTAAATCAAATATAAGGCACTTAAGATATAAAATAATCGATAGATCAACGTGATTGATTCAGTAGCTGGTGAATTCGCTGGAAAAGAAAGCTTGAATCCTGCTAGAAAACGCTATCTTAGGGCAATCATGTCTGTAGGCCACCCAATTCCCCTCCAAACTAAACAACATGATGAAGGATCGATAATTTCCTTTTCAAACAATGGGTTCTGGGGGATCAGGGAAGTTCTATCGACATATTGTACATGTCCACCTCCGAAGATTTCAGATACTAGAAAACATCTTAACCCCTTTCAATGAAAGTCTGGTCAGATTTTCTGGAGAACATGTAAATGTCAAAGGATATATTGAGCATAGGACAACCTTTGGAACAAGCTCTTTACTCAAAAGTATCCTGGTTAAATACTTGGTCATTGATTGCCTCACTCCCTACAATGCAATTCTGGGGAGACCATTGCTTAACCCTCTAGGCACAATAGTCTTAACACTTCACTTGACAATGAAGTTCCTTATTTCAAAGGACAAGATAAAAGTGGTGCACATAAACCAGAAGAAAGCAAGAATCTGCTACAATGAGAGCCTAAAACTAAAGCTAAGAAATTAGATCGACCATACAAGTAACACAAACAAATGACATTTCTATGATGTTAACTTGACTGAGCTTTGACCCTAGGGGTGACGTTCAAGATCAACCTCAGTCGACTGATGAATTGCAGCCTGTCTTTTTGGGTCCAAAACCTCACCAAATAACTTATATTGGAGTCTACTTATAAACCAATGTCAAATAAGAGTTGGAAGATATTTTGAAAAGAAATTCAGATTTATTCGCCCTAGACTGCTATTGATATATCATGAATTGATCCTGAATTCATCTTGTACAAGTTATCTTTGGATCTTAGAACAAAGTTGATCGCCCAGAAAAAGAGGAAGTTAGGTGCAAAAGGCATAAAGTTGCGGCAGCGACCAAGAAACTCCTAGAAGTCAGATTCATTAGAGAAATAGAGTACACGGCGTGGTTATCCAATGTAGTAATGGTGAAGAAGTCATCAGAAAAATGAAGAATGTGTACAAATGATGAACCTGCAAAAATTCATATTTTTACGGTTTATTATTTTGAGTTTTTCATTCTCTTTAATCTTTTTAATTGAGTTTGTTCTTGAGTTTTGTTATATTTTTATTATTTTAAATTGTGTTTTAATTTTGTATTTTTATGTATTTTTGTAGGTAATTGCATATGGAAAGAATAAACATTGGAAGAAGTAACAAAAGAAGCAGGAAATTCAATTAAGAAGCCCAGCACTTGAGCGTTGGGCCTTCAGCGCTTGACCGCGCAACGTGCACAGGAGATTCACTTTTAGTAGTTCAGCGCCTGAGCGCTGGGAAGTCAGCGCTTGAGCGCTGAACGCGTAAAACACAGTGTAACATTGATGGGCCAGCGCTTAAGTGCTAGAAGCCCAACGCTTGAGCGTTGGACACGTAACAGAACACGTTATTCTGTTTTAAATTAGATTTTTCAATCCACGCACACGAGGGAGTGACATATAGAGACAGTTTTCAACAGAGACAAATCTCAGTTTGGTGTGGGCGCATTCAGAAGTGAAGATTAGGGATTTCCTTCTTCCTTTCCACTAGCCTTCTATGGAGTTTGTCATATTCTTCTCTCTGTTTTATTCTTTTTCCATATGTAACTAATTTCTCTTCGTTAGGAGGATGATGGATCTTGATACTTAGATTATGTAACTTCTTTTATGGGTTTAATTTATGTTTCTTTTTCATGATTTATGTGTTTATCTCTATTCTTAATGCTTTCCTAAACCTGGTCAATTTGGGAATGATTTTTGGGTTTATGTATGATTTGAAAAAATTTGCATGAACTTAGAACACGTGATAAACACTATAATTTCTGCAATCGTTAGGAATAGTCGTTGTGGGTTATGTGATTTTTCTTTTAATTCCCTTATTCTTGATAATGCCTTTTTATTTGGGGTTAGACTAAGGGATTAGTTAATTCCAAACAGTGTAAGAGAATTAATATACCAAGGGATTGAGTATTGATTAATTTTAGGAATTGACCATAAATCTTTGAAATAGAACATAGTTAAATCAATATTTGAATATGCATTTAAAAAGTTCAAGTGAAGTCTGAACTCTAACACTTTCCTATCATTTTATTTGGCTTTGGCTGAATTGTTTCGATTTACTTTGTTTAAATTTAATTGCTTTTCTTTAATTGTTTTATTCTTGCTTTTATCAAATCTCACCTTTTGTGAAGCCTAGATAGTGTTAATTTAACGAAATTAGTAATTGGCAATACAATTCTGGTGGGACGATACTCTTTTCACTACTTTATTACTTATTGCGATTCAGTACACTTGTTGATTTTACACACCAAGTTTTTGACGCCGTTATCAGGGATTATTAATTGTTAATATTATGTAGTAGTTAAAAGAACACTAATTTAGGCATTTATTTTTCTTTGTTTTTAATTTTAGTTGTTTAAAATTAATTTTAATTTGTTTTATTTTTATTTTTATTTTACATAATTTTTGTCTCAATTGATTTTTGTTTCTCCGCATTTAATTTTCTTTTATTTTGTTTCCTTTTTATTAATTTTATTTTTTAAATTACTTATTTTTATTCTTATATTTATTTTAGTTTTTTTTATTTTTTCTTTTCTTTACTTCACGCTGGTGTGCTTGTCTGTTGTTTATGCAAGGTTCTTTGGAATCAGAAGTACTACTTTTTGATCTAGAGATAACAAGGACAGAAAGAGCAATCAGAAAAACAATTAGGGAAGCGAAGAGAGTTGACGAATCAAAGATGACGGAGATTAATAATGCACAGAGAAGATGCACTATGGCTGACTATGCTACTCCATCGTCTGAAAGTGTCACAACCAGTATTGTGCGACCTCTCATTCAAGAGAATAACTTTGATATTAAACCAGCACTTCTACAGCTGGTACAACAGAATCAATTTGGAGGAGGTCAGACAGAAGATCCTAATTTGCACATTGCCAACTTCTTGCAGCTCTATGACACTATTAAGTATAATGGAGCTAGTGATGATGTCATTCGATTACGACTGTTCCCATTTTATTTGAGAGATAAAGCCAAGAGCTGACTACAAGCCCAGACTCAAGGAAGTATATCCACTTGGGATGATCTGGTCAGTAAATTCCTCACTCGGTATTTCCCTCCATCGATGTTTGTGAAGATAAGGAGTGAGATTGCTTGCTTCACTCAAAATCAAGGAGAATCTCTTTATGAAGAATGGGAAAGATTCAAGGAGTTGCTTAGAAAATGTCATCATCATGCTTTCGAGGTTTAGCAGTAGGTACAAATCTTCTACAATGGGTTGAGTCATCCTTCTAGAGCAATGGTCGATGCATCTGCAGGTGGGTCTATAAACACAAAGACTCTAGAGGAGGCCCATGAATTATTTGAGACCATGGCTACTAATGAATATCAGATTCCTAGTGGAAGATCGACAGTCAAACAAGGAGTATTAGAGCTGGGTGTTGTTGATGCCATCCTTGCACAGAATCAAATGTTGCTGCAACACGTTGTCAACCTCACTAAGCAAGTTAGCACTTTGCAAGTAAATTCAGTTAAACACCAAGGCCTGACTTACGATTTCTGTGGAGGCAGCCATGTTAATGGTTAATGTGAAGCAGAGAATTCAGGTGTTATTGCTCCAGAATAGGTGAACTACATAGGAAATCTTTCAAGGCCACAGGGTAACCCTTACTCAAATACTTACAATCCAAGATGGAGGAATCATCATAATTTCTCTTGGAAGAATCAGGTTGTTCCACTGAATGCTTAACCAGAACAAAAGTCTCCTATCGAGATTGCAATGGAGAAACTTTCTCTACAGACCTCTATGTTTGTGCAATAGACTTCAGCTTTCATGGAGGAGTCGAGAACCAATTTCAAGAATCATGAGGCTACTATTAGAAGTCTTGAGAATCAAGTGGGGCAAATAGCAAAACAGCTTCAAGAGAGACCTCCAGACAGTTTGCCCAGTGATACTGTGGTAAATCCAAAGGAGCAATGTCATGCAATCATTTTAAGAAGTGGTACGGCTGTAGAGGAAGATAAGAAAGAAGCATCCCGATCTATAGGAAATCAGGATGGAAGCAATGAGATTTTAATTGAAGAGGATTTGTCTCAGGATGCTACTAAAGAGGTTGAAGCTAGGGAGGAACAACCGAGAGTGCAGATGAGAAAGAAAGACTTAGAGTTGAAGAAAACAATTGATCCTTCACTGTATGCTAAACTTCCATATCCTCAAAGATTTAAGAAGGAGATTCAAGAGAAGCAGTTTTCCAAGTTCTTAGAAGTCTTCAAGAAATTATAGATAAATATTCCTTTTGCTGAGGCACTTGAGCAGATGTCATCTTATGCCCGATTTATGAGGGATTTGTTGTCAAAGAAAAGGAAGCTAAAAGAAGATGAGACTGTGGCACTTACTGAAGAGTGCAACGCTATAATTCAGAGGAAACTACCACTTAAATTGAAAGATCTAGGTAATTTTTCCATTCCTAATATTAAGAAAGCTTTTTGTGATCTTGGAGCAAGTATCAATCTTATGCTACTATCTATCATGCACAAGTTGGGAATTGAAAAGGTAAAGTCAATAATGATCTCTCTTCAACTAGCAGATCGATCTATCAAGCATCGTTATGGTATAGTCGAAGATGTGTTAGTTAAGGCGGACAAATTTATTTTCCCAGTTGACTTTGTGGTTTTAGATATGAAAGAGGATGCTGATATCCTCTTGATTCTTGGAAGACCGTTCTTGACTACTTCAGGAACATTGATTGATGTGCCCAGAGATGAACTAATTTTGAGGGTGGATGGAGATCAGGTGACCATTAATGTTTTTGATAAATTTGCACTGACATCGGATCTTTATGCCCCTGTTAATTGCATCCAAAGTAAAGCTCAAAAGGAGTCGGTTGGTAAAAGTTCTTCATCATTGATTAATGTTAACTCTCCTATTTCTAAGACTGATGAGATAGAGAAAGGTCTTCCCATTATCCATGGTTCATTGCAAGCTAATCCCTTACCTGTGGAAAAATTAAGACCTCTATTGCTTGATGAAATCTCACATGCTAAGGTTTATTCTGAATAACCAGGTTCAAGTCAAGTTTCAAACGCTTTTGGAGGGGATTTCAAGGTCAGTGACCGAGTATGGAGGTAAAGATCTGACAAAAGAAAGACATCATCTTACTTCTTTTGCTTCAAGCCACTATGATGAAAAAAAAAAGCAACGTCAAACTAATGATGTTAAACAAGCGCTTTTTGGGAGGCAACCCAAATTTTCTCTTTTTTCCTTTACTCTTTTATTTTTGTTTTTGTTCTTATTTTGTTGTTTATTTAACATTTTTTTTGTTTTGTAGTTTGTTATTGTTGAGTCGGCTTGAGTGCCTCCCTGAGTTCGGAGCCTTTGTAGGGGGATGTATATAATTTTTGGTCGCCAAAAAGAATTTTTCTTTTACTTTCTTTAATATTTTATTTTCGCATTAGTTTTTAATTGTTTTTATTATCATCACCTTTTTCAGTTTTGAGTCATTATGTGCATGCTGATGTGTTGAATTGAATATCCAATGATTATTTGAATTGTGGATTGATTTAATTTCTTGGGATAGCACATGAGAATTCATGAGTTATGTTTATCTCTATTGTTTCAATTGTGTTTGGATGTTCTTCCCATCTTTATGTTTGATAGACCTTGGATTATCAATTGCATATCAGGCTTAGAGAAAGTTTATGAGAATGCATGTGTGTGAATGATTTGCATCTAGAAGTTGTTTGATTCTCTCTTGAGGCAAAATCCTAGATAATGCATGATTAAGGAAATGATTAGGGTCTTCTTTGGATCGTTTGAGTCTTTCAAGCCAACCTGTGAACACAGTGTATCCTTAGGTCCCTTTTGCAACCTTGTTTATTATTTGACATTTATTTCTTTTCTTTTACCCATATTTTTCTTTTTCCATACCGATAAAAAAAATTCCTTTTTATTCACCCTTTTTTTTAGTACGTGTCTTGTATTATTTTATTATTCAAGCCTTTGTTATTGTTGTATGCATGAAATATTTCAGGAGCTGAGAAAAAAAAAGTGAAAAGAGGAAGAAAAAAGTCAAAAAGAAAAATTCCACCAAAAGTTTTGCAAAGAAATAAGTTTGGGGGTGGAAATTGTTGAAAGAAAAAAAAATTATGCAAATAAAGTGATGGATTCTTATGCTTTGTGTTGCACTTGTTCTTAATTTTGAGGCTTGGATTGTGGAATATGCATGATGTGTATCTCAACTTTTGTTTTATTTATTATACCATTTCTTTCTTAACCTTACCCATGACCTGACATTACAAGCTTTTAAAAACCTTGTTGATCCTTGGTTGTGTATTGTTTACAGTAGTGGAGAGAGAGATAAAGAATAACTCTTTGGATGTGGGTTTGATGTGCATTTGCATTTTTATAAACCTATCCGAGTTTGAACTTTTTTAATAGGAATTGGTCTTTCATTCATGTTTGTGGGAAGTCATTTATGCATGAAAATTACATGTGAGAGACGATGTCGCAATTGGATTGTTCATGTGTGACACTTTGAGATTAGTTTGTGAAGCAATTTATGAGGATATGAATGATTTCTAATACCAGGTATTGCCTTGTTTGATTCTGTGTGTTTTGAGTCTTTTTGTTTTTCTTTGCTTGAGGACAAGCAAAAGTTTAAGTTTGGGGGAGTGATGAACCTGCAAAAATTCATATTTTTACGGTTTATTATTTTGGATTTTTTATTTTCTTTAATATTTTTAATTGAGTTTGTTCTTGAGTTTTGTTATATTTTTGTTATTTTAAATTGTGTTTTAATTTTGTGCTTTTATGTATTTTTGTAGGTAATTGCATATGGAAAGAATAAACATTGGAAGAAGTAACAAAAGAAGCAAAAAATTCAATTCAGAAGCCCAGCGCTTGAGCGTTGGGCCTTCAACGCTGGAGCGCGCAACGTGCGCAGGAGATTCACTTTTAGTAGTTCAGCGCCTGAGCGCTAGGAAGTTAGCGCTTGAGCGCTGAACGCGTAAAACACAACGTAACATTAATGGGCCAATGCTTAAGCGCTAAAAGCCTAACGCTTAAGCGCTGGGCGGGTAACAGAACATGTTATTCAGTTTTAAATTAGATTTTTCAACTCACACACACAAGGGAATGACAAACAAAAACAATTTTCAGCAGAGACAAATCCTAGTTTGGTGTGGGCGCATTCAGGAGTGAAGATTAGGGATTTTCTTCTTCCTTCCCACTAGCCTTCTATAGAGTTTGTCATATTCTTCTCTCTGTTTTATTCTTTTTCCATGTGTAACTAATTTCTCTTTGTTAGGGGGATGATGGATCTTGATACTTGGATGATGTAACTTCTTTTATGGGTTTAATTTATGTTTCTATTTCATGATTTATATGTTTATCTCTATTCTTAATGATTTCCTAAACTTGATCAATTTGGGAATGATTTTTGGGTTTATGTATGATTTAGAAAAATTTGCATGAACTTAGAACACGTGATAAACATCATAATTTATGCAATCGCTAGGAATAGACATTGTGGGTTATGTGATTTTTCTTTTAATTCCCTTGTTCTTGATAATGCCTTTCTATTTGGGGTTAGACTAAGGGATTAGTTAATTCCAAACAGTGTAAAAGAATTAATTTACTAAGGGATTGAATATTGATTAATTTTAGGAATTGACCATAAATTTTTGAAATAGAACATAGTTAAACTAATATTTGAATGTGCATTTAAATAGTTCAAGTAAAGTCTGAACCCTAACACTTTACTATCATTGTTTTCGGCTTTTGCTTAATTGTTTTTATTTACTTTGTTTAAATTTAATTCTTTTCTTTAATTATTTTATACTTGCTTTTATCAAATCTCACCTTTTGCGAAGCCTAGATAGTGTTAATTTAACGAAATTAGTAATTGGCAATATAATTCTTGTGGGATGATACTCTTTTCACTACTTTATTACTTGTTGTGATTCGGTGCACTTGTCGATTTTACACACCAACAAACTTCACCAACCTTAACAAGACATATATGAAAGATTCATACCCGCTTCCTAGCATAGATAGATTGGTTGACGCAACATCTGGCTACCATTTTCTCAGTTTCATATATGTATATTCTGGATACAATCAAATCTGGATGAATTCGGATGATGAGGAGAAGATCATTTTCATTACCGAGTTCAGAAACTTCTGCCATAGGGTTATGGCTTTCGGCTTAGAAAACACCGGCGTAACCTATCAAAGATTGATGAACAAGGTGTTTGAAGAGCAAATTGGTCAAAATATCAAAGTTTATGTAGATGGCATGGTAGCCAAAACACCAGTAAATGGAAACCATTGTTCAAATTTAGCGAAAATCTTTAGTCAACTTAGAAAGTATAATATAAGACTTAATTCAGATAAGTGTGCTTTTGAGGTCTAAGCCTAAAAGTTTCTGGGTTTTCTTCTTACCAACAAGGAGATCGAAGCCAACTTAGACAAATGCAAAGCTATTATAGAGATGAAGAGTCCGGCCACAATAAAAAAAGTATAAAGGTTGACAATAAGAATTGTTGCCTTGTCAAGATTTCTTTCTAGAGCGGCCGACCGAGCTCTTCCATTTTTTCAGTGTCTTAAGAAACAGGAAAGTTTTCAGTGGACTAAAGGTTTTGATAAGGCTTTCTAGGAACTCAAGCATTTCTTATCCACCCCACCTATCCTAACCAAGTCAGAACCTGGTGATCAACTTTTACTTTACATCTTTGTTTCTGACTAAGCTGTAAGTTCAGTCCTAGTGAAGGAAGATGGTAAGGAGCAATGGTCGATCTATTTTGTCAGTAGAGTCTTGCAAGGACCAAAGACCAAGTATCAGAAAGTTGAAAAACTGGCATTTGCTTTAGTAATAACTACTCAAAGACTTTGGCAATATTTCCAAAGTCATTTGATCTTCGTCAGAATCGACCAACCTATTAAACAAGTGCTCAGAAAGCTTGAACTGGTCAGACAAATGATTGTTTGGCCAGTTGAATTGTCTAAGTTTTAAATACAGTATCAACCTAGGGACCAATAAAATCACAGGTAGAATATGACTTTTTAGTTGAATTATCTCCACCCCTTGAACATGATATGAATAGTAATGCTTGAACTTTGTTTGTCGATGGAGCTTCCAACACCAAGGAAAACAGGGCAGGGATAATCCTTGAGGGACCAAATGGGGTATTGATTAAGCAATCTTTACACTTTGGATTCAAGTTAAAAAAAACAATCAGATCGAGTATGAGGCTCTCATAATTGGGCTGAGCTTGGCAGTAAAAATGGGAGCAACCAGATTAATTGCAAAATCAGACTCTTAATTGGTAAAATGACAGGTCAAATGAGAATATCAAACGAAGGATCCACAACTAACTAAGTATCTTATGAAGGTCCAGAATGCCATTAACAAGTTTGAGCAGTTTGAGATCCTTCACATCCCAAGAGATCAGAATTGCCAAGCTGACTTATTGTCAAATTTGGCCAATACCAAGGGACTAGGAAATAACCAATCTATTATTCAAGAGGTAATTGAGAAACTAAGCATTAAAGCAGAGGAATCCTTCACCATCAATGACAATCCGAACTCTTGGATAAACCTGATTATCAGGTACTTGGAGAATGATGAATTGTCAACCAAAGACAAAAGAGCAAAGAAACGAAAGAAGTCGGTCAGCTACTACACCCTAGTCGGAGACTAACTTTTCAAAAGAGGTTTTTTGGTCTCTCTCTTGAAGTGCATCGACAAAGTTCGAGCTCAAGCAATCATGGAAGAAGTTCATGAAGAAGTTTACGACAGTCACATAGGAGGACGGTCCCTAGAAGGAAAAATACTAAGGGCGAGATTCTATTAGCCGACCATGAAAGCTGATTCCTAAAATATGTCAAAAAAATATGAAAAGTGTCAAAAGTTTACAAATTTATACAAAGTTTCGCCTAAAGAGTTGCACAGCTCAGAGACCCCATGGCCATTCTATAGATAAGGGATTGATCTCTTACACCCATTTCCAGCAGCAACAAGACAACTGAGGTACATTGTAGTCGTAATAGACTATTTCACTAAATAGATTGAGGCTGAGCCTCTCTCCAGCATCACATCAGAAAAGGTAAAGAGATTTGTTTGGAAAAATATAGTCTATCAATTTGGTTAACCATTTGTGATTTCATTTAATAATGATACTCATTTTACTGACAAAACGTTCTGAGGATTTTGTGAAAAGTATAGAATTAAGCAGGCTTTCACCTCGATCAAACATCCTCATATGAATGGATTGGTCGAGGCAGTGAACAAAGTCATCTTGATAGGTTTAAAAAAGAGGTTGGACCAAGCTAAAGGAGAATAGGCAGAAGAGTTACCCAGTGTCCTCTAGTCGTACCATACCACAACACAATTATCAACATAGGAAACCCCTTTTAGGCTATCCTTTGAGGTTGATGCAATGATCCTAGTTGAAATCAGGGAACCAAGCTTTAGGAGATTAACATTCAATGAAGAAGACAATGAAGAAAGAAGAAAAATTGATCTTGAATTGTTGGAGGAAGAAAGGGAGATTGCACATATTCCAAAAGAAGTCAACGAAGTTAGGGCAACTAGGAAATATAACTTGAAAGTTCAGACCAAAAAATTCAAGGAGGGAGACTTGGTCTTGCGTAAGATCGAAGAATCCAAAAAACCACTTAATGAAGGAAAATTGGCAGCTAATTAGGAAGGACCTTACCGAGTACTGAAGAAGATTGGTGATGGAGCTTATAAGATTGCGGATCTCACCAGAAAAGCTCTCCTCGGAGCCTAGAATACAACCTATCTCTTAAAATACTTTAGTTAAGTCCTCATAAATATTACTTTTTTCTATTTTTAATCAATTGTATCTTTTAAATTATAATCAATGTACAGGAACTAGGATGATGTACTCTTTTTCTTCGCCAGGATTTTTTCCCACTGGGTTTTGCCTCGAAGGTTTTAATGAGGCATGTCTTAGCTTCCTCTCACTGATAAAATTTGTCTTGCAGTTGTCATTAGTATTCAAGCTTCGTTATCAAGTTAATAAGACCGGCCCATCTTAGAAAAATATGATGTCATGGTCAATCCATGATACCTTACATTATTCTTGACCCATCTTAGAAAGATCTGAGGTCATGGTCAATCCATGATACCTAAGTTATTCTCAGACAAGCTCGAAAAAATACAAGGTCATAGTTAATTCATGATCCCAATCAGAGTTTGGCCAAACTCGGAAAAACTGAGGTCATGGTCAATCCAGAAGGCCCAAGACAAATTCGATTATGGTTAATCCATGATGCCCAAGTTATTTTCAGCCCAACTCGAAAATATCAAAGGTCATGGTTAATCCATGATGCTCAATTGGAGGTCGGTCAAACTTTAAAAAAAATTGAAGTCATGGTCAATCCATGAGACCCAAGATAAATTTGATCAGGGTCAACCTATGATGCCCAACATATACTTGGTCCAACTAAGGAAATTCGAGATCATATTCAAAATAAACTTAGCTGTGATTATGTGAATGGCCAAACCAAAGTATAACCTACACATTATATGCCAAGCTAAGATGAGACAATTTTGATATTTTGGTATGAACCTACGCACTCTGAATTGTTCGGGAAAATAAAGCCAATTAACTTGTTTGAGAAAATAAAGTTGATTATCCGCTCAATCAAATCGAAAAACATCAACAAACATATGTTATGTTAAAAAAAAAAAAAGGAGAGCCCCAGATCAAGCTTTGTTCACAATTCAACCAACGATCATTTTATAACCAAAAACCTTTACTTCTTACAAATCAACAAAATAACCTAAAACCTACGGTATCTATGCAAAATAAAATAGAAAGACATATCCCAAGCAGCTTCTTCTTCTTCATCGACCGAATCCACTATTTGGCCATCAATAACTTCCTTAAAAGTACCCAGCTCCCCTAGCCAATCATCAAACACTCCACTGGGATTCAGCAACTTAGCCTGCTTCAAGTCATTTTCAAAGTTGACAACTCTTTGCTTGGCCGCCTTTTCCTTCAAACCTTCTAGTTTGGCCTCCAATTTGGCTTCTCTTTCAAGTGACTCTTTGAGTGCTCATTTGCTCAAAATTTTATCTTCCTTCACATTTCCCGGAGCTCAGAAAGGTCATTTTCAACTTTTTTCTTTTCCTGTTCGAGATCTTAAACTTTCTCAGCTTTTTCTTTCAAAATTTCCACCTACTTTTTAAGCTCAGCAACCTCTAACAAATGAAGCTTCTAAGTTTTTTCCAATGAAGCTTGGTACACTCGACCAGCTTATCTTAATCTCTGCTTGGCATCCTTAAGCTAAAATTCAATCGAGTGAGTAATGTTAGCAACCCGGAGAAATTGAACTTCCATCCACTTGCATAACCCAACCCCTTCAACTTACTTTTTTCTCTCTTTGTCACCAGGAACAACAATTTAAGTATCCAGAAAATGCTCAAAGGGAAAATCTACTCCCCACAGCAAAGATCCATCTGCATTTGCATCAAAACCATTAAGTGCTTCAAAAGCACATCAGATTTCTGACTTAGGAAATGAGACATCCTAACCTAAAGTCCTGTAAGATGCTATAGATTTTTCTGCAGCGTTGGTTCGATCTTCTTATTGCGCCTGGCTTTCCGCCCGAGAGCACTTTATCACCGGTGGTTCCGACTATGCCTCGGAGGATTCGGTAATGAAACCAATACTTGCACTAGCTCTGGTCCGACGTTGATTGGATTTTCAATCATTGACACAACTTCCTTCTTCTTCATATATTTCTGCAATTCCAGATGAGTTAATCAAGGAGCCATAGAGCCTGGAAAAAAAAATCAGATGTGGTTAAAAGTCGACATATCTGAATAATGGTAATCAAACAAATAGAATCTGAAACTTACACATTATTTTCATTACTTCGTTCAGATCATCACCCAACTTGACAAGAGCACTACAGTCCAAAATTGGTGATTTTTAAGAAAGTCAACTAAAGTCTGGTCGATCATAAGGAGACTACAATATTCCACTCTCAAAGTCAAAACTAAGGTAGGCTCACTGCGCCAATAAAGAAGAGATTTAACGATCTAAGTAGAACGGAAAAAAGATATTTCTACATTCTTTTTAAAGGTGTAAATATTGTATATATTTTTTTTAAAGATATATGATTAAGTGAAAAAAAATAAAAAAAAATAAAAATGATAAATAATATTAGATAAGGTATGAAAAGAGGTGTATGTACTATTTGCGGTAAGAATATTAAAGTTGAAGTAAAACGTATATGCAGAACGAAGGCGGCGCACGAATCCATTATAACCATGACCAGTTGTGAATGACCTACATAGCCTTGGCTCATTTTCACATATAGCCAAGGTGGGAAGCCATGGGCCATCGCGGCCGAGCACTTGTGTGACCATCCTTGAGTCCGACCCACACTTATATAACTTACTATACTTAGCAACGGCGGGTTCACTGAACTGAGGTGACATGGGATTTCCAGCCAATCTTAAGCTCGGCCTATTATACTCTGGTTGCTTGAGCTAGAAGGTTGTGGATTGTACCAGTCCATCATCCAATTGACCATCTATAAGATCGACCCATTCTTGTACATACTTAGGCTTAGGAAGTGGACCTAATCATATTAATCAAATACCGACATACATGGGTCTTTGTTAAGCCCATCACTAGGTCGGCCCATGAAAATTCGGGTCAGACCATCCAGGTGACGTTTCGAGAACCTAGTCGGCCCAGTAAGCATTTCATGTCTGACCAAAATGTTCAAGCTCGTCGCCCTTTCCTAAGATTGACTTTAACGGTACAATAGTTGGTTGTCAAGCGAGGAATAGTCATCGACAGGTTGGAGCCTTGACGACTAAGTGTAACTAACGCCCAACGCTCGAATCCCTTAATTACTACATTGCAGGCAGGTGTCGAGACTTTAGCCTCCTGGGTCCTTTTTAAGTTTGGTTGACATTTTGAACTAGACATGTTCTGCTTTCTTCCCTAGCACTTGAGCCTACCAACCTATCATTCGATCCTATCTTTCATTTGACCAACCTAGGTCCACGATTGGCCTCGTCTTTGCCTTCTTCATAAGTCTCTAGCAAACGTTCTTGGTTTTCCAACCTAGACCTAAGTCACTATTCGGAATACCTTATTAATGTTCAATTTTTTTTACTATCACTTAATTACACATTATCATTTAATAAAAAAATTATTAAAAACTATATATGTTTTAAAATGATTATTATAAGAATTAAACTTTTTTAAAAACATAATGATAAATGATTAAGTGATATAGTAAAAAACTTTTATACTGAATACATTTAAACTAAATTCAAAATGTAATGAATATATAAAAGTCTTATGTTAGAATGTTCTCGCTCTTTCAATTGGTGTGTGCTCATTTGGTTTCTTCGAATACTTCATTAGGTTCCTATTCTTCTAAGATTTTTCTTGTTCTCTTTTTCTTCGGTAGCTTCTCTTTGTCTTTTTATTCGACTTTTTCTGATGTTTGTCTAGAATCTTCAATAAAATATAAACTTGTTTAAATAAAAAATTAGCACTCTTTAATCAGTTTATATAAACAATAGTTGCTTCTAAATCTATCACTGTCCGTGTGGAACTAATCCGGACATATATTATAAAATAAACCTTAGTCACCAAACCCACATGATAGTCTGATTCCCTCTAATTATTTAGTCAATATTGTGTAATAAGTTAGTTCACTTGGAGGGCTTGCGAGTATCTCCTTATTTATTTAACTGGCTTGTCTGTCAAGATATTTATTATTTTAATTTCGAAATGATTTACGATCATTGCTTGGAATATATGGCCTTTCCATGTTAATATATAGGTTGAGTTTGAAATAGCCCGATCTCAACTCAATATTTAATTGTGTTAATTTTTTGGATTTGGTCTTGAACTAATATAGCTCGATTAATGATTGGTTAGATTGGATGAACACAAAATTTAAATAAAATATATAAATTTAAATATTATGTTAATTAAGTCTTAAAATCTTAAAGTTAAAAACTAATATTAAGAAATGTTTTATAATATATATTTTTTTAAAAAAATTATACTAATATAAAAATGTTATCATATAATGCATAATATATTAATTTAAATTAAAATGTTTTATAACATCCTTAATTAAAAAAATTAAAAGTCTTAAAATATTAATTAATATTAAACTAAATCGAGTCAAATCAAAATGTGGCTTGAATATGAACTAAAAATATAACGGTTCAAATTTTAGAACTCAAACCTATCTAACTCAGTTAGTTTCATGCCAAATCACGTTATTGGGATGGATTGAATCATGAGTCTATCCCTACTTCTAATGGCCATGTAAAGGAGAAAATGAAATATTTCGGGAAAAAAAAAAGTGAGAAGTGCTAAAACTCATCTTAGAATTGTAGGCAAAAATATATATCTATGAAATTAGAGCCAGCTGAGTTGAAAAATAAAATATCAACAAGTTTATAAATGTGACTTTAATAACAATAATTTATTTTGGTGCACTATAAATATAAAAAAATTATATTTATATCGGCTAATATGTATTTATTTCATTTAATAATTAAGTTAAGTATTTTATATAATTGATAACATAATTGAATTCATCAAATAAAATATTAATATAAGACTAAATAATATATAAGCAAATTTTATACTAAGAGCAAGGTAAAATTTTAAAAAAATAAAATAAATCAGTTTTAATTAAAAAAAACAACAAAGAAAGGTGGAAATATAGTAAAAGATCATAAGGTTTCTTGTGAAACTTTTTTGTCCACCTAAAAGAATAATTTTTCTTCAATTAAAAATATTTCCTTTATCAAATATTTGAAGATCCCTTCATCAACAAATGAATGAAAAGACAAATTCTTGGAGCATCTAAAATCTAAGTGGATTGTATTAAGATAATCATATTACTAATTAATAAATGATTATTATAATTAATTAATAATTAGTTATTAAAATTTATCATAATTAATAATATAATAATTGACCTAATGTATTTAATTTGAATACTTTAAATTTATATAAAAAAATTATGAATGTTAGAAAATAAAAAAAATACATAACAAGAAATGTATAAACTTAACATACTTAAATTAAGTTTAGTAGATCAATTATAATATTAATTAACAAGTAATTATCATATTTAATTTTTTAATTGTAACCAATGTGCTGACAGGGATGAGAACGTGGCTTCAAGACATGGGACACTCCTCCAAGCGAGGACACTTTGTAGTTAGGATTTTTAAAAGTGAGTTAGACCCAGCGAGTTAAGCCTTTTCCTCTGCAGGTGGCAGATTTTAACTTCAACCGCAATCCAAACACACTTTACGGTTTGGGTGATGTTTTGTAAAGATTGCTTTTTAGCATTTCTTTCTTTTTTTTTTTTTTGAAATAATCTAACCCAAACATCATCTGGTCCTGTTGTCTAACTCACCAAAAAGCAATATAAGAATTTCTCACACAAATAATTTTTCAAGGTTTGTCTCAAAAGCACGTGGCAGCAGAACAATAGTTACGTGTGTGACAAACACACGTGTAGTGTAGATCGCTGAAAGCCTGAAACAATAGGAACAGCTGGCTCGGGTAGAGTGGGCAATGTAAACAGGGAACACTACACTAGTCTTTGGGAAAAGAGCTCTGTTCTAACTTGTCCTTTGCGCACAATAAACAAAATAAGAAATTATTAAAAAAAATATGCAAATCCCGAAAAGCCATAAAACCATGGAACAAGGCCACGCCATGCATCATCATCGCCATGATGCGTGGGGCCCAAAGTTCGATGGTATTGGGAGAGTGGGCCCACGTGGAAGAAAACGACAAAGAATCTAAGTATAGGAAAAAGTTAAAGGGTGTGGGGGGAATTGATCACGTCATGAAGGGCCCTGAAGTGAGAAGCAAGGGTTTTTGGGGGAAAAGAAAAACCGTGGGTTTTGGAGCGTAAAAAAAAAAAAAAGACTACACAAGTTCAGTGGTTTCACACTTCTCACTTGCATTGTAGGCGCGTGACTGCCCACACTCCTCAACAGTTAGCAATAAAATCTCTTGTCAGTCTTGTGAACTTGGAGTGCACTTTTCTTTTCTTTTTTAAATAAAAGTTACGGGAAGGTTCGAGTGCACTTTATTCAAAAGGAAGTTACTGTATAATGTTGGAATGTACGAAAGAGTGTCTTAACTCATAAATTTATAAATTTTAACTTAATTTATATTTATAAAATATAAATTAAGTTAAATTTATAAGTTAAATTGTGTTAAAAATTATTTTAATTTATAAAATATGAATTAAGTGATATATTTAAAAAGTATTGATTTATGTAAATTTATTTCATTTAAATATAATTTTTTTTTGTAAAAATTATTTAATTATAGTGATAATTTATATTATTTTTTTATGACTTTTTTTATACAATTAATTAAGTTTAAGTGTAGGTATTATAATTACATTGAGAATGTGATTAAGAATATAATGATTAGAAACTCATAAAGTATCTGATAGACCAATGCAATGAAAATTTAACTGATCACTTAGATAACAAAAAGTATCATGAAAAAATTGATAATAAAATAAATAATTGTGTCAATCCATATTTTATGTGATGACATTAATTTTAATTAGCTAATGTAATTTGTTATTTATAACTTTTAGGACATGTTAACTTGATTTAGTTTATTTTATATTTATATTAACTTAGTAAGACTTATTAAGTTTATATAATATTGACTTATGTTCTTGAGAACAAACTATCTGAAAGAATTAAAAGAACACAATAAACATAGAATTAGAATTGTGGATTACATATATTTATGTTTTTAAACTAATTAAATGGAATAAATAACTCAAATAAAATAATATCTTATTTTACTAATATTTTATAATTGGATGAAAGATCTTAGAATATATTCTTTACTTACTAAGAAATTTACATGATAATAAACTTGTATTACATTTCAAAAAAGCTAAAGAACAGAAGTAGGGTAGAGGAAGTTTTTTTACAAGTATTTGAGTTATGAATAGTTTTGTTTAGTTTATTCTAGACTTAGTAAGACTTGTTAGTTGTTAATTTGTTATATACTTATTGACTTATGATATTTAGTTTATTTGAGATTGAGACCAATTATGTTTGAATAAGATTAGTTGAGATTTATAATATTAATTTAGTAGATTGAGACATTATATTTTGAGATTGAAACTTATGGTATTAATTTGTTAAATTTTGTATTTTAACTTTTTTTTCATAATTTTTTTTTAAAAAAAGCATATGAAACCTAAGGATTCGATCAAACGCAATCTACTTTTGAATGAGTCGGGTTAAGTTTGATTGAACAAAAAAATCTACTCAACTCAATCTAATCTAAATCACTGTTCTAATAAATAGGTTAAGTTCAAAAATATTACTAAACCTACTCAACAGACACCTATAACCACATAGTTTGACAAGAAAAACTTTATAGATTTCAATTAAGAATTAACTTTTACATTCAAGCTCACAAAAATATATCAATGCACATACACACGTCATATTTGAGCAGGGGAAATGATTTTGAACTTTATTCATATGTTGCAAATGAATGAATATAAAATTTGATCTCTAAAGTTTTCAATCAATTACAAAAAAAATTATGTGAAGTTTTATCAATTATATTAACTAGTACTTTCAATGGTGGTGTACGTTTGTGCTCCACATTTCTTTACTTCGAATTCGTATAACTCGTTGAGATATTAGAAGTTTTATATATTAACAAAATAAAAAGAAAATCAAACAAGCGAAACAAAGTTTAGTATTTATAATCTTGAGCTTTCGATAATACTAACTTACTCAAAATATTTTGTAAAAAGTTCATTTTATTTCTTTTAATTTAGAGTGCTGTATATTCTACATTTACATCTTTCATATTCGTATAACTTATTGAGATATGTGAAGTTTTATATATTTACAAATTAAAAAAATCAAACAAGTGCAATAAACCTTAGTATTTATACGCTTGAGCTTTTGATAGTACTATCTTATTCAAAATATTTTGAAAAAAGTTTATTTTATCCTTTTTAATTTAGAGTCATGTATAATTTGAATTTGAAATTTTAAAAATATATAACATGAATCTTAAATTTTTAATGTGTAACAAGTACACCAAACCTTAGTATTTATACGCTCAAGCTTTTGATAGCATTAACTTATTCAAAATGTTTTGAAAAAAGTTCATTTTATCCCTTTTAATTTAGAGTCAATGCGTAATTTGATTTTGAAATTTTAAAAACGTATAACATGAATCTTAAATTTTTAATGTGTGTATTTTTGTTTTTTAGTTTGATTTTTAGTCTCATGACATGTTTAAAAATTTGACAAATTTTGTTAGAGTTTGATAGAAAATCAAATGCGAAAAAATAAAATCTTACACATTAGAAAGTTTATTGATCATATTACACATTTTTTAAGTTTTAGGATTAAAGTATTCATAAATCTAAGCTAAAGAGAATAAATCAGACCTTTTCCTATTTTAGTAAGAGTAATGATATTTATAAAAAAAAAGTTCCTCACAAATATTACATAATTCTATTATAATCATTCACTTTTCTTCATTTTTTCTCCACCTTACTTTTTCCCTTTCCATCAACAGCTCTGCGTAACTATTCTTTCTCTTTTAAAAATTTGATATAATAATTATGAATTTTGTTAACAAATACTTTATAAGTATTAATAAAGGATTCATAAATAAAAAGTATTTGATAAAAGTAAATTATTTAATACATTATAAACTCAAGAAGTATTACTTTTTTATTTAATATTTCTGTTTTTTATTTTTTAAACAAATATTTTTAAGACATTTATTAAGAAAAATCATTAAATATTTGAAAAGGACATCCAACAAATAAAAAAATAGAATTGTTTTACTATTAGTTTTTAGCGTCTTTGGCGATTTTCTTCTATGAATTTATTATTTTAGTATACTTATTTTGTATATGAACATTTAGTATTTTATTTAAAAATTATTGATTTTGAAATTATATTGAAACAACAAAACATTGTTATCATATCAACCCTTCAAATATATTAAACGGTTAAATAATTGCTTTAAAGTTTTATTTTTATGCAATGTAAAATTTTTCAATATCATTTAATCATATATCGCAATTTTATTAAAATAGTGTGAATTTTAAGGTAGTATTGTTTAAAAATTCTTATATGCTACTAATTGTTAAAAAATTCTTATATGCTACTAATGCAAGAGAGATTTCTTGCTTAATACTATTAAATATATATCACATTAATTATATTATTAAAAATATAATTAAAGGGAAAGACAGAAATGATTCAAATAATTAGAATATAAAAAATTATAAAGTGCTCCCTAATTAAGAGAGTTATTTTTTTCTATAACTTTAGTATGTCGCCTTTGTTATAGAATTAAAAATATAATAATGATATGCATAATTGATGTAGTATACATTAAGTAATAATATTAAATATTTTTTTTCTTTTGTAATCACTTAAGAATCTTTCAGTTATTGATGAGATAATTAATTTTTTTTATAATATAATAATATATGATTCAAAGATAATATTTTAATAAAAAAATTACACTTTCAGTTCGATGAAGTTAAATCTATTATTTTATTCATAAAACTGAACTTTGTTATTTACAACCCGAATTGAAGGCGGCAATAAATCAAGTTTAATGTGATATTAATGATTAGAAAAAATATCAAATATCCCTTGATTTTGACGGTAAATTGTTTTTACCCCCAAAAAAAATCCGAATATGGTTAGTTAGTTTAGTTTAAAATTGAAGAGCTAATAAACGTCTTCTTCTGAGTTCTGACTTTTGAGAGGGGTGGCCCCATCAATTTGCTAAAGATATACAGTAAATTAAGGGTATAATCGATCAGTTTGGTTCGATTCTTAAAATAAAAAATTAAATTAATTAAAATTAATTAATTAATTAATTTAATTTTTTTTTTAATAACTAAATTTTATTTAAATTAAATTAAATATTTATAAATTAATTTAATTCAAATAATCAAATTAATTAAAAAATTAATTTTAATTTTTCAAAAAATATATCAATAAATATATTATTTATCAATTTAAAATACAATATAAAATTTATAACATTATCATCTTAATAAAAAATACCAATTTTATAAATTTAAATTTTTAAATAAAACAATATTTTAAAATTAATATCACAATCAATATAATATTTATCATTTAAAATACTTAAAATCTTTTGAATTAAATAAAAGATATTTTTATATATATAAAATTATCTCATTCACATATATTATATTTCTAATATTTTTTAAACATATATATATATGATTTGATTTTATTTTTTTTTAAATTTAAAATTTTTAATTCAAAAATTAAATTAATTAAATCTCATTTAATTTAAATTTTATTTAAATTAATTAATATATATGAACTAAATTAAATTATTTTAATTAATTAAATTCGAATTGATTGAATTAGGCAAATTATTCCAATCAATTTATATCCTAGCAGGACATGGGCGGTGTGACCGTTACGTTTACGCGCATTGCACGAGTTTGGGCCCGCACTTTTCTTACCCTCCCCACTAAAATTTTGACGTAGTAGAAAGGCCACAGAAGAATTTACTCGCGAGATAGAGACATTTGTGCATTGGTCCAAAATGGGACCTAACACTTCGGACTATGAAGCTATGTAAGGTCTTTCCCTTGTGGACCAAAAAACCTTCCTATCCTCCTAAAATCACAAAACTGCCACTTTAACACCCATTCCACCCTTTTTCCGCTCAATGCCATTCCTGTAATTTTCACTAACAATAGTGGCAAGAACTGCTCTCCCTCCAATCATGCAATTCTTAAAAAAATAAAATAAAATCATATTTTTTGATGCAGGTAGTTTGAGCCAATGGATTCACTCTCACGGAATCCCTCTAGTATGCCGCTGTTTATAGTTTATACATCTCTCTTTGTTCATTGTTCCAAATTGCAAACCAAACCGTTTAGAAAAGCCTTCACCATCCCAGTTCACCAACCCTCTTTATAAACCATCTCTCCCCACTTTCTTTCACCCCTGTCACTCCCTCACTCTCTCTTCTCTTCTCTTCCCTAAACAAGCCTAAAACACTTGTTTCTAAAAAGAAACCCTTATAACTCAAGCACTGCACCGGGTCTACTACTGTGAGACCTCGTTTCTTGGAAGAGCACCACGGTTTGGCATCCACAGACATGGATTCTGGTCATTGTACCAATAGTTTTGTGTCCAGGCCTATGACTATGACTATGGGTTATGCCACCTCTTACAACAGAAGTAGTTTCAGGAACCTTTCTGTTTCATCACCAAGATCTGGGAGATTTTATGATGCCAGATTTGAAGATCACCAACCCCACTTCCTTGAAGCTTGTTTTCTATGCAAGAAGCCACTTGGGGACAATAGAGACATCTTCATGTATAGGTTAGCCACCCACAACAATCCTTCTTGTTATTATTACATACAAATTATGCAATACTTTATTACACTTAAAACTCGAAGTTCCCTTCAAAAATCAATTCTTTAGGGAAAAAAAAATCTTCTTTACCTGGCAATTTTGATTTGATTAGTTGCGAAAAGACCCTTAAGACCCCTTTGACGATCTGCAATGTTTTTGGCTGGAGATTGAAAATTTTATGTCTTTTTTAATATTTATTGATGGGATTGGATTTAAATTTTACTTCGGTTATGAATTTGATTTGATTGTTGATATAATTGCAGAGGGGACACACCTTTTTGTAGCGAAGAGTGCAGGGAAGAGCAAATAGAGATAGACGAAGCCAAGGAGAAGAATAGGAACCTTTCTTCATCCATGAAGGCTTTGAGGAACAAGGAGCAAAGAAAATCTGCGTCCCCAAACAAGGCCCAAGATTACTCCTTTCGTACAGGAGCAGTTGCTGCCGCTTAATTAGTTGAAATGGAAACATAGGCTGCTTAAGTATTTCCCAGAAAAGGAAAGAAAAAAAAAGTTACACAAAAAAAAGAAAAAGTAACATAGAGAAGTTGCAAGTTTTACTTTTTCTTTTCCACGAACAAGGGTCAAGGGTCAAGAGAAGAAGGGATCGGTACAGAGGAATTTTGTGAATGTAACTGTAAATGATATACGTATTGAAAAGTGTGTTTGCTTCTTGTGGGAGATCCTCTCTACGAAATGGCTCATTTTTCGGGGTTTTTTTTTTTTTGGAATCAAGGTTTTGGTTTTCTGTCCTTTTTTTAGATCTTTCTTACTTGTTGAGTTATGGTGGGTTGTGCCCAATAGTTTCAGTTTTTCAAAGAAGAAAAGAAACTTAATAAGATGTAAAATTTCTTGCACTCTTCCCTGGTCTTCTTTTATTTTAAATTTTTTCAATTATATTTTTTCCTGATCTATTTATTCATTTATTAATTATTATTTGGCCTTTCTACGGTGTTCTTTGACCTGTTGTGGGATTGAATAATTGTGTTGATGGAGTGAAAATAGAGGTACAATGAACGGGGTTCTGTTACTTTTGTTATTCTATGGCCTGCGCAGGACGATGAAATTGAGGTGGTAAACAAACTCTTGAATAAAAGAAAATGATAACTAAACACCATTTTTGTCACATTATTTTACACTGGTAAACGACAGAACAAATAAGTGATGAATTGTACTGTGATAAATAGAATTAATAATCAATTATCATATATTATATAATGTTCATCACTTATTTGAACGTTGTTAATCGGCGTAAAATGGTGTTAAAAGAAATATCTGTATATATCATTGTTGTTGAAGAAATAAAATAAAAACCACCGAATCATTATTTGAGAGCAGAAATTAGGTACTCTCTGTTATGTCTTTTTAAAATTTTAAAATTTTAAATTAGTTGTCATTTAAAAATATTAAAAAAATATTGATTAATTTTTTTAAATTTTATTTTTATTATTTATTATTTCAATTAAATTAATAATTACACATAATTTATAATTAACTAATTTTATATTTTTTAAAAAAAGTAATTATATTTAATTTTTTTTTTTCATATTTGAGACTATTTAATAATATTTTTAATAATTATGTAAAAATTTTTAAAGATAATTATAAAAGATAGAGGGAGTATAAGAAGATTCATGACGATGGTAAAAAAATGTTGCGATTGAGATTTTGTTTGTCTTATGCGGGTAATCCTGTTGTGTTAGCGTCAATAAAATAGCAAATTTAGAGATCAATGTTCACGGGCGAGATTTAAAAGGAAAAAGGTGCACAAAATAAAAGCTGTCATCATCCATCAAATACATTTCCATGGCTTAACTTTGAAAAAAAAAGGAGGAGAATTAGAGAGTGTCTGGTTTGTGTTTGTAGAATTAAACTTGTGTTTGTCTTTATTGAATGGTGTGTAAAATTTATTTAGGTGAAATTTCATTTATACGTTTTAACTTAATTTTTATCTTTAACTATCGTTTGTTTAAAAGTAAGATATTTTTGTTTTTGAATTACAATTTTGTTCTTTGACAATTTTTGTCTCTAATATTTATTTGGTCAGATTTATTTTTGAGACAAAAATTAATCATGTTATTAAAAATTTATTTTTAATTAAATTTAAATTTATAAAATTAAATTAACTCAAATTTAAATTTATAAATTTTAATCTAAATAGACACTTAATTATATGAATTTTTGAAGTTTGGGCGACGTGCATAAATTTTGAAGTTAGGTATTACATACATGTTTTATTTAATATTTAACATGTGTAAAAAGTATTTTTTAGTGATAAATATAATTTTAACATGATTTAAAATAATTTTATTCATATTTAATATTAAATAAAGTATTTAATCTCATAAAATTTATCTTAGAATATATTTATTATAAATATTTTTTTAATAAGTGCTGTTAGTGATATATATAATTTTAACATGACTTAAAATAACTTTATACATATTTAATATTAAATAATGTATTTAATCTTATAATAATTTATCTGAGAATATATTTATTATAAGAGTTTGTTAAAGAATTCAAAATAAAAAATTTACATTAAAAACAGAATTTTTCAATTTCTAATATATTAAACACTTTATTTTTATGATAAACTTTTTATTTTAGATCCTTAACATTTGTTCTTAGTACATTTTTTAACAAAACTTTTATTATAATATAAAAGTTTAAGTGCAGGTTCTGGAGCTACTATCTCACTCATTTAAAGTTTTCTTTATAATTAATAGCTATGTCAACTTTATGTATTGATTTTCCTTTGAATCACATCAGCACATTTGTAAGATTGTAAGTTTTTCTTTGAGGGTCTTTTCATCTTCGCTTTTTAATAAGAGAAATGCCTTGTGTACAATAGTATTATACAAATTGTCAGAATCAAAATATAAGTGAATAAAAAATAAGGTGAAATAAATTATAATAATGTGTATGAGTATTATTTTTTTTAATAATTTATATTAAGTACTGACACATCAATATTTCACATATAGCTACCTTGTATTATTTAATTAAGGCTAAGACTATTTTTCTTTCTTTTACTTATTTGTGCTTGTTAATTAATCATGTACACACTGGAATAAATACTCTAGAGAGTTAATAAGTTATAGGATGTTACACAAAACCTTATCAAGTGTTCAAAAAGATTACGTAGTGTCAAATATTATGCAATGACATAAAAAATTGTGAGCATGAGGATATGAGTATATGGCAGTCTTGGTACTCTAATGCCCCGTACATTATCACTTAAATTGTTTTTCCCAACTTCCTCTTAATATCCTGTAACAATAGTCTTTTTATTATTATTTTTTTAAATTTTGGGTATCAAAAGAGAATAGCAGCATAACAGTAAGGAAAGACAAGTGCTTTTAATGGCAAACAAACAATTCCGAATCTCCCTCTACTCGATAGTCTTTTACTTGCAATGTCCCAACCAGCATTAGTGAACTTAATAGTTAAATTAATATAAAGTCTGAAGGAGGATAAGAAATCTTCTTAATTCTATGTTTGGATGATAAGTAAAGAGGAAAAAAAAAAATGAGAGGAACGAAAATAATTTTTTATATTTAAAAATTTTAAAATTTATAGGAACGGAACGGAACACAGAGGGAATCATTCTTTCTCTCTTCTCCTCAAATGTTCAATTTTTGTTTTCTTCAAAATTGAGGTGGAACGAGGAGAACACATGTTCCATTTCGTTCCGTTAATGAATTTTTCAAACAAAGAGGAGGAATTATGTTTCATTCTTTTTCTTTCTTTTTCGATTCATCCTCACCTATTCTGTTTCGTTCCGTTAATGAAAAAATATCTAAACACAGAATAAAATAAGGAAAAAAAGGGGGAGGGGGGGAACATAACTGAATTAGGAAGGAAACCAAAAAAAAAAAAAGCTAAAAATATCTCCCCAATCCCTTTCTGCATCAATAAGAGATATCCCCCCAAAAAATTGATGTGTCGTAACCCACATAGAAGCCAAGAAGACAGTTGTAGCCCCCAAAACTTAATGGGAAGGATATTTTGATCAATCTGCCATCACACCCAATCCATAAACACCATAACCCCACGAAAAGAGAACATTACCATAAAATTTTATTCTCCTTCCTACTGATGCCTTCAAAATGAATAGACAGAAATTGACACAAGCATATTGAATGGTTGCTCTTTTACCTGGTTGAGAAAATGCACTTTGAATTGGGAATTTGAATGCCTTTGTGCTAGACGAATTGGGAGTCACAACGCACAGGTTGTAGGGCAGAAGTTACCGGCGGCTGGGTGATTTTGTGACGACATTTGAAGTCTTCTAGTGACGACATTTGAAGTCTTCTAGTGACAAGCAAAAGCTATCACAGAAAAATTAAGTATTTTTATGACAACATTCTAAAGTGGTCACAGAACATAAAGCCTATTATGACAACTTTTATGAGTCCTCATCTAAATTAAGTGACAACTATCAAAAGTCTCACAAAAGAGCCATTTTTCATAACAATGTGAAGGTCGTCACAAAAAATCAATTTTCTTGTAGTGATATAAATACTTTATCAACACTCTTCTTGTTCCCTCATCAATTTACAAATCTTCTCATTTCCTCATCAACTAACAATTTTTTTCATTCTCTCACTTTTTATATATATATTTTTTTATTAGCATTAATAGCTCAAATTTTGGAAATTTTTAAATGAAAAAAAGAGAGAGTTGAGTAATACAACCAATTATTGAAACGTCTATGCAACGCGTGAGTTAATACTTAGTTTCTTATTATGCTTCCGGAAAATATAATAAGACTATAGTTTCTGCCATCTTTCCTGCAACTGCCCCTCTGAATAAGGGTACATGTGGTGGGCCGTTGGCTGTGGCCCGTGGGGCTTCGGCTATCCCTTACAAATTCAACATGGAAAGAAAGCAGCTTCAATTTTTTTTTTTGTTTTAGCCCAAAATGAAACCAATTTTTTTTTTACTACAATCCTTCTTATTTTTGTTATTTGATCATTTGTAGGAAGTAGCCAAAAGGACAGAGACCGTAGTATAGGCCGCAATTAAATATTGATTTTTCTGTCAAATGGGTAAACACTTTCTTTTCAAAATAGAAAAAAGAAATTTGTTTAAAAAAAGTTATGACATTTTTTTTTACCTATAGAGGTGAATTTAGTTTCGATGATCAAGAATTTATTTTCGAGAACGCTTTGGATATATTTGAATGAGGAAGAAGCGAAAAGAATGAAGGATTTTAGATAAGTTTTTATTTTATTTAAGAGTTTTATAAAATGAAAAAAAGGAATGAAGAATTTTCACCTTTTAAAATTTAAATGTTTTAAAAATCTCTTAATTCTAGAGAATTCCAAGATTTTAAAGATCTGAATAAAAAAAGAGTGATTACTTAACTTTGGATTTTCTTTTTTTTCATCTTTTTTCTAAATTTTCTTCTCTTCCCCTCTCTTCTAACCATCCAAACATATCCAAAGGATAGGCAATTATCTGTTGGCATAAGAAGTTCTAATATCTTCATTGAACTTTTTGTGGTTGTTCTGTTTGGTATCCCTAATTTGAAGGGAAAAGAAAGAAAAAAAGGAGATGACATGATTTTTCTTTTATTTGATACCAATAAAAGGAAAGGAAATGAAGGGATTAAGAGAGAAGATAAATCCATAAATCTCACAAATTTCTTTCCATCCTTTTTTAAACGGATTGGGAGGAAAGAGATTTGATATCCCTAATTTAAAGAGAAAAGAAAATAAAAAAAAAATGATGTGACATTTCTTTTATTTGGTATCAATAAAAGTAAAAAAAATAAAGGGATTAAGAAGAAAGACATATTCATAGATCCCACAAATTTTTTTTCATCCCTTTTTGAAAGGATTCTAATGGAAGAGATTTGTGATCCCTCTCTTTCCATAGATCCCACATATTTTCATTATACTTAATCTTATTTACATATATTTTCATTTCATTACATTCATTCATCAAACCAAAACAAAAGAAAAGAAACACCATTTCTTTTTTATTGGTTGATACTAAACAAATGAAGAGATAACTTCTTTACTCTCCTCTTTCTTTCTTTTTTATCTTATTCATTTTCTTTCTTTTCTCGATATGATACCAAACGACCTTAAATCTTATAAAAAGTTTTATTGTTGATAGGTAATTATCTGCCCCTTTCCCGTTCTATGTTCTTTGAAAGCTTTTTTTTTCTTCTTTTGCTTTTCGTCTTTTTGGTAAAATGTTCTTTTGGAAGTTAACAAGTCATGAGTAACATGGCGAGGACGAGATTTAGAATGAAGAAAATTAGTAAATTACTATTAGGTATCCATGAAGTTCCATAAATAGAGCGGAATGAATAATGGAGAAATCAAAATCATGATTTTTATTTTAAAAAGTATATATCAAAATTTTAGAAATGTGCCCACTGCCCACAAAGAAAATGTAGAAATGTCAAATATACAACTTACTAAATTTTTTTATCTCTCACGAAGTATACCTACTGCATTCTTTGAGTCTGACTAATTCTCATTCGAACATACGATAATAATTCTACGCTGTAAATAAATTTAGCCCGCATAGAGCTTGAGTGGCCAGCTAAGTGTATGTTTGGGTAAATTTTTTTTAGTTTAAATTAACTTTTTTTTTGAGAAAAAAATTATTTTAACA
Organism: Ormosia emarginata; assembly: GCA_029884605.1. Lineage (NCBI taxonomy): Eukaryota > Viridiplantae > Streptophyta > Magnoliopsida > Fabales > Fabaceae > Ormosia > Ormosia emarginata. The sequence goes on along the minus strand of JAQQTP010000064.1, from coordinate 19,428,498 downwards.
ATATTTAATTATATTTGATGAAATCAACTTTAACTTTTATACGAAATTTAATAAAAAATAAAAAAAATTTTAAATTAATTTTTATAATGTTGAAGATTAAAACTTATGATTCTATCTTATAGATTATTCCTTACATTTTAATATATAAATACTATTTTATCCTCAATTAAATAATTTTTTTAATAATTTTATACCTATTTTGATAATTTAATACATAAAAGTGATTATTTTTTATATCAATCAAATGAAATAGAATAATTTAAAATTATTTTCTACTAATATATCAAAATATAAATTGATTATAATCGATTATAATAAAAAATTTTATATAATAATCAATTATTAAAATAATTAAAATTTTTACAATAAATCAAACACACTTTGAGTCACTCCTTGTCCTTATATATAACTTACAAAATTCAAACATGAATAAATATAGCTTTGGAATTTTCAAATTATAGAAATTAGAAAAAAAAACTACTGGGGTCGTCTTTGGAAACAGTGACGTTCGTAAAAAGGACATGGCTTGTGATCCTGGACTGTGAGAATTAGCAAAAGCGGGCTTTGATAGATGTAGCTGCAGAAGTCTGTGCCAGGTTTCAAACACAGGAGCAATGTCTTAGTTTGATGGGCCTTGAAACTTGGGAATCAAGCCTCCAGCCCAAGAAATTATTTCCAGGACCTTCTTATAATTATTGATTGTTAGTACATCAGCTTTCTGCCAGTGCCAGAAGCCGACGGTGGTTGATTCTTTCCTTGCAATGTGATCTTCGTGGACCAACAAAGAAAGGATATTTCAACTACACCCAAAACATAAAGATGGATACCTATGCTCATTTTAATTGAGCCAATAAGACAATGCCCCGTAGCACAGAACCAGGTTGATATTGTTCAGCTGGCATTCGAGAAAGAACCATTTGTGTTTATGCTTTGATTGTTTTTCCAAATTATTTTCAATAAGGATAGAGCAGGTAAAGGGTATTTATTCAATAAACGAAGACTAGACGATGACCATAATATTTTCCTTGTGGAAACCCATAATAAATACTAGTGGATTGATAAACGTGTCTATGAATATGCAATTTAGTGCCTGTGGACTAAACTTTTGCTTGCAGTTGTCCAGAATAACTCCCAGGCAATTACCAGTTTGTAACTTATAAATAACCATCCATCACAGATAATTAAGTGATAGTAGTACGCGGTAAAAAATATTATTTTATCCATTATTTTACACTTCTTATTATTTGTCTTTAGTAAAAGAAGACGATTTGTTTGGAATAAAAAAATTGAATATCAAATCCTGAAATCCCCATTATTAATAATAATAGATAATAGATATTTTATTTTAATATTTTATACATATTGTAATTTTTTTCTCTTTGTTTTTTTTTAAATGAGATAAGAATTTCTATATACATTTTTTATTATTTTAATTTTTTTACTAAGTAAGTTTATTATAATAAAAATTATTAAAAAACTTAAATCATTTAAATAATATTCTTTTGTGTGAATTGAAGATCAAGATTTTGAAGTACCTCCTCATAACATAGGGAGTTAGGTATTAGTTTTCCTTCACTGTCATGCAAATAATCCTCAATTACTAATCAGAATCTTATCAAGTTGATAAAATTAAAGCCCTTCACTTGCCCAGGTGCAGATATAGAAAAAAGGGTATATTGTAATGTAATTTGAGCTTTAGCTTTACATCACTATCAAACTAAACAAAAAAGCAAAAATTTTCGAAAAGTGATATAATAGGATCATGTAAAACTTTATCTATGGATAAAAAGTAGTCTCCTTTTGTAATATCAAAGAATGCTAGCTATTAAGGAGAGATTTTACAAAAGATAATGAATTGCTATGCGTCATAATTAATGGTTATATTCTTATAAATAGAAATGCATTAGCTCTTACATATAAATGATGGAGATTTTCGATCTTGGGGTTGTTTCTTGATGGCGGTGTTTCTCTGCCTTTCCGTCTTCGTCCACGATTATTGTGTCAAGTGTGATATAGCATCTTCTTCTTGTTTCTACTCATTCTTCTCAAGGATTTCTTCGGCAGCACCATCAAGAACAGGTTCAGGGGATGGAATTTTTGCAAGGATGCCTCTTTGCTTCATTATCTACAATAGCAGCTCTTTAATGTTCTTCATGTGACTGTGAATTCTGTCAAACGTATTGTCAATTTTGTCAAACGTTATGTTGATTAGATCCATATACACTCAATTTTTGGAAAATGTTTTTTTTACCCTCCAATGCAAGACCTGAATGCGATATTATATTCGATGTGAGTGTGATTAGATACTGTTATATATCATATGTAAAGTTAGAATAGATGTATCATATGTATATGTAAATGAAGTGTTATCTAAGTGTCATATTCTAGATATTCAAATAATATAACTCTCAATTTTTATACAATGAATTTCCTCTGCCATTATAAAATCTCTCAATGAAAGCACTAACTGATAAAACTAATAACCAAAAAAGAAATTTCTCTTTTCTTTGAGTTAATAAGAGAAAACTTCCATATGAACAAGTTCATCCAAATCGTGCCATTTTCTAATGAGTCATTTTGGCGGTCTAAGACTTAAATATACAATTGGGCTTATTAACTAATTGGTGTAGTATGAATTGTGATTAAAAATTAAGAATAAAGTCGGTTGTCAAGTTCCACAAAAAATATATAAAATTTTGTAACCAGTTGTAGTTAGTAAGGGTCGATCCATAGAGAATTAAGTCAATTAATACTATAAATTAATTCCTAATTTAAACTCTCAAAAACAGTAAACAATAAAAAGAGATTTTATTTGTCAAACTAAAAACAAAAATTGATTCTAAAATGATAACAGTAAACACGATTTGATTTACCAATTAAAAGACAATGGTTAAGAGATAGAATCCACCACTAGATTTATATGATTATGCTAACTTACATTCCTTTTATACCAATATAACCAATTATGCTTTTATGTGATTGTGAGATAAATTTCTTGTTTTTCTTAAGTTTTGCTTAATTCAATAACCACTCAAATTAAATCATAATCATTAGTTATTTGTAAAGCAACCGTTCTTACACCTACATAATGATTGCATTAAGAATTAGAAAATCAATTACACTCTAAACTCTTGTAAGATCCATATCATAATCAGTGATTTTTAGCAAAATGATGCATAACTTGTCACTTGTATGGCACAAAGTCACAATCTTGGATTAAATGAACTCTAATTCTGCATAAAATGCACCTTTTCTGCACAATGCATGATTTTAAATGTATAAATTGTTTCCTTTGCTGCATAATGTGCTATTGTGATGCATAACATGCTACCTTGCTGTATAATCATGATAGTTTTGCTGCATATCATGATGGTTCTTGATCATATTTGAATCAATGACTTGAGTGTTGGAGATTCTTGATGTTCATGGCAAAAGGTGTTAATCATGAAATTCATGATGGTTCTTGATAATATTTGAAAATCTTGACTTGAAAGGTTTAAGATCCTCAAAAAGCTCATTTTTCGCATGATCGTATGTTTTAGATTAAATTATCTGGATTATATGCCTACAAGGTGTTTGAAATTGATTTGGAATTTTGGAACAAATTTGAAAGGTTTAAAATTATTTGTCATTTAGCAATGTTTCACTAGCGGTTTTACACCTCCAATGTAATCGACACAACTATTCCGGAAGGCATGTAATTGATTACACCACATATGTAATCATCCTAGTTTTACCACTTTTAAAAGGCAAAAATTCATGAAAATAGCAAAGAGTATAAAAACTTTTATATACCGAATTAAGATCGAAATGCATATGAATAAAAACTCAATTGAATTGATATAAAGAGATATGCAAGATTCACATAATCAAAACTAGGGTTTCATCTTCTCTTAACTAAATAAGAAAATTAGTCGCACATGGCAAATTCAAAATCAGAAAAAGAATTAAAGAAAAACATCGTCTAGAATAAAAGAAGAGAAGAAAACTAAAGATCAAACTAGTTTCTAAGGTTTGAGATTGATTGATCTTTGATCGCTCGAACCCGAGTCTCCAATATTTGATCAAATCTTCCTCTTGCTTGTTCTTCGTATTCTCTTCAGTAACTTGATGGCTCCTAGTCCAGAGATTCCCTTTTTTGAACCCCAAACAATCCTATTTATAACTTTTGATACCTAACGCTTTCATCCTTAAATCACTTTTGCTCTGTTTTTTATATATATTGTTGAGATATTCTTGAAGAGCATTAGAATTTTCGATTCTTTGAAAAGGAGGTGAGGCATTTTCTGATTCGCAGACAGGGAGGCTCAAGCTCAAGGGTGAGGCATCCCAAGGAGTTGAGTGTCATTTTAGTGGACATAAATCTTGCCTACCTTTCTATCTTGAGTTGTTTGTGTCGGGGTCTATCGACATAAATTCAAGTGGATTGCAAGTCAGAGAGGGACACAGCCTACCCCGTGTCTTAGGACATGAGCTGTGTTGTTGGTCAAGCTCAAAACTAGAGTCAACTTATGATACCAGAGAAGTACATGGCCTACCTCGTGTCTCATGACATGGGCCATGTTATTTGTTGTTGTCCAGAACTGAGAATATGTGACATGCTAGAGAAGAACACGGCCTACCCCGTGTCTTCTAGTTTCTTCATTCTTAGTCTTTTCTCCTTAAGGGCTCAATCATTCAATGATTTCCTGTAGAGCACAACTCAATTAATGATCATTTATAATCACCTTTAAGCATAGTTTCACAGTAAAGATTCGATTAAGCTTGAAATCTAGAAACTAGCCAAATGTTAATAATTAAGCACAAGTGGAGTCTAATTAAATCAGACTTAAAGCACTTAGAGTGTAGAAATAATCAACAGATCACTAACTAAGAATGTAACTATATTAACCAAAATAATACCCTATTTATAAATCGTATCATGTCTTCATTAACAATATTCCCTCCCATCAACTCTAGTGTTGGTTGGTATAATTTTTTTGGGCTAAAATGTAATGAAATCTCTATAAATAAAGGTCAATTGTAGAAAATTTCTTTATGGTTCAAAACTTAACAACTTGACTCGTTAAACTTATTAAGTCATAACTAGAATCTTGTACACCTAGTTAACCACCATCAATGACGAGCAAAAAGAAGAATGGAGAGCGTGAGAATGTGAACTCAGCGAAAGAAGAGGATATGTTGAGGAGAAGTACAAAGAAGATTAAGCATGGATAAAAGGGTTTCGAGGGTGAATGCTCAAGGCCAAATACTACTCTAGCCTTCCCCTATACTTAATCCTTACATTGTCCTCAATGTAAGGTTAAATGCAAAGAAAAGACAAAAACTACCAAAATATTAATGTGAAAATAAGAAAAGGAACGAACTTCCTTTGGGTTGCCTCCCAAGTAAAGCCTTTTTTATTGTCGTTGGCTCGACTTAATGCTTCATTCTTCAATCAGTATAAATTAGATCCTCAAGGTCTAATTCTACCATATTCTCTACTTGGAAACCTTCATAGAAGGGCTTAAGTCTATGGCCATTCACCTTGAACACTTTAGAAGTTGCTAAACTTTGAATTTTAACTGCACCATGAGAAAAAACATTAGTAACAACAAAATGTCCAATCCAATGAGAACGCAGCTTACCCGAAAACAAACGAAGTCATGAATGGTATAGAAGGACTTTTTGACCAACTTTACACTCCTTCCTAGAGATCATCTTGTCATGAAAAGCCTTTGTCTTTTCCTTGTAAATCCTTGCACTCTCATAGGCATCATTATGAATTTCCTCTAACTCTTGTAGTTGCAACTTCCTATGTTCCCCACTTCGATCCATCTACATGTTGAAACTTTTGATAGCCCAATAAACCTTATGTTCTAACTTAACTAGAAGGTGGCATGGTCTCCCAAACACCAACTGATAAGGTGGCATACCAATGGGCAGGTTCAATCTTCTTTACGGTTGACGAGAAGGTTTTGCTTCCTTTTCAAGTAAGATACGTTGCATGCATGTAGACGAGTTAATTCATTTAATATCTGTAATTGTTCAACCAATAGTTATCTTATGCTCTTTAAGGACCTACACAAGCTTTTCTTCTTGCGGTGCACTAAGTTTGCTAGAGATGATCACTAGTAACGTTCATTTGTCTCCAAGGAACACATATTTGAGGTGTCTGGGGAGAGGCTTCAAATTTGGAATGGGAGCCTGTAAAAAGCCTCTCATTAGAAACTGGTACGCAATATAAGGAACGTTACCTGACTGCTGTAACTTTAGAAAATCATTTAACATTTAACAGTTTCATGCAAATCAGTACTCAAGGCTAATTCCTCATGCTCTATCTCAAGAGGCTTCCTAATGGCAACTTCCCATCCATATTTTTCATCAACTTCAAAAACTTCATGTGCTAAAGAATCAATTGAATCAATAGAATAAACAAAATTATCATCACCAAGATATTTCATGGCATCATAAATATTAAACTTAATAATTTCACCATCAAATTCCATGGTAAGTGTGCCATTTTAAACATCTATCTTAGTCTTGGTTGTCTTTAAGAATGGTCTTCGTAACAAAATAGGTGCAGTTTGATCACCATTTTCCATATCAAGCACATAGAAATCAGCAGGGAAAACCAAATCATTAACTTGCATAAGAGCATCCTCAATTACATCCTTAGTATAGGCATTGGATCTATTTGTCAATTGAATCACAACACTAGTTTTATTCAAAGGTCCAAGTTTCAAATAAGTATATATAGAATATAGCACGACATTGATACACTACAAAAAATGCGCTAATTTGCGGCGGTTTTTATTTCAATTTGCGGCTGTTTTTAACCCTCGCAAATTGAATTGTGGCGGTTTTAAAAAACACTGCATTTAAGTTCGCCGCAATTTATTGCAGCGATTTTTTTCAATTAGTGGCTGTTTAAAACCCCCACAATTTTGTGGCAGATTTTTTTTTAATTTGCAACGATTTTTAACCTCCACTAACTATTTGTCTAACTCTATTTTTCAAACAATTTACGGCGGTTTTTTTTTAATTTTCGACGATTTTTAACCTCTGCTATCTATCTGACTGCTTCTGCTTATCAAAAAATTGCAGAGGTTGAAAACCGCCGCTATTTTATTGTTGTAAAGAACATTTTTTCTTGTTCATCTGATGAATTTTTTTTTAAAAAAATATTTACTGCATATTTAATTTTTAATTCTAATAACGTTTAGTATGCATAATTAATTGTATAAAACTGCTAATATAGATGTGAAACAAATTGCATTAAAAATATTTATAGTAACATAAACCACATAAGCTTGAATTCATAATAAGCTAAATAAATTCATCATTTGTAACTTAAATTTACAACTTAAAATCCTTAATAACCTAAAGTAGTGTTACAATAAGTGAACAAAAAAAATCAACACTAAATATGATGTTGGTGGTTTGTGTTACTATCACCAGATGATCTTCTTCCATCCAATGGCGTAGTAGGTTCACTTGCAGCATCACCTGGCTGAAATAGTAAAAGACATTTGGTAAGAAACTACAAAGAGATAAATAAAATCATGAAGTAATTGCATCAAAGAATTGAATAAAGGAATTAAAGTTCATTGTAGTCCAAGTAAAATGGTGTGCACAACCAAAAGTAAAACAAAATTAGTAGACTTCAAAAGTAAAATTGGTAGTGAAACTCTAATAGAATACCATGATGCATCCTGATACTTCACTTGCAACTTCTAAAGGAAAATGAAAGACTTGTGTAAGTAATAGGAAAAATGGCAATCAGTAATAACATAATTAAATCATACTAAAGTAACAGATGATAAACACAAACTGATAATGCATTACTTGTAAGTCATTGCTTTTTCTTTGAAAGAATGATCTGAAAATGATCATTAAAAGGGTTCTGATCAGTAGCAAAACCCTCATTTTTACCATCAAATAGCTCTCTAAACCAAAGAATTTAACTCTCGATCATGACATAATGTTTCTAAAACAATTCCTCCTTCACCCAAGGATGTCGTCTGGAATATTGTTGCAGCAATACCATTTGTATAATTAAGGTAGCATAAAAAAGGAATTGAAAACAAAAAACTCCTTAATCACTTGATTTTGCAATAGCTTCAAAGATACATGGAGAAGTTAGGAAATAATCTGTCAACATGTATTTGTATATGAGAAGATCAAAATTAACTGTTTTCACAACCCTAAATAATTTCCCATGGTGCCCATCTGTTATGAAAGAATCTTTATCATTATATGATCTCAACATGCCTATCGTTATGTAAAATTTCCACATTATATATCCATGTTATCCCTTCAGAGCCAAGATTTGTTTATCCACTTGTCTCAGACATTAAATTCACTAAATCCTTATGCAATCAAATCCTACTTTGTCTCGTATGTGATCTGTCCATGTCATCCCAAATTACAGAATATGCAAATAATTTATAAAAGAGACTGCCACCACCTATATGACCATAAAGCTGAAAAACATACATGACAGCTAATACTTCAAAAGAGCAATCATGCCAAGGCTTGTATATAGCTCATCATATATAACTCTCATTCAGGGGGCGGTGGATACATGAACCCAAAATAAATGGCATTTTGGCTAATATAAACCGACAGTATGTTGTACCAAGAAAAAAAAAAATAAACAAAACATTATGTTCTCCAGTATAAAATAAACAAGTTTAAAAGTTACTTTTTGCAAGTGCTAAAAATCAAAGCTGAATCTAATCATAGCCTCTAAGCACCCTGAAAGAAAAACAGGCTTCAAAAAATTGAGTAATATATATTACCCCAAAAAAGAAAAGAATCTGAGTAATATCACCTCTAAATTTTTTAAATGGAAAATAGATTTAATACATTGTGCAAACACCCAATAACTAACCATAGGCAAATATTTCCTTGAATTTTATAGAATTAACCCAATTTACTGGATAAATAAAACAAAACAGCAAGATATAGTAAAGAAACATACCTAGGACTTGAGGGGAAAACATACCTAGTGCTAATGGGTAGACAAGAAGCTTGAAGTTGGATCATGAATCTAGTGCTAAGCATAGTTTAACAGAAATTTTTAACTATAATATCAAAACTGAATACTCCTTAATTAGTTATGAGTTTGAATTATTGCAGGGGCTGGTTTTGCTTCGAACCAAATGTTTTTATTTGGGCAAGTTGACATAAAAATCAAACTAGCACCAGGACATTCTGCAGGCATAGTCTTGGCCTATTATGTAATCAACCCTTTACACTTCTTTTTTTCTATTTGTTTTGTAATGTTAAAATACATACAAAAAAAGTTGCTTATTGTTATAATTTATTCCATGCATCAGAGGTGAGGCTAATGCTAGTGACTCCCACATATCATCTGATGTGCAGGGTGATCCACCTTCCATGCTTGTTCCCGCTACTTCTTCCACTGCTGGCTGATAAGGGAGCTTTGTAGTCTTTCCAATACGCGGATGGTGTGCTATCTATGGCTTCAAATGCTCCACCATGTCACAGGAAGGCTCTTTAAAGAGCTTATCAATATAGACAGGTGCAAGCTTTTTGTGGAAGCCATAGATGACACTTCTGATATTGGCTAATCTTTTGTGGTGAGAACGCCTTGTAGCAAGGAACTTAGGGGCCCTGCTAGCCTTTGTAGTGGTGGTGTTTAGTTACTTTCTTGGTTTTTTCATGGCTTTAGACCTATGAATCTTATGAAGTTTGCCAAGTGTAGAAGTGAGGCTCTTCCATGCCTTTCTGGCAGGAGGAAGCCTTAGATTTATGCAGGACATGGAAGAGAAGAGCAAGGCTTCAAATTAAAGAGGATAGATAATTAACTTCGTTGGTGAAACTCAAGTGTTAATGGAAACTTGAGTCTTTTATAACATAGATGGGTTAGATTCCTTTTTTTCCATTTCTACAGTATTATTGTATTCATATTTGATGGTGTGGCTTTATGGAGTCGCTTAGTTCTGACGCTGAATATTTTGACAAAATGAGCATAACGTGGCAGTATGTAAAGGCTGCTAAATTCTCCTGTAGCAATGAACTAACTTAATTAGTAGGCTGACACTAACATAAATGTAAAACTAGAATCTTCACCTTTCTTTTCCCTTAATATTTGTTTATGGCTTACAGCCTTACACTAATTGTTTAATAGGAGTCAGTGTAATTCAGAAAATCTAAATTCTAATTTTTGCCAGTAACATTGGTTTTTTTCCCCTCTAAACTAGGTAGCAGTATACGTCAATCTACTTTTCCAAATATCCTAATCTTGACATACTCTAAATCCAATTATTCACAGAAGTCCCAACAATATATTGCATATATTACATACCTATTAAACACAACCTTCAAAAATAATACTTCTGCAACATTCTCCAAACAACCACAATTTAAAAAGATAAAAACACCAAATCAGGAAAAAAAAATCAATAAAAATAGAAAAGCTAATAAACATGCAAGACACACTATCAATTTTAACTTGTGCTAAGAATCAGTTCTCACTTGGAATGAAGCAACATTCACAACTACAATGAGCATAATGCACATTCCCATCATCAAAATATCTAAAAATTTCTCAATATTAATGGTAACCCAAATATAAATTCATCAAAATTCTAACAAGAAAGATGAAAATATATTATTACCAAGAACCCAATAAGGGACTAGAAGAGAAAAGGTGGAACAACGGCAGATCTGGCAGTTACAGCATTGCTTGCGGTGGAAGATCTGGAAGAGAAGCTCGCATGGGGAAGAGAAGCTCGCATGGGAGAGAGAAGCTTATGTGGGGGCAGATCTGGAATAGAAGCTCGTTGCGAGCGGTGGTGGCAAGGGGAAGGAACAACAATGGAAAGGGAAGGAGGAGCAGCACCAACGGTGGCTAGGAAGTAGGTGGTGGAAGGGGAAGGAACAACAATGGAAGGGGAAAGAACGACAGCGGATGGCCTTGCACGGCAACGGTGAGAAGGAGAATAAGAGAGTGAGAATGAGAGGTAGAATGCGAAGTGAAAGGCAGAGTGAGAGGGAAGCAAAATAAAAAAGAGGGAACGGTCTTTTTAATTTGTGGGGGTTAATAACCTCCACTGAAAGTTAAAAAAAAACCCCACAATTTATGTTAATTTGTGGAGTTTGATAACCTCTGCAAAAAAATCGCCTCAATTCAACGTGTTTTTTGTAGTGATAGAAGCTCCTAAATCTATCACGGCCTTCTCAAATCTAGTGTTACCTATCGTACAAGGGATAGTAAACGTACTTGGACCTTTGCACTTCACAGGGATTTTTCTTTGAATAACTGCAGAAACATTTTCCTCTACTCTCACCTTCTCACGTCCTTTAAGTTTCTATTTCTTCTTAATTGTACACAATTCTTTCAAGAATTTAGCATAACGAGGTACTTGTTTAATTGCATTTAAAAGTAGAATATTTACCTCGCATCTACAAAAAGTCTCATATAAATCTTTAAATTATTTATATTTTCTAGATTCTGCTTAAGCCTGAGGAAAATGAGGTATTGGTTTATAATTAGAAAGAGGCAAAAACTTACGCTTAGGTACGTCATCATCATTAGGAATGTTCTTGTCTGCAACGACATTTTTCTTCTTCTTGCTTCGACGATGCAGGGGCAGCCTTTATTGGAATCTCAACTTTTTTACCACTTCTCAAAATAATTACACTTGCATTTTCTCTTGGATTTAATACTATTTGAGAGGGTAATTTCCCCAAACTTTGCGCCTTTAGCCGACTAATTGCAATTACCATATGACCTATCTAATTATCCAAAATTTGAATACTGGCACTCGCCTCTTATTGAAATTGTTTTGTCTCCTGTTGAAATTACAAAGTATTAGTGGCAAGAAACATAACAATATCTGCTAAAGATATACCAGAATTAGAAGTTTGGCCTAGTTATTGTCTAGAGGGGTGTGGCTGTTTATATTGTTGGAAACTTGAGCGGTTTTGAGTCGTGGACTGATTTTATTGTGGATTCTCATAGCTAAGATTGAGATGATCCCTCCATCCTATATTATAGTGCTTGAATAGGGAATATTTCCTTTGCGGTTGTCCAGGAAAACCACCCGCCACATTCACTTGCTTAATGAGCTCCTTTTAAAGAGTTGGACACATATCGGTTAGATGCCCTACTATCAAACAAATCTCACAAGCCTTCGTTGTTTGCATATTACCTATAGCTATTTGACGAACAAGAGAATTTAGACTCACAATTTGTTGTTCAAGGGAAGAAATACTTACCTCATTAATATGCTTAGATGAAGGGTCAAGCCTAGTGCCAAATTGTTGAGAATTGGTCGCTATATTTGTAATCAAGTTTCTAGCGGTCTCGAGAGTTTTATCCATCAAAGATCCTCCACTAGCAGTATCAATTATGCTCCTATCAACGGGTAGAAGGCCCTTATAAAAATACTGGATAAGTAGCTCCCCACTAATTTGATGATAAGGGTAACTTGCACATAATTTCTTGAAATGTTCCCAGTATTCGTGTAAGGACTCTATATTATACTGCCTTACACCATAAATTTCTTTTCAAATGTTGGCCATCCTTGAAGCTAGGAAATATTTCTCCAAAAACAACCTCTTCATCTTGTTCCATGTGGTAATACTCCTGAAAGGTAGATAATAGAATCAATCCTTAGCTGAATCTTTCAAAGAAAATAGAAAGATTCTTAATTTAATTTGTGCTTTAGTCACCTCCATAGGTTTCATACTCATGCATGCCGCATGAAATTCCTTTAGATACTTGTGGGGATCTTTATCTGCAAGGCCAGGAAAAGTGGGCAAGAGATGTATTAGTCCATATTTTAATTCAAAAGTAGTAGCAACATCTAAAGTACAGAACGTTATGCATAAGGGTTGTTGATTCAAATCAAGGGTAGCAAGCTCTTTCAAAGTTATATTTTCAAGAGTTCGATCGTTCTCTTCAGAATTTCTCCGAGTATCCCTCCTTAACCTGCGCAAAGTTCTCTCTATTGTTGGATCACACTGTAAATCACTTTTATTAGAAGATTGAGTTACTATCATAAATATAACACCCTCGATAGCATGTTAGGCTTGTATAGAGTTACAGAGGTAGCTTGATACTTACTTGACATGCCTGTGAAGTTTGGTAGTAAACTGAGTTAGTTTATGCACTTTGTTAGAACACAAAAGGTGACAATTAGCCTAAAATGATTCAAAAAATAGCTTTAAAGGCTAAGTTGAGGGAAACATGTATAGATAACTTGTTTCTAGGTCACAAATGAGTTAAATAAGATGCAGTTAAAATTTGAGGATAATCAAAGTTAGTTTGGTATTTTTAAGCATACTGACAGTGTGCTTTAATACCAGATTGACTAGCAGCAAATGTAAAAAATTAGAAAAAGGGTGAAAACAACAATTTAGATGAATCTTAAGATTTATTCTAAGGTTGTTAGAAGTTAGGAAACTTGATTTAATAAAATTAAAGTGTTCTTAACAAGTACGAAATTTTAGCAAAAAGACCAAATTACCCCTAATGCTTATCTTTTTAAGTAAGTTTTCTACTCACTTTTCTCTCCTTTCTCACGTTGGTTTGCAGCAAAAAATAGAGGAACGAAACAAGAGAAAGCAGAAGGGAAAAGGAAGAAAAGAAAGAAGGAAAAGAGGAAGAAGAAATGAGCAAGGCAAGGCCAAGGTTTGAGCTTTATCTACAAGAGGTAGGGGTGCTTGTTTTCTCTTCCTTTTCCTTTTTATTTCCATCTTTTCTTGGTTTAGGGTTTGATGGGAAAAAGGGGTTTGGGTGAGAAAAGTGAGATTTGATGTTAGTTTTATATTTTAAAGGATGAAGTGAGATAGGAAATAACTTAATTGATGCTTGGAATTTAATTTTGGTTACTTAAAACCATAGTTTTGAGTGAGATTAAAGAAGAGGAAAAAAAAGATTTTAATTTGAGATTTGAGTTTTGATTTATGATTGGTTGAATCAATAGGTTGTTTGACAGTTACAACATGATTAGGGGTTGTAATTGGTGTTAGAAATCACATAGAAACTGATCTTGAATGATTGAAAGTGAAAGGAACAATTCTCGGATTCTGTAGAATTCTACAAAATCCAGTGGCAACCGGTAGAGTTGGTTGCATAACTTGAGTTACAGACATCCGATTGACTTGATTCCAATGGCATTTGAAATCTAAGACATAAGGCTTCATGTGATAAAAATTACAGAATTTTAGAACAAGTCAATTAGTTCCAGTTTCTATTTGAATCTGAGACATATTCTGCAAAAAAGAGATTCTAGTAGCCAGTAAACTAAATTGCATAATTTCTTGCTCCGATGTCGTATTTGCATGAAATTAGTGACATTTGAAAGCTAACATGTAAAGCTAATTGATTGTTAAATTTCAGAATTTTTGAGTTCTTAATTTGTTGTCAGTTTCATTTTAAAGTCATGTCATTTTCAGGTAAAACAAAGAATGCCCTATTTTAGCTTCTACAAAATGTCGTATAAATTTGGCTATACTAGGTCAAATGAAATGAGGTTTGTGGAATTTGAAATATATGAGATAAAACTATTTGCTCATAAAATTTTAGAATTTTTGAGGTAAGGATGCACAATTGGCACACTCCTGAAAATTAGTCTTTTTAGGCAAAATTTGAGGTGTTTTGTGATGGTTTAAGTCTTAGGAACACTAGTAGTTACTTTAGTATTTAAAGTTAAGTTATGAAAGTGTAGTAAGAGTGTCATAGTGCCTAGTTGGCAAGAGTTGAGTGTCATAGTACCTACTTGGCAAGAATTGAGTGTCATATGGCCTATTTGACAAGAGTTGAGTGCCACAAGGCTTAGTTGGCAAGAGTTGAATGACATTGGGCCTAGTTAGCAAGAGTTGAGTGTCATAGGACGTAATTGGCAAGAGTTGAGTACCATGATGCCTAGTTGGCAAGAGTTGAGTGGCATAGTGCCTAGCTAGTAAAAGTGAGGGCCCTAGTGCCTAAATGACAAGAGTGAGGGCCCTAGTGCCTAGATAGTAAAAATTGAGGACTACAGTGCATGAAAGCTCTCAGAGAGTTAAGGTAGGTTACAAGAGGTTATATATTCCCTTCCTACTAAGAGGAAGAGCTAGTAGTGCAAGGACAGATTTGGTATAAAGTTTATGTGGTAGTTATGTAAGAGTTAAACATAACACCACATTAGCACACACATTCATACATATGCTTGTTATTTGCGTGTTCTGTAATGTTGTGGAACAGTTCACTCATTATGAGGTAGGTAAAAGAGGTAAATGATTCCCTCCCTACTTGGTAGGTTAAGGAGGTAACATGTTAGAGAGGTAACAGATTCCTTCCCTACCTAATAAGGAAACAGGTTCCTAAGAATAGTCAAGTTCATGACATCTCATGACATTGCATTTACACTATCATACACCTTTATTTGAGCATAATCATGCATCATATTATCATTTGCATTATTTGTTATTTGTTTGTATTTATGAGTTTGTGATTCTTTGTGTACGTGTACCTTACTCAATGGTATTGTACAATTGTATGAGCGATTGTATAATATCATTGATTGTTTATGCGTGTAGCTTTATTCAATGGTATTAAGCAATTGTATGAGCGGTTGTTCATTATCATTGATTATCTTAAATGTGAATTAGTTCAATGATAAAACTAGTTTGAGAACATTACACAGAAAGAGAATATGTATGTTCCTAGAGTATTAAGTGGCATTTTAAATGTTGGTACATATTTATTTATGATGTTTATGGATTGAGTAATGATTAGTAGCTTGACTGTTACTTACAGTTTTATTTCAGATATTTATAGATTGTATATTATTATACGACTGCTAGTATTGGTACACTTATACTGAGGATTGTAAAATTCTCACCACGTGTGTTCTATGTAAATCCAGGTTGAAGTTCCAAGGACAAGCAGAAGATAAAGAATGAAGATTAGTTTAGTTATCTTTATGTTTAGTAGTTAGATTTTTAATTTTTTCACGTATATGCGTTTAAAGTTGTAAAAGAAAAAGATGTATGCATTAGTGTTACTGTATGTCAAATATGACAAAGTTATGTATATAAGTGGATGATGTTTCCACAAGGCTCTCTGTAACATCCCCGATAACATGTGAGGCTTGTAAAGGTTTACCAAAGTAGCCTAATACTAGTTTAACATGTTTGTAAAGTTTTATGACAAACTGAGTTAGTTTAGGTACTTTGCCGCAACACAGAATGTGAAAATGGCCTAAAATAACCCAGAAATTGACATAAATTGCATAGATAAGAGAAATAATTATTGATAAGTTATTTTTAAGTCATAAATGAGTTAAGAAAGTTGTAATTAAAGTTTGAAAGTAAATTCAGTTCGTTTGGTATTTTTAAGCTCACAGAGTACATGTTTTGATATCGACTGGACTCAGCGCAGATATAGAAAATTAAGAAAATTGTGAAATAAGTATCAAGGTAAATCTTAAAATTTATTTTAATATTTATAGAGGTTAGAAAACTTGAAATAATAAGATCAAAGTGTTCTTAGGAGATATGAGTTTTGTAAAAAGACAGAAATGCCCTTAGTTTTATGTCTTTAAAAGTGAGAATTTCTCGCTTCTTTCTTCTCTCCCATACGCACTCTAGCAGCAGAAATGTAACAGAAAACAGAGGTGGAAATGAAGGGGAAAACGAGGGAAAAATGGAGAAAAACAAAAGGAAACCAAGAGGAATCACAGCCAAACTTCAAGCTAGAGGTAGGGGGAATGTTTTCTTAGCTTACTCTCCATTTCCTTCTTGTTTGGTTGTTGTTTTAAGCATGAAAAAGAAATGGGTTTTTCAGATTAAATGTGATCTTTGTGCTTGATTTTCGTTCCTTTAAGCTTGATAATGGTTTGTTCTTGGTTTTTGAAGTAAGGAAATGAGATTTGTAATGTTAGTTTTCTATGGTTTTTGAGGATTGAAAAATGGGTAATAGCATTGCAATATGTTGGTACACCAAAGACGAATTTGATGAGGAATAAGCATGTAAAGTGAGCATGTTGTTTCTAATAACATCATTGTAGTATGTTGTCCTACATATATAATATGCATTTGTTTAAGAATGTAAAATGAGCATGTCATTTCACGTAACAACATTTTAATATGTTGTCCTATATATATATATATATATATAGCATTCTTATACCCTTCATTTATTGTGATTTTATGATCTTCTATCGTAACAATATCAAAATAATTAAAGCATGTCATTTTTTTTCTTACACTGTTGTCCTTCTCATATATATATATATATATATATATATATATATATATATATATATATATATATATATATATATATTATGCATATATGTATTTATATGTCATTTTATGATTTGATTGGATTAGAGAGAGATTAATTAAAGAGTTATCCATGTATTGAATATGATTTGAGAAGTGATTATAAGATTGAATTTGATCAAATGAGGTTGATCAATGTTTGATTGGTTACCCATGAAAGAGATGAATGATTTATGCATTATTTGCATATTGATGAAATGTGAGGCTTTGTGATATGACATGATAGCTTGATTCTAAAGGTACTTTATGATAAATTAAATGGAGATTTGGTATAAGAACACAAATTTCTCTTATGATTTATTTATGTATGTTTATTATACTATGATGCACTTAGTTCCAAAAATCATATTTAGTTGAGGTATAATAGGTCAAAATGTGATTTTGAGTTATTTTGAGTATTCTCTTGCTTGAATGTGTTTTCAATGGTTATTTATGACTTGTTTATGATAGGAGTTTGAGTTAGAAACTTAGGACTCTTCATTTGGACCCTTGATGCACAAAGTAAGAAAAATGATATTTTCTTGCTTATTTGAACTTAAATCTATGATTAATGAGTTGAATTAAGTGTTTAATGATTCTAACATGATTAGAGACCATGAGTAGGTTGAGGAACACTTAGAATTCATGAGTTGAGTATTAGAACTTGGTTAGAAACCAAAATCATGCATAACCCGAATTATGCAGAAAACAGGACAACATTGAGTAGTCTGTGATGTTTGTTGCATAACTTGAGTTACAGACATCGTATAGACTTGATTCTGGAGCCATTTGAAAGCTAAGACACAAGGATTCATGTAGTAAAAAATTTTAGAATTATTGAGCAACCCAATTAGTCCCAGTTTTGATTTGAAACTAAGCCAAATTCTGCAAAAAAAGCAATCTGGCACCTGTTAAACCAGATTGCATAATTTCTTGCTCCGATGCCGTATTTACATGAAACCGGTGTCATTTGAAAGCTAACAAATAAGGCTATATGACTGTTAAATTTCAGAATTTTTGATTCCTTAGTTTGTTCCCAGTTTCATTTCAAAGTCAGGTCATTTTCGGGTAAAACAGAAAATGTCCTATTTTATCTTCTACATAATGTTACATAACTTTGGGTACATTTATCCAAATAAGGTGAGGTTTGTGACATTTGAAAGATATGAGAAAAGTCTATATAACTGTAAAATCTCAGAATTATTGAAGTTAGTATGTGCATTTGGTGCACTCATGAAAAATAGTTTTTTTAGGCAAAAATTGAGGGGTTTTTGAGAAAGTTTGGATCCTAGAAACTTTAGTAACTTCTTTAATAGTTAAAGTTGAATTATAAAAGTGTAGTAAAAATATGTTTGCTCCTTTATGGGTTAAACTTGAATTAAATGCTTCTTTATTGAGCTTGAAATGAAATATATGCATGCTACTGGGAAGCAACATAAAGGAATGATGAAGGTAGATGAGTTTGAATGAGTCCCTCTCTACTAGCATGTATGATAATGTATTAAGAAAAGTTTAATGATTACGATATTGCTTCTCCCTTGTATATGGAAAAGTATGATTATGTAAAAAGTGAAGAAAGGAAAGGTTTTTAATACTCTTGCATGTTTTGTTTTCAAACTTGTTATTTGATGTTTCCATATACTGTAAACTTATGCTTAGACAAAAGGGCTCTAAGTGGCTTGGACAAAAGGGCTTCAAATTCCAAATCTATGAATGTTTGGTAGTGTAAGAAACAAAAGGACGTCTTGCCTACCCAGAAACAATACAAGGAACAAAAGGACTTCCTGGAACAAAAGGGCTTCCTGGAAATAATCAAATAACATGTGTTTTTTAAAACAAAATCTTTTAAAAATCATTGTATGAGTATACTTTAAGATTTTCATTAGGCATAATCATACATCACCATGCATTGCATAAAATTAGCAATTGTATGGGCAATTGCCTTGTTTTCTATAATTACAAAGATTAAGGACAAGAGTTGGCAAGAATGGGTAGGAATGGTACATAAAGGAAACTTGTTATTATTCCTAGTATACTTATGAATATTTCAATGTATGTTTGTTTAATTGAACTGATATATAATAGTTAAATTATTTTCGTAATTAAATGAATTGTCTGCTTTAGGAAGGGAAATGACTAAGTTTTGGCGTATGCCACCTTTCCAAATGATTAAGTATAATTTACGTTTTATTCCAAAGCAGCTGGATTTACCATAATGTTACGATTTTAGACTTACTACTGAGAATTATTAATTCTCACCCCAATCTTTTTATGTTTTCCATGATAAATCCAGAGGAGGATTCAAGTAAGCGCAAGGCAAGGAGATGAAGATTTATTTATGTTGTTAATCTAATAGTTTTGGTTATATAATTATATTTATGGCTTTGTAAATTAATTTATATAATTAGTTTTGTAAAGGTTTGTAATCTCGGATATATCAGATAAATTTCTAATAAAGAACAAGTTTTCGGAGGTGTAAAATATCTTGCTCTCTTGCTTTCTTAAAGGCTCTATATATATTTATTTGTTAAATAGATATTGAATAGGTTGTTTATTACATTAAAGTTAGAAAGTGGCATACTAATTTCATTTACTTAGTATACGTAGGTTATACTACAGTATTTAGAATTATGATGTTGCACTCTCCATAATGATTTATTTATATAAATGTTATGGAATAGATTAATGGTTAAGTTAGAAGTAGCATAGTTAATACTGTTTATCCAGGTATATGTCAGATATGTTATGATTCCAGTATTAGGATGTTACAATAAATAATCAAGGAAACTCATGATTTTTTTATTGAAAATTTCAAAGGATCACAAGTAGTACAAAAATCAACTAGAATCATTCTTCGGCAACAATGCAAAATTTGGTGTGCAGTCACAGACAACCAAAAATAAAATGTATACTCTTAAAAATACTTATAGTAGTACGAGTAAGGATCGTTCCTAAGGAGAGTATCTAGCCTAGCTTTATACGACATGAACGTGGATAAGGGGTTTTGAGTATAACGAAAATATTTTTAAGAAGAACAACTAAGAAACAATTCAAATTAAATTATCAAAATTAATTAAAAAAAATAAACCTTGGTTTAAGTCAACATCCAACATCAGAATTTTACAACTGATTATTGATGCAAGTGTATATCAATTCACACTTTAAATATTCACCGTTGAAACTATTATCATATCTCTCCCTAGTCGTAGATAATTAGAAAACAAGGGATGTAAATAACCCTAACTACTAAATATCTCAAGACAAGCGCTAAAAGTTTAATCTAAAACCAACTTTAAGAATTAGAGATATCGATGAAACTAAATAACACAAGCACAAGCAGTTACATTTAATTTAGTCAAGCTTTCTTCCTAATATCTAATAATTTCTGACGCAACAAATCATTAAATTTTAGTTGCTTCACAAATTAGAGGGATCAAATAATTACGGATTTGATATCTAATTTAGCAATAGATTGTAGCGAATAATAAACTAGTAAACCTCATAGTAATTAAACGAAATAATCATGAAATAGTCACAGAAGAATATTCGATGCTCAAAGCATAAATTGAACAATAAAAATAAATTAAATTTCATGATTTTATTGATTTCGAAACTTCCATTTCCTTCTACCAATCATTAGATTTCTCACACGCTGCTCCCCTTCTTCTTTTTTTCTTCGTCAAGTTTTCATCCATGACCCTGCGTGGCTAGATTTTATAATTGGTAGAAGAAAATGGAAGCCTCAAAATCAATAAAACTGTAAGATCTAATTTTTTTTTATAGTTCAATTTATGCTTTGAGTATCAAATGTTCTTCTGTGATTATTTTCATGATTGTTTCGTTTAATTACTAGGAGGCCTACTAGTTTTTTTTTCACTACAATCTATTGCTAAATTAGATATCAAATTCGTAATTGTTTGATCTCCCTAATATGTGAAGCAACTAAAATTTAATGATTTGTTATATAAGAAATTGTTAGATCTTAGAAAGAATGCTTAACTAAATTAATGCAACCGCTTGTGCTTGTGTTGTTTAGTTTCACTGATTTTTCTAATTCTTAAAACAACTACTAGATTAAACCTTTAGCGCTTGTCTTGGGATGTTTAGTAGTTAGGATTATTTAGATCACTTGTTTTCTAATTAACTATGACTAAGGAAAGATAGGAAAATAGTTCCAATGGTGAATATTCAAAGTGTGAATTGATATATACTTGCATCGATGATCAGTTGTAAATTTATGATGGTGGATGTTGACTTAGACCAAGGTGTTTGGATCCGCAAGTGCACATGATGACAAGTAATATAATGAGAGTTAAAGTATCGTGTCCTAAGGGATTGACAACTAGAAAGGTGCTAATACCTAACCAATTTTCACAAATTTCTTATCCAAGCAATCAGAATATAAGAGTGGTTTTAATGATAATAACAACTTAAAAGAAATAAGAAAATATGCACCAAAAACCAACTCCGCAAGAGAAAGATAATAATGATTAAGGCTTAAGGGTCCCTATTCACTTGTTACTTCAATGAATATTTGCAATTCAAAAGCATCTACTAACAGAATGATTTTGCTAACGGAAAACCAATTATAGATAAAAGGTTATGTCCAGGTCAATTACTCATATGAAACTTATCCATTCCACTATGTGTCAATGTAAGTTAGCATAAGAATCGCTCATTAAGATCAAGTTTCAAACACTTGCTATGCATGACTAAAGCCTGTGTGTCCATCCCATTAGCTAATCAACACACTCAAACCACTTGAATGTAATTGAACATATATCAACCATACCATATCCATATTCTAAAATCCCTATGTCTACTTCATTTGAAAACACTAAAATCATGCAATTGGTGGCCAATCAAGAGCAACCATTAAGCATGGGTATGGAAGAACAAAATCAAATTCATTTATAGAAATCCAAAGAAATTACAAAGTATTCAAATTCATAGCAAGATCCTAGAGAGTCCCTAGATTAGAGTTTAGTTACACATTATAAAAGAAGAGAAAATACCTAAAATCACGAAACTCATCAAATTACAAATCAAGAGAGAAAAAAAAAAAGAAAAATGAACAAAAGTGGAGAGAATCCAAGCTTGATCTTCCTCCCTTGGTCTTGAGTCTTCACTTGAATATCCTCTATTCCAAGTAGAAATCTCCTCGTCTCACTTTCTCTCTCGAACTCTGTTTTTAGAAAAATCAGAAGTCCCCCCATATGCTTTCCAAAATCAGATAAAAATGGCCAAATTCGCGAACCTAGACTTTTTCCACGCCTAGGCGCAACTTTTCCACGCCTAAGCGTGACAACAAAACAAGCACTACCAGCTGGTTGTCCACGCCTAGACGCAGCTTTTCTACGCCTAGGCACAACTTGCCCACACCTAGGTGTAGCTTTCCCATGCTTAGGCGTGAGTTTCTTTGTCTGACTTTTTCCTGAAAACTGAGACTGTTACGCCTAGGCATGCTTGTCAAATAATCCTATTTTCATGTTTTCTTCCATATTTAAGCTTTTTTTTCACTTTCCTTATCTCTTCCAAGACCTTCTTATCTTCCAAGACCTTCTTATCTTAAATATCTGTACCAAAACAATGATAAAGTTTGTGAAGTTAGGATCAATCCAAATTCCTTAAATAAAGTCATTAAATACTTAATTCATAATCATTTGAGAAAAAAAGCTTAAATCATCAAAATCATGCATGAATTGAACTTATGGACTTGAAAACTTAAGACTAACATGCACATAAACATTCAAATTCAAGTTAAATAACTTTGTTTCTTGGAATTATCACAAGGTTTGTTCTTTTGATTAATTTCGACAATTTAATTTGAATTATTCTTTAGTTGTTTTTTTTAAAATTATTTCCGTTATACTTAAAACCCCCCATCCACTTTCACATAGTATAAAATTAGGCTAGATACTTTATGTGGGAACGATCCTTACTCGCACTACTACATGTATTTTTAAGAGTATACGTTTTATTTTTTGTTATCTGTGACAACACACCAAATTTTAACGTCATTGTTGGGGATCAAACCCGGGTTGCCTTTTTTTTTTATTTTCAAACCTTTTTCGCTCGGATCAACACACATTGATTTGTGAAACAAAGTGAAGATAATATGACATTTTAATAATTATTAGTGAAAATATATCAATTAAAAATAAGAACAAAAAACAAATCAAACACTCCTGACTTTTTAAATTTAATGACATGAATATAAAGAGACTATTATATCCCTAGAGATAGAGAAATTAAGGTCTAGTTTAACTTTTTTTTTCCAAAAAATATTTTAAAGAATATTTGAAGAACAGTTTTTTAAAACATAAACACACTGATTTCTTTGGGTGATGTTTTTTTTTCGAAGCATTTTTAAAAGAGAAAAAGATGTTTCAAGTAAGAGAATTTGCAAAATATATTTTATTTCTTTACTATGACAATTTATAATTTAGAGTTATTAAGGTATCAGTAATTTTTGGTATATTTTGATGCTATTAAATATTTATTAGTTATATTTAACAATTCTCAAATATTTGTTATAAAAATCAAAATATTAATAAAGAATGCAACAAACCAACAACTCCATTTGTAACTAGTCTAATAACATCTATTTTTTTTATAAAAAAAATACAAGGTGCGACAAGCTTTTTTATATACATAATATAATTTTTATATTTATTTCCCATATTACCGCACTTCAAACCTTGTTTTTCGAAATGCGTTTTTCCTAATTTTAGATTTAAATAATGTTTCATTTCTTTTGGGTCTGGTTGTTGCCCCTTATGTGTTTGTACTACATTTTTTATTTTGATCAATAAATTTTTTGGTTTGTTGCAGATGATTGGTAGAGTCTTAGGTGCCAATTTAGTTGGGATCTTTTTCTCTATTATGATATTTTTGCAATCCATTTTGTCAAAAAAAAAAAATAATGGTTTGAATCACAATATTAAATGATTCATCAGTTGTGATGTTAGGAAGTTGGTTTGGTGACTTTCTAACGTAAAGTTTTATTCTTTTTTCTACAAAACATTGAAAAGGGTGTTTAAATATATTTTCAAACATAGTTCAAACCAACTTCTCAATTATTCTTTTTTTTTTTTTACTTACATAATAGATTTGTGTTTAGTTTTTTTTAATTTATTTTTCTTAACATTTCTATTACACTTATTTTGTTATAAAAAATTAGATTTTTTCCAAAATAAATAATTCAAATTAAAATAAAAAATGTATATTATTTATATTAAAAAATGTAGGTGTTATATATTTTTTTTGGTTTATTATACTATTTATAATTGTTTAATAGTTTAAACACTTATTTATAAAGATCAACTGTTGCCAAGTATAGATTACATGACTTGGTTTATGAGCAAATCACTGTTGTACTTGTCACCATAGCAACATTTAGAGGACCCCAAGAGTAGGTTATTTCTAGATTTCAAATTCTGCGAATCTTACACTAGAATTTTGATTTGCCTAGATCAAGCTGATGACTTGCAGTCCATCGGGCGATGACCCAATCAACGCCCCAATTTAAGGACAATAACATGTAATATGAACCACTTGAGTCTTCTCAAATGTCATTTAGTCATCCTCCTTCATAGCAAGAAGGTCATCCATAATGCAAAAGTGGTCGCCATTCATTTGTTGCTAGTAGAGATGAATTTATCATTAACTTGTTTGGTGTCAACTTAGGGATCAGTCTGCTAGTGGCTATATGCACAATCTTTACTCTACAGTCCTTTAGGTTTTGAGGCAGGGGTATGTTTGGGAGTTGGAATTTTGCAGAATTTTGAAAGAAAAAGAAAAGAAAAACTTATTCTTTATTTTGAGTAAATATTTTTATATTCCATATAACTTTCTAATTTTTTATTTATTTTTATAAATATTTTATAATTCTCTTAATTTAAAAATACAAAATAAAATATTTCTTTTTTTTCCCTCTAAAACCGCAGTGTAAATCCATCTCTAACTACATGAGATGTGGGCCCTTCTAAAAATGTCCAATCATATCAACCTAACAGGCTTAATTTCAAGGAAGCTATTGAATAATAAGATGCAGTTTCAGATGTAAGTCAACAACATATCGCTCCAATGTAGGTCCACATTAAAGATGAAGAAGAGGATTTGAGTAGTCTACTGCACCTGAATATGTCCAACCAAAGCCCCAAAGGGATCTTCCACCATGTGGGACTGAGATTTATTTGAAGAAATAAATTCTTGTACATATATTTTTTTATTGTAAATTAACTTGTTTAATAAATTATTATTTATGTCAAATAGATATCAGTAAAAAAATTTAAAAACATAATCTATTAAATGATAGTAACATTTTATACAAAAAACTATTAAAGAATTATAAATAATTATAGAGAAGATAAATAAGTATTTAAACTGTTAAACAATCAGAAAAGTATAATAAAAAAAAATATAACACCTGCTTTTTAAAATATAAATACTATATAATTTTTATTTTGAAAGAAATCTAATTTTTTTAACAAATTTGTGTATTAAAAATGTAAGAAAAACTAAACATAAATTTTATTATGTAAGTAAAAACAAAAAAAGAATAGTCGAGAAGTCGGTTCGTAACTAAGTTTGTAAAAAAAAATATCATTGCCGACGTAGCATTGCCGACGTTATTAATTTTTTAATTTTTCTTCTTTAATGGATGACGACGTCGCTATGATGACAATGAGGTGATGTAAGCTCCGGAAAGAAAAAGCTCATAGTCACACGATATATCATTGAGGCTTTGTCGTTGAAGACCGATGGCAAAGGAAAATTTAATAAAATAATAGTGGATTTTGAACGGAATTGAAATGACATTTTGAAAAATGCTACTCACACGAATTTATTTATATTTATATATATATATATATTTTTATCGTAATTAAATTTATTTTATTTTTTATATATTTATTCTTTAATTTTATTATATAAATATAAAAAATATGACTCAAAAAGAAATGTGTATACAGTATTTTTTTCCTCTTTTTTATCCTTATAAACAATCCATATTACATTAAAAATAATATTTATGTGGAAAGTTTTGCCATAATTTATGTTCAAAATAATGCATTCATCAATCATTGAATGCATATAGAAAAATGCTTCACATACTATTTATTATAAGATGAATAAATTTTAACTATACAATTATATATAAATTATTAAAATTAAAAATTATTTAAATATTATATGACCATTTAAAAAATTTATATGTATTTATATTTTAATTTTATTTATTTATATAAGATCTAATTGTCAAGATTTACTATTTTTATATCTTACAATAAATATTCTTCTCTCCAGATATGCTACATATATATTTATATATATGGTCAATATTCACTTTTCTCACCTCTTATAATAAACATTTATATTGAATCTTACATGAATAATCAAAATTAGAACATAAATACGTATTAATTTTTTAAGTGGTCACATGACTTTTAAGTAACTTTTAATCTTAATCATTCATATATAGTTGTATAGTCAAAATTTACTTTTTTCATTTACTCATAATACAAACTCCTCTCACTGAATATGTTCTATATATATATATATATATATATGAATGATCACATGATTTTTAAGTAATTTTTAATTTTGATCATTTATATATAATTGTATAATCAAGATTTACTTTTCACCCTCTCATAATAAAAATTCATCTCACTAAATATGTTATATATATATAAATATATATATATATATAAAGTATATGATAGAATTAGAATATAATTATATATAAAATGAAGTAAGATCACTTGTAATAAGATAGATGAAAGTTATGTAAATATAAAATGATATATATAAAAATATATGAATATGTGTAATCATGCATACATGATGATTAGTATAAATCGTCTATCAAAGGCATGACAAATCCAATAAAGCGTTCTGCTAATGAGATGTTTATAATACACCCACCAATGGTGGGTGTTTGCATAGCCAAGCTTTAAAAATCATTGATATATCCAAAAAAACACGTCAACGGTGGAGAAAGATTATTTTAACCTTGACATGTCAGATTCTACTATTTTGAGTAATCACAAACCTAAACCTTTAGATTACTAAATTGATCCTTTTTTTTTCTACAATTTCCCCTAACAGCATGTGCCATTCAGAAATAGAATGAGTTGAGCCACTATGGACCCAGCCTTTTAACGATTTAATACATTTTAAATTAGTATTTTGTTAATCTAACTCAACTTGTTATGAAGTGCAGATTAATCGGATTAACTCACAATTCTCCAACTCTTTAAAAAATAAAGAATTATGAATTTAATTTTTTTAAAATCTAAATAAATGAAAAATAAAATATTTGAATAATTAATTTTGAGTCAATAATAAATAAGATATAACATTAGATTTGAATTTTCTAATATGAGAGATGTATAATAATGATAATTATTTATGAGAAAATAAATAATTTAAAACATATATATTCACACAAAACAATCTCACACAGAGAAAATATATAATTTAAAACATAATATATATATATATATATATAATCTACACACATGTATAAAAAAAATGTTTAATCTATTTTCACAAAAAAAAAGATTACCTATTTTAGTACGCAATTTACATTTTTTAAATTGTAATTATTATTATCACATTATTTAATGATTCAAAGTTCAATATAAAAATAATAAAATCGTTTAAAAAAAATGAAAATTGTATATATTTCCTTACAATGTTTTGAAATCCAAATCGATTCAATCGAATCAACTGATTGGACGTGAACTGGTTATATCTCTTATTTGATTACTCTTTGTTGTGTTATTTGATTCAATTATAATTTAACTACTAATTTAATTAATTGAACTAATTAAATCATAATCTTAAAATTTACTTTAAACAATGTTTTGAACTAGATACACACTCAAGTTATAGGTAACACAGGATGTAAGTATATAGTGAAAGGTGTCATTATGCTCTAGTGTGTGATAATAACTGTAAAAAAAATATATATATAAATTTTAAAATAATGTGTGATATTCTTGTGGGAGATTAATCTCTTATTTATTGGGTAAATAATACTTTGCAAAACTAGAGTGTGATACAAAACCGGATTGAGATGACTTAAAGCATGATTCAAGCTTAACTTAAAAATACATTGGATCTAATTTTCAGAACTTAAACTTCTTTCAATTAATTTCGGGTTAGAATGGATTAGAATGATGAGCCGGGTCTTAAACATCCCTACTGGCAGTTTTACTATGATTTATTTTCCATCTCTCATAGAGTGGATGACTCCTATGCATGGATCTCTATTTCTCAAAGCTGCGATGACTCTTAGGGATGAGCTTGTTATTAGGCTGGGTTTGGGAGAGGTTTCTTTCTGGTTTGAGAAATGGTTGAAGGAGGGAAAGTTTGGTGAGATGGTGGACTTTGGTGAACATGGATGAGGATCTGAAGGTCAAGAAAGCATGGGATGACTCGAGTTGGAATTTGAGTAATGAATAATGTTATTTGTACATTTAAAATACATACATCGTATTTACATTATAAATTTATGTGAGAAAGATGTCAAATCAAACTGTATGTAATTATAATATTTTTGTGGGATACAAAATGAGTTTGTGAATAAATTAAAAAAAAATTATAATATTTTTGATGGACGAATAATACTGTTGTTGAGTAATATCTACACCCACATTCCCTTGCACATCACATCTCATGTATGATTAAAGCCACAACCCATAGTGGCTACATCTATGGAATGTGATGTGTATATTTGGAGTGCTGCAGCCAATGGCTCCGGCCTTCTCGGCAAGTACTACCTGTCACTGGTTGTTCAAGAGCAACATTGCATGGTCACAAAGCAATGTGAGTCACACTCGTGGTTGTGGCATCTACATGTGCCTGAGAAGGTGAAATTGAACCTATGGTTCATTTTGCATCATGCCTTTCCAACTAATGATTTCAGATTTCAGATGGGTCTTTCTACCTCCTCGATTTGGCTTCAACGTGCCTTGATGGAGGCGAATGAGTGCACTGATTTGCTGGCTAAGTCTGGAGCTCAAGGGGATCATTCGTTGGTTGTTTTGTCTTCCTTTCCGTTAGCTTTCTTTCCTTGTTTGTTAGCTAATATTATGTGTTGAACATTTTAGGTCCTACACCTATCTTCTTATTTGTATTAAAAACAAACACTTATTAATTTTTCACTATATAATTATGATTCACTTCAAACACTTTTTATTATTATATATTTATTTTATCTTAATAAAAATAATAAATGTGAATGCATGGCAATACACTAGTTAGTTTAATTTTAATACACTATCCATATAATTTACATTATCATTCAATTATACTTTGTCACATAGCTTACTTCATTAAAAAGTGTCTTTTGATACAGTTATTGTGAGAATTAAAATTTATTGATATAACAATACATGATTGAATGATAGTGTAAATTTTTTTATATTAATATTGTATCAAAATTAAATTATTTCTTTATTATTTAGAGTAAACACTCAAATTAGTCCTTAAAAAATACACGAGACATCAAATTTATCCTCCAAAGATTTTGGTCATAAAGTTGTCCTTCATATTGTAAAACAAGCATTAATTTAGGGACAAAATTGATATCCAAAGATACATTAAGATATTAAATTGATGTTCATTTGAACATTAAGTGACTAAATTGATGTATAATATCTTTGGACCAACTTGATGTTTTGTGTATTTTTTAAGGATTAATTTGAATGTTTACTCCATTATTTATTTTTTATCTTAATAAAAAAATATAAATTAAATTAATGTTTTGGTTCACTCATTTTTAATTTAGTCTTTATATATATTTTTAAATTAATCATTACATTTTTAAATGTTTTTAAAATAGTCTCTACTGTCAACTTTCGTTATAACGTTGTTATAACATCGTCAGTTGACTAACCAATTAAGTATTTTTTTGTCTAGTAGATGCTATTTTAGATGCTCATTTATATGTAAAATATCCAATAAATACTCTTGAATTCCAATAGACTCCTATACGTACTCCTTTTTTCTAAGTAGATGTGACGTCTTAATACAATTATCTCAACATAATTGATATATCCAAAGATAAGTAGTATCAAACACGCCACTTCTAACTTAAAAACAATACTATAAAATCCATAATAACCTTACAAGTATAAAGAGCCAAGAGGGAAATAAAAGCTATATAAATACATCATAGGTCTCAAAAGGGCACATAATAATACATAACTTTTTTATACATCATAAAGCAAATATAATTATAAATACAAGTTTTGCCTCTAAAAGCAAATAAAATATACTAGTCTTTTTGGTTCTTCTTCTTTCTCTTTGAAGTGCTACAACCTGCATTTATCATGGAATCAACAAACGGGATGATAATTCGCAATTCTCAGTATATGTTTCCAAAACATGTCATCATGATACCTCTAACTGCTTCGGGGAAAAAAACAAGTTATACAACAATAACCAGAAAGGTGGCATAAGCTAAAACAATGATTTTTCTTGAGGCAAATAGTTCATTCATTTACAAAACATGACATAATTATTACATAATTATTCATTCACAATGAATAAATAAATCCATCTACATCAGAATATGTTTGCAATAAGTACATGAGCTACTACTCATTACCAAATGAACATTCATGTACTCACTCCATGTAATACTCCCAAACAAACCATAATCATTAACTCATATCTCATTCCATAAAGGAAGACAACCACCCAAACAATTGTCAATTGAATACAATGTTTATATCATATGCTTATGCCTAAAGAAATGCCCTAAGAGTATGTTTGTGCATATTTTTGTTTTAGAAAACACATGATATTTGCTCATTCTTAGGAACTTGGTTCCCTTTAGAGGTGGGCATTAAATCCATATAAACCGAATTGGACTTTAAACCACACTAAATTGCAATAAAAAAAATTGAACCGCTTGAACCAATTCCAAAACAATTCAGTTTTATTCTCCTCAAAGTGGTTCAGTTACTTGGTTGTGAAATACAATTTGGTTTATACCAATTCACCAAACCAAACTGATACTTCATCAAAGATGTAAAAGAACTCAAGAACATGAACGACACCGTGGGGACTCTATGGACCAGAAATTGGCAAGTGTTCCAGGCGACGATGCAGATAGTGCTCCGCCAGTGACGAAGCATTAGAAACAGAAGTATTTATGATACATTTGTAACCATAAACAAGGCTAATATGTTAAAGAGGATGTTACAATAGATGCTCCTTTATTCAATATGTATTCTTTTAAATGCTTTTTTTTTCTTTTATAAAATATTTACTAGAGACTAAATAAGTAGTATTATAACAAAAATTAATAGTAGAGATTATTTTAAAAATATTTATAAGTATAAGAATTTATTTAAAAAATTAAAAAAATATAAAAATTAAATAAAAATAAATTTAAAATATAGAGTCTAAAATTTTAATTTAACCAAAAATAACTAACAATCACTTAGTCCTACTCAATGCGCTAATTTATTATAAAGAAATTTCCTTATTTGATGATAATTTTTTTTTCAAAATATTATTATTATTATTGTTAAAAAATGTGTATAAGGATAATAATTAATTAAGCTATTATGAGAATAAATAGTTTACTCTTTAACAAAATATTTAACATAAATAACGTGTGTTAATTGAGTAAAAGATTCAAATTCTTTAATTATATAATCTTAAGTCTAATTTCAAAATTTATATGTAAAAAAATAATATTATTAAAAAAATTTTCGTTTAAATATTTAATTATATTTTAAAAAATTAACCACTTATATATAAAATGAGAGATACTTAAAAAAAATATTTAACATAACTCTTATCAAAATTAGTTGTCAGTGTTCTAAATAGACAAGTCATATGATATTTTCTCTTTCATAGACCGTACAAAAGTATCACCGATGGTGATCAAGTTTAGATACAATCACATAAGAAAAATGTGTGAATTATGAATAATGTATAGATGCAGTCGATGCAGCCGGCATGAGGAACAAGACGACAAGGGCCACGAGGCCACTTCAAAGCAGGTTCGACCTCTGTATTAAAAACTGGAATTTATCTTGTCACGAGGATTTTTATATTTTTATTTTTTGACAGCAGGATTTTGATATGTTAAGTAATGTGACATAAAATTAATGATTAAATTTTGCTTATTGAATAAGATATCTCTATATATATTATTATAAGACTAATTTTTTTAATATTACAACAATTAAAAGACCTTTTTAACAATAATATTAATTAATTTAATTAGATAAATAAATAATTTATAAAATTAGCTAGATAAATAAATAATTAATTTGTAGTTTTGATATAAAAATAAGTTATTAATTTGATTTGATAATTATTTAATAATGTGTCTTGTCTTTCTTTTAAGCCATTAGTCAAATTATAAAAAAAGACAAGATAATATGACTTATTTAGAAAATAAAAAAATTAATGACTATAATTTTGCAATTATTATTTTAAAGAGTATTTTATGTAATTATCATTTCAAACTTAAAATTGTATGAATAATTAATTTTTTTAAACAAAATTATTATGAGAAATTAATTTTCAGTAAAATATATTTTACTTTTATATAATGTGTTTTATCATATCATTTATTAAATTTGATATATTATATTATTATTAATGTAGTCAAATGTATTAAATAAATAAATAAAATATATTAATACAGAATTGGATAATTATGCAAAAAGCTTATCCAAATTAAACTCATACATAATAAATTATAAATGTTTATAAATACATGTAAAACTAAAACTAATGGAAGGTGCGAGACAGAGTTGTGAAGAAAAGCTGCGGTAGTTAGTTTCCGTTCCCTATCTTTGTTTCGATTCTTTATTTTTCCATCGTTCTTGTCTTTTCACTGTTCGTTCCTTTTTCTCTCAGAAAATCAGGGTTTTCACGTTTATAGCACACCGAGTTGCGAACATGGCCGAATCGGTGGAGCTTCCGAGTCGCTTGGCGATTCTCCCTTTCAGGAACAAGGTCCTCTTACCCGGCGCCATCATCAGAATCCGCTGCACTTCCCCCAGCAGGTACCTATCGTTTTCGCTTGTTTGGTTGCCGAGAAAATTTTCTATTCAATTGATCGAAATATCAACTTTCCGAGCTCAGATTCTTCTGAAGAAGTGTTTGTTTCGTTTGATCTAATAAAGTGGAAAATTTGAATTGTAGCTACTGTCTTTATTGATTTCCTTTCTCATGTGCTAGGAAGCACGGGCATGTTATAATAGTCGTCGTACCCATCTCAGATATGTATGTACCCGTGTCAGATATGTATCCTTGTGGGATATTTCACGATCACTTCGTATACTCCTAGCCGCATTTTACAATTTTTTACTTTTATTTTATTATTTTTCTTATCAATACAAATGAGAATACCATAATAATAATAATTAGATAAATGATAATATTTTATTATTTCTACAATAACTTGTGCTAACTTTTAAAGCAATGATTCTCTATTTTAATTTAAGATTTGTGTTTTTATGGTAAATGTATACTAATTTTATTTTATTTGTTGTAGCATAATCATGTATGTCCTATAATTTTTAAAATTTGCTGTATCCTGTATCCATGTTGTATTATATCCGTGTCCCGTGTAGTACCTGTGCTTCCTAGCTCATGTGCTGGTTAATTTATAGTATATTTTTGACTCAAAAGGGTTGTTGGACTGTGTAATTGTAACGCATTGACATGTAGCTAAAAGTTAAAACTTTTTGATTTATGCATTTTCTTTAAGCATATATGTATTCGTGTGACTGTTTCCTTTGTTAATGAAGTGTGAAGTTGGTGGAACAAGAACTTTGGCAGCGAGAAGAGAAGGGGTTAATTGGCATCTTGCCAGTGCGTGATGCTGCTGAAGTTAAGCCACTGGGTCCCACTGTATCTCAAGGTGATAAACTGATTAGTAATTTTTTTTTAAAAAGAAAACAAACAGAGAAAAAGATTTGGTTTTCCAATATTGATTTTTATTCCGCTTCCTTGTAGGTGTTGGAACTGATTCTCTAGACCAAAGCTCAAAAGTTCAAGGTGGTTCATCAGATTCTCATAAGCTTGATACCAAGAAACATGATGTTGTTCATTGGCATACCAGGTATAGCTCAAGTGAGCACCTTTTGTGTCACTTTAAGAATCGTGGATCAAGTTGCTTGATAATAATTAATGACATTATACATTCTGACAGTTCATCAGTCCATCTGCATAGGGTTGTGTCAATCAAAGATTTTCTTCTGATGGGTTTTGATTTAGTTTGTTATCCCTTTTTTTTGGCTGAATTGATGGCTTCTCTTTCATATTTCTACCTTCATATTTTCATAATTACATCTTTCCTCATAATTTTCTAATGCTATAAAGTGAATAATATATCTTATGGATATTTGGAAAATAAATTCTACAAATTGAGGTGGATTTTAATAGGCCTTAGATTCCAGGGGGGTAGCTGCTCGAGCATTGCATTTATCAAGGGGAGTGGAGAAACCAAGTGGGAGGGTCACGTACATAGTTGTTCTGGAAGGTTTGTGCAGATTTAGCGTCCAAGAACTTAGCACAAGAGGAACGTACCATACTGCAAGGATTTCTTCCCTTGAGATGACTAAGACTGGTAAGTCATTCATCTTTTTCTTTGGCATTAGCTTTTGTATAGGAAATGTATATTTTTAACGAATTATAGGAAAGGTATATGTAAAAGATGTATGCCTGGTCGTGATGAGTTTCACCAAAGGTTTGATATTATTTTGTTATAAAAAATTATGTAATCACGTAGGGACCTATGCCTTCCACTTACTGGATGTAAATATTATAAATCATAGTTTTTGTTTTCTTGCTATGAATGCATAGATCATTGAAGCATAAGCACTGTTAGTAATTAGGACACTATCTCAAATCTGTGATTATTTGTGCAAACGTAATAAGTTTGATATGATGATCTGAGATATGTAATATGTTTTAAGATTTATATGATGCAGTCATTTGCTTGTTGTAAAAGATGTTAAAGACCAGATAATGACAGTAATATTTAATGTTTCAATTGAGTACCTTCTAATTGAGGAAGGGGTATGTGAGTTTATAAGGTCTTGAAGTAGTATATTTTTTTTATCTCCTTGTTTTCATTTTAACAAACTTTGTCTCATTTTAGCATTTTGATAAAAAGGAAAAAGTAACTTTATAGCAGTTTACTAGTAATTTTATCACTGATGAGATTTAATTCATTATCTTTGAAGATGCTGAGTTGCTTCCATTTTTCTAATCTAGAGATGGAACAAGTGGAGCAAGACCCAGATTTCATAATGTTGTCTCGCCAATTTAAAGCAACTGCCATGGAGCTCATTTCTGTTCTGGAGCTGGTAAAAGTTGTAACTTCAATACCTCTTCTACTAACATTGACTGAAAAACATGTAAATGCCATCTGAGCATTGACTTTAAAAACCCTAGCATTTTGGTACGATTGGTTGAATAAAATCATTATAGTAGTCCATGTTTGCATAAAATATTTTAAATGTATGAAACTGTGCCTCTGGACCTATATCTTGATAGCTTGTACATAGTCTAATTTGTTAGGTAATTGGTATGGACTTCTTGTTATAGTTATAGACTGTTATTTATAAGATTTTCGGCATGTCACACTTTCTGTGCTGTATTTATATTAATAGTTTACATTTTGTGCTTGTTTACAGAAACAAAAAACTGGTGGAAGAACAAAAGTCCTTTTGGAGTCTGTTCCAGTTCACAAGTTGGCTGATATATTTGTTGCTAGCTTTGAGATAAGTTTTGAAGAACAGTTATCTATGTTGGATTCAGTTGACCCCAAAGTGAGGCTTTCAAAAGCAACTGAGTTAGTTGATAGGCACTTACAGGTAAGCAATAGAGTTAATTATGCTTGATATTTCCTATCACCTGTCTCTAATTCTATTTGTGTCTGTCTACTGCCAACAGTCAATACGTGTAGCTGAGAAAATTACACAAAAGGTTGAAGGACAATTGTCAAAATCTCAAAAAGAATTTCTTCTGCGCCAGCAGGTTAGCTTTTTTTCACACCATCTTTTTTATATACTCGTCAAATGTGAATGCATGGGTATAGGGGCTATATTGATAAAGATTTAGACTTTAATAAAATTCAATTAAATGTTTCTAGCCAAATGTTTTCGGTGACCATTATGTCAACTGGAATATCCCTCTGAGCAGTTTACCTTAGCCTAGCTCTAGCAAACATTTCCTCTTATATTTGGTATTTCATATTCATATGTAGGGTTCTATCTCAGTATTTAGGTGATAACAGGCTAGCACTTAGCTGAGAGAGATAGTTCTCTTTATCTCATTGTTCGGATGCAAGTTTGTTTAACATGATCAGTGTGCCCTTGCTACTTAAATGGTCATTGCTGTACCTTCTGCAGTTGCTGAGAACAATGGATTGTGGGTTTACAATCACGGCATTTAAATATTCTTGGTCTTGAATCCATCAGTTGTAGTTAGACTTAGATGGTATTATGATAGATTACATTTGGGTACTATTTGATTATCAGTAATTTTGTCCGAGGAGGGAAAAAGAAACTAGTAGAGAGTGTCTCTACTTTCCTTTATGGCAGTAATATGCAGGTAAATAGCAATCTATTATGTCGAGGATTTAGAAAGTCTTGGCCAGCTCAGCTCCAGAGGAGCATTTTACTGCTTTGTTTGTATATGCTATCTTGTTTTGGCCTTTATCTAATTGAAATGTTCTTGTTTCCTGTTTTTTGTAAAATATATTTTAGATGAGGGCTATAAAAGAGGAACTTGGTGATAATGATGATGATGAGGATGACCTGGCTGCCCTGGAAAGAAAGATGCAAAGCGCAGGAATGCCCCAGAATATATGGAAACATGCACACAGAGAGTTGAGGTACTTTTGATGGAAAACATAGTTAAAATGGTGATGATTGATCTTTTTGAGAGAATTAGTTGCTATAGATGTTCGTAAAAATGAAAAAAATTGATATTATCGTTATCCAAGTCATTTTACAATCTCATAGAGACAATCAGTTCATTTTACTATAATTTCTATTTCAGGAGGCTAAAGAAAATGCAGCCTCAGCAACCTGGGTATAACAGTTCACGGGTTTATCTAGAGCTTCTTGCTGATCTGCCCTGGCAGAAGGCCAGCGAAGAGATTGAACTGGACTTAAGAGCTGCACAGGAGCGACTGGACAGTGATCACTATGGTTTAGTGAAGGTCAAGCAACGGATAATTGAATACCTGGCAGTTCGTAAGGTTGTCAAATATTCTATTACTATGCCTGTAAGTATCTAGTACTTTTTGAAATTTAATATGTTTCTAATTTAAGCGTATGCATGCATCACAGCTTAAACCAGATGCAAGGGGTCCTGTGTTGTGCTTTGTTGGACCACCAGGTGTTGGGAAAACATCATTGGCATCTTCTATTGCTGCTGCTTTGGGCCGAAAATTTGTGCGCATATCCCTTGGTGGAGTCAAGGATGAGGCTGATATTAGAGGACATAGAAGAACATACGTTGGAAGCATGCCCGGGCGTCTTATAGACGGATTAAAGGTTAACTTGCACTTAAATTTTGAACATTACCTGTAATAGTGTCTTATTTGTATGACATGTGCAAATACATGCAGGAAGTTATTGACAGTTGTAGATTTTATAATACATGGAATTCTTGCATTTTCTTCTTTGTTTTTTCCCATTTGGTCTGGTCCTAGTGAATGAGACTAGAGCTGAGTCAATATTAGGAAGCATGGAGACTAAATCTAGATTCTAAATGTTTGTACAGCAATTGTTGTGCAGAGAATGCCAATTCAGTTAAGATAGAAAGGGAGGAGATATCTACACTAATTTTTAAATTGGGACACACAAGAGGCGGGTTGTACAGAATGAAAAATACATTTCTGAGGATTTGGTACATATGACTGGAGTGTTAGATGAGATGAATTCTCACTTCTTTCAATGAATTCTGAT
Source organism: Ormosia emarginata (assembly GCA_029884605.1). Classification (NCBI taxonomy): domain Eukaryota; kingdom Viridiplantae; phylum Streptophyta; class Magnoliopsida; order Fabales; family Fabaceae; genus Ormosia; species Ormosia emarginata. The sequence continues at coordinate 19,390,261 of JAQQTP010000064.1, read as the reverse complement.
TAGAAATAGATAAGAGTGTTAGACTTGCAGTGACAGTAGGAAAGAAAGATTAAGAAACAAAAACTACGTTATCTAATATGAAAGGGATCAGAGAGCCCTGTAGCCTTTGTTTCAATAGAGGATAACACAAGGGATATCACCACTTCTATAAGTGAGTTTCAGAAATCAGGATCAGATATGCAAAGGGATCAGAGAGCCCTCTTGAGCTGTTGTTTTTTATTTCTTTTTTCTGCTTTTTTTGGTTCATGTCTTCCTTTGGCTAGTTCATTTATTCTTCTATGATCATATGATACAAGGTTTCTTTTTGTTTTGTAATGTAAAATACTATATGCATATTTGCTAATTATGTGTGCTTATATGAAAATCAGATAAAAAAAAATTTTGGTACGTAAATCAGATAATTTTAATTATCATATATTATGGATGCACATATACAGATGGAGAAGACATTAACTCACAAATTAACATAATGCTTCATAAGAGGTATTTTAAAGGAGCTAGTATTCCGATTTTTTCTTTCTCTACACATGGTAACACATACTTGAAGTCTGCAAGGGCATGCAATAAGATTGGACCAAATAAAATAGAATTTATAAAATTTAATTCTTGCTTTTTTTTTTTATTTGCTTTCTTTGACTGATAGATGGTTTTCACATTTGACCTATAGAAAGTAGCTGTTTGCAATCCTGTTATGTTACTTGATGAAGTTGACAAGACTGGTTCTGATGTTCGTGGTGACCCAGCTTCAGCATTGCTAGAGGTTCTTGATCCAGAACAAAATAAAACATTCAATGATCAGTATCCTATCTCTTCATGATGTCTTTCCCTCAATATGGTTGGAGTCCCCCACGCCCCCTCTTTTGAGATTTGATGATTTTTATATAAATCATTTCTGTTGAAGAATAATTTTGGTGTTTTATTTTTCTTTTTATACACAAACAAACACACAAGCCTTCAATTGAAGTAATAAGTAATGCAGTAGCTATTTGCTGATGGGGACACCTGTTCTATTGCTTTCTTACTATTAGGTTGTCAGACCACGTGAATTTTTCCTAGTGTAAACAAGTTTCTTACTTTGATATTGATCTAGCTAGCAATATATTTTCAGTACATTTCACTGTCTGCCTTTGCCCATTTGGGTGAGAAAAACTTAGATGATTTTCAATGATAAGTCAATCCTAATTTAAGTTTACTTTTTTTAATAAGGGAATTGTGTTAATGTTCTGCATATCCTGATATATCTATTACTTCACTAGAACTTGTTCGTTGTTCTTGTTGTTGTTGTTTTTACTTTTATTTTTAAATTGTCATTGCTGTGGAGGATATTTTATCCTCCTTATTACTGCTATCTTATCTTTCCTCTCTCTAATAATGTTTCTTCTATTGTAAAAAAAACAAGATTAATTCTATAGTTGTTCCTTAAAGTTAGCTAGCTATTTGAATGTTCCATTTGATCTATCCAAGATAGTTTTTGTGGCTACGGCAAATAGGATGCAGCCTATTCCTCCACCACTTCTTGATAGGATGGAAGTAATTGAGCTTCCTGGATATACACCTGAGGAAAAGCTCCAAATAGCCATGCAGCATTTGATTCCAAGAGTTTTGGACCAGCATGGGTTGAGTTCTGAGTTTCTTCAGATACCAGAGGTACTGAATGTTTTTAGTATGAAAGTAGTTCTGGAAAAATGCAAACTTTCTGCTCATTCAGTGGAAGTGTAAATATTTTGGGTGCCATCTTGATTAAATTAAAGCAAACAAACAAATAAAAACTCCAGTATCCATCTTTCAAAGAAAAAAAAATAGGAGACATATGATGTATTATATTAATTTTACATGTTTTAAATAAATGTATGGGTTAGCAATTCAATTTTATAGTTATCTATTCTAGCTGATCTCTCTTCTCGGTCTGCACAATCTTGGAAAATCAATGGTTTCTATGTTTTAGGCTTGGGTCATACATTTTGTTAGTTGAACATTAGAAGTCTTTCTTTAGTAGTCCTTGCGATTGCATTATTTCCTTCTACATTGTCCATCATACTAGAAGGACGCAACAAAACTAAAGAAAACATATGAAGCATAATGCATAGCCACACAGAAATACTCTCTATACCGTTTGCACTCTTAGAAGGTAATTTTGTTGTATAATATTCTAATTAACAACTATTTTGATGTAGGGGATGGTGACACTTGTCATTCAGAGATATACTAGGGAAGCTGGTGTGCGAAATTTGGAGAGGAATCTAGCTGCCCTGGCTCGTGCTGCTGCAGTAAGAGTTGCAGAACAAGAGCATGTGGTTCCACTAAACAAAGGGGTGCAGGGACTTGCTACTCCACTTCTGGAAAACAGACTTGCTGATGGCACTGAAGTTGAAATGGAAGTGATACCAATGGTTGTCAATAATCGGGACATCTCAAACACCTTCAAAATTGCCTCTCCATTGGTTGTTGATGAAGCTATGCTTGAAAAAGTGCTTGGGGTAATTGATATGCAATGCTGTGTTATAATGCACTTTTACAATATGGCTCTGATATATTACATGTGAATGAGTTGCCTTGGTTATGATGTCATCATGAAAGATTTTACATAAGCAATGTAAATTAGATTTGATAATATGCTCAAGTAGGAGTAATGCACTAATGCATGATTTGTTGATATCATTATATGCAGCCTCCAAGATTTGACGGCAGAGAAGCTGCAGAACGTGTTGCAAGCCCTGGGATCTCTGTTGGGCTGGTTTGGACTGCTTTTGGTGGAGAAGTTCAGTTCGTGGAGGCAACAGCAACGGTAGGGAAGGGTGAACTGCATCTCACTGGACAACTTGGTGATGTAATCAAAGAATCAGCTCAGATTGCACTAACATGGGTAAGCAATCATATCTAATTGAGTTTTAATTCTCCTTTCATGTTGATTGGTTTGCTCTGACTAGCATCTCTACATGTTTTATTGGATCATTGAAATAAGGTGTATAAGATCTGTGTTTCATGTACCCAAAAAAAAAGATGTGTTTCAAAAATTTATGTCATCTTGTGCATATAAGGTCATCTAAGAGTGCCATTTGTTAATAAGTGTGGAATTCCGTATCATTATTATTGCTAATTCCTAGGAATTATGTTATGCTGATCTCTAGGGATTAGTTTCTATAAATTGTGTTGATTTGTTTCCTAGAATAAAGGGATATAGGTATTATTAGGAGTAGTTTCCTTTACTGTATCCTTGATTTGAGGGAGTGTTTCATTCCTTCTACTCTATTTATTCCTTGTACGTATCATTCAGAAATCAATGAGGAATAATCAATTCCCATTTTCACATGGTATCAGAGAGAGCCTCTCCAAACTTTGAAACCTTTCCCTTTCCGATGACCAAATACGGAATGGCCACGGAAGGAAAAACTTCATCCCCATTCGAAGCTTCTACCACCACCAACCATGGTGGGTCAGATGTTACTTCGTTTCCCATTACCGGACACAAGTTGAATGGGAACAACTACCTCTCATGGTCACAATCTCTCATAATGCAGTACATATTGAGTCTGAAAGTCAGTTTGATAAAAGTCTAGTATTTTGTAATAATTCCAATAGGGAGAGTGCAATCATGTTATGGCACTATCGTCTTGGTCAGCCTAATTTCTTGTATCTTTAGAAATTGTTTCCATTCTTATTCAGAAATAAAAATCCAAAACTTTTCCAATGTGAAGTGTGTCAATTTTCAAAGCATGTTCGCAATTCTTATCACAGTCTTCCTTACAAATCATCACATCCTTTTTCTATGATTCACAGTGATGTATGGGGACCATCTAGAATAAAAAATGTCACTGGTACTAGGTGGTTTATATCCTTTGTTGATGATCATACTAGAATCACATGGTTATTTCTTATGAAAGAAAAATCTAAAGTTGCCTCTATTTTCAAGCAATTCAACACTATGATTCAAACTCAATTCCAAACAAAAATACAAGTGTTAAAAACTGACAATGCAAAAAAATATTTTGAGAAAACTTTGGGTGATTATCTTGCGGGTCAAGGGATTATCCATGTGAGTTCTTGTGTTGATACACCCCAACAAAATGGGATTACCGAGGGAAAAAATAGACACCTTCTTAAAGTTGCTCAGTCTCTAATGTTTACCACTCATGTTCCTAAATATTTTTGGGGAAAAGCAGTCTTAACAGTTGCTTATCTCATAAATAGGATGCCTTCCCGGGTTTTGAACTTCCAATCACCCCACCATGTCCTTCTCCAATCCTTTCCTAACACCCGTATTTTGTCTTCCCTTCCTGTAAAGGTCTTTGGTTGTGCTGTGTTTGTTCATATGCATGCACAACATAGAAGTAAACTTGATCCAAAAGCTCTAAAATGCATCTTTGTTGGATACTCCTCAAATCACAAGGGTATAAATGTTATTCCCCTGTCACTCGTAAGTTCTATAACTCCATGGATGTTTCTTTCCTTAAACAACAACCATACTACAAAGCTAATATTCAGGGGGAGAATTCTAATCAAGAATATCAGCTTTGGGACATTGACACCATGGATCTTGTTTATGTTCATCTTGTTTCAATTCCTTCTCCAAATTCTTCCATCCATCTAGAGTCATCAATTCCTTCTCATGCTGAACCTGAGACTTCCGAAATTGAACCTGAACCTGAAACAGAGTCTGAGATACCTGAAATCCCTCAAAATCTCAGTCACATACTTGCAGTTACCAATGAGTTACATGTCTACTCTAGGAGAAACAAAATTCAAGAAAGGACAACTATACAGCAGCCACCTGATCAAGGCCATGAATCCAATCCGCATCCAGAGACTCAAAGTTCACCAGGTAATGGCAATACTAATTATGCCTTGGATAATTCAGCTATTGATGATAGACCTATTGCTTTGAGAAAAGGCAAGAGAGTTTGCACTGATCATCCTATTTATAATTGTCTCATATCACCCAACCATCATGCTTTTGTGAGTAGTCTTGACAAAATACAGGTTCCAACTTCAATTCATGAAGCTCTCACTATACCAGAATGGAAGACAGCCATCTGGGAGGAAATTCATGCTTTAAAGAAGAATGGGACTTGGGAGATATCTGAGTTACCTTCAGGGAAACGTCCTGTTGGCTGTAAATGGATTTTTACATTTTAACATAATGCAGATGGAAGTGTCAACAGAGTTAAAGCAAGATTAGTAGCTAAGGGCTTTAATCAATCTTATGGGATTGATTATCAGGAGACGTTTGCCCCTGTAGCTAAGCTCAATACAGTTCGAGTATTACTCTCACTTGCTTCAAATTTTGACTGGCCTCTATATCAACTAGACGTAAAAAATGTTTTTCTCAATGGGGATCTTGAAGAAGAGGTTTATATGGAGATACCCCCTGGTCTTGATACTCCAACAGCTGCCAACAAAGGCTGCAAACTCAAGAAGTCTTTATACGGTCTTAAACAGTCACCAAGAGCTTGGTTTGACTGATTTACCAAAGCCATGAAGAAGTTTGGACATGATCAATGTCAAACTAATCACACTATGTTTGTCAAGCACTCATTCTCGGGAAAAATGGCAATTATCATCGTTTGTGTTGATGACATTATCCTAACAAGAGACAATGATGAAGACCTTCTCAAATTAAAAGGTTTCTTGGCTAAAGAATTTGAGATTAAAGACTTAGGAAATCTGAAGTATTTTCTTGGTATGGAAGTGGTAAGGTCAAAAAGAGGAGTTTCAATTTCACAGCGAAAATATGTGTTGGATCTTTTGAAAGAAACAGGAATGCTCGGGTGCAAACCAGCAGATACTCCTATGGATTTCAACTCAAAATTGGGAAGTAGAGATGATAGTGCACCTGTTGACAAAGGGAGGTACCAAAGATTGGTTGGAAAACTAATTTATCTCTCACATACCAGACCTGATATCAGTTTTGCTGTAGGTGTGGTAAGTCAATTCATGAACAATCCAACAGAAGAACACATGGAAGCTGTATATAGAATCTTGAGATACTTAAAGATGACACCAGGCCAAGGACTGTTTTTCAAGAAGACAGCAAACAGAGAAGTTGAAATATATACTGATGCAGATTGGGCTGGATCAGTGACAGATAGGCGGTCAACCTCAGGTTACTGTACCTACATTTGGGGGAACTTGGTTACTTGGCGAAGCAAGAAGCAACCAGTTGTATCTCGGAGCAGTGCAGAAGCTGAACTCAGAGCACTAGCTCACGGTGTTTGTGAGGGAATATGGCTAAGAAGAATACTCAGTGAACTAAAAATCAACATCTCGGGACCTATGAAATTGTTTTGTGATAATCAGTCCACAATCAGCATAGCAAAGGATCCAGTTCATTATGATAGAACAAAGCATGTGGAGATTGATAGACACTTTGTCAAGGAGAAGATAGAAACAAACATGATATCTCTTGTATATGTCCCAACCAGCCAACAAATAGCAGACATCTTAACTAAAGCCTTGCCCAGGAAGATTTTTGAGGAACTTAATTCCAAGTTAAGTTTACTCAATATCTTCAACCTAGCTTGAGGGGGAGTGTTGAATTCCGTATCGTTATTATTGCTGATTTCTAGGAATTATGTTATGCTGATCTCTAAGGATTAGTTTCTATAAATTGTGTTGATTTGTTTCCTAGAATAAAGGGATATAGGTATTATTAATATCGAATCCCTATTAGGAGTAGTTTCCTTTTCTGTATCCTTGATTTGAGGGAGTGTTTCATTCCTTCAACTCTATTTATTCCTTATACGTATCATTCAGAAATCAATGAGGAATAATCAATTCCCATTTTCACAATAAGCATTTTGTCTTAAGGCTCCTTTGCTCCCTTTGAGAACAGCAAGGTGGGATAGGTCTTACGATGAAACATATTAAGGAGTGTAAGTGTATGTTACTAAATTTTTAAAAAAAAAAAAATCTTTAAATTGTGTATCACTATGAATAGAAGCAATATTTTCTTTAATTTTTTAGACTGAATTTGGTCAATTGGATTCAAGGCTGCTCGATATGTGTACCACTGCACATTGGCTCTCATATTTGTTTGCATTGAAAACTTGCCATCTCACTGTTATATGCTCGACACATTAATTAAATCAAGAATCATTACTTGCTTTTTTGACTATAAAGGATTGATTTCATAGGTAAGGGCAAGGGCAACTGATCTTAGGCTGGCTGCTGCAGAGGGGGTTAATCTTCTGGAGGGCCGTGATGTACATATACATTTTCCTGCTGGTGCTGTACCTAAAGATGGGCCCTCAGCAGGTGTGACTTTGGTCACAGCGTTGGTATCACTTTTCAGTCAGAAAAGAGTGAGATCAGATACAGCTATGACTGGAGAGATGACGTTGAGGGGTCTTGTACTACCTGTTGGTGGTGTCAAGGATAAGGTAAAATTCTTATGTCTTCATGGGCCTTACAAGAACTCTGACCTTAGCCCAAATTGATTACTATACTAATAACACAACAACAACAATCAATGCCTTTACAGGTTTTCACTTTTTACCGTAGTTTAGGGGAATTATGTGTTACAAAATAAAGTTTATGTATGAAAAGTGAAAATAGATAAAACTTCAGGGGGGTAATGTGTAATTTACCCAATTTTTTAAATAGGTTCACTGACTGATGGCCGTTAGACTACGTTAATGGGTGTTTACAGTCATCTGCAAGTTATTTTGTGTTGCTTTTACAAGTTTTACGAACTTAATCTTAAAGTTTTATAATTAGTAGGGACCTAATTGAAAACTTAGTTAAATTATAGGGACCTATTTAAAAGTTTTTAAAAGTTTAGGGACCCCATTAAATACTTTTGAGCTATAGGAACTTATTTGAAAATTCAGTGAAACTATAGGGACCTACAACATAATTTAACTTGTTAGTTGTCTAGTCGATGTCTAGTATGATCATATGCTCTCTTGTTTAAGTTCAGCACTAATTTCTTTTGGGGGAAGAGTTGACAAATATGTATGTGTGAACTGTTTGGGATAGACATGGTCTCTTTTGTGCTTTAAGGCATTGTGAACTTCAGTGATTGAGAGTATGAGATGACTATCAGATGATATGAAGGAAAGGCGCATATATATATATATATACCCAAATAGAAAAAAACGAAACTAACCAATTACTAAACAGAATAATATGAACCCAGTTTGCCATTACAAATGGAATTACACTACAAAATATAATGCTATTGCACAGTTAATTTGCTATCTGTACCTGGCTTTAAATGCATTGATCATATCTGAATAAACATTTTCCAGCGACAGTACAGTGACAGATTAAAAAGATTGAGGCTGTTAAAGGTGGCATGATCTGATTTTTGTCAATCCTTCACAGATATTAGCTGCACATCGTTATGGCGTCAAGAGAGTTATCCTGCCTGAAAGGAACTTGAAGGACTTGGTTGAAGTACCATCATCAGTACTGGCCAATTTGGAGGTAATTTTGCTTTCATGTTTTGCAGCATGGTTGCTCAATTTTATAGTTGTGAGCTGAGCATGGTTCGTACTAATGTAGACAAGTATTTGGTATTGAAAATTCTCTCTTTATTTCACTTTTCCACTTATAACATTTATATGTTTTTTCAAATCTACCGTAGGCCTTGTATCAGCATATTTTTGTGTTCTACATTCTAATGGTGCTCAATCAGGTCCTTAATATCCTATCATCAACGAAATGAAACACAAAATCACAGTTTCCTTTTTGAATTTCCTTAACAGATACTGCTTGCAAAACAAATGGAAGATGTGTTAGAGCAGGCTTTTGAAGGTGGGTGCCCTTGGAGACAACACTCAAAGTTATAGCAGTATCCTTGACTAGCAGCACGTGTTACACCTTTGTGTTTCAAATTTTCAATCACTAATGGCTTATGTATCGATTCAACATTCGGTCCCACCCTGATCTGTGATTGTTGTGACATTGGGGAGTGAGTATTTTGGCCTATTCAACTGGTCATGATTGAGCTATAAACTCAAGAAACCAACAATTTGAATGGGAGCTGACATCTCCATGTATTATTGGGACTCCACTCTCCACTACAATTTCTGTAAGTAAAATTTGTTTGCTTGGGACCAGCTGTTCTTGTGGAAGTTGAGCAACTGCATCTTTTGTACGCTCTTCATTTAACATCTCCCCGGGCTCCCATTGTGTTGTAAATATTTTGCCATGTCACCAATTTTTCTTTTATTGTGCATAAATCGTTAATTTCTCCGAGCAAGAGAGAGCACTTGCTCTTTATTGTTGTTCCGGCTTTCCGCGTGTTAGTCCTTTTTCTTTCTTTCTTCCTTTTGGGTCTTGTTCGCCCGTTAGTCTTAAAGGCAGTATGTTATGAATTTAATTTTGATCAATTGTCACTGTAGAACTTGTTTGCATTATCGGTGCGTTTTGTACTTTTTCTGTTTTGCAAGAAAAATATTTTTTTAATAAAAAGTAGTTTTCAAATATTTCTAAATGTTTGGATAAGATTATTAAAATAAGTAGAATTTAAAAAGAATCAACTTTTCTGTTTACGAGAAGTTAGGATGAGTTGTTTTTGAAAAAAATAAAAAAGAATAGAAGAGAGAAAGAAAAAAAAGTATTTTTTCTGTTATCATAAAACTATTTTTTTAAGAGCTTATCCAAACGTATTTTATATCTAATCATATATTCTTGTAGACAAAAAAAGAATAGTTAAGTGATTTAAAAAGTTTGACTATTATATTGTTTTTTTACAATAAATTATGGATTTATTCAATTAAAAGTTTAGTGATACTTATAATTTTAGTAAAATCAATAAATTTATTAAGAAAAAGGAAATAAATGTAGTTTTCATCTAAAACTAAGTCATGATCTAAAATTTTGTTCTTAGTATGTAGAATATTGATAATGATGCATTTTTCAATGTGGAGATCGAGCATAACATGTTATATGAAGAGAGTATTATATTTTTTATTTTAGTAGATTTAAAAGTATTACTATTATGTAAAGTTAAAACATGAAATTGACTTGAGAAAATTAAAATTAAAAATTTTGGATTGATCATAACATGAAACATATTTGATGAACTTAAAATCAAACTCTTAAATTTTTTTTCAAAGTTAATAGATCAAAGAAATTTGAGTAGTTTTATTGAAGAAAACAATGAAAAAAACAAGAAAAATGAGAAAGAAAACGAAGAGACCAGTCGTGGAAAGATTAGAGAGGCAACTCCCATTAAATAAAGACAAAAAAAAAATACTAAAACACCATAAAAAGAAGATAAAACATTAAGGAAGAGAGAGAATTACGGTTGGCTCGACCATTATAATTACTATCTAAGAAATATAACTATTTTAATGATGTATTAACACATTATTCAATAATAGTTTTACATTGAAAATAGGTCGAATTTAAACACAATTCTCAAAGTTATAAGGTCACACTAGATCCCATTGCATTTTTTTGCCTGAATGATTCACGTCCACGGATCTAGTTCTTCTACAGTTTTTTTTATTTTTTTATTTTTTTTGAAAAAGTTACAGTAAATCCCAGCTCTTATAAATAATTTTTTTATGATTAAATATTAAATATTGAAGGTAAAACTAATTTATTAAGTATCAACCCTTAGATGATTAATTGCACCCCCTGTAGTTCTTTTTAGAACTCCTAAGGATTTGGTTCCGGTTGTGCGCATACTTTTACCCATATGCAATTATTATCAAAATTAATGGTTTTTATGCAGCCTTAAACTTTGATTGATTCTTTTAAAAACTTTCATAAAGTATAGGCAATCTTATAAACTATCTTAAAGTCTTGAAATAGAATACGTGCTATTAAACTATAAAGGTACTAGCAATCTTATAGATCCTTTATATTAATTTAAAGGCTAAAATATAATTTAACTCCATAAACTTTATCTCGTGTGGATTTTATCCCCTATATTTTAAGAAGGTGTAATTTACTGTCTAAAGTTTATTGATAGATCATAAATTAAAACCCCTTCCTATCAAAAGCCATCTAAATAATTAACCGTGTTAACACACCACTAAATTTTAAATCACTCTCTTCCCGGGCTCCGAGACATTCGAAGAATGCAACCATTAACTTGGGTACCCAACTGTTATTTGGACAAACACCCGTTGGAGTTTGATATAATTCCCATTTGAACCGTTTCCCCAAATCAAAGCATATAAGGACTCCAAGGAGTAGAAACAATATTCACCATCCCAGAACTGATTCAACTCATGTCACAACGATTATTTCCTGATAAAAAAAAAAAAAAGTCAATTCATGACATTTAAAACCAAAAAGTTGTAGCCACATATTATCTGAATCTCATTTGCCTCTTAATTATAGCTACCAGCAATGAACCATAATGAAACTGTTATTGATTTACGCATATTGCATGGTAATCAGTGATGACATTAAAAAAGTGATTACAAATTGAGAGTTTATTATAAATTCAAAGTTCTGGAATCCAATTAATCCCCGAAGTCGGTTACTGACACAAATATACACAAGCTAACATTTCTGTTTAAGATTTAAATAGCAATTTCAATTTCACGGATAGAATAGAAGAGTCCGAGCAAGAAACACCATTGTTGGGTAGAGACTAATTCGAAATTTGAGACACAGTATGAATTTTGAGATTGTAACAAATAGTGTCGTTTTGGTGGTTTTCAAAAAAATAATACAACACTGTTAATAATTTGGAAGGAATTTGATAAGGAGAAGTTTTAAGATCGATTAATAAATCTTGAGAAGGTAAATTATCTTTTTAAAATTCAAGGGTAAAATGCACATGAAGTACAGTTCAAAGGGATAAATTATATTTTAGCCTAATTTAAAAAGAGTTATATACTTATATTATTTAATATTTTTATATAAAATTTTAATTAATTTAACTACTAGATCATATGTAATTATTATTATTATTATTATTATTATTATATAAAAGAAGAATACTATGGTATTGCTCTAGAGTTATTTTAGGACAAACTCCTCCTCTTAAATTAAGGATATTTTAGGTAATTTATATATTTAATTACTTTTTTTTTTATCAATAGGAAAGGTAGAACAGAAAAGCAAACGACTACAATCTAAGACGGGAAATGCCTAACATATCCGCACTTAAAGAATGTTGTTCTGCAACAAATATTTATCCTTCACCATTCTAACCCATAAACGATTCTGATCATAGAGAATATTCCAGACATGTTTACGAAGGAGAGAAATGTTAATTTCTCTAGCAGAGCGCACTCCTAGGCCACCATGGTTCCTTGGTAATGTAATGGTTTCCCAATTCACCCAATGCGAACTAGGCTTCCCCCAAATGAAGCTTCTGACAGATTTATCAATGGCATCACAAACTCGTTCTGGTAACCAACAATTCTGCATAACATAGGTGGGAATAGCTGATATAACAGAATTAGCCAAAGTTATTCGGCCAGCTCTATTTAAAAGCTTATTCTTTCAACCAGCAAGGCGACCTTGGATCTTATCGAGAATAAATGTAAAATCTGAATTCTTAACCCTTCCCGTTAAGATAAGAAATCCTAAATATTTGTCAATTCTTGTGGTATAAGAAAACCCAAGGATATTAGCAAACTTGTCTATGTTAGACCTCGGAACATTCTTGGAGGCAAGGAATTTAGATTTCGTAACATTGATCTTGAAGCCAGCCGCCTTAGAGAAAGAGTCAAGGAGATCCTTAACTAACCTCGCTTGAGAAGATTTGGCTTTAATAAAGAGGAGACAATCATCTGCGAAAAAAAAAGATGGGAAATCTTCGGGCCAGTTTTGGAAATAAAAATGGGCTCTCAAAGATTAGCAATCACTTTTTCTTGAATAAGAAGGGCTAATTTCTCCATGCACAAGACAAAAAGGTAAGGGGACATAGGATCTCATTGTCTCAATCCCCTAGTAGGCTTAAAGGATTCCATAATTTCACTGTTCCACTTGAGAGCAAGAGAGGCTTCAGTAGTACAACTCATGATAAGATTAATAATTTTTTGAGGGAAGCCAAATTCATGAAGGGTTAATTTAAGAAAACCCCGATCAACTCTATCATATGCCTTCTCAAAGTCAATTTTGAGCATAATGTAGCTCGTCTTGCCTTTCTTTTTATACATATGATGGGCTATCTCTTGAGCTATAATAGCATTATCTGAGGGACTCCTATTCGGAATAAAATTGCTTTGTAAAGGACCAATAAGACTATCTAAATGAGGTCTAATGCGATTAACTAACACTTTAGAGATAATTTTAAGGGTCACATTACAGAGACTAATGGGTCTGAAATCCTTAAGATTTAAGAGACAATCAACTTTGGGAATTAGCACGATAAGGGTTTCAGCCAAACCTTCATTAATAGTACTACAAAAGCATGAGCCACTTTATTAGTTGCTATATATTTAATTACTTTAATGTTTTAAATGTTTTACAATTCTTATATATCTCTTTTAATTATATTTTTATTATAATTTTTACTCACTTAATATTTAATGCTTTATGAGTCTCTAGGTAATTTAAGATTCAAAATTTATATTTTTATATATAAAAGTATTAAAGTTTGTTGTTACTCTAAGATAAAATTAAGGTAAAATTTTCCTCACAATTTAAGGATTTCTTATGTAAATTACATCTTTTATCTTTTATCTTTTATCTTTTATTTATATATTTATGTTTATATTTTAAATAATATATATCTTAAATTATTATTTACAAATAAGGTCTTTAATCAAAACAAAATATTTATTTCTGAAATCCCTTAATTAGTTAATTTGTTATTTTAATATTTTTAATTGAAGATTTCAAATTAAATAAATTAAAAAAATAATAGGATGAGATCTTCCATGATTACACCACCGGAGGAAACACTAAAACCCTTCATTTGTTCCAACCCACAAAGACCAACCAGGCCCGTCAGCCAAGCCAAATCCACAAAGGGAGTTTGAATTAAAAGAAAATCAGCAAAAGAGAGGATGAATGAGAGAGAAAAAGAGAAATTGCTCAATCTTGATGCAGAAGGAATATTTTGAAATTTTAAAAAGTTAAAGGGCAAAAACAGAGAAAAACAAAAGTATTAAATTATAAATATGAAAAGGTCAATGGAGTACTGGTGCTCCTCTGACCAAAATGGTGTTAGCAAAGGTAGAAGTGAAAAAACTAGCATTTGATGGGTTACTGAGAAATGGACAAATTTATTTATATTTTTTATGCCTATTATATTTATTTTATCAGTTAAATTATAATATATGTATAATAATTTTTTATATATATTAATATTTTTTTTTATTTTTTTTTATAAAAATATATATATATATCATAATTTAATTAGTAAAATAAATATAATAAATATAAAGAAATGAATTTAAATTTTTTCCGAGAAACGGTTGGAATGACTTTTAGCTCAATAGAAATGTAAGACATTGGTTGATTGAAATGAGTTCCAACTTTATTTTTAATTTTATTTTATTTTGTTAGTTATTTCTATTTTATTTCCACGCTTTAGGTTCAAAATCCGTGGTTGATTTTGATCACAGACAAGCCCTTCTTCCAACCGCTTGATAAGGAATAGCTGGATGGAAGTGGAGCACGACAACTTTCTCGGAGCTCTGCAACTGTATGTGTTTTTTAGTCTCATTTATGTTTTTTGCTCACCATCCATTTATGGGATTGAAATTTGTGTTTGTTATTGCTGTTATGAATTATCAAGTATTTGGATGTTGTGTTTGTGTAGGATAGTATTAGAATTTTTACTGGGATCAGGATCCTCTCATTTTTTTTGAGAAAAAGAGAGAGTTATGTTCTACATGACTACATCTAATGGCTCAAATTTATCAAGTTATATTTACAACTTTTATTTTATCATGATTTAATAAATTTGAGTCATTAGATGTGAAACATAACTCTCTCCTTTTCTTTGAGAAAAGGAGAGGATCCTGATCTTTTTTATTGTAGTGTTAAATCATTTTGGTTTTGGTTAATGTTTTTTATATTCATTTTTTAATTAGGGGTCTTAAGTGACTTGAGATTTTGATTAGTTTCAAGCTTGAAAAGTTAGAATGGTTCAATTTTTTGTTTGGAACATGATAGAACTTCACTAATTAAGGATGGTTTTGCTATAGTTGTGAACTGAATACAGTGGAAATATTAGTGTTTTGAGTCAATTCACTCAATTGCATTGTCGCTGAACTTAATGCACTTTGAAGAGCACTTGAATTTGTCCCGGGAAATGGTTGGAAGAATACTTGGAATGATTTTTGGCTCAAAGGAAATGCAAAGACATTGGTTGATTGAAATGAGTCCCAACTTTTTTTTTAAAATTTTATTAGCTATTTATTTTTAATTTTCTAGGCTACATGGTGTTTGTAATGAAAATCCCTAGCCTCCATTGATATGTGATTTAGGGCTTACGTTATATCAGTACCAGTGGTGATAACTTTGTCAACATAATTTGGAAAGCTAATAATTCAGATTTACTATTCATTTTTCTGCAACTCAATTAATGTTAGTTGATGTTTGGTGCCTTGGTTTTAGGTTCAAAATCATTGGTTGAGTTGGAGAATGTTAGCAGTAGCAGAGTCTCAGATAGGCGCTTCTTCCAATCACTTGATAAGGAATAATTGGATGGAGCAGGAGCACAGCAACATTGTCGAAGCTCTGCAATTGTATGTGGTTTTTTTTTTTGGTTATAGTCCATTTAGGGTTTGAAATTTGTGTTTTATCGTGCTGTTTTGAATTAACAAGTATTTGGATGTTGTGTTTGTGTTAAAAAGCATTGGGATTTTTATTGCAGTGTTAAACTATTGGTTTTGGGTTATGTTTTACAATTTACATTCCTTTTAAAATTGGGGGTCTTAAGATTCTGTAATTTTTTTCTTCTATCTTTTTATTTGATTATTTTTTTATATTTCCTTCTGTGTAATTGTCCTGACAAATAAATAGAATATGATAATTTGGTAATTTGACCATACTAAAAAAAAAAGGAATTTTTAAGCCTTATTGTATGGTAATTTGGTGTTTGCAATGTTGTTGAAGGTCAGGGTTTTGAGATAGACCTAGAAGAGTCATGACTGCACCTTTTCTTCATGAGGAAAATTTTGAGAAAGTCAACAAAATCATTGAAGGTTAGTTTCTTGCCCCTAGATTACTCTTCTATTTAGTTTCTTTGCTTCAATTAGATATACCCATGTCTCAAAAAAATTCCTATAAACAAGCTTTCTCTTAAAGCCCTCTGCAATATTTTGTAGTTATAAACAGATATGGAATTGTTTTACTAACAAAACATGATATAGGTTTTTATTGGTTTTAAAAAGTTTAATATTTCTCTCTTTGTTTTGATTGGCAGCAGGACAGCAAGAGAAATAGGAAGTTGAAGAGTGGAAGTTGTATCTGAGAAAGAATGGTATGAAGCTAATTGCAAATATGGACACACTCATCTAGGCATCCAGCGCATAAAGGAGCATCTATAGTAATTATCATTTTATGTACAACAAGTGGTTATTTAGGAAGACTTTACTTATTGAATATATTTTTTATTTATTTATCTATTTATTATTATAACTATTATTAAATTTAATAATATTTAATTAACTCACTTTTTAAATGTTTTCTCTTATTTGCCACATGATTTAAGGATTTATTCTCTTTTTTTTTTTCAATTTTGTAATAGATCAAGCCTTCACCAAATCCCCAAATTATGGATAAGAACTTTTTTTTTTCTTTTAGGGAATTTCATTGCTTTTCCAACAGCTAAGAAAGGGTATGTTTTGAATGATCCTAACAAAGATATTATTTATGACGGTAGAGATATAAGTTATAACTTTTATTGTCAACTGCCAACTCTTTTATAAAGTTCCTCATGTAGAGAGATTGGTTGTAGCCTTTTGCATTGATTTGGATGTAAACTCCTTCATTAAGAATTATGTTTTACCTCTCTCAGTTCCTTTTTTTTGTATTATTTTTTTATTGTAGCCTACTATATCGTCTGAGTTGAACATAATTCTGAATTGTAAGAGCTCTCTCACCCAAAAATAGTTTTACTTTGCTTTTCCTATTACTATTGGAAGTAAGCTCCTGTTGGTACCTCTCAAGCTACTTTTTCTTTTGTGATAGTTACTTTTACCTCTCAAGCTTATTGGACATGCATAAAGATTTGATATCAAAGCTTTTGGTCTCGTGTAAAATTCCTTCATAGCAAGCATACTCATGATATATTAACTGATATATCAATCTTGGCTTCTCTATCGCTTACTTTTCTCTTGCACTCCTTGTTGATACCCAATTTTATTCATAAAATTTTTATTTTTATTGTTTAATCAATGATTAATAATTCTGTGTTAAAAGATGCTTAATCGCAGTATTTTGAACACACCATTTTCTTTTTCAAATTTTTATTTACTTCCATCTTACTTTTTATATTTGTGAAAAAAAAAAATTTATTTTGCAGCTTGCATGTTACTCCACATACTCATTCACTGACTCACTGCACATTTTCTCTCTACCCACCTAACCATCTCTGCACACTCAACCTCACTGCACACACATCAACCTCACTGCACACACATTCACTTTCTCTGCACAAATTGACTCACTTGCACAAGCAATCACAGTGCACAGAAAAGCCAGATTCACAACAAAAAGAAAGGGGGGCAACAGAGAGCATGGGGGGTTTTAGGGGGAGAGATTTGAGAGAATTTTGGAGAGATTTTTCGGAGGCAGCAGCTGCATTCTTCTTCCTTCCATAATCATCCTTCACCATTCTTCATCTTCAACACACCATCATCTCCTTCATTGACATCCTTCACTATTCATCATCATCTTCCTCTCATCTTCCATAACCAACCAACCTCCACCACTCCAAACCACCAAAACCCCCACAACCACCTTCATCTAAACCTTTAAACAACTAAAAAGGAAAACTGCACCACCCCTCAGCCGGATCCGTCCTGCACCGCCAGTCCCAACCGCGGACCAGCATCGCGCCATCCATCCTCACCGCCGTCAGCCCGCACCAGGACCTCGAACCGCGGACCAGCACCTCGAGCCCAGTCGTCCGAAGTCACCACACCGCCGTTCAGCCGCAGCCAGCCGCAGCCCACAGCGGGCTGTCGCCGGCGTCACGAACCACCGCACAGATCCGTCGACCACCACGCCGCCACTAGCCATGGTGTCGTCCTCATCTCACGGGTCTTCCCCTGTTACCCCCTCCTTTGCGGTTATTTGATTTGAATATGTTTCCAGAATTCTCTTTGTTTTTCTTTTCTTTATTTTGTTTGTTTTCTTTCTTTTTTTTCTTTTTGGGGTTAAGACCGAACCACTATTATTTGGGCCAGTAGCCCATTCGCTGAAACAAAAGTTTGCATTTGTCTTCTTAATAAAAGATAAAATAAAAATAAATAATAAAAAATACGAAAAATGAAAAAATGGAAAAAAAAACAAACATATATATATATATACAAAATCTTTTTAATAAATGTAATGGCCAATGATAATGATTGAATAGTGGATTCTATCTTCAATGTCATTGGATCATGAAGTTTATTGAGTAGCTTTAACTTAACTCTTGAACTCTCATCTGAATTGGTTTTATTTTCAAATAAAATTCATTTTCAAGAATCTTTTCTTAATTAATCAACTCATACTTTTCTAAAGAACTACGTGACTTTGAGTTCCTCTTCACCCGGCGATACGTAGGAAGCGAATCTACTATTCTCAATCTAAAAAAATAAATTTTCATAATTTAGTTATTTCTTTTTTCTTTCCTTAAAAAAATAAAACAAAATAAAATAAAATAGTTACAAAGTCTTTTCAAGAAGGGGTAAAATAAATAAATTTGATATTATTAAAGTTTGCACAATTGACTTAAGGTATTCTTAATCAGGCGAGGTAGAGTCTTGCTAACACCTTCCCTACCTTATCGACTCCCAGAACCTCATTTTCTCGAAAGACCAATTTTGTCTATTTTAAGGGTTTTTCTAATGTTTTCCCAAATTAAATAAACATTGGTGGCGACTCCATTGATTTTCAAAAATGAATCTTTTTCGATCGTCCGTCATTTTTTCTTTCGCGACAAATTTGGCGACTCCACTGGGGATATTTAGAGAGTCAGGCCTGTTGATGTTAGTTGTGCAAATTATTAATTTATTTATTTTACCCTTTTTGTCTTTGTTTTCATTTATTTATTTATTTGTGAATTTTTTTATGTAAATATTTGTTAGCATTATTCTGTGTTTTTTTATTTACTTGTATATATATTTTTTGTACTTAATTGTTGAAACCTTAGGGTAGATGATTATCACTCCATTGTTGTATATATATACTTTTGCAGGTTGGGGTAATTCATTTTTTTAATTTTTGTACAGCTTTTGTATGTTCTCTCTCACACATCACTATCACTTATTTCACACACTTTTGGGCTCTATTCTGCATCACGAACCCAAGGAATAGGAAGGGTCTCAACTTTTGTTATTGAGGGCTTTACTCACTTGACATTCGTTGAGATGCCACTCAGATTGTTACCAATATCATGGATTAGTCATATTGAGAGGGTTTATCCCTACTTTTAATTAATTCATGAATTGGATCCTTATCTTTCGAGATAAGGGCAATCTAGGAACCATGGCTTTTTAGAAGTTTAGATATGTCTTGAAAATCTTGCACTGATAAATTGAACATAGTGACTTCCAAAATTAGAGTCATGACATTAAGGAAATCTAGCTTCCAAGGTTCTACCTGATTAGGGCACAAAGGGAGCATCCTTTTGTTTATTTATCTTTTTCTCATGACATGCATTCATGCATTTTTTTATGACTTGCATTTTTCTGTCATTCATAACATTCTTAGAAATAAAAAATAAAAAAATATCATTTTGCATTTTCATTCATGCATTTTTTTAAAAAAAAAATTAGTTTTAAAAAAAAAGGGAATCATCATCTTGCATTACCATGACATTCATAATATTTTTTTTAAAAAAAAAAATCCATATCATGGCATTCATAGCATTTTTTTTAAAAATAAAAAATCAGCTGCATCATTAATCAATACTTCGCATACATGCATGTTGTTTAGTCCATACTGATAATTGCATACTCGTATCATGTTTCCCAAGCAGAATGGTAGACACTAGTAGAAAGGCAGTTTCTGCGACACCCTTACAAGACTTGTTCCCAAGTTAGGATCATGGATGAAAGAGAACAAACTCAAGAGCTGAGGAATGAGGTGAATCTGCTCAAAGATCAAGTGTCTAAGATGATGGAGATGCTACAATCCATGGAAAGTAGAAAGAACACAGATTGGAATCCCTCAGTGGCAGACGAAGGACGTCCGGCCGCACCTCTTCGCCCTCCCGGTTTCTCTCCAACCTCTATGCAATACCAAGGCTTTAATCCTCAAGGAGTTGTGATGCCACTCACCGTTTATCCAAACAACACAACTCAACCCTCAGTCACCAGTTCTCAGGAAGTTCAGACGCCAAGTTTCCTACCATATGGCCTCCCTTCCGGCTTCGTACCACCACAAGCTATCAATTCCCCTGACAGCAATAGACATGTTTTCAATCCATTGAGCACAACTCCACCACATGCTCATTACTTTGGTATCAGTGGAACCCCACCATTGCAACATTTTGTCCCCACTTTCATGTCACAATACCCTTTGAATTATTCTACTGAAAACTCTCAGTCCAAAGAGAAGTTGAAAATCCTAGAAGAGAGATTACGGGTCATTGAAGGAGCATGTTGTTATGGTATCAGGGATGTTGCTGAGCTCTGCCTTGTTCCGGGCGTGGTGATTCCTCCGAAGTTTAAAATCCCAGATTTCGACAAATATAAGGGAACCACTTGCCCAAAGAACCATTTGACCATGTACATCCGCAGAATGGCTTCCCATGCTCATGATGACAAGTTGTTAATCCACTTCTTCCAAGATAGTTTAACTGGGGCAGCTTCGAATTGGTACATGCGTCTCGTGCATGCCCATATAAGGAGTTTCAAGGATTTAGCTGATGCCTTTGTAAGGCAGTATAAATACAACATTGACATGGCACCAGATAGAATGAAACTACAAAGCATGTCTAAGAAGGATGCTGAGACCTTCAAGGAATATGCTCAAAGGTGGAGGAAAATAGTTGCACAAGTAGAACCCCCTTTGTCAGAGAAAGAGATGGTTGATATGTTCACCGATACACTTCACGTGCCATTCTATGATCATATGATTGGGAATGTGTCATCGAATTTTTCAGATATCATGATAATCGGTGAAAGGATTGAGAGCGGAATGAAAAAGGGAAAATTGCATCAAATGGATGATGAAGAAGCAAGTTGAATTGGTTAAGGGTGGACTTCAAGCCGAATGGATCAATGGGTTTTCAGGAAAACTCATGGATGACAACGACTACCTAAACAGTAGTCCAGCAAGCAGTGCCAGATGTTTCTAGGCATGCTCATCTGTGATAGGAGCGAATGTTTGGAGTGATTAATCAGGGGCAACCTTAGAAAGTTCAACTTAGTGGTGATTCATTTTGATTTTGAACTTATGTAAACTTTCTTGAAGCATTGATGTAATGGATTTGCATGGATCTCTCAGCATACCTTGTTTCTTTTTCCTATGTTCTTGGAACTCATGTTCTTGTCATGTCTTTCTTGTCTTTCTTTCCTTTGCTTGCTTTCTTTTGGTTTGGATCCCATGAGGCTCTTGTGCTAGAAAAATTTGGTAGTCATGAAGCCCACATGTGCAAGTATTCCTTGCAAAAACAAAAAAAAACACAAAAAAAAGACTAAAGGAGAGGTGAAAAAAAAGAAAAATAAAGGGAGCAAATAAGTAATCACTTGGTGTGTATTATCCTTTTGTCTCTAAATTGAAATTTTTGAAAATGAGCATTCAAGATTTGAAATGAAGATTGGCCGTCTTTCTTTATCTTTCATAAGAATTTATTTTTTTTTCTTTTCATTATCTCTTATTATCCCATTTTGAGCTTGTAAGTTTTCTTCAAAAAACCCTGGACAAGGATCACTCCTACATTAGGGGATGGCACAAGACAAATGTTGATTGTCATGGTTACTATTTTGAAGCATAATGAAAAAGAGAAAGTAAAGAAAAACTAAAAGGAATAGAAAGAAAAATGGAGAACAATAAGAGAAAAGTGTATTTGAAAGCGCAAAAGCAATTGACAAAGCTTAAAGTTTGAACAAAGATCCTTTGTCTCATTTAACCTTTAAACACTTGTTTGAACCTTTTATCTTTCATTTCATAACCACTAGCCTTGGCCACATTACAATCCTTAAAAAGTCCATTCTGATCAATGAATGATTGCCTTTATTTTCACAAGTTTTAATTTTGAGACAAAAGGATTGTACTCATACAAGTATCTGTTGCATTGTTCCTTAAAAAAAAATAATTTTGGTAGACTGAAAACTCGCAAAGGCGGTCTAAAAAAAAAAGAAAAAAAAAGATGGGAAAAAGAAAAAAGTGACTTAGCAAGTCTTCACCTTGTCCAATTTGGCCCTACACTGAGGCAACTTTTTTCTCTAGCTCAATTTGACCTACATTGAGGCAAATCTTTTGATTCAATCTGGCTCTACATTGGGGCAAATCTCCATCCTTTTCAATTCAGCTCTAAACTGGGGCAATTTTTTTTAGGTCTATTTGGCCTCACACTTGGACAAAACAAAAATCTCTCAAGTCCCCCACAGGGATAACTTTGTTGTCAAGTGGCCTATACTGAGGCAACTTTGTTTTCAAATGGTTTATCCTAGGTCAATTTCTTTTTTCGATACCTTACACTGGGGTAGGTTTTTGTAGATACCTGATAAAAGAATGGTCATGATGTCCAGTTGTCAAGTAAAGATCAAACACATCCAAACTAGGGCAAAAACCCTTCTGGTATTTGTACTATTCCATTTCTTGTGTCTTTTGTAAATGCCATTTGTATAGTCATACTCCCAAAGTCAGTCAAGAAATTACTCAATTAGTAAATTTCTTTCTTGTTTCGCTTTTGAATCCATGCATATCTGGTACATGATGCTTCAAGTTCGGTGAACATGAGTCCAATGGTACAACTTCACCATCTGATGGTAATTTCTTGTTGAACAACTCAAGCCAAAAGAGCTCCAAAATTTCAATCAATGAAGGAAATGACATCCTCAATGGATAATTCAGCTTGAAGTGTGGCATAAGAATCTTTCGAGGAAGAAAGTCAGAAACTTTTATGCAAGCCACATCTAATGAAGAGAAATTTGAAGATGAGATCGACAATGATCCCTTTTTCCAAGAAGCGTTTGGTTCAAGACTTTGGTTAAAAAAAAATATTTTTGCCAAGAACATTACTTCTTTGGCTCATGGCTCATTGCACAAAGTTCTTGAGCTCAAGGCTCGTTGCATAAAGTTTTCTGGCTTAAAGCCTTTTAAGAGCACTGATGAGAAAATGAAGAATAACCAGGCAAATCATAAAGCAAAATTCGTTGTTCAACCTTGATCCTGCTACGGGAAGAAGTCCTTAAGGGTTTTGGAACCAAGAATGATTCAGCTAAAGCTCTGATGTGTCAGTTTTGTTTACCCAATTGTCATGAGAATATCTACAGTATGACACTCATTGCATCATGCATCATCTCAGGCCTTACATGCACTGTCCTCAGGCATCACATTCATTGCATTATCATGCATCCATTGCATCATGCATCATCTCAGGCCTTACATGCACCGTCCTCAGGCATCACAATCATTGCATTATCATGCATCCATTGCATCAAGCATCAACTCAGGCATCATATGCATTTACAAAAAAATAAAAGCGCAAAAGCCTTTATGTAGCTTTTCGGGTCCCCGTGCCCATCATCTTTTAGCTTCCGGGCCCTATGCCCGTTGCCTTTAATTTCTGGGTCCCCGCACCCATTGCTTTAAGTTTCTGTCAAGATTCGACGGATACCCAACTCCGCAAGCTTTTTATCTTTCCTGCTTTAAGTTTTGGTCAAGCTTCGGCGGATACTGGGGCTCATTTTCTTGCTTTAAGTTTTTGTCAAGCTTCGGCGGATACTGGGACTCATGAGTTTTTTCCTTTTTCTGCTTTAATTTTTTTGCCAAGCTTCAGGCGGATAACTGACCAGCTTTTACCTTTCTTGCTTTAAGTTTTTGCCAAGCTTTGGCGGATAAATTATGAAGCTTTTTCCCTTTCTTGCTTTAAGTTTTTGCTTAAGCTTCGGATAACTGACTCAAGTTTTTTTCCTTTTCGCTTTAAGTTTTTGTCAAGCTTCTAGGATATCTGACTCATGAGCTTTTTTTCCTTTCTAGCTTTAAGTTTTGCAAGCTTCATGGATAACTGACTCATGTTTTTTCTTTTTCTGCTTTATTTTTTTTGCTTCTAATGGATATCTGACCATAGTTTTTACCTTTCTTGCTTTAAGTTTTGGTCAAGCTTAGTGATAACTGATTTTAGCTTTTTTCCCTTTCTTGCTTTAAGTTTTGCTAAAACTGACTCACAAGCTTTTTTCCTTTCTTGCTTTAAGTTTTTCGAGCCGAGCAGATAACTGACCATAAGTTTTTTCCCTTTCTTGCTTTATTTTTACCAAGGATAACTGACCATTTCTTTTTTTTTCCTTCTTGCTTTAGGTTTTTGTCTTCCTACGGATAACTGACCATGAAGTTTTTTCCCTTTCTTGCTTTAAGTTTTTGCTTCAAACGCATGATATCTGCATTCACCAATTTTTTCCTTTTCCTGCTTTAAGTTTTGTCGAGCTTCTGATCTGATAACATTTCCACCATGGCCTTTTTCCTTTATTGCTTTAAGTTTTTGCCAAGTTTCGGCGGATATTAGACTCTGCAAGCTCTTTACCTTTCCTGCTTTAAGTTTTTACCAAGTTTCGACGGATACCGACTCCGCAAGCTTTTTTACTTCGTTTTAATGACAATTCTTTTTGCGTCAATCTGCTTTCTAAAAAATGCATAAAAAAAAAAGAAGAGAAAAAAGAAAAGAAAAAGAAGAAAGAAAGAAAAGAAAAAGGAAATGAAAATGAAAATTTCCATGAACAAAATTGAATCAATTCCTTTGCTTCCCATTTAATTTAAATGTAAAGCAAATGAAAAAGCAATTGTTGATACCCAATTTGTCATAAAATTTTTATTTTTATTGCTTAATCAATGATTAATAATTCTGTGTTAAAAGATGCTTAATCGCAGTATTTTGAACACACTATTTTCTTTTTCAGATTTTTATTTACTTCCATCTTACTTTTTATATTTGTGAAAAAAAAATAAAAAAAAAATATTTTGCAGCTTGCATGTTACTCCACACACTCATTCACTAACTCACTGCACATTTTCTCTCCACCCACGTAACCATCTCTGCACACTCAACCTCACTGCACACACATTCACTTTCTCTGCACAAATTGACTCACTTGCACAAGCAATCACAGTGCACAGAAAAGCCAGATTCACAACAAAAAGAAAGGGGGGCAACAGAGAGCATGGGGGGTTTTAGGGGGAGAGATTTGAGAGAATTTTGGAGAGATTTTTCGGAGGCAGCAGCTGCATTCTTCTTCCTTCCATAATCATCCTTCACCATTCTTCATCTTCAACACACCCATCATCTCCTTCATTGACATCCTTCACTATTCATCATCATCTTCCTCTCATCTTCCATAACCAACCAACCTCCACCACTCCAAACCACCAAAAACCCCCCACAACCATCTTCATCTAAACCTTTAAACAACTAAAAAGGAAAACTGCACCACCCCTCAGCCGGATCCATCCTGCACCGCCAGTCCCAACCGCGGACCAGCATCGCGCCATCCATCCTCACCGCCGTCAGCCCGGACCAGCACCTCGAGCCCAGTCGTCCGAAGTCACCACACCGCCGTTCAGCCCTAGCCAGCCGCAGCCCACAGCGGGCTGTCGCCGGCGTCACGAACCACCGCACAGATCCGTCGACCACCACGCCGCCACTAGCCATGGTGTCGTCCTCATCTCACGGGTCTTCCCCTGTTACCCCCTCCTTTGCGGTTATTTGATTTGAATATGTTTCCAGAATTCTCTTTGTTTTTCTTTTCTTTATTTTGTTTGTTTTCTTTCTTTTTTTTCTTTTTGGGGTTAAGACCGAACCACTATTATTTGGGCCAGTAGCCCATTCGCTGAAACAAAAGTTTGCATTTGTCTTCTTAATAAAAGATAAAATAAAAATAAATAATAAAAAATACGAAAAATGAAAAAATGGAAAAAAAAAAAACAAACATATATATATATATACAAAATCTTTTTAATAAATGTAATGATCAATGATAATGATTGAATAGTGGATTCTATCTTCAAATGTCATTTGGATCATGAGAGTTTATTGAGAAATTTACGCATAGTGTTAACTCAACTCTGCAAAAAATTGGTTTTATTTTCAAATAAAATTCATTTTCAAGAATCTTTTCTTAATTAATCAACTCACACTTTTCTAAAGAATACGCGACTTTGAGCTTCATCATTGCACCCGATATACGTGGGAGCTCTCTATTCTGTCAATTCTAAAAAATAAATTTTCATAATTTAGTTATTTCTTTTTTCTTTCCTTAAAAAAAAATAAAACAAAATAAAATAAAATAGTTACAAAGTCTTTTCAAGAAGGGTAAAATAAATAAATTTGATATTATTAAAGTTTGCACAATTGACTTAAGGTATCGTTCCTGGAACGGGCAGTGTAGGGTGCTAACACCTTCCCTACCTATAATCGACTCCCGAACTCTCATTTTCTGAAAGACCAATTTTGTCTATTTTAAGGGTTTTTCTAATATTTTCCCAAATTAAATAAACATTGGTGGCGACTCCATTGATTTTCAAAAATGAATCTTTTTCGGTCGTCCCGTCGCGATTTCGGTTGCGACACTCCTCAATGTTGAAAATCCATCCCTATTATTGCTTATGCATTCATTTTCTACCCTGTTTTGTTACGCTGTTTTACTATTATATTGTTATTGTTCTAAGTCTTTAAAAATTTTATTTATTTACTATTTACCTCTATGCATACAGATTTGATTCTTGTTTCATTTAGTGCTATTGTGGCATATGATAATAGTCTCGAAATAATTTAAAACAATTTTTTACTGAGGTTCAACAAATTTCTCCCTAATTCCAAGCGCTCTACAAATCATGAGGTTGCTCTTATGATGCCAAATGTCAACTGATGATTCCCATATCTAGAACTTGAACTATTAGGAGTAAAAGAGAATGTGGCTATACCAAGCTTCCTTTTATTTGTCATATAGGCTTTAAAACTATTTAGTAATACCTCTAAGGCTCCAAGTGTTTGCCAATTTTGATTACTAGAAATGAAAAGTGCATAATGCCTCAAATAACACGGTTATATCTAAGAAGCCTTTTTGGCTTTGTGTGCTAGAATTTGGAATGAGTTTGATGACATTATACTTGGCAATTTTGACTTGGTGTCAGGACGTTGTGTTTGTTGACATTATAATGTTCTACATGGTTAGTTTATATACTGCCTAATTAGCTACTTTATTCAACATGTGCAAACTTTTTAACATTTTGCGTCTATCTATTGCAGGATGAGTCATTATTGGCCATAGATTGTCAACCTTGTGAGTGATTCTAAAATGTTAGTCAGAGTGCATATTGTTGTTGAAAAGATTTTAGATTGTTTAAATATAATATATTTAATACAAGAAGAGTATTTTATCTAATATTAGGACACATTCATTTTATATAGAATTTGATACAAATCATACAGGTTTCTATTAATTTAGAGTATACTCAGGTCAGAAAAATCAAAATTTAATATTGTTGTCAATTTATAACAGTGGTGTCAAGATATTCTGTTTAACTCCTGTTCTGGATTCATTCACACTATCTACATAAGTTGTTTCTCTTTATATATATGTTGTTTTCTTCTTTCTTTTGGTCAGGATGCAGAAAATGTTGATAGTATACTTGGTGTTATTAGTATAACCAAGTCCTATACATTACTCCTTTTGTTGTCTTTTCTACTTTGTCTCGCTTCTGCATGTCTTCTCTCACCGAGTCCATCTTCAATCTTCCATCCTTTGTCTCTCATCTGTTCTTAATGGGTGCAAGCAAATTGTTGCGGTTTTGAGGTTATATAATTGAAGAATAATATGTGCTTCTGAATCTATCTCTGCTTCTTAATTGAGTTCAACATTAACCTTACTTTGGTGACATTGCCACTTGAGCTTCTATATTTTTGGGTATATTGAGAATTGATTCAAAAGTATAAGGATATTGGATTTTGCATTAAAGATTACAACATTTATCATAAAGGTTCATGCACTTTGGAATTGCACATTTTTTTTCTTGGTTTACAGGTATGGGTTGGAAAGGGATTCTCCAAGTGTTTTGAAGACAAATATACTTATTGTTTTTAGGATTTTAGTTTTTAGTTTGTGCATTGACAGAATCGGTGTTTCTTTTCCTTTTATGAGGTGATTTTTCTTAATAAAACCTACTGTTTTAGGTGTTGGAGTGAACACAGTGACACAATTGTCATAAAGTTCATTGATTGTGTTTTGGGCTTTGTTCTTGAAACGATTGTTCTTTCTTTGTTGTACGAGGCATGGGAGCCGATAATAAACCCGATTTATCGGGTCTCTGAGTCTGTTATGGTCCGGGACATAACAGCTTGGTCAAGCTGCCATGGAAGCAGTCTTGAAGGCCACCGAGGACAATCTTCCCATTGGTGTGTTCCTCACTTCCTTTACTTTACTTAGCATTCCAAAATAGTTATTGACTTTAAATGTTTTCTGATTCCTTATTATGTAAAATTAATGATACAATTAATTGAAAATAGTTCCTTATCCGCAGATTGTTAGATGATGGGTCCAAAAGATCAGAAAATTGTATTCATTTCTTATTCGTCTAAATTTTTTTGGTAATGAAGAGGGAGAGTGAGAGGAGTTAAAAGACAAAAGAAAAAATATAATATTTATCTAAATTGTAAAGTAATTAGATTAGGTTATATGTGTTGGGAAATAACGCAAAATTTTTCTATTATCAAATTTGTAAAAAGTGAAATAAATGCGGAATAATAGCACACACAAAATTGATAATAGAGTTCGGTCAATTATGCTTACGTCTCCGAGCTGTTACAGATATTTTACTAAAAAAGAAATATACAAGGTGTTTACAAAATACTTACAACCTAATTACACACAGAAACTAAAACTTTTTCTCTCTAAACTTTTTCTCTCTCTGATTTTTCTCTCTTGCTGTGGGATGATAATTTTTCTTCTGCAGAGACTTCTATTCATAGAAGCTGAAGTCCTCCTTCACACGTTTTTGCCAACTAAGAATTGGTTGACTTCCTTCAAAATTTACACAGAAAGCAAATTTACAGTTGGATGATATTTTGGGTGTTAGATGACATTTTGGGTGGGGGCCACCTTTTTTACCAACAATATGTATATAAAGTATTGATTGTTAACATTATTTGTTTTTTCTTTGTGAAGATTGTGGACGAGACACTTGGGCTAGGAAATTTTGTGAGGTTCCTACACAGGAGTGTTCTCAAATATGCAGGGTAGAAAGGTATAAGGAAAATATCTTGTGATGTTATTTGAACAATGAATCGAATTACAATGATATGTGCTTGATGGCTCACTCATTATGGAGTTATAGAGATATGTTGTTTTGACAAGCTTTAGGTTTGCAAATTGCTTCATTAGATTTTGTCATGTGGTTGGGACTTGGACCTGTCCATCCCAGCTGATGTTAAGGGAGTTTCATCGAATTTGAAAATTACTTTATAGCCTTGACAGACAATGGTCTCAAAATCAATTTCAGTAGTTGTTGCTTCTGTTAATTGTTTACCTTTGTTGTTGATGTTATACAATTATAAATGTTTAATCATTTTATCTAAATATTATTTTTTAATTGTGTCAAATTTGAAATCTTTATATCATAATTTTAAGCAACGTTATTAAGTTATTATTGGAGCCAAACTATACTTTTCGAATTGTAGGCAACAACCATACGACTCTATATACACACACAGAATCACACATAACCCCACAAAACACACACATATATATTGTTTTTTTATTATATTAATTGAAATGTATAGTCAATATTTTATTATTAATTAATTGTATAACATTTTTTAAATTATATTTACCATGCGCATGGGTAAAATTACTAGTTATTATTATTATTATTAACTGGAAATTAATCTATCTGCTTCAACAACGTCATACGTTTTTTAACCTTTTTTTCACTTTTGTTGTCTTAAAACAGACATAAAGGATATAAACCCCAACTAAACAAAGGTTATAACATTAAATTTATTTTTAAGAAGACACCAAGCTAACCCTAATATTTTCATGGTTTTTGAAACAATTAAGTTTATTCATAGTTCATACACAAATGTGGGTTTATATTTTTTATGGGAGGGAAAACTGCTGCTCAAGCATTTTCATGTTGATATATGACCTTGGAAATATGCGAGAAAATCAACTTAAATTCATTTCCAAAATGTACAAAAAAATATTTTCCAAATTAATTCTTTTTACTGAATAATCTATGTAATCGATATCACCTAATGAAAAAAGACTTGATATAAGTGGTGATGGTGGATTTGGCTATTGCAAGTATTTTTCGCCAATACAATTGGAATAAATCAGACTCAAATACCAACCACGTTGTAGAAAGCCAAAGACCCGCATGAAAAATTCATAACACAGGCGAAACTTCCAACACTAGCTATAACCAGGAGACTAAAAAAACTGTAATTGCTTCAGAATTACCACTCAAAGGCAGATAATGAATCTAATTTACATTTAAAACAATTAAAACACCATTATATACCACCAGAAATTATGAGTGGCAACACTTGAACAATAAAACATTTTCCAAAACATATCGTCCTCGTCGTCATCATCTGTCAAATAATATCGAGTATAATTACATGTCAGGGAAGAGCTGAAAGGGTTCACCACATTCCCGCCTTCTGTACAAAAACTTCCCTTGGTGGCGTGATGATTGGTGCTCTGTATAGATTACTGTATTCACCGAGACCGCTCCTGCTGCTTCAAGATTCAAACCCTTTCGACCAAACCATGCCATGGAATGCTTTCTCAAACAACTTCAACTTATCCCAAACAAAACAAAATTTCCGGACAACGGGGGTTATCTTTTCCTTTTTCAGCCCAGGATGTGCCGCCTGTATCTTCCTAATGCCCCACAATTCCACCAACTCAGATCATACATATCACTCCTCCAGATGCAGACAGGTCCCAAGAAGGCAATCCTTTGGATGTCTCATGCAAACATATTTCAGCACACAAGACAGGCACAAACCCAGTTGCTGATTGCAAAGACAATAACCCAACAAAGCCATATTAAGCTCCTACAGTTCCTCAACCGTTGTAGTGAATTTTCTGATTTTGGGAGCTCTGACCGTGAGGCTGCTGCTGTGAAGCCTGCAAATTCAGTGGCTGTGTGTTGTATTGCACAAAAGGCTGGGAGTAGAGAGAATTCATTAAGCTCTGCGAATAACCCAGAGAATTTACCAGAAGAAAAAAAAAAGCTTACATTAGGATGTGTGAAAGATAGAAAAGCACAAACAGCAAAGAAATCCAAGTTTGTCAATGAAGTGGTGAAACAACCACATCATTTCATTTTTTTCGTTAAAAAAAAAGTAAAGAAAAAGAAGCTGGAACTAGAGGAAACCTGAGACTGAAGAGGATTGGCATTGGCCACACTGAAATGGCTCTGTGGTGCATCATCTTGCGAGGGATCAGTGAAGCCAGCTTGAGTGAAAAGACCTTGTGATACATGGGTCATGTAGTCCTGTGAAATAACAGAACAGAAAATCAGAACAGGAAGGAAGAAGCAACCCCAATCAAGAAGAAAAGGCTCATAACTAGTAACATCAGCAACCTGAGACATAAAATCATTTCCAGAACCAAAACGTGAATATCTGGCTTGAGTATTCTGGTTCAAAAAGTTCCCTGGGATACCTTGTGCAGCTCCTTGTGTAACATAATCAAAAGCGTATCCACTCTGAGAGGCCTGGATGGTTGTCAAAGTGTCAGCAATTAGGCAAAACCAAAAAGGGATAAGGGAGAGGTCAGGCATTTGGAGATCAACCTTAAAAAATGCTTCACAACATTGGAAGAAAAATGGAAACACATAAAACAAAAATGTAAAAAATCAAAAGGCATGATATATGATTTTCCAACAATTAAATATACATCATAATATCGAATGTTATTGATGCAATGTTTAATTCCAATACTGTAGTGCTATTTTAGCTTTGGTACAAAATAAATATCTGTCAGGTCTGATTGATGAGGTTAAAATAGATTTGTACAAAAAATACACTGGTCAACCACAATAGTTCACATACCTGTGTAGAGAAATCACTAACATTGTAAGGAACATGAGATCCCTGGCTTTTGAAGTCATCACCCAAGAAGTCCTGGTGGTAATTTTAAAACAAAATGCACAAAATGAGTGTCAATGTTACATGGAAACAATCTCAACCTTCTATCAAAGTACTATATGTACCTGGGACATTCCAGGCACAGAAAATTGATCTCGAAAAGATTGGCCTGCCCCTTGGACCTGCAACTGATATGGTACCAAAATGATATAGTCAGAGACAAATTTAGGAGAAGAAAATGGCAAGAAGATGAAGTTAGAAAGGTGGAATGAAGAAAAGTATATACATTATTGGCAAACCCAGGTTGAGACAATGGACCACCAACAGATGGCTGGCTGTTAGGATTCTCCAGAGCAGGGAAGTTAAATGTAGAGCCAAGATTCCCAATAGACTGCTGTGTGCCTTGTTGATTGGGGAGATGATTGCCAATAGGAGAGCCAGTATTATCTTGGCCAGCTGCAAAACCCCGACTACCTGGTGGAGGTACATGAGGAACTGCCCCAACAGGTCCATGTACAGCTCCACGAGATGGAATGGCATATGGTTGAGATTGGGGACCACCATGAAAAGGTGACAGAGGAACCCTTGGCATAGGATACCCAGCAGGATGCACTCCAGGCTTATGGGTTCCATTTGGCGGGCCAGGAGGCATATAAGATCCTACAGTAGGCATCAGAAATTGTTGTCATACAATTTAAGTGATCAAAATGTCAAAAGCTCCAAAAGGAGCAACATATCATAAGAATTTAAGAGGACAACACCAGAATTTGAACTGTTCTAAATTACATACCCCTTCCTCGGCTGCTCCTCCGATCCGAAGTTGTGCCAATGCCAGAGCTGACAGACCCAAAATTGTCATTTGCCCCAATTCCAGGTCCACCACCATAAAAAAGCCTTCTATCATTGTAAATCTGCATCAAGATATGACCAACCTTTCTTTACATGGATATGAAATCTTCTAGAAAAATAAATGCCACAATAGGAAAGCACCCAATTGAAGGCATTAACAGCATCCCTGCCATCAGGAGGTAGCACAAAATCAACAGATTCAACACTCTGCAATCCTTTAAAACCTACCTTCTTGGGTTTCTGGAACTGAACCATACTCTGCTTCAAGTTATTTAAAGGCCCTTCAACCAAGCATTCATGTTCCTGTTTAAAAGGAAAAGCGGGTAAACAGCGCAGCTTGTTCAGAACAAGAAAGCACAACACAAAGAGGAGAAAAGAGTTCTGATTGATGTAAAATAACTTATTTTGTGGGAACATAAAAAAATTCTAACAATAATCATAAAAGGACAGTTTAAAAAAAGAATTTAAATCCTCAAGTTTGCATAAACATTTCAAATACTCTTCCAAATCTTGCTAGGCAGATATGTATATTTTGTAAGAAATCAATACTATCAGTAGCAAAATCTTATAACACAATAACTACCTTGTAGTGTGTCAATAAGCTATTCCACAGAGGTTGCTTGCTCAGAACTTTAGGGTTTCCCAGAATAACAATACCATATCTTGCTCGTGTCAAAGCAACATTGAGCCTCCGAGGATCATTCAGGAATCCAATGCCCTGGAAAGAAATACAAGTCAACCAGTGATGGATCAAATTTTACAATGAAGAAGTGGTGATGCATGTAGAAGACCAGGTAACAATGGCTAATAAATGCATAAATTAGGAGTAAGCAAACTTTAACAAGTCAAAAAGAAGTGTTAGAACAAAGGAAGAGTAGACCAACCTGATGCTCATTACTTCTAACACATGATAGAATGATGTAGTCTTTCTCCCTTCCTTGAAAAGAATCAACACTAGCAACCTAAAATGAATAAAATTAATGAAGTAACTGTGGCCCAAGTCAGATAAGACATATAAATCTCGTTGATATCTGTATCAAACCTCAATCTCCTTGTAAAGTTGCTGCCTTAGAGAACCATTTCTTGACATATAGTTCACAATATAAGCTCTTTGCCCCTCATAAGGTGTTATCACACCAATCTGTGAAGCATCAAAGAAAATTAACCATAATTTCAATGATTCAATATTAACAATATAACCAAAGTGTTAGTCTTCCGTTTAAAAGATACCTGACTTGGGACCACACCACTTTTTAAGAAAGTGGTTACAATCTTTTCAACGTTTGCAGCCTCAGTCCTGTTTAAATAAGATGTTCCACTTGCACTTATCTCTTCTTGTCCCATCTAGAAAACAGTTAGGTAAATTAGAAGAAAGCTTGGGAGAAAAGCACAAGCGATAGGTTTTTATAATGTGGCTAAAATAAAAGAAAACCAAAGATTTGATATCAAGTCAACGGATGACCACAAAACGATTTCTACCATAACAAAAGAAAACAACATTCGCATGCATGATATACATATTTACAGTACCTGAACATAAAAAAACATGGGACGGTTTGGCACAGGCCATGGAAAATCAATTCCTGGTGATTGCCTTTCATTGACAGTGACTCCATTTTGCAGGGTGCCCTCATAAAAGCTGTTTGAAGGAAATTCTGAAAGAGAAGGATGCATACGGTACTGAACCTAATATTTGAGATCATAAAACAAAATCACAAAGTTAATACAGTAAAAAAATTAGAAAAAGGATGTAAAAAAGAATATACACAGCCATATAGATCCTAGAATAATTTTTAGAGAAAAAATAAAAAATCTTGTTACAATTTTTAATAGACCCCTCTAATCAGGAA
Organism: Ormosia emarginata; assembly: GCA_029884605.1. NCBI lineage: Eukaryota > Viridiplantae > Streptophyta > Magnoliopsida > Fabales > Fabaceae > Ormosia > Ormosia emarginata. The sequence goes on along the minus strand of JAQQTP010000064.1, from coordinate 19,355,224 downwards.
TTAAAAGAGAAGACGATTTCAATCTAAGGCGATGCAATAGAGACCATAAGTAAAACCAATTTTTTCATGATGGTAAACTCTTGTCTACATAAGGTATAAAAATAATCACCCATGTTGGAGCACACAGAACATACGGAAACCATGTAAATAATGACAACAAGAAGCCAAATAAAATCTAAGGTTCAGCTCTCAAGTTCAAGAACTTAGCATAAGATACCCCTTTCCCTGACAATACAAATGAAGCAAACTGTCCATAATAAAGGTAGTGAAGAAAGTAACATTTCATAACAGTTGTCGTGAATTCGCACTAAAAACTAAGAGGTCCATTACCTGCAACCGAATTGGTTTGACACCAAGTAGGACAAGCCGTTCAAAAAGTGACTGTGCTAGCCCTGCACGAGCTGCTTTCTTGCACATAATGACTGGACCAAGCTGACAATGATCACCAACAAGAACAACCTAAACAAAAACAACATCTTGTTAGAAACATCACCGATCAAAGAGAAACAATTGCAGGTGCAGATTTGAACCACAAATACCTGCTTTACCCCAAGAACCAAAGGAATGAGGCACTCAGGTTCTGTTGCTTGAGTGGACTCATCAATAAGTACCTGAACAAAAATAAAAAATAAAAAAATAAAGATCAACAATATAAGAAATGAACAAGAGATTGGAAATTATGAAAATAAATAAATTTCAACCTGACGGAACCTAAAATTTGACAGCCGAGGATCTCCAGCACCAACACATGTACAGCAGATCACATCAGCACTCTGAGAAATCTCCCTCTCTGTTGCTCGCTTAAGTGCTTTGTATTTTTTCTCATCACTACTAGAAAGTTCTCCTGAATTATGATTAAAAATAATTAGTACACATAGGATAATTGTCATTTTTAACTCAATGATGCACACATGCATCTCCTGCTTTAGGGTAGATTTGAAACACAGCAACTGTAACAATTTTCAACAGACCAGGGGACGAAAGAAAGAAAAGCAAAAAAGAAAATTTTGAGTAGAGAATCAAATGTAAATCTTCATCAATCAATAATTCACTTAACCAGGAGAAAAAGACAATTTCAGTTAATTTCCTCAACAAATAAAGTAACAATTGCACATAAATTGATGACAGCTGTCTGTTCTAGTTTTAATAGAAATATAAACATTAAAAGTACAAGCAAATAGAGTTACACACAAACTAGACAAGTAGAGAGGCAGTCCAATTTTATTATCCCACAATAAAATAGGTTCATTGTAGCAGCTGAGACATGAGAATGAGATTTAGTGATGCAATAAAGTAAAATGCACCCAGATCAACCACAATTGAACCTAGTATAACCAACCAGACAACACTTTCTAAGGTTTGATATAGCTTTTAACAAAAACAGAAGCCCAGACCTTGTTCATCCTTCAGCTGTTGTAACTTATGAAGTTCACTCTTGTCAGATGTGTCAAGATGTCGAACCTGCAAGAAACACCATTCACATGCCTCATGATGTGATGAATTATCATTCTATGCATCATGCAAGAGGGAAAGCATACTAGAAAAGGCCATGATATTAAAAAAATGGTTGAAGAAAAAGGTTAACTAAGTTAACCAACCTGATAGTGAAGCGTTAGGTGCTCAACAGGAGAACTCACAGCTTCCCTTGATTTTGCACAAAGCCTCACAACCTTGAATGTAAGAAAAACGTATTACACAGAGACAGACATAAGAAACCAATGAATATTTGAAAAACACTAACATTTAAAATCAAAAAGGTTAGTTCCTCAAAATTAGCAGTATGAAGAACCGTAATGAGAAGGATCATTTTTTTTTTCAGATATGACCAATTTCTAAACAAAATAAACACGAACTATACCTTTAATCCAGTAGCACTTATCTTTTCAGCCAGCTGGTCCACAGCCACATTACTAGGCGCACAAACCAAAACCTGAAAATTAAGGGTGGAAAAGATGATAAACTAATAAACAAAATTACTAGAGAAAAGCAAATGATCTAGGAAAAAGTTTAAAGAAAATACCTGTCCCTGACCTTGTTTTGCCATGTGATATACAATTGCAGCAGAAGTTACAGTCTTACCAGTTCCAGGAGGACCTTGAATCAAACTAATAGGCTTTTGAAGAACACTCTTAACTGCATAAACCTACAAACATAGGAGATCAGAAACCTCTCAGAATAAGGCAACCTAAGAACTTTCTATAAGTAGTAGCACATGGCAATAGATTTAAGTAAAAAAGAACACCAACACCAATAGGAGAAAAAATTTATGCTGTCAAATCACACAAAATAATATGGAAAAGTATTTCTCCAGTTTTATTAATGTTTTTTTAACCATTTACATTATTAAAAGCTGGGAATAAGTGTAATATTCCAAGGATGAAAGTAAACAAAAGGGTATGTTTCGGTAGAGGATAATGGAGGGCAATGAAAGGCTTAAGGGACACCTTCCCCTTGTTTGGGAGATTCCTTTAAGGAAGAAAGGAAAATGAGAGATTTTCACTTAACCCTCCAAAATTCTCCAACACTTACTTTTCAAAGTTCCCCAATTTGAGCGACTTTGAAGCAGAAACTAGGTTAATATTATACTACAACAACAACAACAACCACCAGAGCCTTTTCCCACTAGAGAAACTAAGTGAATATTATACCCTTAAAAATATTTATATATTTCATCCAAATTTTTTTATAAATATAATGTTAATATAATAGTTTATTAATATAGTAAACTTTTAAAAGGTATTACAATTAATTATTTCCTTTTACTTGACCTTCTATTTCTTTCCCCCTTATCTATTATAAACATTGAAACAAGGGGAAGAAAAATCATCCCCAATTCCCTCCCCTTCGTGTTCCTTTGATTCTTCCCTTCACTTTTCCTCCCAACTCCCAAACATAGCCTAAAGCTGCAAACGAAAAGAAGCAGATAATGTCATGGACTACTGGCAAGAAAAAGACAGACTTGGACAGACTAATATCAAACATCTTAGCAAGAGAATCATGCAACAGGAGTGAGATAAAAGATCAGTTAGAAATAACAGCTTACCTGAGATGCATTGAGCTCTGGAAGGCCGGGTGCACCAAAACGACGAGGCAATGCATTGCGCACCATCTGAACCTCTACTTCATGACCCAATAAGTGATGATAAATATACCTGCATATTTAACGGCAATTATAAAATTTACAATTCCACCAAGACAACCATAATCTTTGTTTTAAGATCCCATAATTAGTTGAAACAACATAAACCTGCCACGATGCTACACACATTACATACAAGTCCCCTTACACTACATATGCACCAGTTATTATTTTAACTTCACAACTGGCTCTAAGATCATCCAATGGAGACCACTCAATCATATGCCATGAAAAGATAGATATAATATATACTGTCCTGTTACCCACCCTTTCCTAATCACACTCCAATTAATAGCGACTTATAGTACAACAGCTATGTCCTGCCAACGTAAGTAAGCATGTTGAATAAAACTTACTACCCTATGCAATCCCATCATTTTCCATTAATGTAGAATAACAAATGAAGTTAAAAATATATATATATAAAAGGAAAAAGGGGGCAATACAAGGCATACAATTACATACTAACTCAATCAAACCTGACTTAGGACCAACTTACCCACTGACACTTGTCTCATCAACAGCAAAATTTTTCATAGCTCCCTGCATCCTATCAAAGCTTGTACTCTTCCAGACAAAATCAACACTGAAACCATGGTTTACATCAACAGGAACCCCCTGCGTGCAGCAAGAGCAATAATCACTAGGCCCAGGTAAAGAACTTCAAGGCACAATACAAGTATAGTAAACTAATGATAACCTGACTAGCACGAAGCTCAAGTGCAACCTCCTCTTGTGCAGTTAGCTTAATCTGAAAACAGAATATAAATAAAGCATATCACACAGTATTGGATTGAATAATTTAAGGTAAGAAAACTAAAGCAAGTTAACTAACAGCAAATACTAATAAAGCATACACAATATTCCCATAGTAGGAGTATGGCATGGCACACACTAAACAACTGAACAATAACAGGAAAAAAACTGAGAAGTAGACAGCAGTTTTTTTTTTCATTCAAAAAGAAAAGAGAGACCATGGGTGATTAGAAAGAAATTAACTGTTTCATTATTTGAAAATAATTGTTTATTATTATTAACCCATTTCTTCTACTAGTATTTTGGCTAAATTTAAGTAGCTAAGGGTGTTGCTGGAAGTGTCCGGACAAAAAGTGAAGGTTGAAAACTGCCTCAGAGCTCTATCAGTACTAGAGATAAAATAACACCCATGCATACCACATGACCAACTGACTGCCACGCCGGACGTGCAGCATCACCAGAATAACGTAATCGTAATTCATCACCAGGCACAAGCCGCAATTCGTTATCTTCCTACAATATGAACATCATAGTTTATCTTCCAATAGAAAGAGAATAAAAATAATAAAGAATTAACATTGAATGCAAACAATGAAGTACATAAGAAGTCAAGTGAGTGAATATAATGCACAATTATAGTAACAACCCTTGCCCAGCAAGCTAATGATAGAGCACCTTTGGAAATACAAAGTATGCAATGCGCTTCTTATTAAGACCAATATCCCATCGAATTGTGACATTGTCCTTGCTTTGGGATTCTTTCATCATCTACATCAACATAGTACATATAAGAAACCATTACACATTTTCAGAAGATGAGGAAAAAAGAAAACAGAAGTCAGGGATGTTTTCTACAGTTGGAGTTGGAGAAAATCCAAAAGTACAGGTACAGAAAAGAATAAGCTGACCACTACAAAATATTTACTAAAGGAGCAAGGGAAAGCCATTACCTTATCATAATCAGCTTCAAGTTTAATAAGTGGTGCAAATACATTTTGATACTGAGACAAGAAGGGAAACAAAAAACATATATTAAATAAGACCCAACTATAAACCATGAAAATTGTGACATCCTCCTCATATTACAAAATCTAAACAGTAACAAGCCATCCTGAACACACACCTGATACGCATCTTCAAATTTCACAGCCACAGGCTGAGGTTCATCATCTACACCAGGCTTCTCAAGGTCCTCAAAAGAAGCATCAGGATTTGTTTTCCACAACTCTTCTACCTTATTTATTTGCTGTGCACTTATCTGGCGTGCCCTCAACTGCTCCTGTTCAGAAGGGATCTGCAAAAGACAACTTTGTAGCAAATATGGGAAAAAACACAAGCTTAAATGAATCAATCGGAAGGGAAGATATTAACCTTGACAAGCCACTGCAAGAAACACCTATCATCAATCAAGGGGCACCATTGACTAAGGTCCCAATTCATGTCCTTCAATGCATTAACACTCAAGCAAGGCTCACGACAAAGAAGAACTACTACACTTTCAGTCTTGGCAGAAATAAACCCAAGGAGAAAAACATTACGGCACCCGCAATTGTAGCATTCAAGTATTGTTTCTCCCAAAGGACTATCTTTGTGTAGACAGACTTCCTTGTGTTTTGCTCGAACCTACAGGAACAACAATATAAGCAGTGAGGTTAAGCAACATTTGCTCAACAAAGAACAATATAAACTTAATCCTGCCAGAAATGGGCCAATTCATTTTCTTTCCAGCTTGCAGTGGGCACTCATTAAAACATAAAAAGCAGTTACAAGAGAAAAAGGAGTACACAATTTTTTTATTCACCAAAAAAAAAAGTAAAGGAGCACAGGTAGGTAAATGGCATACATTCCTATTCACAAATTAATTCCCTTTTCTCCATCACTGTAGCCAGTTTTTTTCCATTTTGCAAGCTAAAAATTCTACAAAATGTAACTACCATATAGATACATACAACAAACTTTATGAAAGTCACACATCTAAGCATGGACCAACCAGAACCTCAACAGCATAGTTGTTAGAATTGTACTGATGCTAGTGCATCAAATACCACAGCCTGGCAATACAGATGGTGGATAGGAAAAGCCTCTGAACCACAGCATGAATTGCTAAATAGGAGCTACTTTATTCGTCTGTGTTAAAATTCAGGAAATTCAGAACATGCCTGTTCCTGTGGTCATTTGCTGCCAGGCTACACCAGACCCAGTTTGTCTGTGTGAAGCATATGGAAAAATAAATTATTTCTTTTTTGAATTTTTATGTTTGTTTCTTCCATTAAAAACCAGATACAAAAGGTCCAATGAGAGTTCTTGGTGTTAAAATAGAAAAGGCTACTAGACATGTCAAATAGGGCATTGTTTGGATCAAAAACCAGGAAAATACTACAATACCAACTGCCCAGCTGCATCTCCTATTAGATATAATTTAGTAATTTATTTTAATAGTTTCAGGAGTTAATTACATATGAATCTATGGTTTATACAAGACTTACGATTAGTTTTGAAATAACTGGTATCATATTAAATGCTATATGCAATATTAAACTAAGCCAAATCCTTACATCAGTTAGAAAGTCAAATCTAAATCCTCAAAAGATGATCTCAAACGGTCTGACATTAGCACCAAAGTTCAACCAATAAACTAAGCATGAGGTACTTTTACCCCACATCTTGCTTTCACGGGAGGATAGGACTCAACCAAAAAGCACACTTCTGTTGGATCAACTACAAACGCAGTGAAGTAAATCAACTGATTTCAGGATTCTTTGTCAAACTCATCCAGTGTTGCTAACATATCTTTACTGTGAATTGATTAAGAACAAGTAAGCACTGGCCCTTTTTTTAATATACGAGGACTGAGGAGAGGGTACATTTTGTCGTGTTCAGGGTTTAAAGGCATGTTTGGATTAGATTATTTCTCTCGCTTATTTTTCAAAGCCTCTCTCAGGGAGCTTTTGATTATAAGTTGTTTTAAACACAAAATAAGCTAATCCAGACACACACTAAACCCAAGATGCAGGAGCTCTCAACATCTCATGTGTGGTACATCACCATCAGGTAACAGCTTACATACTTTATTATCACTCAATGACTTCATTTTTTTATCAAAGTAGATTCCAGACGAAAAAACATAATGAATCATATGCTGCTTCCACAAACAAGAGTGCTGGCTATTATTTCACATTTCTAGCTATAGAGTGGTTACTGGTATTACAGATTTGTTACAAACTAACAGCTTTCAGGTAGTCCACAAATAATCTACAAGCGTACCCGCTTTTCACCCCTAACTTCAACGAAAGCATACATAGAACCCCTCTGACGTCTACTCCAACCTAATAAACATAAAAACTGACTATGTGAAGGCAAAAAAATAAAATAAAAAAAAAAATCCAGAAAAACATTGATAACAATGGTTCAAGTCATAGCATTGCTTTACTTATTGAACAATCAAAACTATAAAATTTCCTACTATCACCGACTTATCAAAGTTTACTACTTCACCTAATTTCACTAGCAGATATCTTAACATCACGTATCCCATAATCCTCAATTTCTAAACACCCAAGTCCATAGAAAAGGCAAATGCTGCTATAACAACTCACCAGGTGGTTTACGATATGCGAGCCCGAGGTGTTCCCTCTCGAATTGCAGAACCATTTGCGACAAGACGGCACGTTGCACCTCACAACACAAGCTGGATTGGACACCCCACAATACCGACAAGCATGTTCAGTGAAATCCCCTTTGCCATACTCGTAATTCTCATCGTCGCCGCCAACGTCCTCAAAATTCAACCCGCACACCCCGGCCGCGAGGGCGTCCACCCCCGACCCGGCTGCCCGGGCCTTCGCGGCGGTTCCCGAAACGGGCGAGGCATCGGACTGGTGATCGGAGCCAGTGCCTCGTTCGGAGGACTCGGGCAGCGAATCAGAGGGGGTGGGCCACGACGGAATGGGGTCGCGGAAGACGGGATAGTCGAAATCGTCGTCGGCCTGAGTGTTGAATTCGAGGAAGGTGTAGGCGTCGTTGGCCGTGTCGGGTTGCGAAGCCGTCTCGAATAGATTGCTGCTCTGCTGTGACTCCATTTGATTGAATCGTTAGGGTTAGGGTTAGGGTTTTAAGAGTGTGATGGGTGAAGTTTTTAGGGTTAGGGTTAGGGTTAGGGTTAGGAAAGGAAGGAAGAAAAATAGAGAGGAAGAGGAGGGAAGGAGACACACCCATGCGCGCGAGTGTGTTAAGACATCGACGTCGTCAACCAGCGTCTGTCATATACGCTCCGAAAATGCTGACGTCAGATCTTTACGCGCTTTACGCTTATCTCGTGCCCTTTATTATACTGGTCTACTAGTAGTAGTTTTATATTGATTAAATTAAATAATTAAATAACTAAATCTTATAGCTTTACTTAATTTGAATTTTGATCTTTGTAGTTTTATTATTTTGATTTTAGTTTTTATAATTTCATCAATTTGAAATTTTTTTTAAGGGACTAATACTTAAATAATTTAAAATTATAAAAATCAATTCTTAATAAAAAATAATGACCAATACCTTTATAAATAAAATTATAAAAACTAAATCCTAAATAAGTGGGAAATGTAACAACTAATATCACAATAGCAAGTAATGGTGATGATCACAGGTCTAGCTGGATTAGGTTAAGGGGAAAATTATGTCCAAATCAATCAAATAACTACAAGTTGGGTTGGATTAGGTTTAGGAAAATTTTTTACTCAACCTAAATCGAACCAACCCAACCAAATCTAAGTTAGTTAGAATCATGTCATTAGGTCAGTCTTTTTTTTTCGCAACATCTATAAAAAAAATTTAAAAAATATAACATGGATGAGGGATTGAGAGATAGGGGGTCATCAAATGAACTTAGCACTTAGTTGTAAAGGGGAGTGGAATGGGTGTAGGGATGACAATTTTACCTGCGGGGGTGGGTACGTGCGGGTAATACCCGTGACCGGGACGGATAATACTCGTCTAATTTTTTTTGTGGATATAAATACTCGTTTATGTTATCCCTCGTTTAATAAACGAGGCGAGGGCGGGGGTAGTTCCCCCCGTACCCGCGGATACCTGCAAATAAAATTATCAAAATATTTCTATATAAAATTACTAAAAAAACATTATTATTCAAATATTACCAAAATATTGTTTTTTTTTAATTTTTTGAATTTTATTTTTTTTTTCAATTTTATTGGGTATCTGCGAATATTCGCGAGTATCTATTTATCTGCGGAGGAATAATAAACAGATACCCGTGCCGATATGGAAACGGGGCGGGGACGGATATTATCCGCGGGGGGGACTGCTACCCGTCCACGCCTGCCCCGTTGCCATCCCTAAATGGGTGGTGTGGCATGGTGTGGTGTTGTCTCAGCAATGTGGCAGTGTTTGTAGCAAAGGATGCAATAGGGGACGTTGCAACGGTGTAGGGCTTGGATCGTGACCTTGTGGCGACTGGTGGGTAGTTCGATGGAGGTTTTGTTTCAAGTGGTGGCTGGAACATATTCTCATTATTAATTTTTATATTATATTAAATTAAACAAATATATGAATAATTATGATTATCTCAATTTAATAAATTAGATTTTTATATTAAATAGAAAATATTAAATAATTTTAAAATTTTAAATATACTAAATATTTACATTTTTATTTAATACACATCATATTTTAAGTAATGAAGAGGGTATTAGAAGAATGTGATAAAAGGATAATGACCGAACCCAAGATAATATACTTAAGGAAATCGAGCTTATTCTACTCAGACTAACACACATCCATTTGATTTAATTTATAATATTATTTAATAAATTTAAATCAAATTAATCTTAACCATCAAGAAGAGTATTACTCTTATATTACCTTAAAATTTATCCTATAGATAGACCTGCTTGACAAAAAAATAGATTATTGTTGAATTGTGTGTCAAATCAGACCACATATGATCTCTATATATAAATGTTAATATTAATTATAATTAATCACAGTGATATAATCTTGATATGCTACAATCATAATTGATCCTAGCATATATACACGATATACTACTATATTTAAAATATTATAAACTATTATAACACTCTCCCTCAAGCTGGTGCGTATATATCATGTGCACCAAACTTGTTACATATGTAGTTAATCCAAGGACCTCTAAAAGCTTTAGTAAAAATGTCTACAAGTTAGTTATTCGAATTCACAAATGCAGTAGCAATTTCACCAGACTGAATTTTCTCTTTAACAAAGTGGAAATCAATCTCAATGTGCTTAGTTCTCTCATAAAAGTCAGGATTTGAGGATATATGTAATGTAACCTGATTATCGCATACAAGTTTCATTGGTTGTGGTTCACATATTTTCAACTCTTTAAGTAACTGTCATAACCAAATGAGTTCATAAATTGCAGTGTCCATCGCTCGATATTCAGCTTCTGCACTTGACCTGATGTATACACTTTGCTTCTTACTTTTTCAAGATATCAGATTTTCTCCAACAAAAATATAATACCTTGAAGTTGAGCATCTATCTGAGGGAGAGTTTGCCCAATCTACATCTATATAACCACAAATTTCTATATTCCCCTTATCTTCATATAATAAACCTATTCTTAGTGCTCATTTAATGTATCAAAGTATCCGAATAATAACATCACAGTGAGAGTCACATGGAGAATCAAAGAATTGGCTTACCACGCTCATAGCAAAAGAGATATCTGGTCTTGTTACTGTGAGATAATTCAATTTGCTAACCAACTTCAAGTAACATCCAGGATCCATTAGTGGCTCCCCTTGTCCTGGTAGAAGCTTGACATTAGGATCAATGGGTGTATTAATGAGTTTACACCCTAACATACCATTTTTCTTCCAAGATATCTAAGGCATATTTCCTCTGGGAAATAGAAATTTCATGTCTAAATTGTGCCACCTTGATACTTAGGAAATAATGGAGCTTACCAAGGTATTTGGTCTAAAAATGAGTGAATAAAGGTTGCTTAAATTGTTCAATGCTAACTCGGTCTATCCTAGTAATGATAATGTCATCCACATAAACCACAAAGTAAATGCATTGATTGAGAGATTGATGCCGATAGAAAACAAAATGATCGGCTTCATTGAAAATCATGCCAAAGGCCAGAACAACTGCATTTAATCAATCAAACCAAGCCTGAGGGGATTGTTTTAGGCTATATTAGGACTTGCAAAGTTTGCACACTAATCTAGACTCCCCATGAGCAACAAAGCCATACGGTTGCTCCATATAACATCCTCCTATAAATCACCACATAAGAAGACATTCTTTATATCTAGTTGGTAGAGGGGTCAATGGTGAATAGCAGCCATAGCGAGGAAAAGACGTACAGAGGCAATCTTAGCAACTAGAGAGAAGGTGTCGCTATAATCAAGACTAAAGATCTAAGTGTAGTCTTTTAAGACTAAACAAGTCTTTAATTGATCAATGGAGCCATCTGAACTAACTTTAACAGTAAACACACAGCTGTAGCCATCAATAGATTTTCTTGCTGGTTTAGGAACTCGCTCCTATGTGCCATTAGAATGTAAGACAAACATCTCATCCATCATCGCCTAGCGCCAACCTGAATGAGACAGTGCTTCACCTGTGATTTTAGTAACGGAAATAGAAGACAGACTCGATATAAAGGTGTAATGTTGTGAAGAAAGGCGATTATAAATAAGAAAAGACATAAAACGGATGAGGGTTACGAGTAGAATGTTTACCTTTTCGAAGAGCAATAGGTGAGTTGTCTGATGTAGGAACCAAGACAAAGAGAATGACTGGCAAAGTTGGTGAATCATCTAGAACTTCTTATACAACAGGGTTAGCACTAGTAAGCAGTTGTGGTCGACAATGAAAAGTAACTAGTGGACGAGAATGACCATGGATAGGCACAGAAGTAAGAACAAGAGTATGATTAATGCTAGAATCAACTGGTGGACTATAGATAGGAATAAGAAGGATTGTGCTTACTTGGGAAGTATCTGCAGGTAAAGAAGAAAATGGTTGCTGATAAAAAAAGGTGACATCAGCAGATACAACATAGCGACCTAAATTGAGAGAGTAGCAGTGATACCCTTCCTGAAGATAAGAGTATCCAAGAAAAAGACACTTGAAGGTTTTGTCAGTGAGCTTGTCCTTTCCTAGAATAACATTATGGACAAAACATATACAACCAAAGACATGAGGAGACACAGGATAAACAAATGTATCATAAAATAATATAGTGTGCAGGACTTGGTCATTTAGAACAGAGGAAGGCATGTGGTTTATCAAATAATAAGATGTAAACATAACATCCTCCCAAAAACAGATTGGAACATTCATATGTAAGAATAAAGTCTTGACTGTATCAATTAAATGTTAATTTTTGCGTGCAGACACTCTATTTTGTTGTAGAATATGAGGACAAGTTGTTTAATACAAGATACCATGTTTAGCCATGAATTCTTAAAGATTATAAGATAAATATTCGTGTGCATTGTCACTACACAGAATATAGATAGCTTTCCAGAACTAAGTACAAATTTCAGCATAAAATTTTTGAAATATTGAAAATAATTCAGAACATTTTTTCATTAAAAAGACCCAAGTATAACGGGAATAATCATTAATAATGGTTACAAAGTATTGAAATCCTAAGTTAGAACAAACGCGACTAAGTCCCCATATATCTGAATGAACAAAGGAGAAGGTTGAATCAGCTCTTTTATTGACTCAGTCAGGAAATAATGCACGAGGTGTGCTTCTCTTTTTTATAAGACTCACAATCTAAATACTGTAAACTAGACAAGTGAGGAACCATCTTCTGGAACTTGGAAAGAATTGGATGTCTAAGACGACTGTGAATGAGGTTAGAGAATCTGTCATAGTACATGTCACTGGAGAACTAGGTACAACAAAATGGTAAAGTCCTCATGACTCACGACCAACTCTATTTGTCCTCCCCGTACCCTGATCCTACATAAGAACAAAATGTTTAGTGAATGTAATGGAATAGTTAAGGGCGAGAATAAACTGACTAATAGATATCAAATTGAAAGGACAACCAAGTACATAAAGAACAAATGTTAAGGGTAGAAAGGGACATGATCGAGCTTTACCAATACCAATGACAATAGTTTTGGTTCCATTAGCAAGAGTAATAAGGGATAATTTAGTGGAGTGGGTAAGAGATGTGAAAAGATATTTATTACCACAGAAGTAATTACAAGCACCAAAGCTAATTATCCACGGCCCAAGAGATGACTGAGATAAATAGACAGTGTGATTACTAGTTCGTTCAACCGAAATATATGAAGATGCCTTAAAGCAGAGGAAGGCCTTATAATCTACAATATGAGTGGTCACTCCAGAGGTCGATGATGATGATTCAATCTGTGCAACATTGGCAGATGTTGGTTTACCATATTTCACCTACTAGCGTTCCTCCAAATGTCTTAACTTGTTACAAAAAGAGCAACATGGTTTGTTGTTGCCACCATGACAACAACCACTACCAAAGTTATTAACTTGGGAGACAAGAGCAGCAGACTCTAGTATGGTTGCGAAAGTAGGTGCTAGTGGTGTCATATCAGTGTCATTCAATAATTATTGAAAGGTTTGAGACAATGTGGGACTATTAGCACTGATAAAGATTTGTTAGCAAACATTTTCCAATTCCGATGGAAGGTTAGAAAGGATAAAAACCATAAAGAATCGTTCTTGTTGTTTCTTGTGCTCAGATTGATCCTTAGTGTGAGGCATCATGGTAGCAAATTCTTGCATCAATGAGCGTTATTTGCTAAGGAAGGATTCCATGCGAGTATCATGTTGTTTGCGTAAGCTCATCATACTAGAAACAATAGAGTAGAGACCTTGTATGTCATTAGTGTAGCAGTCTTAGGCTTCAATTCCACACCTCATAGCAAGTTTCAAATGGTTAGAAAAGATCCACAATCTCAAGATCAATGGATTGCTAGAGGACATTCAGAAGTTCTGCATCAAGCTTCTTCTATTCAGAAAGATTAGCCTTTGGGACATCTGCAAGTTTCATGGTAAGATGCTCTGACTGCTAGGACTGCACATGGGTCGAATTAGTTCGGGTTTAGGGAAATAAATCTAAACCAATTAGTTGATGTCGAGTTAGGTCAGGTCGGGTTTGAATTTTTTTCAAATAACCTGAACTAAACCAACCCGATTACAATCGGGTTAGTTTGGGTCTGGTAATCAGGTTCTTCAAAATTGCAAATAGACATGGAGCATCATACAAAAAAAAATGTTTGTATATTATCATGAGCTGTCATTATTCTCAAGTGAAAAATCTACATTAATTTCAAAGTTGCGTATTACACAGTAAGTAAGGCTCCACAAAGAAAAAGGGCATCAATACAAGGGACAAGTGGTCCCATTAGTACATAACAAAAATTTAAAATCTTATCATTATTACAAGCAGCTAATAATTTCTCTATTAATAAAAGAAGAAGGAGATAATAAAGACAATAAAACAAAGAGAAATGGATGTTGTATAAAGCACTGGTTAATAATGGAAGACGTAGATGTTGTATTCCACAACAGCATCCTCTGTCTTGAGATTAAAACTAGGGGACATAGGATTTTACTTCCAAAACCTGTGAAATGGAACTCAAGCAACTCAAGAAATGTAAATATTATGATGTTTGGGAAACTGAAGTGGAGGCTACCTGAACCATTGGGTCTCCCTTTGGCTACCAAGAGATATGAGGAAATTTAGAGTGGTGAGAGAGGGTTGGGATTGACCAATTGAGGTTGTTGTCATGCTGCGGTGTGGCTTGGCCACTTGGGGAGTTAGGGTTAAGGATTTTGTAATTTGGAGATAAATCAGAAACATAAATATGAGAAATGAAGAAGAGGAGAGCAGCTCGGGTGAAAACGAAGGTATTAGTTTTCAGAAACCCAAAACGATGTGGTTTTCCATCGGGTAATCCGGTTGAGTCATCGAGTTAGTTTATTGAACCTGTTACCCAAATCAATAAATGATTGAGTTGATCGGGTTCTACCCGAACAGACCCGATGACCCGAACCAACCTGAATATTTTATATTGGGTTGGGTCAGGTTGGTCGGATTCTCAGGTCATTGGGTCGAGTTATGCAACCCTACTGACTGCCTCTATCCTATAAAACCAAACATTTACCAAAGTCACCTAAGACTTGTAAGTGGCTAACTAAGTCAGTTTTTTAGTTGTAATTGACGGGACACTGTTGGTCAACACGATATGACTTTTGGAATCAGAATAAGCAGATAAGTGTTTTGAAACACCTGAGACAACATCGCCCATAATGAGAAATCAAAGTAAGATGACTAAAAATAAAGGAAATACCTAGAATAGGTCCAAAAAGGACTGGGCAAGTCTGAAATCAACAAAACGTAACAAAAGAATATAACAAAATGCCTAAAAATACGGTGGCCAAGGCACCTATGATCTGAAACACCACAAAAATGGCCAAGATGAGACTCGAAAAAGGCTTAGGACATCTTTTACAGTGAATTTTGTCCAAGTTTGTGGAAGAACGGTGTCAGAAAGAGCTCTCACACTCTCTCACATGTCGGCGTGTGGATTCTGGTGCAGTGGCTTGCGGTGGCGAGTGGTAAGCGGACGACGGCGTGGTTTCAAGATTTGGACGGTTGGGGAATCGCAATTCTAATGCAATAGGTTTCACACCCAGATCTACAGGCCAGACGGTATTCGAAAAGTGATTATCGCAGAAAAATCTATTGGAAAGAGGCACGACTGTAATTCTACTGGAAAGAGGAGCGACAATGAGGGCTCACCGAAATTAAGTCACGACAAGGAAGGAAAATTTGCCGTTGAGCAGTGGGCATAACGGATTAAGATTTAGACAAAGAAAGGTCGAAACCCGCTTTGATACCAACTTGAAGAAAAATGTATTATTGTTGAATTGTGTATCTAATTAAACCACACATGATCTCTCTTTCTCTCTTTCTCTCTCTCTATATTAATATTATAATTACAATAAATCACAGTGATATAATTCTGATATGTTACAATCTTAATTGATCCTAGCATATATACACGATATACTGTTATATTTAAAATATTTAAACTATTTTAACAAACCTCTACCTACTTTTTGAGACTCAAACATCTTATTAGTGCGCTAACTGATATTATTAAAGTAACCTATCTTTACCACCAATTTCTTTCATCTTTTTAAAGCTTTGTTCATACTTCATTTTGCTTACAAACTCATATAATTATAAATTATAAATATTATTTTTAATATAAATAATTATAAGTTTCAAAATGATGCAAAAAGCTGCTCAAAATATCTTTATTTTTTTTTACTTTTTAAATATTTGAATAAGGTATTCTCATCAAAACATTGCTATAATACTAATCTCTCAAGCAATGTTGTGCTTAGGAAGCCATTCTAACTTAATAATAATAATAATAATAATAATAATAATAATAATAATAATATTATTATTATTATTATTATTATTATTATGTTAACAATTGCAAGTTATCTAAGATGATCTAATTCACTATTTCCATATTTATAACATTAGTCAATAAATGTATGAATTAAAAAGGTAATTTAATCATTCACAAATGATTAAGCATAGTGTTGAGCAAACTACACTATCTTAGGAGCTGATAAAAATTCAAGTCTTGGAGACGTAATATGTAGATAGGGCCTAATTATATTATTCTGTATCCAAAGTGATTAGTCTCACACTTAAAATCAATCAATCAATTAATCAATATAATATAAAAAAAAAACAAATACATGACTTAAAAGGCTATCATGTGTCATCTTAGTTAACAATTACATGCTTTAATTTCTTGACACATGACATTTAAAATAGTTATTTTTTTTATCACATATCATCTGATGTGTCAATTTTTTGCCACATATGATTTGATGTGGTACATGTATTAAAACCAAATAATAAATTTTAAAAAATAATTTGCAGAAAATAGAAAAAAACAAAAATGAAAAAATTAATATAATAAATAGAAGAACTGCTTTCTGGGTCCCCAAGAAACTTCTCTTGTGAAAATCATTTTTCTCTTTCTGGAATAACTTCTTCCTTGGAATATGGAAGACTGTGTTTGTCTTCAGGTTTGGCGCCAATGTACTTCCATTTCCATTCTTCTTTTTCTGAGCCTCTGAAGAATTGCTTTTCTTTGTCCTTGGTGGAAATTAAATGTCTAATGCTCCTCACATTTCATCGGAGAAGGAACAACAAATTGAAGAAATTTCAAAGGAGGTAGAGTGGCATAGGGATGGTATAGGAACTCTCCTACTTAACCCCTTAGAACCCCTCTCCTCAAAACGCCTATGCAGCATCTCATTGTCCCATTAGGTGACATAGGAGGAGACCACCCCTATGATTCCTACCGTCGCTAGAGCACCAAGCCATGGAAGCATTCAAGTTCGACCACCACTGCAAAGACGGGTGTTATGTGCTGTGGGGAAAAACCATTAAAAATTGAAACTTTGCTGAGGGGAATGATGAGTGATATTTGCTACATCGGACCAGATCTAAGTTTTGGAGGATTTGGGGAAAGATAGAGGCTTTGTGCAAGTGCTAGATGTAAGCAGAGGCAATGACATGAACACTAGATCAAGGAGTGGGACAAGGTTATTAATTGAGAAAACCAATATGAAGGCCACAAGTTGAAGCTCTATCACACATAGGGAACCCATCATGCCACCAACAGGTCCCTGTTCTTGCTATTTCTACTTTGTGCCCATAGGTGGAGGCACGTTTGGTCTAATGATAGTGATGCTGCTATGGACCATCGACGACAACACGGTCAAAGAAGGTTTTTTTTTTTATTTGCATATAATTGGTAAGTATCTGTGATTCATGTATAACTCTTACCAATTTTTTTTTTTATGTGGCAACACTTATTTGAATTGACATATAATTGATTATGTTACAATCATAAATCATTGTAATTAGCTTTATTTTATCCAAATTTGATTTGAAATTAATTTTGACTAATATATTTCAAATTTATTTTAGGTGATTTAGTTAACTATGTAAATGAAAGAAATTTTGTAATTAAATTCAAATTAGAATTGAAAGTGGAGATAGTGAGAAGCAATTGTTTTTTTTATATAAAGACTACTATCCTTCTTATTCTTATAATTTAGTTCACACTCTTATTTTTTAAAAAATATAAAATAATTCAATTAAATAGATTTTAAAAATTACAAAATAATTTTTTTATATGGAATATAAAATAATATTTTAATATAAATAAAAAATAGCACTCTAATAATTGAATGAAAAAGACTGAATTTTCTTACTTTCCTTAGATACCAAAAACCTAATATTAATATGTGATTGTGATTATGTATTAATCTATCCCAGTGAAAATTATGATAAGTTTTTATCGCTCACATTAATTTCAAATTAATTGTGATAGAAAATAAAATTAATCAATGTTATAAATTTTATTTTCAAATTTTGTCTAATTGTCATGAGTCTTCACTATGATAATAAAAGATATTATTATTGATTAATAATTTAATAATTTTTCAATTATAAACTAAATAGATTTTCAATTATAAAGAGTTCATCTTCTTTAATTAATGTTTACTTTTTATTTAATTTAATATTATTTTATGTTTTTAAAATTTATGTGAATTCAATATTAGAATCTTACTTGGACAATAAAATCTTACCTTGCTATTTGGGAAAATTTTGTTTATAGTTAACGTTAGTACTCTCATAAGTAAAAATATATATATATTGAGGCTTTAAATAAATTATATTTAATCGCTAAGTAATTGCCTAAGTAAAGTTTATATAACTTATTTTTTGAAATTTATTTTAATGAAATAAAAAATAATTTATCACTTGACTTACTCCTTTTAAATTACATAAATATAAATTGAAATAATTTATATACAATTTTTAGGAAAATTTGTTTATTAAAAGTTTTATAAAATTATAAGATTAAATTGTACATTTAAAAACAAAGATTTTTGTTTATATTTATTTATAAAATTTGTTTTATACCATTTTATATTTAAATTCTTTAGTATTTAAACTGAAGTGAAATTGTTTCATGAAAATATAATAAAAATATATTTTATGTATTTTTAAACTAAACTATAAATATTATTTCTCTTGATGAATTATTATATATATTTTATTTAATAAACATTTTTTATTTATAATTATATTTATTTTATCATTTAATTTTTAAATTATCTCATACATCATATGAGTGTAAAATCTAATATATATAAATACCCTAGAAAGAAAAAAAAAAATCATATAAATTTCTTATTACAATCAAAGCGTATTTTTGGGTTAGGTTTTACATCAACTAAGATTAAGAGCTGATTTAGATGAGGAAAAATTCTTAGTACATGCAATGTAAGACAATTCCGTAAACCCTATATTATTTAGTGTGTGCTACATCTAATATGGGAGTGAACATTGTCTATTACTATTCATACACTAACAATACTTATCATTAAAAGTAAGAGAAATGTTATTTACAAGTCAAAATAACTATATTATTACGTACAACTTATTTATTTAGAAAATAAAATATAAAGAGATCGTGTGTGTTAAAATGTATGTTATACTTAATTTATTACCTAAAAAAAGTAGTGTAAGAATAATAATAAAAATTTTACAAATATTATTACTCTTAAAATTAACTTACTTGACGCATACAGAATGTTATAGAGTAAGGATCTATCTTACACCATGTGTGTGTACTTAATAGTTTTTTATTGAATGAATGAACATTCAAAAAAGTATTTTATATATTTTTTAAATATTTTTTTATAAAAAATATTATTTTATGTTTAAATGTATATTTAATTTTTCTATAATTTTAATAACTTCTCAATGTTATAAAAGATCTTTTTTATAAGCAAAAAAATATAACTTAAAAATAAACACAATTTTTTTAAGTGTTTCAATTTATTTCAATGTTCATTGAATCACACTAATAAAATACCAAAAAATAAAATTCTTAAACCTTTTTAAAATACATTCAAACAATTACTAAATCATTCCTTAAATGCGCACTTCACATAATGTTAATTGTCATTATTTTTGCTTATTTTAAGAGGAAACTCACTTAATATTCTAAACGATACAACTTAGATAAATTTTTTAATTATTTGTAGTATTTTTTTTAATAAAAATATAACATGTATCTTATTTTTTAACTATTTCATAATCTTTTTAAAAACTTTTATAATAAATTGTAAAAAAATATACATATATCATCATATTTTTATTAAAAAATAAATCACAAACACCTAAAATATTTTATCTAAATTTTGTCTTATTAAAAACTCCTTTGTATGCCAACTAGGACCATGTGAAATATAAATTTAACAAGTCCTCGCTGCTTAGTTTTGATAAACAAAGCAAAACATAATTAAGAATGAAATGCCGAACAGATTTTTTTAAAATTTTTTTTATTTGGGTTCTTTGCCCCTTTACTTTTCAAAAAAGTAAAGGTAAGTTTGATAATAATTAAAAAAATGAAAATATATGATATATATTTATTTCTATCTTATGAATAAATATATTAATTTGTATATTTTCTTAAACTCTATGATACTATACTTTTTATGTTTTATTCTTTTTTTAAATTGACCTTTCTTATTAACATTATTTTTTCCCTTCCAGTCTAAAAAAAACTTAAATCATTATTTTTTTTCCTTAAACAAACATTATTGTCACATTTCAAACTCACAGATGGCGAAGATGGATGTTTTCGGTCACGATCTGCATTCCTAAAAAAATCCAGAATCCTAATCATCAAAGCATGGTAGTACAAAACAAGAATAAGGTCTAAATTACGCAATATTATATACCAAATTCAAGTCTTCAAAATCGCATTAAACTTTTCTTGATACATATATTTCTTCTCTAAACCATTTCTCCCAAAAAAAAAAAACAAATTTCTCAAAAAGGCTGTTTCCAGTTTAGGTTCCTGGCAGGACCACAGTGCCTGCGCTTATGTGATGTTTCGCTTACTTTATTAAGCGTCACTGCGTGAAGCAAGAAACCTTGACAACGGTTGGCACTTTTACAAGATGACCTTTCACGTGGCTATGCTTGCATGGAGAAGAAACCAGAGAAATGGGATCTCGTAGGTACATTTTTCTTTTATTTTTAAATTTTATAGATGTAAAGGATAAAAATTTGGGATTTTCATGTGGTTGGTTCTAAAAAATTCTTATTTAATTTCTATGGATATTTTTAATTTTAAGTCTTTTGAATAACTTTAAACATATCCAAACAAAAATGAAAAAAAAAACATTACTTAGCGGTTATTATCTTTCCTTTCCTTCTCTTATTTTTTTCCAAATATATTGGAAAACAATGGAAGATAATCATGAATTAAGTAATAATGTTTTTGTTAAAATATTTAAAACTCTATAAAATTATGAAGAACTTCAAATGTTCATAAGAAATAAAAAAATGATTTTGGAATATCACATGAACATTTTTCATTTTTTTCTATTGTTTTATAAGATTCCTAAATAAAAACGAAAGTTTACCCAAAATCCCATAAAATGTTAAAATTCCTCTCGTTAAATGGCTCTGGGGCGTATGGCCGCGCTAATCAACCGCATGTGCTGCATTATGGGTAGCTAATACATTTTTAGGTCCAAATCTTCCTTACGCGTCTAATTCAAAGTAGGACAAAACGAGAGAGAAAATAAAACGTTAAAGCTTCTTCACCTTTCGACTTTTCATTGCAACTCTAAGCTACTTAGTTGCAATTTTCTGAGCGTGTCTGTCATTTTTTTTTTTTTTTTTTTAATTTTTAGTTACACATCCCCTTTATCTATGCCCATTACATTTATTTTTTCTGATAAAAAATTCCTTAGCATATTTCCATCTAAACTATTTAATCTTTTGTTAATTGGTGTCCAACCATCTATTTATAATAATTTATTTTCTTACTTTTTTAACTCAATATTGATTTGTTTTTTGTTTTTAAAAGTAGATAGCTCTTAGATGCTCGAATTGGTGTTGGATTTATGCGCGTGAAAAATCATCTTAACCCACTTCAGCCAAGTATGCAGCATTGTTCGTTATGCATATACATAATTTATTACTTAATATATTTACAATGATATTAATTGCCAACAAAACTTTATAAAAAAAAATACATACCATCAAAACAGGGATAGTAACTAATTAGAGGTATGATAGAAGTCTCCAACAAGTAAAATATGCATGTTGCGTGCTTCTCCTATATATCACATAAAACTACAGAAAACCACATCCCAATTCTAATTTTGTTTTTCTTTTTGGTGAATACATCCCAATTCTTTTTGTTGTTACTATATATCATCCATTCGTTAGCTGCAAGAGCTGGCATGTACATGCATGCGTTACGTGACAAAATTTTTAGTGGTTTCTAGCTAATATGACGTACAAAGATAAGATTACCAAAAAAACCAAATCAGAACAGAAAAGCTCGCACAAAGCAACAGAATGTTAGCTTTCTTTTGGCTTTTGCCAGAGTAAGTTTTCCTTCATTGATTAACATGTAGCATCAGATTCCCACCCCAAAACACCAAATTAATAGTCCTTCTATTATATATAAATATATAATATTATAAGGTATCGATTACATTATTACAAGTTCTAATACTATCCCATTTCTCACAAATAAACTCCATAAGAATTGAGAAGAAAAAACAAGAATGAAGTTAGCCTTATGCCTAGTGATTTTCCTTCTCTTTCTCTTTCAATACTCAAATGGCTCCTCCAATATTATCCCTCAATCTTGCAGGGAGGCCTCCAATCATGATCCAAATTTGAGCTATGATTTCTGTGTTGCGTCCCTTGAGGCCAATATCTCCAAGAAACAACCACCCACCAACCTCGAAGATCTTGTGGGCATGTCAATTCAGCTAACCAAGTCCAACGGAACCAACATCATTTCCAACATTTCAAAGCTCTTGGAGAACCAAACTTTTGATCAATATGCCAAGGCTTGCCTACGAGATTGCTTTGATCTTTACACGGATTCCCTTTCAGCTTTAGAAGATGCTACGGTTGCTTTCAAGTCCAAGGATTTGGACACAGCTGGTATAAAAGCGAGTGCTGCCTTGGATGACTCGGTTACCTGTGAAGATCAGTTCAAGGATAAGAAAGGTGAAACGTCTCCTTTAACAAAGGAGAACCACGTTTATTTCCAACTCAATGTAATATCTCTGGCTTTCATCCAAATGTGTCGTCAACACACATGAGGAAAAAGCATATATATGTATTGTGTGAGTCAAATAATTAATTTTATGAGCTTTTTCTAAAAGCCTATTGTCATATAATAATATAACTGCAGCGTGTATGAATTCTTTATTTATATTGTATTAATTACATTGAAATTACCATTTTATTGATTTTGCTAAGAGACAAGCTAATCATGTTGCTCATACTCTTCTTAGAGCATCAAGGTTTTTTTGTTAGTTACTATGCCTTTGATTTGATTCCAACTTGTATTGAGTCTTTGTTATTGATTGAAATGATATAACTTTTTTGCTGTAAAAAAAAATTACATTGAAATTGTAAAGTACAAAGCCTTTTATGGGAAATGATGAATATCACGAAAATAATTTCGTGAAATGGGTACGCCTTTATATGGCGGAATGGCTTTAATTTTTCAGTTGAATGGCTGTGTACCAGTGAAGTTCTTCCTCTCCTCATACCCAAAGGTTTATTCTTTTTGTTTTTTTTTTTTATTTTTGTAGCTTTTGGTTGATGCTGTTAGGCGTGATGATCTCACAACTAAAGGTTTTGAAAAACGATGTTTTATATTATTTTTTTATATATTATTTTTTATATTATTTTTAAATAGTTGTGATTAAATAAAAAAATAGTAAAAGAAAATAATATAATTAATAATATAAAAAAGTGATATAACAAAAAAATTGATATAAGAAAATTTTCGTGGAAAGGTTTTTGACTCTTTTTATGTTTATTTTATTTTTTGGATGGTTGCACACGTAATTGGTGAGATGTCAGTTACAGCTCAGTTTGATTTGACAAAGTGGACAATGACTGCCTCTTCGAACTGGCTCTTTCCAAGGCCCAGCAGCCCGGCCCCGTCCTATGAGAGCCACAGGGTGAGCCGACACAATCCATTAGCTCAATATTTTTTTAGTTTTTTTTTTTAATATTTAAAAAATATTTTTTTAGTTTATTATTATATTTGTCTTTTGTGTATTTTAAATATCAATAAAAATTAAATAAAATTATTTTTGTGAGATAAATATTAATTGATATTAGAAAAGTAAAGATAAAATCATTTATATATCATAAAAAATATTAATTAAATAAATAAATATTAGACTATTGAGTTGATCCGATCCATTACTGGTTGACCCACTTAAAGTCAGGTCAAATACATTTAAATTTTAATTTTCTCATTTCATTCCTCACATTTCATCAAGTTATTTAAATCAATTCATTATACTCAACTCATTTTGACACTCTTACATGTACCTACTTTGCACACACATTTACACACATGGTATCTTACATTTATATAATTTTAAGTTTTTTATTCTACCTAATAAGCAAATGTGAAATATGTGTCTTTGAGAAGTACATATATAAATATAAGATACTAATACGATATGACACAAATAAATTGATATGACAAGAATTTAAAAAAATTAAAAAATTATATAAATAAAAAATATTTAAAAATATCAAAATATCCAATATATATCATATACTAATATGATTACTATGTTTGAAGTATTAGTATTACATAAATGTGTCTCCAAAACTATGTGTATCTAGCATTTTTCCACACTTGGAACTTGGGTTGGGCCGTTTTCCCTGCCGCTATCTTCATATCTAAACTTGGGCTATAGTAGTTTTGTGAGAATGAATAGATGAATTCTCTTTCAAAGACCCGAAAAAAAAATCTCTTTCTTCACGGCATTATCATCAAACCAGTATATCCAACACGATGAGTGTTGTTGGAATGAAGCTAAGTCAAGATGAATGCTCTACTTTTAATTCCAATCATTAAGAAGTGAGAAACCTCAGCCAAGAAAAGAAAAAAAAAAAAAAACAAGGGAAGATGAAGAAATTTTTTTGTTAATGATGATGGACTTGGGCCTTAATGGACCAGGAGAGATCCAGATGACCAACATATTTTCCCCTAAGGTGGGCTAGATAGCCCAGAAAATCCTCACCTGGTTGGTGCTGGCCCATTCCCTCTTACAACATTGCCTTTAGTTTCGTACTTTCATGTCCCAACAACAGCCTTATCAACCGAATCCAGTAGTGGCGAAGACAGGATTAGAGACTAGTGTTAAAGCAATTTCTGTGCTGAAAGAATGGCCAACCTGAGCTTCCACCATGCTATCGGGATATTCAGTACAACCGTGATTTTCTTATCGGACATACACCCTCCAAATGATTTGAATTTTTTTAGCTCCTGTTGACTGATTTCACGCTAGTGGGATAAAATTTTTCATTAATCAGAGGTAATTAACTTTTTTTATTCTTCATTAATCAATTTTTTTCAGCCAAAGTATTAATGTAATCTGAATGTTCTGTTTTAATCTTTTATTACATTTTTTATCCTTGGATTAACGCAAAAAAAGTAGCTAACTAATTAATTACCTACATATAAAAAAAAAATAGAAACATAATTTGATACTATTAATAGATGAGTCCCATAAACAATACTCGATATTAAAATGAGTGTGAGTACTGTACGCTGTAAGATGATACTTTTCCTATTCCGTAATGGGACCACCCTCCAAATGATTTGAATCTGCTCTTGTTGACTGATGCTAGTGGGATTTTTTTCACCAGAGGCTTTAGTCTCTGAGTTCTGTTTTTCTTTTCTAGACCTTGGGCCTCTAATGCACCAAAATATATATATTTACTAAATTGTCAAACACCTTCTTATGTTAAGCCCTTGCAAATTTTTTTTTGTTATGAAAAAAAAGAGCAAATTGAGGTTTCTCAAAATGACAACAAATTCTAAACTTGGCCTTAAATTACACTCTATCCCATTTTTTAAACTTTGACTAGCTATAACATCGTTAAGTAACTCAAAAGGATAAATAAGCTCATGTGGTTTAATTATATTTTCAATTACATCTTTACTAATTATAAACATTTATAACTAAGTCTCTCAAACTTGCATCAACAGCCCATAATAAATATTGTGTAGATGACTGTAAATTTCATTAGCGAAATTTAATTAATAGTCATTAGTTAGTACAAACCTATTTAAAATTCCTTAAAAGTATAAGGACTTCGTTAAAACTTTTAAACTATAAAATATTATTTAACATGAGTGAAACTATAGGGAACTACATGAGTGATTTAACCTAAATACATTCTGCAATATTTGTGTTACACTATTAATCAGCATCAAAGTGTGATTAGGGTTAGATAACAATGTGATGAACATATAATCCTGCAATTTATATGAAATGTATGTTTGTATTAGTTTATTTTGTATTCAAAACAGTTTATAATTGAAAACAATAAAAAACTTATAATTAAAAACTTTATGAGATAACATTTGAAAAGTAAAAAAATATGATTATTCTCTTAAAAATAATCGTTTCTGAACATGTTTGATGTCAAAAATAAAAATGATGCGATTTTACGAGCAGCACCAACCTTGTCTTATAGATAGGAAAAGAAAAGCCACGATAACCCTTAGAAATTGGGGCAAATGTCGCTGTCTTTCTTTATGACGGAGCTTTTAAACCTGTGCTGGGTTTAATCAACATCACTTGTCTGTACTCTACCTATATTGGAAAGTTAAAAAACTAATCCTATTGCACTAGTGTTTTTACAATTTTACTAGTATTAGCTAATATTGGAGAAATTTATTGTTATTACCTAATTTATCTAAACTCTTAGAGGCTTGCCTTCTTTTCAATAAGCAAGATTTTGATAATATTTTGAATAAACTCTTAAATAAGTCTTCTAAAAATTATTGAATCACCATATTAATTCTCTAATGATTTTTTTACTAAATTAAATCCTTAAAGATATAAAAATATCACCAAATTTGTCCTCATGATGCCCCTAAATAAGTAGCTGAAGGATGAATTTGGTGACTATTTGGTGACTATTATCCTTTGCCTTCCATCATTCCTTTGGAGTGTGAGCTATAAATGAAGAGTTCAGTAATATTCAGACCTCTGAGACAGGCAGAGATGCTTTGGTTCTATGAATCCCTTCTTCAGAAATTGCCAAATGATAAAAGGAACATTAGGGAATTCCATACTACTACGATAACATGCTATAAGCCATCTCGGGTAAAACATTTGTTTTGTCCATCTCCTTTGGTACTTAGTGGTTAATCTGTGTGACCTTAGGAAGCTTCCGCAGTTAAAATCCTTCCCATGAAGGTGCCAGTAAAGCCTACTTTTTATACTCAATACAAAATTTCTACGGTATGATGGCCTTGTACAACAAAATGTAATAGCTAAATAGTGATGTCTTGTTATGGATACACAAGGGTAATTAAGCAACAAATCTATCAAGGAAACTTCCTTTATAAAAGTACTTCCCACTCAGTAAGTGAAATCCTTCATCTATATGAACCATACATTCTCTCTATACCTCTAGACCAACATTCACACCACTTTCAGTTTATACTTCATAGTTTATACCATCAAATAAATAATGTTGCAGTCTTCTTTCTTTTGCTTCTCTTTCTGCCTTTTTTTCTTGTTTCTCATCACAACCCCTCTTGGAACATGCTCTACCTTGAGGGCAATGCCAAATCCCAATGACATAATTGACCAAACCTGCAAAAAATGTGCCAACCAATCTATCATCTTGAGCTACAACTTATGCTCAACATCTCTTCCAGTAATTCCAGTGAGCCACTCAGCAAATCTTGAAGGGCTGGCGTTAATTGCAATGGAGCTAGCTCTAGAGAATGTGACTAACACGCTGGCAACCATAGAGAAGCTATTAGATAGCACAAGCTTTGATAACTTTGCTTTGGGCTGCTTAACAGACTGCTTGGAATTATACAATGATGCAGCATGGACAATAGTGAATTCCATAGGAGCTTTCTTGTCAGGGAATTATGAAGTACCTAAGACTTGGATGAGTTCAGTTATGGAAGCAGCTTCAACATGCCAGGAAGGTTTTCGGGAGAAGGGTGAAGTTTCTCCTTTGACAGAGGAGAATTACAATCTCTTCCAGTTATGTGGTATTGCACTTTGCATCATCCATTTGTCTACCCCAGAAATACCTTCTTAATTAACACACCATCAATTTGGTCCTATATGCTGTCTTCCTCATCAATAGACAATAAAGTGAGAGACATAGCATCTCAAAGTAGACAATAAAAGAGAGAGACATTGTATCTTAAAAGAGAGAGAGTCATTAGACAATAGACATAGAGTTAAAACAATAGATTGTGGAAAAATATCTTCCAACTGTTTAAGACTGGGTTCAAGAGCACACTTAGCCTTCTAAATTGGTAGAAAAACAGAATCCCAAGTTATAGCTTGGGTCATAAGTAAAGTCATATGTAAGATGTATACCCAAAAAAAAGAAGTCATATGAAAGATATTCCACAAAATGTGTTTCAGGTCAAATAACCTCATTAACCAAAAGAGAATAACATGAAAAGAGAGCATAAATAAATAATTTGGTATGCTAATGTAAATGGTTTGTGAAATGGAATAACTCCTTGTAACAATAATACCTCTTTTTTTTTTAAAAAAAAAAAATAGAAAATGGACGGATTGGGAACTTTAGGTCTTTTAGTTAATTTTACTTGCTGTATAAATATTTTCTACATTGCATCTGGTCTAATTGCTCATGCATCCCATTAATACATGTTTCATTTCAAAATTCAAATAAACTTGCAATGGATCATGCTAAAACTGCTTGGTTGTCTTTCATATGCTATGAAGCGAACCAGGATCCTCTCCAGTGACATGAAAGGATCTAGTTTTTTTCACACACAAATTTATAACATACCGCATGCGGTATGTATTACCGCATGCGGTATGTATTACCGCATGCGGTATGTCCAGTTTTTCCATGTAAAAAAAACTAAATCCTCTCAAGTCACTGGAGAGGATCCCGATCCGCTAAGAAGCATATTTTGGCTTTCAGTTAATTCCCTCTCAGTTTTCATCTACCGACTACCATACAGTCAGCATTCAGTTTGGATCAATTTCTATGATAAAATGAAAACAGGATGCAAACATGCAAATTTATCATTCTTCCATCACAAAAATAAAAACCCTGAAGATCAATTTGGATCTAAAAATCACAAATCATAAATCACTCGTGTCTCTCTTTGAGATGACACTCGACGTGATTCATAGCTTTGACTGTGGGAACGTCCAAATCTTAACAATAAGAAACCAACCAAAGCACCCTACATGAGAAATTTCATAAAAAATAATCAAATAATAAACTCTCTCTCTTGGGTCTAGATCTAATTGAGGAACTTGATTAAAATAATTCAGACCTTGGAAACAATAAAATGAGTATAGGCTGGGATTAGATTGGCATTTTTTGGGGGGGGGGGGTAATTGGTAGATGTATTGCTCCACTGTTAAACGTGAGGCTGTATAGAGGATGGGCTTGAGAGACAATTGAATTGTATTCATTAACAGGATGTCTTACACTATGTATAGAGGTAAATTTCTCATTGATCCTAAGCTATAGAAGATTACATCAGTAAGTTACATATATAGAGGTAATTGATCCTTCGCTATAGGAGAAGATAACGTTAGTAAGTTAACAATAGTTACAACAGAATAGATTGTACAGAAGCTTCTGATTAGATAAATTGAATTCAAATTAAACTGGTAAGTGTTATCCTTTGGTGTTTGACTGAGTCCCTGCACCTTTACCATATTGCTTTGATTTATTAGCTCATGGCAGGTATGATAGCTGAGCAAAATTTTGGGGTAAAGTAAATACAACTTCAGTAGCTAATCATTTTCTTCATTATTATTAGGGTTGGAATTGAGCTGAGAACCTACTAACTCAATGAGTTGAAAACTTTAGCTCATTTGCCGATAGGAAAAGTCATCATGTGAAAGGAAATATGAAGGAAGCACATTTTCTTTATTTTAAGGAAATAAAAAGTTGTGCTACAATTGTTGCATAAATGCTGAAGCTATCACATACAAAATTCTATTATTTTGGTTTTATTTTTAGTGTATCGATACCTTATTAGTTCTTAAACATTTATTAGTTGTTGTTTATAGTTAATAAACTCCAAATATTTATTATTAGAATCAACAATTAATAAATATATAATAACTCATTAAAGGTACTAATACCCATAAGAAAAATCAGGGTACTATAGTAACACGAACTTGGAAATGCGTCAAATCTGAACTCTAGATGGATTGTGTTGAGATACAAAGGATCTATAGAAACCCTGATTTGAGTGAATGAGTCAGTGAATTGTAATGTCCTGTCCTATGATATCTTACTTATATTATTGAGTACTATCTTAGTGCAATGGTAGTATAAGAGAAAGTACAATATTACATAAAAAAAGGAGAAAATAAAACTATGAAAATTATTCTATACATATTTCTATGATCTCTCTCAAGTTGGTGCATATAACTCATATGCACCAAAAGAAAACTATGAAAACTACTTCATGCATATCTTTAGATTCTTCTTCAAGCTGGTGCACATAAGTCATGCACCAAATTTGCTGCACATATAGCTAATTCGAGGACCCTTTAAAGATTTAGTGAAAATATATGCTAATTACCTAATTGATCATTTAAATTGCAAAAATTAGTAACAATGCATCCAAACTAAATATTTTCTCGGATAAAGTGACAAACCATTTCCATATATTTGATCTTCTCATGAAACACCACATTCGAAGCAATGTATAAGGTGACTTGATTAACACAAATTAGTTGCATCTGCTTAACATTGCCAAAACTCAACTCTTAGACTAAATGTTTCAACTATACAAGTTCACATGTTGCTAATGTCATGACTTGGTGTTCTGCTTCTACACTTGACATGGTAACGACATCTTGTTTCTTACTCTGCCAAAACACTAGATTGCCTCCAATCATTATGCAATAACTTGAGGTGGATTGACTATGCAAGGGAGAACTAGCCCAATCTACAACGGCAAAAAAGGAGGAGAAACCATTCTCCCGCGCGAGCTAGAGCATGTAGAATAACGGATGAAAAAAAAGGGAATGGAAGCTCTGGTGATGACAAGACTCTAGTGGTTGGACGATCAGGCACCAATAGTGAGATTGGTGGGTACAGTGGGAGTAAAATGCACCTCAAATTAGTAGATTTGAAATGGATAGTCAAATAAAGAGAGAGAAAAAGAGAGAGAGAGAGAGAACAACGCCTGAAAAAAAAAATCAAAATTCTAGAGTTTCTCTAACTAGGCTTATGATAGTCTGTTCAGAGAGATAGAGGATCATGTAAAATCCCTGATTTGTGTGCAAGAGAAAGTGAATTGCATTGTACTATGATATCTTATTTATATTATTGAGTACTATATTAGTACAAGGGAAAGTACAACAGTACATAAAGGGGGGGGGGAGGAAACTATGAAAACTACTTTATACATATATCACTACATATTGTAAACTAAAAGATTGACTTTGGTAAATTTCAAATTTTTGAATCAACTTTATATTCTTACCACAAATAATGCATATACTTCTTTTCACACTTCATCTAATATTATTTATTATACTTATTTTTTTCTTATCACTTTCTCTCTATCAATTATACACCCTTAAAAAGAGTGTGTACAGTGCTTACACTTCTTAGGTGTAGAATGATCTTTTTCCTTTTTGAATACATTCCTAGCCGGCTTTTCACAATTATGATGAAGAAAGTTAAAGGGTCAATGTTGATATTTATCTTTCAATTAAACTAAACAATAATGAATAACCAACTAAGCAACAAGATTTAATAGTTTTTTCATTGCTACCTCTCCACTCGTTTTCTGTAATTCTTCTCACATAATGCTGTTAAAGTCTAAAAGACTAATGAACCTTTACAGATCTGAGACAAACACATTCCAAAACAAATATCAATGAAGCAGAAAAGATACAAAACTTTTAAGACAAGGCACATTCAGCAAGCACATCCACCCGACTGAGGTTGAGATTCACGGCCACCAGAAGACTTCAGGTTCACATCAACCATATCTTCTTGTTTCGTGGAAGATAGTGTTTCCATTCCAGGTAATGCAGCAGCAATTTTTCGAAAGAGGGCCTAAATATATAGGTTTGATAAAGCAGTACAAATAAAATGTCAACACCAGGGATATACAACGAGAAGTAGATATCTGTAAGCAAGTATATCTCCAACATACAGGAAGCTAATTTAAAAAGTTGAGTTGGAGAAACAACCAACTGTTCACTGCATTCTGCAAGACATATTAAGAAATGACAGCTAGCACAATAGTCCATATGGATGCGATCTACTATCCCACATTTGAACCATTTACAACATCTCACCCAATATAATGCAATAGGCATATCGTTACACAAGTAAATCTTATTCACTCATTCATCCAAGGCTAATTATAAAGAAAAATACAGACACCCCGGGCCAGGTGAGCATAGCTTTGTTCTTGATAATTTCAAGCTAATGGTGAACAAGAAACTTATTAAATATCTATAGCAAAAGAGGGGGTTGGCTTACCTTTATATTAAAGCCAGCTTTGGCACTAGCTTCAATAAACATAACGTTTAGCTCACGGGCCTTTGCTTCCCCTTCCTCCGTAGAGACTTGCCTGTAGACTCATGTAAGGAATATTGCTCATAAAGAAAAGACAATGCTAGAAATGAGCAACTGAAATGGAAATGTAAAACAGTGCATATAAGACATCAAAACAAGGATGCAGAGTGCACTCAAAACATCTCAAGGGCCAAACCATTCAAGTTACTAAAGCCTAAGAGCAAATATAGGTCTCACTTTCATAGGATTATCACAGGATATAGGGCTCTACTAATTCCTAACACTTGATCTTTCATGGTAAAAATGACCTAATGACACGTTTCTAATAACTAAGCAACATTCTTAGTACACTGGTTAGGAAAATGAAACATTTTCCAAGTTTACCAAGTCAGGTAAGTTGTCTTCAGCAAGAAAATAAAAAAATTCACATTTCAACAGTTTTCCAGGCAACTTTAGCAATCACAGTGAAAGGACAGAAAGCCAAATTGAATAACATTTTTTACTATTCCTCCTCCCTTTTCCCCCAGATATATCTCTCTCATATGTACACATATCTGATAATAAATATATTGAAGAAAAGAAGAGACTAAATAAAGCCCTAAAAATGCCATGTTGGCAATGCAGGCGCTTTTAAGCAAACCAGATTCTTTCATAGTTTTTTCTAGGTTTTTCATGCATTGTAAATAAAAGGGGTGATGTATATGTCTAATATATAGCTGGAGATGTTTTTCATTCAATCTTATTGAAGTTGAACACAGTACTTATCATGAGTCATTCATTCTCAAGGAATCTAAAGATAATTCAATGCTTGAAACAGTGGCATACTAACTATCCCAGCTATTTAGTTCAGATCTTAACCAATTTAAAACTCATTTCACCATGAAACAATAGTTGTCCTCATTCATATGCTCGATAATATTTTCAATTACCATATAATCTACTGCAGACAGTATTATTCTTACAGTCTCTTCCCATATCCCATAGTCTTGCCTTTGAAGAATGAAATCATAATTTGTGTAGTTGTACCTACTCCCCTTGACCACAAAAATCTTTACTACCCACAAAATTTCTCTAAGTGTTAAATTAGTAACTAGCCAAAAATCAAAATCAAAGAGTCATTAGATAATAGAGAACAAAAGAGACATGCCATGAAACAGGCCGATATAAGCTATCCGATGAAATCAGTCTACTTTTGATTAGCCATTACCTCTTATCCACAAGGTCAGTTTTGTTCCCAACAAGAACAACAATAACATCGCTGCCTCTCTCACTGCGCACCTCTTCAATCCACTTTGATGTATTTAGGAAAGTCTGACGGCCTATATCATAAGAATACTGAATAATCAGAAGGCATCCATCAAAGTGTTCTCGTAAAGTGAACAAAAAACTCATGCACACATGATTGAAGTCATCCATAGAGATCCAAGAAGGTGGCTAAGGATAATAGGCAGCGGCTGTTAGAGAAGCCTACTTCTTGAGAAATTGTGGTTCTTAATGATGTGTCACCTAATTGGCACGGGTACCTCCAGACTTTCGGGAAGGTCACATGTTCATTCCCCAGGCTTTAAACGAGTTCTAGTATATTCACTTGCTTTTTTGGTTAAAAGTATTCTCACTTTAATGTAGTCTACACTTAGGAAAAAAAAAAAAAGGGGGGGGGGGGCTCTGCTTCCCAGAATGTGAAAAATGAACATTTCACTGATACCCAAAAGAAAGAAAAAGGAATAACTTAAATAAGGTGAAAAAAAAAAATTATATACCACATACATTTTCCTCTCAGGAATAACTCTTTTTGTAAGTTTTTGAACAAATAAATAATGAATTGCAAACTCAAAGCTCTTTGAATTCAAAATTTTAATTAACCAGCATCCCAAAAAAAAAAAAGAAAAAAAAAAAAAAAGACAACTTTAGTTAACTATTAATCTATTATTAATTTATTATAATGCAAAATCTGCAAGAAAATACAAATTGTCAAGAAAAGAATAGGTGAAAAGAATAGAAAACACATCTAAATGGCATACTTGCAACATCATAAACGATGACAGCAACAGACGAATCCCTAATGTAGCTTGGAATAAGACTTCTAAATCTTTCCTGTCCAGCTGTATCCCTGTCACAACACATGGAAAAAAATTGAAGATTTTGAGAGGAAAAAAATAAAAAGGAAAATTCAATAATGAAGGAATCGTGTAATGCTTATATGTGGAAACTAAAAATTGCCAATTAAACATATCAAGCTTCATGAACCTCACTCTGGTTTACCAACAGGCATCAATTTTTGAACACTTGAAGTAGGACATAAAGCCAAACATACAAAGCAAGAATCAAATGTTAAAATTATAAACACCAAATGCTGCAAATTGCAAGATGCCTTATAACTAGAAGTATCATGTTTAGCATTAAATCAATCAACTTCAAAACCTGTTTTTATGATATAAAGTGAAATTCAGATGAACATATACAAGCAGAATAATTAATAGCAGTTAAAAGCCACTGCAAATGAACATTAAAGTGAGATTAAAAGGTATAAGATAAAGGCAAAGGACTTCAAAACTAAATGGATAAATTTTACAAAAAAGAATGAAAGAACTTTGATGTTTGCAATCATAAAATATCACATCTTCACAAAAGCACTCTCTGATATACAGAATAAATCTTTGAAGTCAAATATAAAATATAACATACAGTAGAAACAAGATAAACATTAAATTATGATGCAAATACAGTTCAATAATTTGCATATTTCACAAGTGGGTGAGAATGGGGGAAAAAAAGGAAGGGCAGGATTGTCCATCCCTCGCTTGCGAGGGAGTTTTGTGTTTACTCCAGTCCAAAATTTAGTATTCCAGTATCTCTTTATATTTAATGATGAAGAGCAAAACTAGATTGTTAAACTAATAGCATTGGTGCTCCCCTTCAGCCCTTCCCTCTTCATTTTAGACCAAACAATGTGAGGGAAACAACCCCAATCTTGCTTCCCCTTCTATTTTCTTACCTAATACCATTCCTTAACCCTCCCAATAAAATTTCCAAAATGATCATGCCACATCTTACCACAACTGCAGCCGAACAGTTCGATCTTCAAGATACATAGTTTTTGATAGAAAATCAATACCGATTGTAGCCTGTTTGGCAAAAGGAAAAATAAGTTTGAGTAATAGCAAGAGATAAAAATGTATAATCAATTTAGAAAAATGGAAATGCATATAGTGTAGGAATTTGAAAGCCTATTATGCTTACAAGACAACATAGTTGGATGATAACCTTGTAATGCAGACATGCATGAGCACACCTTAGGGGGGGAACAAAGAATGGGAGTTATCTAAATAACCCAGATTACTATATGGACAGCAAGTCAGTAATATGTAAATTATAAATTTATAATCCAGTTGAAAGAATGGATCACAATGGTGAATAATGTATAAATATGTTAACTCTATGGTTTCACTTGCAGGTGGAAAAGGAAGTAAAGATAGGAGAATATGTCATATATGAAAGTCTGAACATTATTTTGCATGCATCAGCATGACTACAAGGTGAAGTAAAGAGAAAGAACTACAATTATTGGATAATTTTTTCAAGTGGATCGTATTGTTATCTTCACATAAATGGTAAGAAAAGGCAACTAAAATGGTGTTGGTTGTAAGCCAGCATCCTGCCTTGACAATGTCCATTGGCCCAGATAGGGTCAGAGTTTGATCGAACTTTGACGCTTGTTAATGGGCTTAAAGAGCTGTGCGCTATAACTTTTGACCTAATGGTCGATCGAACAAATAGTCATAGATATTAGATAGTTTACTGCTAAAACTTGAGTATTTGAGCTCCTAAAAATTCAAGCTTTCAAGATATAAGTAACATAACTTAAACCAAAACGTCACAGTTTTGCATCCACTTTGGACCATTGTAAACAATAAACCATGATGGAAACTGATTTCTCCCCGTGAAACTTTCAATTCCTTCAACCTTTTTCTGTCCTATTCCTCCACCGAAGCTCCCATTAAGTTGCCTAATGCACCATAAAGATGGATCTATTGTTCCTGATCAAACAAGATTCACAGAAGAAAAGTGGATCTGGAAAGAACAATACCTGATAAGTGTTGTCGAATTTATCGTACATGAAGCGAGTGATGATGCTGGTTTTGCCGACGGACTGATCGCCCAAGAACACCAGCTTGTACTTTGCAAGAGCTGACACTGGCGCCATTTCTACCCAAAATACTCACTCAATTTCCGATTCCGTTATGGGAGGGAGGACGGCCAAGATTTGATTTGCTTCCTACTCAATTCTCTGAAATTTCTTCTTTTCTTTTATTTTCTCTCTTTAACCAAATAGAAAAGCTAGCAAAAGCACTACATTAGAAAAAAAAAAAACTTCAATTATGGTAGTTGGCTAGAATTTTATACAATTTTTAAAAAAATTTAGTGCATGTCTACGTGGATTTTTATTTTTTTTAAATATTAAAAATTTCTTAGGTAATCATTGACCAAAAAATAAATTCTTCCAAAATACTATTTAATTTGTATCATATTAATTATAATATTAAAAATATTATTAAAATAAAAAATAATAATAACTAACTTAATCGAGATTTTTGTATAGAATATTTTTTTTCTTATTCTAAAAGTACATAAGAAATTCTTTCAGAATAAAGTTTCTTGTAAATTGGGTACACACATTTGCTCACATATATAGTATACAGTAGAATTAGAACATAAGTGAATAAAACATGAAGTAAAATAAACTATAATCAAATGAAAAAAATTATATAGATATAAAATAATATATATAAATATGT
This sequence comes from Ormosia emarginata, assembly GCA_029884605.1. Lineage (NCBI taxonomy): Eukaryota > Viridiplantae > Streptophyta > Magnoliopsida > Fabales > Fabaceae > Ormosia > Ormosia emarginata. The sequence continues at coordinate 19,317,804 of JAQQTP010000064.1, read as the reverse complement.
ATATGTAGTATTATATTTTCTCGTATAAATTAAGGAAAAAGATTCTTATATAATACCCCAAATATCTCATAGCAATGTTACACAAGTTTATGATATTTTAAATAGAGAAAAGATTCTTGCTCTACTTTTATTTTTTATTTTTTCTTACACTTATCCTTGTTGGAGAAAAAAGAAAGAAAGAGAATGTGTATATGAAATTATTATTTTTTTGTTTTATTATAAAAAATAAAATAGTGTAAAAATGATATAACAAAAATAATGTATAAACAATATTGTTGTTTTAAATATTGATTAACAATAAGTATTGATTGATTAATAAAAAAAATAACATGTTTTTAAAAAGTTAATCACATGTTAGAAACCCATTACCCATCATAATACATTTACTTAAACACATTTATATACACATAAAATATATATATATATATATATATATATATATATATATAGATATATATATATATATATATATATATATATATATATATAATTATATTTTATCTCATTTTTTATATATATATATATAGAGAGAGAGAGAGAGAGAGAGAGAGAGAGAGAGAGAGGGAGGGAGTCACATTCTAATTTTATCACATTCCCTAAAATACACTATTAGACGTAAAGTAGATCTAACTAAAAATAAATGTAAAAAAAATTAACTTACACACATAAATTAATATATATATATATATATATACACACACACACACACACTAGTATTGTATATTGGTACAATGCACAAGATATATAAATAAAAGTTAAAATAAATATTTAATCTATATAATTTTAGTTAATTTTAATTTTTATAATATTTTATTTGAATATTAATTTTTATGTGTTTATTTATTTGAATAATTTATTACCTCACCAATAAGAATATACTAAGATAATTTTAAATACCAAATTATACCAATAAAATAAACTTAAATTAAAAGACATTACAAAGATAAATAAAAAAAATCTGTATCGAGGCAAGTTTTAACTCACCTCAACATGCTGGTTGGGTACTTTCGAAAAGAGGTAAGATTGTCAAGCCTAAAATATAACTTTTTCATTATATCATTTTCATCAATAATCTTGTTGATATTAATTTCTTATCTTATTTATCCATAAAAATTATCTCAACTTCTACAAACAATTTCACTTAAAAACATTATTGAAATCTTGATGTTATATAATACAAGTTTTGTTTAGTTGTACTTAAGCGATCTTAGTAAAAAAAAATTATTATAAATCCATACTTTTCGATTAATTTTATCATATCATATTTATTTATAAATTTTTTATTTCATATATATATATATATATATATATATATATATATATATATATATATATATATATATATATATATATATATATATATATATATATATATATTCATGTAAAATTTTCAATCCCATAAAATATAAATATAAAATATTTAAATATTATATATTATATATTTGAACAAAAATATTTCAAAAAATATTCTTAATGAATTTTTAGTTTCTTCATAATAAATTACATTTAATTAATTTTATTATATTTTCATGTAAAGTTTTCACTCTCATGTAGTGTACATATTAAAGTTTTTTACATATTATAGAACAAATATATATCTGAATAAATATAGTAATTAAAAAATATAATTAATTTATTTTTCTAATAATAATTTTTATGAATCAAATTTATTATGATTTCTTATAAAATATCCAAACTAATATAAATAGTAATATATTTTTATATAAAATTATTAATATAGTGCGACATGAATACAAAATATTTAAATATAAAATAATATTACTTTTAATGAGAAGTTATAATTTATTTATTTAATAAAAATATAATTATCATCATGAAACATACACTTAATAACTTGAATAATATAAAAGAATTAAATTCCTAAATATATGATTCTTATGCTTTATTCAATCTCAAAATAAGCATATATGTATAGTTTTTACCTTCTAATGGCTTAGAAGTATAGTTGAGCATATGTTCAATGGCTTAGAAACATCTATTTTGGTTATTTTTTATTTTGGTGGCGAACAAGCTTTGCTGTGATTATGGGGTTTTTGGGCCATGGAGGTTTCCGTGATTGAGAGGTCGTAAAGGGTTCAAAATAGACTAAAAGTTTCACCCCCCATGAATCTCTGTCAGAATTGCTTCGGTCAATTGTTTATGACTACTCTATGAATAAATCTAACATTAGAGAAAAGTGAATAATACAATATTGAAGTGAAGCTGGCCTCTAAAGTTTTTCTCTTTCTAAAAGTTTCATCTCTCTCAGAGACACTCTCTCACTCAATTTCAATATCTCAGTTGTGCTTTCGAAGAATGTGAAATATTTTTCAAGGTGTCCATTACATTAACAGTTGAATCATATTTACTTGTGTTGGGTATCCATTATGAATGGTTTAACATTTTTTAGGATTTTCAGGAATACTACAAAACAATTACTTCATAATATTCATATGGTAGTACGTATTTGAACAAAACTTGACTCTAATTCTTTTTTTTTTAACTCTTTTTTCTAATTCTTTCAATCACTTTTTATTTATTACTTTTAATCTTACTTAATTAAGTTAATAGATAAATAGAAAGTGATTAAAAAGGTTAGAGAAAAATGTTTGAAAGAAATAATTGAAATCAAATTTTGTTCGTGATATTTATTATGAATGGTTTAATATTCTGAGGGTTCTGTTGGTGATTGTTCTAGTGTAAAGTTATCTCCTGCAAAGTGGAGTTTGGATGAGGTCTTGGTCTTGTTCCTTTGCTGTTCCGAAGGAAGTAAAAATGGAGAAGGAGTGATTTTCTGTGGACTTGTGTGAATGGGTGTTTTGTATATTAATTAATGAATGGGTTGTTTTGTATTTTCCTTTTAGTCCAGTTAAGTACTTTAGGTAATGAATAATTGACATCCGCTGGTGCTTCGGAATGGGATTTTGACTCTTTTTTTGGTTGGTCCATGGATCTTCGGTGGTGGAAGCTGTGTAAGTTTGGAATGCTTTCTTTGTTCCATTTGTTAATAGTTGGCTGGCACCAAGATTCTCATATGTAAATTTGTTGTGATATAATGAATAGATATCATTAGTTTGCAATTTTCCTTTGTTTATAGTTTGGATTTCGGAATTGTCTTTTTTATTTTTGAGTTGCACCTGAATTTTAATTTTCTGTCATAGATGTGAATTATCAGTCTTGAATTGTTAAACCTTAGCCCTTATCTATATGTGCATACATTATACTTATTTCATCAATTTGAGAAGCTGGATATAAACTGATGTACAGTGTCAGCTAGGGTGGAGCCATGTCAAGAATACTATTCCTTGCTTAAAGAGTTTTTTCTTTTATTATTAAGAAGCTCAAATTCAAAGAGTTTTGGAAGTCTGACCAAACTTAAAAATATGATCGGATGCTTTTATTAGGTAGATTGAATGCATAGTGGAAGGAGTTCTCTTGTTGTAAGGACTTAATTTATTTGTTGGAGTGTGTTATTTTACAGAACATGTTATAAGAATAAATAATTATTTTAGTCTTTGAATATTTTGTGACATAATATTTTAGTCTTTACAAAAAAAATCACACATTTTAATTTTTAAAAATTTTAAACCCTATCACATTCATTCTTTTTAAAGATTAAAGTGTTTTTTTTTTAACTGCAACTGACTAAAGTGTGTATTTTTTTAAAAAACTAAAATGTTATATCATCAAATATTCAAAGACTAAAATCACTATTTACTCTTAAAATTTATTGAGCTGGAACATTCTAATGAACTTGGTGCCAATTCTATCGAAAAAGGCATTTCAAAGCAATGGTAATTGGGAGGGGGGGACTTAGGACTAAATTTAGTTACGGGAAATTGTTGACTTACAGAACATGTTCAGAAATGCATTCCATTTCAAGGTTGAATTTTTTTAATATCCTGTCCAAAATTGCAATCCATAAATCAATATAAATGATAGCATGTGGCCTCCTCTGTTGTTAGATTTTCTTTCAGTTTTATCCTATGAAGTACGGACACGTCGATTATAAAGCATGTCTGCGTGTCGGATATTCCGTTCTCATGGATATACGTAGAGACCCGTACAACACACGTGTCGTATGCATGTGTGTAAATGTGTCTGATTAAAAAAGATTATTTTTTCAGTTTGGACATGTCTCGGATACGCTCAGACACTTCTCGGACATGCTCAGACACTTCTCGGACACGCTCAGACTGTAACACTCCAAACTTCCTATGTATTAAACAATAATCTTGACAATGATTGATGACTCTACTTGTTTAGTGATTTACATGTCTTCATGAAAGCTTTTTTGAATATTCTCTCGATATTTGATCGTTTTGAGTAATTTCTTTCCAAAGTGTCAAAAAAATAATTTTCGGTAGAAAAAATCTACGTAAATTAATTTTTACTTGTTTAGTCTTAATTAATTTACGTAATCTGATTTGATATTTGTGAGTTTTGTAATTTTTATGATTTTATGTGTGATTTTGGAATTTTTATGTTTGTGGGCCCCACGAGGTATATGTGGGCCCAGGTGGCCATACGTGGGCCAGGTGGGTCCATAAAATGAAAAATTTTTCTACGTGTAGAAAAATTTGTACTTGTTTAGACGGAGACAGGATCTTACTAAACCCAATCCTAAACATTTTAGAAAATTTCCTTTATTGTATTTTGCAGATCGTATTTAATTATCGATCGACGATAAAAATACATAATTATACTTTTGTGAGGTTATAATGGATAAAAATAAAATTCTATATTATTAAAATATTATTAAGATAACATTAGTGGTTTGGATATCCACTATTAATTCAATTACAGTTAGATTGATCTTGATTTAATTAACGGTGGAGATTTGATCTTAAAAGTAAATAGATCAATTATAACCGTTGGATTGAAATTAAATCAAGGGTAGGGATTTAATCTTCTAAATGGCTATGACCATTATCAACCCTTGGATGTAAATTTAATCAATGGTGGAAAATGGATCATTAATGACCATTGGATTTGGATTTAGATCAATGGTGGAGATTTAGTCATCAAAAATGATTACAACCATTTTGACCCTTGGATGTAAAGTTTGAAGGTGTAATCTTGACCCTTCATTTTTGGAGACACATCTAAGGGATGGGGTTTAAAGTGAAGTGATCCAATTCATGTAAGAAGTCTTCTACTAGACTACTTTTAATTAATACCTATTTTACCTATAATGCTTTAAATTAATAACTAAAATGACTAAAAACAAAAATGGATATTAATTTGTCATATTTTGCATGCATGAAGAGGGGGGACGGTTTGGAGAAGCAAGGATGAAGGGAGACCAAGATAGAATAGGCTTTTTTAGGCCAAAAAAAAGGATAGAAAAGGTTAAGGAAAATTAAGTGTTAAGACAAAATACTATTGATCATAAATGCTTATGTTTTCTTCAAATTCCACTTTGTGTTTCTCTAAGGCAATGCTACGGCAATGCCAATTTGAAGACCACTCCATATTTCATTTATCACCTCTTCACTTTATCATTTCAACTTCAAAGAAACCAAACCAAGAAAAACTCCATTTCTCTCCTAAAAACATACCATTCGCCAAGCACTCCAAGCACCTCTTCCATCACTTTTTAATTTCATACAACCTAGTTTCTTGAATCCTTTCATCATTCTAAGAACCTTTGTAGTTCACACCAAGTTCTCTTCTTCCATTTTGAAGGACTTTTACCAAGATCAAGTTCTGAGCTTTTGTTGGTGAAGTGTAAGAAAACTTCATTTATTCTTTTCTTTTTCATGTTCTAAACCATGTTTGATCCATGGTTCTTCTTGTTCAAGCTTGATATACTAATTTTCTTGTATTTGTTTCATGTTTAAGAACTTGTATTGGTGGAGATCTTGCTCCAAAGACAAAGCAACAAGCTCTTTGGTGGTTCTTCAAGAGGTAAGAGGAGATTCATCTCACCAACCAAGCGTGGTGGTGAGGGAAGGTTTTATATTTGATGGATGGTGAATCCATGTGAGGATTCCTATCCATGGTCATGTAATAATTTGTGTGTGTGTTATGTGTTTTAAATTATTTTTGCCTATGCTTGATATGTTTGATATCTTTGCATGATTTACTTGTGTATGCATGCTTAGTATAATTTTTATTTGTTTAGATGGTATGCTTAAAATTTGCATGATGATATATGTTGAATATATTATGATGGAAGCATGATGATATATGTTGAAATAAACAAAATTTTGGCTCCAAAGGCCATGGAGGAGGTCACGGTTTTGAGCTTCCAAGTTTAGGGTTTTTATTGAAATTTTTCAAGAACAATGAAGTTGATTTTTAGTCCTTGAACTAAATAAATTTCAGCCAAGACACCAATTAAATTAGTGTTCACAAAAATGATATTTTCATAAATGGTAAAATTGAAAGATTAGAGAAGTAAAGAAAATAAACAAGAGGGTTTGTTTTCTAAAATGAGTGTCACGGTTTTTAAGTAGTATTTTCATGAATTTATTTTGTGTAGAAACAAGAATGAAATTTGTTTAAGTTAGAAGAAAAATATTTCATGGTTCCAATGACCATCTATAAGGTTTTGATAATTTAGAAAAAAAAAATGTTTTGATGCAACAAAATATAAGAATTTTCAAATAAGGATTTTGGAAAGGAATTTAAGTGTTGAACTTTAAATTATCTTAAGAAGAATTAATTAATTTTTAGAAATGATTTAGAAATATAAAAGGAAACGTTGTAACTTAAAATTTCTAACGTAGAATTTAAGTATTGGGTTTTGAAAAATGTTAGGAAATTTAAATAGTAATTAAATCAATTAAATATGATTTGGTAAGATTAAATCAATAAAAAGTGATTTTTAGAAAATATAATACGGAAGGGATTTTTGATTTAGAATAGAAAGAGAATAACGTAAGAAATTATATTTTTATGGGAAATGTTCAAAATAATATTTTTAAAGTTAAGAAATATTTTGTGAAGGGTGAAAATGGTGAAAAGCGATTTACGTAACTCAAAAACGTAATTTTTAAGTTACGCGATTTTAAAAAAAAAAAAACGTTAAACTATTCCTACGCGATTTGTAACGCAGCTTAAAATTTTACACGATCTAAATATTGTGGAAACATTGCTATACATTTTAAAAATAAAAGATCATTTTTACGCAATTTAGAATACGAGTAGAAAATAGTTTTGCGATTTTTAACATAACGAAAAATGTTACAAATCATTACTTGTACGTAAAAACGTAACAAAAATATTTTGCGAATGAGAAAAAACACATAATGTGATTTAATCGTTAATTATACAAAGAAATCATACGATTAAAAGTAGTATGATATGATCTGTACAAGAAATTGAGAAGTTTGCACTGTAATTGGCATTAATCCATTTTTACGAACGAAAAACAAGATCTCAATCTGGAATGAGAAATTATGTGATTTACCTTTGGTTGGTAATTGGTGCATTACACATGCATTGAAAATGGTCCAACGGATTTGAATATGGCTAATTGCTTGCAGGAGAAACGTCTGCCTTCGAAATTGAGTGGGTGCGATATGCGTAGTGTAGGTCACTAGTTGACCTTGGGGGCATCGGGGTGCGGGTTGCTCGCAATGGGCGGTTAAGCTCTTCTGCACGTGAGTTAGGCCGATGCAACACACCGATGATCCGGACCGAGACACTATTCTTAATCGAGATCGACAAAGTCGTCGTGTATGTCTTAGATGTGCAAGATATAATTATAGCACTTGGTCCGAGGCACGAGATACTGGCGGATCTTTTCGATCAATTTCTCCGAGTCTTGAGTATTAGCTCCATGGAGTAGGACATTGAGTCTATGTTCACATGCATGAATTTAACATATACATATGTGGTAGTATTACTTGTAATTAATTGTGGTTTGAACAAATGTGATGATGGCATGATGGTAATTATTTTTACACTATGATGATGCCATAATTGTGATCATGATATGATATTTTTGCATAATATCTTTGTCTGTATTATCTCGTCTTTATCATCTTTGGTATTGGTGTAGGTGATCTCACCTCTTTGTATGTATATCTGTTTATTGTATTTATATTGGGTGAAGACGTTGAGAAGATACGGTACTAGAAGGAGAAGAGGAATTACTTCTCACATCGTGAACCGCAGAGTTCGACAACATGTCATCGGGAGCTAGTTTCTTCGGATATGTACGTTTACGCTTTCATGGAGGAGCTAGAGAGTGGAGGACAAGTCAGGATGAGCGAGGACTTATTTATGAGGGTACTTTGTTATTATAGTATTAGTAGGCTATATCGTGGGGATCCGTTTTTCGTGTGACGATCTTTGTTCATGTTGAATTTCCGTTGCATATCGGGCGATATTGGGACACTAGAAATTATGTCCCAACGGAAATCGACATAGTGTCATCGGCCGGACACCGCCCGCCGTGGGGCTAATCGTCACAATGGATTCCTACCTGTGAGGAACACGAGGAGGACCCGTCTCGAGGGGTCTTCCTTAGTTAAGCTTGGGCGAGTGTGAACTCTGATATAAGTTATGTCTCGTAATTACTTAAGTGTGTTTATTGTTTCAATAAATGGTTTGTAATAAATAAACCTGACAGCACGTGTGAAATATGTATATGATGTAATTTATGTGTGAGATTGTTGTATCATAGTTTTATTTTCCGCTAAGTTTATTTTATTGTTGTTATTGTTAAAAAAAAAATTTACAACTCATATTTTTATCACAATATCACACTTTATGATTTTTGAGGGCATTTGGGTAATTAAAGTAACATAAATGTGACATCCTACGAAGGGTGTTACATTAGTTGGTATCGAGCCCAGTTAGAGTCTTTTGGGGTTGTGGTTAGGTCTGTCTTGTTTGTGTTGTGTGATTCTACATGTTATTGTTTTTAAAAGAAACAATATTGTTTGAAGTTTGACCTTGTTTTCCTTGTATTGTTCGGTTTGAGTAGAAAAAGTAATGACCGACGAGGACGTGGACGTGGAAATACTATCACGGATATGGGAATGGGAATGATAACGTGAACATGGTTGGTCCATGCATTATCATGCAAAGAATGGCGGAAGTGGTTGCACAACAAAATCAACGGGCTAATGAAAATGTACACACTTATCGAGTTTCGAAAGAATAATCCACCGAAATTTCATGGAGAGTTTGATCCGGAGAAAGTTTGAACTTTGGATCCGAGAACTTGAAAAGATATTTGATGGTATGGGTTGTCTTGATGAATAGAAGCTTACGTTGGCAACATTTATCTTTGGTAGGAGATGGTGAACGTTGGTGGGCGGGAGCTAGAAGACCATTGGAAGTCAAGGTAGGATGGTGACGTGGCAACTTTTCAAACAAATATTTCTAGAGAAATATTTTCCGGCAAGTGTGAGACATATGAAGGAGATGGAGTTTCAGGTTTACGTCAAGGATTGATGTCTGTTAGTGAGTATGCGGCAAAATTTGAAAGTCTGTCTCTCAATTTTCAAGGTATTTGCGGATGAACCCGGATGAATTTGAAATGTAGGAAATTTGAAGAAAGATTAAAGTCTGGATATTAAGAGAGGCTGTAACGATGTTGGAGATTAATCAATTTCCAACTTTGATTGAAAAATGTCGTAAAGTTGAAGAGATTGATCATCAACGTGCGGCAAAAACAAAATTTTGGACTGCAAGGTTCCAAAAAGGGAAGAATAATCAAGCAAGTCGCTCTCAACAAAAGCCGTATGTGAAACCGGCGGGACCGTATGTGAAACCGGCGGAGGTCGGACCAAGAAGCAATTTGTGGGAGGAAGTTCTAGCAATAATAAAGCAAGTCAAACTTCCTATTCGTTGTTTCAAATGTGGGAAGGATCATCTCACGAAGGATTGTCCACACAAGGAAGTTGTTTGTTTTAAGTGTGGACAACTTGGACATTTCTCCAAAGACGTGATCGAGATAAAGAAGGAATCCTCTGTGGGAAACGTCCGTATCAAGGCCACGGGCGGGTGGTCGTGTCTATACAATGAGCGGGAGGAAGCCGCTAAATCTGAGACTTGATAATGGAGGAGTGTGCAATTGAAGGTAATCCTTTAACCATACTCTATGATTCGGGAGCAACACATTCTTTCATTGCATGTGATTGTGTTGAACATTTGGGTTTGACTTTGTGGTGAATTGCCATATGATTTGAGTGTTGCTACTCCTACGATAAGCTGTAATTACATCAACGGTATGCCCGAATTGTCCCGTCTGTGTTAGGGATAGAATCTTTTATGTGGATTTGATCTGTTTGCCTCTTTCCAAGATTAATGTAATCTTGGGAATGGATTGAATTGTCTTCTAATCATATCCTAATTGATTGTTCGAATAAAACATTAGTATTTCTGAGGCTAAGGATTCTAGATTCCTAACGCTACTCAGTGGAAGCTTGTCGAAAGAAGGAGATCGTGGGTATTTATTATTATCTTCTTTGGAAGTGCAATGCGAAGATGCTTTGAAGGATATTTATGTGGTCAACGAATTTCCGAAGTGTTTCACGAAGATATACCGGACTACCACCGAAAAGGGAAATCGAGTTTGCCATTGATCTTATACACCGAGGCTGGACCGATATCTATAGCGCCATCGGATGTCGCCGGTAGAATTAGCTTTTCAAGAAACAGTGGAAGATTTATTGGAGAAGCAATTTGTAAGACCAAGTGTGTCACACCTTGGGGAGCTCCAGCTTTATTGGTTAAGAAGAAGGATGGGACTTCTCTCATGTGTAGACTATCGACAATTGAACAAAATTACGATTAAGAATAAATATCCACTTCCAAGGATAGATGATCTAATGGATCGGTTGCGAGGAGCCGCGATATTTTCCAAGATTGATCTACGTTCGGGTATCACCGGATACGTGTGAAAGCAGATGATATTCCCAAGACCGCATTTCGGACGCGCTATGGGCATTACGAATATCTTGTGATGCCATTCGGTGTAACAAATGCACCAGCCATATTCATGGACTTCATGAATAGAATTTTTCGTTCATACTTGGATAAGTTCGTTGTTGTCTTTATTGATGACATCTTGATCTATTCTCAAAGTCGGGAGGAACATCTTTGAACATCTCGGGGTGGTTCTTCGATTTTAAAGGAGAATAAGTTATATGCCAAGTTATCCAAATGTGAATTTTGGTTGAGTGAAGTGCAATTTTTGGGACACGTAATATCGAAGGATGGAATTGAGGTTGATGCTTCCAAGGTGGAGACAGTTTTGGAGTGGGAAAGACCAAAGACTGTAACTGAAATCCGTAGTTTTGTCGGATTAGCTTACTATAGACGGTTCATTGAGGGGTTTTCAAAGATTGTAGGACCTCTTACCCAACTTACACGAAAAATAGAATCAACCGTTCGTATGGGTGATGCATGCGAAGAAAGTTTTCAAGAGTTGAAAAGACGATTGACTACTTCACCAGTATTGATTCTACGACCCAATAACGAACCTTTCGAAGTATATTGTGATGCTTCATACCAAGGATTGGGTTGTGTACTTATGCGAGAATCGTAAAGTGGTGGCTTATGCTTCAAGGCAATTGAAAAATCATGAGAGGAATTATCCAACTCATGACTTGGAGTTAACGGTATGGTGTTCGCGTTGAAGGTGTGGAGACATTTTCTTTATGGAGCTACGTTCACTGTTTTTAGTGATCATCATAAAGTTTAAAATATCTGTTTGATCGAGAAAGAGTTAAACATGAGGCAAAGGCGTTGGTTAGAATTTCGAAAGATTATGACTTTCAATTGCGGTATCATCCCTAGGAAGCGAATGTCGTAGCGGATGCGTTGAGTAGAAAAATACTTGGTGTTTCATTATGATGATCAAAGAGAAGGAGTTGATAGAAGAATTTCGGGATATATATCTATAAAATTGACGCCACACACACATGCGTTTAAATATGATCACCATTTCAAATGATTTGATGGATAGAATTCGTGAAGGACAAAACAAGTGATCGCATTTGCAAGAAGCAAAAAAGCAAAGAGCCAAGGAGCGGTGTTAGAATTTAGCGAAGGTGCTAAAGGAATTCTAAAGTTCAAAGGAAGGGTTTGTGTGCCCAATGATCTAGATCTTAGAAGATTGATTCTGGATGAAGCTCACGGGAGTAAGGCGAGTATGCATCCGGGAGCCACATCACTCAGATCCACAAAGATGTACCAGGGATTTAAAACCCAATTATATTGGTGGCAAGGAATGAAGAAAGATGTTGCGAGTAGTATGTATCATCCTGTTTAGTTTGTCGAAGGCTAAGGTGGAACATCAAAGACCTTCGGAATGTTACAACCTTTGCCTATTCCGAATGGAAATGGGATGACATAGCAATGGATTTTGTGACGGGACTACCAAAGACTCGGATGGGTCATGATGCCATTTGGGTAATTGTTGATCGGCTTACAAAGTCGGCGCACTTTTTGCCGATTAATATTAAGTACTCAATGGAAAAGTTGGCTCAAGTGTACATCAGTGAAATTGTTAGACTTCATGGTGTACCATCCAAGATTATTTCGGATCGAGATCCAAGGTTTACATCGAGATTTTGGACTAGTTTGCAAGAAGCAATGGGAACAAAACTACGTCTCGGTTCCCGATTTTGATCCACAAACAGGATGGTCAATCGAAAGAACAATTCAATCTCTCGAAGATTTATTGAGAGCTTGTGTATTGGAGCAAATTCGGAGGTTGGGATGAATTCTTACCATTGATAGAATTCACATATAACAACGCTTCCATTCAAGTATAGGGATGACACCTTATGAAGATTATATGGGAGCGATGCGAACACCGTTATGTTGGTATCAAGACGGTGAGAGTCTTGTGTTAGGACCGAAAATTGTCCAATGAGACAACCGAGAAAATGAAGATGATACAAGACAAAATGAGAATGAGTCAAACTCGGCAAAGAGTTATGTTTGATAAAAGGAGAAAATCTCTTGAGTTTGAAGAAGGTGACCATGTATTTTTGCGAGTGACGCCTATGACGGGTGTTGGACGAGTGCTTAAGTCCAAGAAGCTCACTCCAAAGTTTATCGGACCATATCGTTTTTACGTCGGGTGGTCCTGGCATATCGATGCGTTCCACCTTTTCTCAAAATCTTCATAATGTATTTCACGTATCACAACTACGGAAATATATTTCTGATCCTACTCATGTTATCAAGCCGGACACAAGATACTGGGAGAATTTAACCTATGAAACGTTTCCAGGTCAAGATTGAAGATCGAAAGACAAAGCAACTTCGAGGTAAGGAAATTTCATTGGTTAAAATTATTTGGAATGATGTAAGCGGGAAGCTACATGGGAACTGAAGAAAAGATAAAATGATATCCCTATTTATTCTGAGGATGTGAAATCAAGTTCATCAAGTTTCGAGGACTAAACTTTTGTAGAGGAGAGTTGTAACACCAAACTTCCTATGTATTAAACAATAATCTTGGATTGTGAATTCTACTTGTTTAGTGATTCATACTGTCTTGTAAAGCTATTTTGAATATTAAAGCTGCATATTTGATCGTTTTGAGTAATTTGTCTTGTCAAGAAAATAATAATTTTCGGTAGGAAAAATCTACGTAAATTAATTTTTACTTGTTTAGTCTTAATTAATTTACGTAATCTGATTTGATATTTGTGAGTTTTGTAATTTTTATGATTTTATGTGTGATTTTGGAATTTTTACTGCTTGTGGGCCCCACGAGGTATATGTGGGCCCAGGTGGCCATATCGGGGCCCAGTGGGTCCATAAAAATGAAAAATTTTTCTACGTGTAGAAAAATTTGTCTTGTTTAGACGGAGACAGGATCTTACTAAACCCAATCCTGAAACAGATTTTAAAATTTCTTTATCTTGTATTTTGTCTTGTATTTAATTATCGACGATAAAAATACGGTAATTATACTTTTGTGAGGTTATAATGGATAAAAATAAAATTCTATATTATTAAAATATTATTAAGATAACATTAGTGGTTTGGATATCCATTATTAATTCAATTACAGTTAGACATTCAGTCTTGATTTAATTAACGGTTCAGAATTTGATCTTAAAAGTAAATAGGATCAATTATAACCGTTGGATTGAAATTAAATCAAGGGTAGGGATTTAATCTTCTAAATGGCTATGACCATTATCAACCCTTGGATGTAAATTTAATCAATGGTGGAAAATGGATCATTAATGACCATTGGATTTGGATTTAGATCAATGGTGGAGATTTAGTCATCAAAAATGATTACAACCATTTTGGACCCTTGGATGTAAAGTTTGAAGGTGTAATCTTGACCCTTCATTTTTGGAGACACATCTAAGGGATGGGGTTTAAAGTGAAGTGATCCAATGGTTAAAAGTGTTCTACAACTACTTTTAATTAATACCTATTTTACCTATAATGCTTTAAATTAATAACTAAAATGACTAAAAACAAAAATGGATATTAATTTGTCATATTTTGCATGCATGAAGAGGGGGGGGACGGTTTGGAGAGCAAGGATGAAGGGAGACCAAGATAGAATAGGCTTTTTAGAAAGAAAAGGATAGAAAAGGTTAAGGAAAAATTGCAGTTAAGACAAAAATACTTCATTGATCATAAATGCTATGTTTTCTTCAAATTCCACTTTGTGTTTCTCTAAGGCAATGCTACGGCAATGCCAATTTGAAGACCACTCCATATTCATTTATCACCTCTTCACTTTATCATTTCAACTTCAAAGAAACCAAACCAAGAAAAACTCCATTTCTCTCCTAAAAACATACCATTCGCCAAGCACTCCAAGCACCTCTTCCATCACTTTTTAATTTCATACAACCTGGAGTTTCTTGAATCCTTTCATCATTCTAAGAACCTTTGTAGTTCACACCAAGTTCTAATTCTTCCATTTTGAAGGACTTTTACCAAGATCAAGTTCTAGAGCTTTTGTTGGTGAAGTGTAAGAAAACTTCATTTATTCTTTTCTTTTTCATGTTCTAAACCATGTTTGATCCATGGTTCTTCTTGTTCAAGCTTGATATACTAATTTTCTTGTATTTGTTTCATGTTTAAGAACTTGTATTGGTGGAGATCTTGCTCCAAAGACAAAGCAACAAGCTCTTTGGTGGTTCTTCAGAGTAAGAGGAGATTCATCTCACCAACCAAGCATGGTGGTGAGGAAGGTTTTATATTTGATGGATGTGAATCCATGTGAGGATTCTATCCATGGTCATGTAATAATTTGTGTGTGTGTTATGTGTTTTAAATTATTTTTGCCTATGCTTGATATGTTTGATATGCTTTGCATGATTTACTTGTGTATGCATGCTTAGTATAATTTTTATTTGTTTAGATGGTATGCTTAAAATTTGCATGATGATATATGTGGAATATATTATGATGGAAGCATGATGATATATGTTGAAATAAACAAAATTTTGGCTCCAAAGGCCATGGAGGAGGTCACGGTTTTGAGCTTCCAAGTTTAGGGTTTTTATTGAAATTTTTCAAGAACAATGAAGTTGATTTTTAGTCCTTGAACTAAATAAATTTCAGCCAAGACACCAATTAAATTAGTGTTCACAAAAATGATATTTTCATAAATGGTAAAATTGAAAGATTAGAGAAGTAAAGAAAATAAACAAGAGGGTTTGTTTTCTAAAATGAGTGTACTACGGTTTTTAAGTAGTATTTTCATGAATTTATTTTGTGTAGAAACAAGAATGAAATTTGTTTAAGTTAGAAGAAAAATATTTCATGGTTCCAATGACCATCTATAAGGTTTTGATAATTTAGAAAAAAAAAATAGGTTTTGATGCAACAAAATATAAGAATTTTCAAATAAGGATTTTGGAAAGGAATTTAAGTGTTGAACTTTAAATTATCTTAAGAAGAATTAATTTTTTAGAAATGATTTAGAAATATAAAAGGAAACGTTGTAACTTAAAATTTCTAACGTAGAATTTAAGTATTGGGTTTTGAAAAATGTTAGGAAATTTAAATAGTAATTAAATCAATTAAATATGATTTGGTAAGATTAAATCAATAAAAAGTGATTTTTAGAAAATATAGTACGGAAGGGATTTTTGATTTAGAATAGAAAGAGAATAACGTAAGAAATTATATTTTTATGGGAAATGTTCAAAATAATATTTTTAAAGTTAAGAAATATTTTGTGAAGGGTGAAAATGGTGAAAAACGATTTACGTAACTCAAAAACGTAATTTTTAAGTTACGCGATTTTAAAAAAAAAAAACGTTAAACTATTCCTACGCGATTTGTAACGCGTTTAAATATTTTACACGATCTAAATATTGTGGAAACATTGCTATACATTTTAAAAATAAAAGATCATTTTTACGCAATTTAGAATACAATGAGAAATATTTTGCGATTTTTAAACATAAATGATCAAATGTTACAAATCATTACTTGTACGTAAAAACGTAACAAAAATATTTTGCGAATGAGAAAAAACACAAGTAATGTGATTTAATCTACGGAATTATACATGAAATCATACGCTTAAAAGTAGTATATGAATCTTTGTACATGCAGAAATTGAGAAGTTTGCTGTAATTGGCATTAATCCATTTTACGAGAAAAACAACATTATAAGAGAATCTGGAATGAAAATTATGTGATTTACCTTTGGTTGGTAATTGGTGCATTACACATGCATTGAAAATGGTCCAACGGATTTGAATATGGTTTAATTGCCAGAGAAACGTAGATCACCTCTTGAGTGGGTGCGATATGCGTAGTGTAGTCACTAGTTGACCTTGGGGGCATCGGGGTGCGGGTTGCTCGCAATGGGCGGTTGGTAGCTCTTCCACCGTGAGTTAGACCGACTGCAACACACCGATGATCCGGACCGAGACACTATTCTTAATCGAGATCGACAAAGACAACATGTATGTGCTTAGATGTGCAAGATATAATTATAGCACTTGGTGGAGAGGCACGAGATCCAGACTTTTCGATCAATTTCTCCGACTTGAGTATTAGCTCCATGGAGTAGGACATTGAGTCTATGTTCACATGCATGAATTTAACATATACATATGTGGTAGTATTAGAGAATTAATTGTGGTTTGAACAATGATGATGGCATGATGGTAATTATTTTTACACTATGATGATGCCATAATTGTGATCATGATATGATATTTTTGCATAATATCTTTCCCTATTATCGATCTTTCTATCATCTTTTCTCTTGGTATTGGTGTAGGTGATCTCACCTTTTGTATGTATATTATTTTATTGTATTTATATTGGGTGAAGACGTTGAGAAAGATACTATTTAGAAGGAGAAGAGGAATTACTTCTCACATCGAGACCGCGAGTTCGACAACATGTCATCGGGGCTAGTTTCTTCGGATATGTACGTTTACGCTTTCATGGAGGAGCTAGAGAGTGGAGGACAAGTCCAGGATGAGCGAGGACTTATTTATGAGGGGTACCCGATATTTAGTTAGTATTAGTAGGCTATATCGTGGGGGATCCGTTTTTATAGTGAGATCTTTGTTCATAGTTGAATTTCCGTTATATCGAGTACATTGGGACACTAGAAATTATGTTCCAAAAATCAACATAGTGTCATCACCGGACACCGCCCAAAGGGCTAATCGTCACAATGGATTCCTACAGGAGGAACCCGAGGAGGACCCGTCAGAGGGGGTCTTCGCTTAGTTAAGCTTGGGCGAGTGTGAACTCTGATATAAGTTATGTCTGTAATTACTTAAGTGTGTTTATTGTTTCAATAAATGGTTTGTAATAAATAAACCTGACAGCACGTGTGAAATATGTATATGATGTAATTTATGTGTGAGATTGTTGTATCATAGTTTTATTTTCCGCTAAGTTTATTTTATTGTTATTGTTAAAAAAAAATTTACAACTCATATTTTTATCACAATATCACACTTTATGATTTTTTAGGGCATTTGGGTAATTAAAGTAACATAAATGTGACATCCTACGGTGGGTGTTACACAGACACTTCTCAAACACGATTAAGACACGACTTGAACATAACCCATTAATATTTTCTTAAAAAAAAACTTAGTTTCCATGACTAACGTTCAATTAATAAGCTTGTAACTCACTCAAGCTCACATGACTGACGTCTCAAGCCACTATTTTCACATATCAGTATTTTAAGTTTTATCTTTTCACACGTCACTATTATACTTTTAAGTTTTATCTTTTCACACAATATTATTTTCATCTGTTCCTTCTACCTCTACTCGTACCAAGTCATTTACTTAGTTGTCCACCGTTGAAGCTTGCCTCACACCAATATTTCATCTAGTTATTTTTTTATGCATATGTCTTGTACGTGATTAGTTATTAGGAGAAGTTAGTTTAAGAGATTTTTTAAATTATGTCAATAGAAATTATGTTTCATATTTTTTAAGAGAGCTTACTAGATAGCAAATATTGACATATATGACATATATTAAAATATTATAAATCTTCAAGCTTATAAAAATGATATTAATGAATTATGAATTTTTTCTAAAATTTTGAAATTATATATATATATATATATATATATATATATATATATATATATATATATATATATATATATATATATGTCGTGTCCGTGTCTTACAATTTTTGAAGTTGGTGTGTCCCTCGTATCCGTGTTCGTGTCGTGTCCCGTGTCCCGTGTCCGTGTCTGTGCTTCATATTACCACAGGTTTATACAAGTGTAATCCAAAAGTTAAATGTTCAAAGCATACTTTTGATATATTTTACTTATAGGACAAGGGATGTGAAGACACCAAACCTATTATTGCTTTTCAAAAGAGTAAATCGTGTTACTGCCATAGGGGCTGCAGGTTTCTGTTGGGGAGGTGAGTCATCTCACTTCGAACAGAACTTTGATCTCAGTTAATAAAAAGCATAATTAAGATCTGTATACATTACCAAGAAACCTTTGTAAAGGAGTTCTTACATAGATCATGTAGAATAATTGACCATTTGAACATATCAACTTTGTTCTAGCTAGGGGTGAATACGGGATTAGATCAGGTCAGATTTTGTTTTAAACTGGTATGACATATTTTTTAAATGTAAAATCTGAGTCTGACTTATTTACTTGATATAAATTATTTTTCACGACTTGATCCGACCTTTTTAAAAATCTAACTTAGTTTGAAAGCTTATTTAAAAACTTATTTTGTAATAAAATTTTTAAATAGGCCAATATGCTTATATCTAAATAAACCAATAATATAGGTTAATGAGTCTAACATTTTATATAGGATAACAGACCTAGACTTAAAAAAATATTATATTATTTATTAAATTAATTATATTATATAAATATTAAAATTTCATAATATATATAATTAAATAGACCAACCTACTAAACTTAAAAGAATTTTTCAAACGCCTAAAGTTTGCCTGTTTAATTAAATAAATTTTTTTAAAAAGTTTTAACCTAACATTTTTATTAAATGAGTTAGATTTTAAATAAATTAGATTATAGGTCCCTGATGAGCCGTTTAACTTATTTTCATCCCTATTCCAAGGACAATTGTTGCAAAATTATAACTTCTAAGCCATGTGTAACTACATAAACTCATATACGTATAATTTTTATCATCTAATTATAATTATTTTAATCTCATTTTTTTGCACAATCACATTCTAATTTTACCAATTTCGTAAAGTATACTAAGCATTACTAATATATACGTGCAAGTGGCATTTTGTTATATATATATATATATATATATATATATATATATATATACACACACACATCATTAATTACTATTTAAAATGTTATTATTGGACGTAATAATGGTGTGCAAATAACAAAAGTAAGGAATTAACGTTCAAATAGATAGAACCATAGAAAAAGCAAAACTCAAACCATAACGTTACCCGCCAAAACGAAAGGGCAATGAGGCTGAAACCTCCCTCCAACCCAACATCCCTGCGTTCTTCACTATCACTCAGATCCCACAACAATCTCTCTCTATCCGAACAAGACTCACCCACATTGAACCTAACCCACCCCATCTTGCGTGCCCTAGACTCATGCAATGGCATCCAACACTTCAACCAAGTCCACGCCCAACTCACAGTCTCTGGAATCTTCCAACACCCTCTTGCCGCCAGCAGAGCCATCAAGAAACTCTGCTCCCATCCCCACACCGCCCCACGCGCCATTCGCATCTTCGATCACCTTCATCGACCCGATGCTTTTCTCTGTAACACCATCATCCGAAGCTATGCTTCTACAAGCGATTTCTCCACTGCTCTCCGTTTCTACTACGAGAAAATGGTGGCGAGATGGGTTAACCCGAATCACTATACTTTCCCGATTTTGATTAAAGTTTGCACGGAAATTGGGTCGGTGCGAGAAGGGGAAAAGGGTCATGCCCGGGTTGTGAAATTCGGGTTTGAATCGGATTTGTTTGCTCGGAACTCGTTGATTCGTATGTACTCGGTTTTTGGGAGAATTGGCGATGCCCGGTTGCTGTTTGAGGAAAGTTCTAGGTTGGATTTGGTGAGTTATAATTCGATGATTGATGGGTATGTGAAGAATGGGGAAACCGGTGCTGCGCGGGAAGTGTTTGATGAAATGCCTGAGAGGGATATTTTTAGTTGGAATTGCATGATTGCGGGGTATGTCGGGGTTGGAGATTTGGAAGCTGCAAATGAGTTGTTTGAGAGAATGCCTGCCAGAGATGTTGTGTCTTGGAATTGCATGATTGATGGGTATGCAAAGGTTGGAAATGTTTCTATGGTTCTTGAGTTTTTCGATCGAATGCCTGTGAGGAATGTGGTTTCGTGGAATTCTATATTGGCGCTGTACGTGCGGATTAAGAATTTCGGTGAATGCTTGAGACTGTTTGATAGAATGATGGAAAGAGGTGAAGCCGCGCCAAATGAGGCTACCCTGGTGAGTGTTCTAACGGCATGTGCGAATTTAGGGAGGCTCGATATGGGCATGTGGGTTCATTTTTTTATCAAAAGTAAGAATATTAAAGCTGATGTCTTACTTTCAACCTGTCTTCTGACAATGTACGCAAAATGTGGGGCTATGGATCTGGCTAGAGATGTTTTTGATGAGATGCCATTGAGAAGCATTGTATCATGGAACTCTATGATCATGGGATATGGCTTGCATGGCAATGGGGAAAAAGCTCTGGAACTATTTTTGGAGATGGAGAAGACAGGTCCACCCCCAAATGATGCTACTTTTATCAGTGTCTTATCTGCATGTACACATGCGGGTATGGTCATGGAGGGTTGGTGGTACTTCGATCTCATGCGTCGAGTTTACAAAATTGAACCTACGGTTGAACACTACGGTTGCATGGTTGATCTCCTTGCCCGAGCTGGTTTGATGAAAAATTCAGAAGATCTTATAAGAAAGGTCCCTATGAAGGTTGGATCTGCACTATGGGGAGCTCTACTTTCTGGTTGTAGGACCCACTTAGACTCAGAACTTGGAGAGATTGTAGCCAAGAGACTTATTGAGTTGGAGCCACGGGATATTGGCCCTTATATATTGCTGTCAAATATATATGCTGCTGAAGGGAGATGGGATGATGTTGAATGTGTGAGATTGATGATAAAAGAAAAGGGATTACAGAAAGAAGCAGCGTCCAGCTTGGTTCATGTTGAAGATTTTGAATCTAAATATTTTCTTAAGAATAACTCAGTCTATAGGAAAAGGATAATGTACTCAATGTTGGGTAAATTAGGTGCACAGATGAAATTATCTCTTGGAGATTCAATTGAGAAAGACAACTTCAGACCTAGTAGAGATTAGATTCTCTTATGAGATTATATGATGGCTTCCTTTTTAACTATTCGTACTTGTGTATCGCATGCTGTTGGGAGAGAAGTAAAGTGCATACTAAGGAATGAGATATTGAGGTAAAGATTCTGGGTCTCGGGGGAAAACAAGTCATAATAGAGACTGCCACTAAAGAATGACGTGTTTTGCAGAATGGAGATGCAATGATGATGAATTTGTAAGGATGTCACAAACAAAAGGATCCAGTAAATGCTGCAGGGTCCAGATTGGTTCCCCCAAAGATTTTGGATCTGATTTTTCTTTTGAAGGATAATTCATTTAATTGAAGAATAATAACTAGCTCAGTGGCTGACATAAATAGGCGTCTCAGCTAAAATGAATCCATAAATATTCAGAGTAGAAAAGAAATATAGGGCTATACGATGAATTGAAGACTGAATGCATAAAGAAGATTTTATGAATATTGTTTCTCAAGTGAAAATTCTTGCAAGGTAAGACTGTTGGGTCGTACGGTGCATATGAATTGGAGTTTTAAGGAAAGCGAGTAGCTGGGAGTAAGGATCAAGAAACATGCTCAAAGTCTTTGGATATGGTATCAGATTCCAGACCCCCCCCCCCCAGCTCAATCTCACCTTGATAAAAGGATATCAGATAACTATATATTTATATCTGTGTCTCTATATTCAAATGTTTGTAATTTTGAATTTTTCTTTATCATATTAATAGCTTTGTAACAGTTTATTAGACGTACACTTATAGATGCCATGACAATGAATAAAACGTTAAGCCTTTCAATCAATATCTTTCAATATATATAATATATATAGGGTGAAGATCTAGCAAATAAAAAGTTGAGGAAGTGTTTCCTTTGAGCTGTTTATTATTTTGGGAAAGCTGATTTATTCTCCTCTTGTATAGTTATTGTACCGGTACAATATTTGCTGCAGAATTGTTTGAGCTTGTTTCGAAGAAATGAAAGCATTATTCTAATTTTAAGTTACTTCACCTTCCAACATTTAGAACTCCTTAGGCATATAATTTTTAACCCTTTATGATGAAACAAGCCATTTGTTGTTTCTAATTAATATTTCATAGCTTCTGTTTGCTTGCGGAGGTATAATGACGGAATCTTTCTTTAATGCAGATTGACAACTTTGAGCATTTGGTTCCCTGAGTCCGATCTATTGATGTTCTCTCTGTCTCTGTTCTACCTTGTGAGCGATTAATGATATGATAAGTCCTGTGGCTCAATTATTGATCAATTGAAATCTAGATGGGAAACCAACTGATATGTCAAGATGTTTGTAATGATTTAAATTGTAAAATAATTACTTTAATACTACGGAGTTGGGTGACATGCATAGCAAGTGTTGGACTGTTGGCCATGCAGCAAGATCAAAGAATGCCATCGGTACTTATTAGGAGAAAAACAACATTATAAGAGGAGGAAAAATAGGCTTAATTGACTGAACTTTGTCATGATGACTTATTTATTTCTTCTATTACAGGTTTATGACAGATCAATAGATCATTTTTGGCTGCTTCTCTATTGGTCCACTTGTACCCCTGAGTCGTATGTTTCTCCAGCCTTCCAGTCTTCGGGTATTTTATTAACTGGAACAACCCATGTTTCTTCTCCCTCTTCAGCACTAAACAACATCCTGAAAGACAGAGGTCCACTCGGTGGAGAGGTAGTAGTCCAGACTGCCCCATGGCTCCGATCCAGTAACTTGCAGACAAAGTTCTGAGTCTGCACACAGTAAAAGAGATTAAGGTCATTATTATAAATGCTGGTGCACCAGTATTATTTCCCAATGTGAACGGGTTGGTTATCTACAATGCTTTCCCCTAACTACATCTTTCTTCCTTAGTTTCTCTATTTATTTTTGGTGTACTAGTTTTATTTCTTTATTTATTGCATTGTGACAAGTTGACAACTAACAGTGCTATTTCAATTGACATTTTCTTGTGAGACTAGGAACTGAATTGGTACTTGTAATGAAAGAATGGGGTAGTTCCAAATGGTTTAGTGACGAGTTGAACAATTTTGTCTATTTAGTGATTTCTATATAAAGGCAATTATTATGATCGTTTCATTATAGAAAATGAGTATATGATTTTAAATAGTCAATTTTTATCCTAGTCCTTGTTGACTAAATTATCTGTATAAAAATTTGAGTTAATTCAGCCCAAAGATTTGACAAAAATTACATACAGGACAATGAAGCAGAAAGTACCTCACAGAGCTGCACAGCTGTTATGTCTCTCTTTCCTTGTTGATACCATATGACAAAAGCCAAGTAATGAGGGTTGCTGCTCCTCTCATGTATCTTAACTGTTATGTTTTTGTTTGGGTAGCTGCATGAAACACTGAAGATAACGAGAGAGGCCTCAGTTAAGTCTTTAAGTTATTGAATACTTACAATTTTACATATAACACTAAATAAAAAATTGATGCAGACATGAATTAAAAGGGTTCTTCTATGTGTAGAAGAATATCTTACCGTCTGTATTCAATATCAACTACGCCAAGAGCTAATAGAGAAGCAGCTGCGTCAGGGGTCTGAGCCATTCCTCTAAAGGCTCGTTTGCTAAGAATGAAGTCAGTGTTATGACCTGAGCCTTGGTCAGTTATAACTACAGTGACACCGTTGCCTGAGCAACAGGCACTGTTTGTACACCTCACCTGGCGACGGACCAAAAGTATAACATGATTAGATTTAATACTTTCAAAGCTAGAGTACCTAGAATGTATACTGTTAAGTTGCGAAGTGCTATTGAAAAATTACGTGCGTGAATATCAAAAGGACTAAATGACAGCAATAACCCAAAAAAAAAAAATTATATGTGTGCGTGTGTGTGCTAGAATGAGATTCCACGTATAGGTTAAGCATTAATTTTTTCTGTTACTTTCTTCAGAAAACATGCATGGTAAGTTCAAGCCTAGAACCATTATTAATGTATAGACACATAACTAAATCCTATAGGAAATCTCTTCGTACGTAGTAATGCTAGTTTGATCTGCACTCACCTGATAACAGGCGCCACAGCCAACACCATTTCGATAAAGATTCGATGCAGCTGATACGTCCCCGCCATTAACGGTAGCACCAAAGGAACCAAATCCACATGCACCAACTGCAATGAATTAGAGAAGGAGCATATGAGAGAACATGTTTACAAATCTCAATTCATGTTTGCGTTTTTAGTAATCCTTCTATCTGTTTTCTTACCGCCTGTGCCATTTACTTCAGAATTTGGGTAATTTGCTGCGCGCGATTGAATAAAACAATTGGTGCATGAAGTATCTGCCAGAGTTTGCATGAAAAGCAAGGTGTTAACAAGCAGAGGACACAAAAGAGAAAGAGCCATGTAGGACAGAAAGGAAATAGCAATTGGGAGAAAGTTTGGCGATGCATCAAGGGAGCCGGATGTCTCCGATTTATAGAGGTCAAGGTTACCAACTTTGACATTCCAAAGGTAAAGTAAAAATTATTCACGTTTTGAATATGTTGGGAAAAGATAACAAAATATTAACAACAAGCAGAAGCAAAATTGGATCACTTTTTCCTTTGTGCAATTAACAATAGCCAAAAATTTCTCGCGACAAACAATAATTTTTAGGCAAATAATAGGATCTAGACAGAGAAAAATAAAATCAATAGACAGAACTTTTTTAACGTGGGAAAACCCCTAATGTAAGGGAAAAACCCACGGACCTAAGAAAAAATCCTCCACTAATAAAATTAATGTCAATCACTGGAATTTTGTTACAACATATAAAAAACATTTGATAGTTTTCCCCTTTATTTCCTTCTCCGCCTCTCTCTCTCTTCTTCTCCCACCCGAGGCACACACCTCTAAAATTAGGCTTTTGTTTGTTTTTTTTTAATTAAAGTCAAGGTGGGCCCACTTTTGGTGACTCTCTCCCCTCTCTCTCTCAACTCTCTCTCTTTTCTAAAGTTTTCAAATTATTGGCAATATATTCTGCCTCTATAGAGGATAGAGCAATTGTCATGACATTGCTCCCCAAAAAGTCATCATATAACCGTAGTAGACTTCTTGGAATCCACATCAACTCTCACTTCACAACTTGCAAGGTTCTTTACCGGGATCAACTCGAAGTACCTCGAGATACCAGTATTCACTTCACACTTGCCGGTGCTCTTTACCAGGATTGGAGAGGAAACGACTAACAACGCATTTTTGTACATACCATCGCATACATCAAGCTACTTATATTTGGAATTGCCCATATTAAATCTCTCCAATACCTTTTCAATATACTTTTGTTGTGATAACCACAATTTACCATTTTTCCTGTCACGAACAATTTTCATGCCAAGGATTTGCCTTGCAGAGCCCAAATCCTTCATTGCAAAGGACTTGTTCAACTCTCTTTTAAGATTTTGAATCTCTTTAATGTCATGGCCAACAATCAACATGTCATCCACGTAAAGCACTAAAATTTCATTAGAAATTTCTTCACAAACACACTTTTACTATACCCGTGATCCATCAAAGGAATCAAATTTCTTATACTGTCTTGGAGCTTGTTTGAGCTCATACAAGCTCTTCTTTAATCTGCAAGCTTCTCTTTGCCTTTGACCTTGCTCCATGTAAATTTCTTCCTCCAGGTCACCATGGAGGAAAGTCATCTTCATCAAGTTGCTTAACCTCTAAATTCAAATTAGTTTAAGCCAAGCACAACTCGTATTGAAGACATCTTGACCATACTCTTCAAAATCAACTCCTTTCTTCTCGATGAAGCCTTTCACAACCAACCTTGCCTTGTACCTTGGTCGTGAGCAATTCATTTTAGCTTGAACACCCATTTATTCCTAAGTGCTCTCTTGCCTTGGGGCAGCTTCACTAACTCAAACGTATGGTTCTCATGTAAGGATTTCATCTCCTCTTGCATGGCTTTATGCCATTTGTCCTTCTCCATATGTGACATTGCTTCTTCATAGCTCTCTCTCTCCCCATCACGCCAACATTCTTCTCACCCGAGGCTCTAAAGGTGGTTCTTGTAGAATTGGCTCAATGGTTCATTGACTCGAGGCTCGTGCACATCAACCATTAACTCATGAGGTTCTGCCAACATTGCGGAGGATATCTACGTGAAGGATGATGCTCTCTCACTTGAGGCTCTAAAGGTGGTTCACAATTGTGTTCTCCATCATCTCCCATCTGTTATCTGACCAACCACGGTAGGAGGTTCGCTCAACATCAATGTACCCATTATCCTTCTTATCAATATCTTCAATAGTCCGGTCTTCAAGAAAGACAACATCTCGACTTCGATAACTTTCTTATCAATCGGCCCAAAACACCGAACCAAAATCATCACGACCATAGCCCAGAAGATACACTTTCTCGGGGAATATGAACAAATGCCTTGCTGACCAAACACACGCAAATGATTATATGAAACATCTTTCCCTCTCCACACCTTCTCAGGTCTCGTCCCCGAAGGCTTTAGGCAATTTAGCATGAGAGAGTATGCATCCGATTCATTAATTGTGCGCGTTCATTCTCTCTCCCCAACCCCATTATTGAAAGCTTGATTCCATGGTCCTTACAGTAGTGCTCAAATGGACCCCTAACACTTCAACAATTTGCTGTTTCTTCAACACTTGCAGGTGTTTGAACATCAAGTATGCCCACACTTTTCTAGAATGGTCATCAATAAAAGTAATCGGGTTTTAATAGTGCAAACATCGGTGTGAACTAAATCCAAGATATGTGGCCTCCTTGGAGGATAAATGCGGAAGGAAACTCTATGGCTTACCAACAAGACAATAAGAGCAAGTTTTAAGAGATGTACCTCTAACAGAAAGCAACTTTTTCCTTACAAGAGTGTCAAGGCCTTCTCACTCAAGTGACCCATGCGTTTATGCCATACTTGGAAATCCTCAATTGCATTCACTTGAGGTGTAGACAACTTTGCTTTGATGTCCAATAAAGAGTATTCCGCTTCACTCCCTTTGCTACCACCAAAGTCCCTTTGGTACATTTCCATTTGCCATCACCAAAGGAATTATGATAGCCATCTTCATCAAGTACCATCGAGATCAATGAGGGCGCATGTCAGAATATGTCCGACGTTCTTCAAGTGCAACTTGCATCCTGGCATTAGTCTCCAACCAAATTTCTCCAATGTGGCAACCTTGCTTACCCCTTGATTTCCTATCTTCACTTGCCCGAAATTCCCAGGCCAATGTAAAATTCCCCTGGAATGAGGCGTAATCAACAACCCATTCATAGTCTTGGCATCTCCAATTTAAAGAAGGTGGATTATGAGGCAGCGTGGAATAACAACCCAATAAAGTCTTGGCATGTGAGATTAATGGAGTCATCATCATAAACAATGACAACTTGTTGTCTTTGTCTTTGTCTTCTCTTTTATTATTATTGCCTCTAGTCCTTGATTTTTCCCTCTTAAGGAACCTATTCTTTAATCATGTGTCTCATTTTATTGCAATGGAAGCACTTGATGTCTTTTAATTTGACCTTCCTCTTGACTTGCTGCCGCGGTCTTTCGATACTACTATAACCAAAGCTTCATTCTCGAGTCGAAGAGCTGATGTCCCTTCCTCCTAGTTTCTTCATTCAAAGACTATCTTTCACCATATTGAAAGTCAACTTTCCATTAGGAGCAAGTTACTCATAGATACCACCAAGAGTTTCCCAACTGTATTCAACTGATTCTTCACCATTGAGGACCCATCCCTGTATTTCAAGTTTACTAACTTCCAAATCAAGAATGCCTTGTTTTGTGCATTTTTAGACTCAAACAAGTTGCTCAATTTCTTCCACAAAGTCAGGGCACTAGTCTCACTAGATACATGGTGATAAATGCTTTGGTCTATCCATTGCTTAGTTTTCCTGTTTATTCTCCTCCATTCTTCATCTACCATCACCCTCAATGGGATCATACGGGTCTTTGCAAAATAACAAGTCTTCCATTCGGGATTTTCTTATTGAGTTAGAATCCAATTTAATCATAGTACCAAAACATCGCCTTCTCCCATTTTAAGAGCACAAACACCCAAAAGATAACAAAATATTAACAACAAGCGAAGCAAAGGGATCACTTTTTCCTTTTAATAGGATTTGGGAAAACCCCCAATGTTTGTTAAAATTAATGGGTACACCACAAGTCCTCTTGGAATCACCAGAGGATCAACAGAAAATTAATCTTCACCAATAAGGTGGATAACAACACAATTTTGGTGACCCAAGAACCAAAATAGAGAGAAACAAAAATATAGCTACAAGGAATTTTATCAAAAACATCAAGAGCACAAATTTTCTCCCTTTATTTCCTTCTCATCTCCGCCGCACGTGCTCGTAGCTTGCTTCAAATTCTCTCTCTCTCGGCGCTTTTTCTTCTTCCTTTCCCACCCGAGGCACACACCCAATTAACCAAATAAAATTGGGCCTTTTGTTTTGTTTGTTTTTTTTTTAATTAAAGTCAAGGTGGGCCCACTTTTGGTGACCCACCTGACAGAATACAAGGAATTTTGTTACCATTGTTTCTCAGTTTCCTGCTTAGACTACAAGCTCTCTCTCTCTCTCTCTTTAAATTATTGTCAAGTGATGTTACGAGGTTATCTCAACTAACTTACATCTCTCGGCCTTGCAGTGCCATCTAAGCCGAGACTAAGAGTGGCCTTGCCCCAAGAAATTGGTATAGGTGAAATTTGAACCTATAACCATACGTCTACCCATAAATCACACAATCGTTTATTACTAGGTCAGTCTCTTGGAGTTGAAGCTACTTGTCTTCATATGATGTTTAAAATCACTTTCCGACCTTACAAAATTTGTAGTACTATCCCTTTTTGATATGTGCTGTTCTTTTTTTCTTTTTAATTTTTTAGAATATTTTCTCACTCGTTAAATAAGAGATTAATCACTCAAGAGATATGGTCAGACATTTAAATAAGAATTCTTCGCAACGGTATTTTTTTCATATACATAAATCTTGTGATCAAACTCACAACTACATACTTTAAAGAGATTCGAGTCTCTTTCACTTAAAGAAACACACATTAATAATATGTGCTATTCTATTTAATTGCAAATGATTTTATCACATAATTTCCTCTTACATCATTGTTATACACCACTTCCCTGTACAAAGATTGAGTCGTGAGTAAGACCCACACTAATTGATGTTCCCATGTGCAAAGAATATGTAGTCAACCATTCCCATTATTTATGCTTGCCTTAGTTGGCAATTTCTTTCTCTCTTCTCCACTTCCTTACAGGGTGGTTGAATAATAAACGCATTTTTTCTCAATATTCTGCATTATTTTTTATTCTGTATTTCAGACATGGCAATAGTTGAGTCTTAAAATAGCATTAGCCAACATTCACAAGCATAGACGATTGGTTGTGAGAGTCAATTAACCATTGCTCACCCAACAGGTAGGTTTAAACCAAAGATGTAGCAATCTGGCTTGGAACATAACGAGGAAGAGTTAGGCCCTTCTGCACTTTGATGACCCTATCTATGTTAGGCATAATTAGTGTTCCCAATTGGCCAAATATCACATAGTAGGGGCCTCTCTTGGCATGATGACCTTATCTATGTTAGGCATAATTAGTGTTCCCAATTGGCCAAAGATCACATAGTAAGGGGCCTTGATCTCTGTGCCGAAGGTGCGTGGGAAATATCCATGTAATTTAGATAATGTGTTTCAAGGTACATTACACGGGGACACAATGCAAAAGGAGCAGACTCTCCTGGCATGATGAGACAATGACCTTGGTCTTGGAGAGATTCCTCCACATATAGCACCTTTGAAGGGTCACTTAAAGACTATAAAGTACAGATACGAATATAGATATAGGACACGATACAGATATGAATATGATGATACATTAAATTTAAAAATTATAGGATACTGGATATGGCGTATATATATATATATAATTTTAAAATTTAAAAAAAAATATTTATAATTCATTAATACTATTTTAAAATTTTGAAGATTTATAATATTTTAATATATATCATATGTGTCAATATTTACTATCTCGTAAGTCCTCTTAAAAAATATGGAACATAATTTCTATTGATATATTTTAAAAAATCTCTTAAACTAACTTCTCTTAATATAGCTAATCATGTATAAGTACATGTGCATAAAAAAAATAACTAGATGGAATATTAGTGTGAGGCAAACTTTGGTGACAATGAAGTGAACGACTTGATACGAGCAGAGGTAGAAGGAGCTGATAAAAATAGTGATGTGTGAAAAGTTAAAACTTAAAAGTCTAATAGTTATATGTGAAAAGATAAAACTTAAAATACTGGTATGTAAAAATAGTGTCTTAGGACGTCAGTCATGTGATTGGGTTTGAGTGAGTTACGGACTTACTAATTGAACGTTAGTCATGAAAACTATTTTTTTTTAAAATATTAATGGATCGTGTTCAAGTCGTGTCCTAATCGTGTCCAAACATGTCCGAGAAGTGTTCGAACGTGTCCGAGATGTGTTCAAATTGAAAAAGATAATTTTTTTAATTAGATATATTCAGACACACAGGATACATGTGTTGTACAGATGTCTCTATATATTTGATACAAATACATATTTGATATGCAAACACACCTCATAATCGATGTATCCGTACTTCATAACTTAAAGGTATGTCATACATTGTGGCCGTTCGTGTCATTATAGTGATTTTTTGAAGCCAAAGTTTCTTAAAGTTCATGGCAAGCCAGCAGCTGGCTGAGCCTCTAGTAGTCCTGCGGTCCTACTGCCAAATTTTTATCATTTATGTGTTGAGCAATTTAGCCCACCCCACTCGAACTTAGTATTAAATATTTATATCGGGAAGTTTGCGGGAGTAGACATTTGTAACATCATATTAGAATAATTTGACTTAATTCTATCTCAAAAGTTAATTTATGGAAGAGAGTTGCTTAAATTATTATAAGTAATACTTTATTCATATACTTAATTAACGTGAAATTTTACATCTAATTTTATACATATTTAATATTAAATAAAATATTTATAATAAATCATATCTAATTAAAAATTATACAAAATTATTTTGAATAAATTTTTATTTTAATCCTTCAAATTATTAGTACTGATCATATTAGTTATTAACTTGAGAAAATTAATATATTAATTTTTGAATATAAAAAAAATAGTCATTAATTCTTCATATTAACTATTTAATCAAATTGATCTTTATTAAGAATCAATTTAACTGTCCAAATTATAATTTTAGTGGTTAATATATTAATTTTCTCAAATTAAAAATTAATATGACTAATACTAATAATTTTAAGAACTAAAATA
Source organism: Ormosia emarginata (assembly GCA_029884605.1). Classification (NCBI taxonomy): domain Eukaryota; kingdom Viridiplantae; phylum Streptophyta; class Magnoliopsida; order Fabales; family Fabaceae; genus Ormosia; species Ormosia emarginata. The sequence goes on along the minus strand of JAQQTP010000064.1, from coordinate 19,285,716 downwards.
GGAGTTCATTTGAAGATTTTTATATATAGACAACTTGAAAAGAGAGAGATTTCTTAGAAAGGCTGTACATGTGTGTTGACAAAGACTGCCATTAAGGAATTCCCTTCAAGCACATCAGCTATGACATGGAAACCATTTTGAGGCTCTGGAGTCCGGACCCAGCGGGCCAATTGTAATCAATTTGAGATTTGAGATGTGAAACAAGGGAATAATAATCTGAACTTCCCTGCATCCAATAGAAGTTCTCCGTGATGCATATTTCATGTTCTTGCCGTTTCAGGTAACCCCAGCTTTTTCTACACCAAGTTCTACAGACATAGAAGCTAAGATATTTGTTCGTAAATAATTAGAACAATGGAAGTAAGGAATGGAACTTACTAGCAATAGGAGACAATCTTGAGCAGGTACTAAAGCCTTAAGCGAACTAGATAAATAGGTCGTTCGAAATTGTCTATATCCCCCTTCTTTTTTCTTTTTTTTTTTAATGTATGTATGATTGTATCTGCTATGAGTTTGCAAATGCTCGTAAGAGTGAGATTTGAGCAAATGAAAACAAGTGTACTAGGCTTGCTATATAGTGGAAGATGATGTCGTCACATCGCAGGGACGCATCCAAAGAGGGCGATCATGAGCCTCCCCACCTTCTGCCATTTAAAAAAAAAATAATACCAATAATCTAATTTATTAAAAAGAAAGGTGTTGGCACAAAAAAAAAAAAAGGTGTATTTTACATTTACAAAATAATTTTAGCTTCTCTTTTTATTTATTTTTTAACCTCTGTATAATATATTCACCAACTTTTCTTACTTTGAATTTCATTTTTTTTTTAAATCTATCTATATAAAAATCTTATTTTACTTATGAGTCATGATATAAAAGACATCTATTACTATGATACATTTAATGTTAATAGTTGTTTCATAATTCTTTTATCAATTTTTTTTATAAAGCTTCATATATAATGAAACTATATAATAAAACTAAAAACTTCAATTTTTATGTTAATATGACATTAAGATCTAATTATTTTAATAAATATAATATTTAAATATAATATTCACAAATTAAATTAAATTTATATTATTAGGTTAATTTTAAAATAAAATTTTAATTATTAAGTGTAATACATTTGTTAAGAATCTCTTGTTAAAAGAAAAAATTTTATTGCTCCATAAAAGTACAAAATAACTAAAATTAATATATAAAATACAAATGTCCCTACTCTAAATTTTTTATTAATATATACTATAATATATATTTAATAATGTGATCCATACTTTTTGGCCCATTTACCAAATCTGTCCCTAATCACACCTTTACCTCCTTCAAACGATCTAAACAAAATGCATGCATTTACTAATAGCTAACTAGATGTACTATAGAGTTACCTTAGTCAAGATGGTGTTGTCTAATATGCACCTTGTAGAATTGTGGTGTATAATACACCTTGTATTGTAGCCATTGATCTGGGTGACATTTAAGTCAATGGCTATGAAGTGTAACATGTAACTTGATCAATAGGTAAGGTTTTTTTTTTTACAAATTATTATTTATTATCAAAATCTTTTATTTATGTTATTTGTTTTTAAGTCCTTACCCCTCCTCCAACCCCTCCCTCACCCACCGCTACTGAAGCCACCTAACCACTTTGCCACCGCTAGCACCCATGCCATTGACCTCGAACCAACCACCATACAATCACCACACCTTCACCACTACAACCCAAAAATTATCCAACACCACTAATCCCAAGCTCCATGCCAAACACCAGTAGCCATTGTGCCTATTTACCTAAAACCACCGTGACCCGAATCGCACCATCATTAGCTATTCCACCCACGCACCGTCGTCGTCCACTGCGACCTCCAACCACATCCCAGTTCCCAGTGTTGCCTTCCTTGCAACCTAGGAATGCTTACAAACACGCTCCAGATCCATCGCCCAAACCAGCAGTGAATTAGAGTCGCCGTGTCTCACCAGCCACCACAACACGGCAGACCAAATCTGCAACGCTCCTTCATCGCACCAGATCTGGCCACCATGAATCCAGATCTATGGCCCCCCAGGAAGAAACCGTCGCGGAACGCCCCCTCTCTGCTTTCAACCTCACCTAAACCCAACAAATGAGGTGAGGGGCGACGAAGGTAAGGTGGTTCGGATTCATGGTTGCTGGTTGTTTGGGTGGCAGAGGCATGGTGGTTGGGATTGCAATGGCTTGGGACTAGTGGTGGTAGGTGGCTGGTTCGACGGCGACACGATGACGAGCTGAGGGTTTATGGGGCAGGCTGATAGGAGGAAGTGGGAGATGAGGTCAGAATACTAGTCAAGGGTGGATTTGAGGAGGAGGGAGTGGAGTTAGAGGATGTGGAAGAAGGATGGTTGTTGTTGCCAAAGTCAAAGGTGGAGTTGCCGACAGTGGTTGAGATTAGTAGAGAGAGGAAAATGAGGAAGTAGGTGGTTGTTGGGGAAAAATTTTAAAAAGTTAAGGATGTTTTTACAATTACTTAAGGCTTTAGTCGTAAATACTCATGGGATTTCTAATTAAATACTATAAACTAGTGAATAAGAAATCAAACCTGTAATAATAAATAAATTTCAAGGTGTATGGTGCACATAACTTAATAATGTATATATTAGCATCAGCCTAGTCAAGATAGCTTAATCTAGAGATAACACTGTTTCCAAGCTTGGATCCAACCACAAAAAAAAAAAAAAGAAGGTCATATGAATCAAGAGGATGATGAGAGTTAGAAAAGAAGTTACGTGAAGGGGGCAAAAAAGAACGACTAAATCTAATATGCAACCTCTAAATTAATGTGCATGATGCACTTGCATTTTAACCATTGATATAAACATAAAAAATATCAATGAGTATAAATTAGTACAGGAAACCTGCTTAGCAAGTTTTTAAAAATTGTAAAGTGATTATCTTCCTATCCTCTCCATGTTCACCTTGCATCTCGGTCATGAATGGAGAAAACTGCAGGTTGTGCGACTTTGGGGAACCTTAGATTACAGTCGGCAAGCCATGGCTCTCACAACAGAATCGATGCTTGCAAGCCACCCATCAACTCCAGCGAGACACTAACAAAGTAAGGAGAAACATTGTAGCCACCCATACATGACCACCATCGCCCCCCAACTGCTCCATTATCGATAGGTTGCACCACCACCTCGTCAAGCCATCTTCCAATGTGCGCCTAACACCAGCGCCCCCCACAAATAAAGACTCATCGCACCATCACTGACAGTATCAGCCACGTCACCGCTCATCACCATCTGGGAACCAACTCGTCGCCGCATCACCATCGTCGTAGATTCTGGTGGAGGTTTTGCCGGTGGAGGTGTGGCCGGAGGTGGGGTTGTAGGGGGTGGGGAAAATGGAGGAGGAAATGTAGGTGGTGGAGTCATCGGGGGAAAGGATGCTATCAGGGAAGATTGGGCCTTGGTTGATGTTGATGTGGCAATCAAAGCATCCTCCACCATGTCATGACCATCGTTGGCACTGAGATTTGATAGTGGTGGTGGTCCGATAGTGGTTGGTTCACCATGGGCTAAATAACCTACAAGAACCAACTGGAATATCAGTGGTTCGTTGACCAACCACTACCTGCCGACCATCGGAAAAACAAAGAAGAAGGAGGTGACGACGATAAACTTAGCCGCTCAGTGGTCCATCACCTCTTCTACAAAAGCTAGCAAGTTGTGGGTCAATTTATACCGCTTAAAGTTTCAACCTTTTTCTTCAACCTTGAGCTCTATGACGATAGAATCTTCAAGGCAGAACTCGAAATTTGCGGCTGTGGGTTCCAGATTCGGGTTGTCGTGGTCGTTGTTGAAGGAGACGCGAGGCTAAGCTAGCCGTAAGGGGAAGGCAGTTGAGGGAGTGTTGACCCAGGCAGAAGCCATTGTGATGGAGGATTTGTTGCTCCGCCAAAAAACTCTGGCGCTCCATAGTAACTCTGACAGCCATATTGTTCAAAGAAACACCAAGAAGAAGAGCTGTGTGGGTGAAATGTTGTTGACGAGGAGACTTCTATCAATGACCGAAATTGTCTAGTCTATGAATGAATTATTATTTTTTTAGTTGATAATATTAAGTGTATATAAAAATTATTAGTTAAAATTTATAAATTTTTTGTATATATATTTATTCATAAAAAAAAAGAATTATGTGATTAAATTTTTGTATGAATTTAAGTGTTACTAATTGAATCTAATATTTTAATCTCAATCATTAATTTATTTTAACAATAAATTAATGACTCAAAATACCCTAGTCCATCCATAAATCACCTTGGAAATGATTCATATTAGACATTAGAGGTGTCAAAACGGCTCGGTCCGACCCATTCGGGCTCGGGCCATTTTCGGGCCGGCCTATTCGGGCCACATAAATTTCGAATTAGTATTTTGTCAGCTTAGCTCAACCCATTTAGCTTTATATAGTGTTAAAAGAACAGACTCACTCGGTCCATTCGAGCTCATTTGACATCCCTATTAGACATTCCTTACTCACGATGGAGAAGAAGGTGGTGGTGGAGGGCTACATAAGAAATTTTCGCCAATTAAACTTGTGCATAGCTCCTATTCAACTTCTCCACATGCGAAGTTTTAGTGCGAAAAAAATAATTTTAATTCATTTTTAGTTTTAAATTTTATATTATCACTTAATCAACAAATGATTAAGAAAACTTCTTTTTTTCAAAGGTCTTATTTGATCTAAGGGATATGAAAATGAGTATGAAACATCAAACCATCACTCTATAACCACAAGTTCACAACTTTTTGGTGTAGACTAGGGGAGATACTAGTTAAACTGTGCTCGGCTGATAGCATTTAATTTTTTTTTATTGGACAAGAAGGTTGATGGAGATTAAGGATTTTTTTAAGTAATTGTCGTCGTAAAACTTTTTTTAAGAATGACTTAATTTTGTTTAATAGTAAAGTTATGTTGAATTATATATATCAACTTGTTCGACACTATCAGTTGGACCAACACTGCATTTTGTAATGTAAACTAGTGTTTATAATATTGCGATGTATGAGATAATTAGTCAGAATTTTATTTGTGTGAGATAATTAATAGAAAATTTATTTATACAGTTATAAATATATGGTTAAAAAATTATTTGTTATAAATAATAAGAATATAGCACATACGTAAAAAAAAAAATATAACAAAAAAATAAACACAATTATCAAACAATTAATTTTAGTGTATAAAATAGATTATAAACCTATTTTTTGAATAAAAATTATTTTAAATATATATAATTAGTTAATTTAGATGTATAATTATATATATCATTTTAAATATATATAATTAGTTAAAATTACAGTTATTATATTAAATCTAACATTCATGGCTTCATGCGTTAAGATAAAATAATTATATAGGAATAAAAGAATGTTAGTACACAAAGTTTACAACTTGAAAAGATTTTTTTTTTTAAAAAGAAAACTTTATTCCAGCTTATAGATTAGGTGTATACTTCCATAATAAAATAATATAGCAACCCTTCTAAGAAAATTTTGTACCACATAATAAAAACACATAAGCAAATAGCACATAAAATATGATCTTTTTTAAAACTCACAACATCTGCTGTGAAGCTATAAGATAAAGGAAAAAATAGATATAACAAAAAAAAAACAATTACAAAAGTTACACAGACCAAGACAGAGAAAGCAAAGAAAAAAGTCAATAAAAAATGTTTACATTACTTTTTAAGAGAAACTTAAATTTAATGTTTAATTTTTTTTATTTTCTTTCAACAACAGATCAAATCATAGCAATTGATCAAGTAAGGTTCACTTACAATAACCCAACTATCATCCCAAAATTTGAAAAGTAGGAGAAGACAAGATAATGCAAAAAAAAAATTACATATTACATCTCGAATATTAATAAGAAAAGACGTTAATAATGATCTATGAACTTACCTGTGAGTGGTGTAGATAGAAACCTCCAATGCTTCCAATATCCTCGTCAAAAATCACATAGAAGAAAGCAATAGATAAGAAGAAATAGATAAGCATTAGAGTTTGATAAAAAAAATGTTAAAAAAAAATCATAAAACAAATGAAGTTAAAGGTTAAGAAGAAACCGGTTTCAAGTATGAATATGGAGACAATTTCTCTGAAAACGTAAATCCTAAAATACTTATAAATGAAAAACTCACAATAAGAAAAAGAAAAAATACATAAAAAGAACAATACTACAATGACATTGTAATTTGAAAGATTTGAATGGAAATAACGCTAGAAGAGGAAGATTAAGAAATTGGAACATGAAGAAAACAAAAATTAAAAATAAAAGAATGAAATCCTTACATGCTCAGGTTTGAATTTCTGGCAAATATCGTAATAATGGAGGTTTAGAAGAGAAGCAAGATGATTCTACTCAAGCCTAATGCTAAGTGAAAAAAATAAATAAATAAATAAATAAAAGGATGTTGAGAAAGAAAAGTGACAAAAAGAACAAAAATGTGACTAAAAAATGAAAGGAATTGAAACAATTTCATATTTATGCACAAAACAACAAAAACGGTTAAAATTCCCATGTCCTTATGTTCAAATTTAAAACTCAATGACAATTGAAAATTTATTAATTGAATCCTTAATATAATAATGATAATTGATTGAATTCATTAATTGATAAAATAAATTATTGATAACAATTATGATTTGATTGTATATACAAATTACATTTAAATGAATATTAACATAAAATGAATGTTAAATAATTTTAAATTAATATTTGCATCAAATGAATATTAAAAAATAAAAAATTAATTAAATCATACACAAATATTATTAAATGACCAATTTATTAAATGACCAATTTAAATAATATATTAAATGATTATTTAAAATTGGATGTCTAACAATTTTAGTGTAACTTTGAGCAGAAAGATAAATATTAGGAAGTTTTGAATAAGTTCTTATATTAAGTATTATAATAAATTAGAATAAAAAATTTCCTGTTGCAATATTTATATACATCTTTTTCGTTTGAGAAATGACTATATATTAAGAGGATAATTAAAGGCTTGATCGTATGCAATTAAAGAATTTGAAGAAAACAAAAGTTAAGAGGATAAATTAAAGATCCGATCCTATGTAAATTAATTAACTTTGATTGAGTAAATTATAATTATTAATGTTGGAATTAATATTAACTAATCAATTAATAATAATTTATTTATTTATTATTTTAATTAATTTGTTTTCAAATATTTGTGATTTTCAAATTTAAAGTTTCAAAAATCTTATTATAAGTAGAAAGTTTTAGAAAATGGAGGGTATTATAGTGCCTTAGAAGGCAACACATGACATAGGTTTCCCTGATAGGAGACTTTAATTGTATATTATATAAATAAAAGTGTTTGGCATATTGGGTCTGTCGCAATCGCAACCATCTAGAAGGGGTGATGAACTAGGAGAAGGCAACTAAGAAGTTAAGAGTCGTCGTCAATCGCTTAACCCATTAAAATGGAATGATGTAATTGGACACATAAAAAAAATATGTGATATGTATTTTAGAGATTAAATTTAGGAATTAATTATGGATAAGGAATGTATTAATACGTTACACCATTCGTTAAAAAAAATCTATTTAATATAATGTTATCCGCTAACTTAGTTAAATTGGTCATATCTATTCGAAATATTTTTATTTTATTTTATTTTTAAATATTTCATTTTGTTGGACATGTTATAAAAAATGATAAATGACTATGACATGGAATGAGTGGCTAAATAGTCATTATTCTTGATGCAAAACGTGTAGTTGCTGACTATATGGAACAAGTTTATTATTAGAAGCTCAAACGGTCGGTCTAACTTTAATTGAACATAACTTTTGATTTGGACATCAGAATCACTATTATTATATATCAACGAAAAGCCCAAAAAGAGAGCTCGATTAATGATGTTTTAGGCCCCAAAAACATTATTTTAACATCATTTTCAACTATTTTTCTATTTTTTCTTAATTTTTGTCATTTATTTTTGTATTTGTTTTACTCTAATTAGGTCTAGTTGTCTTGAAATACCTTTGTCGCAGTATTTATCATCACATTTTGAATAATCAGTTCACCAAGTTTCTTTCAACCATGTTTTGTTGTTTTTACATTTTACTCGTTGTGTTAGTTGGCATTAGAGAAAGGTTTGATGGCTGATGGAACAAACAGAGTAGGCGGTGGTTCTCTTGATGATGCTCAGAGGACTGAGACCCATGTGGATTAAGAGGTAGCGTTGAGGGCCTTGGAGCAGAGGTTCAATCAGTTTTAGAGACGATTCGATCGATTGGAGGGATGCTTTGACAATCTAATCAACCAGCTTCATGCTCTGGACATAGGCACAAACAGAGATCGGGATGGAGATGGGAGACGTATTCGAGATGATACTGCTTGTAGATGGCCTTTTGAACAGACCTGGTCCTACATATGGGCATAGACACGAGGTCTACCTTGAAGAATCAGAGGAGGACGAGGAGTACAATGACGAGTCGTTGAGAAATAATAAATATGGAAGACGAGATCGTGATAGGGATAACGAAATCATATTGAAGGTAGATCCCTAATTTTAATGGTAATTTAAATATTGAAGAATTTCTGGAATGGTTGGTAGACATAGGCATATTCTTCAAATATATAGGTGTTTTGGAAGATCATAGGGTGAAGCTTATTGCATGTAGGCTGAAAGGTAGACCTTCGACTTGGTGGGAGAGATTGCAATCCAGAAGGAGACGTGAGGGAAGAGCACTGGTGAGGACCTGGCACAGAATAAGGCATTTGCTGATCAATGATTTTCTGCCCCCAGATTATGGGTTGATCTTGTTTCAGCAATATCAGAGGTGCTAACATGGTCAGAAGTCTGGTCACTTGTTGTTGGGTAGGCCTTGGCAGTTTCATTTTGTATCTCAACATAATGGGAGGGAAAATACTTATAATTTAAAGAAAGATGGCGTGAAGTTCCATTTACTATGCATGAAAGGAAATTCTAAAACCAAAGCTTCTAAAGTGGAGGGCAAAATTTCTTAACGATCACTCATTCTGGGCATGAGATGGAGGCTGCTATCAAGGAGTCCAAGGGGGTGTACGCCTTAATTCTAAAACAAGTGTTGATAATTGAATAGGGACCAAACAAAATTGAGTTCCCACAGGCAGTGAAGTTGTTGTTTGAAGAGTTTAGTGAGGTGATGTCAAAAGAACTGCCTGACGGCTTACCACCTATGAGGGATATACAACACCAAATCGATTTGATTCCTAGAGCAAGCCTACCAAATTTATCTCATTATAGGATGAGTATGAAGGGGAGTGAGATTCTGAAGACCCAAGTAGAGGAGTTATTGCGTAAGAGACATATTCGAGAGAGTATGAGCCCATGTGTGTGCCTAGCTATATTGATACCAAAGAAAGATAAGAGTTGGAGGATGTGTGTGGATAGTCGTGTCATCAACAAAATTACAGCTCCTACCGGTTTCCAATTCTTAGGCTAGATGACATGCTTGATAGGTTGTATAACGCTAAGGTATTTTCAAAGATTGATCTTTGTAGTGGTTATCATCAGATCCGGATCAAACCTGGTGATGAATGGAATACAACCTTTAAAACTAAATGGGGTTTATAGGAGTATCTGGTGATGCCATTCGAACTGATCAATGCCACTAACACGTTTATGAGGTTAATAGATGCCATTAGATGACATGCTTGATAGGTTGTATAACGCTAAGGTATTTTCAAAGATTGATCTTTGTAGTGGTTATCATCAGATCCGGATCAAACCTGGTGATGAATGGAATACAACCTTTAAAACTAAATGGGGTTTATAGGAGTATCTGGTGATGCCATTCGAACTGATCAATGCCACTAACACGTTTATGAGGTTAATAAATCAGGTATTGAAACCTTTTAATGGCAATTTTGTGGTTATGTACTTTGATGATATACTTATTTATAGCAAGTCTGAAGATAAACATATACTGCATTTGCGAGAAGTACTAACAGTTTTGCAGAAAAATAAGTTATATGTGAATTTGAAGAAATACAGTTTCATGACCAGCAAGTTGTTGTTCCTTGGCTATGTGGTTAATGCATATGGGATCTAGGTGGATAATGAGAAGGTGCACGCCATCAAAGAGTGGCCTACCCCAAAAACAGTAACTGAAGTCAGGAGTTTCCATGGCTTGGCAACATTCTGCAGGTGCTTTATAAGGAATTTTAGCACTATTGCAACCCTTATTACAAAGTGCTTGAAGAAAGGGAAGTTTCAGTGGAGTGAAGAAGCCGCTACCAGCTTTGCTGTTCTAAAATAAAAACTATGCACTACTCCTGTTTTGGCGGTACCAGACTTTGACATTTTGTTTTAAGTTGAGTATGATGCCAGTGGTGTGAGAATATGTGTTTTTCTTTCTCAAAGGAAGAAACTAGTTGCTTACTTCAGTGAGAAGCTCAATGACGCTAGACGTAAATGGACCATTTATGACAAGTACTTTATTTTGTTGTGTGTACTTTGAAGACATGGGAGCATTATTTGGTTGGCCGAGAGTTTATTCTGTATTCAGATCATAATGCTTTGAAGTATTTGAATAGACATAAATGAATGAATAAAAACATGCATGCTAGCTGGTCCCAATTCTTATAGAAATTTCCCTTTAAATTAGTGCATAAAGTAGGGGTGCAAAATAAAGTAGCAGATGCATTGAGCAGGCATGCAAATTTCACTACAAGAAAACAGCGGATTTGCAGCGGATTCAAATCTGCGGCAATTGCAGTGAATTTTGAGACATATTAAAATCCGTTTCAATTTGTGATGGATCTTGTGGCGGATTAAATTGCGGTAGATTTTTCACCACTAAAATTCTACGGTGACTTTTCTATCATAAAATATATTTTTTTTGGATAAAAAAAATTGAAAAAAATTTACGGCGGCAAAATCTGCAGCAAAACGGACATTAGAATTAAAAATTTGTAATAAATGTTAAATTTTTTGCTGCAAATTTTGTCGCAAATTTAAATTTAAATTTGCAGCGAAAAAATTCGCCAAATTCTCAACGCAATTCAAAAAATAATTTTGTGGCTAAAAAATTCACCGCAAAATAGATCAGTAAAATAAAAAATCCAAAAAAATATTAAAACAATTCGTCGCAAAATCAGCCGCAAATTCTAAATTTAAATTTACGGCGGAGAAATCCGCGGCAAAATTTGATAAGTATAATAAAAAATTCTAAATAAAATATCAAAATAATTTGTGGCGGAAAAATCTGTCGCAAATTCTGCCGCAATTCAAAAAATAAATTTGCGATGAATTTTTTCGCCGCAAAAAATTCACCACAAAATTAAATCTACTTCATCTTCTTCCTTCTGCTATTTTCATTTTTCAGATGCCATTCTTTCTCTAATTCTCTCCCCTCTCTCCCTTCCCCTTTTAAGATAGAAGCTTCCATGAGCAACCTTCGTCATCTTCAAGACCTTGAGGTAGGGGAAAAACCTTGTTCTTGACTCACTTTTCTATTCCTTTCATCTTGTTCTTGAGATGTGACTTGATGTGGGAATTGGGGTTTTGAGTTGTTTTTGCTTGTTTTGGCTTGAATCTTGTTAGAAAACTTGAGAATAACATGATTTGGTTTGATAGAGGCATGAGAATAGTTTTTCATTACTTGTATACCTTGATTTTCCATTTGAAATGAAAATTTGGAGTTTTAGGTTTTGAATAACCAAGGATGAGATTTGTAGTGTTTTGATCCATTTTTGGCAAAATCTTTTGATGTTTTATGTTTCCTTCATGTTTGTGAACTTGTTTGAGACTTAAACTCACCTAAAAACTGGATTGGAATGGCCAAAATCTTAGATTTTGGCCAATGGAACCGTAACCACGGTTCTACAAAACTTTTGTCCCAGAAACACGACTCGTGTCTGAAAACACGGGGGGGGGGTGTCCTCTCTGCCAGTTCAAATATAGTGGAAACGTACGAGACGGAAGCAGGGACACGGGGGGGGGGGGGGTGTGTAAAACAACACGGCCTGTGTTGAAAGATATAATGAGAATTAGCTTTTGTGCTCTCATAAAAGTTGTAACTCTTTCTCTTAGCTTTCCAAGGACACCTAATTCTTCTCGTTTCGACATATGTAGCTCAAGTTATGCTCATTTTACTGAGTAAAGGTCAAGGGTTGAAATTGAGAAAAATGTCAAAATATTATTTTGGGAAAAACTAGCTTTCCTAAGTATGGGGACCTTTCTTGTATGCCTTTATAAGTGTGATGAGACCGTAGTAAGAGTGTTTAATAAAGTATATTCGTGATGCATATAAATCAATTGTTATCATAATAGATAAGTTTAAAGATTAATTGATGAACAGATATGATTGGAAATATTTGGAATTGTGGCAATTGTTGGGAATCTATGAAATGTAATAAATGAAATAGAATGGTGCTCCTTTTTAAAGAAGGCTATGACTAGTTCAGGTGTAAATGAGATTTATGGCTTAACTTATATTTAAAAATCACATCAAGGTGACTCTTATTAGAAAGATATTATAAACGTTTCTTGTTTTTATTTATAAATGGTTTATGTCAGAAATGAAAAAACGATTTTTTTTTACTTATGCCACTTTTCTATTTAATAATTAAGTAACTTATTTTATATACAGTAATTGGATTTATTATGAGGTTATGTTGTATAAATTTATTACTGAGAATTTCAAATTCTTACCCTAACTTCTTATTTTCATGGTAAATCCAGTATATGATCAAAGTAGGAGCGAAAGAAGGCATGGAAGACTTTGTATAAATCCAATTTGTGTTTTTGTTAAAGCTAGCATCACGTTGCATTTTGTGACACCTTGAGGAGGAGATCTCCAACTGGTGCGGTGTGGTAGTCTCCAACAGGTTTGATATACTCTTTGATTCACCCTTTCTTCTTTTTTTATTGGTGTTAATTAACCTGCATTGCTTTTGCTTAGTTTTTTGTTAAAAGTTAGGCTTGGTATAATGTATGCATAGGATTTGGACTTTTATTGGAGAACACTTTTGCATTTTTGGCTTTCTAAATTGACCACATTATTGGAGAATACTAGTTGTTTGGATTGAAATATTTATACATGTATAATTTTAAAATATATCAATTATGTAACATATGTCGTGCATTTTGTATTTTTGTATTTTGATTAAAGTGTAAAATTATCATTGCAAAAAATGGTAGTTCCAAAAAATCGTAGATAGATGTATAATAGGACTTATTCGGGTCGTAGAGGACTTAAATAAGAATTTGTATATGGAGTTGAAGAGTTTATGAATTATGCATATCGATCTTCCCATTACTTAAGTGAAAGAACAATTAGGTGTCCCTGTTTGATATGTTATAGTGGAAAATTGTTAAAACCTGAGATTGTGAAAATTCACTTGTATAAAAAAGGATTCAAACCTAGGTATTGGTATTGGACAGATCATGAAGAGGAAGAGTCTGATCTAATTAGTGTAGATATAAACTTTGATGTGAATACTGCTAATAGTCCTATATTAGAGGACGAAGACGTGATTGATAAATATCAAAATATGGTTTGTGATGCGGCTGGAACAGACTTTGAGGATTTTAGGAGTCATTTTGAACAGAGTGTTGAGGATGCTCCACATCCAGAGGCTGAAGAGTTTTATGATCTATTAAATGCTTCAAATCAGCCATTATGGCCTAGTTGCGAAACTCATTCTGAGTTATCCTTGACAGTTCGAATGTTAAGCCTCAAATCTGATTATAATGTAACGCATGCATGCTTTGATTCATTTATGGATATATTAAGAGATGTTGCTCCACCAGGATCACGAATTCCTCTAAATTACTATAGAACAAAAAAATTGGTTGCTAAACTCGGGCTTGCTTCAAGAAAAATAGATTATTGTGTAAATGGTTGTATGTTATACTATGATAATGCTAAACAATGTAGGTTTTGTGGTGCTGAAATATACGAACTTCGTAAAACCAGTAATGGGAATAACAATGAAGTTCTGGTGAAAAGAATGCATTATTTACCTTTTATTCCTAGGCTCAAGAGGTTGTATTTCTCTATGAGCTCATCTGTACGCATGAGATGGCATGCTGAAAACAATAGGAAGCATGAAAGCATTTTAATAGGATATATCTTGAATTTGCATCTGATCCTAGAAATGTTAGGTTTGGTTTGTGTGCTGATGGATTCATTTCATACAATCAATCTGTTTCTCCTTATTCTTGTTGGCCTGTGATAGTCACTCCATATAATTTGCCTCCAGAAATGTGTATGACTGCCTTATACATGTTCCTAACATGCATTATTCTTGGTCCTCATAATCCCAAGAGCAAGATTGATATTTATTTACAACCATTAATCGATGAACTGAAAATTTTATGGGCGGGTGTTTTAACTTATAACGTGTCAAACAAACAAAATTTTATGATGAAGGCTACATTGATGTGGACAATAAATGACTTTCCTGCTTATGAAATGTTGTCTGGATGGATGACTGCTGGTAAATTAGCATGTTTATATTGCATAGATAAGACAAAGGCATTCACTTTGAAGCATGGGGGAAAAATTCGTGGTTTAACTGCCATCGTCAATTCTTACCCGTTGATCACATGTTTAGAAGAAATAAAAATGCATTTAAGAAGAAAACTGTTGTGACTAAGTTGCCTCCACCAAGATTATCTGGACATGAATTATGTGAGATTGTTAGTGGCTTTAGTAAAATAACTGAAATTCAGTTGTGCAAACACCATGGGTATGGTGTTTATCATAATTGGACTAAGCAGAGCATATTTTGGGAGTTACCATATTGGAAGGACAATTTAATTAGGCATAATTTAGATGTCATGCATATTGAGAAAAATGTCTTCGATAACATATTCAACACCGTTATGCATATTAAGGGCAAAACAAAGGATAATGTGAAGGCAAGAATGAACTTAAAAGAATATTGTCAACAATCAGAATTGGAGCTTATTGATTTACCCAATGGTAAGATCATGAAACCAAAGGCTAATTATATTTTTATAAAAGAGTAAAAAAAGATGGTTTGTGAATGGGTGCAGTATTTAAAAATACCAGATGGTTATGCTTCGAACTTGGCCAGATGTGTGGACATGAATCAATTACGATTGTTTGGAATGAAGAGTCATGATTGTCACGTGTTTATGGAGAGTTTGCTTCCAGTTGCTTTTTCTTTGTTGCCAGATCAAATTTGGAAGCCATTGACTGAATTGAGTCAATTTTTCCGAGACTTGTGCTTAATGACTTTGGCGGAAAGAGACATGTTCAAAATGGAACAGAACATTCTGGTGATTTTGTGTAAATTAGAAAGGATATTTCCACTAAGTTTCTTTGATTCCATGGAACATTTACTAATCCATTTACCTTATAAAGCAAGAGTGAGGAGGCCAGTTCAATATAAATAGATGTATCCATTCGAGAGGTACTTAAGCAAGATAAAGAAAACAGTCAAGAACAAAGCTCGGGTTGAAGGTTCTATTTGTGAAGCTTATTTGATTCAAGAGATATCTTATTTCTGTTCATTTTACTTTGAGTCTCATGTTAAGTCAATGAGAACTAAAGTTCGATGAAATGATGATACAAATGAAAATATGTCGATAGAATCGACTTTGTCAATTTTTAATCAACCCGACCAAGGTTATGGAACATCAAAAAAATAGTGGCTAAATGATGTTGAGATGAGATCTGCGACATTGCACGTCTTGTTAAATTGTGATGAAGTTGAACCATACCTCAAGTAAGTAGTACTATTAATTTTGCTTTAAATTCTAACATATGTATTGCTCACTAACAACCAAATCATAAACTTTTAATTTTTCAGTGCTTTTCTACAATATTTCAACATTCCTAAGGAAATTTAAATGAAAGAATTAATGCAGATTTTATAGAGTGATTCAGAAGTTATGTGAGTATTCAAACATTATTAAATTCGTTTTCCCAATCATTATATATGATTTAGATCATTAACATTAACTATATTTTTTTCTAGGTTCACAATCCACAAAATATGGTTAATAATTCTTACTTGCATGATTTGGCATGGGAGCTTAGTAGATGTGTGACAACTTTGCCAATGTATTTTTATCAATGGATATAAATTTCATACAGATGCTTGGTGAGATGGGAAGAAAACAATCAATAGTGGTGTCTATGTTAAAGGCTTAACTAATGGTGAAGATGAAAATAATTATTATGGAATACTAAAAGATGTGGTTGAATTAGAATATCCCGGGAAACAAAAAAAAAGTTGTTCTTTTTAAATGTGAATGGTTTGATCCTACGATTAATAGAGGTACAAGAGTTCACAAAGGTTATAAGATTGTCGATGTTTGACACACTAGATGATATGAGAGGTTTGATCCTTTTATCCTTGCTTCCTCTGTGAGACAAGTGTATTACGTTCCTTATCTTGGAAAGAAAAAGGATAAGGTCCAATGGTGGGTGGTAATAAAAACCAATGCAAGAGGTCGAGTTGAAATTGAAAGTGCCCAAGAAATTGCACTCCAAGATGATGATATGAATCTTGTGGATCTAATTGTTGATGTGGATCTCATTAACAACTTGCAAGACACTAATGAGGTTTTTGATGTAGTCCAAGATGTTAGTTCTAGTAGACAGGCTGAAAATGATGAAAAAGAAGAAATTTTTAATGATGATGATGATGAAACATTTTCTTCCAATAATGAATATGAAACAAATAGTGATGAGGACAATGTTTCCTCATAACTGTGAGTATAAAATCATATTAAGATGTTGTAGTTACTAGTTATACATTATTGTGTTGTGTTTGGAATTATATTTACATTATATTTTTATTAATTGTGTAGATGTCATCGTCACGAGGAGATAAGGGGAAAGGGAAGGAGAAGGAGAAGTAATAACTTCGACATCTTCGAATCAATTTAGGGAGGCCACCTAGGAGGCAATCATCAGGATCATCTCCACCCTCTGTTACAATATCACCCACTACAGGTTTGCATCAGCCACCATCTGTTGGGTACGTTATGATACCCACACCTGGACCTCAGCGTCCGTCACTAACTTCCCATACACCGCATGGTACAACATATGATTCTGGGTCACCTACTATTGGCCCTTCACTGAGTACTCGTGAGTCGCCGAGTACCTATGAGTCGCCGGATACCTGTGATTCTAATGTGGAAGTAACAAATCAAAGCAACAAGACGTTTGTTGAGCCAGATGGTGATTTTGGGTATGTGGACAACTATTTGTTATTCATTTATAGTTAATGCACATTCAAAATTTTTGTTGAGAATATTTACATTTCCTTTTTTAAGTTGTATCGTAGATTTCTGCCATCTAAACCTGCTGCTGATGCCATAACAAAGATTATACGATCTAGGTATAATCAACCTTGGACATCTTGGGGAGGAATACCCAAGGATACTAGAGAAATGTGGTTTCGAGAGTTTCAAGTATGTATCAATTTTTATTCTATTAATTATGTTTGTTTGTCTTGTAATAGTGCAATGTTTTTAAACTTTAACGTTATTTACATAATTTTTTTGAAGGGTTATGTTTGGTGGATGCCTCAGCATCATAACCATATGCGGAAGACATATAATAGTCGTAGTTTGAAGAGACTATCAGGTTTACTGGGGCAGGCACACAACTTAAATGAAAGACCTTTTTGGATTAGAGAAGACATATGGGAAGACTTATGCAGGCACTGGGCTAGTAGCATGTATAAGGAGAAATGTCAACAAGCAAAGATGAATCATACTTCTGACACTGATAGATGTTTGCACACTGGTGGTTGCATTTCTACAGGCACCCATGCGCAGAAATTGGTAACTATTATCGTCAGTTGTTTAGTAATATGTTTTATTATTTTATTATTAACTTTTTTTCTCATTATTACAGGCTAAGACTTTGGATAGAGAGCCCACAGTTAATGAGACATTTCGTCACATACATTTGAAGAAAGAAGACCGTACTGCATGGGTTTCTACAAAAGCTAAAGATTTATATGTTAGTATTTCTTTAGAAATTGTTGTCTTTAATACTACAATCATGTTATAACAACAACCATAAGAAGTTTTTTATTTCTATCTTTAGGTGGAATTCAAAACAAAGAAATCTGAACAATCTTCTCAGTGCTCAAATGAAGAAGAGACATTTGGTACACAAATGACCAGTCGAGAGCTTTGAATTAAAATTGTTGGCGGTCCTAAGAAGGGTCGTGTTTATGGCCTTAGTTCTCAAGCATCTATTTATAACCATGGAGATTCATCCTCCTCAAGGCCTATGTCGAGTCAAGTTCCTGAGTGCGTTATTAATCAAGTTAAGTAATAGTTGTAATATTTTTTATTAATTAATTTTTGTATTTTGATAGATGTAGTCAATTATTTTATTTTTCGTATTTTTGGTTAATTCATTATTCGTGGAATGAATTGATGAATTTATGTTTACATATATTAATCAGGTTAAGGAGCAGTTGCAGCAGGAGATGTTGGATTGAGTTCAGCAGATTCAACAGCAAATGGAGCAGCAAAGCCAACAACGTGAACAACAACGTGAGGCCGAGTGGAAAATACAATTTGAACAATATTAGCATTAACAGAACCAAATGATTAATGAGCTGAAATCATATGTACAAGCCGTTGGCACTCAACCAAGCCAACAACTACAATTAATAGAAGAAGATAATTAGAATAGTGAATATGATCATGATGAAGATGACAATGATAATGAGGATTATTAAACTTTGTATTTGAACAAACTTTGTTATGTTGAATTTGAACAATGAGTTATGTTGTATGCGATTTGTTATATTTGTTTTATGGATTGGTTAAATGCATTGACAGGTTAAAATTGATGTCTGAGTGGATTTTGTTATATTGTGGATTTTGAACATTTAATTTAATTTTTTTTTATATTCAAAAAAATTTGCTGATTTTGCGTAGAAATATCACGCAAATTTGCATAGATTTTTGCGGTGGATTATCCGCCGCTTTGCGACGAAAAAATCCACCACATTGCTGTGGAAAAATCCACCGCAATTCAATCGTGGAAAAATTCACTGCAAATTAGCGGCAAAAAATCACCCACAAATTAGCGACGGCAACATCCACCGCAAATCAGGTTAGGAAAAATCCACCACAAAATCTGCCGCAAATTAGCGGTGAAAAAATCTACCACAAATTTGTGGCGAAAAAATCTGCCACAAATTAGAGACGGAAAAATCCGTCATAAATTAGTCCATTTCCAGCAACGATTCCGGCATGTTGCCGGAGAGTTTTACGGCAGATTTGTGGCAGAAAAATTTGTCGCAAATTTGTGGCAGAAATTAAAATCTGTCGCAAACTATATTGCGTCAACCGTATTTGCAGTGGTCGCGAATCTGCCTCAAATCCGTCCCAAATTGTTAATTTGCAGCGAATTTTGAGTGATTTGCGGCGAATTTATCTTTCGCAAATCCCGTTTTTTCTTGTAGTGTTTACCGGTTACTATGCGGTAGGAAGTTATGAGGTTTGATGCAGTACAATAGTTGTATGAAACTAATAAAGACTTTCGTGATGTTTAGGAGAAATGTGCAACCAACCAATACCTTCATGCTTTCTATATACACGATGGCTTTTTTATGCGAGGCAATCAACTTTAAATTCCTAAGTCATCGTTGAGAGAGAAGTTGATCAGAGACTTGCACGATGGAGGTCTTGTAGGTCACCTAGGCTGTGACAAGACTGTTGCTACTATTGAAGAGAGATTCTATTGGCTACACTTGAGGAGAGATATAGTCAGATTTGTGTAAAGATGTTATATTTTCCAAACTGCTAAGAGGCAATCACAAAATACTAGTTTATATATGCCTTTTCTTATTCCAAAAAACATTTAGGAGGATTTATCTATGGATTTTGTGTTAGGTTTGCCCCAAACACAAAAGGGATGAATTCTGTTTTTGTTGTTATTGATAGGTTCTCCAAGATGACACACTTTATTCCTTGCAAGAAGACATCAAATACAAACGAAATAGCCAAATTGTTTTTCAAAAAGGTCCTATGTCTGCATGGTGTGCCTAAAACTATCACATCAGATCGGAGTAGCAAGTTCCTTGGTCATTTCTGGAGGACTTTATGGAAGATGTTTGATTCATCTTTGAATTACAACAACACTATTCATCCTTAGACAAATGGTCAGACTGAAGTCGTAGACAGGACTCTTGGCAATCTAATTCATAGCATTTGTGGAGATAGGCCAAAGCAGTGGGATATGGCATTAGCTCAAGCAGAGTTTGCTTACAATAGTGTTGTTCACAGTGCCATAGGAAAATCTCTATTGTGTACACAAAGTTGCCACAACATGCTCTTGATCTGATTAAGTTGCTTAAAGCATTAGGGGTTAGTGTAGCTACAGAAAACTTAGCCAATCAATGTTAGGATGTACAGGCTGAGGTAAGGCAGAAATTAGAACAAGCTAATGCTAGATACAAGCAGGCAATAGATCAACATTGCAGAAAACAAATGTTGATGTTAGGGATCAAGTAATAGTGTTTCTACGAAAGGAGTGATTCCTTGTTGGAACTTACAACAAGCTGTAACCTAGGAAGTACAGGTCATACCAAATTTTGAGGAAGATCAATGACAATGCCTATGTTGTTGGAT
Source organism: Ormosia emarginata (assembly GCA_029884605.1). Lineage (NCBI taxonomy): Eukaryota > Viridiplantae > Streptophyta > Magnoliopsida > Fabales > Fabaceae > Ormosia > Ormosia emarginata. Next base: position 19,265,061 of record JAQQTP010000064.1, on the reverse strand, counting down.
TGCCAAATGCTATGAGAATACCCAAAACATTTAATGTGGTGAATATTTATCCATTTCATTCCTCAGACGAGCCTTGTGCCCAGATATCCCAAGCAACTCGAGGTCGAGTCTTTCCCAAGTGAAGGGGACTGATGCAGAACGTGTAGCAGTTGACTATATGGAGCGGATTGATCGTCAGAAGCCCAAACAGTCGACCCAACTTTAATTGGGTATAACTTTTGATCTGAGTGTTAGAATCATTATTATTATATATCAACGGAAAGCCCACAAAAAGAGCGTCGATGTGACAATGAGAAGAGCTTGGTTGAGGCTGTTTTTGGCCCCAAAAACATTATTTTAGCATTGTTTTTTACTATTTTTCTATTTTTGCTTAATTTTTGTTATTTATTTTTGTAATTTGCAGCTCTAATTAGGGTTTAGCCATCTTTAAATACCTTTGTTTCGTAGTCTTTATCATCACGTTTTGAATAAACAGTTTTGCCAAGTTTCTTTCAACCATGTGTTTTTGTTTTTACACTTATACTCGTTGCACCAGTTCTATGGAACAAATATAAACTCCACAACACATGGTATGAAAGTAGTGAATCAAAATTTTATTTTTTGAAGAAAAATTCTTGTAAAATAAATGGTCAAATAAAATATTATTTTACGAGAATAAGATTTGTTCAAGAAAATATTTTTAAGTCAAGAAAATGTTTTTTCTAAAGTAAATAGCCAAATAAAATCTCATTTAAGTTCAAGAAAAATATTTTTGGGTATAATGAATTTTTTGTAGTGACTTCCAAAAAAAGCTTTTATAAAAATAAAACTTTAATTCATCACGATCAAGAAGTTGGAGATGCATGAATTTACTCATATTTATTTTATTATTATTTTTACCAAAAAGATTTTAGTTATTTTAATTGTGAAATTAGACCCAACCAACATTTTTGGCCAAATCTAATAATAATAGTCTCAAAAGTATTAGGAAAAGTTTAATAAACGTCACTTCGATCCTCTCCCAATTTTTCTATTGTCAGTTAAGTTTTAAAAGTTAATGTTTGTAATGTAAGATGACACACATTAAAATTAATCCAAAAATGTTTGGAATAAGATTATATTAGAAATCATCTAATGCCTTGTCAACGCTTCTAGCAAAATCTAAGAAATAGTCCTCACCTCATGAAAGCCAAAATTTTTGCCGTCACTTAGGCTAATTATAGTTATTCCATTGTTGAAATCTTAATTCAAAATGTTTAAACAAATAGAACGACAATACAAAAAGAATGGATAAAGATTCTTATTGGAGATCACCTAAGACCTTACCAACACTTCTGACAAAATCTAAGAGAACTTCTTACCTCTAGAAAGCCAATAATTTTATTGTCACTTTGCCTAATTTTAAGTATTCCATCATTCAATCTCAATCCATAACTAAAATTGTATTCAACAACGTAGTAAAAGGATTATTAAGTTAGGAAAAAAAATAATGATGAACAATCTAATAAAAATAGACAAAATTAATTAAGAAGATGATGTTGCAGACTGGTTGCACGATGATGGCCTTGCGAAAAAAAAAATAGAGAGAATCAAATAATTTCAATTACAAGAATTTCAATCAAATATCAAAACAAATTTAACCAAATGAAAGAGAGATATAGGGAGAAAACAAATGCGTACCTGCTGTTACCGCTCCATGATACTTTTGTTTTATCTTTCTCTCATGTGCTCTTAAGCTTTTTTTTTTTTTTAATTGTGTGTTAAGTGACTCCCTTATGCTTATATTTATAAGCTTAAGGTAGTAGCTTTGTAATCTCATTCAAGTAGAGTTTTATCACTTATTTTATTTACTTACTTTCTCATCTTCCTATCTTAATCTATCTATTGGTTTTCTGATGTTATTCAACAAATTACTCTATTTTCAAACTTCTTATCTCCTTCAAAATTTAAAAATTCACTTTATATTACCTTTTTTATTTTTTTTTTTTTAAATTAATGGACTGTATATTTTACATTTTAAAAATGATTTAGACAAAATTGGATGCTGATATGGTCGACCTACGAACCTAAGAATTTTGACTAAACCCATAAAATGCGGGTTAGATTGGGTCCACAAGAAGGGACAGGTTGAAAATCATTCCAATTTGTAAGGTATGAGTCAGGTAACAGATTTGAAATGTGTCATCTCACCCAATAAGCATTGTGGTCACATTGTTATGACTTTTATGGCTGATTAACTTATTTTATTTTATTTCAAATTTATGTTAATTTAGTAAGACTTATTATGTTTATTTAATTTGTTTAAGATTTATTATGTTTGTATGAAATTGATTATATGATTTTTTTATTTATTTAGAATATATATTATTTTAAATTAAGACATATTGTGTGTTATAAATTTTTTATTTTATATTTCGATATTTATTTTAGTAGAATTTTTTTTATGTATGTTGAATTCAAACTGGATTAGGTTGAAGGAAAAATTTTCTTCAACTTAACCCAACCTAACCTTACCCACTGATTTAATAAATGGGTCACATTGAGTCTAAAAATGCCAAAAGAACCCCACCTAACCTGCTGACACCCCTTATCTAATTGTTGTTTACTATTAAGACGCGGGTCAAGGAAATTGCAATACCTAAGAGTTAAGAGTACTATTATTGACACTTCTCACTATTATGTAAGATAACATCTCTCTACTTAAAAAAACCTTATAATATAATTTGTATGAGTTGTTTATGACTTTTAAGAGTTGTTAACTTATGACTTATAATATATGTTTAATTTATTTGAAATTTATTATGTTTGTATAAAATTAGTTATATGTTTTTTAGTTTATTTAAAACATATATTATTTTTAATTAAAACATGTTATGTGTTATAAATTTTTGATTTTGTGTTACAACATTTATTTTTAATAAATTGTTTTTAATGTATATCTGACTTACAGATTAAGTCATTTAGAAGAAAAAATTTCCTTCAACACAACTCAACTTAGCCCACTAGTTTAATAAAAAAAAAGTCATATTGAGTTAAAAAATACAACAAAACCCACCAAACCCTGCAAACACTGCTTATGTAATTGTTGTCTAGAAAACCCTTGCTTTTTGCATAGAAGAGTGTCGCCAACAACAAAACATTTCCTTTTTTGAGGGTGGTCACATGGAGGTGGATCTTTCTCTCCATTACGGTTTTCGGTGACTCCCTTCCTTGTAAATACCATCTTAGTGGGAACTTTCTCTCCTCTTATAGGAATTTTCCCTCCTCTTTCATGAGAATTCTCCCTCCTCTTTTGTGGGAGTTTTTTTTTCTTTTTCTATTTCTTTTCGTTTCCTTTCCTTTTCTTAACGAGACGTTGTGTATCATGGAATAAGCTTGGAGCCCTCGTATTTGGACCATTGAAATTGTGTACTTGTTGTTCTACTTTGATGTTTAAATACTTGTGTCAATCACCTTTTTTTAGTGTCACCACAATTGAATGCTTAGATAACACTAGTATCAAGTTTAGAGATTTAACAAGCTCACTTGTATACTACTACCTATCTGTTGTGTGATATAAAATTGTCAACATTCTAGTGATTTTTTTGCTATGTAATGTTTTCATTGATTATAAATCTCAAGTTTTAACTTGTTTTCTGATCAGATTTTATTGTACAAATTTCACTGCCTTTATTCCTCAAACAATGAAAGTTAGTTAACAGAAAAAAAAAATTGTTGTCTACGGTTAAGACACGGGTTAAGTCCAAGGAAATTGCAATACCTAAGGGTTAAGAGTACTATTACTGACACCCCCACTATTGTTCAAGATAACATCTCTCTACTTAAAAAAGCCTTATAATATAATTGTACGAGTTTATGAAGATATTGCATATAACTATTACTTAATTGGAGCAGCCCTTTCCGAAGCACCAACAGACCTAATAACATCTTTCTGTTAGAGTATAACCCGGCTGACATACGTTACGTATCCGGTAGGTTTTCCCCTTCATAGTTATATGTTCTATCTAGACTCTAGATTCTAGAATATAGTCAACCAGAGTACGTGTATTGTCCAAATAACTAAAAATAAGCAGCAAATGTAAAGAGTCTATTTCACGATAAATTTATCAATTTTTCTTTTGGGCCATTGATGAATCAGTTAAAACCAAGTCCTTTTTTAATACGCATATACCTCTATGGGCAAAAACAACATATACCACTCGGGCTCTGAATCAGACGTCAGAGTAAGCAGAGAACATCAATAAACGGAACTGTTGCTGCCGATAGTCTCAACTCTATCATTGTTACATATATATTTTTTCTACCAAAATTCCCTTCATATTACCTAAGGATTCTTCTCATCCCGACCAACAAACTGCATCAATCTCATCCCTTGCAGATCTATATAACTCCAGCCTCCTGGCACATTGCTGTCTCCTTTCCGTCAACACAGAATCTTCATCCAGCAATTGTGCCAGTTGCCTTCCCTGAAAAATAAACAGCGAAAGTTAGTCGAGAAAATTAGCTAATTTCCCTCTGTCCGTTCCCCCTTCTCTCTTCATAGTTATCGTATTTCAATTATCAGTGGAATTTTCACGTTATATCCTCAGGATGGCTGAGACATACATTTATCTGCGATATGAAGTATTTAGTAATAGTTCAGTCATACAATGTCTTTTCCAACTTTGTGATGATCCGTTATATCTTGATTAATATTTCCTCTAAAATAGGATGGATGTGATGACCCGTTATATCTTGATTAATATTTCCCTCTAAAATAGGATGGATGTGAACACAATTTGATACGGTGGCAGGTGATTCATAATGTATGTATCATACCTCCTTTTTGCCCAGTTGTGTGTAAAAATGGTCTAGTAAAGATCGCTTAGCCTCCCTCACTTGACAATGAACCACAGCCTTTGGAATGGTATTCCTCAGCGTTTCCGACACCATCCCAATATAAGATAAAACATTTGAACTGATCCTTTGAAAGTGCCCCTCGGAATATCGGTCTGCGGAGGAGGGAGCTGGATTCCCTCCCTTATCGACTTCTTGTGGGAGTTTTCGGAAGAAATCAACAGTGAGATAAGAAGATTCCATTTCCACCAGTCGTAACGTTGTCTTCTTACTGTCTTCACGAAATCTCTCTAATGCCTCATTAGCAGCTGCTGCTATTTCAGCTTGAAGAGTTGGAAAGCGCTTTAATTCCTGCACCATTGTAAAAATTAACCAGAAGCATATTTCGTCTAGAGAGTAAACCATTGCTAAGTTTTTCTTTTTTTTTGGATTTTAACTCAAACCTGCGCTTCTGCAATTGACTTTCTCACGAGTTCCTTCAGTACGAAGTGAACCTGCCACGAATAGCATATAGTATAAGAAATTTCAGTAGCTTGCAAAGTACTTACTCAGGATTAAAGTTGGTCTCCAGGACAGCATAAAACAAGGTCAATCATAGAGTTAAAAGAATTGGACAAGCTGATTTTCCAATCGAATAAGTGAACTTTACTCAAATATTTAAAGCAGAAGCACTTACAGCATCCACTGAAGCTTGCGCAGGACCTTTGAAATAATTAAGTGAGCTCTCTAGGAGGCGTCGGTAACCTTGCTCTGGAGCGATTAGATGAGGTTGGTACCCATCTGCCTCTAAAATGACTTTTCTCACATTTTGCAACGACAAATGACGGTCCAGTGGAAGCTTTCTCAAAGCAGCAGGAAGCTGGTAATCGAAAACTATATAAATTCGGTCACCACCTGGTCGCCTAGGAGGGGGAAATACAAGAAAGGTCAAGACTTTTCCTTCCCAGAAGTATTATATCAATTTTTTCAAACTAGATGTCTACACACTCAAACGTAAGATTAATTATCATCTACGGGAAATGACTCTCGTACACGAGTTTTCCTATATCATTTTTACACCCATGAACGATCTACAAATTTTTAATTAACAATATCATTTGGTTAATCGGCTTGTGATTGATTACTATTAGTGGTAATCGACTACTAACTCATTAATCAAAACAATACACGTTGTTAACAAAAAAAAACTTTCATATAAATGATGCAGAAAAACTGGTGGTGTAAGCTTGTAAACTTTGGTTTCAATAATCAATTATAATCGATTATTGTATAAAATTTTTTGTTATAATCAATTATAATCGTTGTTGGTTGATATAAAAAAATTAAAATTAAATTATCAAAATAGGTATAGAATGATTAAAAAAGTTATTTGATTAATTTTGGGATAAAGCATAATCTATAAGTTAATAAAGAATTCATGACATTGATATAATGAGGTGATTTTCATGAAAACAATTAAACTTTTTGAAAAACAGTCATTTTCTAAAAAAACAACCTAATTTAAGCTAAAACAATCTTACCAAAATATGCACTAAATATGTTGTTAAAATAACTACTTAATTTTGGGAGCAAATAAGAATTCATGACATTGATATAATGAGGTCAACTTCATGAAAACAATACTTTTGAGTAACAATAAACAGTCATACAAAAAAAAATCAAGTCAAAAAGAAATAATATTAAAGAGAAGAAAAGTAAATATCCTCAAAATGTAAAGATAATGTATGCGCGAGAGCTGGAGAAAAAAAAAACTAAAACGTTAACATTTTTTTTGGTGAGACATATGGCTGTGTTTTCAACTGCATATCAATGAAGGATCAACTCAGACATCCAATTAATACATAAGGTGGCCACTTAAATTTGAAATAAACGGAACATATAAATAAAAAAACAAAGCACAAAGATAAATTATGATTTCTTACCCTCCATCTAAATGCTCCTTAAATACCCGGTCAAAGGCGCGGCATAATTCTAGAATAGTGTAAAGCTGGGCCTGATAAAATCAAAATAAGTTTGATAAATATCCTAACAAGAATTATATTCAACTTATATTGATAGTAGATAGTAAAAGATACTCCTCACCCCAGCATCAATAGCAACTGGTCTACCAAGGTGTGCCAACTCTGCTTCAAGCTCATCAATGCTTCTATTAATTAAAGATGCAATCCCTGGAAGCCGAGCTCTTATCACAGACTCTAAATGCTGAAACCAAATCAGTTCTATGAGTACACTAGCAACACTGTTGAGTTGCATCACTGTAACTGCATAATAGTAGAATAAATAGAAACCTTTGAGAGAAGCTTTGCTAGATATTCTGAGCCCATTCTGCTGGCTAAGTGTGCATAATCAGGACTGGTGGCAAAAAACTCACGCTCCCTTTGCCGAGCAGAAATCATATCTACATTCCTATTGATATCTGCCTGAGAACGGTTTACAATTCCCACCCAAGGGTTTCGAAGTCGATATGATCTTCCTTCGAGGACCTACAACATGATCAACATGGGAACATTATGACCGTAATAGGAAAAATTTTCTGTATCCACGTGAATTAAGATTCATAGAATATCCAAACTAAGTTTCCTCACAGAGCCAAACAAATAGTCTTATGAGTTTACAGCTGAGTGTTCTAGAAAAGCTAAGATTCTTACATCCAAAGCATTTGTTCCTTTGTCCATCAAATCAAGCTTTGTCAACACACCAAATGTTCTTTCACCTTAGAAAAAAATTTTTGAATGCAATGTCAAGAAAAACCATAATAGCATAATAAGAAAATAAATGCATAAGGTTCATATAGTTGAAGTATGGTTGTAAGCAAAATGCAGCAAGTATACCTGTAGGGTCAACTTGTCTGGCAACCTTGATCGCATCTGATGTTGCTATATCTTGATTTGCTGGAGTAATGGCCAAAATTAAGCAATTTGGCTGCAATACCAAGAAGACATAAGTAATCAATAGATTCATGAAAGAGTTAAAGTGCGATTAACTGACACAATAGTAAATCTATAAAGACATCAAATGCTATAATATGAAAAGATTACAAAGCTCCAATATTAAGAATTCAGAAAATAATCATCACCACTGACTCACTGGTATCAGCGAATTGATTTATTTAAATTAAGACAGTGAACTTATTATCTCATCTTCCAAAGAGGATTTCTTCAAAGGGGGGTTGGCACCTACTTTTAAGGCCATCAAATAGCAAATAAATGCAAGATAAGAAAACTGAAAGAACAAGCATATCCGTAAAAACTACTTAATGAAAGGCTAAACCCTTATCATTTCTTTTTTTTTCTCTGATTTCCTAAAAGAGAAAATTAAATCGTAGACTCTAGACAGAAAAATAGGTGCTTGTCAAATTGTCAACTTCTTTTTTTTTTGTTTAAATTTTAAAAACTGACAGAAAATTTGTAATATGTAGTACTGTTTTTAAAAAATAACTGTAAAGAAAAAATTGCTTTATAGAAAATGGGAGTAAGAGGTGGACCTCGACCATTCCCATGAAGTTGGAATGACCTTTTCTATTCTCTTTTCAATCATAGTAAAGGTAAACACAACATCAGATTTTTCAGAAGAGAATCAAGAGGGGAATTCCTTTTCTGTAGCAGTATAGATAGAAGTACATCCTTTAACTACCTTCTCAACATATGAGTGAATCATGCTTTCAATATCTTGCACAATACTTTCTGGCTGTCCCTCTGACAAAATTAAAAAGAACTTATAAATCAAAAATAGGAAAAAGGATAATAATAATCAGAAACCCATGTTCAATTGAGAAAAGAAAATGAAAAGAAAGTGTACCTACAGCAACCTTTGTCAAACCAGGCAGATCTATCAAAGTTAGATTGACAACTACCAACAAAAAAAAATAATAATCAGATAAACTTGAACATCACAAAACAATATGGAAAATCCACAATTCCACATACAGGCAGCAGCCTCTTCTACACGCAGAGCACACTGTTAAGAGAGAAATAGAAAAAAGATTGGTAGGCCATAACACACTTGTGTCAGGCAGATATATATATATATATATATATATATACACACTGTATACAGGGAGAAATCAAAGGTTACCCTCAAGCTGGGCATGATTGATGTGATGATATCTATGCGTTAGCTTGAGGGGGAGTGCTAAGAATAATGACATATGCTCAATGTGGGTACTCTAGTCTTTTAGGTATCCTACGATTTCTCCCTGTACACAGTATATATATATTGACACAATTGTGTTATGCGCTACCAATCCTTTTCTATTTCTCTCTTAAAACACATACAAAATATTAGAGGCTGTACAACTCCCTTAAAACATAAGAACCGGGTGATTCCTTGATTATATCAAATTTCTTCTGCCATCAGAAATATATTAGTGCTTGAACAACTTAACGAAGCATGATGCAAATAAATTAGAAATACAGTACTAATGGAAATACACTAAATCATCCATAGATGATAAGCAAGGCATTCAGCATGGTAACTAAAAAGATAGTATCAAGTAAAGCAATAAATAGCACAAATAACATGATAAACACCATCAAGTTTTCAGGGTACATGTAAAAGTGGTAAGGACTGATTACTTATTTTCTTCCAGCAAATATACATTGCAGCTTGGTGACAAAAATTTTGTCCCACAACAACAACAACAACAACAACAAAAGCCTTTTCTCACAAGGAAATTATGTCCCAGAACAATGAGATTAAAAAAAAATCCATCTAAACCAAGGGATTCATGGCACCTGAATGAAAATGTAAAATGTAAATTCCTTACCATTTGGGGAGTAGATGCTGAGATGAATAGGAACAGGAGATATCTGTTTTGCTTTCCCAGTCATTCTATCAGTTTCATCTTCAATTTCCTTTCGAACCAAAGCTACAAAAGATAAGTAAGAAATCAAACAATAATTTAAAATAGTTTTTCTAAAAAAGAAAAAAATCAAATAAATATAGACTAAAAAATGTATATTGCTTATTTACTTCTAAGTAAACATCCTAAGAAAATAGTGCATGGAAACCATATATTAAAAGATTTTCACCAGTGTCAACTTGCATAACTATTACCAAAAAATAAATAACACTAATAAGATAGCAGCTAATATTATATCACTTGAGTCTAAAATTATTTCAATAATCAATTATAATCGATTATTGTATAAAAGCTTTTTTTTATAATCGATTTATTTTTATGTTCGAATATATTAGCTGAAAAGTGATTTTAAATTAATCTATTTCGTTTGGTTGATAAAAAAAAGAATCGCTTTTATGCATTAAATTATCAAAATAGATATAGAATGATTAAAAAAATTATTTGATTAAGGACAAAATGGTATTTACATATCAAAATGTAAAGAATAATCTATAAGCTAGAATCATAAGTTTCAATCTTCAGTATTATAAAAATTAACTTAAAAAAACTTTTATTTTACATTGAATTTCGTGCAAAAGCTGAAGCTGATTTTGTCAAACATGATTAAACATTATTAAAACAACTTTTTTCCCAAAAAAAAGTTGTTTCCAGCTAAAAAAAGTGCAACCAAACATGCAACCTAGGAAATGCGTGCACTAGTGCACTACTTTCAAAGTGGTACAAGCCACAAAAATAATGTTAGTGGAATATCCTATTCCTCCACTTTCAAAAACATTATTACTCATGTCATCACAATACTCCAGAAAACAACAGATGAGCTTTTAAGTCTTTGACCAGGTAAAACCATGGGGAAACTGCATAAATATGGCAAGTCTAATAGAGGCTAAGACATTGTGAGTTTAAGATAAGCAACCAGGCTAACAAGCAATGCAGAAAAAGAATAATAGCTGTGAGAATGACAGTTGAACAAGTTAAAATTTACATAGACAAATGAGGGAACAATCGCTACACTACAGTATACTCAATCAAATTGATTCAATACACGGTTACATTATAAATTACACAATTTGAAATAAAAAAGTAATGCATGCAGAGCATGTACTGTAGTCAAGGAACTCTCATTTCCGCAATCTTCAAATGGAGATTCAAAATCAAAATGCATGGCATGAGAAGACATACAGAAATCTGTAAATCGTTTCTTTGGCAAGTGCAGAAATTCTGCATGCTCTTGTAGCCCCTCTTCTGTTTTGTGCAGCTGCAATACCAAGGGCCTCCGCGTCACAATCCCTAAACAACACTTAAAAGAAAGCCAACCATAGTTCACCATAAAATGAAAGTGCAATAAATAAATAAATAAATTTCACTAGATTTTTTCTTTCATTATTCAAAATATCCTATTCCTCAATTTTGTTCTGCTACCCTGCCAATAATACACACACACAAATTAAAAGAGAGAGAGAGAGAGAGAGAGAGAGAGAGAGAAAATAAGGGGAAAAAACCTAGATAAGTGCGTGAAACTCTCTCACTCTGAGTACCTTCACTTTGTTGAATAAATTGGTGATTTCTTAAAAACCAAGAAAATTCAAGAATAATAAAGAAAAATAACAGTGCTGCACTCGGAAGTCTCTTCGAAGATTTTTCCATTTCCACAGCTTTCTCAGCAACCAAACAGAATTACAAAAAAAAAAAATGAAATCAACGCTTAAAACATTAACAGTAACCAACCTGATCCCCTGGGCAGAAAATCACGGCCGACGATGCCCTCCAATACCGAAGACTTTCCAGAACTCTGCATTCCGTACAAATCACAAATCAAATCGCACGTTCTTAAAAATTCATCCACAAGCACAGAATTATCTAGAAGGTGAATCGGATTAAATTGAGAAAAAAAACAAAGGCATGGAAAGAGAGGAGCGAACCTGGCCGCCGACGACGGCGACGGAGGGAAGAGCCTCCCAGAGAGTAGGCAAAGCAGCAGTAGCAGCGTCGCCGCCGTGGTCGCCGAGGACCGTGCAAGCGCGCTGAATTCGGTTGACTAGTCCGATCAAGGTCTCCATGGTGGCCATTGCGGTTGGTTCGGGTTCGGAAACTGTATCGGATGAAGCCGAAGCAGAGGGTAGGAGAGAGAAGAGAAAAAAGGCTGTGAAAGAGAGGAAGAAGAGTAGAAGAAGAAGAAGAATGAGCAAAAGGGTAGCTATTTTGGTTTTGGTTGGTTCTGTTTCAGCGTTTATGATACGTCATTTACGGTTTTATTTTCTGTATGAGGTTTTTAAATTTGGTTTTGGCTTTAGAGAGAGAAAGAGAGAGAGTGGAGAAACTGAACTGAGAAAGTGTTGCTGGGGATGATGGGGCCACGTAAGTAAGAGCCGTTTTTATTTATAGTGGACTGGACTGGACTGAACTGGAGTCTATTCGCTTAGTCGCTGTCGGAGCTGAACTGCTTCTGCTTTCCAGTTTCGACACGAGTCAATTCATTTTTTATTATTTTTAAATTTTTGTATTATTTTGCCATTACGTTTCAAAGTGTGAAACCGTTTGAGGGCTTTTGAACCTGGTTCTGGCGGGATATATTATTTTCTTTCACAAAGTATACATCTTCCATTGTCTATATACAATATTACTTCTTTTTTCAATTTTTTTTTAGGAATTTTTTTAAAGTAAAGATTATTTTACGTTTGGATCAAATAATAAGTACTTACCTAAAATTTATTTACACTATTGCTAATCACTAAAATTACATCCAAACATAAATTGTTCATAACAAAATAGATACTTGAGAAGTAACGAGAGGTAAATAAGATTAGTTAGTAACAATAATAAGTATAACAACAACATCAAAACTTGAGAATTAAAACTAAGTTTTTATACCGATTCAATTTTCCACTTCTTCCATTTCATCATGTAGTTCAAGATTCTTTTTAGGAGTCTTGATCCATGAGAATGCGGTACTCGGATGATCTGATAATTAAATTTCCCTAGTAATGTTTCTTTCCATATTTATTCATGATTTTTTTGTGTAACTCCTATAACAAAAAATCATTACTAGCATGAGATTGTAATAGAATCACCAATATCAAGGGGAATGGGATGTATTGACCGATAATGCCCAAACAACTATATTTTAATTTTATATATTATAAAATAAGTAATAATTGTAAAAAGAAAAAAAAACAAAAGAAAGTTACATAAATTTAAAAATAAAATAATATTTAAAATAAAAAAAAAAACATGTTAAAAGTTAAAAAAAAAGAAAATTATAGAATATTTTCAAAAGCTTGAAAAAACACGTGCACGACTCCAATCCTCCCTACTAGGAGGTCCTCCTACATTGTCAAGGGCTAACAAAAATGCATTATCCGCATCTTCAAGGCGATAAAATGCCTTTTCATATTTTTCAGCAACATCTAACATGAAATAAGTAGAATTCCACCTGGTTGGCACATCAAGGGTTAACATTGCCGAACCATATTTCTCATATTAAATCATAACTCAGTTCTGGCGTGGAGGAGGAGCTGCGGTGAGGAGCGAGGGTGAGCTGCGGTGGTGACGGAGCAGATCTGGCGTGGAGGAGTTGATCCGGCAGGTGAGGAGGAAAGTGGAGGATCTGCGGTTGTAGCATCAAAAAAATATTAAGAAGTTTCTTTTATCCAAACCAATTAATATACCCAAACCAAACCGAACCAATTTAATTGGTTCGGTTCAAATTCATCGGATTGATTGGATTACCCGAACCAATTTACACCCCTAGTCATTTCTAATATACACTCTCTAAAAGTAACAAAAATAAAATATATTAAAAAAAAAAACACCTAAAAAAAAAAAAAAAAAAAACCTATAAAAAAAAAAACTTGGTTAAAAGTTAAAAATTTTTTTAAAGTGTTATTTACACTATTGGAGAGACGATGAGTCACGATCAGACTTTTAAAGAAGTTTTTCAATTTTTTTACTTTCACGCTTTTACTCTTTTAAGAAGTTTCAATCACTTGCCTTCTTCTTAAAGAAGTTTTTCAACTTTTTCTTTTTTCACTTTCTTACTCTTTTTCAAATACTCACTTCCCTTCTTTTTTTTTTCTTCTTTTTTATTCTTCTTTTTAATTCTACCATTTTAACATCAAGAAGAAGAACATGTACCGAACTGCAAGATCACACGCAATTACGCACAAGCACAACACAAGGCCTCAAATCCAACACCACAATGTTAGTTTGCATTCCACAATATTGTTAGATTATTTTTTATTATTATTGCAAATCTTTTATTCTCTTAATTCATTCTACCATTCTATTGTTGAATTATGTTTTTTTCTCTTGTTTATTTTTATAGATTTACAAAATTAGAAAAATAGAAAGTTTTTATATCACGTACATTATTTTAATTTTTTTTTTCAATTTGTTAACTAATATTTATATTGTAATTGATTTAGAGTATTTAAATACATCAAATTGTAAATAGATTGTAGCTCACTTTTATATATATATATATATATATGCATTTTTTTTTTTAGGTTGAAAGATGTTTAAGAAGAAAACAATTGATTCATTTTTCAAGAAAAAGGAGAGGAATAATGATAATGCATAATCTAGTGAGCCAAATATATATTCAGAGATGAATGTTGAAAATGTTGTTGAGCAAGCTACAATAGTGTTTACTATGGAGCCACCTCCTGCCAAAGTTATGAGAACTGAACAAGAAAAAATTAATATTGGTACTTTGATACGTGATCCTGGAAAGCGTCCATAAATTTGGGAATATCCTATTAATCAACAAGATGAAATTCGTAGGGCTTATATTAAGTTTGGACCATATCAATTTATTATGGATGTGTATCCACTTTTTGGTCCAGAATATCATCCTCGTCGATTTCAACCTCATTGGTTTAAAGTTTTTTCTTGGTTAGAATACTCACCTGAAGAAGATGTTGCCTTTTGTCTTCCATGCTATTTATTTTCTAAAAAAGTAAGTCCATTCACTTCAAAAGGGTTTAGAAATTGGAGAAAAGTGAACAATGGAAAAGAATGTGCATTTTTATCTCATGTAAGAAAAAGTCCCAATTCAGTTCACAATATTGTTATTAGATGTTATGAAGATTTGAAGAATCAGTCATGTCACATTGAAAGAGTACTACATAAACAGACTTCACAACAAATTTTGAGTAACAGATTGCGTCTTAAAACCTCTACAAATGTTGTTAAATGGTTAACTTTTTAGACTTGTGTTTTTAGAGGTCATGATGAAAGCTTGGACTCCAAAAATCGTGGTAATTTTCTTGAGATGATTAAGCTCTTGGCTTCTTACAATGAAAAAGTGAATAAAGTTATTTTGGAGAATGCCCATCAAAATGTAAGGTACACATCTCCTACTATTCAAAAGGAAATTTTACATATCTTTGCTAAAAATGTGCAAGATAAAATTTGCAATGAGATTGGTGATGTAAAATTTTGTTTGATTGTTGATGAAGCTCGAGATGAATCTAAAAGATAACAAATGACACTTGTTGTTATATTTGTTGATAAGCATGGACTTGTAAAAGAGCATTTTTGGATGTAACACATGTTATAGATACCACTGCAATAATTCTTAAACAAGAGATATGTTCAATATTGTCTCATCATAATCTCAACATTCAAAATGTGAGGGGTCAAGGATATGATCGAGCAAGTAATATGAGAAGAGAGTGGAATGGTTTACAAGCTTTAATTCGTCAAGAATGTCCTTATGCGTATTATGTCCATTGCTTAGCTCACCAATTACAATTGACACTTATTGCTGCAATTAGAGAAGTAACTGATGTTCATGCAGTCTTTCAAAATCTGACTTTTATTATCAATGTGGTGTGCTCTTCTTCTAAAGGCAATGATGAACTACAAGCTACTTATGCAAATGAAATTGCTTAATTGGTTGCAAATGATGAGATTAACACAGGAAGGGGAATGAATTAAATTAACACATTGCAAAGACCTGGAGACACGAGATGGAGTTCTCATTTCAATTCAATATGTAGCCTTTTAGGTATGTTTAGTGCAATTGCTTCAGTTCTTAAAGATTTAGCTGTTGAAGGCTCCACATACTCCCAACGAGGTGATGCTACTTATGCTCTTAAGTCATTGATGTCATTTGAATTTATATTCATTTTGCACATGATGAAAGAGATTATAGGAATTTACTGATAAACTTTGTCAAGCTTTGCAACAAAAATCTCGAGATATTTTAAATGTTATGCATTTAGTATCTAGCACAAAATCAATTATTCAGAGGTTAAGAGATTGTGGTTGGGATAGTCTTTTAGAGAGAGTTAATTCCTTTTGTAAAAGTCAAGTTATTCAACTTCCTGATATGAGTGCTTCTTTCTCTGACATAATTCGGTCTCGTCGTCGAAAGGATAATGTGACAGTTGAGCATCACTATCGTGTGAATATATTTACAACTATGGTAGATTATCAATTAAAAGAACTTAATAGTAGATTTAGTGAACAAGAAATAGAGCTTCTCATATTGAGTACAACTGTAGATCCTAAAGATGACTACAAGTCATTTAATGTTGGTGACATATGTAAACTTGTTGAGAAGTTTTATCCTTCAGATTTTTCTGAACAAGAAAAGATTCAGTTGGAATATGAATTGCAACATTATGAGCTTGATGTCTTTAAACATCCAAATTTTCAGAATTTGTCTACTATTGCTAACTTGTGTCAAAGATTGGTGGAAACTGAAAAATCAAATGTTTATCCTTTGGTTGATAGATTGTTTCGGCTTGTTTTGACTCTTCCTGTATCAACAGCAACTACTGAGCGTGTCTTTTCAGTTATGAAAATTATTAAAACAAGGCTGCGGAACAAGATGGAAGATGATTTTCTCACAGATTATATAGTTGTTTATATTGAAAAGGAGATTGCTGAAAAATTCACCACAGATGCGATAATAGATGACTTTTATTCTATGAAACAGCATCGAGCACAACTTAAAAATTAAAAGTATGTATTTAAGATTGACTTATATTTCATTATGTTTACTATGAATGTTTCAAATTTAAAGCATGCTGATTATGAATTGAATTGAATTTATTTTTATATTTATATTATATGATAATTAGATTTTTTAACTTAAATATTTAGAAACATATATATAATTTTTAGTTTCGGCTCCCCTAGGATTAAAATCCTGGATCCGCCCCTGCATTCAAACACATTACATACATGTTTGATTTTAATTAATTTTGAGAGAAAATTCACTTTTTATCAAATGCTTTGAGTAAGATTTTTATTATAAATTATTTTGAACAAAAATAAGTTAATTTAAATATATGTTAAAAAATATTAAAAATAATTATTTAAAAAAATGAATCCAAATAAACTTTTAGTCTCACAAACTTTCATAGATGATAGCTATTTAGGAGGAGGCTTCAAGTCAGCCGGAGCCATCAAGTGGATGAAAAAAAAAATTCTTGCTGTTTAAAAGATGCTTTTGTGAAAGTATTATTTATGATTATGAAAAGGAAAAAAATATAATTGGGGGTTTTAATATAAAAATATAAATACAGTAAATACGTACAAAATGTTGAGAAAATATTCAATATAAAGAAATAATAGATCAAATATTTAAATATAAATTATTTTAATATAAAAATAAATGCAATTAATATGTACTAAATGTGAGAGGAAAATATTTAAAGCTAGAAAAATGTAAAATATCTAAAAACTAATAATTTTAAGTGAAATATTAGCAATACATTTTTTTGAACACTCTTTTTAATATTTATTTTATTATTAGTTCAAAAACAAGTGTTGATTGCATTCTTCTCCTAATAATCTTTTTAAATATATGAGATAAACTAATAATAAAATAAGTGTTGAAAAAATATTCAAAAAAATGTATTACTAATATTTTTTAATTTTAATGTAAAACATAAATGTAATTTATATGCAATAAATATGAAAGAAAAAGGGTCAATACTAAAAGTAGAAGAGTTTGTTACCCTTAAGTAGTATATTTTTTTAATTTAATAGTAAATAATCAAGAAATCTTACATATTTTAATTGATAATTAACTTACACACTCACATTACATTAAGGGAGAGCTACATTGAGCTTTGCTCGTGTGACGCAAATGGATAAAAGTGAAATTTAATCTCAAAATCTCAATCAATTGTAAAGGATGTTTTAAGCTAACTAACACGTTTCCTTAAAAAGTAGTATTGATTAATTTTCATTAAATTATTTTTTGGTAAATCATTAAATTATTTTTATTTTTGGTACATTTAATTTATCTTAAACTCTAAAAAAAGTACAAAAAACTTTTTGAATTTTTGTGATATTAAATGCATCTATATTCTTTTTTTTTTATTTGGCTTCTATTTTCATTTAATATGTCATCCGTTATTTTTTATCTGTCGTTTAATAAAACCTCATCATCCAAAAGACATGCAACAAAATATTCTTGCATACACATTGAGGAGAAAGTATTAGGTCTTTTTTTATATTTCTAAGATATTAAATTTATTTACATTTTTGGTTAGTACTATTTTTATTAAGTATTATGTGAATTATTAGAATGAAATATTTTAAGAGAATATAACATTACTCAAAGAAAAATGTTACATTCAAGGCGACTGGTTAATAAATTAAAATAAAAACTATTAAATGAAAATTAAAAATATTTAATATCTTAAGAATTCAAAATATATTTAATACTTTATTATTCAAGTAATTAAAAAGATTTAATAAATGATACTAAATGCTTCTTCGCCAATGCCCTAAGGACATAAGTTAGCTTGACCTTTACATAAAGGAAATTGTTATGGTAGTGTTATAGGTATGATACTTAGGCTATGTTTAGATATTTAGTAATTGATTGAATGAAATAAAATGAGATGTGATGATATAGAATAGAATGTGATAAAAGTATCATTTTATTGATTAGATATTTTAGAATGGAATGAAATAAAGTTACTATTCTATTATTTAGAAAGTATATGAAATGATAAGAGTTATAATTTTATTTTTTCTAAATTACCTTTATTGCAAACACACCAATTTTAGGGTAAGAGTTTAATGTAGTAATATCCTAATTATAATAATAATAATAATAAAAGATGATTCCGTTCTATACCCCCCAAATTGGAGAGAGAAGAAAATTGATGATTTTTTGTGAGATGTAATGGAATCTATCCCTCCTACTTTCATCACATCACATCCTTTTTTAACATAACTAAATAATGAAACTTATTTCTATTTTATTTTATTCCCCTTCATTCTATTCAATCTCACCAATCTAAACATAGCCTTAGGTTGAGGTCAAGCATTTATTGATAAAAAATGCTAAATAGCCAGAATTTTTGAGAGATTAAGTTGGCATGTTGTTTGATTATTGGATGGATGAGTGGTCACTATTACTTTTAGTGCTTTTTTGTGTGTTTAATTTGTAAAAGAAACATTTTTTTTACTGAAAAAAATTCAGTTATAAAAAAATCATAATAAAAAAAATCAATTTTATGCTTTTAATCAAAAGCTGAAATGAGTAGCTTTTTTTTAAAAAAAAAATCAAATTTAAGAGATATGCAATAGAGAGAGAAAAAGTAAAAAATTGTAATTGTATCCAAACGCAAAATAAACTACTACTTTTTATAAAAAATCTCTACAAAAAAAAATTGTGCTATCTTAAAAATCATTTTTTCCAAAAGCTTATCCAAACGCATAGTTTATGCTTTTCATAAAAATTTCTATGAAAAATCAATAT
Organism: Ormosia emarginata; assembly: GCA_029884605.1. Classification (NCBI taxonomy): domain Eukaryota; kingdom Viridiplantae; phylum Streptophyta; class Magnoliopsida; order Fabales; family Fabaceae; genus Ormosia; species Ormosia emarginata. Next base: position 19,245,655 of record JAQQTP010000064.1, on the reverse strand, counting down.
TTTGTAATATCTTAAAATCATTTTTTTGAAAGTTGTTCAGAATCAGAATATAACAACCCTAACAATTAAGAACGGTTGAATATGGTGGCTCATCCTTATGCGCCAACAACAAAGAGGGATTGATATTCCTACAAGGCACTTTGACAGTCGAGTTATGATTTACATTAGAAAGAAATAATGTATGGGATTAGATCCATACATGAGTAGCCAAACCAGTGTGGGATTATTTGTTAAGGATATTTAAGATATAAAGTTTCCCTGTTATTAGAATTCTAGATAGTTATAGGGGATTTGATCCCTAATTATTCTCATTAAGAAGAGATTTTGTTAAGTTTTAGTTATCCCGTAGAAAATGGGCTGGTAAACCATGCTCAGCCTAGATATAGGGCCCTAACCGCGTGGCCTACTTCTGTCATGACTAGGATCTATGTTGCCAGTCCAGAACAAAAACTTATCCAAACACATCATTTATTTCGTTCAATAGTTACCCTTAAATCTAGTTGAATATTGGTTTCATAATAAATATTCAAAAGTCTATTAAATTATTTGAATATAATTACCAATTAATAAAATAATTGAAAGCTTATTCTTGATACCTAACCTGGGAACCAAATATAGGTACTGGAGTTAATGCCCTTCCTTAAATTAAAAAATATTAAATAAAAAAATAAAAACATTTAATGCATTAAAAATCTAAAAAAATATATTTAATATAGAAATTTTCAATTATTAATAGGATTTATTAACAGGATATATAATTAGGATTTCTTTAACGAGTATCTTCAGGTACTTATTAAGAAATCAAAAAATAAAAAATATTGAATAAAAAATAAAGTATTTAATACATTAAAAATTTAAAAAATTACTTTTTTAATTAATACTTACTATATTTAATTCTTTAACAAATGTCCTTAATAAAACTCATATAATTATTCTTTAAAAATTTATCTTTCTTATTCCATACAAAAATACCCTACTTGCACCCATCATCCAGCTGATATTAATTAATTGCATTACCTTTTGTTAGAATCGAAATCAGAGGTGTGTACTTAATTTCGCCTCTAAGCGGTGGTTGGTGATGAATTCCTCCTTGATGCAGCCGCAATTGTGGTTGAACGAGGGAGTGGTGTATCTTCAAAACACTTCGACGCTCAAGTTAAGACTATACACTATGAGAGAAGAGTGTGTGAGAGAGGATCATACTAGAGTGGCTTAGCCCTATATTCATAGAGAGGGATTGCTTGCAGGTTAAGTAATATATGAAGAGATACTGTTTAGATATGATAATGATTAGTAGTTGTTTATGGCAAAGATCCAAAAATCTCTTAGTCTGTTAGGTGTGGAAATAGATCAGGCGACTCGTTAGGGGCTTATGGTCTGGCCTATTTAAGGCTTAGCATGACTTGACTCGTTTAATAAAAAAATCAAGTCAAGACTTTTTAAAAAGTCTATTTAGTTAAATAAGCTAAACTTCAAGCATTTAGAAAAATCTTTTAAGCCGACTTGTTTAATTATATATATTATAAATTTTTAATATTTATATAATATAATTAATTTAATAAATAATATAATATTTTTTTAAAATCTAAATTCGTTAGCCTATATAAAGGCCTAAGCTTATTAGTATATCTCGTTGACTTATTTAGAGGTAAGTCTGTTAGTCTATTTAAAGATCTTATTGTAAAGTAGATCTTTAAATAAGTTTTCAAGTTAAGTCAGACTTTTAAAAAGGTCAGGTCAGGTATTAAAAAATGACCTATGTCAGATAAATAAGTCAGGCTCCAACCTTGCATTTGGGAGACATGTTAGGTCCGTTTAAAGTAAGGTCTGAGATGACTTAACATGTTTCCATCCCTATAGTTTGTTAAGGATTAGTTTAAATAAGATGATAGTTTGTCTAATGAGCTATCAGTTTCCCATGAGAACTCTTATAGCTAGAGTTTACAATTGAGCCAGCCGTATTGGGTCACTCATGTTGGGTCTAGATTCGAGATACTGGTCTAGAACACCTTTATTATTAATTTTAAAATTTATTTAAACTTTTTTTTTGGGGTGATTTACACTTTTGCACTCTTAATTTTTCTCATTTATTGAATATCTCTGTAAAAACAAGGCCATAAATAATTAAATACAATTAATTAAAAATTTATTTCAAATAGCTACCATTTAATTTTTTTTCCACTTTTTTTGTTATAAATTATGTCTAAGATATTGGAGAAAGGTATACTAGAATGCTAACAAAATAGGTTCTGTATTGTTTAACCATGAGATCATACTGTCCCAAAAAAATATTAATTACACTTGAATTAAGAATCTTAAAAAAAATTTAACTCCCATTGTGTGTGACAATTTATAGCCACTTTTCAAAGACAAAATCTAAATAGATAAGTTTAAATTAAATCATTTTCATATTTCTTTGATCTATCAAACTTGCACTGAAGTCATAATTGTAAGGCATGGTACGTGCAAAGTGATTCACAATTGACTGGTGTCATCCTGCTAAATAGCAGAAGTTTAAGAGCCCGTTTATTTTGGCTTTTGGTGCAAACACCCCGAAGTCACAATACATATTCTTTCCCTAAACGCAAAAAACAATTGGCCATAAGTTTGTCCGGATTAGATTGTCAAAAGATTAATCATATAAAAATTGATTTTAAAATTTTAAATTTATTCAAATGTTATAACATATAATCATTTTAAAGTATAATTATAGGAATATTTTTAGAAATTATTGAATCCACTTGTAAAAATTAATTTTGTAATGTTACTTACAGGTATAAATCATTTTAATAAATTATCCAGTTTACAAGAGTAAATTTTGTGTGTAAACACCATATTTTGTTTCGTTCAATATAAAAATTTTAAAAAGATAATTATAAAATGAAAAATTTTAAAAATCTCAAATTAAAGTTCAATTTTCTTACAATATTGACTCAATTCTCCAAATCACTTAATGGCCCATTTTAGCCCAGTTCCCCAAAAAATAAAATAAAAATTAGAAAATCAAAAATGAAAAAAAAAATCCTCTGTTAATTCTTAAAAAATGAAAAATATTTTCTTGACCCATTGTTTTCTAATTCGTTAGCCCAATTTAGAAACCCACTCTGCACCCTTTGTTTTTGGTTACTAGTCACTCAGCCACACCACACAGCCTTCACACTCTTACTCACGTTACAATGCATTCAAACGCAACATGTCATTTGTCATTTTCCCACCAACATACTACACAACCGGTACAGTACACACAATGCAGCGGGCAGTTTTAAAAAATTTTGGCCGGTTACTAATGACATGCCACTTATTATAGCAGGTGACAAAACCGCCGTAGAACCAGCCTAGGTTGTAGTGTTAGGAAGTTTAGCTCTTTGGGTTCCTTTGTTTTTGGGCTTAAGTTTCAGGTTAATTTAGTTTGTTTATTTATTTATTTTTTGAAAAAAGAAGGGAAAAGAAAATTAGGCTGATGCTTGTTTTTAAGCTTTCTCTTTTCTTTTTAATAAGACTTGTGTCTTCATCTTGGGCCTGGGTTATTGCTTGTAGACAGATAGGTTATTGGGTTAGTTTTTGTTTCTCATGTTAGTATATTAGATCTCTTTTTAATGAGATAATAATAAAAATAATGATATATAATTGAAGCTTAAAAATGACAAAAAATAGGATAAAAGAATGATCAAATAAATAAGATTAGGCAAATAATTAAAAATTAAAAAAATAGAAAATGCAAAACTAATAAAAATATATGTTTGACTTTTCTTTGGCTTATTTGAAGTTAACATGTTCCCCTGCATGATTACGTGATTATAGTAATTTATTGTCCTTTTTAATTGTATGATCTTTTTTTTTTTTTTTTTTAAGTGTTAGGTTCCGCTGGGCTTAGAAGGAGACACCACCCAGAGGTGTGACCTATGGAATGCCTCATAGAGGTTTCAACAGGAGGGGGAAGGGAGTAAAGGAAACGGGGAGAGGAAGATGCATCAAGCAGGGATCGAACCCTCCCCATCGAGCATCCATAACATCAAATGCACCAGTTCAGCTGAGGCTCATGTGCATTTGATGTTATTAGTATGATCTTCTTAGTTATTAGTATGAATGTTAGTTATCTTTTTTAATTCTTTTTCGTGATTAATGTTTAAATATTTCTTTTTTAAGTGTTCAACAAAATAATTATTTTTTTAAATTTACGTAACGATGAATTATAATGATTGAATAACTGATATTAACTTGAACATTGTGTAAAAATGAATTGTTTTAATAAAATATCTTTCTTAAAAACCTTTCAAAATTAATATTTCTATAATTTAATTTTTTTTTTCTCTCTTATGAATTTTGTTTTTGTTTATTAGAAGGGGTAAAATGAACATTGTTAAGGTTAGTAATTAATTTGTACAATTTGCTTTAGGATAATTGTCTTAAAATAAATGTATTAACGATGCAGTGATGTTAAGTTTTCATTCTTTCTTATGCATAATTAGATTCTCGAATCTAATATATCTTTTAAAAGATCGGTCTTCAAAATAAAAGGTTTTTATAATTATTTTTTTAAAATAAAAATTGGTGGTAGTTCTATAAAATTTTCTATAAATTTTAGTTATCTCTTGTCACGGCGCCCTCCAAGTATGTTGTGATTTTGCACATAAAAAATTACTTCTAAGTCATTTTTATTAGAATTGATTTCTACCGTATAAATCAATTTTGAATATATTAGAGAAACAACTTCAGCTATTATAAGAACTAATTCAAAACTAGTAGAATTGATTTTCAAGGCTGAAAAAAAATTCAAAATAAATTATTTATAAGTGATAATTCAACTCAAGCTATGCTGGGATATCAAGAAAGAAACAATTCACAAAATAACTCTTATATTCTTATATCAAATCATACACACTCATTTTTACACCTCATTTAATATTATTTACTATACATATTTTTTTTTTTATTTTCTCTCACTCAATCACATCTATTAAAAATAATATAAATAATACCTACACTCTTAAAAAGAGTGTAAAATAATTATTTTCTTTCACAAAATTGCATCAACAACATCACCCTTGTCTAGTCTCTTATCTCAACTCAACTAAATTCGTCAAAAGTTGGTCCATTCCATCAACAAATTTCTCAGTCACCCCTTGAAACCTCAACGCCATCACTTTTAGCTGCCTTGGCTTTTTTGTCATCTAGATAATGTTGATAAATATAGGAAAGAAAGCCCCACAGTGCTAAAAGCAAGGCTATAACCTTCACCCCATTGATCTTGTCATGAAAGAAGATAACAGCAAGGATAGGAACTATGGGCAATGCCAGAGTACCTATTACATTTGAGAATAATGAAGATACCTCAAAAACCAACCCCAGCGTACCAATGGTGGACATCTGCCATGTCACAGCAGTCCAAAGCAGAGTCATTACATATGACACCTTTCCCTTTTGGTATTCCTTCATCTCTTTCTCCAAAGTTTTCCATTCTCCACTTGCAAACAATCCCACAATGCAAGCACATGTAGCAACGAGGGGTGGATAAAATTGGACGTTCAAGACGGCAGAAAAGGTTTTTCTTTTTATAACTTTCTCAAAAGAAAGCTGCACAAGGCAGAGATATAAAGAAAATGTAGCAGATGCACCAAGGGTGCATAAGAACCCAATTATATACTTTTCTCTTGGAAGACCCATTGAGTCCTCAGAATGGGTATTGATTGCAAGCAAGGAAGCTGATGCGGTAAGGAGGACTATAGAATTGAATATAAGTGCTGTGAACTTTTGGGAATTCAGGAAGAAAGAGAAAAGTGCATTGAAGGCTAATTGGGTTGCACATAGTAGAGAATAGGTAGAAACTGGGAGATATAGAAGTCCATAGGCAAACATCTTGTTGACCCCTACCAGAAGTAAGCCAAAAGCTAGGTAGAGGGAAGCTAGGGTGGAAATTTTTGGTTTGGTTTTGGAGGAATCAATGTTGTGCATGTTGGTAAATTTGGCACATGGTGGGAAGTAAAAAAGGAGTGGAAGTAGTAGTGGGGATCCAGCTGATTGAGCAAATGTTGCCATCCATTTGCTATCACCACCTTTGGCATGGTATAACCTTGTTAAAAGAGTGGCTGCAGATTGGCCTGCTAGAAGAAAGATAATGTAGAAGGATACACGAAACCACCATTTGTGTTCTCTGAATCTTGGATGTTGAGGTAGCTGGGTGATAGTTGTGGTTCTGTGTGAGTTCTGCTCTTTTCTGTCATCTGAGGAATACTTACAACAAACTGAGATTAGTTCTATGACTACTATATCTGATACAATTTAGAACTAATTCAAAGTTGAGAGGGATGCCATAGACAAAGGTTTTTTTTTTTGCCCGAAGAGGTTCCACCAAATCCTTATACTAAATAATATAATTCAGCTGAGATTGAATTGAATTCTTAAATCTTTGTTTATGCCATCAAATTCTTTGTCAAGGTGAAATTAGGATAACAATGACATATGCGGTCTTCAATTTGGCAAGCTCTAATTTTTTCCAAGTTCTAATCGCAAGATCTTGAAACGGTATATGGCTATATATATTTCCATTTTTCTTATGTACGATATATCAGTCACAAATAACATTTTTGGATTTTTCCCGGTTCTGTGAACTCTTTCTAGAGGTAGGACTAGGAAGTGGATTGGCCAAAACACATTGAGGCTTATCATCTACCTTGTATCCAACAATAGCCAACAGAGTATAAAATTCTAGTAATATGAATATAGATATTCTTATGCATGAGATAAAAGGATGAGGATTTTGAGGAACTAGAAGAAAGAGTTATTTCCTTATGTTCGTGTTTGTTTTTGTTTCAAGAATAATAACCACGCGAGTTCCATAACCCCCACTCAAAAAACAAAAAAAATGGAAATTTAATAAACCAAGCGAGTTTGAGTTAGAAACTAACCTGTACTTTGTAGTTGCAGCTCTTGAACTATCTCCATTAAAATGAAAGTTTAAAAACTATGATAGGGATAACATCAAGATTTGAAGTGGGGCTTGTAAAGCATCATTCTGCAACCGATTTTGAAGTGTAGTTACACAATGCTCCTTTTCGTAGACTTTAGAAGCAAATTTAAAGAGTAATGCTTGTAATACATCATTAAGCCTCATATTCCCTCACATCGTCATGAAGTTGCAAATTCAGAATGTGGGTGTGCTGAAAATAATATAAGACATGTTGTAATTAAACAATAGAAACTATGCAATGACAGAGCTAGGCTTGAGGTTGGGGATAGCAATAATATTTTCTTTAAATGTTATCTCTATTATTTATATGATGTGATGAAATTTTAAGATGTAAACCAGGATTTGTTATAAAATCTTTTAAGTTTGTTTCAATTCTATTACTTTAATTGAGAGAAATTTTAGTATTGATCCGTAGAAATTACCTTTCTTTTTAAGAATTTATCCACACCGGTATATTATATTAAAAAAATTACAATTAGCATAATAATATTAGTCTATTAATTTATCTAAATAATTATAATTATAACACTTAAGATTTTCAATAAAATTGTATTAGACAAGCTTGAATTCTAAATATCAATAAACTCAAATTATGAAAGAAAGAACTAAAAGTACTAAAGACATATAAAGAGAATACTAGAACGATGAAAGTTTGTAATCCTTGTTTTATAAACACACACACCCACACATTAATTTTAGGCTTGTGTTCCCCTCACAAGGATTGCTCATGGCCCAGCCTGAAGCTAATTCGGCCAAGTTGAGTTCTTAAATTTTGGCCTGATATATTTTTTAGGTTGGGTTCGGGCCACACTTCGGGTTGGCTCAACTCAACCCAATGTTACATAATATATTGAAACTTATAATTTTATAAAAATTAATAACAAAGTGTAAGACTTCTGAACTTAAATTAATACTTTTTAAATTGATATAATTTATTTCAAAATATATATTGTAATTTTTGTTTCGTACTTTTAAATTTTATAACTTAATTATACGTAATATTTAAATTTTTGTATTTTATCTAAATATCAAGTTGGCTGATCATTAATCGACTATGATCAGGTTGAGATTGGTCCAGGTTAAACTCAGCACAACTCGATCCATGAGCACCCCCCTCTCGAATCGTCCCTCACACAAACATAGCTCTGCCACAGAAACTATGCAGATATGAAATAATGTATATAACTAATTAATTAAAAACTAAAATATAATTAATTGATTTGAAAGCTAATAATTTGCATTACATTATAAAAAATTTATAAAAGCCAACCAATCAATTATATATATATATATATATATATATATATATATATATATATATATATATATATATATATATATATATATATATATCTTGTATCACTAATGTATCATTAATGTATCATCTATATTTTGACACATGTTGCAATTTTTTTATTTCTATCTTATTTATAGAAAGAATTATTTGATATCTTATTACATGATTTAAATCTTTAATTTTTAAAATTTTTAATTTATCATAAACAATTCGAAATTTGAATCTTGATCACTAATATATTCTTCATAAAAAATTTATTGAGATTTTAATAATTTAAATTTCTAATTTTTTTATTCTTCTTTTATATCTTTGTTCATCACACAAATGTTAATCTAGTTGCATTATAAACGCCAATCAAAGTTAATCATTATTTATTCTAGAAATTAAGGATATTAACCAAGCTTTCGTCCCTTGCCTCTATTTTTTAACCCGACTTTCTTCTTCATTTATATTATTACCTTTATCATCATTTTATCAAAACTCAAAAGTCATGATGTATAATTAAATTTTGTTTAGATAGTTTTGGGAAGCTCGACCCTAACTTTTAAATGACACAAGAAATACCATCGAAATAATTCAATCTCCCAACTACTTGGATGTCTGAATGTTGATAAAATATAATTAAATGATTAACTGATTAGAAAGTTAATTAATTGCACTATATAAGAAATTTTTAAAAGCCAATAGAAGGCAATTACATTATAAATGCTAATAAATGCCAATCACATTTATAACATATTTAGAAAGGCAATCTTTTTTTTTTTTTTTACAAATATAAATGTAATTGATCGGATGTCAAATCTATATCTATAATCTACAATAACATATACTCATTTCAGGAAAAAGTTATGATATGTGACACTAACATAGGCATTTGATTTTCTTCCAACACAATTTCTTTAAATAGTAAGTTAAAAAAATTCAAAATGCTAATTGTATTTATTTAGATAGAATTACAAGATTACAAGCAACATTTATTGATTTTATTTCAAAATAAAATACTAATAACATTTCAACATCCACAATTAAAGATGATTCCTTCGTGATTAAGTTTGTTGAAGTGATTGTAACAAATTTCATTTATTATAAATAAAAAAATCTTAAATATGCTTTTAATCCATCTAAATATAGTAATTTTTAGATTTAGTTTCTCATTTTAAAAACTTCAAGAATGAGTTCCAAAACTTTTTTCCTTTCCAATATGGTCCTTCCATTACATATCTGTTGGATGTTGTCATTATATGCCTATGTGAAGTCCCACGCAGAGTGTAAGCATACTACATGGAATTAATGGATGTCGAGGTGGATATTAAATGGACTAAAATACAAAAATGGCTATCTTTACAAAGACTAAACCAAAAAATCATTATATTTAGAGAGAATAAATACATATCTAATTTGAGACTTGTTTATTATCAACACACAAGCCAGAAGCTCTAACCTTATACATAATTTTCTTTAACAAAAAAAATTCACTTTTAAACATGATTATTTTCAACTCAAAGACTACCTCTAAACATAATTTTCTTCAACCCAAAAAATCTCATCTCTAAGCAACTTATCAACCCAGAGTCCATCACTTTGGCTTATGGTGATCGTGTTTTGGGTTGAGTGGTGGTGGTTCTATGAGTTTCGTGGCAGAGGTGAAGGCAAAAAAGATTTTATGAGCTGATGGCAATAGGCAGTGGGCAATGGCAAAGTTTGAACAAAAACTTTAGGGGGCCAAAGTGAGTGTTTAATATGAAATTTTTTCCTTCTTTTACTTGTTAGTCTTTCTACTAAAAAAGGCATCAAATCTTTTATTTTTCATCTTTAGATCTTTCATGATAAAAATTTCATGTTCAAAATGACTTGAAAGTTTTTTATGTAAGTCATGAAATGCTGCAAATAAAATAATAAACAAGCACTACAAGAAAAAAAAACTTTATATAATAAACACAAGGAATAATAGACAACAAAAGAAAAAGCTTAATACTACAAGGGAAATGGATATTGAGATACCTTGTAATTGTACACACACACAAGGGGAAGAGAGCTTAATACTACAAGGGAAAAGAATACTGAGATACCTTGTAACTACACAATTTTTTTTAAAAACAAAAATGAAAAAGGGGCCATAGGCCCCTCTGTCTTGAAAAGCTTTGACCTTAGTGGTGTGTGTTGTTCAGTAATGTGGAGGGACGAACTTGCAATGTGATGTATATCATTAGTGCTTGCTATTGATGGTTTATCTCCAAGGCCACGAAACAAATGCACACAAGGTTCATGATGGTGGTGGTCTTTGCTGCATGAAGACTATGAATCTGGTGGCTAGGCAGTAGCTCCTGTAACGTCTTAGAAATTTAGATATTTATCATAGGATTTTATTATTAAAATTTAATATATTAGTTATTTTCTCACTTAAATTACGTAGTTCTATTTAAAAGATGTGCAAATTTTTTCTTTTTCAAATACTTTACTTTGAAAATCCTTTATTCAATTATCTATTTTAAATTTAACTTTACATGATTAATGATATGTAAATTTTTATATGTAAATACGAAGCAACAAACTGTACTTTTGTTTATTTACAGGTGTACCACTTACATTGATATACATTGTCTAGATCAAGGTACAAAACAGGGCAGTAAGCGTTGAGGTACTCACATGGTCATTCCAACAACAATTTCAATTTGTTTTTTTTTAATCATTTTCCGTTAATTAAGGCTTAGTTCATAGCCTCTAGTTGACACTTAAGAAGTTGATCATTATCTATTTCATCTCCACAACATCTCATTTATTAGTTAATTTTTTCTACACAAACAAGATAGCATTGAGAGTGTCTTGGAACAAATTCATCATGCAGAATTTGTTCTATGATACTCAATTAATTTAGTTCTATTAAGGTAGTATCTATTTGCCTACATCTAAGCCAACTTGGTGACAATATAGGCTATTTTCATGGATGTAAAGATTTTGCCAAATTGTAGCAACATCATATTCTATAATATCTATTAAATTTCCTTTATTAAGTCAAACATTTAAATGATGAAGACTTGTTCATAACAGGGCAGTCAGAGTTCAGACGAATTCCACCAAGAAACTACTATTATTCAAGTATGATAAACATTTAAGGATTGAGTCAACTATAGCAGTAAGCAATCCTATCATATTAGCAAAAATTCTAACACCTTTGTCAAGCACATCTTCACCAAAATTTTATATAGACCAAAAAAACAAAACTCATTTAAGTTCTATCTAAATTACCCTCACTTCAAGAACAACAATGCCAGACATTGGTAACAAACCAAATCCACAATTAATAGATAATGTTCTACATAAATAGGACACAACAACGTAAACAGAACATAACAACCATACTCGAAAGATCACAAAACAATCCAAACACAAGTACAATTAATTAGATTACACAATTTTACAAACACAAGGAGGAATAACTCTTGGATCAAACAATATAGTGATAAACTTATCTCTCTTTTTTTTTATTCTTTTCGAGTGAATTCATCTTCACTATTTTACACATTTTTTTATATACATAATAATTCTTGATTATTAAAACCCTTATTGCATTATTTATCTCTAACCTCAATTCTACTACATTATAGTTTTTATTTTGGCAATATTTCAAATTTAAAGAAGATTTTAATAACTTTTTTTTTTCACAGTTTTCCCAAATTTCGACCACATATTGGTCCAATATTTCTTCCTACCTTGACTACAATATTGAGGTGATCAGTCTCAATATCACAACACTCATGGATAAATATCCACATTATCACACATAAGCAAATATGCAAAAGTACAATTCTAGAAATATCTATCTAGCCTATGCACTATGCATAGTAAAATTTTTGACCCATTACCCTAAGTACACCTGGACTATTGCTCTGATACCATAAATGTAACGTCTTAGAAATTTAGATATTTATCAGAGGATTTTATTATTAAATTACGATATATTAGTTATTTTCTCACTTAAATTACGTAGTTCGATTTAAAAGATGTACTAAATTTTTCTTTTTCAAATACTTTACTTTAGAAATCCTTTATTCGATTATCTCTTTTTAATTTAACTTTACATGATTAATGAGATGTAAATTTTTATATGTAAATACTAAGCAACAAACTGTACTATTATTTATTTACAGGTGTACCATTTACATTGATATACACTGCCTAGTAGTTATAAGAAACTACCTAATTAGACAAAAAACTAGACATCCAAAATTCAAAGGGCTTATAACACTACCCTCATCTAGTGATACACATATAATCTCATCAACTTACATAACCATATAATACATGAGTAGAAAATGTTAACATTCTGGATCGCCATAACAAGACATCATTCCAATATCGATCAACAAAGTGAATACAGTCTTTACGGCTTCTCTAAAAAACACCATACACATAATGAAAATTGTATAATTCTCAGTAGGAAAACAAACTAAATAAATTACTACTATACAAACCATGGTGTTTCCAACTACATCAATCACAAAGAACACTTTACACAGTAAAAGAGAATATAAATCACAATAATAATTACATCAATATATCAAATCGCATTACGATCATATCACATTTCATTATATAAACCATAATAATAATTACATTCATATATCAAATCACATAGTGATTACATCCATATACCAATTCACATGTCATTATACATTACTTTTCTCTTCTTGCTCACATGGCCAATAACATAACATAGCATAGTTGAGATCTCGAACTTTCTAGGGCGTCCCCTAACATGGTGGTCATTCCAATCAAGAAACCCAATAAAGGTGGTCATTCCACATGCCCTTGGAGGAGAGATATCGAACCCAATAAAATGACCCATGTAAGACTTCCTACTAAGTACCACTTAGCCCGATGATAAATCCTAAAGATTCCTCTTAGCCCGTGAACCACCTTAATAGGTTCTAGAAGACAAGACTTTCTATAAAGATTCCTCTTAGCTAGAGGACACATCTCAAAGATTCCTCTTAGCTCGAGGACACATCTTAATAGAGACTTTAGAATCATTACATTCTTTTCATCATAAAACATCATTTAATCATAAATCATAGATCCTTTCGTCATAAATCATCTATTATAAATCATTTCTTCATAAATCATGTCATCATAAATCATTCCTTCATAAATCATATCATCATAAATCATTCCTTCATAAACTTTTCCATAATCAATAATTAAATCATTGTCATATGTCAAATTGAAACATCAATAAATACATACTATTAAACATAACTAATAGTACAAACTCAAGTTTCTAAGCATTTAAATAAATGCATACCTTTAATCATGCCAAATCTAGCTTTTGGTCATCCTTGGCCATTTACTTTCCAATTATAGGATCTATACTAAAATTCATCAACTCAAGACCATTTAATCATAATATTTATCAATCCACAAAGTAGGGTTCTTGGACCTTAAAAACTCTAATCCTAGGGTTTCTTGATTAATGATGAAAAATCCACCCAAGAAGTTAACTTCAAGCTTAATCCTACTCTTTACTATTCAATTTATGGTTCTTATATCCTTAAAACCCAAACCCTAGGTTAAAACCCTAACTATAGGCCAGGTGATTTCTAATTCAAGATAGAAAGACTCATCAAATTAATTAAGTCTAAATCTGATCAAGAACCAATTTAAAACCATAACCCCATTAAATTATTCAAGATCAAGCATTCTTCTTAGGATCATTCCATCATAGTAGTGTTCTTTAAACCAAAGATACAAGCATATGGAAGCCATAACAACATCAAGACTCTAATATAAAAACTAGATTTACTCAAAAACTAAGAAAGATAGGAGTTTGTACTCCTACCTCTTCTCCAAGCTACAAAAGACATGACTTATTAAAGACAAAAGGAAGAAGATTTGAGTTCCTTTCTTGGATTTCTTTCTTGTTAAAAGCTTGTAAGGTTACAAGGAGAAGATTTCCTAATTTTTGGAGATTTTCTTCCATTTCTTTCTCTTTCTTCTTCTTCTTCCTTCCTTCCTTTCTTTCTTTCTTTCTTTCTTTCGTTCTTTCTTTCTTTCTTTCTTTCTTTCTTTCTTTCTTGCTTTCTTCTTCTTTCTCTTTTTCCTTGTCTTGAACGAACTCTTTCTCTCTCTTTGTCTAGATATTTTATTTAATTAGGTATCATCTTGTTTTATTAATTAACCAATAGAATTTTGACTAATGTTTTTAGTAACCAATCATAGGAAGACTAGTGTTTAGATTGGTGTCTTGTTCTCATTGGTTAGCCATTATTTAATTATTTTCTTCTAACTAATTAGTTTAACTAACCAAACTAATTTAACTTCTAGTTAGGACATCTAGTTAGGAGTTTCTTTGGTGGCTAACCTTCATTGGTCATTACACCAATCACTTAGAATGAGTTTAGTGTCTTCAATCCACCAATAGGAAATAACCTAATGTTTCTAAGAACTAATTATTTTTAAACTCATGTCTTGCATAATGCCAAATTCTTATTGGCTAATCATTAACCAATCAATTTAGTACTTATGCCTTGTATGTTGTCTAATTTTTATTGGTTGTCTAACTCCCAGTGACTACTCCTTACTAGCCAATCACATTGAAGCTAGTGTCTTGTAAGTTGTCTAACTCCCATTGACTACTCCTTATTAATCAATCACATTGAAACAAGTGTAATCCATTAGCCAATCACCTTAGAATTAGTGTCTTCTTACTATTGGTTAATCATTAACCAATCAAGTTAAGATTAGTGTTTACTATTTGGCTAGCTTCCATTGGTCAGTTAATCAACCAATCATAAGTTTATTAATGTTTCAATCCCCCAAATAAATTAAGCTAAGTGTGGCCTATGGTGTCTCACTCTTATTGGATGAAGACTATTTTATTAATTTATCTTAACTAAATAGTTGGAGTAATCAAATGAGCATAATATCTAGCTTGTTTATTTAATTAAGGTTTTCTTAACTTTATTGGACATAAATATCCTTGGTAAAACTCCTAAGATTATGATTTGCCACTAATAAATTTAGACACTTCTACTGGGCATTTTGATCTACACTTTTCACATCTAAACTGTTTCTATGCTTTTTTAATATCGGTGAGTAACAACTAACTAATAAAAGATAAAATAACATAATAAATTAATTTATGTATAGTACATTTTAGTTTCTACAAACTCCTAAAATATCCATAAAAATTAGTTGGAAGGAGGATATTACATTTCTCTACTCTTTTTAAAAATTTTGTCCTCAAAATTTATTTAGTACAATTATCATCACCATATCTTTGCTAGGATTTATTTACCACATAATCTAGCTTTTGTTTAGCTATATACTTAACAAGCTCAACACCATATAAAAATAAATATTGGTACACTCACTTACACATAATAGTCGAATGACCCCGATTAAGATACAACCATAAGGGTAGTCTTTGGTCCTAGGGAGATATGTTTAACTAAATGACTTGCTAGAACTACAATCATTACTTACTCATGTTAGTCCGACTACAGAATACTAGTTTAAACTTATAAGAGTCATGTATGAGTATACATCTAGATCTACCAAACAATAAGAAAACTTACTTATAGATTTTGATCCTTTCTAGGATTTATATTGCAAGCTCTATACTGGATTAGCCAATTTCTTTTCACTAATCAGTTATGAGTTCAAATACTAATTTAAATGATCACTTAAATACACTTATGTTAATATTTTCAAAGGAAGGTATTAATTAATCCATCAAAGAAACAGAACAACAACCATGTGATGCTCACATAAAACTTTTCATGCTCATGTATCTTGTCTTTCACTTGACAGAGGACCACAATAGCAATTCTAATTAAAATAACAACAATCTAAATGTAGAGAGCTCATATGAGATTGATTTGTTAGAATTCATACTCACTTTGTACACTAACTGGGAATGCATGAAAAATGCATAAATCTTTATAAAATAACACTTTATATATATATATATATATATATATATATATATATATATATATATATAGCGTGAAAGTTCAACTATCCATGTCCAAATACAACAACTTTAGATACCACATAAAAAATCTTGATTTAACTAAAGAATTCATTTCAGGTAAGAGAACACAATTGTCGACTCAATTTAGATTGGAAATTTCAAGACTAAAAATCCAAAATCTCATTAAAAAAGGCTGATATTCACGACTGCACCAAAGATATATCTTAGTTTCAGAAATTCTAAAAGTTTATACATATATAGCCTTATCTCATATATTTTAAATAAAATAAGCCCCACTTCATTTGACTTATTGTAGGTAAAGTTATGAAACAAGATGTAGAAGCTAATACAGGACAACTAGTCATTTTATCAAAACCTGGCCCTACTTTAAACTAAAACTAGGAATACATGAAGAATTTAAAATTCTTGAAATTTTTATCTCTTATAACCTTATATGTTAACTTCAAAATTCCATTGGTCTCATGGATTTTAGACTTCGAAGCAAAAAGTTATGCAATCTGGTTTAACATGTGCTAGTTTGCTCTTTTCTATAGAATTTACCTTGATTTTCACTAGAAACTGGTGCTACTAGAGAATTCATAAAAATCAAAAAATTTTACTGCAAGAAGCCTTATGTGTTAACTTTCAAATGTGACAAGTCTCATAATTTTTAAGTTCCTATAGACCAAGTTATGAGATAAACTCCAAAGATTGTCTGTCCATGACAACAAAATGCAATTCTACAGAAGTTGACCTGTTTTCTCTTGCAATTTGGGAATTCATCAGTAATACTAAAATCTTGAAATTTTTACTACATCTAATCTTATATATTAGCCTTTAAATTGCATAAGTAGCAACTCATTTAAATTCCTATAGCTCAAGATATGCATTCCTAACTACAAGTTGCGAGGGGTGAGTTTTTTTTTTTTTTTTATACATAATTCTAACTTTAACACAACACTATATGTATACTTATGCCTTTCATTTAAACCAATTTAACAGTCATGAATTTTTTTCTCTTTCTAAATCTTTTCATTAGTCTTCCGCTTATCTTTTTTTTTTTAATAGTCATGGCCACAATTAGGGCATTTGACCATTTAGGCCTTAGTCGTATTTTATACACATAGGTTGAGTGATTCAACTTCATTTTACCTAGATCAAGGTAAAAAATAGGGCAGTAAGCATTGAGGTACTCACATGGTCATTCCAACAAGAATTTTAGTTTTTTTTTTTAATCATTTTTCCTTAATTAAGGCTTAGTTCATAGCCTCAAGTAGACACTTAAGAAGTTGATTATTATCTATCTCATCTCCACAACATCTCATTCATTAGTTAATTTTTTCTACACAAACAGCATCTCATTGAGAGTGTCTTGGAACAAGTCCATCATGCAGAATTTGTTCTGTGATACTCAATTAATTTGGTTCTATTAAGGTAATATCTATTTGCCTACATCTAAGCCAACTTGGTGACAATATAAGCCATTTTCATGGATGTAAAGATTTTGCCAAATTGCAGCAACATCATATTCTATAATATCTATTAAATTTCCTTTATTGAGTAAAACATTTAAATGATGAAGATTTGTTCATAACAGGGCAGTCAGAGTTCAGACAAATTCCACCAAGAAACTATTATTATTCAAGTATGATAAACATTTAAACATTGAGTCAACTATGGCAGTAAGCAATTCTATCATATTAGCAAAAATTCTAACAGCTTTGCCAAGCGCATCTTCACCAAAATTTTATATAGAACAAAAAAACAAAACTCATTTAAGTTCCATGTAAATTACCCTCACTTCAAGAATAACAATGCCAGACATTGGTAACAAACCAAATCCACAATTAATAGATAATGTTATACATAAATAGGACACAACAACTTAAACAGAACATAACAATCATACTTGAAAGATCACAAAACAATCCAAACACAAGTACAATTAATTAGATTACACAATTTTACAAACACAAGGAGGAATAACTCTTGGATCAAACAATATAGTGATAAATTTATCTCTTTTTTTTTTGTATTCTTTTCGAGTGAATTCTTCTTCATTATTTTACACATTTTTTTTATATACATAATAATTCTTGTTTATTAAAACCCTTATTGCATTATTTATCTCTAACCTCAATTCTACTACATTACAGTTTTTATTTTGGCAATATTTCAAATTTAAAGAAGATTTTAATAACTTTTTTTTTCATAGTTTTCCCAAATTTCGACCATATATTGGTATAATATTTCTTCCTACCTTGACAACAATATTGTGGTGATCAGTCTCAATATTACAGCACTCATGGATAAATATCCACATTATTACACATAAGCAAATATGCAAAAGTACAATTCTAGAAATATCTATCTAACCTATGCACTATGCATAGTAAAATTTTTGACCCATTACCCTAAGTACACCTGGACTATTGCTCTGATACCATAAATGTAACGTCTTAGAAATTTAGATATTTATAAGAGGATTTTATTATTAAATTATGATATATTAGTTATTTTCTCACTTAAATTATGTAGTTCGATTTAAAAGACGTACTAAATTTTTCTTTTTCAAATACTTTACTTTAGAAATCCTTTATTCGATTATCTCTTTCTAATTTAACTTTACATGATGAATGAGATATAAATTTTTATATATAAATACTAAGCAACAAACTGTACTATTATTTATTTACAGGTGTACCATTTACATTGATATACATTGCCTAGTAGTTATAAGAAACTACCTAATTAGACAAAGAACTAGACATCCAAAATTCAAAGGGCTTATAACACTGCCCTCATCTAGTGATACACACATAATCTCATCAACTTACATAACCATATAATACATGAGTAGAAAATGTTAACATTCTGGATCTCCATGACAAGACATCATTCCAATATCGATCAACAAAGTGAATACAGTCTTTACGGCTTCTCTGGAAAACACCATACACATAATGAAAATTGTATAATTCTCAGTAGGAAAACAAACTAAATAAATTACTACTATACAAACCATGGTGTTTCCAACTACATCAATCACAAAGAACACTCTACACAGTAAGAGAGAATATAAATCACAATAATAATTACGTCAATATATCAAATCGCATAGTGATCATATTCACATTTCATTATATAAACCATAATAATAATTATATTCATATATCAAATCACATAGTGATTACATCCATATACCAATTCACATGTCATTATACATTACTTTTCTCTTCTTGCTCACATGGCCAATAACATAACATAACATAGTCGAGATCTTAAACTTTCTAAGGCGTCCCCTAACATGGTGGTCATTCCAACCAAGAAACCCAATAAAGGTGGTCATTCCACATGCCCTTATAGGAGAGATATCGAATCCAATAAAGTTACCCATGTAAGACTTCCTACTAAGTACCACTTAGCCCGATGATAAATCCTAAAGATTCCTCTTAGCCCGTGAACCACCTTAATAGGTTCTAGAAGACAAGACTTTCTACAAAGATTCCTCTTTGCTAGAGGACACATCTCAAAGATTCCTCTTAGCTCGAGGACACATCTTAATAGAGACTTTAGAATCATTACATTCTTTTCATCATAAAACATCATTTGATCATAAATCATAGATCCTTTCATTAGAAATCATCTATTCATAAATCATTTCATCATAAATCATTTCTTCATAAACCATGTCATCATAAATCATTCCTTCATAAATCATGTCATCATAAATCATTCCTTCATAAACTTTCCCATAATTAATAATGAAATCATTGTCATATGTCAAATTGAAACATCAATAAATGCATACTATTAAACATAATTAATAGTACAAACTCAAGTTTCTAAGCATTTAAATAAATACATACATTTAATCATGCTAAATCTAGCTCTTAGTCATCCTTGGACATTTACTTTCCAATTATAGGATATATACTAAAATTCATCAACTCAAGACCATTTAATCATAATATTCATCAATCCACAAATTAGGGTTCTTGGACCTTAAAAACTCTAATCCTAGGGTTTCTTGATTAATGATGAAAAATCCACCCAAGAAGTTAACTTCAAGCTTAATCCTACTCTTTACTATTCAATTTATGGTTCTTATATCCTTAAAACCCAAACCCTAGGTTAGAACCCTAACTATAAGCCAGGTGATTTCTAATTCAAGATAGAAAGACTCATCAAATTAATTAAGTCTAAACATAAATAAGATCAAGAACTAATTTAAAACCATACCCCCATTAAATTATTCAAGATCAAGTATTCTTCTTAGGATCATTCCACCATAGTAATGTTCTTTAAACCAAAGATACAAGCATATGGAAGCCATAACAACATCAAGACTCTAATATAAAAACTAGATTTACTCAAAAACTAATAAAGATAGAAATTTGTATTCCTACCTCTTCTCCAAGCTACAAAAGGCATGACTTATTAGGGACAAAAGGAAGAAGATTTGAGTTCCTTTCTTGGCTTTCTTTCTTGTTAGAAGCTTGTAAGGTTACAAGGAGAAGATTTTCTAATTTTTGAGAATTTTTGGAGATTTTTTTCCATTTCTTTCTTCTTCTTCTTGTCTTGGCTGAACTCTCTCTCTCTTTGTCTAGATATTTTTGTTTAATTTGGTGTCATCTTGTTTTATCAATCAACCAATAGAATTTTGACTAATGTTTTTAGTAACTACTCATAGGAAGATTAGTGTTTAGTTTGGTGTCTTGTTCTCATTGGTTAGCCATTATTTAATTATTTTCTTCTAACTAATTAATTTAACTAACCAAATTAATCTAACTTCTAGTTAGGACATCTTGTTAGGAGTTTCTATGGTGGCTAACCTTCATTAACCACTACACCAATCACTTAGAAAGAGTTTAGTGTCTTTAATCCACCAATAGGAAACAACTTATTGTTTCTAAGAACCTGTCGCGACCGGGATCGCGGCGAAATAGCAGCTCACGTGATTTTTTAAAAATATAAAAATATGGAGTCGCCACCAATTTTATTTAAATTTAGGAAAAATTGGAAAACCTTATTAGAAAATGGTCTTTGGAACCAGATTGGATCCGGGAGTCGGTTATGGTTAGGGAAGGGTGGAAACTTAATCCCACAACACCCCTAACACACCCGTCTTAAGACGGTACCTTAAGTCAATTGTGCAAAAACTTAATAATCTCAAATTTATTTATTTCACCCTTTTTTAAAAAAAGACTTTGTAAATATTTTATTTTTTATTTTTATTTTTTTATTTTTTATTTTATTATTATTTTTTTTAAAAAAGAAGAAATAACCAAATTGTGAAAAATTAAATTTTGGCTTGACAGAATGAAAATTCTGCTCCTACGCATGCCTCCAGTGCAATGAGGAACTCAAAGTCACGTAGTTACTGTAGAAAATGATTGTGGGTTAGTTGATTTTAATTAAAATTTTTTGGAAAAGAAATTTTATTTTATTTGAAAATAAGATCTTGCACGAGTTCAAGTTAGCACTAGGTTACTCAATAAACCCCTATGATTCGAATGACATTGAAGATAACATCCATTATTCAATCATCGTCATTGGTCATTGCATTAATTTAAAATTTTTTTAATTTGCATTCATTTTTATTTTCTTTTTTAGGAGTGTAAAAGGATAAAAAAAACAATTTTTTCCATGAGCCAAATAAATAGGAACAAACAAAATTAAATACATACGTCACAAAATCACTTAAAACAAAATTTATTTTTATTTTTAACAATTTTCAAATTTTTTCATTTTTTTTTTTTTTTTTATTACTTGTTTATTCCTCTTTATCTACTCATTATTTTCCTAAACTTTATTTGTTTCACTTTCACATCATTTGCTTATGTGTTTAGTTAGTTTTTTTTTTTTAACCCACTAACGTAAACACAAAAGGCCCAACTAAAAGGATGCTATATATTTTCTTTTGAAAAAAAAACAAACTTCCAGAAACGACCATTTTTACGTTTTCAATCTTATATCATTGTTATTATTATTTAAAACCAAAGAAAAGCATTAGGACATTAAAAACTCACCTTCTCTGTTAACAGCAAGAATATCTTCTTCCTCTTGAGAGAAAAAACAATGGGAGCTCTGCAGGTTCGGTGGGCTGCGGTGTTGGGCGGTTAGTGCGGGGTGGAGAGCTTGCGACGGTGCGGAGTCTGCGACGGCAGGTCAAGGGAAATCCGGTTTGCTGCTCTGACTCCGGCGAGTGCGACGCGTCAACGGAAAGCTCGGACTGGGCGGCGCAGTGTGCGAGGCGCACGGATCTGGCTGGGCGGCGCGACGCTACGACACGAGATGGTGCGGCTCGTTGGTGGTTCGTCGGATCTGGAGGTCCGGGTTCGGTCAGGGAGCTCTCGGTTGCGGTGCCGGCAGGGACGAGGTCGTAGTGCACGGCGGATCCGAGCTTGGGGCAGGCGGTGCGGCGTGACGGCGTCGCGATCTGCTTCGACCTGCGCAGCTCAGAGTGGCGATTTGCGGCGCTGCTGGTGGTGCGGCTGAGTGCACGGTGGTCTGGGCGTCGTGGGGCCGCCGACGGTGCGGTCCAACTCTAGTGCGGTCGGTGGGTCGGTGTGGGCGGCTCGGTTCGGCGCGTGGTGGGCTGCAATGGCGAGGGCTCGGTCTGTCGGTGCGGGCGTGCGCACGGCGAGGACGGCGGGACGGCGGCTTCGGGCGGCCGGGAGCAGAGAGACGGCGGCCGGTGCGTCCGGGCTTGCTCTGGTTCGGTGGGTGCACTGCGGGGTTGACGGGTGGAGCTCGGGCGTCGCGGAGGGCAGCGCGGACGGTGGCTGACGAAAGGAGAGGTGGCGCGAAGGTGTGGCTGCTGGAGGTTGGAGATGGCAGCTTGTGCGGATGACGGTGGTGCCGTGGTGGTCTCGCGGTTCCGACGAGTGAGTCGGCGAATGGGGTTGGTGCTTTGGTTTATGGTGAAGATGGGTGGTGGAAAGAACCTTTGATGGTGAAGATGGTTATGGAAGGAAGGAGATGGTGGTCATGGTTGGAGCCGATGAAAAGGGTGATGAGATGGTGAGGGAATGGAAGGTGATGGAAGATGAGGGAAGATGGAGATGGGAGCTTGAAGAAGGTATTGGGAGATGGTGAAGGATTGTTATGGTGAAATGAGAATGAAGAGGAAAAGAAAGCAGTCCCTGCGTGGGAAGAGAAAATCCCCAAGACAAGAAAACGTTGCCCCCCCTGTATATGCCTTTTTGCTTGCGTGAGTGTGTCTGTGAAACGTGAATGAGTGAAAAGTGAGTGTAGAAAGGTGCAACAGTGCAGTGATAGTAGGTGAGTTTTCAGTGAGTGAGAATGCCAGAAAACGCGTGTGTGCAGAGTGAATGAAAGTGCGAGAAGATGCAAAGAAGGCAGTGATACGTGAGAAGCATGGGTGCAAAGACACTTTTTTTCTTTTTTCTTTTTTTTATTCTTTTTTATTTTATTTTATTTTTCTTTTCAAGTTTTTTTTTTTTAAGTTTAGTTTTTAGTTTTTTTTTTTCATTCATTTTTTTTTGGAATGGGCTTATGGGTTTGGGTTAAGAAAAAGGTTAAGAAAAATGGACCACAAATTACTTGATTAACTTTTTTTTTTTTTTTTATTTTTTATTTTATTATTGTTGTATATTTTTTTATTTATTTTTTTTTAGTTTTTTTTTTTTAGGTCAAAATTGGGTGTTAGCTGATTGCTCTCTTTACTTGTTTTCTTACTAGATAATAAGAATAACTGTAGCTTTCACATTATCGTCGTAAGAAACGAGTAAAGACATGAACTTCAATTTTGTCCGGCAATGGAGAAGATAATATGCATAACAAAGCAAGAACAAATAAAAGCGAAAAGCTGACACGCTCAAAGAATAGCAGAACTCAAAGTGCATGGAGCCAATGCGCTCAACAGAAACTAAAATGCATGGAGCCGATGCGCTCAACAGGAAATTAAAATGCATGGAGCCGATGCGCTCAACAAAAAATTAATGCATGGAGCCGATGCGCTCAACAAGAAATTAAAGTGCAATGAGCCGATGCGCTCAACAGGAAAATAAAATGCATGGAGCCGATGCGCTCAACAGAAAATAAAATGCATGGAGCCGATGCGCTCAACAGGAAATTAAAATGCAAGGAGCCGATGCGCTCAACAGAAAATAAAATGCATGGAGCCGATGCGCTCAACAGGAAATTAAATGCATGGAGCCGATGCGCTCAACAGGAAATTAAAATGCATGGACTTAAAAACTTCTTTTCTCTTTCTTTCTTTTCTCTTTTTTTTCTTTTTTTTTCTTTTCTTTTCTCTTTTTTTCTTTTTCTTTTCTTTTCTCTTTTTTTCTTTTTCTTTTCTTATTTTATTCATTAAAAATCCTTTGAACCAACAACGATCTTGGAAAGCTTTGACCAATCAAACCCTTTGTCCACATGCTTTTCTTTATCGGACTTTCTTGTCACCGAGACTCCCTTAGATCTTCTCATTTCCTTTTTTATTTTTTCGACCACCTTGTCTCCTTGGCAACACATCACAACTCGTATCTTGAATTACTGAGATCCTTTAATCTAAATTAATCATTGAAGGATTGCTGCATAATTGTCAGATCAAATTGTCGACCTTAAGTTTATTTTATTTGAGACATAAATTAATGAGTAAGCATGCATTCATGAATGGACAGAAATTTGTTGAATGAACAAACTTCCCTTTTATTATTTTGGTAATGTAATCGTACATGAATTTTGACAAGACACATACTTGACAGACAAAAGAAAGGTTGCAAGAAAAATAAAAACTTTGCCCCAGTATTGGTTCCTTGTTCCTCATCCAATTGATTCACTGCAAATGCTTGACAACTCAACTGCTGCCTCTGCTGATACCTCTTTCAACATGAATTCTCTTTAATTCCTCAAAAATTTTGCCCCAGTATGGCCAATTCAATGCGAACAACTTGCCCCGTGTAATTGATTAGGCGCACATCAAAAATTGCCCCAGTTTGGTGAATCCCTCGAAGAGTTTCAGGCCCACTTTCTTTGAGATTTTGCCTATTCATTTGTCCTAACTTTTGCTTAGACCGCCTTTTCAGGTTTTCAGCCTAACGGACTTTTCTTTTTTTTCGTTTTTTCAATTGCTCTAACTTTTGCCTAGGCCGCCCTTTCGGGTTTTCAACCTAACGAGCTTTTTCCCTTTTTTAGGCATAGAATCTCTTGACAACATCGGTATTCACGGGCCTTGGCAGTTCTTCTCCATCCATATTTTGTAAAATTAACGCTCCTCCTGAAAATGCCTGCTTGACTATGTACGGGCCTTCATAATTCGGAGCTCATTTTCCTCTGGCATCCTCTTGGTTAGGGAGAATCTTTTTCAAAACCAAATCCCCGAATGTAAATTCCTGGGACGAACTTTCTTGTTGAAGGCTTTAGCCATTCTGCTTTGATACAATTGCCCATGACACATAGTCACAATCTCTTTTCTTCTATCATATTCAATTGTTCATACCGAGTCTTCATCCATTCAGATTCTTCTAACTCTGCTTCTATCAAAACCCTTAGGGAAGGGATCTCAATTTCTATTGGAGAGACTGCTGCTCCATCCCATATACCAAAGAGAAAGGCGTTGCCCCAAAGGCTTGATCGTATATTGGTACGATATGCGTGCGAGCATAGGGTAACATTTCATGCCGCCCTTGTAATTTACTACCATCTTGGCAACAATTTTCTTGACATTCTTATTTGCTGCTTCAACTGCACCGTTCATTTGAGGCCTGTAAGGAGCTGAATTATGATGCTTGATTTTGAAATTCTCACAGAACTTTTTAATCTCAACACCATTGAGATTGGTACCATTATCTGTGATTATCCTTTCTGGAATTCCATATCTGCAGACAATATCCCTTTTGAGGAATCTCAAAAATACTTTTTGAGTGATGCTGGCATAAGAAGAAGCTTCTACCCACTTGGTGAAATAGTCAATCGCCACTAGGATGAAGCGATGACCATTGGAAGCTTTGGGATTAATGGGCCCGATGACATCTATTCCCCACATTGAGAAAGGCCATGGAGATACCAAATTATGCAAAGGGAAAGGAGGTGTGTTGACTCGATCTGCATACATCTGGCATTTTTGACACTTCCGTACATAATCTATGCAGTCTGTTTCCATTGTGGACCAATAATAACCACTCCTTCGAATTTTTCGAGCCATCATATGACCATTAGCATGAGTTCCACAGATTCCTTCATAGACCTCAGTCATGATTATACGAGCTTCACAAGCATCCACGCATCTAAGTAAAGTACCATCATGACTCCTTTTGTACAAAACCTCTCCATTCAAGAAAAAGGTCATCGCCAACCGGCGGATAGTCTTCTTATTCACCTCACTTACCCCTGTTGGGTATTCTTTATGCTGAATATACCACTTGATATCATGATACCACGGTTTACCATCTGGTTCGCCTTCAACATTAGCACAATACGCAGGCTCACTGTGCGTCTTCACTTGAATGAGTTGGACATTATTATGAATATCCAACTTGGTCATTACAGCCAAA
The DNA here is from genome assembly GCA_029884605.1 of Ormosia emarginata. Lineage (NCBI taxonomy): Eukaryota > Viridiplantae > Streptophyta > Magnoliopsida > Fabales > Fabaceae > Ormosia > Ormosia emarginata. Next base: position 19,218,896 of record JAQQTP010000064.1, on the reverse strand, counting down.
GTGGCCAAAGCATCTGCAAACTGATTCTTGTCTCGGGTTAAATGGGAGAAGGTCACCTCTTCAAACTTTTCAACCAACTGGATCAAATACTTTTGATAAGGCACCAATTTCGGATCCTTGGTTTGCCATTCACCGTTCACCTGATAAATGATGAGTGCTGAGTCTCCAAATACTTTTAACTGCTTGATCCCCAAGTCAATTGCAACTTGTAAACCATTAGCACAAGCCTCATACTCCGCAACATTATTGGTGCACTCAAATTCCACTTGATAGCGACCGGTATTGTTTTCCAATTGGTGAAACAACCACGGCTCCTATGCCACCGCCATGCATGTTAACCGCTCCATCAAAATACATCTTCCAAAGGCTCTTCTTCTTCTTCTCCTTCTTCCGCCATCGGTATTTCTCCATCGGGAATTCGGATGTCACTTGTTGTCCACCTTCAAGAGGGTTTTCACTAAATGATCAAAGAATCGCACTTCCTTTGATGGATTTCCGAGTCATGTACTTGATATCGAACTCGATAGCATCACTTGCCACTTTGAAACCCTTAATGAAACATGAGGACTTTCAAATATGTACTTATAGGGTCTATTCTGGAGATCAACCACGTGGTGTAATAGAGCATGTCTTGTCGTAACCGCTTTGAGGTCCATACCAAAGACACAACAAGTCTTCTCAATAGCCATGTATCGAGCTTCACAATCATTGAACTTCTTACTCAAATAGTAAATTGCTTGCTCCTTTTTTCCGATTCATCGTGTTGTCCCAACATTGCCCCCATCGAGGTTGGCAATACTGACGCTTAGGTACAAAATTAAAGGACGACCCTACGTAGGGGTACCAAAACAGGAGGATTCATTAAATAAGCCTTTATCTTGTCAAAAGCTTCCCGACATTCTTCATCCCATTTCCCTGGTTGATGCTTCTTCAACAACTTGAATATAGGCTCACAGTGTGCTAGTTAAGTTAGCAATGAATCTAGCAATGTAATTGAGTCTCCCGAGAAAACTTCGCACTTCACGCTCCGTCTTAGGGGCGTACATCTCTTGTATTGCTTTCGTTTTATCCGGATCCACCTTTATTCCTTCTCTGCTAACGATGAATCCAAGTAACTTCCCGCAGATGCTCCAAAAACACACTTAGCAGGATTCAACCTCAACTTGTACTTTCTGAGTCTTTCAAACAGCTTACGCAAGACCGCCACATGGCTTTCTCCTTCTTTTGACTTGGCTACTATATCATCCACGTACACTTCAATCTCCTTGTGCATCATGTCATGAAACAGTGCCACCATAGCACGTTGGTAAGTAGCTCCAGCATTCCTTAACCCGAACGGCATCACCGTGTAACAAAACGTTCCCCAAGGAGTAATGAAAGTGGTCTTTTCCTTGTCATCGACATCCATCAGAATTTGATTGTACCCTGAGTATCCATCCATGAACGAGAACCTGTGATTCTTAGCAGTATTATCAACCAAAACATCAATGTGAGGGAGCGGGAAATCATCCTTCGGACTGGCCTTATTCAGATCTCTATAGTCCACACACATTCTGACTTTCCCATCTTTCTTAGGCACTGGCACGATATTGGCTACCCATTCTGGGTGTCTCGACACTTCCACAAATCCTGCTTCCAGCTGCTTAGTCACCTCTTCCTTGATCTTCAGGGACATATCAGGATGCATCCTCCTTAACTTCTGCTTCTTTGCCTCAATATTCGGGTATAGTGGGATTTTGTGCGATGCTATCTCTGGGTCTAACCCTGGCATATCCCGATAAGACCAAGCAAAAATATCCATATACTATTTGAATAGTATGATCATCTCTTTAAACTCCGGGTTTGCCACTACTTTCAATTCTTTTTTCTCTTCCTCTGTCCCCATGTTGACCACCTCTGCTTCCTCACCATTCAAGACAAATCCCTTCTCTGAGTACTCCAGTAACTTTGCAAAATTTTCAACAACTTCTTCCTCTTCTCCAGATCCAGGGTCTTCTTCATCAAACATTGCAGGGGAATCAATTGATAAGTTTCCGAGGTCCCTTTCATGAGGTGAACTATCTATGAAACTCAGATCCCTGGAAAGCAATTTGGTGTGGAGTTGGAAAAAGCAGAATAAAGTAGGAATGACAAGGGAAGAACAAGATATGGCACAAAAAAGAAAAATACAAAAGGATAAGTCAGAAAGTGCAACGAAGAGAAATGTTGAATATTCATGCAAGTTCATTTAATCAATGTCTCAAATAACATAAACCATAAGCTCAAAATAACTTCAATATTTGGTCAACACAATATGACTAGACAATTACTTTGAAACAATCACATCAATAATTGGTTCGATTTCCGGTTCTTCAAATGACTTCTCATCAAAGAAAAGGACGGATTGCCTTGTACTCTTCTTGGCTCTCTTCATGCAAAGCATTGATAGTGAGGCGGTATCGAGGGTGAATGACCTCATCGGGCATAATCACCTCGGACGGTCTTTGGGAATGTTTCCTCGGATGGGGAATATACTTCGCTTTGCCCTTGTCATTCTTTCTTCCAAGAGTCATGCTCCTCATATGCTCCTCCGAGAGATGCTTCGTACCCTATCCCAAACTTGTCCGACTTTCCTGGGAGTGACACTGCGACCGAGTACCTTGCAGCTTCGAGCCCAAACCCTTTCCTTCTTGGTATCCACTACTAGTCATGATCCGGGCAACCACCCGATTCACACTTGGTGTGAGAGATTCATCTTTACCGAGTCCGGTTTCAACTACTTCGAAACCGTGCCACATGTTTCTCCTCTTCCTTTTCTCGCACTCTCCACATATGGCACCGAAACCGGTTTCGACAAAGATAATCTCTTCCTCTCCATGTATGGTGATGACCGACCCATTCTCAATATATTTAACACTTTGATGCGGGGTGGAAGGAACGGCACCAAATGGCGGCATGGATCCACGGTCTCCTAACAAAGACATGGTGTAGCTAGGCTCCATATCCATGACTTGAAACAGCACTTGAAAATTACTCGGGCCAACCTCTAGCGGCAACATTATCTCTCCCATAACGCCTCTCCTATTTCCATCAAAGGCTCGCACCACCATCTCTCGTGGCGACAGTTCATCCTCACTTATTGATAACGATGTTAGAGTTGACCTGGCAATGATATTTAATGCAGACCCCCCGTCAATCAAAACTTTTGCAACTATGTACCTTTTGCATTTGAGGGTTATGTGCAAGGCTCGTGGGTTCTTCTCAGATTGAGAAATGATCTCTTCATCAGTGAATGTGATCATGTTAACGCGTTTCACGGGGTCCACCATGTTAACCACACTTTCGGGAGTAACGTCGGGCTTCACATAGGCTTCATTCAGAATTTTTAACAACGCCTTCCGATGCATCTCGGATGTCAAGATGAGTGACAAAGAGATATCCTAGCCGAGTCTTCTTTAACTGTTCCATCACATCATATTCGCTCTGCTTCATTATCTTTAGGAACTCCTCTTCACTTCCTTCTCCTTCTCGTCTTCTTTTGACATTTCTTCTCTGCTTTCTTTCCTTAACAATTTTCCCTTTTTCTAACTCTCCTGGGCCGTAGCATCGCCCACTCTCTTGTAATTCCCCTACCCGACTATATTAGTCACAGACTCCTCATCCTTGTGTACTTCACAATTCGAGCCTTCAAGTCTCTTCCCGACTCCTTTTGTCTCTACCTTGGTTTCATAATTCCACTCAAGACCGAATGAGTGTCATTATAAGCAAATGGCACTGGCTTCTTGATTGTTACCACTACTTTCTCTGATGTCGAGACTTGGTTGAGAGGTGGCACCTTAAGCACAAAGCGTTCGATCACATTCACCTATTCGGAGGAGATTAACCCTTGTCCCGCATGTATTACTCCCAAAGTAAGCAACCCTTGGACTCGAACCTTGAAGTCCCAACAATTCTCAATATCATGTCCTACTCCCCCACAATGATAAGCACAATTCGACTCTGCATCATATTTTTCCTCTTCTTTCATCGTGGCGGCTGGTGCAGCGATATTGTAGCCAGCTTTCTTCAACCCTTCGAATATCCTTGCCATCGGTGTACGCAAGCTCATGACCCTTCCACCTCTACAGCATTTACCACATTCCTTCCACCATGATTAGGAATTGGGTTGTTAACAATACTGGGTCCAGCCTCTTCCTGGATATCAAGCTTCCCATAGGCAATTAACTTTCTTACTGCAGTCTTAAAGGACTCGCAGTCTTCAATTGAATGCCCCGGAATATCCATGTGATACTTGCAGGTTGAGTTCGGGTTGTACCACGATGGAAATGGTGGCTCTAATGGACGCACAGGGATTCCTGAAATAAGATGAGCATCAAACAACCTTTGGAATAGGTCTGCATTCGGAATGGATAACCTTGGAAAAGGGGGAAGGTTTTGAGGACGAAAGCGGCTTTGGTTTTGGGGGTTCGGGCGAGGTTGTGAGTGGTTTGGGTAATTTTGCGGAGGTGCTGGTGGGTATCGGGCATAGGTTGGGCGAGTTGGTGTATATGGCGGTGGCGAGGGGACATTGTTAACTTGGAATTGTGGTGTTGGGGTGAAGTTTGTGGCCGGTATAATTTGGTGGGGTGGATAATGAGGCAGTGGCAGTGTTTGGTATGAAAAACGAGGGTTGGGGTTGTATGATGGTGATGACTTGAGCTATATCGCGGTCTGAAATTCTGTTGAGGCCGGATATAATTCACTTCTTGTTCTTTTTCTTTGGCTGGAATCCTTTCTTGAAAGTAGTATTCTCTCGTACTACTCATTGGCAACTTCCCGCTTTGGCCAATATTTCAATTCTTTCTCCGAGTTATTAAATCTGCAAAATCTTTATAGGTCGCCCCGCCCATCGCCCCAATAAAAGGGTTTCCTAGGGTCCCCAAGAAATACGAGCACATCTCGGACAATGTTAATGGGGTTGGACTGAGCCGCCAACGCTCTCCACCTCTCACGCGTATTGCTTGAACGGTTCTTCATTACCTTTTTGCATTGAACTCAACTGTTCTCGGGTTGGGGCTGCGTCCAAGTTGAATTTGTACTGGTCCATAAATAGGTCAGCCAATTCAGTCCAACGCGAGATCCTTGAGTGATCTAACTGAAGATACCACTTTAGGGCGGGACCTGTAAGACTTTCATGGAAGAAACTGATGAGGAACTTATCATCCTTGGACCAAACAGCCATCTTAGTCCCATAACTGATCAAATGGAAACGAGGGTTGCCGCTCCCGTCATACTTCATAAAATCAGGAATCTTGAAGTCTTTGGGGATTACTACATCTGTGGTAGGACACAACTCCTCTATCCTCAAGGGTCCATAAGCATTGGGGCCCTTTATCGCCTTAATCTGTTCCTCCATTTTCTCAATCCAATCTTCTTTCATCTTATCTTTCTCAGTTACGACGTGACTATTCCCAGAATAAGGCAATGTCACTTGCCTCAGAATAGACACATGAGGTGGTTCCCAGGTAGGGCCTGCATAACCAGGGACTTCATTATGAGCGCCTTCCAAAGCACGATACCCCTCCCCAATGGGCATGACAATTGATGTTGTTTGAGGTGGTTGCTCGTGGATTCCTGCAGCAGTGACTGAGGTTACGGCCGAGTAGATTGGAGCAGTTACTGATGGCACGTTTGCATACATTTCAACCCCATTTGCATTCCTATTTCCACTGATTAAGTGGAGAGACTCCCTTATATCTTGCAGTATCGCTTCCAACCTCGCTTGGTTCTCTGACACCTCGTTTATCCTCCCTGTCACTTCGTCGACCTCCCTACTCAAGTTTCTTCCCGTCTCAGGATTATTTGCCGCCATTCTGGTCTGAGATCTGGTATTGTGAACTCGAGTTTGATTGGTCTCTTCTTTCCTAGGCCGCGCAAAGGTTCCTGAACCAATTTGATTTATTAACTCAAAGACGGAAATAAAATGAATGAGATGCATGAGAAGCATAAGATGAAATGAATGAGGTGCATGAGAAGCATAAGATGAGATGCATGAGATGAAATGAATGAGATGCATGAGACGCATAAAGTGAAATGAATAGACTTTGAAAATACTTTTTTTTTTTAAAAAAAAGTTTTGAATGCCTTGAAAATGCAAGATGATGCATATGTTTTTTTTTTTAAAAAAAAGGTTATGAATGATATGAAAATGCATGATTTTTTTTTTAAATACTAAGAGTGCTATGAAAATGCAAGGTATATTTTTTTTATTATTTGGAATGCAAGGAAATGACAAAAAAATGTAAGATGAGGAATATTTTTAGGAATGTCATGCAAATGCAAGATAATGCATGTCTTTTTTATTTTCTCTTTTGTTTGAAAGATGCTATGAATGTCATGCAAATGCAAGATGATGCATATCTTTTCTTTTATTTCTCTTTTGTTTGAAAAAAAAAACTATGAATGTCATGCAAATGATATGAAAATGCAAGATGAAACATCCCCTTTTTTTATGATTTTTTTTTTAAAAAAATGCAAGAATGAATGATATGAGAAATGAATAGATAAAGAAGAAGCACGCTCCCTTTGTGCCCTAATCAGGTGAAACTTAAAGGTTGGATTTCCTTAAAGTCACGACTCTAATTTTGACAGTCACTATATTCCATCTATCAGTGCAAGGTTTTTAGGACAGATCTAGACCTCTAAAAGTCATGGTCCCCAGATTGCCCCTATCTCGAAAGACAAGGATCCAATTCATGAATTAATCACAAGTAGGGATAAACCCTCTCAATATGATTAGTCCATGATACTGGTAACAATCTGAGCGGTGTCCCAACCAATGTCAAGTGAGCATGAAGCCCCTCAATAACAAAGGTCGAGACCCCTCCTATTCCTCGGGTATAGAGCCCAAAAAAAGTGTGTGAGGTAAGTGGCAGTGACGTGTGTGAGGGAGCATACAAACCTATACCAAAAATTTAAAAAGACCAAAAATTACCCCCCCAACCTGCAAAACATACATACAACAGCTAGCCAGCAATCATCTACCCTATGGTTTAAACAATTAATCACAAAATATATACAAGTAAAAAAATATATACAGAATAATGATATCAGATATTTACAAAATAAAATAAAATCTATTTACAAACCAATAAGAAAACAGAAACAAAGACAAAATGAGTAAAATAAATAAATAGAAATTATTAACAATTTGCACAACTAACAATAACAGGCTTGACTCTCCAAGTTTCCCCAATTAGTGGAGTCGCATCCTGTCGCGACGGGATCGCGGCGAAATAGCGACTCACGTGATTTTTAAAAATATAAAAATATGGAGTCGCCACCAATTTTATTTAAATTTAGGAAAAATTGGAAAACCTTATTAGAAAATGGTCTTTGGAACCAGATTGGATCCGGGAGTCGGTTATGGTTAGGGAAGGGTGGAAACTTAATCCCACAAAGACTTCTAACACACCCGTCTTAAGACGGCATCTTAAAATCAATTGTGCAAAAACTTAATAATCTCAAATTTATTTATTTCACCCTTTTTAAAAAAAGACTTTGTAAATATTTTATTTTTTATTTTTATTTTTTTATTTTTTATTTTATTATTATTTTTTTTAAAAAAGAAGAAATAACCAAATTGTGAAAAATTAAATTTTGGCTTGACAGAATGAAAATTCTGCTCCTACGTACCCTCAGGTGCAATGAGGAACTCAAAGTCACGTAGTTCTGTAGAAAATGATTGTGGGTTAGTTGATTTTAATTAAAATTTTTTTGGAAAAGAAATTTTATTTTATTTGAAAATAAGATCTTGCACGGAGTTCAAGTTAGCACTAGGCTACTCAATAAACCCCTATGATTCGAATGACATTGAAGATAACATCCATTATTCAATCATCGTCATTGGTCATTGCATTAATTTAAAATTTTTTTTAATTTGCATTCATTTTTATTTTCTTTTTTAGGAGTGTAAAAGGATAAAAAAAAACAATTTTTTCCATGAGCCAAATAAATAGGAACAAACAAAATTAAATACATACGTCACAAAATCACTTAAAACAAAATTTATTTTTATTTTTAACAATTTTCAAATTTTTTCATTTTTTTTTATTTTTTATTACTTGTTTATTCCTCTTTATCTACTCATTATTTTCCTAAACTTTATTTGTTTCACTTTCACATCATTTGCTTATGTGTTTAGTTAGTTTTTTTTTTTTAACCCACTAACGTAAACACAAAAGGCCCAACTAAAAGGATGCTATATATTTTCTTTTGAAAAAAAAAAAACAAACTTCCAGAAACGACCATTTTTACGTTTTCAATCTTATATCATTGTTATTATTATTTAAAACCAAAGAAAAGCATTAGGACATTAAAAACTCACCTTCTCTGTTAACAGAAGAATATCTTCTTCCTCTTGAGAGAAAAAACAATGGGAGCTCTGCAGGTTCGGTGGGCTGCGGTGTTGGGCGGTTAGTGCGGGGTGGAGAGCTTGCGACGGTGCGGAGTCTGCGACGGCAGGTCAAGGGAAATCCGGTTTGCTGCTCTGACTCCGGCGAGTGCGACGCGTCAACGGAAAGCTCGGACTGGGCGGCACAGTGTGCGAGGCGCACGGATCTGGCTGGGCGGCGCGACGCTACGACACGAGATGGTGCGGCTCGTTGGTGGTTCGTCGGATCTGGAGGTCCGGGTTCGGTCAGGGAGCTCTCGGTTGCGGTGCCGGCAGGGACGAGGTCGTAGTGCACGGCGGATCCGAGCTTGGGGCAGGCGGTGCGGCGTGACGGCGTCGCGATCTGCTTCGACCTGCGCAGCTCAGAGTGGCGATTTGCGGCGCTGCTGGTGGTGCGGCTGAGTGCACGGTGGTCTGGCGTCGTGGGGCCAGCGACGGTGCGGTCCAACTCTAGTGCGGTCAGTGGGTCAGTGTGGCTGGCTCTGGTTCAGCGCGTGGTGGGCTGCAATGGCGAGGGCTCGGTGCTGGTGCAGGCTGTGCAGACGGCGAGGACGGCGGGACGGCAGTTCTGGGCGGCTGGGAGCAGAGACGGTGCTGCTGGTGCGTCTGGGCTTGCTCTGGTTCGGTGGGTGCACTGCGGGGTTGACGGGTGGAGCTCGGGCATCGCGGAGGGCAGCGCGGACGGTGGCTGACGAAAGGAGAGGTGGCGCGAAGGTGTGGCTGCTGGAGGTTGGAGATGGCAGCTTGTGCGGATGACGGTGGTGCCGTGGTGGTCTGCGGTTCCGACGAGTGAGCTGGGCAGAACAGGGGTTGGTGCTTTGGTTTATGGTGAAGATGGGTGGTGGAAAGAACCTTTGATGGTGAAGATGGTTATGGAAGGAAGGAGATGGTGGTCATGGTTGGAGCCGATGAAAAGGGTGATGAGATGGTGAGGGAATGGAAGGTGATGGAAGATGAGGGAAGATGGAGATGGGAGCTTGAAGAAGGTATTGGGAGATGGTGAAGGATTGTTATGGTGAAATGAGAATGAAGAGGAAAAGAAAGCAGTCCCTGCGTGGGAAGAGAAAATCCCCAAGACAAGAAAACATTGCCCCCCCCTGTATATGCCTTTTTGCTTGCGTGAGTGTGTCTGTGAAACGTGAATGAGTGAAAAGTGAGTGTAGAAAGGTGCAACAGTGCAGTGATAGTAGGTGAGTTTTCAGTGAGTGAGAATGCCAGAAAACGCGTGTGTGCAGAGTGAATGAAAGTGCAGAAAGATGCAGCAGTGCAGTGATACGTGAGAAGCATGGGTGCAAAGACTTTTTTCTTTTTTCTTTTTTTTATTCTTTTTTATTTTATTTTATTTTTCTTTTCAAGTTTTTTTTTTTAGTTTAGTTTTTAGTTTTTTTTTTTTCATTCATTTTTTTTGTTTTGGAATGGGCTTATGGGTTTGGGTTAAGAAAAAGGTTAAGAAAAATGGACCACAAATTACTTGATTAACTTTTTTTTTTTTTTTTTTTATTTTTTATTTTATTATTGTTGTATATTTTTTTATTTATTTATTTTTTTTTTTTTTTTTTTTAGCCCTAGTCAAAATTGGGTATTCACAGAACCAATCATTTTTAAACTCATGTCTTGCATAATGTCAAATTCCTATTGGCTAATCATTAACTAGTCAATTTAATACTCTTGTCTTGTATGTTGTCTAATTTCTATTAGTTGATTTCACTTGGTTGTCTAACTCTCATGGACTACTCCTTACTAACCAATCACATTGAAGCTAGTGTCTTGTAAGTTGTCTAACTCCCATTGGCTATACTCCTTATTAACCAATCGCATTGAAACTAGTGTAATCCATTAGCCAATCACCTAAGAATTTATGTCTTTTTACTATTGGTTAATCATTAACCAAACAAGTTATGACTAGTGTTTACTATTTGGCTTCCATTGGTCACTTAATCAACCAATCATAAGTTAATTAGTGTTTCAATCCACCAATTAAATTAAGCTAAGTGTGACCTATGGTGTCTCACTCCTATTAGATGAAGACTATTTTATTAATTTATCTTAACTAGATAGTTGGAATCAAATGAGCATAGTATCTAGCTTGTTTATTTAATTAGGGTTTTCTAAACTTTATTAGACATAAATGCCATTGGTAAAACTCCTAAGATTATGATTTGCTACTGATTAATTTAGACACTTCTACTAGGCATTTTGATCTACACTTTTCACATTTAAACAATTTTCCATGCTCTTTTAACATCAGTGACTAATAACTAACCAATAATAGATAAAAATAACATAAAAAATTAATTTATGTATAGTACATTTTAGTCCCTATAGATCCCTAAAATATCCATAGAAATTAGTTAGAAGGAGGATATTACAACTCCAACAATGGTATGCAGAGGCTATATAGCATGAACGATCTTGCGTTGTGATGGGTCTCAGGTGGGTGGTTATGGGGATTTGATGGTTCGGTTAGAAGTTTGATAAAAATGGGTTCTATGTGTGAATGGATTGGATATAGATTTTCATGGTTTCAGTTGTATTTTGTATTACAAGAGTGTTAGTTGTAATTTTGAAAGCTTTGGGTAGCTTGCAAGTGAACTTTGTATTTCAAGGTGATAGATTATGGATCTGTGAGTTGCTTAAAGGTGTGGCTTATAGGTTGAAGAGTATTATGCTTAGAGGTGGAGTCCATAGGTTGAAGAAAATTGTGTATAAGAGTAGAGTTTCTGGCTATTGTGTTGATGATGAACAAGTCTCAAATTAAATATATATTTATTCTCTCTAAATATAACAATTTTTTGTTTTAGTCTGTCTAAATATAACAATTTTTGGTTTTATTCCCTTTAATATCTACCTTAGCATTCATTAGATCCACATAGGATGCTTTTGCTCCACGTAGCCAGATAATGACAACATCTAATGGAGATATAACAGAAGGACCATGTGGAGAGAAACAATTTTTTGGAGGACTTATTCCAAAAGTTTTACAAATAAGGGACTAAAACCAAAATACACTATATTTAAAGAGACTACAAACATATATAAGCCAATAAAAATAACATTATCCAATTTTGTTTCTTAATTGATGGAAAAATATATATCAAATCAAGTCTCAAAATTTCAAAAGAACAATAAAGATTTAATCTTATTTTCAACACCTATCATTTTGACACAAGCATATAAATTTAAGAAGGAAGATCTCAATTATTGTTTGATTATTTTTTACTTTGATTGCTTCATTATTTCGTTGACATATGCTCTATTATTTTTTTTACCCTATTAATTCGTTGACATTATAGGTTTATGAATTAAAAAGGCACAATTTCCTTGATTCTTAACAATTCTTTCACACCTCATATATTTATGCTTTTCTTGCATAGGGCAATTTATACAACCAGATCCCGTCTTTTCTTTTCACGCTGCTGTTTTACATTTTGGAGCTGCTAGAGATTGTCTTGGAGTTATGGCTACTAATTTTGATAATATTTTGAACATAAGTCCCCCAAAAAGAGACATGGAAGCTAAGGGTTCAAGTTGTTCGCTTGTGGACATTGCCAAGTTTTAACAATCCAAAAGTTCCAAATTCAATTGAGATGATTTTGGTAGATGAATCAGTGTGTAATTTTCTCTTTCCATTAAACTAAAATTACAAATTATTTGCATTCTGAGTAGATGACTCGATTTTCCATGTTACAATAAGGAGGACAAATTCATTCCTCCGTTAGGAAGACATTGGTTTATAGCGTGTTTGTTTTGCAGTTGGCACTCGCAAACGCACGTTCCATTTTTTTGAAAGACGTGAATATATGTTTGATTTTATTTTTGTTGATTCAACTTCAACAGAATTTTGAGCCTTAACTCACGTTTGCCAAAAGCAAAAAATTCTTGCTTTTGGGTTATATTTTCTCAGTTTGTAATTTTTATCTCTTATATTTATTTTGTCAAACTCACTTTTAAAACAAAAGTTCCCAAACATAAATCATGTTACTACAAACTCACTTTCAACCAAACTTAAGTTTGCAGACACACTTTCAACCAAACTTAAATTTACTAACTGCAATCTAAATACACACTTATAAGTTTCATATTCTTCTGGCTGAGAGGTAGGTATACAACATACCTTGGGGTTAGTGCTAATACTGGATTGTTCTAGGCAACTAGGAATGAATATCGTCATAACTTCTAATTTCAAACATTTGTTGAACAAAATTCCTTCAACAATTTCTTTGTGCAGTTTAAACCTCATTCCATTTAAGAAATTTTTTCATACAGATAAATAACTCCCATATTTAGTAGGTGGTGTGTAATTTGATATTTTATTTATTCCTTTATCTTTTTGTTGGTTATATAAGTCTTCTAATTCATTGTGTATTCTTGCTTCAGATATTATAGATCTAGTGTGTATTTGGTTCAGCTATAAAATTTTTGATTATTTCAATAATCGATTATAATTGATTATTGTATAAAAACTTTTTGTTATAGTCAATTATAATCGATTTATTTTTATGTTTGGATATGTTAGCTGAAAAGTGATTTTAAATTAATCTATTTCATTTGGTTGATATAAAAAAGAATCGCTTTTATGCATTAAATTACCAAAATAGGTATAGAATGATTAAAAAAGTTATTTAATTGAGGACAAAATAGTATTTATATATCAAAATGTAATTTAATAATCTATAAGTTAAATCATAAGTTTCAATTTTCAAGATATATAAAAATTAGCTTAAAATTTTTTTTATTTTACATTAAATTTCGTGCAAAAGCTAAAGCTGATTTTGTTAAACATGATTAAACACTGTTAAAATAATTTTTTTCTCAAAAAAAAATTAATCTAAGCTAATTTAATCTGAAACAAACATGCACCTAATGTGTTGTTGGAACTGAAAAAGAAAATAAAAAAAGAAAGAAAGAAAAGTTTAAGATGAATGCCATAGAACTCAGTGTTGATGGGTATTAATCATTCATATTTTTAGGAAGCCTTTTAATTTTGGAAATTGTATTTACATATCTCTGATACCAAAATATTTAACTGATTTTAGGGTAAAGTTAGAATGTGTTTTGTTGTACGACCTTAATTCTTTTCTTGCTATATTGGTAATGTATGCCAAGTTGTTGTTTTTGTTCAGTATGCCAAAGTAAAAACATTACACTTGATACAAACTTTTATATGAAAATATATTAATATTTAAATCACGTAACCGGAGGTAAAAACTTTAAATGAATACAAGTAAAAACAAACTTTAAATTAATACATATAAAATTAATTAGAATTTAATTTATTGTTAAAACATTTAACTAATCAAATTTATTTTTATTACAAAGTGACTTTTTAATTATGTATTCAAATACTTCATAAATAAAGATTTTATTAATTATTCCGTACATTTCATGCCTACCAAATGCTAGTGTATATATATATAAACTCATAAAAAAACATTAAAATATATTCATTTTTGACTAATGATATATCAGATAGTAGAAATTGTTTAGTGATTGAAGATTACAATTTGAATTGAACTAATAAATATTAAGATTTTAAATTCACTCAAACTTTTTATCTTTTTTTGAAAGAAAAAAAATTTCTATCTATATCAGTTGTCAATGATATTCAAATTTCTTTTCCATTTATTTCTCTCAACTCCCACCAACTCTCACTCATTTCTCAACTACTCAAATTAAATTTTTTCTCAACCTTTCTTAACCACTTACTAGACATTTCATTTCTCTACATTTTTTGTCAAACTATGACCAAACACAACTTTGCCAACACTTTATTTCTCTTTACACTAGTCGTTATTTTCTTTCAAACTCAAGTCACCTGGACGCCAACCTGTCTTCTCAAATGTCCATGGACGAATTTGCTGACATCGAAACGGACGCAACCATTTCATTAAATTAAACCATATCAGTCTGAATGGTCTTGCCGCAACTCTCCCGAATGGCCACCGCGTCAGGAAAAGCCAATCGAAATTAAAAATTATTTGGAGTCGTCATCAATCAATTTTACATTTAAAAATTGAATGGTGCAATCAAACACTTTCAAAGAAATTTGGTGTAGTTCTAGAGTTTTGAAACAGGAGTTGGACTATATGTAAGGAAAGTATTAATATTTTACACCATCTTTTTAAAAAATGATTACTTATTTATTCTGACATTATTTGTTAAATTAATTAAATTAGTCATAATTATTTAAAATTAATTTTTTATTTAATATTTTTTAAAATGACCCATTTTATTGAACATATTACTAAAAATAATAAATGACTAAGACAACAAATAGGTAACTAAATAGTTATTATGGTATGAATATATATAAGTTGCAAAATATTAGGCGTGAAAAATGGTGAATAAAAAGCTCTAATTTTTAACAACAACAACTAAGTCTTTTTTCATTAGGTGAAATCAGCTACATAGATCAAACGACGCTATTGTGTCATATTATAAACTAAGTCTTCAGAAATGCCATTCAAATCTAAATCTTTTTTAGTCGTTTCACCTATAGTTTTTTTTTTATCTCCCTCTATCTCTAGCTATTGAGCTATCCTCTACTTGATCTACTCTTCTTACAAAGGCTTCTAAGGGTCTTCTCCTTATATGTCCAAACCACCTAAGGTGAGTTTCTCATATCTTTTCCACAATAGGTGTTACCTCTACTTTCTCTCTAATGCATCTATTCCTAATCATATCTTGTCTTGTATGACTATACATCTAACGCAACATTCTCATCTCGGTGACACTGATCTTCTGCTCTTACTGGCTTTTAACTGCCCAACATTCAGTACTATACAACATTGCGAGCCTTATAGCTATGTGGTAAAATTTACCCTTAAGCTTAAGAGACACTTTTTTATCACAAAATACTCCTGAAGCACTCCTCAGTTTCATCCATACAGCTTGAATCCTATGCTTTACATCTCTATCTATCTCTCTAACATTTTGCATGATAGATTCAAGATACCTAAATCGTGTGACATATGGTATGATATGGTCTCCAATTTTCACCGCTAAGCTAGTATCAACATGCTTCTTACTGAATTTACATTCATATGCTCCGTCTCACTCTTGCTTAGTCGGAAGCCATGTTCTTTCAAAGCTCGTCTCCATAGCTCTAGCTTCCCATTTGTTTCCTCTCTCGACTTTCCAACTAAGACTATATCATCTGCAAAAAGCATGCATTGTGGCACCGGCTCTTGGATATGTGCAGTAAGCACATCCAAGGCCAAGGTAAAAAGATATAGACTCAAAGTTGACCCTTGGTACAATCCTATAGTTATAGGAAATCTTCAGTGACCCTACCATGTGTTCTCATACTAGTTTTAGCCTCATCATACATATCTTGGATTGCTTGAATATAAGCGATACAAACTCCTTTCTTTTCCAGAGCCTTCCACAAGACCTCTCTTGGTACCCTATCGTAAGCTTTTTCCATATCAATAAAAACTATGTGTAAGTCTTTTTTCTTCCTCTGATACCTCTCCATCAATCTTCATAGAAGATAGATTGCTTCCATGGTTGACCTCCCAGATATAAAATCAAATTGATTCTATGAAATATGAGTCTCTTATCTTAATCTCTGTTTAATTACTCTTTCTCATAACTTCATGGTATGACTCCTTCCACAAAAGCTCTGATTTTCAACAAAATATTTTTATAAAATGAATATTTTCTCCAAAAGAAAAGAGTAAAAAATATTTATTTAATAAAATAAACATTTTTTCTATAAAAAATAGTTTCACAAAGTGTAATTTATTTTTTTAAAAAAATAAAAAAATTAATGATCAAATGAAATTTTGAATTCACCATTATCACAAATGTTGAGGTTAGGCACAATTTTTTTTTTATTTGGTTGAGGCTAGGCACAATTGTTCATGTTTATATTTTATAAAAATATATTATTTTTAATTGTGGGAATTAGATCAAGTACCACACTTGACAAGATCCAACGTTGATAGCCTCAAGAGTATTAGATAGAGTTTAGTTGTTTGACACCCCGAGCTTCTTCCAACTTTTTTTTGTCATTGGCCACATTTTGAAATTTTACTTTTCACATGTATGTGATATTTAAATTTGGAATCATATGTGTATTTGCCAAATAATCAAAAGAATAATGATAAAATAAGATATGGAAGAAGACTTTTTATTGGAGACCTTCTAGAGCTCTAGCACACTTGGCCAAACTAAAAGAGTACTCATAACCTTTGAAAAGTCAAAACGTAATTGTCGCCACAACTAGTTATGTCATTCTTCCTTAAGTAAAAAGGAACACATGTTAAAAAAACACGATGTAATGAATCTAGATACTCCTATTCGATTAGTGAATTTTAAGCCCCATCAAAGAATTAATTTGAGCCGTAAGAATTTTATTTCAAGCTTATTTTTTTCTTTCCAAAGAAGAATTTTATTCCAAGCTTTTTTTTTCTTTCCAAAGAAGAATTTTATTTAATTTAATTTTTATTTAAATGTCTAGATAAAATTGGGTTCTAATAGGTCTAATGGTGAGAATGCCCATTAAGGAGGAGTAGGGGAGAAAGGTGGAGGGTGACTTTCTTTCTCACTTGCTTCTTGATAATCATATATTTTATACATTAATAAACTCTCATTTTTAGTCATTAACACTCTTCATGTACTTAATTGATTAAGTTTGGTTATGTTTTGTAAGATTGGACTCAAATTGGACTTAATTGATTTTTTTCAAAGACTATTTTTTGGTCTTACGCTGTTTCTGTATTTCGGCCATATCTTGAGTTTTAAATGTCTGATAATTATGAATTTTACCTTGTAGGAAAGATAAGAGAGAGCTCTACAACTTTGATGAAGAGCTCAAAGTCTCATTCAGACATCTAGTGGAGCTAATTGGGCGTGGAAGACAGAACACAAGTTTTGTGTTTGAAACCTGAATAATGTACAGTAATCAGAGCATAACTCGGGCTGCAATAAGTATTTTGGGCTGAAATTTGGACATTTGAAAGTTAAGACCCAGATCTAAAACTTTCATGTTGAATACAAAACTTGATTCGGGCTCCTTGATAGTGATATTGGGTCTGAAAGTCAAAACAGAGGTGCTGAAACTGGGCCTGAACAGTCTGTAGTAATTGGGTCATATCTTGGGCTGTAGGACGAATTTTTGGGTGATTCCAGAGCCATTGGAAAGTTTAGACAATTTCCTAGAACTTTCATGAAGACCATTTGGCTCAGAAATGACGAAATCAGTGACTTAAGCAATGAATTATTTTGGAGACAAAGAATCTCAATAATTCAACTACTCATCCAATCATCCAACCACTCATCCAATCATCCACCTACTCTTAATCATTCTCCTTGTCATTTTGTATCCCTACTCCTCTATAAAAGGCATCATGAGCTGGATGTAGAGAGGAGTTTGGCACTTGGTGTTAGGCTTAATTTGTAGAAGTTAAAGTTATGCTTGTTTATTGTTTTCCTTTGTTGTAATTTTTCTTGTTCTAAATTGAAGCTATGTTCATCTTTCTCTTCTTCTCTCCTTCTTTCTTCTTATCCATGAGTAACTAAATCTTCATCTTGCTTGGGTGAAAGAGTGAAGCTCTTGGTAATGAAATAAGGTTAGATTATTCTATTTCTTGTGCTTAAATGATATATTATTAAATGAACATTATATGTGTTATATTTTGTTTCCAATTAATTTAGAAACCTTCTTTGTTAATGGAGATCTTGATTTATTGTAGACAATAGGATTGACACAGTGAATGCTTGAACTCATTTACAAATGTATAATTAAAGGAATCATAATATGATTACATATGTAATTAAACTTTGAATGTTATATTTTCCGATTGGAACCTCCGTTGTGTGTGGATTTCAATTGAGTTAAAAAGAGAAATAATCTTACCTTTAATTTATTACCAAGAGTGGATCTCCTAACCCAAGCAAGTTCTTAAATTCATTTGTGAACATCTTTTATTACTTTTGGTGTTGTGACAAATTATTTTTTACCTCAATTAATTTTTCTTTATCAATTCCCTGTGGATCGACCTCGGACTCCCGAGAAATTTATTACTTGAGACAACCTGCACATGGGTTTGCATCCTTTAATCCCGCAGTCAAGTTTTTAGCGCCGTTGCCAGGGACTTGATTTGAAGTTTTGATTTATTGAGGTTTGTTTTCTTTAATAAAATCTATTCTCTCTTCTCCCTCACCGGAGCAAAAGATCGGCTTGCTGATCCTTCGGTTTCTTTACTAACTCTCTAACTCTAACTTACTAACTTGCTAACATACTAACTTTTTAACTTTTATATTTATGTCATTTATTTTTATTTTTTATTTTATTTATTTATTTTCGCCATTTTTTTTCGTCGGTGGGGATAACTCTCCTTTTATTTTTACGCACTAACTTAGTGGGGAAACTCTCCTTTTACTTTTATGTTATTTATTTTTCCGTAATTTAACTTAATAAAATAATATTTCTTCTTCTCTTCTCTTTTTCGCGGCTCTGTGGGGCTCATGTCACTCTCCGATTTTCATATTTAAATTTACTTTCTGCACTTTATTTTTTGTATTTTAATTTTTCCGCACTTTATTTTTATTTTTATTTTTGGGTGGTTGGTTTATTACCCCACCTTTGTTATATATATATTTTTGGTGGTTGGTTTCTACCACATCCTTGTTAATATTTAATGGTGGGTTACACCGACTTGTATATTATTTTTTATTTATTTATTTATTTTTAAGTTATTTATGTATTTATGCTTAATTGGTATCGTGATTTAAATTCTGATCATTTAGTCAAAATTAATCCTGGTACTTTATATATTGACTTGTTTGAATCACAATCACACACAATTGATACAATGGCTAACAATGAAAGTGTACATGATGAACATGAAAATCAACCGTTGCGAACCATGCGTGAATATTTGCAACCACCTTGAAGTTCTAGTCCATCATGTTTTATCTTTCCACTCAATGCCAACAATTTTAGATTTAAGCCAGGTATGATTTCTTTACTTCCTAATATTCATGGTTTAGAATCTGAAAGTCCATATTTACATCTGAAAGAATTTGAGGAAGTATGTATTGTCTTTAATGATCAAAATTGTACTGAAGAGATTGTTAAGCTTAAATTGTTTCCTTTTTCTTTAAAAGATAAAGCAAAATCTTGGCTTAACACTTTGAATCCAAGATCAATTGGCACATGGCAAGAAATGCAAGGTGAATTCTTAAAGAAATTTTTTTCAACACATAAAACCAATGCTATGAAAAGACAAATCCAAAATTTTTCCCAAAATTCTAATGAAGCATATTTTCAATGTTAAGAACGATGTAAAGATTTGTTAAATTCTTGCCCACATCATGGTTTTGAAAAATGACGCAGTATAAACTTCTTTTATGAAGGTTTAACTCCTGAAACTAAATAATTTGTGGAAACAATGTGCAATTGTGAGTTTCTGGATAAAGAACCTGATGAAGCTTTAGACTATTTGAACCAGTTGGCTGAAAATTCTCAATCTTGGCATAGTACTAACACTTCTGAAAATTCAATTAGATCTAATCTTACAAGTGCTAATAAAGAAAAATATCACCTTAGTCAAGTGGAAGATCTAAATGCTAAATTTGCCAGTTTGGCTAGAAAGGTTGAAGCCATGGAATTAAGAAAAGCAAAAGAAATCAAATCTGTGCAAAATGAAGAAATTTGTGGCATTTGTGATGACTTAGGACACTCAACACACGAATGTCCTAAAATTCCTGTTTTTAAAGAAGTTGTACATGAGCAGGTAAATGCAATGAATAATTTTAACAAGCCATTTACTTCTTCTTTTTCAGATACATATAATTTGGGATGAAGAAATCACCCGAATTTCAGTTGGAAAAATAATAATCAGTCACAATTTGTGCAACCACCACCTCCTCAGGCACAATAGGACTCTCAAAATTCTCAAGGACATATATGCACCTTATGTCCCACCATATAGGAAAAATCTTGAAGAAACACTGCATGCATTTATGGAAAAGCAAGAGGCCATTAATAAACAAAACAATCAAACCATGATTGACATAAAAGAAACTCTTGCCAAACTTACTTCTGCTCTCACCATTCATGAGAAAGGAAAATTTCCTTCTCAACCTCAACCAAATCCCAAAGGTCAAGATGCATCTAAATGAGGGAGTTCGAAAACCAACAAATGGACCAAGTCAAGTCAGTGATAACTCTTAGGAGTGGAAAAGTTGTTGAAAAACAAATTCTTGAACCTTGTGAGA
This sequence comes from Ormosia emarginata, assembly GCA_029884605.1. Classification (NCBI taxonomy): domain Eukaryota; kingdom Viridiplantae; phylum Streptophyta; class Magnoliopsida; order Fabales; family Fabaceae; genus Ormosia; species Ormosia emarginata. Next base: position 19,198,258 of record JAQQTP010000064.1, on the reverse strand, counting down.
AAGAAGATGAACCAATTCCCCAAGAAAATGAAGAAGCTGACCAAAAGGCGACCAAACTCTCGCATTCACCCTCATTTCCTCAAGCATTGAATAATCCAAAGAAAGTGGACCACTACACTGATATTTTTGAAATTTTGAAACAAGTAAAAATCAATATTCCTCTGTTAGATGCTATCAAACAGATTCCTTCTTATGCCAAATATTTGAAGGACTTGTGCGCTGTTAAAAGGAAATTAAATGTGAAAAAGAAAGCATTTTTAGCTGAGCAGGTAAGCTCCATTCTTCAGAATAATAATGCGTTGAAATATAAAGACCCTGGTTGTCCTACAGTTTCATGCATTATTGGAGAACATAAAATTGAAAAAGCTTTACCTGATCTTGGTGCTAGTGTCAATTTGCTTCCATATTCAGTTTATCAGCAACTCAACTTGGGTGAGTTAAAACCAACTTCTGTAACTCTTCTACTTGCTGATAGATTAATTAAAATTCCAAGAGGAATAGTGGAAGATGTGTTAGTTCAAGTTGATAAATTCATATATCCTGTGGATTTCATTGTCTTGGATACTGAACCTCTGGTTGATAGTTGCAAGTCAATTCCTGTTATTTTAGGCCGTCCATTTTTAGCAACATCTAATGCTTTGATAAATTGTAGAAATGGAGTGGTGAAACTAACATTTGAAAATATGACACTGGAACTAAATATTTTTAATATGTGCAAGTAACCTCAGGAAGTTCTTGATGAAAAGGAGGAAGTTGAAGTGATTGAAGCCATTGTAGATGATTATTTTCAAACGAGGAGTTCTTCTGACCCATTAGAAATTTCTTTAGTCAATTCATTTGATTCAGGCATGCATTTAGAAGATGATATCTCTGAAATATGTTCTTTGCTTGATTGTACACAGGCAATGGAGTACAAGGGATGGAAACCAAGATTTGAAAAGCTAAAACCCATAAATGATAATGCCCATGAAGAAATACCCACACTGGAACTAAAGCCATTACCTGCTGGGTTGAAGTACATATTTTTGGGAGAAAAGCAAAACTTTCCAGTGGTAATTTCCTCGTCTCTTACTGAAGAACAAGAAGGTATGTTAACAGAAGTACTTAAAAGGCATAAAAATGCAATTGGATGGACATTAAAAGACATAAAAGGCATTAATCTATTGATTTGTACACATAGAATACATTTAGAGGATAATGCTAAAACTTCTCAATAACCTCAAAGAAGATTAAATCCACACATGAAAGAGGTAGTTAGAGCTGAAGTCCTTAAATTGCTTGATGTTGGAATTATCTATTCTATCTCTGATAGTCAATGGGTAAGTCCTACACAAGTTGTGCCTAAGAAATCTGGAATAACAGTTGTTGAAAATGATAAAGGAGAATTAATACCTACGCGAGTCTCATCTAGTTGGCGTATGTGTATTGATTTTAGAAAATTAAATGCTGCTACTAGAAAAGATCATTTTTCCTTGCCATTTCTTGATCAAATTCTAGAAAGGGTAGCAGGACATCCATACTACTATTTTCTTGATAGTTTTTCAGGTTATAATCAAATACCAATTGCATTGGAAGATCAAGAAAAGACCACTTTTACATGTCTCTTTGGTACTTTTGCATATAGAAGAATGCCTTTTGGCCTTTGTAATGCTCCGGCAACATTTCAAAGATACATGTTAAGCATTTTTAGTGACATGATTGAGCATTATTTAGAGGTTTTCATGGATGATTTGACAGTTTTTGGAAATTCTTTTGAAAATTATCTTGATAATTTAGAAAAAGTTCTTAAAAGATGTGAAGAAAAAGAATTTGTGCTAAACTGGGAAAAATGTCATTACATGGTTACCTCAGGAATAGTGTTAGGTCATGTGATCTCTTCTAAAGGAATTGAAGTTGATAAGACCAAAGTTGAATTAATTGCTCATTTGCCTTCCCCAAAAACAGTCAGAGAAGTTCGTTCCTTTTTAGGATATGTAGGATTTTACAGAAGATTCATTAAGGACTTTAGTGCCATATCTAGACCATTATGTAATCTTTTGTTGAAAGATGCACCATTTGATTGGACTCAAGAATGTCAAAAATCTTTTGAAAAATTAATTGGTCTTCTGACATCAGCTCCTATCATGCAATCTCCTGACCGTCTTTTTTTTTGAGTTAATGTGTGATGCTAATGATTTTCTGTGGGCGCTATTCTAGGCCAAAGAAAGGAAGGTAAGCCTCATGTGATTTGTTATGCAAGTAGACCTTTAAACAGTGCACAAATGAATTACACCACTACTGAAAAAGAACTACTTGCTATAATTTTTGCACTGGACAAATTTCGATCTTACTTAATTGGTTCTTCTATTGTGATTTTCACTGATCATTCTGCTGTTAGATATTTGATGTCTAAGCAGGATGCCAAACCAAGATTGATACGGTGGATCTTGTTGCTTCAAGAATTCAACATCACAATAAAAGAAAAGAAAAGAGCTAAAAATGTTGTCGCTGATCATTTGTCCAGACTTACAATAGGCTCACCTTTTGATAGCACACCTATCAATGATTTTTTTCCTGATGAATTTTTATTTTCTGTCAATTCTATGCCTTGGTTTGCTAACATAGTCAACTTTCTTGTAACAGGAAAGATGCCGCCTCAATGGGCGCACCAAGATAGAAGGAAATTTTTGACAGAGGTGAAAAATTTTTATTGGGATGACCCATACTTGTTCAAATATTGTGCTGATCAAATTTTTCAGAGATGTGTGCCTGACAGTGAGGTAGGTAGTGTCATTAAATTTTGTCACTCGGAAGCATGTGGAGGTCACTTCTCTTCAAAGAAAACAGCTGCGAAAATCTTGCAGTATGGATTCTATTGGCTCATTTTATTTAAGGATTGCTATACTTTTTGCAAAAGTTGTGAAAATTGTCAAAAGTTGGGCTCAATTTCAAAAAGAAACATGATGCCTCTGAACCCCATCCTTGTCATTGAAATTTTTGATTGTTAGGGAATTAATTTCATGGGTCCATTTCCATCTTCATTTGGATTTGTGTATATCTTGATTGCAGTTGATTATGTTTCAAAATGGATTGAGGCGATTCCATGTCGATACAATGATCATAAAACTGTTCTCAAATTTTTAAAAGAAAATATCTTGTGTCAATTTGGAATCCCTCGAGCTATCATAAGTGACGGGGGGACACATTTTTGCAATAAACCATTTGAATCTTTAATGAAGAAATATGGTATTACACACAAAATTGCCACCCCTTATCACCCTCAGACAAGTTGACAAGTTGAATTGGCAAATAGGGAGATTAAACAAATTTTAGAAAAAACGGTTAACCCAAATCGTAAAGATTAGTCTTTAAGACTAAACGATGCACTTTGGGCTTACTGTACTGCTTTCAAAACATCTTTGGGCATGTCACCCTATCGGTTAGCTTATGGAAAATCTTGTCACTTGCCTGTAGAATTGGAACATAAAGCATTTTAGGCCATTAAAGCTTTCAATCTAAATCTTAATGATGCTTGCAAGATACGCAAATTGCAATTAAATGAACTTAAAGAATTGAGAAATGATGCATATGAGAACTCAAAGATTTATAAAGCCAGAACAAAAAATTTTCATGACAAGACAATTTTGAGAAAATCTTTTGAAATTGGTCAAAAAGTTCTGCTTTATAATTCTCGCCTGCACCTATTCCCTGGAAAATTGAGATCTAGGTGGAGTGGTCCTTTTGTTGTCAAACACGTGTATCCTCATGGGGCCGTAGATATTGTGAATCCTAGGAATGGTAATGTGTTTAAAGTCAATGGACAAAGGCTCAAACCATTTATGAAAAAACCAAGTTGATGAGTTCTTTGTGTTGCCGGTGAAGTGGCGGATACGGTTTCTCGTGACTCTCAAGTCCGTTTGTTTTTCGGTTTCCCAAAATAACTGAATCCTTCTTCTCCTTTAAAATGGATGTCATTCTTTCAAACACGAGAAAACATTTTCCTTCTCTCCCTCAAAATGCTCGAAAAAAATTTACAAAGTTCGATGTGAAAGATTGAGACTGTTAATGCACAAAGGTATGCCGAGAAGATGTCTGATAATTGAAGCAAAGGTTCGACTAGCAGGTGAGTCTTCAATTTCATTTGACTCTTACATGCCAGGTCTTGGAAGAAGTTCGTATTCTAAAAGGAGAAGAGCAAAAAGGTTACAAGTCTGTTACAAATGTGGACGATGAAATTGTAACAAGCGATGTCGTACTTTGGGGATGGTTTCCGCAAACAGAGAAGATAATTTTTTTTTCATTAAGAATGGACTGAGTAAGGAGTCATTAGATGATATCCTATTAACTCTTGAGACGCATTCTTGTGGATTGGTGCATCGTAAACTTCTTAATTTGTGGAATCTCTTCAAGGATGAAGAAAAACGCTACAGTCTTGGGAATCTAACTCTAAAAGCCCCTGTTTGCCAATTTATAAGAAAATTGGATAGGAAGCTTATCCTCGACTCATAGAAGGCGTTTAAGCCGTTACTGGACGTTAAACCAGAGACAGATGTGAGCCATATCCATAACAATCTGTACATATCATCTTCTTCTTCTTCATGTCATCTTTCAAAAAAAAAATCAAAAAAAAGAGAAAAAAATGTTTGAACAAGGGCGATCCGGAAGGAGTACCATGACTTTAATTAGTTGTGGAGCCCCAGCCTTTGGCTGACCCGTCATTGACTCGGGTGGACCTTTGCATGCTGGTCTTTAAAAAAAAAAGTACGTGAGTATCTACTGCACTGGTGACACGCAGTATAAAGATATGCCACTTCTTTTCATGACGCCATGATATAAAGATACGCCATGAAAATTTGTACATACAGGTATGTCATCATTTGCTATTATATCTCTTTTATCTTTGTATGATTTTGCTGTATTTTGATTTTGGACAGACGATCCTTTGAGCAGGGTCCTTCAGGGGTTTCTAGACTTCTTTACCCTGATGGTTTTCTTGAAGTCACCAAAAAAAAAATTATTTTACCTTTGGTCTTTGATCCTGATCTAACAATAGCTCAGATAGATTGGTCAGCAGGAAGCAGTGAGGGAAGCAAGATGAAAAGACAGCCAGATTTGACACTTCGTTTAAAGCTTTCTTTTACTTTGGATTTATCATACTTTGTTTTTGTTTAAATTTGTGTCAATTCTCTCCAACAGGTAATATCTTCTACTCATCTATATTTTAACATTGAGGACAATGTTGTGATCTAATTGGGGGGAAAGATAGTTTACCCAAAAAA